>CM076572.1:399420854-400848221 GCA_034641835.2 Pinus albicaulis
TAGATGGATTAGTAAGTTTCTTTAAGCAAAAATAAGACCGAAACTAAGGCCCAACAACCATGATATCACCTAAACCGGTCCCTAGATCACAAAACCAAACCGATCTTGGATGCCTCAGAATTCCTTCTCCATTCGTTGAGGAATTTTCATGTCTCCACCCACTTGTTGAGGGCTTGCTGGAGAAAAAAATTAATAAGGATTATCAGTTCATCCAATTCGCTGAGATGGCCTTTCTAGAATGATGTTAGCGAAGAAAGAGTATAGTATTAGAGTATTATCCCTTAGGTTCCAAAGGATAGCAAGACCCCAATATCATCCCTTTGCATCCACCGAACATATGCACCAATTTGAACAAATATGGTAGAGGGCTTCCATGGTTTTTCCAGTAGGGACCATGGTTTATTGAAATAAAATGGTTGAGGGATGATGGAGAGACACTAATATACGGAGCCCATAGATTTTAGGAGGACCCCTGACTCTCCTAATATTTAGGAACATGATTATCATCGAGAAGTATAGGAGGAGGGTTGCATCGCTCCAAGGGCCCTAGAAGAACCATATATAATTGAATACTCCACAAAAATATCACCTTGAGTGATAGATTCACGGGCTATATATTTTTTGTTAGGCCTCTTCTTCCAAACAGTGAAATTTTTGAAGGAGGACATAAGGTTATCTTGCAATGGAATGTTGGATAGTGGGGAAGGATAGGAGGGGAATTGCAACAAGTTTTAAGGATGAAAAATAAGAAGAGTCGAGAGGGAAATTAGTTGCCTATGAAGCCCCCTCCTTTGAAGAAACATGTTGTTGTGTATTCTTCAAGGGAGAAGGCCAAGCATTAGAAGGAGACCTTTTGGTTGAGACCTAGCTATTTAAAAGGCCAGATTAAAAGAGAGAGGATATTGGGATACTAGAAGAGGGAAGAATGGGTTTTGTACAATTAGAGAGCGATGGTTTGGAAATAGGGAGACTGTGATTGAAAATAGGAGGGGGAATGTTACAGGGAGTGTTTAATGGAGGTAAACTACAAGAGCCATATACATTAATAGTGGAAGTATTTGAAACATAATTTACAAGATGTCCCATTATGATGGCGATGTGTAACTATGTCACCTCTTGAATAAATAAAAATAAGAAAAATAATTTTCGCTAATGTCGACCAAAATAAAAATCTAAATAACAATATAAATAATATTCTACTAAAATAAATTGCTTCTAATATGTATAGTGGAACTCCCATTTGAGGATTCTTTAATGTTTCAATCCTCAACTCTTTTTTGTTGAAAGAAAAAAAAAACCTAGCCACTACACAATCATTTGTTATCTTATATAGATCCTTCTTTCAAGCGCAATGATACTCTTTCTGCACGTTATACCATATGAGGATTTTCTCTTCTTCCTATTTTTAGCCATGTTTTGTTAGTGCCTTTAAATTTATTGGACTTACATATAACCGCCTACTATATGCCAAAAAAATAATCGAAGAAGAATAGTTCAAAGAATAATTTGATCAAAAATTTCAAAATTCACACAAATTTCTGAACAAGTACATCCATCTTTGTTTTGTAATAAGGTAGAAGGAAAGTTTAAAACATAAGAAACATGATTCAATCCACCTTATGTGTTATGTTATACCCTTATTCAATTCATTCTTGCTAGATTTTATATGTCACTTTGAGTTATGACATCAGCGATAGATTTTTCATGAGCTAAACTAAACTAATAAACCATTGATCAAGAATCTTTTTGTTCTTATCCTATTCATAAGTTGTATAATCTGAAAATTTAATGGCTTCAAAATAAAATTCAAAATTTGTAATAATGTCCATTTGATTTATGATTCACATTAGTCTACGTCCCTCTAATGAGGTAGTTAGATCAGCCTGATCTCTACAACTATGTTAATTTCTTTTTTATTTCAGAGGATACAAACAAATAGACTATGTCAAAATTGTAAAGTACAAATTTTAAATTTCGCAACAAACAAAGAAACAAACATAGTCAGGTTTATAAGTAAAACATTATTCATCACCATAGGGAATCAATTTCACAGAAAATAAATTGATAAACAATATCATATTTATATGTACAAATTTTATTCGCTACCATAAAGTATCAAACATCATTCACTACCATAAGAGATGTTTTTTACAATCTCATTTAAATACGATAATATATATATATGTGTGTGTGTGTGTGTGTGTGTGTGTGTGTGTGGATTTAAAAGTAATTAGTATAACTTATTTAGTTGGTTTTAGTGTAGACATTTTTAAAACATTTTTAATGTTAAGCATTCTTACTAGAAGTTCACTGAGTGTTTTTACAACTTGGATGGAAGAGATGTTAGATGCTTTAAAGTTAGGAAGAAATATATTTTACAATATCATGAAAAAAGAAATGCTTATTATTATTCAAAAATTGTGATAAAAAAAATTTTAAAAAATAAAAAAAGCATTTTAACAATATGTTCTCATGTTTCAAAGTAAGGAACAAATGTTTTTTCACAATATCATTAAAAACGATTAAAAAATTTAAAACAAATATATTTTTATGGAATTAACAGTAATTAGTATAACTTATTTAGTTGGTTTTAGTGTATAAATTTTTTACATCTTGGATGGAAGAGATGTTTGATGTGTTAAATTTAGGAAGAACTATCTTTAAAAATATCATGAAAAAAAAAATATTTATTATTATTATGGGGATTAAACCATGATAAAGAAAAGGATATTTGAAAAAAATTTGTTTTAACAGGTATGTTTGTGTAATTCTTAAAATAAGTTTCAAGCATGCCCTTTAAATTTGATCATTGAGTCAGTTGCAAAATTTAAACAAAGACGTCATTCTTGGACAATGGCATATATGGCTAAGCATATCCAACAATACTCAATAGTAAGGGGGAGAAAAAGTTAATATTGTTGATACCATGTTTCAAACTCAAGATTTTGTAATCAAGAGAAAAAAAATCCATCTCTGTAGCCTATTCATTGACAGGTATAACACCCACATCCAGTAATTCTTGAACATAAAAAATTCAAATAACTCAGAAATTATGTAATTTAGTGGGTTTTGTAATGGTAACAAATTTTTATAGCATTTAATATGAAATATTATATTATATTAATAGTATTAATTCACCAATATGCATATATATTTCAACCTGGGGTGGATGAAGGTTGTTGAAAATGGCAACAAGGAATATTGAAAACGACATCAAAAGGGATTTTAATTTAATGTTCCCTTAATTAATTAGAAGGAAATTGTAATTCCACATCAAATGAAAACTTGTACGAGTTAACTAAGTTAGAAAGACTTAGTTGGTTCAATTAATTCAAGTTGAGGGTCAAAGTAGAGACATGTAGAGTATCTCCTACTTTTAGGAGCCCCAATTGAGTTTATTTTGAGTTGTAATTAATTAGCTTAATTTATTTGAGTTAAAATTTGTTTAACTAGTTCTAACTGATGAAGGAACTAGTGAGAGGTCAGTGAATTAAATTAGATTTAATTCACATGTTGTGATAAATCAGATAATTGATAATTCACTTATAAATAGTTCATGCATGTCAGTTTTGAGGAAGACCTAGTTGAGATTGGAGTTAAAGGGAAGTGTATTATCATTTGTATAATCAGAAAATTGTACAAGTGGTGCATGGAGTCAGAGGAAGAGACTTAATGTATTGCATAATCATTATTGGGGAATTTCCATGTTAATTTGCACAAGGAAATAGGGAATCCTGAGGCCAAGAAATTGGTTAATAATTGAACCAAGCTTGCTTAGGAATCAGTGAGACAGACACAGATAGTGCACAAAGATCTCAAGCCTGAGAGAAGCATTGTATTGTTCTCATATTCTTTGACTTATTGTAATATTCCTACTTAGCTTTAGCTAAGAGGAATATGCATTTTTGTTTTATTTTCTGTTTCATGAATAAATGAATAAAGGAGGACATGTAAAACTCCTGAAATCAATGAATAAATCAATGCCTATGTAAATAGAGACATATCTGGGCCATGTAAATAAACTCTTGCAGGTGTGAATGGGTTTGAATCATGAGATTGGGTCAACCTTGACCAAATGAAAAATGAAGTCTAGGTGCAATGAACCTCATGGATGCACAACGCAGTTTTAGATGGAGGCTCCACATGTGAAAGGAGCTAAGTCATTGAGGTGGTTTAGGGTTTGACAAGGCTTTCATCTTATAAAAGAAGGAGGAGGATAGTAGGAAAAGGTGAATGATATTATTTTCTGAAGGTATTGTCAGTTTAGACACTCCTCTTTGGGTTTTCCTGTTTAGGAATCCCACCTCCTTCCTTGAGCAGCTCTTGGAGGAGCCTTGTTTGCCTAGTCCACTATCTGGCATTTGGCCAAGCCACATTTTGCATCTACAGTGCAGTCCTGTTTAGGATTGGGTTGTCCATGTGAGCTGCAGCAAGTGGAGAATAGATCTTTTCAGATCTATGCAGTTCTAGCACTCCTTCTCACTGGGAAAGTCATCTATCCCTTTGATAAGTTAGTTCTAGACCCTTTGAGCTTCAGATCCACACATTGGCAGCAAGCTAAAGCATTCTCAGAGCCTACATCACAGTCCCTCTTCCATGTCCATGTTAGGTTCCTATATTACTAGTATAGTCCCTTATTTTTGTTAGTGTAACCCCCTTATTGTTATTATTGTACCCTTGTAACCCCCATATTGTTATTATTGTGCCCTTAAATTATTATTGTTAGGTCGGCTAGGATTACATTGTGGCCCCATGGACTCCTATATATAGAAAGGAGGTTTTGTAATTTGTATCATCCAAGAATTGTTCATTCATGTAATGTATTGGAGGTTTCCCCCTCAAAGTGGCTTATTTATAAGGCCTTGATATCTCTTTTCTTCTATTTTTGGACCTGGTTTCACAACATTTGTATCAGAGCTTTGGATTCTAGCGTTTCGCTGCTCCAAACAAGTCATCGTGGTATTTGTGCTATAATGTTTTTTATACGAAGGTTCAGAAGCTGAAATTATTAGAGTGCGAAGCCACAATCCTGAGGAACATCGTCGCAAAATTTTAGAGTTTGTTTCACAATATTTTTAGAGATATGATCTATGGAAGTTAGGGCTTTTTCCAAGCTCCTAAATTTCACTTAAAAAGGTCATCGCGGAATTTTCGGTATAACGTTTTTTCTACGAAGGTTTAGAAGCTGAAATTTTTCGAGCGCAAAGTAGAAATCCTGAGTAACATCGTCGCAAAATTTTAGGGCTTGGTTCAAAATATTTTGGGAGATATGATCTGTGGAAGTTAGGTCTTTTTCAGGCTCGTGAATTTCATCTCAAAGAGGTGAGCATGGAAAAATCTTCATAACTCTCTCTGAGCATCGGATTGGAATTTTGTAAAAATTACTTGGAATTACTTGGAATAAAGTCTCCTGTCTATTAATTTCAGAGCAAAATTAGCAAAGAGTAACACGTGGCAAGTCGCACAAGTTCGCTCTACCGAACCAGTCCATAATTAGGTCATTGTGGGAGATTGGACATAAATTTGACTTGAAGAATCCAAATCATGTCAGACCTATGGCATTTGAAAGAAGATTTAGAGGACTACTACTAGGCCAAATTTCAGATATTGAGGATCTGCAAGTATATAGATAAGTCAATTTCAATATCAAGCTCCTCAAAAGAAAGTAAAAGGTGTGTATTTTTTTTTTCCGAATTGCATAAGTCTTGTTTGAAGAATCAAGTTGAATTGATTCCAAGGGCATATTGTAGAATAGATATCAGTATTGGATTCTAAAATGGCCCCTAAAAATAATTCAACACCCATTAAACCTTTAGAAGGCTCTACTATGACTCATGAAGATGAAGAATGACAACATGACATATCAAAATTACAAGAGCAAGTGCAACAAATTTCGCTCTCGCAAAGAGCAACAAAAAATGACATGGAAGTTTTGAAGAAAGGCGTGGAAACTAAGATGGATGGTTTGAAGAAAGGCATGGATGGTTTGAAGAATGGAATGGAAGCTAAGATGGATGGCATGGAAGATGGCATGGAATCTAAGATGGATGACATGGAAGCTAAGATGGAAAACATGAAGAATGATCTAAAAGCAGACATGGAAGGTTTGACAAAGTTGATACAAGAAATGTTTCCTAATGGTGAAAATATAGTATAGGAAACTCATGATGAGAACAAAATAAATGTTAATCATGATTTCATAAAATCTAATGTTGGCGGGAAGAACCACCATATTCCAAAAATGGATATGAGGAAGTTTTATGGAAAGGATCCTGTAACATGGATACTACGGATGGAGAAATATTTTGATCTCCATAACGTGCAAAACACACAAAAGGTACGCATTGCAACTTTACATTTAGAACAAAATACATTTGTATGGTATCGATGGCTTTGCTCCCGTAAAAAAGTTGTCACTTGGTCAATTTTTACGGAGGAAATGATAGCACATTATGAGGATACAAAGAGCAACACCTTCTTTAGCCAATTGATAAATCTCAAACAAAGGGGTTTAGTGGGGCAGCACATTGAGGACTTCCAAAAATTGAATATAAGGGTAACTGATATTCCAGAGGAACACAGGATTGATCTCTTCATAAGCACTTTAAAGGATAACATCCAACATGAAGTTCGTGTTTTGGAACCTGATTCATTGGAGAAGGCATTCAGGTTGGCAAGAAAAATTGAATGTAAAATTATGGCGACAAGGAAGCCTACCACTCACTTCTATAAAGAGGGAAGTGTTTCTACTCCTAGATTTCAAAAACCTACAAGGTTGACACCACAAAAATTGGAAGAAAAAAGAGCAAAAGGGCTTTGCTACAGTTGTGATAGAAAATACACTAAAGGTCATAAGTGTGCCGAGAAGAAATTATTTTACATAGATTGTGAAGAGGAAGAAGAAAATGAACAAGAAGAGGATATACACCGGGAACCAACCCTAGAAGAGGAAGAAATGAGTCCGACCATATCGTGTAATGCATTGGCAGGAATTACCACTCCTCAAACTCTCAAGATAGAAGGACATATCAAGAAGAAAAAGGTAATAGTGTTGATTGATTCAGGTAGTACCCATAATTTTATTCATTTTAAGGTAGCCAAGGAATTGAATTGTTTCCAATACCCAGCACCAAAATGTCAAGTGATGGTTGCAAATGGAGGAACTATAAATTTCTCTGGAAAATGCCATAATATGAAGCTAACCATGGGAGAATATGTATTGAATAGTCCAATTCTTTCCATTCCTATGGGAGGTGCTAATGTTGTACTAAGAGTACAATGGTTACAATCTTTGGGGACGATAGCTTTTAATTTTCAAGAACTTTTCTTGAAATTTTTTTCAGAAGGAAAGGAATTCAAATTACGGGGTATTTTAGGTAAGCTGGGAAAGATAATAAGCTCTTATGTCATGAAAAATATTATAAATAAATAACAACGAGGCATAATTTCACAATTATGCTCACTAGAAGTTCCAACATCAAAATCATCTAGTTCTGCAGATCTCCAAAAAGTCTTAGACAATCATTCCAAGGTTTTTGAAACTCCCAAAGGACTCCCACCTATTCGTGTTCATGATCATGTTATTCATTTGATTCCAGGAAGTGTTCCTCCAAACATCAGGCCTTATAGATATCCTTATGTACAAAAGAGCGAAATTGAGCATATGATTGCAGAAATGTTAGAGGCGGGTATAATTCAACCTAGTCAAAGTTCTTTCTCTGCTCCTGTAGTATTGGTACACAAGAAGGATGGATCATGGTGCATGTGTCCCGATTATAGGAAGCTAAATAACCTCACCATTAAAGATAAATTTCCCATTCCTGTGATTGATGAATTATTGGACGAATTACATGGAGAAATTTATTTTACCAAGTTGGATCTTCATTCAGGATATCATCAAATTAGAATGAAGACTGAAGATATTCCGAAAACAAAATTTCAAACTCATGAGGGTCATTATGAATTTTTTTTCATGCCTTTTGGCCTTACCAATGCACCTTCTACATTTCAAGGGTTGATGAATTCCATTTTCAAAACATTCCTTCGAAAATTTGTGCTAGTATTTTTTGATGATATACTAATCTACAACAGGTCTTGGAAGGATCACGTTCAACATGTTGACAGGGTGCTCAAACTATTGTAGGAGAAACAATTATATGAAAAAACATCGAAATGTTTCCTTGGAGTACAAGGGTGGAATATCTGGGTCATATTGTATCTCACGAGGGTGTCAAGGTATACCCTAACAAAATTAAAGCCATTAAGGAATATAAATTCTCACAACCATAAAGTAGTTATGAGGATTTCTTGGGTTAATAGGGTATTATCGCAAGTTTGTTAAGAATTATGGGAGAATAGCAGTACCACTAACAACATTATTGAAGAAATATGCATTTTCATGGACTCCTGAAGCAACTAAGACCTTTGAACATCTTAAAGAGGCAATGTGCCTAGCACCGGTCTTAGCTACGCCAGACTTCACAAAAACCTTTATTGTGGAATGTGATGCCTCAGGAAATGGAATTGGTGCAGTTTTAATGCAGGAAGGAAGACACATTGCTTTTGAAAGTCGTCCAATCAAAGGAAAGTATTTACAGAAACCTATTTATGAGAAGGAAATGTTAGCAATACTGCATGCACTAAAGAAATGGAGAACTTATCTAATGGGAAGACACTTCAAGGTAAAAACTGATCATGATAGTCTTAAACACTTTTTGGAACAAAGACTATCTTCAGAAGAGCAGCAAAAATGGGTCACAAAGATGTTGGGTTATGACTTTGAAATAATCTACAAAGAGGGAAAGCTTAATGTTGTTGCAGATGCACTCTCAAGAAAGAATGAAGAGGTGGAAGCATTGCTTTGTGCCATTTCTATTATCCAACCAGATTGGATAACCGAAGCAAGAGATGAATGGAAGAAGGAAAAAGATGTATGGACACTCATTCAAAAGTTGCAGCAAGATCCTAGTACATCTGATACATTTACTTGGAAAAATGATTCCTTATGGTACAAAGATCGCTTATATCTTTGTAAGAATTCCCAACTAAAACAAAAGATTCTTTTGGAATTGCACACTTCTCCTTTAGGAGGACACTCAAAATTTTTAAAAACTTACCACAGGGTGAAGAAAGAATTTTTTTTGGATGGCCTTAAATCTGATATTCAAAAGTTTGTGGCAAAATGTTTGGTTTGCCAGCAGAATAAAGTTGAGACAATTAAGACCCCGGGACTTCTACAACCTTTATCCATTCCAAGTCAACGTTGGGAGGAGATTTCAATGGATTTTATCACAGGTTTACCTAAGTCCGAAGGAAAGAGTGTCATCATGATGGTAGTTGATAGACTTACCAAGTATGCACACTTTTGTGCATTATCTCATCCATTTAAAGCAAGTACAATTGCTACTATATTTATGGACACAATTCAAAAGCTACATGGAAACCCAAGGGTTATTGTGAGCGAAAAAGATCCCAATTTTACTGAAAATTTTTGGAAGGAGTTATTTTCTTGTTTGGGTACTCAATTAGCTCATAGCTCATCTTATCATCCTCAATCCGATGGTCAAACCAAGATAGTAAATAAATGTTTGGAAGGATATCTTCGTTGTTTTGTATCTGATAAACAAACACAATGGGTCAAGTGGTTACCTCTCGCTGAATGGTGGTATAACACTTCCTTCCATACTGCAGCAAAAATGACCCATTTATGGCACTTTATGGATATCATCCACCATCCATCACATCATATTTAAGAGAAAATTCGAAGGTTCAAGCAGTGGAAGATCACATTGAGCATCAACAAGAAGTTCTCCAACTCTTAAAGGACAACTTGAATTTGGCACAAAATCGAATGAAACAACAGGAAGATCAACATCGCAGCGAGAGAAGTTTTGATGTAGGAGACTGGGTATTTTTACGGCTACAACCATACAAAAAAATGTCCCTCAAGCAAGCTAAGAAGGATAATAAATTATCACTAAAGTACTATGGTCCTTACAAGGTGTTGCAAAAGATTGGTACTATGGCATACAAATTGGAGCTTCCTGCTTCTTCGCGAGTACATCCAGTTTTCCATGTTTCATGCTTAAAGAAGGTTATAGGTGAAAATCTTCCGGTTCAAACAATATTGCCAGAACTTGATGAGGAAGGAAAAATCATATTGGAACTTGAAGCGGTCACGGAAACAAGAACTCGACAGCTACGGAATCGATCAATTTCAGAGTATCTCATCAAGTGGAAGAACTTACCCACTGAAGATTCTACATGGGAGGATGAGAATTTTATACAGAAGCACCCGAGCTACTCAAGCGTTGAGGACAACTCTTTTTTGAAGGAGAGGGGCATGTTAGGTCCCTATATCACTAGTATAGTCCCTTATTGTTGTTAGTGTAACCCCCTTATTGTTATTATTGTACCCTTGTAACCCCCATATTGTTATTATTGTGCCCTTAGATTATTATTGTTAGGTCGGCTAGGATTACATTGTGGCCCCACTAGGATTACATTGTGGCCCCATGGACTCCTATATATAGAAAGGAGGTTTTGTAATTTGTATCATCCAAGAATTGTTCATTCGTGTAATGTATTGGAGGTTTCCCCCTCAAAGTGGCTTATTTCTAAAGTGTTGATATCTCTTTTCTTCTATTTTTGGAGTTGGTTTCACAACAGACTGTGTTATTTGCAAGAGCAGAGTTGTAGGGAGACTTGGCATCATTTTAGAGGAGATACCTCTAGTGATTGGATTCTTCCTTTCACTATGGTGATTCATGGATTGGATAACCAATCCATGTTATTTCAGATCTGATCTGATACATATGTTATTATTCATAATTTTCTGAATACTTTTGCAGATCTGTGACTTAGATCTCAAATCTACTCATTGTTGTTCATGTTTTTCTAAGATCCCCAAGGGGAGTGTATAAAGGATCTTATCTTGTATACATATCTGAAATAGATCTATCATTTTGTGTATAGATTTTCTATAGATCTGAGTTGTAATCTACTGCATGCTTCAGCAATGAAAATAACACTTTCAATCTTATTCTGCCATTTCATCTTGTTGTAGCAGCTCAATTTGAGGCTTTTGTCTTGTATATTCTTTCTATTTCTGTTATACATTGTATAAGCTACATTGTAGATATATTTTGCTATTGTATAGCTGAAAGATGGACCTCCATGTTGGTATCATGCTTATAAATTGATAAACTACGTTATTTCTAAAGCATTCCTTTGCATATAGCTGCAGCCCCTCTCTTTGAGTGTTTTTCAGCTAGACTAGGTGGTGGGAGATATGTTTAACCCACCTAGTTTGATTTGTTTTTGCTCTCCTTTCGGATTTAGATCTTATATGAGCTGATATAAGGGATCCAGGGGCTGAAAACTCATTTTAGTGCACTGAATTCTCAGGAGTGCTTTATTTCAGCAGGCTTGCTGTGTGATTCCCATTTTGGGATATTACAATGGTATCAAAGCATAACCTTGGCTCAGCCTGTGCATTCTTTGAGCAAATATGTCTTCAGAAGAAGGAGATCCTTTCACTGATGGAGAGCAGAGGTATCATAGAAGAATAAAGAAGAAAAATTATTACACCAAAGACAAAGAAAGCAAGGATGAAACCCCTTTGTATGGAAGAATAAAAGGAGTACAGTTCTCTAACATTCTTTCTCAAGATTTGCATGAGCTGAAGGAAGAAATCAAGTGAGGAATGAAATACTAGCAGATCTCTTGAAGAGGTTTTCACATGAAGGAAGCCCCATTACTTCATTTGAGGTGTGTGAGCATTCAGCCACACAATTTGATCTACAACGTTGTAGCATGTCTGCATTCCTTGCAAGAGGAGAAGAATATGGAGAGACACCAGAGGAGGAGACTCTTCATGACTACCTCCGAGAATATGAATCTTAGTCTAAAAGGTTCAAAGAGCATCTAAGCTTCCCAGAGTTTTTTCAACTCAAAGAAGAAAGAAGATCCAGTAGAACTATGAGGAGAAGAGGGTGCATGCATCACATCTTGGGTAGAACTTTCCTACCTACTTTTGATGGGTCACCTGAGAGCTCAACCAAGTCTTGGGTAGAGAAGCTGGACACATACTGTCAGCTGCATCAAGTTTTTGAAGAGAAAGCCATAAGAGTAGCAGCGCTGCACCTCCAAGGTAAAGCATATGCCTGGTGGTTGTTTGAGTCTTCTTCATTGAAAAATGTAAACATCTCTACTTATGCAAAGTTCACTAGGAGGTTAGTGAACAGATTTGACTCTATGCCATCTGAGATTTCTTGGAGTAAGAAAACTAAGCCCAAGAAATCAGAACATTTGCATGAGATGGGAAGATCCATGAAGATAACTCCATTTCAGAACATTGTTGAAGGGGTTGAAGATTTATTACATGATTTTCCAAGGGAAAAGGACCTAATTCAGCAAGAACATTCTTCTCAAGGAGAAGACATGAGTGTTCCTTTTTCAAGAAGAGATCAAGTGTAGGGATCGCTTATTGATGAGGCATGCTCCAGTGATGAGGAGAAGAAAGAAGAAGAACTGAAAGGTGTTGGAAATACTGAGATGGGGGGTGAATCAATATTCCTTTCAATTAGAGTATCTGTTAATCTTCAATTATTATCAGTGTTTGTAAAATGATAGCAACAAACAAGAGGAACACAAATGCACACATTTTTTAAGGTGGAAACCCACTCCGGGACAAAAACCACCTAATGATTTTCTAATAATTCTTTAATATTCAAATCCAATTGAAAATAAAGCTCCAACTTCCTAGAATCTAGAAAAGCATTCTACTCCAGCTCCAACTTCCTAGAATCTAGAAAAGCGTTCTGCTCCAGCTCCCACTAGATGGACGCTCCAATGCTTGAGATTCTTCAGTAGTTAACTGAATGTATGCCCCAACACCCAATGAGCTACAACTCACCCTAGCACCACCCTACCACCCTATAGAAGAATAAAAGAAGAATGGACTCCCGTACCAAGGAAAATGGTTCACTTTACAATGATATAGAATGATGTAGAAGAAGAAGAAATACTAGACCATAACCCCAAATTTGACACAACCACCTAATGATGATCCTAGACCTCCCAACACTGCCTCTTCAACCCTTGGTAGATAGACACTAGTACAATTTGTACAATAATGTATTTACAATGACTAAGAACAATGATACCTTTACAATGATTGTATGCAGTGCTTCCCACTTGAAGACTTCATATGATGAATTTATTGCTACTGTTATGCACCTTGGTTTCTTCTCTTGTCATGCTAACCTCTGCTGCACCTTGCTTTGCTTTGTTGCCGTAGAAATTCTGGTCCTTTGCAACCCTTGACAACACATAATCTAGCTTTTTCTTGCCTTCTAGGAGTTCGATATTGAATCTGGTGTATCTCTATTATTTCATATCTCAATATTTGATTTTCAGTCCTGTAGTAGTCCTCTGATTCATCTTTCCAATGCCATAAATCTGACCCAATTTGGATTCTTCAAGAGAGATTTATACCCAATCTCTCACAATGCCCTAATTATGGACTGTTTCAGCAGAGCAAACTTGTACGGCATGCCACGTGTCACTGTTTATTTATTTGGCTCTAAAATTGAAAGATAGAAAATTAAATACTATGTAATATATTTCACTTTTTATAGAATTCAAATCCGATACTCAGAGAGAGAGAGTTATGAAGAATTTACCAAGGTCACTTCTTTGAGATGAATTTCAGGAGCCTGCAAAAACCCTGACTTCAACAGATCATATCTCCAAAAATGTTGCGCACCTTGATCTGAAATTTTTACAGCAGATTCCTCAGGATTTCAGCTTTGCCTCATAACAATTTCAGCTTTTGAACCTTCATATAAAAAAGTTTAGAGCGCAAATTCCACGATTACATGTTTCAGATGGCGAAATCCCTTTCATAAGGAGGAAATGAGGATCACAATTTATATAAATGCTTAGTTTGAGAGGGGCTTCAACAAGTGAACATGGGAGGGATTTTAGGAGCTTAAAAAATATTAATTATGAATTTTCAATGACCCATGCCCCAACCCATGGAGTTTTATCCCACTAACTGGGGGTACAAACTTCAAACATTAATATCTCTCAAACCGTGAAGAATTACATGGCATGCCATATATCAACGGAAACATCTCGACAAGTAGAAACCATAAAAATAATTATTTACCCAGAATATATTAATTTTTTAGGTCAAAATTTCCATGAAATATTAGGTTAGCCCCTGGTGCTGCTTGGGTTAACATCAATGACAACCACTGATCAACAATCTCCCCCTTTGGCATTGATGGCAATACAAGTACTCCCCCTACGATCATGACACCTCTTCCTACAACATTCTCTCCCCCTTTGAAATCAATGGAAAAGGGTAACCCCCCCTGAAACATAACCATCCTGCGGAACTGTACACACTTCCACTCCCCCTGACACACAACCTTCCCGCAGACCTGTAATCTACTTCCACTCCCCCTTTATATTCTGAAAAAGGAAAATATAATGAGAACTTTGGATAATCCCAAGCTTCTGGCGAAGATATTCCAATGCTGGCGAATATTTAGTATGTGATTCTTTTTGTGCTGCTTGGAATCTTTCTACTTGTCCAACTGCTTGCATAACATCTGGTCGGGAGGCTGTTACATATAGAAGACTACTAATCATAGATCTGTACAACCTTTGATCCACATCCTTAGATTAGTCGTCTATGCTCAATTTGCAACCTGTTACCATTGGAGTAAGGATGGGTTTGCAATCTTCCATTTTAAGTTTCTTGAGCATTTCCTTGATGTACTTGGCTTGACATATAAATATTCCTTTCTCTTGTTGAGATATTTGAAGCCCTAAGAAGTATGTCATCTCACCAAGTAAAGACATCTCGAAATCAATCTGCACCTTTGTAGCAAACTTCTTACTTAGTCGATCATCATTGCTACCAATTAGTGTATCATCCTCTTTAGCTATTAGACATGCTTTAGTTGCTTCATCCATAACATATATGTCATTTGGACCTCGAGTTTTTGTAGCCACAATTTCACCATACACGCCTTTCCTGATTTCACATTTTGTGGAGTTGAATAGTATTGTGTGTCCTTGATCACACATTTGTCCAACACTGAGCAAATTGTGATTCATGTTTTCAACCAATAGAACATTATTGGCTAAAGCATCTTTGCTTCTGAGAGTGACAGTACCTAATCCTATAACATTTGAAGATCCATCATTTCCAAAGGACACAGTTCCATCCTTCTTCTCTTTCAGAGATACACATTTATTTCTATCTCCAGTCATATGCATTGAGCAACCGCTATCAACGTACCACACATATTTTTTCTTTTGAGCCTTGAAAGTGAGAGCACAATTATCATTCTTCTTCTTCTTCCATGTTCATTCATTCTGTGGCTTCGAAGATTCTTCTGAAGGATTTTCAAGTCTGCAGTCTTTGGCTATGTGTCCAAAGTTTCGACATTTTTAACATTCAATATTATTTCTTAAATGTTCAAATCTATTGATGTTTCACTGAGCCTTGGGAGGTTCATATTTGATAGATCTCCTGGAATTTTATTCGTTCCTAGGGTATGTGTGACATTCTATAGCTTTATGACCAAATTTTCCACATGAATAATAGTAGCCATAAAAAATATGTTGGTACATGGATGAAAATTTTCGTCAAGGAATTGTCTTCCAAGATTGTTCTTGCGAATCTTGTCCAATGAAGTCTACATGCATGTGAGATCTCATAGGTTCATTGTATTTTTTTGTAGAAGGTATTTCTTCTTCTTCTTTGTAACCGATGCCAGTTTTTTCATTGTAAGATCGTTGATTATTGATGATTTATTCCAATGCCCTTGAGCTGTTGGCATAGTTTTGGATAGTTTTTCCTTTCTTCACTTCCTCACACAACGATACTACTTCGGCTTCTAATTATTCTCTTTCTTGGTTGCTTTCTTCCAACTTCTTTTGAAGTGACTCTTCAATGCATTTGTGTTCTTCAACTTCAATTTTGAGACCTTTAACTTGTTCTTCAAGAGTATTGGAATGGATCTTCTCCGCCTTGAGATATTTTATAAGCTTGATTGATTCCTCATAAAATTTTTCTATGGTCCATCCTTCTTCTTCACTGTTTGATACCTCTTGTTTATTTTTCTTGGGTTTATTGTGCTTGGCCATAAACAATACTCTCTCATTGGCTTCTTCTTCACTGTCATTGTCTTCATCGGATGATGAGCTATCTTCTTTAGAGAGAAAGTTCCTTTTGGATTCTTTCTTTTTGAATTTCTTAAAGCCTTTCTTTCCTTTTGAGTTTCCATTAATTCTATTTGGACATTTTACTGCAAAATTCCCAACCTCATTACAGCTGAAACATATCAATGGAAGTTTACCTTTGAATTGTCCCTTACCAATTTTTAGTTTTCTCGTGAAGTAAGCATATTCTTCATCTGAAAGACCTTCTTCGTCATCTCCCTTTTCTTCACACTTGCAGGTGCATGTCTTTTCAATTGAAGGTTGTTTATCCTTATTGGTTTTATTAGATGCAACGAACACAATTTCTAGATGCGAAGTACCCTCTTCTTCATCAAGTCTCATTTCATATGCTATGGGAACTCCATCCAATTCCTCTTTGTTGAGTATGTCCAGATTTTCACTGTATTCTAATACCGATACCTTTGGGTTGAATCTCCCTAGTAACATTCTAAGAATCTTCCGTATAATAGGCTTCTCATCAACTGGCTCTCCCAATCCTTCCAGAGTATTGGTTATTTCATCAACGTATTGGAAGTATGCAGCAATGTTGCAATCCTCTTTCATTCTGAGTTTCTCAAATTTTTCTCTATAGATTTGAAGCTTTGCTTCTTTGACATTTGAGTCACCTGCATATATATTCTCAAGCTTGTCCCATACATTTTGGAATTTTTACAACCCAACACCTTATGATAAGCAGATTCAATAAGTCCATTGATAATAATATTCTTTGCTTTTGCATCATTTACCAAATTCTTCTTACCTTGTTCATCCGTAGTTGATGTAAATCCATTTTGAACATTGTCCCATACTTCGTAACCTTGCGCCAAGAGATAGACCTCCATTATTCCTTTCTAAAGTGCATAATTATTTTCATTGAATAGAGGTACAACATTCTTGGTATGCTCCATGACCTCCTTCCAGCTGTTAAACTGTTATTGAAGGAACCAAGCTCTGATACCAATTGTTGGAAATACTGAGAGGGGGGTGAATCAGTATTCCTTTCAATTAGAGCATTAGTTAATCTTCAATTATTATCAGTGTTTGTACAATGATAGCAGTAAACAAGAGGAACACAAATGCACACAGTTTTTAAGGTGGAAACCTACTCTGGGACAAAAAACACCTAATGCTTTTCTAATAATTCTTTAATATTCAACTCCATTTGAAAATAAAGCTCCAACTTCCTAGAATATAGAAAAGCATTGTTCTCCAGCTCCCACTGGATGGACTCTCCAACACCTGAGATTCTTTAGTATTTAACTGAATGAATGCCCCAACACCCAATGAGATACAAATCACCCTAGCACCACCCTACCACCCTATAGAAGAATAAAATAATAATGGACTCCCGTACCAGGGAAAATGGTCCACTTTACAATGATATAGAATGATGTAGAAGATATACTAGACCATAACCCCAACTTTGACACAACCACCTAATGATGATCCTAGACCTCCCAACACTGCCTCTTCAACCCTTGGCAGATAGACACTAGTACAATTTGTACAATAATGTATTTACAATGACTAAGTACAATGATACCTTTACAATGATTGTATGCAATGCTACCCACTTGAAGACTTCATATGATGAACTTCTAGCTGCTGTTATGCCCCTTGGTTGCTGCTCTTTTCATGCTACCCTCTGCTGCACCTTGCTTTCCTTTGCTGCCGTAGAAATTCTAGTCCTTTGCAACCCTTGACAACACATGATCTAGCTTTTTCTTGCCTTCTAGGAGCTCGATATTGAATCTAGTGTATCTCTATTATTTCATATCCTCAATATCTGATTTTTGGTCCTATTGTATTCATCTGAGTTTTCTTTCCAATGCCATAGGTCTGACCCAATTTGGATTCTTCAAGAGAGAGTTATACCCAATCTCTCACAATGCCCTAATTATGGATTGTTTCAGAAGATTGCACTTGTATGGTGTGACACGTGTCACTTTTTCTTCATTTGGCTCTAAAATTGATAGAGAAACAATTTCAAACTATACACTATCCGACACTTTTTACAGAATTCTAATCCAATACTCAGAGAGAGAGTTATGACGAATTTACCAAGGTTACTTCTTTGAGATGAATTTCAGGAGCCTACAAAAACCCTGACTTCAACAGATCATATCTCCAAAAAATTTGTGCACCGTGATCTGAAATATTTACAACAGCTTCCTCAGGATTTTGGCTTCACCTCATAAAAATTTCATCTTCTGAACCTTCGTAGAAAAAAAATTAGAGCGCAAATTCCACGATGACATGTTTCAGATGGCGAAATCCCTTTCAGAAGGAGGAAATGAGGATCAAAATTTATATAAATTCTTAGGTTGAGAGGGGCTTCAACAAGTGAACGTGGGAGGGATTTTAGGAGCTTAAAAAATATTAATTACGAATTTTCAATGACCCATGCCCCAACCCCATGGATTTTTAACCCACTAACTGGGGGTACAAACTTCAAACATTAATATCTCTCAAACTGTGAAGAATTACATGGCGTGCCATATATCAACGGAAACATCTCGACAAGTAGAAACCATCAAAAGAATTATTGACCTATAATATATTAATTTTTTAGGTCAAAATTCCCATGAAATATTGGGTTAGCCCCTGGTGTTGCTTGGGTTGACATCAATGACCACCATTGATCAACAAAAGGTTCCTCCAACGTTGTGACAGCAGGAGGAAATATATTTTTATTAGGAGATGGAGTTGTAGCTATTTCTTCCACTAAGAGGGTTTTTGTATCTTTTCAATAAGGCCCCAAAGATCCTATACATGAAGAGGATGAGTGGAATGTGTCTATGATGATACACAAACAGACAAAATAATGGAGGAAATATGTTCCAACACTGCATCCAAATTTTGGAACACACACTATGATGGATTAGTCCTTTTTGATCAAGAATCTTGACACCAAGGAGATGATGGGGGTTCATGAGTTAACTACATCTAAAAGGAGCCCCTTAGACTATGAGATCTTGCAGAAGGTGGGTGATGAAGAAGAAGATGAGGGAATTGCTCCAACTTCTCCTTATCATGATACTTCCACACAACAATTAGAGATGGATTTACGCAGTGGAAGTAGTCATATTATGTGCCCATCTTTGTTCACATTGGAATGAACCATGAGACATCATTATCTTGTGGTATACCCCCTGAGAGACCACCTGATTTAGATTTGGTGAAAGATGTTTCATGCATTGATGCTCCTTCCATAGATCCAAGAAGGAAGGGAGCATTAGGATACCATGCTTCAGCGCTCAGAGTATGGGAAAGCCACAAAGAGAGGGAAAGAATTTTTCCCTTGAAATCACTATCCATTCTCTCATCTCATACTACACTGAGGGAAGATGCTGCAAGAATGAAGGTGGACACTACAAAGAAGCAAGGGAGGAATAATAACCTTCCATCTCATACCTTTGGCATGGGAGATGTCAAAGAGGAGAAAAATGGGAGGCATGGCCTTCCAACATACACTTTGGACATGGAGGATGTCAAGGAGAAGAGAAACAGCATGGCAGCCACTTCAGTTGACACATTATCAGCACTGTCATTTTTGGGTAAACTGGATCCATATTGGAAGTCCCAACTATTGGTGGAATACTCCAAGGATCTTCATACATGCATGATTCTTGATGAATTTCTACATGAGGAGGATTATTCAATCCAAGATGGGGCCATCTATGACCATGGTAGGATCTTATTATCTAGATCCTCCAAGCTCAAGGAGAAGTTACTACAATGTGCCTATGAGGAGTTCTGTTTCAGCCATGAATATTCTATGAAGCTCAACAACATCCTCTTGAGGAGCTACTATTGGGAGGGCTTTGAAGGAGAACTATACCAGCATTTTCAAAGATGCATGTACTTTGTGGAGATGGGGTAGCAACATAACTCTGTTAGAGAGTTAATTCAGCCTTCTCTTTCCCCTCTTGAGGGAGAAGATAGATCTATGAACCACTCCAATTTTATGAGGAGGACTATTGGTGAAGAATATGCTCGTGTAAAACAAGTTTATTTTTCTGATTGCATGCATTCTTTCACCATGTTTATGCAGGCCATGACTCCAAGGAGGAGTGTTATATCTTGTCAATCTCATGGAAAATATGGGGCCACAATAATTGTTGCACTTGGCCACTCCCTTGGTGGACAAAAGGAGATCTTGTTTCATGATGGGTGCTTTCCTAAGGCACCAAACATATCTCACACATTCAGTTATAGTGAGATGGCATGGGCTGCAGGTAAGTGGTGGGAAAACCACTTACCACATCTTGGTTTAATGCAGGCAGGAGATGCATTACACTGGTTCCACATGTGGGACTATGACCCACCCCCATATGTGCACCTTTCTGTTTGTTTGTACATTATTTTGCTCCCATACATTGATGACATGCTTGTACTTTTTATGGGAATCTATGGAGGGAGGATGGGAGGTATGCATGTGCCTAATGGGCTGAAAATTATCCATGTGTTTTATGTTATATATTTCAAAGGGAACACTAGGCAAACCATGGTTGTTTCACATGAGATATTGTTTCCTTGCGGGATGGATTTTGCACATCTCATATAAAATTTGGAGGAACAATTCATGGAGGTTTGGATTGGTGAGCATCTAGCTTATGATGAGAGCTTGATCTTTGATGATGTCACCAATGGAGGAGAAGTGTTGCAGCACTCACCCTATCAGTTGCTTGAGGACAAGAAAATTTTTGGAGGGGAGGACTGTAATATTCCTACTTAGCTTCATCTAAGAGGAATATGCATTTTTGTTTTATTTTCTATTTCATGAATAAATGAATAAAGGAGGACATGTAAAACTTCTAAAAGAAATGAATAAATCAATGCCTATGTAAACAGAGACATATATGGGCCATGTAAATAAACTCTTGCAGGTGTGAATGGGTTTGAATCATGAGATTGGGGCAACCTTGACCAAATCAACAGCGCATTCTAGGTGCAATGAACCTCATGGATACACAGTGCGGTTTTAGATGGAGGCTCCACATGTGAAAGGAGCTAACTCATTAAGGTGGTTTAGGGTTTGACAAGGCTTTCACCTTATAAGAGGAGGAGGACAGTAGGAAAAGGTGGATGATATTATTTTCTGAAGGTATTGTCTGTTTAGACACTCCTCTTTGGGTTTTCCTATTTAGGAATCCCACCTCCTTCCTTGAGCAGCTCTTGGAGGAGCCTTGTTTGCCTAGTCCACTATCTGTCATTTGGCCAAGCCACATATTTCATCTACAACGTAGTCCTGTTTAGGATTGGGTTGTCCATGTGAGCTGTAGCAAGTGGAGAATAGATATTTTCAGATCTATGCAGTTCTAGCACTCCTTCTCAATGGGAAATTTATCTATCCCTTTTATAAGTTAGTTCTAGACCCTTTGAGCTTTAGATCCACACATTGGAAGCAAGCCAAAGCATTCTTAGAGCCTACATCGTAGTCCCTCTTCCATGACTACATTATTTGCAAGAGCAGAGTTACAGGGAGACTTGGCATCATTTTAGAGGAGAGATCTCTAGTGATTGGATTATTCCTTTCACTGTGGGGATTCATGGATTGGCCAACCAATCCATGTTAGTTCAGATCTGATCTGTAACATATGTTATGATTTAGAATTTTCTTAATACTTCTGCAGATCTATGACTTAGATCTCAGATCTACTCACTATTGTTCATGTTTTGCTGAGATCCCCAAGGGGAGTGTATAAAGGAGCTTATCTTGTATACATATCTGAAATAGATCTATCATTTTGTGTACAGATCTACTTTAGATCTGATTTTTCATCTACTGCATGCTTTGGCAATGAAAATAACGTTTTCAAGCTTATTCTGCCATTTCATCTTGTTGTAGCAGCTCAATTTGAGGATTTTGTCTTGTATATTCTTTCAATTTCTATTATACACTGTATAAGCTACATTGTACATCTATTTTTCTATTTTATAGCTGAAATATGGACCTCCATGTTGGTATCATGCTTATAAATTGATAAACTGTGTTATTTCTGAAGCAGTCCTTTGCATATAGCTACAACCCCTCTCTTTGGGTGTTTTTCAGCTAGACTAGGTGGTGGGAGATCTGTTTAACCCACCTAGTTTGATTTTTTTCTGCTCTCCTTTTGGATTTAGATCTTAGATGAGCTGATCTAAGGGATTCAGGGGCTGAAAACTCATTTCAGTGCACTGAATTCTTAGGAGTGCGTTGTTTCAACAGGCTTTCTATGTGATTCCCATTTTGGGATATTACACTTATCGAATATACAGATAGCAGGGTATTTGGCTGAGGCTTTCCCCAGAAAAATATTTTTCTTGTGCGATTGAAATTATTTCTCTTTCTTGTTCATGTGATTATTCAATCGTAATTGGTTTCCGCAATTTGTAGAGTAGATTAAAATATATTTTTTTATCATTTTGAATCTACATGGATTTTATACATGGTATCGGAGCAGGAATCACTATAGAAGAGAAGAAAATGAATTTGTTTTGATTAGGTGAATAGAATTTTCATATCTACTCTTCAGGACCTGCAACAGGATCAAGATGTATTTATGTGGATTGAGACTCGAATATTCCCTTGAGGGTAGTATGAATTACATAGCTTGGAGAGACAGGATGGAAGAATTTTTGGAAGACAACGGGCTGAAGGAATTCTAGACAATGATATTCCTAAGCATGCTGCAACAAATGCTTAAGATTTGGCAGCGTGGAAGAAGAACGTAGCAAAGGCAAGAAGGATCTTGTTAGAACAAGTTCGAGATCATATTGTCTTGAACTTCCATGGAAAGGAGACTCCATATGTTATGTGGAAGGCCTTAATATATTTTTTTTAGAACAATAGTGACCACAAGAAGTTGGCACTGAAAGATAAGCTCAGAAAAATCAATATGGAGGAGGGTGACACAATACCAAGGTACTTGACCAAGTTATCCAAATGTTGGAATGAGCTTAGAAGTGTTGGTGTTACCATTTTTGAGTATTATCTAGTGAGTCTAGCACTTCTAGGCATTCCCAAGAGCTGGCACAACTACCAAGATTCGGTAAATGGGAGGGAGAAGCTACCAAAGTTGATGCGATTTTGGTCTAACTTTGTGCAGGAATAGATTAGGAGAAACACCAGAGATGAGACCTCTTCCAAAGAAGAGGATTTTTCATTAGTTAGTAAATGAAATAAAGCCAAGGGAAATAATTCCTAAGGAGAAAAGGGAAAGAAGAATGATTTGTCCAACATCAAGTGTTTTCAATGTCACGATTTTGGGCACTATGCCATGAAATGTTCACAAAAGCATGCAAACAAGAAGGAGCCTGCAATAGCAGCAGCAGGTGAAGATCTAGCTTCAAAATTCAAATATGATTTCACTCTCATCGCATGCATGGAAAGCACTGTGATGGGTAGCATGTGATATCTCGACAACGGTGCCTCGTTCCATATAACGGGGAATAGAGACATCTTCAGTGACTTGCAGAGCTTATCCTATGCACAAAGGATCCTCATCCTCGAGACAATTTTTTTGTTCAATTGAACTATTATTCGCACCCATAGAACATGAAGAGATCTGTGGATGGCGTGAGGTTGATAGCCAAAATACTCAGGATGGTGTCTCTGGAGAAATTTACATATCTATCAGTTAATATCTATCAATTTTGCTTCATTAGGCAGTCATTTCCAAACAACACGGATGACGATGCAGTCGTGGTTCAGTTCGTGAATCGTTGAACACAATGTGGGTGAAAACTTGGATTGTAAGTTTATCAAAACTAAATTTCCATGGAAAACCTATATCGAATGGAAAACTTGGATTTTAAGTTTATCAAAACTAAATTTCCATGGATACCCTCTATCGAATGGGAAGAACAGGTTTTTTCTTTCGATTAATTAAATCTGCGTTATGTTGGAATTAAATTGGCATTACATTAAATCTACAATATATTGGAATCAAATCTATTTACATTGTTTTAACCACCAGCATAGATCCATCTAAAACACTGATATAATATGAGCTGAAAGGGATCAAAATTTTTTTTGTTCCAAACTTATTTTAAAATACAAAAAATTATTTTGTCGCAAACTTATTTTAGAATACAAAAAACAATGCTTTTTTTTTACTGTTTAAATTGCACTTTTGAATGTCATATAGATTACATTACGTGTATTGAGTCATTTTATATTAATTCATATTAAATTATTTTATTGATAACTCACATTGGATATTTGATTCTGTCATACATTAAAATATTTTCTTTTAACATTTTTTCTATATATAGATTTATATAGAGTTGATATCACGTATTAAAATTTTTTTGAAAAACAAAATGTTTAAACATCTTACTCACTTTTTTTTTTACTTCTAATTACTCTACATGATATTAGTCAGATGAACAACAAAAGATTTTAACCACATCTACCAAGAGCCTAGAGGAATCAAATCTCAAACTTGAAAAAAATTAGACGTCAATTAATACATTTTAATGCTTTGTAAACATGTGATTAATATAGATCTATGTGGTAATTTTTCATTGTTTAAATTTTATAATTTTATATTTTATCATTACTAATATTTTATATTAAAAATTGAATTATTCACACATTTTTCTCTTATTAAAAATTACTTTTTCCTTTCCAGCTAAGGTTAACACACACACATATATATATATAAATACACACTTTGTGTAGAGAGAGAAAGTTCAAATTAATTAATATGAATATTCAAACAATTTCTTTAAGTTATATCTATATCTATATATATATATATATATATATATATATATATATATTATCTCTATAAAGTTGTATAAAATTATAATACCAACAATTAATTGTTGTGTTAATAGATTTTTAATTGTTTAAATTATTTTTACTATTTTTTGAGGAAATGGTAAATTTTTCGAGGTTGTGACACTCTTCTCTTTTTCCATTGCATCTCTCCTGTTGGCTTCGAGCCTTGCTGCAACAAACGTAATATATTTTGCATTAACTAACAGTGTATTATGTATGGAAATGCAGCGACTCCTTTCTCCCATAGTATGTAGCAAGCGAAGTAATCGATATTTCGTCCTCTAAATTGACGTGTTGCGGATTAATTTTAAACAACTCTTTTCACTCACATCAGTGAGTGATTTTCTTGTAATTAAGTTACCTATTACAATTTCATTCAACCACCATAGTTGGCTTAACTCTAAATTTTATCACAACTTTTCTCTGCACACATGCCATGGTAGTGTGTGAGATGATTCTAGTTACATTTCTGCATACTCTCATTATGGTATAGGAGTTGTTTTTAGTGCAATTTTTTAGATTTTACAGTGTCGGAATTCAGTAGAAAAATTGAGGTGAAATCTTGATTTGTGTTATTTAAACTGGTTTTTTTACTATGCATATGGATTCAACACTTTGAAAACCCCTAGGGCACTTATATTGCGCAAGGGCTACCTATCAAACTTGTTATTTCAATAAATTCCTACCGGATTTAGGAGAAATTAGATTGGAAAAACACACCAGAAAAAAATTCCAAAAAATTGCACTAAAGACAATGTTGGCATTTATGGAGAAATCTAAAGTTTTCTCTATTAATGTATTTGGTTAGGATTGATATCCTCTATTTAGGTCCTAGATCCTATTATTTAGGGAATGGTTCAAACCACGAGCTATTGTGTAAGTTTATATGTACGAGGCTTAATAGTGTGTGTGTGCATATTGAGTGCTTTGGCATTCTCTAGGTATATCACTTGGAGAGCCTCTTGTTTATGTCATATTTTGTCTCCCCTTCAAATTTTATCATGTTATCATATCTTAAGTTTGAATTCGTGTTGTGATGAGGAGGTTAATTAGCAGCGTTTGGATCATTGTAAATTGTTGTTGCCTGCATGGTTAAAGAGCCCGAGTGAAGCGTGGTGGTGGCTCAGTGAGGCAGTCTCAAGATCTGTGCATGTGTGAATGTAGTTGCAATCATCCCCCACTCGAAGAGATCGAGATCGATCTCTTTTTTCAGTGTTTTCTATGCTATGGTTATTTTGATGTGATCTTTTCTTAAGAACTATTGTAAAGGATCTTTCTGCCATGTGGATTCGGCATCAGTGGAGCGGATGTCAAATTGG
Organism: Pinus albicaulis; assembly: GCA_034641835.2. Classification (NCBI taxonomy): domain Eukaryota; kingdom Viridiplantae; phylum Streptophyta; class Pinopsida; order Pinales; family Pinaceae; genus Pinus; species Pinus albicaulis. The sequence goes on from CM076572.1 coordinate 399,447,186, forward strand.
ATTGGTGTTTTTTTTTCTTCGTGTTACGAAGAGTGATGTCTCATACATGTGAGCATCCAAGTAGCATGAACTGGATCTGGATCAGTGGAGCTTTGACCCTAAGAGCAGATCCAGAGGTCGAGCCTTCAACCGTGCATCATTGTTAACCGATATGCTTTGTGGATCAACCTTCTGTTAGAGTGTAGACCAGCTGAGCTTGGTAGGAGATTTGAGAGCTAAGATCCATGATCCATTTGTCACCTTGGTTGAGAGCTATAATGTGAGAGCTGAATCTTTCCAACTATCTATACCTGAGATTTTTTGTCTTGGTCGATCTGCTAGTCGTGGAGGTTGAGGAGAGCATCCTATGACTATTTTTGGTGGCATAAATCACTTTTTAACTGGTTGAGTTTGCTAATAGTGAGAGACTATTTCCTGGATTAGGTATTCCCTATGGATACACTTTCTATACATTGTAACCTATTGGAATATTCAATTTTTTTTCTTTCCACGCATGTGCAAAGTGCTTGAGAGTGTAGAGGAGCATGTTGAGAACACTTTGGCACTATAAAAATTTCCCCACGTGGCTAGTGAGATATGAGACCTGTTCTTAAATACTGTGAGGAGTGAAAAGTTCTCGTGCTCTATTCGTGACTAGAATTATAAGGCTATTGGTTTGGGTTGAAGGATCTGCATAGGATAAAAAAAAATTCCCAACATTCAACACAGAGACTTGAGCTATGATGTGAATGAGAACTCGAAATTTGGAGGTGAGATAAGTGGGGCGTTGTCAATATGTCTGTATTTTAGATTTTTTTGACATTGATCCTTCTAATTATGTTTTTTCATGTGGCCATTTGGAGGCATTTTGGGCTTGGGTATTATTTTTGAGTCAGAAGAATATTCTGACAAACAAGTTTCTATAATTGAAGAGCTACCAATGGTTCATGAAGAAGGGCATAAAAACTTGAATCATGAACCTACTTCTCAAGATCTAGATGATAAATACAACAAGGGTAATACAAAACTAAGAGCACGACAAAGACTAAAAGGAAACAAAGGTGTCTTCAATGGAATTAATGATTCTTATCAAAGTCAATCATCATATCAATTTTTTCCATCTCAAAGCTCCAAAGTAATCTATAGGGGGGGGGAATAAATCATATTATACATCCTTAATAATTAGGAGAATGGACTTTAATGAAATGATCCACAAGGTGCACATGGAATCAGATAAAACCTTGTGTGGGTGGAAATGTTTTTTATACTCAGATGATTGATACTAGAATTATTGCTTCAATTAATCTTGCACTATGTGGAGTGTTATCTATCACCAATGATCAAGACAAACCACATCAAGTGACCTATGTTAAGCCAAGGAGGGAGAAATATGAATTTGGGTGAATTTCTCCATTAAGGGGGAGTGTTGGAATTAATGGAGAAATCTAGTCTTTTCTATATTAATGTATTTGGTTAGGATTGATATCCTTTATTTAGGTCCTAGATCCTATTATTTAGGGATTGGTTCAAACCACGAGTTATTGTGTAAGTTTATATGTATGAGACTTCGATTGAATAAATAGTGTGTAGAGTGCTTCGACATTCTCTAGGTAGCTCACCTGGAGAGCCTCTTGTTTATGTCGTATTCCGTCTCTCTAAATTGTTAGCCACCTATAAATTTGTTATACCAAAAGGTGACTAAATCATTTTTGGAGCCTTCAAGGAAAAAATTTTATTGCAAAAAAAGTGTTAGCTCTTAAAGACTCTTGAAGGCCTCATGCCTCTGTCCAAATCTTCATTATTGTTCCCTTTTTATATTCAGAATTTTTGTTGTTTCCATAAGTGGAAATACTGCTGCAAAATCATCATTTTTTCCCCTTCCTCCACTCAAAACTAACCTTCATTTTTCTCCCCTTTTTCTCCATAAACCTACTCTATTTTTCATGATTCCTCTTCTTCCATTCATGAAAATCATTTTTACAAGGTTAAGAACTCACTTCTTAACCTTACCGAAACCCTCAAATTCCTTTGAAAACCATCGAAAATCCATAAAAAACAAGTATTTTGACTATGGGTTTAAAGCCCCCTTGGGTCAAATCCTAAACCACTTCCCCCATATGCCCGCACCCTAGAACCAGGTGCTAGACCCGAAGCGCAATCGCTTCGGAGAAGTCAACAATGGGTTGATTGAAAGACTACATCAAAAGTTCCGATGTGATTGAGTCCCTTTGTTATATAATGCCCCGGTCTTATGGCTTTCCATGTAACCCACGACCCCGCAGTCGGGCGCCTATCCACTTCGAATTAATATTTCCCCCCCAAAGTTTGAACCTTCATTTATATAAATTTTTCGATTTTTATTATATTTCAAAATTCTTTGCCAGTGCAAAAATCTAGTCGCTTTGCACCGTCGATCTCATCTGCAGATCAACGGCGCGCGATCTCTTGCCCTGGTGGTCCCCGCCATCCACCTACTACTGTAAAACCAAGCGGATTTCATCGCACCGCTTTTAAGAGCGCGACGGTTTCTTCTATTTCGCAGCGATTCCATACACCGGCGGCCACGTGTCTTGGGCCCATTTTCAAAAAACCGATGTTCATCGCGCGTTAAAAATCAGCTGTGGACCCAGCGCGATATTGACATCCACCGTCCAATCTGAGGCCACTCATCAGACAGTGATCGCTCTCCGAAGATGCCTGTGCGATAACCAAGGTACGACGCGTTTCATTAAAGCGTCTCCGCCGTCGATCTGATCTGCAGATCGACGGCCCAAAGTTCATCGCCTTGATTCCCCCACTTTGAATTTTCGCCTCCGCTCTCGACCGTCGATCTTTGCGCGATCGACGGCTCCGATTTAATTCCTTCCCCCATTTCCTTTCGACTCATTCTGATCAATATCGATCATTGGATGATGCCATCCAACGGCCATGCTCTCTCCATGCGCCTTCTGAAGCAGTAAACTTATAACGTAGGATTTCTTAATAAGTTTCGTATTTTGCAAGTGTGTAATGGTTTACCCATTATAATTAAAGAAAGGCCGAAGGTCGAGAAAGATGTTTCCTATGCCTTTGATTCATCAAAGGAAACCATTCGTGGGGTTCGAACTCCATGTCTCATCAATGTTTCATGGGAATTGATGCCTTGAGAGCCCTGCGCGGCCCTGCACATCAACAAGACACTGTCCATTAAATCAATCAAAAGAGTATCAATGTCGAAGACAGAACACAACAGAACAGAAGGATTGAAGATAATTTGGGGATTACGGCTAAGAATTTTTATCAAAAGCCTAATCCTCAGAATTAAAACACAATTAAAGGAACATCATAACTGTTATCAGACATAAAAGCCTCCTCTGCCACATCTGAGGAAAATTGATTCCTCCCGGCTACCACATTGCCACCTGTGCCTTAAAAGATTCAAACATAGGCCAAAGTTATGGTTCAAAATCAGATATTTGCCTCAAATGCAGCCAGAGAGTTGATTCTGCCGAAGAACTTAATGCAAAAATATCTGCAGAGTTACTCCAACATGACACAGAGCCTCAAAAGTCAATAAAAGCTCCCACCGAGCTTAAAATCTTAAATGTAAATCCATTAATACAGTGAGAATATCTGTACGCTTCTCCATCGAGCCCCTCAAAGGCCCAGAAGCCATTAAGTCTATATTAATTATCTTGGGAGATATTTTATCAGATCTCACCTCCTCATTCTTCTATAAATACTTCTGTAGAAGATGAGAAATTTTTGGTTGGTTAGTTGTTTTGATCACTAGTTGTAATATTGAAAATCTATGAAATAATACATAGTCTGTTGAAGTTGAAGAACAAATTGAAGTCTTGGAAGCCTTGATAATGTTGTTGCATGCTTGTTCGTGAGAAGACTCTATCATTGGATCCATGAGCTTGCCTATTGGTGAAGTATTCTAAACTGTTTAATGTTTTCTCCTGTTTTCATTCTGTTCCATAATTTCTTACTACAGTAGGTTGAAAGTTTTAGGCTAAGAAATGACTCCTGGAAGCACCTTAGACCTGTTCATCCTTCACTGTTTCATGTTTTCTTCTGCTGAAGTATTTTAGAGTCTTTAATCTCTCTCTTTAGTCTTCATGCTTGTTTATTTCCTTAATAGTTCGAATAGTTGGTTTTAGCATGATTTATGGTTCTCCCTACTTATCTGCTTCCACTTTAAAACTGTTATTGAAGTCTCCCTTTGTAGTTTTCTGTTTACAGTGAATCAAGGAGGTTTGTTCTGATCTTGTCCTTTGTCCTTACTTAAACAGTTGTCTCAAAGGTCTTTATAGTTGTAATCATAGATGTGTTAGGTGTTCCCTCTTCTATGACTGCAATTATCAGTGAAATCTTTTATGTTTTCTAAGTCATTTGAAAAAAAATCCTTGAGGAAATAGGGTGTTCCCCGAATCTTAGATTTCATTTTAAAAGTTTTTTTGAAATCATTGTTTTCTTAAAGGTGTGATTTGTAGAATTCATGGTTAGCCCTGTCTATCAAAAAGCTCTTTATTGTTCAAATTTTGTTTTCAAATTCCCTTTGTTGAGAATTTAACTTCTCTTTTCAAATTATTGATGTCCATCTCATTCCAAAAACCAAAGGATCCTGTGGCCAAGTTAGATTTTCCCTCTGATATCCCATATCCATTGATAAGTATGTTATGACCTCTTCTTGACTCCATTTCCCAATAAACCAAATGTTTCTCCTTTCTATATATCTTTCCTAGGCCTTTCATATTCTGCTGTGTCAATTCAACCAAACAAACAAACAATCAAACACCTGCACTAAATAACTAGTCTAAAACCAATACTCAAAGCACACAAGATAAACCTTTTCAAACAAACATTTGAGAGATCCCTCTCTGAGAACAGGAGGACTAGATCCTGTAACTCTAAAGATTGGTTTTGATGTTGCCTTGTATTTTGATTTGCCAAACTATCAAAACACAGGACACCAACACAAATTTTATCAGACAAATTTTTATGCTATATATGTTTTATTAATGTCTCCTCCATCTATTATTTTCTCTCTTTGTGTAATGTTCCCAATTTTTGCAGTTAATGGGAACATTGCATTTTAATTTTAGTTTTCTTTATTCATGAATAAAAGTATGTAAAGGAGGTTTATTAAACTCCTAAGTTGAGAATAAATACATTCCCAATGTGAAAGGGGATAAATCTGGGCTATTATATTAAACACCCCTAAGTGTGAAAAGGGGAAATTCATTTGAATGGGTCAACCTTGGCCCCACCTACAGCGCAGATTGGAGGGAAGCTTATCCATCAAGAAAAATGTACTTCTAGAAGTGGATCTCTTGTGTGGAAGAGGATAAGTTGAAGAAGGTGGTTTCGGGTTTTGAAAATCCCTCATGTTATAAAAGGAAGGAGAGGCAATAAGCAAAGGTTGTTGAAGAATTTTAGAGGTTGCTGCAACAACTCTAGTCTCTTGGCTGTTTAGCCTAAGGGAAGAGGATTTCCTGTTTAGGAATCCTCTCTCGTTCCATGGAGTAGCTCTTTGGAGGAGATTGTGATGCATCTCTCCACTATCTGGAATTATGGACAAGCTTCATCTCTATATCAGCGCTGGTCCTATTGAGGGTTTTGCAGCTGCTTGTGAGTTGCAGCAAGTGGATGAACTAGATCTGCAAGATCTAGTTGTTTAGAAGAGATTTCTCTCAAGGAGGGTGTCTTGTGACCACCGAGAAGAGTATCTCACTCTCATTTTACTTTCAGATCTGTAATTCTTATCTGATGTAACATTTTATTCAAGCTACTGTGCAGCCCCTTCCATGAACTACGTTATTTTCATGTACATGTTTCACTGCTATCTAGATTTCTCATTGTACTTGCTTCCTGGTGATTGAGGATTGCCTCTCACTTGAAGATTTTTAAAGTGGTTTGCTGATCTATTCATATTCAGATTTGATATGTAATGTAATGAAAGCCATCTTCAGAAATATCTAATTTTTTCTGCAGTTCAATGTATTAAAAGCTAGATCTACACTTTATTATGCATTATTTTGATAGAACCCCAAGGGGATCTTGTTAAGAAGGCTGAGTAGTTTCCAGATCTGGTATGGATCTGATGTTTCAGCCATTTATCATTTTTAGATCTTATTTTTAACCTACATCATCTGAATCTCCTCATATAAGACGCTGTCAAGTCTTTCTGCATCTTTTCCATGTGTTACTGCTATAATTTCTTAAGGATTCTTGCTCTTGCTTCATGTAAACTTAATGCTTCTACAAAGTAAATTCATTATGGATCTTATTTCTTGATACCATACTATAATATGAGTTTAATGGCTGATTTCCAATGACTTCCAACAGAAACTGTGCAATTCCTGAAGGAGGGTTTCTCTATTAACTCAGCCCTCACCTGTAGCTGATTTTCAGCTAGTGTTGATTGTGGGAGATCTGTTTAAGCCCTCTAAACCCAATTTTTTTTTCTAAAACTCTGTATGAAGGTCTAAAACAACATAAAATAAGGGAACCCAGCCCTATTTTTTATTATTTTAACATTGGCTTTCTTATACAGCGTCCTCCTTGAGCCTATTGCAGATTTTCCTTAGAATGGAATTTCCTGCTTCTCACGTGTTTGGTTTTTGCTTCTCTTTGGATCCATTATTTAGATCTGTATATCTAAGGTTACCAAGGGTAGAAAAATCTAATAGGATTTTTTCATTCCCACACTTTCTGTGTTTCATCAGTTTTCTATAGATAGAGTCTGGAACGGGCCAGGAAGCCTCTGGTTTTCACCCTCTATTTGGGGGTGATATAACCAGTAATTCCCTACCAGTCTATCTCTGGTTTAGAATTTTATGGCGTGTTTTACATATTTTTGTGATTCTATATTGGAATATCTTAATATATTCCCTACTGAGCCTATTTTTCCCCATTTGGAACATTACAGTGGTATCAAAGCATGATCTCTGGCACAGCCTGTGAGATCAAGCTACCAGTGAATTAAAGAGTAGAAGAAGAGAACAGCTGGATGGATTATATGAGATTATTCTCATCATTTTTCAGATCTAAGAAGCACCTCTCCCAAGAGGTAAATCAGAAGAGAGAAAGAAGAAGCACCGAGACTCCTAGAGGGTTTCAAGAAGAAGCAAGTTGCAGTAAGAGCTGCATGAGATTTCAAGAAGAAGAAGGAAGCCATAGCACTTCCTGTCAGCAAAGTATAAGACCAGAGAATCCTAGATCTCCTCATAGATCCACTATGCCCACTTTCTTTTAAGAAGGTGAGAGGTATAGCAATGAATAAAAGAGATGCAAAGAAACTCCTAAAGGGTTTCAAGCTGAAGAGGAAGAACCATACACTTCCTGTCATCACAAGGCAGGGAGAATGAATGAAGAAGAGATCTCATTGCTTCTTTTTCAAACATTTAAGAGTATTGAAGAAAATCTCAAGGAGTTTGAGGAGGAAAGGAAAAAGATGAGCTACAAAGAGACATCTCCCAAGGAAACAAAGGAGAATGTCAATCTTGTCACTTTGGGCAAGAGATCTCCATTTTCACTACCTGCTGCTAAGGAGCTTTCATCTAGAGAAGAGGCACTTGCATCTTTGCAAGGTAGTCTTGAGTTCTTAACATATGGGATCCCATGCATGAATTAGGAGATGCATGAGGAGGAGAAGGAAGATACCAACACTGGTATACTTGAAGGAAGGAGGCCATCATCCTTGCCAGCAGTTGGAGACATCATTGATCTGGGTGGAGGAACTCTTGTATTTTTTCAAGAGTTTCCTACATATCGGTTGATCCAAGGTATGCATAAGATTTCAACACATATTATTTCAAGATCCATGCATGGCCAAGGGTTAGATCAAAGTGATGATTTGAAGAAAAGGTATATCACAACGCTATCACATAGTGGCTGTGACAAAGAGGCTTCATCATTCTTGGAGCATGTTGAAGGTATTGCTACAGATTCAAAGCTTCACTGGTTTTGGAAGACCATACATGAGAGGAAGGTCTCACTAAGATATCTCAATAAATATGCATTTCATTATTCCATGAGATGAAAATTTCTTCAGTGGGTTAAAGGAGATGGTATTCTGCAAATGGAGAATGCCATGATTATGCAGCGCATCACTCAACTTCCATATTTGAGTGAGTGGATGAGGATGGTGAGCAAGGGGTCACATGATCACTTATATACATATATGGACCAACAAGCTTGGCTATGCTGGTTTCCCTTGGGAGACTCCTATCACTCTCTAAAGAGACCTATTTTTCTGATCTATGCCTTGAAGATCAGTTATGGAATGTATAAGGAGGCATTGTAGCGCTGGTTGCTTTGGGGTAAGCATGATCTCTACCCAAAGATTCTCATTTTCTTATCTCATGATTGGAACATCATTAGTAGATTATATGAAGAGGAAGCATGGATGATGTCGTTGATAGAAGGAGAGTTGGACATCACAAGTTAAATCTTATGTCCATGTATTCACCTATGCTTGAAGTATGTCCCATATGTCCACATGCATTTCTGTTGAGAGGTATATTTCATGCATGAAACTTGGCTTGGGAGGGGGAATGACTCCCACATGATGTGGTACGAGGATCTTGCTTGTACTATGTTGATGAGGCATTTTACATGTTCATCATTGTGTTGTTGCTCCAAGATCCACATGTTGATGAGGCAAGAAGGCTGCAAAGTCCTTGTTGATATGGATTCTTTTGGGTGAGTGTGGTTGCTACCCAATAGCTCATTATTTTCTAAATCATGCCTTGGATTTCAATGTTATGTTGCAGCAAGAGAAGGCATGTACAATTTTGTTTCACTTGAGAAGGTATGGCCACCACATGACATCTCCTATGTCTATGTGTTTTGCATGGTGAAATATTTGGCATGATTATCTCAAGATGTGCATTGATGATGGTACTTTGTATTGGGCTGGTGTGACATATCATATGTCGATTAGCATGGTTTGGTTTCATGATGCACATGAGGAGGAAGGAGGGCAGCAATATCACTTGTTTCTTTGGTGCTTTGAATGACTATGGTGACCACCCCATGGCTCATAATTTTCTGATTCATGCCTTATGTATCAAAGATAAATTGTAGCAAATAAAGGCATGCACATCATCTTTTGGGAAGCATGGCTTGTCCATCTTACATGGAGGAGATGGAGGATGGCAGCAAAGGGCCTTGATCTGGTGGTTGATTATTGGGAGAATATGGTTTGACATCCTTTTTTTACCCATATTTCTCCTTTTCTTCTTCTTGCATAACACTGAAATGATGGATTTTGGATCCAACAAGGCCAACAAGGCTAAGAATGGAGGCATAGAAATGCTTATTCAAGTTCAAAAACATGGGATGGAGGAATGATATGCACGATGAAGCTCTTCCTTTATGGCAGGAGCTACCTTACATTATGTCTCACATGTGTTTGTGATGATGTTGGACATCATGTATTTTTCATCTTGTACTTCATGGTAAGAAGAGGACATCTAACCTCACAGTTGGAAGTCACCTCATGCATTGGTAGAAGACAAATTTGGAACCAAACATACATAACTTATTGCAGAAAATGGAGGATGCCATTTGGAGGGAATAAATGGTTTGCATCTACAATAAGAGTTGCTTGAGGGCAAGCAATATTTTTCCGGGGGAGACTGTAATGTTCCCAATTTTTGCAACTAATGGGAACATTGAATTTTAATTTCAGTTTGCTTTATTCATGAATAAAAGTATGTGAAGGAGGTTTATTAAAATCCTAAGTTGAGAATAAATACATGCCCAATGTGAAAGGGGATAAATCTGGGCTATTATATTAAACACCCCTAAGTGTGAAAAGGGGAAATTCATTTGAATGGGCCAACCTTGGCCCCACCTACAACGCAGATTGGAGGGAAGCTTATCCATCAAGCACAACGTACTTCTAGAATTGGATCTATTGTGTGGAAGAGGATAATTTGAAGAAGGTGGTTTAGGGTTTTGGCAAGCCCTCATGTTATAAAAGGAAGGAGAGGTAGCAAGCAAAGGTTGTTGAAGAATTTTAGAGGTTGTTGCAGCAACTCTAGTCTCTTGGTTGTTTAGCCTAAGGGAAGAGGATTTCCTGTTTAGGAATCCTCTCCTTCCATGGAGTAGCTATTTAGAGGAGATTGTGATGCATCTCTCCAATATCTGGCATTATGGCCAAGCTTCATCTCTATATTAGCGCTGGTCCCGTTGAGGGTTTTGCAGTTGCTTGTGAGTTGCAGCAAGTGGGTGAACTAGATCTGCAAGATCTAGTTGTTTAGAGGATATTTCTCTCAAGGAGGGTGTCTTGTGACCACCTAGAAGAGGATCTCACTCTCATTTTACTTTTAGATCTGTAATTCTTACATGCTGTAACATTTTAGTAAAGCTACTGCGCAGTCCCTTCCATGAACTGCGTTATTTTCATGTACATGTTTCACTACTGTCTAGATTTCTCATTGTACTTGCTTCCTGGTGATTGAGGCTTGCCTCTCACTTGAATATTTGTAAAGTGGTTTGCTGATCTATTCATATTCATATTTGATGTGTAATGTAATGAATTCCATCTTCATAAATCTCTAAATTTTTCTGCAGTTCAGTGTATTAAAAGCTAGATCTACACTTTATTATGCATTATTTTGACAAAACCCCAAGGGGATCTTGTTAAGAAGGCTAAGTAGTTTCCAGATCTGGTATGGTGTAGAAAATTGAATAACTGATATGTTATCCACTGAGATTCTCCTGATCACACACTATTTTAGCTTCATGCATAATACAAAATCTCTTCTACCATTGATCATCACATGCGGAAATAAAATCAATTGCATGCACACATTAAAGCCATAAAAATTCACACATATAAACACAGTATTTCATGGGAAAGCTTAAAGCTGAAAACCCCCAACTATCTGTATATTATACATGCCATGGAGATCATGTAACAATCATAGTACAAAGCTCTTTGCAAGCTCTCATGCACTACCTCCCTTGCTACACACTATCAAGCTAGATCTAGCAAAACTCATGCTCCAACCTTTAGCCACTTGATAGCCAACCTGAATTGTGTTTTCAATGCTATGGGATGGCCTCTTTATATAGATAAACCACCTAGATTGAACTGCACAATCCTTATTGATTACTCCACCTATCTGTGTGTTGCAAATAGCAACAGTATAGTCACAACTAATAGTTAACCTGCTCTTTCACCTATTTCTACACTGGTCTCCACTGAAACTGTCCATGCACTGAAGTTAACTGATGTATTCTTTAGTTGATTTATGAGTTTATAATTAGTGAATTAATTAATAATTAATTCACACCACTCTCACTAATTGTATCTATTAGTTAACTTGGATACAAAAATCTCAACTATGTTTAGAATAGTTAAACTGAATACAACTCCACTAACTTCCTCAATCAACTCCACCAAACTCTGTCACATGAGTTCTAACTGAAGTCATCATGCAATAGCTTCACTTAAACCATAGAAAAAGCGTATTTCCTTCTTTTAGCTGCATGTGCCACATCCGTAGCTCAAACTGAAGTGCTCCAAGAGGATAAGATAGTGTTTATAGTCTAAATATTATTAAGGGTTAATAATATTTGACTGTTCTATTTTTAGCTCGACAGTCTAAAAATAGAAACCGCCCAATGTCTAAAAATAGAGGTCCATCTATTTTTACCAACTCGACCAATCATCCATAAATAGCATCCTGCAACTCATAGACCATGATCCATATGTCTAAAATAGACATAGTCTAAAAATAGACTTTTCGACAAAAATCACATGTGTGGTCCCCACCTAGTTTAGGTGATCACTTTCCAACTAGGATCAGGAAAGATGTTTCAGGAGGCCTCCTTCACTGTTTCTTGTTGCCATTTTCAACACTCCCTCTCAACAAGAAAGGATTGTCTTTGCATGGGACATGCAACTCCATGCATTCGCCCTGCAACCTTCACAAGCACCATGCAACTCCATTGCATGTGACATGCAACTCCATGCATTCACCCTGCAACCTTCACAAGTGCCATGCAACTCCATGCATGTGACATGCAACTCCGTGCATTTGCCATGAACCCTTTGCATGCACCATGCAAACTCATGCATGCACCATGCAACTCCATGCATCGCTCTGCAACTCTGAATAGGCTCCAAACAACTCAATCAGTCTGCTGCATCTATCATCAAAGTCTTAGACCTCTACTTAGCTACTGCACATGTCATCAGGAACCACTGCGCTATTGAACTCTTGCACCCATGCACTCTTGCACTTGTTGTCAACTCTAATTCGCGCTCCAGTATTCGACACTGTCACTTTGATCTGCCTGCATCAATCCAACTGATCTTCTACTGCTACACTGTGGGCACCTCGTAGCCAGGTTCAATTCATGAGATCCACACCATCTGTGAATTCTGCCAATCTCCTCGTGGGATTATTCATACATCATGTGCCCCACCTCTCTACTGGTGGTATAGCTGCATTTGCGCTGAGAAGTTGCTCATCGACTATGAAATTTCTGCATGAGTGGTTTCTCCCACTCCATATGATCCTCATTTGCTCCACACCACAGGGAGTTCACTTTCACTAGCATGCAAAACTTGTGCTCCCTCTCAAGCATCAATTGCATGTCTTTCTTGCACTTCCCAACAGTAGGAAGCGCCGTAGAAATCCCATCTACATCAAATCTAAAAAGATTCTTTTGCATCTCCAGTTGTGGCTGCTCCACAACCTTTTGAGACTGCTTCTCACGCTCCATGTTGAGAGGATCCCTCTCAACCACCAAGTCACTAACCTTTGCTTTGCACCTCAAAGATTTGCATGCATCTTGTACCTCAGTGCATGTAGATTCTTGGCTCGCACACATTGCAATTGTCCCGCCGTCGCAAAATTTTCTAACAAAAGAGTTGATTTTAAATCGATGATATCTCCCTCATCCGAGCTCCGATTCGACCGATTTTTTTTATCAATTTGGGTATTTTTTCGCAAGGAATCCAAATATGCTATTTTTTTTCTGAAAATATTTCACCAAAAATTTTCAGATATTCCCTACAAACTCGCGCACCCAAAAATTCTCGCTCTCATTCCATGTAGAAAATTATACACAATATGCATGTATATTTCTGGCTTTCTCCATATTTATGTTTCTTGAGTTTATCCTAAAACTCAACCACTTCAATGCTTTGCAATTTCCCCAATGATCAATATCGCTCCGATACCATGTAGAAATTTGAATAATGGATGAGTTATTCACCGAGATTCTCCTAATCACACACTATTTTAGCTTCATGCATAATACAGAATCTCTTCTACCATTGATCATCATGCGGAAATAAAATCAATTGCATGCACATTAAGCCATAAAAATTCACACATATGAACACAGTATTTCGTGGGAAAGCTTAAAGCTGAAAACCCCCAACTAAACAATATTATACATGCCCTTGGAGGTATGTAGCAATCATGGTACAAAGCTCTTTGCAAGCTCTCATGCCTCCTTACTACACACTATCAAGCTAGATCGCAAAGCCTCATGCTCCAACCTTTAGCCACTTGATAGCCAGCACAATTGCGTTTTCAATGCTAATAGGATGGCCTCTTTATATAGATAAACCACCACAGATTGAGTACTTTCAATCCTTATTGATTACTCCACCTATGCATATTTATTATTTGCAAATAGCAACCTTGATATAGTCGCAAGACAGTAGAATAGTTAACTTTTTAACTCTTTCACCCTATTTACTTACATACTTGGTCTCCTTTGAAAGCTGTCCATGCACTTGAAGTTAACTGATGTATTCTTTAGTTGATTTATGAGTATCTAATTAGTGAATTAATTAATAATTAATTCACACCACTCTCACTAATTGTATCTATTAGTTAAATTGGATACAAAAATCTCAACTATGTTTAGATTAGTTAAACTGAATACAACTCCACTAACTTCCTCAATCAACTCCACCAAACTCTGTCACATGAGTTCTAACTAAAGTCTTCATGCAATAGCTTCACTTAAACCCTAGGAAAAGTGTATTTCCTTCTGTCAGCTGCATGTGCCACATCCAGGCATCAAACTGAAGTGCTTCAAGAGAATAAGATAGTGTTTATAGTCCAAATATTATTAAGAGCTAATAATATTCGACATATCTATTTTTAGACTGGCAATCTAAAAATAGATTCTGCCCAATGTGTCTAAAAATAGAAATCCATCTATTTTTCCAACTTGACCAACCATCCATAAATAGCATCTCACAACTTATAGAATATGCTCCATATGTCTAAAAATAGACATAGTCTAAAAATAGACTTTGCGACAAAAATCACCTATGTGGCCCCAACCTAGTTTTGGTGATCACTTTCCAACTAGGATCAGGAATGATGTTTCAGGATGCCTCCTTCATTGTTTCTTGTTGCAATCTTCAACATATGGATCTGATGTTTCAGCCATTTATCAGTTGTAGATCTGATTTTTAACCTACAGCATCTGAAGCTCCTCATATAGGACGCTGTCAAGTCTTTCTGCAAATTTTCCATGTGTTACTACTATAATTTCTGAAGGATTATTGCTCTTGCTTCATGTAAACTTAATGCTTCTACAAAGGAAATTCATTATGGATCTGATTTCTTGCTGCCATACTGTAATATGAGTTCAATGGCTTATTTCCAGTGAATTTTAGCAGAAACTGCGCAATTCCTGAAGGAGGATTTCTATATTAACTCAACCCTCTCCTTTAGCTGATTTTCAGCTAGTGTTGATTGTGGGAGATCTGTTTAAGCCCTCTAAACACATTTTTTTTCTTTTCTGAAACTCTTCATGGAGGTCCCACATAGCCTAAACTAAGGGAAACCAGCCCTGGTCTACATTATTTTAACACTGTATTTCTTATACAGCGTCCTCCTTTAGCCTATTGCAGATTTTCCTGAGAATGGAATTTTCCGCTTCTCACTTGTTTGGTTTTTGCTTCTCTTTGGATCCATTCTTTAGATCTGTAGATATAAAGTTCCCAAGGGCAGAAAAATTTAAGAGGATTTTTTCATTCCCACACTTGTTGTGTTTCATCAGTTTTCTATAGACAGAGTCTGGAACAGGCCAGGAAGCCTCTAGTTTTCACCCTCTCTTTAGGGGTGATATAACCAATAAATGCCCTACTAGTCTATCTCTGGTTTAGAAGTTGCTGGTGTGTTTTCCATATTGCTATGATTCCCTTACGGAGCCTATTTTTCCCCATTTGGAACATTACACTTTGTTAGGTTTTACAAACATATAGAAATAAAATAATGTCAATTGAGATTGCATTAACTTCTTTTACTTTAACAATCCAATGTTTATGGTTTATCTTGGACAATTTTCTTAGGAACAATTAATAGTTGTAGTTGGGAATTTGTGTCTCCCTCAATTACACATTTATTTTTGTTTCAAATATTGAAAAAACACTATATTTTGAATTTATTTATATTTTATATTTTTTGTGGTGGAGAATTGATTAATATTTATTTTGAATAACAAATTTAATTTTCAACTTAATAGTTTATTTTAATTATTTGTTTCAAATTTTATGTATTATTTTTGCTTAACATGTTACATAATCAAGGTCTTAATTAGTGTTTTAAGTTTTAGTTTAATTAATTTTTATTTAAGAATTATTAAGGGATTTGTATATCGACGTAACAAAATAGCCCGGATGGTAGTTTTTTGCTGGAATCCGGTTTAAAAAAAAAAATCAAAAAATCAGGTATTTGGAGTGTTTGAATGTTTTTTGTTTTTGTGGAAATGGATTTAGCACCATCAAAAACCCCTGGGGCACCCAAAATCTTGAAGTTTGACACCCGTAACCCATATTTTCAAAAATTTCTCCCAGAATTTTTCATAATCTTGCGGAATTTATGGGTTATTTTGTGGCTTTTTTAGACTACACAATTATTAAGTAAAGGTTATATATAATAATTTATTTTAATAAATTATATAATTTAATAATTTAATTAAAAATAATAATTTATTGTTTATAACAAAAATTTAATTTCGAGTTTATAAAATTAAGTATAATTAAAAAATAAAAATCTAAATAACACATCTATTTGCAATATGTAATCATCCTTTTTTAGGAATTTCAACAAGGTTCTAAAGAGAAACGTTGTATAAGTAAAACTGTGCAAAAATAACGTAGATCAGGGCTTGTTTCCTCTTATTTATGTTGTATGAGACTTATATATGGAGTTTCATAAAAAACAATTCAGTTTAAACTCTCTAAACAGATCTCCCAAAAACTAGACTAGCTAAAAAGCACCCAAAGAGGAAGGCTGCAACCAAATGCAAGCACTGCTTCGGGAATTGCACAGTTTTAGTAGATGTTCAATGGAGATCAGCAAGGAGAATTATATTTCAGTAATACTACAGCAAATAAGCATTATGATGAAGCCCTTTCACTATACAGTAGAATGCATGAGTCAATACAACAATAAATCTTCAGAAAAGAGAGCTAGAACACATGTATATTTGCAGAAATGCCTCAACAATGTTATTTTTAAGGAGCTTCAGCAGCTCGAAGTTACAACTCAGATCTAGAGTAGATCTGTGGACAAAACATCAGATCTATTTCAGATCTGGAAACTATATAGTTTTCTCTTCAAGATCCCCTTGGAATTTTGACAAAATCATGCATAAACAAGAGTAGATCTGAGAAACAAGTTGTAGAGCTGTAAAATGCTGCAATAAATTTCTGAAAATAAAATTTCATTACAATGGATCAGATCTAAAAATAACATGGATCAGCAAGCTAATCCATGGATCACCAAGTGAAAGGCAAAGCCCAACACTAGAGATCTCTGATCTAAACTATAAGGAAAGTACCATGGAAGACCTCATACAGAAATAACGCAGTCTACCCATAGAAATAGCATTTTAGCTCAAATATCATAGCTAACCACTGTAAAATTGCAGATCTTAAGTACAAAGAGAAGAGACACTGTTTCAGGAGGTTAAAGAACACACTCCATGAAAAGAGGCTCCCAAAAATACACTAGATCTTTACAGATCTAATCTCCCACTTGCTGCAGCTCACAAGACAGCTCAACCCTCAAGATGAGCAGTGTTTTAATGTAATATGGAGCTTGGCCGCAAGCCTGATAGTGGTTCAATTCAAAAAACACTCCTCCAAGAATCCTCAAAGGAAGAGGTGAAATCCATGCATAGGAATTCCAAATACAATCCTCCACTAAATAGCAGAGAATGGTATTTTTCTAAGTAGACAAATACTCAGAAATATGATCAATCAACAACCTTCTCTTGTTGCCCTCCTTTTCCTTTTATAAGATGAGAAATCTTTTGCAAACCCTAAACCATCTTGATGAGTTAGCCCTTTTCACATGAGAGGTTTTCTTCTAGAACTGCACTGTCTCTCTTTGAGATGCAATGAACCTAGACAACGCTATTGATTTGGTCAATGTTGATCCAATATTTATCTCAAACCCCTCTCATGCCTGCAAGTGATTATTTACATGGCCCTGATTTGTCTTTGTTCACATGGGAATTGATTTATTCAGACTTTTTAGGAGTTTTACATGTCCTCCTTTATTCATTTATTCATGAAACAAAAATTAAAACAAAATTGAATTTTCCTCTTAGCTAAGGCTAAGTGGGAACATTACAGTCCTCCCCTCCAAAATGTTGCTTGTCCTCAAGCAACTGATAGGGTAAGAGTTGTGGTTTTTCTTTTTCTCCATTGATGGCACCATCAAGGATCAAGTTTTCATCATGGAACAAGTGCTCATTAAGCAAATACATCAAAAATTGCTCCTCCAATGCTAACATGATAGGGGCATAGTCCATCCCTTCAAGAGTGTAAAATTCAACAGAAAT
This sequence comes from Pinus albicaulis, assembly GCA_034641835.2. Taxonomy (NCBI): domain Eukaryota; kingdom Viridiplantae; phylum Streptophyta; class Pinopsida; order Pinales; family Pinaceae; genus Pinus; species Pinus albicaulis. The sequence continues at coordinate 399,464,997 of CM076572.1, forward strand.
AAACATGGGTGAAGCAATGTCACATCTAAAACATGTATCATGGAGTACAAGTTGAATTTCCATCCCATGTGGCACATATATATTGCCCACCCTTTTCCCATACAAACCCATAAAAAATACCAATATATCATCTATGTATGGAAGCAAAATCACATATATGCAAACTGAAATTTGCACTTGAGGAGGTGGGTCACAATCCCACATAAGATACCAATGCAATGTACTCCTTGTCTTTAGTAGATCTGAGTGTGGTAAGTGGTACTCTCACCACACCTTTGCTGCATGAGTCACTTTGACATGGCTGAAAGTGATATTCAAGTTAGGTGCCTTTTGGAAGCACCCATCATGGAAAAGAATATCCCTTTGCACCTCAAGGGAGTGTCCAGATTTAGAATTCTTATTGGCCTCACCAATGCCATAAGATCTAGATGTAATATCACTCCTTGTGGGAGCCATGGCCTGCATACATATGGTAAGAGAATATGTCAAATCAGAAAAATAAACATGCTCCATAAGATCAGATTCTTTACCATTCAAGTCTCCCACACACATGGAGTTGGACATGGGCATTTCTCCTCTTTTAAGAGAAGGAAGAGATGGTTGAAATGACTCCTTCATAGAGTCCTTTGGATGCCCCAAATCCTCATAACTATTTCACTCTTGTAAGTGTTGATGTAGTTCCTCCCAATCATAGTGCTGATGTAGTTCCTCCTCCATACCCTCCCAATCAAAACTCCTCATGATTAGGGTGTAGATATTTGCTGACTGCATATAGCTAGAAAGGAACTCTTTGTGTGCTCTTTGTAGTATCTCTTGCTTAAACTTGGAGGCTTGAGACAAGAATACTCTTCCAAGATGATATATGACCCCTTCATGGACCAAATAGCCTCCCCCTTGCTTCATGCCATCTAATATCATCCCAATGTGAAGATCTTTGGAGTACTCCACAAGGAGTTGAGATCTCCAATATGGATCCACACAGCTCAATAATTACAGTGTTGCTGATACATATATGGGGGTGCTTGCCTTGTTGATGATTGCTTCTTTGACATTACACATGCCAAAAAATTTTGTGGGAAGGTTGATCCTCCCCTTTCCTTCCTCTCACGGCATTGTAGCTTGCTCTCCAATCTTTGCTTGATCTATTTTTGGAGCAGCACTTTGTGAGGCTTTCCCCACAAGATCAGAATCTAATGACACCCCAAGTGGCTTACCATGAGGTAGGAATGTCTCTTACAACATCATCATGAACATGAGAGAAGGAACTGTGAAATCCTTTCTTCCACTATGCAAATCCATCTTAGTTGTTTGTGTGGAAACATTGGGTGAAGGATAAGTGTGCATGCCTTGAATTATTTGTGGTTTCCCACTCTTCAAGTCCACCCACTCCATCTGCAAGGCCTTCCAATCAGTGGTGACCTTCCAAAAGGTAATCAACCACTGGACATCCAAGATGATATTGGTATCCGGTATGTCAACTACAAAGAAGTGATCCACCAAAGTGTAGGATCCCATAGTGACAGAAAGTGATGGAACATATTGCATGCATTTCATGGTTCTATCACCTGGAACCAAAACAGAGAACCCATCAAAAGTATGAGTGGGGATTCCTCTCCTTTGCACAAGGTGAGCATCAATAAAGTTGTGGGTTTCCCCACTGTCAATCAAAATAGACACTCTCTGGTTCATGACTGAACCTTGTACTCTTAGGGTCAAGTACTTGGGCACTCCTCTCAAAGAAGCACTTGTTGGAGCAAAGGATCCTTCTTAATTTCTATATGGTGTTTGATCTTCCTCCTCATCTTCACCAACATTGTGACCCCTCCTAGGTTCCTCATTCCCATCTTCTTCTTCAAAATCTGAGAAGACCTCTATATAGTGTGCCCTTCTAGCAGCACATCTATGTCCCGGTACCCATGGCTCTTGACAAGTGAAACACAATCTCCTTTTCCTCAAATCCCTCCAGAGATAAATGTCAAGAGGTTTATTCAGTGAGCTCTCCTTGGGTGGAGCATATTTCCCTTCTTTCCCCTTAGAAGAGTGAGGGGATTTTCTTTGGAAAGTTGCCTTTGCTCTTGGCAAGGCATCTTGGAGATCTCTAGCTCTCTCAATGGCATCATGCAAAGTGATGGGCTTGGTAGATTTAACCAACCCATGCAAAGGTTCCTCCAGGCCATTAATGAACATGTAGACTCTCCTTTCTACAGATAGATCAGGGACCATGACTAACAATCGTAGGAACTCAGAGATATAGGCCTCTGCATCTCCTATCTGCTTCAGCTTTGCAAGGCTTATAAAAGGTGCCTCAGGATCCTTCCGGTCAAATCTCTCCACCAGTATTCTAGTGAACTCAGCATAGGTAGACACATTGTTGTGTCCCAATGTGGATAGCCCATGGAACCACTAGTTTTGGGCTTCACCCTCAAAGTGCAGCGCAGCAATCTTGATGGCTTCTACTTCGAGGACTTTGTTCAACTGGAAATAGATATCTAGCTTTTCCACCCATGCTTTTGTAGAACAAGAGGATGATCCATAGAAATTTGGCAAGAATAATCTGCCCATAGTGTGGTGTCTCCCATGAAATAAACCACCATCTCTATACTGCTGCCATGGTCTCCTCCGATCCTTGAGATGGAAAAAGTCTTCGAAACTTAAGTTATCCTTGAATCTCTGACTCTAAGAGTCATACTCCACAAAGTAGCCTTCAAGGGAGGTTTGATCTTGTGTTCCTTCATTCTCTACAACCAAGAAGGTAGGCATGGTATAGCGTTGTGAGGCTTGTGAAGCTTGTGGTAGGCTCACAGGTTGACCAGTCCCATAGTGAGACATGTCAGAACTCTCTCCTTGATGAAATCTCCCAAGAGATTCCCTCATTCTATCCATCCTCATCTCTTTGATATCCTTGGAAATATCTTGCATGGTCTCCAAAAGAGTTTTTTCAAACTCCTCTGCTTCCTTATGCTTCTCAGTTTCAGGAGATTTCCCCTTGTCTTGACCCCTGTCAAGGTCATCAGTAGTGTAGTCATACTTTTTATGACTTCTATTCTGGTACCTCCTCTCCCTCTCAGTAAGAGAATCATCTTCTTCGGAATGTAGCATGACTAGTGCTCCCAGGCAAGCACAGGATGTGCCAAGAAGGGAGCTTTGATACCAATGTAATGATCCTTTTTCAGGAATTTCAACAAGGTTCTCAAGAGAAACGTTGTATAAGTAAAAATGTGAAAAAATAATGCAAATCAAGGCTTGTTTCCTCTTATTTATGTTGTATGAGACTTATATATGGAGTTTCATAAAAAAAAATCAGTTTAGACTCACTAAACAGATCTGCCAAAAACTAGACTAGCTAAAAAGCACCCAAAGAGGAAGGCTACAGCCAAATGCAAGCACTGCTTTAGGAATTGCGCAGTTTTAGCAGATTTTGAGTGGAGATCAGAAAGGAGACTTATATTTCAGTAATACAAAATCAAATCAGCATTATGATGAAGCCCTTTCACTATACAGTAGAATGCATGAGTCAATACAACATTAAATCTTCAGAAAAGAGAGCTAGAACACATGTATATTTGCATAAATGCCTCAACATCGTATTTTTAAGGAGCTTCGGCAATTGGAAGTTACAACTCAGATCTAGAGAATATATGTGGACAAAACATCATACCTATTTCAGATCTGGAAACTATATAGTTTTCTCTTCAAGATCCCCTTGGAATTTTGACAAAATCATGCATAAACAAGAGTAGATCTGAGAAACAAGTTGCAGAGCTGTAAAATGCTGCAGTAAATTTCTGAACACAAAATTTCATTACAATGGATCAGACCTAAACAGAACATGGATCATCAAGCTAATCCATGGATCACCAAGTGAAAGGAAAAACCCAGCACTAGATATCTCTGATCTAAACTATAAGGAAAGTACCATGGAAGACCTCATACAGAAATAACACAGTCTACTCATAGAAACAACGTTGTAGCTCAAATATCATAGCTAACCACTGTAAATTTGCAGATCTGAAGTAAAAAGAGAAGAGACACTCTTTCATGAGGTTAAAGAACACACTCCATGAGAAGAGGCTCCCAAAAATACACTAGATCTCTATAGATCTAATCTCCCACTTGCTACAGCTCACAAGACAACTCAACCCTCAAGATGAGTAGCGCTGTAATGTAAGATGGAGCTTGGCCTCAAGCCTGATAATGGTTCAATTCAGTAAACACTCCTCCAAGAATCCTCAAAGGAAGAGGTGAAATACCTGCATAGGAATTCCAAATACAATCCTCCACTAAACAACAGAGAATGGTATTTGTCTAAGCAAACAAATACTCAGAAATATGATCAATCAACAACCTTCTCTTACTACCCTTCTTTTCCTTTTATAAGATGAGAAATATTTTGCAAACCCTAAACCATCTTGATGAGTTAGCCCTTTTCACATGAGAGGCTTCCTTCTAGAACTGCGTTGTCCCTTTTGGAGATGCAATGAACCTAGAAAACACTGTTGATTTGGTCAATGTTGACCCAGTCTTTAGCTCAAACTTCTTTCACACCTGCAAGTGATTATTTACATGGCCCTGATTTGTCTTTGTTCACATGGGCATTGATTTATTCAGACTTTTTAGGAGTTTTACATGTCCTCCTTTATTCATTTATTCATGAAACAAAAATTAAAACAAAATTGAATGTTCCTCTTAGCTAAGGCTAAGTGGGAACATTACACAATAACTACATAATTAAAATAATTATGTAAATTAATCAAAATAAACAAAATAAATACCTAAATTATAAATATAAATTATTTAAAAATTAAAAAACTTCTTAAATTGATTAAAAAAAAGTAAAATAATCATATAAATTATTTAAAATGTTTAATAATCTAAAAATTAAAAATAAATATACACATAAAAATAGTTAAATCCTTGTCAACTATAAAGAAATCAAAGGTCTGTGGAGGCAATGTAGTGGTAAGGTCACTCTTATAAAGATGGATAGGTCTTGTGCTCGATCTTGAGCAAGGGTGTGGCTCGCCGCGAGAGATTAACCGATCTGGGCCAAGCCCATGACCTTTCAAAAATTACAAAATTGAGAGATGATGCGCTCTAGTGCCACGACCGCCTTTCCATTGCCTACTTCTCCTACTCTCCGCCGCACGCATGGCCCCTCCGAAGTCCATCCCGGAAGGGGCCCCTCCTCCCGATCAAGCCCAAGCCTTCTTGGCTCTGATCAGTTCTTTAGATCCACCAAGCCCTCGCCCGAATTTGTCAAGAATCTTGATGGTATCCAGGAGGTATCTCTTCCTCCGACTATCCCATGCATGGCTTCCCTTTCTCTAGCTGAGAAGGGCCTCACTGGTCAGTTCATTGGGTTATGGTCATCACCGAAGACTGTTCAGAAATGGGTTGAGCGTAACTGGGCAGACAAGATCAGTGTTAAAATATTTATCAGATTCTATGGCAGATGCTATTTCATTTTTCACTTCAAGACAAAAGAGGATAAGGATCTGATATTCATGAATGGCCCTTACTTCATGGATACCCGAGGGCTCTATCTCAACTAATGGACGCCGAAATTTGATCTAAAACTTTATGTGCCAAGAGTTTTCCCTATTTGGGTGCATCTTCCTCATCTCCCTTTGCACTACTAGGGGGATGACTATGTTCGTGCTATCGGAAACGTTGTTGGAAAGTTCATCGATCAGAGCGAACCAAGGGACAACATGCAAGCTTTTGCCAGAATTTGCATCAAATTTGATCTGGGCAAAGGACTCCCTGAAGCGATCAAGCTAAAATTTGACAACTGGACACACATACAGTAGCTCGATTATGAGAAAATCCCATTTAAATGCAAGGTATATCACGAATACTAGCACTTTGCTAATAGATGCTCTAAAGTTATTGATATTGAAACCCTGGATCTGAACAGTCAATGGGAAACCGTAAAAAAATAAAAGAGCACTTCGAACCTTAGAAGCAGTGGTAATCCTTCAGCCCACTTTACGCCTCCCTCCAAAGACTCCTCCATCCCTTTCTCTTCCTCCCCTCAGCCCTTTGACCCCCCCAGCATCCAACTGATCCACCCCCCATCCCTCCCTCCATTACCTCACTAGCCTCCTTGTTGCACTAAAAACTTTCACCTTGACATTTTGCTAACTGTATGAGCTCATTTTCACTCACACTTACCTCCTCTGCAAGTCTTACAACCTCTACTCCTCATGTCAAGCCCTAAAACAGGAGAAAAAAACCCTAAAAAGCTCCAAAACCTTGGGTATGCAGGTAATGTGAAGCTTACCTGCGTTCCTGGCTAGGGTACGCAGGTAATGTGAAGCAAAACTGCGTTCCAGAATGTAGTTTCTCTATGTAATTCCTGCGTACCCCCTTCAAAGTCAAAAGGGTGAGAAACCAAAGTAAAAAATTTGTTTTTTGGTCAATTCTAGAAGCTTCTGGATGAGATTTTTTGGGGATGAGTACGCTCTTATAAGGTTCATGTATCCCACACCTTAAGGAGCTAACCCCTTGATGTGAGGAGCCTATCCCTTTGAAGGATGATTCTATCCCTTCATAGGTGGAACCCTAACCTCCTCATCTGCACTATAAAAAGAGGCATTGGGTAGCCTCAAAGGGAGTTGAAGCTTTAGTGTGTGATTGAGGTGAAGTGCTATTGAGATTTAGACTTCTTTCTGTTAAGCTTTTGAGAGGAAAGATCACATACCTCTATGTGCTCCTGGAGGAAGAGTGCAAGACTTACCAAAGTAGAGGAGACTCCTACTTCAGACCCCGAGAAGGCATGTTCAACATCAAGGCTAAGGTTGTAAGGTTTTTCTGTTATTTTAAGATTAATACAATCAAGTTTGTTTTTCTCAATAAATTGTCATTCGATTGTTTATTTCAATAAGATGTCGTTTGATCATTTATTTCATATATTCCTTGATCACTAGGATAGGTATGTTTTATAATTATTTCTTATACAGGTGTTATTTAATATTTTCTTGTTTGTGATTGCAGGTCTTTTAAAGACGACACTTTGTTGGATGAAAGACGACACTTTGTTGCGACGAAATAACTATTGTTGCGATGGAAGAACTTTTGTTGCGACGGAAGAACTACGATTGAAAATAAGCATTTGGATCTAAGGTAGGATAGACACCTTCATAGCATTTACTTGTAAAATGAATATATTTAGAGAAAGATAAACTTATTTGTTCGTTTGTTGCTAGATTGTCTTCTGACACTAAGGAGATCGATCTTGTCCGCAAGTTCGATTTATCCGGCCAACAAATTAGCAACTCCACTGGGGAAAGAACTTGTTTTGATTTTCCTTTGTTTTGATTTGAGAAAATGATTTTTTCTGATTTTAGATTGATTTGTATGGTCTTGGGTAACTTAGATTTACTTTGCTTTGAAAATTTTTGAAGTCTTTTTTGTTTTTCTTGAATTTTGCTGTGGACCGTACATTGTTGCAGACCCTGTTAAAAGTCTTGAAAAACTTAGATTTATTCTTTCAATTTAGTTTAGATTTGATTTAGGATTCTTAGTTTTTTCCCAAATCTGTATGTTTTATGTCGAAAATCTCTTGTGAATGAGTCTGATAGCACTTTTGTTTTGAATGATTTTCTGGAATTTTTGCATTTTTAGAGTGGTTTTCGCTTTGTCTCAGTAGTGACCCAAAGATTAGAAGCTTAAGAGTGCCATTAGATCACCTTGGTATCTTTTATCTTCTTGATGAGTCTGACTTGGTTGTGAAATTCATTCTTCTTGAGAAATAGATCTAGTTTTCTCTTTGCAAATATTTGAACAAACTTTGTTATAAGTTCTGAATTTCATTTTTACAAAAGAAAACATATCTGGATGTTTTTTATTATTATTTGTTATTCTAGGCAAATGAATCCTTATTTTACTGAACAACTAAGCAAAACATTCTCAAAAAAAAAAAAAATTAAAGCTTTTATTCAATTAGATTTCCAAAGTTTGTAGATCTCAAAATTAGTTTTTCGTAGTTTTGAGTGCTTTTTAGAAATGTAAATTTCTTTTGAAAGAAAAGTTATTTTTTGTAGTTTCAAGTTTTGAAAGAGAAAGGGATTTATTGTGAGAATTGATTATTTGTCTCGTTTTGAGTTCTTATTGAAAAAACAAAAATATTTTCTTTTCATTTATTCTTCCTGTTCAAAGAAAGAATTCTCTTAAAGGAATTACATTCTCGAACTCTTTCTTTAGCTAGAATTTCATTGAAATAAAAATGAATTGTTTATCGTTTTAGGTGAATTTTTTAGTGTGTTTGGAAGTGGAGTCTTCACACCATCAAAGTTTCATTTCCATACCTATTGAATTAAAGAACAGCCCATAAAAACAACGCTTAATTAAAATTGATCTAGTAATCTTTTCTATTTCTAGGGCTCTTATCACCAACATAGCTTAGGCTAGTATCTTGGAGTAGGGAGTAATTAACTCTCCAAGATAGTAAAAACAAACAAGTAGATAAATCTTGCGTTAGGAAATAAATCCAATTGTAATTGGTACAATCTGGGAAGCTTCTCTTAAAGGAGTTAATCACGAGATCATGTCCGAACCTTTGAGACAATCAATTCTATTTCATTGGGAAAGATATAAGATCTGCGTGCATTACAAACGGTAAACCTCAAATTAACCATTTTCGAGGAGCCTGGGGTCACTTGTTGGTAAACCTTGGATTAACCATGTCGAGGAGCCTTCAAGGGGATTGAGCTTTGTTACTTTTCCCTTGCGCGTGGAATCAGATCATAGACTGTTCCCCAGTTGTATTTGTTACTGTTGGTAAAATTAGTGTCCATAAGCTTAAGATTATTTCCTAAGGTGACGTTGAAGGAAAGATCTCACTGTACCTGGAGCAGACGTCGACTAGACTCACTTGGACTCTCTGGGGGGTTCTCTTCACTCGAGATGGTTTTGTGAAGAAACTTGTGCTAGTATGTTTCATTAAGCAGGTTGTTCGGGTAACTGTTCCAACCACCCTTTCTGTATTAAACTTCTACTAAGTTGGATTTCATCACCAACTAGTGTTTTTAGTATGGGAAGTTACTGTTTTTGCGTGGTTTGAACTCTTAGATTTTTAGGCGTGTGATTCAGATGTTTGTTTCTTTAGAGACTTTAGGTGTTTTTATTGAAATTTTTTTTGTTTGCGTGTAATTGATTAATATTTAATCGTGGAAAAATTACCAAGACAGTCTCAGAGACTTCAGAGGAAACCCCTTAGTATACACCAAGTCAGCTTGAAGGGTTGCGTGCTCTAGTATCATCTAGTAGCGGTAGAATTAGATCAACAGAAGTATGAATTTCATCTATAGTTTTTCATCCTGATCATCAAATACCCACGACAGAACATATTCAAGAACTGATTTCAGTTTCCGAAGTTACTGGTAGTATTTCTCCTTCCAGTGAACTAGCTGAAGAACCTGAAATTTCTGAACCTGACACTGAACCTTCTATTTTGGAAACATCCTAAAGATTTATTACTCTAACTTCTAGTGATCCTGGTTCACCTAGGGTAAGAAATATTGTTACTAAATATCTTCCATCTGGCCTCATTTCTATTGAAGAACTTGCCAATACAGACGAAGAAGTAACTCTTCCTAAATCCCCACAGTCTTTGAATCTTAGGGAGCGTGAATCCATATTCTACAGTCCTATTAGGAGTGACACTTGGTATTTATCTTTGACAAACTTTTTAGAAAACCTGGGTCTTACTTTTTCACCACCTCGAATTCCTTTTCACCCTACACCTAGAGGTTACTATCCTTAATCTATCATGTCACGAGAGTCATCTATGTTTTCCCAAATACTGGAAGCATTTTTACACATTGGTCCTTCTGTTCCTTCGAGGTACCATGATCTTTCTAGTACTTTCTCAGGAGTAGCTCCTCGACCGACTGAACAAGTATTATCATCTGGTCTTAATGGAATTAAAACTGAAACGTTGAACATAGAGAAAATATTTATGATGTCTGGTAATATTCCAAATCCTCAACCTCAAGGTGGTCAATTATCGCCTGGGGGGCAACCTCAAGGTAGTCAGTTACCACCTGGGGGGCAACCTCTAGGTATTCAGTTACCGCTTGGGGGGCAACCTCAAGGCAGTCAGTTACTGCCTAGGGGGCAACCTCAAGGTAGTCAATTACCACCTAGGGAGAAATTTCAGGGTAATTTTTTCCCAGGACAAACTGTCGGACAATATTATTTTTGAGAACAACCTCAAGGACAGTACATACCCTAGGGTCAACCCCAATCTCAATATATCCCTCAGGGTCCTTATCAACCCCAGATTCAGTACACGCCTCAGGTTTATCAACCTCAGGTTCAGTACCCAACTCAAGGTTTCCAACCACCTTCTGATCAATCATTTGTACAAGGAGCTGGAAATTTACCTCTTAATTATCAACCCTACGTTCAACCAGGTTATGTTCCTTCATATGTACAACCTTCTATGGGAAAATACCCCGAAATGAACATGGTGTGGGATCCATTCAAAATTCAATAGTTTATGCAACCTAATGTGTAGTTATCTAGTCAACCTGGATAGCCTTTGGTTTCTGGTCCAACCCAGCAACCTGTCCAGCCTAATGTTCAAATTCCTGCATCTGGTTCTGTTCAGCAGCCTGGGCCTAGTACACCTCAGACTCCACCTCAAACTGCTGCAACTACTACAACGTCTGTTCAAACTACAACACCTGTTTTTGGAGTATCTGTAGCTCCGATTTCTTCTATCACTGCATCCATGCAAATTCCTCAAGTCTCTATACACCAGTCAGGACCTACGGTTCAGACTTCAGTCTAGATACCTATAGGACAAGCTGGTACAAGTATGATTGTCACGAGTCAACCACAATTCACATATCAACCATACCAGGGATAGTATCAATTCAGTGTTGTTGCACAAAACCCAATTTATCAATATCAGCCGTATCCTGGCTATACTTATCAACAACCTCAACAACCATAGTTTGGTCTGGTTAATCCTGGTTTCCCGGGAGGTTATACCATTCCTAATGCAAATCCGATTCCCAGTTATCCTGGGTATCCTCCTCCCGAAACTGCTCTTGTTACTCAATGTTTTCGCGACCCTAACCATCAATTACCATTTATTACAGCTTTGGATTTACCTGATTTGTCACGCCTTACGAATGATCCAATTTACTATCATCCGTATTGTCCGCCAATGCCGCATAATTTTCCCAGTGATATACCAAAATTCGAGGGTAAGTCGGGAGAGGATCCGTCAAATCACGTTATGACTTATCACCTCTGGTGTGCGTCTAATTCGATAATTGATGATTCAATTCGCTTACGTCTTTTTCAATGAACTCTTATTGGTCTTGCCACCATATGGTACATTGAGTTACCACGAGGCTCTTTTAACAATTTTAGTCAGTTAGCAACTACTTTCTTAACTCATTTTCCGTTTCCTGTTAGATATGAAAATGGCACAGAACTATTGACTTCGCTAAAACAATCCATGTCCACATATATTTCTGAGCATATTCACGAATGGCGATGTAGAAGGCGTTTAGTGAAAGTTTTCATTCCGGATCAAATTTTGGCAGAATGGTTTGTTAAATCATTATTACCCAAAATCACTGAAGAATTTTTACTGACGAGCAAGTCATTTCTCAAGCTCAGTACCTTGACCTCGTTTACACACAGTCAGGTACTTTACATGAAAAAATCCCCGATCTTCCAAAGCACGGTCAAATAACTTCCGCTCCTTCAGGGTCTCATGCCGCTGATGGTATGATTGGTTCAGTTAGTACTAAAAGTAAGAATAAATCTTCAAATAATTCTTCTCCTATCATAACTTTACCTGATTCCCCGAAAGGAGATTCTTCCACTGAAGTTTCAGCCGACATCCATGTCGTAGAGACATTTACGACCAAATATAAATCTGGCAGTAAAAAGAAGGGGAAGAATAAAAACAAACAAAATTCAAAAGATAAAATAGATAAAAATGAGTCTAATGACAAAAAACGCAAACCTCGCTATCCTTGTTTCATTTGTGACAAGGATCATTTTACCAAAGAATGCCTGCATCGAGCGCAGGTTTCAAAGTTCGTTAAAGGTTCTCAAACGCCTGATGTCTTGAAGGATCCTTTTCCTACTCAAGATAGTAAGATGATTGGTTCTTCCTCGAATGCCTCAGAAGAGCCCATTTTGATGATGTCTCATGTCAGGATTGTGATACAATCACAAGATTATGGTAGTAAAAATCCTGTTGATGGTAAAGAAGCAGAATCTTCTAATTTGAACACATCAACTACACCTCCTCCTGTTTCTGATCCACTATAGACCGAGAAACCCAATCCAGACCTAGTAATCAAACCGCCTGCTAAAGGTGTACTTCGTAAATTAGCTTTCAATCCACATGCGAGAGCTGCTCAAAATTACAACATTTTTGAGGACTTAGCTATCTCCCCTTCAGCAATGTCGGCTTTGGAAGTGCTGCAATCGTGCCCAACACAGCGTAAATTACTTTTGTCTGCCATAGGAGCTGTCGATATTCAGGATTCGAACCTAATAATGTTTGATTTAGAGAGTAGTACACCCCACCTAGCCCATCAAATGGCTTTCCAGATTCCAGTATTAGTAAAAAACAAACCCATTTTTTGGACTGTGATTGATGAAGGGGATTCTACGTGTATTATGTCGATCTAGTGTTGGAAATCGCTTGGTTCTCCTACACTCAATCAGTCTCCAACAATTATAAAGTCTTTTGATGGCCGAGGGTTCCATCCTTTTGGTATTTTGCAGGATTTACCTATAGAGGTCGAAGGAAAAACTGTAAATCTAGATGTGGAGGTGGTTGATGTCCCTCTAGATTACAACCTTCTCTTGGGTCGCAGTTGGTCTTATGCTATGACTGTTGTTGTTTCATCAGTCTTTCAGCTTATCAAGTTTCCACATCAAGGAAAGATAATTACAATAGACCAGCTCACTTACTTCTCATCCGATCCAACCTCTACAGAAACTATCCAACACATTGGCAAAATGGCTATCCATTACAAGGATGTTGGCGTAGGTTAGATTAAATATTTTGGTTTACTAGGAACTTTTTCCTTTCCTCCTCCTAATGTATCACCTCCTATTGCAAATATTCATATGATTTCATCGAATACTGTTACTTTTGATGATCCTTGGATCGTACCTACCGATTCCAAGGTGGATTCATTTGATGGCGCAATGCCTTTAAGTCACTTTGAAATTTCATATCAGGTTGTACAGTCGTTTTCTGATCCTTCTTCAATCGAAACTGATCCAATGAATGTGATCCATGAGGACTCACTTTCTATATCTAGCTCAGCCACAATGACATTTCCCGATCTTATTCATAATAATGAACAGATTCGTGAACTTTTGTCTGTTGACGATTTACCATGGGAAGATCTACATCATCGATCTTCATTTTTACCTGAGCTGGATCATTCTGAAAATGGTTTCTCTTCTATTTTTACTGCTGAATATGTCAAAGAACTGCGGAATCCATTGCAAAATCATGATTCTGAGTTAAATTTGGAAAATATCTCTTGAACGATTCCTATTGACATTTCAGTTAAGCCTAGAATAATTGAAAACATTCATATAGGTGCTTGTTGTACGAACGAAGAAATCCAAACTTATAAAGCCCTATTTCAAGAATTCCGTGATGTGTTTGCCTGGTCATATGAAGAAATGCTAGGAATTGATCCATCAATTGTTGTACATGAAATTAAGACTTACCCGGATGCAAAACCTGTTCGACAATGCTTACTTCAAATAAATCCGAGAAAAGTTGCTGCTATTAAAACCAAAGTTGAAAAATTACTTCGTGCAGGTTTCATTTATCCAATTCCTTTAACCGATTGGGTATTGAATATTGTTCCTGTTAATAAAAAACAAGGAACGATAAGAGTATGTATCGACTATAGGGATATTAATCGAGTTTTCCTAAAGACAATTATCCAACCCCCTATATCGATCAAATCATTGATGATTGTGCCAGCACTGAAATGTTCTCCTTTATGGATGGTTTTTTCGGTTCCAATCAAATAAACATACTCCCTGTTGATCAGCCTAAAACAGCTTTCATTTGTCCGTGGGGAACATTTGCTTATTGCAAACTACCTTTTGGATTGAAGAATGCTGAGGAAAATTTTCAAAGGGCTATGTCTTATGCATTTCATGACATTAAGCACATTGTGCAGCCTTATCTCGATGATTTACCTGCTCATTCATTGCGTAGGGCCGACCATCTCACTCATTTACGAGCTATCTTTATGAGATGTAGGCATTATCGAATTAGGCTAAATCCACGCGAATGTGTTTTCTGTGTAGAATCGGGTCGCTTACTGGGATATATTGTTTCGAAAGCTAGCATTCGCGTTGATCCGTCGAAGGTCAAAGCTATTTTCAATATACCTCCTCCTTCGACTCTGCGCCAACTCCAAAGTTTGAAAGGGAAAGAAAACTTTTTACGTCGTTTCATTCCTAACTACACTAAGTTAACAAAGGGTTTTACCAGGTTATTAAAATAGAATGTTCCATTATTTTGGGATGAGATCGCTGATCAGTATTTTTATGCACTCAAGCACGCGTTGACCCATGCACCATTATTGCATCCTCCCAATTACAATCAAGATTATTTTTTGTACCTTGCCGCCTCTCATTCCACCATTGGGATGGTTTTAGTTCAGGAAGATGAATTCAACAATGAACATGTGATTTACTATCTTAGTCGAAATTTGCATCCGACTGAGATCAAATACACGCATGTGGATAAATTGGCCTTGGCAACTGTTCAAGCTGTCCAAAGATTTCGTCACTACATCTTATTACGCAAAACCACAGTAATTTTTTACTGTAACCCTATGATGTACATTTTAACCAAACAATTGCTAGAGGGCAAGTATTCCAAATGGATAGTTATCCTGCAGGAATTTGACTTGGAATTTGAAAAATCCAAGGCAAAGAAATATTTGGTTTTTGCAGAATTGATGTGTGATTTCCTGTCTCCTGATACTGAAACTATAGCGGAGCAGCCCATTGGGGACGAATCCTTGTTTCTGATCAATACTCTTGATCCTTGGTATGGGAATATTATTTTTTATCTCCAAACCCAATCTTTTCAACCTGAAATCTCACGGTCTCAACGACGGAAAATACATTTCCAGTCCCAACAATACAATATTATTGGTGATACACTCTATCGTCATGGAGCGGATTCTATTTGCCAACGCTATCTTACTCATAAAGAAGCTGAAAAGGTTCTAAATGACTGCCATTCTGGAGCATGTGGCAGTCATATGTCTGGGTATGCCACAACCCAAAAGATATTGCGCACTGGTTATTTCTGGTCGTCCTTATTCAAAGATTGTATCTATGCAGTCCAGAAATGCCACAATTGTCAGGTCTTTGATTGTAAAATGTGTGCACCACCTGCTCCTCTTCACCCTATAATTGCTGTCGGTCCTTTCACAAAGTGGGGTATTGACTTTATTACATGTAACCCTCTGTTACACAGTAATTTTTCACCGTCCCTACAATTCCCATCTCGCCCATTGGAGGGTCATTTCTGTGACCAATAACCAGTTTCATGCCTTGCAAATACCATCATTGCATCCCTTTCCATGAGGAAAACATTCCTTCTGTTGATCATTTCCTAAGCAGACCCCTAAAATCACATGTTTTTGCCTTGGTGTTGGTAGCCCGTTCTGTCCTCGTGCCAATGAGGAAAATTAACACTGAGCCCACACCAATTGGCGCTCTGTCCTAGTTGAGCACCCGCGCCAATCTGCTTATGGAATTTTTTTTTAAAAAGAGGTGAAGTTTCGATTACAACAACTTCGTGGATGAGTCATCAGGAGTGGTTTCAACTGAATAACCACGGCCTTCCTCATTTGGCCTCTTGTTTCCACCTTATGGGGAACCTCCCAAGGGATAAGGCCTCCCTTCCACTATTGTAGGGATCCCAACCTCCTCCTCTCCTCTATAAATATAGCCTTCATCCATTGATGAAGGGGTTGAATGGCTGAATGGCTGAATGGTTGAACGGGTTGAATGGTTGACCTGGGCTGGATGGCTGAATGGCTGAATGGTTGAATCTATAAGAGCCTTCATAGCCTAAAGAATGCTGCAATAGTCCTCATAGAGCCAAATCAGTAGCAAGGATATTGACGATCGAAGAGAGAGGCTTTTCCCCATTCCCGACGAGCTTTACCGAAACGTATTCCGCTGACGACCTGCCGAAGGAAGATTCAACGTCAGAGCCAGGTTGTATTTTCCTTTGTATTAATTAATGATAAGCGACTATTGGTTATGGTTCCACTCATATTGTTCATTATGATCATGAGATGTGTCCTCTCTGACTGATACATAATTGCATATGTTGGGTTTTACGCTTGTGTTTGTCATGTTTCTTGTGTGTGCAGGTGTTCGATCGCGGCAAGCGGGAGGATTGTGATCTGCTAGAGCAAGGAAACGGGAGCGCCATCTTCTCTACAAACAACAGCGTTGGATTCAAGGTAAGCCTTCTTCACCATTTGGTTTATTGCAATTAGGAAATTGCACCTTAGCGTGATACGATTGTTGCTAGACCCAATCTGGGCTAGTAGGGATCGCCTTTGTCCGCAGAGGGGATTTACCTCTACAAGAAATTGGCGACTCCGCTGGGGAGTTAGCTTGTTGTTTGTTTTATAAACTACAGAGAGAGCCTAAAGTTAGCCAGATAGCCTTCGAAACGCTCTTGCTTTGCATTAGCGAAAGTAGATGAATGTTGCTTCAGTCAATCTCCAGTCTATTTTATGAACTAAACACTTGGATTATTGTCTTGTCTTTCGGTCGATTCTTGACTTTGCTTGCTTGATCAGCTCTTTTGGCTGGCTCTTTTCGTGTGTTTGGATTTTGGTCTAAGCTCCAACATCACTGGTTTGCTTCTTGGATTGCTTTATTTTATTTTTACATAGTAAACTTTACTGGCGCGCTTATTAGCCTGACAGTCGCACCAATTGGCGCTTGTTGCCAGTTTACTACCCGCGCCAATCCTATTCTGGCTCTAGTTTCAGCCTGACAGTCGCGCCAATGCTGTAAGGTGCTAGGGTTTGCTCTGTTTTCAACCTTCTGAGCTTGATCTGTGATTTTGGTTTCATTTTTTCGACTGCCTGAGTGTTCTGGTGCATTGTTTGACTGATTGTGACCTTCATCCTTTGGTTGTTTTCCCGTTTCTATCCATTTTACATTCTATCCCTAGGGCATCTAGGTGCTATTGTGTGTCGAGCCTCTCATGGGAGATTTTGGTTTCTTTCTGTTCAGTCAACTTTGTGATTGCTTCTCTGCATTCGTTTGGTGGTTGTCTATCGTTTTATTGCATTATTTGAGTGATTGGCTTCTTCTTCATTTGAATTCTGCTTTGTCTCGCTTTGAGCCTAGATTATATGGTTCATTTGAGTCTTAGAGATTTTGCTTGAAGTGGTGAGTCTGGTCTTGGTTGGGAGAAATTCTTTTTTTTTTCATTTTCAGGCATTAGCGCTTGTTTTCAATTAGCAACCCGCGCCAATTGGCCATTGGCGCTAGTTGTCAGTGAGCAAGTCGCGCCAGTTGGCGCTAGTTTCACCTACCAAAGTTGTGCCAATTTCAGGGTGTTTGGAAATTGAGATTTTTTCCCTAAATCCTTCACCAGTGTGTCTTTCCCTTCTGGTCTTTTCACTTTATGAGCATAGATTACATTGCTCATTGTTTGAAATGTCTTATTTCCATGATTTTTTGATGTAAAAGGGAATGAATGCCTTGTTTTGATCTCTTGCTTTGGAAGTCCTCTTTGTGTTTGAACTCATATGTCTTGTCACCTTTTGAGGGATTTCGTGACAAAGTGTTTGAAACAACGATTGCATTCTTAGTGTTTGTTTACATCTCTTTTGCATTCATCCTTCATTAAGGATATTTGCGTTCTTTTAGTTTTCGTCTCATAGTTTGCTTTTCGTTAAAATGCATTAGATCACATTCCATTGAAAAGTATTTTTTGAGATCCATCATTGAACTTAGATTACATAGTTTAATGATTGAAAACTAGAAATCGCTTTGATTGCATTCTCTTTTATTAAAAGCCTGCATTAAGTAGATTCTCAATTCATCAAAAAATGCATTGAGTGCATTCTTATAATTTGAAAAGGAAAAGGAAATTGTGCATAGATTACAATTGCATAGTTTTCGAAAAAGAGGATTTTTGCATAAATTACATTGCATTATTCGCATCGTTGAATGTTTGAAATTACTTTTGGATAGTGAAAGTCATCTAGTTTTGAACAATTTTGTTTACAGTGTTGTTGTTTGTTGCATCATTGTTTGAAGCTCTTCCCTTAACTAGATAACATTCATCGAATTGAAAATTTTTCTTTTATCATATAGCTGCATATAGGAGATTGTCAGATGACACTCGCTAGGGCCTGAAAACCGAGACATAATTGAAGATCAACTGTAAAATTTATTCAATCAACCTAAGGAAGCATTGAAAACTTAACGAAATATTTAGAGGTCTAGGTTAGAGACGTGTTCTGGCGTCTTTAAACCTGGTAGTTGTCATTCACCTCTTGGCTTTAGACAGCACTAGTACGGACTTGTGCTCCCTGTACCGTCGCGTATATAAAGGGATACCCCACTAGATTTCTATCCTTTATCCATAGGAAGCCGAGTCTGTCACCCTATACCTGTGATACACCGGACACAGCATTTGGGGAGATTTCCTACACGTACGTCAAGTCCTTGGTTGATTTCTCCTTCATTTTGAAACCAAGGTGTATATTGTAGTTCATAGTTATTTGGTACAACCTTTGCCTAGAATTCTTGAGCAGTCATTTTGATCTTATCTGACTCCTTAAATTTGAAAATATCACCAAGCGCGTGTCCTTTCATGCTTGCTTCAAAACTGAAAGAGATAGAGTCACCTTTCATCCGTTTCTAAACTCTTAAAACATGAAACAGTGAAGCTTCTAAGTTTCAATGTGGTAAAATAAATCACCTGCGATCACATGCCCTGTTAGAATTTTCTTGTTGGACGTTTGATTGTGTGCCTTGGTTTTTAGCCCGTGTGCAGTTTTGAGTCATTGATGGCAAATTTTCTAGAGTTCACCAACCAAGGAATCCCTTCCGATGGGAATCCTGGTCATTTTCCTCCTTTTGGGAATGTTGGCGCTCCTTACATGGCAGCGTTGTCCCTTCCTGGGTTAACTGTTGGGTTGCCTGTTTGGTTGTTTTCAACCTCTGTGGTCCTGAATGTCTCAGCTACTGTTCAATCAGTTCCTCCACCTGAACAACATCATGTTGATTCCAAGGTGGACCTCTCCCCTTCTTTGCCTATTTCTGCGTCCTCCTTTTCTACTTCGCCTAGTGAAAGTTTGGATTCGAGTAACCGGGTGGCTAAGAAGAAGAAGAAGAAGTTTGATAAGTGAGAGGCTAAGAGTGCAGTTACTGCTTCTGAGACATCTCTTCTTGACAAACCTTCCAACCTTCCACGGAAATTCAAGTTCCCTTGCATGTTGTGCATAGGAGACCATCTTCTTCGAGACTGCCCTGGCATTCCCAAGGTGCTTAAAGCATGGTCCAATGGTTGCTCGCCATTGCCTTTGGCTTCCGGGAGTCAATTTGGAGGCACGTATTCAACTAGTGTTGGTAAGGCTCCTAAGAAGCAGGGTAAGATTACCAATCCTTGTAAGTTGTGTGAACGGCACTATGCCATTCACCTTTGTCTGTATATGGATGAAGCCAAGAGAGTTTTGGACAACTTAACCGGTTCTACACCATGCCTTCCAGTTGGTTATAATCAGCTTTCTTTGAGTCCTCCACCAGCTGATCCTATGATTGGTCAAGAATCATCCTTGGTCAATCTCGCTCACTCGGAAATTCAAATTCAAGAATCTGTTCCCAACCGACCATTGGTCGTGAGATCGGTCAAGCTAGCCCTGTCTACGGTGCACCAGGTCTTTTTTGTGGAGAGTGGATCTCACATCCCTCAGGTTCTTCTTGTTTCTTCATATTCCTCGGACTTGGAGAAAGATTATCTTGTCCCCATACCTCAAGAAGTTGCTCCTCCACCTCCCATGATAGGGGTCCTGGAGGATACCCCTCCCGCCTTCGAGATGGAGGTCGTGGAGAATGCTCCTTCTTCGGTCGTAACACCAAGGGAAGACCATCTCAGTTTGTTGGTAGCCCCTCTGAGTAGTTTGGTCGCTTCCTTTGACTGGAGTTGATTTGAGGGATACCGCCTTCCATATTATGTGCCTTTCAAGATAACGATACAGGCCTTTGGTCTGGTCGTACCCAACACCATTATAGATGAAGGCGCGTCTATTAGTATCTTATCCTCCACTACTTGGCAAGATTTCGGTTCGCTGCCGCTTGTGCCTGTTATGCAGAATCTGTTGGCATTTAACAGAAGAACTAGTCGACTGTTAGGGATCCTTCCAAGTTTACCTATTACTTTGGGAGGTAAAACCGTCCATATGGACATGATGGTTTTTCCAGGCCCCTTGCATTTCAATCTGCTCTTGGGGCGTGATTACACCTATGCCATGGGAGCGCTTGTCTCCTCCCTTTTTCGTGTGGTCTGTTTTCCGCATGAAGGACGGATTGTGACCATTGATCAGCTTTCGTTCTTTGGTCCTGATATGGCAGTTGGCCTGCCATCATCCCTTCCTGTTTTTTATCAACCCGTTGTATCTACCCCACCGCAGGTCAACTATGTGGCTACCTACCCCATGTCTATACTCAGTGATGATGCCGTCGTGCATAGTGTGCTGGGGGCATTGGGTCCTAATTTTCGAGATGTTTTCCTTCCATCGGGAGTGGAACTCTTGGAAGCGATGACTTCTTGTTCATTATGATGAGGTTGACTAGAGCATGGTTCCTTTCCTGTGTCAAGCTCCTTAAAAAATGAAACCAAATTCCCGGAGCAAAGTTCCTTGTCTTGTATCAAGCTCCTTAACAAATGAAACATGGTTGTCGGAGCAAAGTTCCTTGTCTTGTGTCAAGCTCCTTAAAAAATGAAACAAGGGTGGGGAGCAAAGTTCCTTATCTTGTGTCAAGCTCCTTAAAAAATGAAACAAGGTCATTGGAGCAGAGTTCCTTGTCTTGTGTCAAGCTCCTTAAAAAATAAAACAAGGTTGTCAGAGCAGAGTTCCTTATCTTGTGCCAAGCTCATTAAACCATGAAACAAGGTGTCTTGAGGATAGTTCTTTTAATGTGTCAACCTCGTTAAAACAATCAAACACTTTCCTGTTCAATTCAAGTCTTTGACAAGTTCTCGTAAAATCCCCGTCGAGTCTTTCTCTTGATCTCATGATTTGAACCTTCACTCCATCTACCTTTCACATGGACTGAAGCTTGGGGGGCATGTACCTCGAATTGAGTCACCATGCTGGGGGCATGCTTACTTTTTCAAGCATAGTTTATTTCCGTTTCAAGCTTGTGTAAAAATGAAACCGGTTTCAAGCATAGTTTCTCTTTGTTTCAAGCTTGTGTAAAAATGAAACCAACTTCAAGCAGAGTTTCCTGATTTCAAGCTTGTGTAAAAATGAAACCATTCCCATTTTACCTCTTGTGATTGCCATTTTATCAGCCTATTTTTGCCAGATGAGCCTTGGTTTTCTCACTCCATCGTCACTATCTGCTTGGCCGATTAAATGCCTTCACTTGGTTGTTTTACCCGTTCTTGAGGAACCACTGTGATGAGTGGTCTTGTTAGCCAGCCTCTCAACCTTTACTTGTTCTGAGCAGTTCCACCAATACCAAAACCAGTAGCTACCCTTTATACCACTCGTTCCTCCAGGTGGAGTCATATTTTAGCTCTTTTCTGACTCTCTAAACATGAAAATATTGTCGAGTCCCTTGTCACTTCAATCTCATTAAAGTGGTTACGAAATGACATCTAACCAGTATACATTTACCCCTTTTTCAGGCTGGGATACATTATTTATGAAAAAGGAATACCCTAGCCTATCGCGAATAGGAGGTTTTCTCAGACATAGTTTTCTACCTTTTCGAATCTAAGGAACTATTTACGAAAAGGGACCTTTGGAGTTTACTTTTCTGCTGTCTTTTCAAACCCTCTAAACATGAAAAGATGTTGAGTTCTTCCTTTTTCAGACTCGTTAAACTCTGATGACATCAGATTCAGTCGTAATGACGATATTCGAGTTCCTCCTTTCTAGGGCTCGTTAAACGTACTAGGATGGATTCATCTGAAGGACAAAATTATATGAAAAGCATATGGTATCCTCTTCAAGATTGTGTAAAAATAAAGAGGTACTTGCTAGAAATGGTGGAGGAAAATGTAACCAGTATCATTGTCGTGTCGGCAGTATGTCGCTCTTGAACATGGAACTTGTCTGCATTCGTGTCGGGTTGGGGATATCTCATCTCATTTTCCACTTGCCTTTGTGGGTTTGGGTGATCCCTTTTGACCTCTCATCTGCTCTTTTCCTCATCATCATGACCCCTGATCTTTTGATGTCAAATACTGCCAAATCCACAGTCGTGCCGCCGATATGTTCAAGAGAAGTTAACCTCTACAAAATTCCAACCTTCCTCTGATTCGCATTTGATCCTGATTCACAAAGACATTATGTTCCTCTGTCTCCCGTCAATGATGTGGGAAACATTATGGCCCACCTTCGATCAAGGTCACTTCCTGTCGACTTCAGCTCATTATCTAGGAAGCTGATCTAGAGACTCCCTTCTGGTACCTTGGAGCCTGCATGCCTCAATGGCAGGTTCTTCGCGTTCGACGTGAGGTTTTCATCATTGGCCTCCGATCGAGTGATTCTACGGGTGTTCGATGCCAGCTCACTGATTCACATGCCGTGGATTGTACCTATATTACCTTAAGGTCCATCTTCATTATTGGTGGTTCCTCTGCGTCTATTAACAACTTTCATCATTGGCTGGTAATCAGGCGATGTTCTTGCATGTTCGACTTCAGCACACTCATTCACATGCTTGAACTTGTACTTTGTTCAGGTCGAGATGGAGCACAAGACCCTGGATTTTGTCTGTTAGAATTCAGGCTGCGATTTTGTGGATTATTATGATTGGTTACATGACTCATTCATTGGATGGTTACG
Organism: Pinus albicaulis; assembly: GCA_034641835.2. NCBI lineage: Eukaryota > Viridiplantae > Streptophyta > Pinopsida > Pinales > Pinaceae > Pinus > Pinus albicaulis. The sequence goes on from CM076572.1 coordinate 399,488,096, forward strand.
ACCATACCTGAGTCTATTTATCGATCCTCACTGGATGGATGCATCCATACCTTAGATCTAGATTATTGTATACTCTGTTATGTATGGTTGTGCCCATACCACATATATCATGTATTTGAGATATCAGTTATATTTCTCTATGCAGGTTTTCTGACGGTAGTGTTTTCAGTTGGACATGTTCTCGTAAAGCATTTCACCCCTCTCTCTCTTTCGGGCCTCATGCTTTAGGGGGCATCTGTTACACAGTAATTTTTCACCGTCCCTGAAATTCCCATCTTGCCCATTGGAGGGTAATTTCTGTGACCAATAAGAAGTGTCATGCCTTGCAAATACCATCATTTCATCCCTTTCCATGAGGACAAAATTCATTCTGTTGATCATTTCCTGAGCAGACCCCTAAAACCAATGTTTTTTCCTTGGCGCTGGTAGCCCGTTATGTCCTCGCGCCAATGAGGAAAATTGACACTGAGCCCATGCCAATTGGCACTCTGTCCCAGTTGGGCACCCGCACCAATCTTCTTATGGAATTTTTTTTTTTAAAGAGGCAAATTTTTGATTACAACAACTTCGTGGATGAGTCATCAGGAGTGGTTTCGATTGAATAACCACAGCCTTCCTCCATTGGCCTCTTGTTTCCACCTTATGGGGAACCTCCCAAGGGATAAGGCCTCCCTTCCACTATTGTAGGGATCCCAAACTCCTCCTCTCCTCTATAAATATAGCCTTCATCCATTGATGAAGGGGTTGAATGGCTGAATGGCTAAATGGTTGAACGGGTTGAATGGTTGAACTGGGCTGGATGGCTAAATGTCTGAATGGCTGAATGGTTGAATCTATAAGAGCCTTCATAGCTTAAATGATGCTGCAATAGTCCTCATAGAGCCAAATCAGTAGCAAGGATATTGACGATCGAAGAGAGAGGCTTGTCCCCATTCCCGATGAGCTTTACCGAAATGTATTCCACTGACGACTCACCAAAGGAAGATTCAGCGTCAGAGCCAGGTTGTATTTTCCTTTGTATTAATTAATGATAAGCGACTATTGGTTATGGTTCCACTCGTATTTTTCATTATGATCATGAGTTTTGTCCTCTCTGACTGATACATAATTGCATATATTGGGTTTTACGCTTGTGTTTGTCGTGTTTCTTGTGTGTGCAGGTGTTCGATCGTGGCAAGTGGGAGGATTGTGATCTGCTAGAGCAAGGAAATAGGAGCGCCATCTTCTCTACAAACAATAGCATTGGATTCAAGGTAAGCCTTCTTCGCCATTTGGTTTATTTCAATTAGGAACTTGCACCTTAGCGTGATACGATTGTTGCTATACTCGATCTGGGCTAGTAGGAATCGCCTCTGTCCGCAGAGGGGATTTACCTCTACAACACCCTCACTCGGTCGGGGGGCATGCGTATATTATCCTAGCGGTAGATTATTTTACTAAGTGGGCCGAGGCAATGCCTACATTTTCGGCAGATGGCAAGACTGCTACAACTTTCATATTCAATCATATAATTGCTAGATTCGGTGTTCCTCAAGCCATAATTATGGATCATTGAATTCATTTTCAAAATATCATGATGACTGAACTGACAGATCAACTTGGCCTGTGCCATGATAATTCCACTCCATATTACCCGCAGGCTAATGGTCTGGTTGAAGCTATCAATAAATTATTAGTCACTATGATTAAACGAATCATTGGTATTCATAAGTCGAATTGGCATTCCATGTTATTTTCAGCACTTTGGGCATATCGGACCTCAGTAAAAACATCAACTGGTTTCACTTCCTTTCAATTGGTTTATGGTTTGGAAGCTGTGTTGCCTATTGAATGCGAATTTCCATCATTGAAATTAGCCATAGAATTACTCCCAACTACGTCTGAAGAGGAGAATCATTTTTTGTACTTGGCTTAGCTAGATGAGAATCGACGAAATGTTGCATTAGAAAATGAAGCTCATGTCAAATTAATAAAAGCTCAGTACGATAGAAATGTTACACCTCGTAGTTTTTCAGAAAGAGACCTAGTTTTAATGTACGATTAAGCCAACGATAAGCTAGGGTCTGGAAAATTTGTGCCTATGTGGCATGGTCCTTTCATTGTTAAGCGAAAGCTAGCAAAAGGGGCCCATGAGCTGATAGATTTTGACGGTGTCCCATTAGATAAACCCAGAAATGAGCTTTATCTGAAGAGATATTATGCTTAAATTTGGTGTGGAGATTTTTTAATTAGATTAGTTTCTTTACTATTGGTGTGTTTTAGATTAGAAAAGCGTGCCTAGTTTAGAGTGTGCTCTTATCACTATTCCTGCTTATCTGAGTTTTACTCTTGATATTGCAGATGTCAACGTCTCTTCAGACATACATTGGTTTTGCTGATGGTGCTTGTCGTAGTACACGGAAAATTTCTTCCGTAGCTTAGGTTATCTATTCACCCTCTGACGAGTTAGTGTCCATGCATGGAGTAAGCCTCGATCAAACAACGAATAACATTGTAGAGTATAGTGCAGTGATTGAGTTATTATCTGAATCCATCTCATTTGGGATTCGGAGTTTGATTGTTAGGTTGGACTCTGAACTCGTTGTATTACAACTTAACAGGGTGTATGCCATTAGAAATCCAGTGTTATTAAGGTTATTTTTTAGAGTTCGTCTCTTGGAACGTGAATTTGATTACATTGAATATCAGCATATTCCAAGACATTTAAATACATTAGCAGATGCAGTTGCTTCTAGTATGATAAATAGACATTTGTAATAATCAAAACAGTAAATTAAACAACATTCGATAACATGTACACAGATAGCTGGTAATAGTGATATATCATAGCATAGAAGTGTGTTTCAAAATATACATCATCTTGTGTTGGACGATTTAAAATACAAAAAAATATTAGGACTTAAAAAGTGTTGAAAATGATTTTTACTTGAATCATCCCATTTCTCTCCTGGAGGAAAAGCCATGTCTTTGTCGCCACGGTAGTCCATCCCGGCGTATGGAAAATCCTTAATGACAAAGATTTGGTTGTTCAACCAACGAAAATATGCTGACAGAAATCTAACAATCTCAATGCCCTCAGCATGAGATTGGAAACAAGTAATGTTGTACTCCTATATAGTCTAGTAACAGTGAAGAAAATAACTTTGAACTCAGGACGAATGATAGTTTTGATATCTATCCATTTATCCTTGGGGTCTACTCAACCATTGCAAAACTTTGCTTTACAGACTAGCAACAGACTAGCCACCTGGTCTAGTCCTAAATAGAGATAAATTTCCGCCCCTCTTGGAAAAACCAGTCAAAAAATATATGTCCTCCAGCTCGACTTCAAGTCAATGGCCACTAATCAAGAAACACTGGTCCTACGTGTCCCACCTGTTCACTAGCCATATCAGGAGATCAACTTGGGCCCATATGGTCTAGAATTTATACAGATTACTTAGAGCTGACGGTTTCTGATTCCAACGAACGGATTTTCCAGAATCTTCACAGGAAGTTTTTTTTTTTATCCAAAAGCTCTCACTTTTTCACTCTGAATTCAAATAGTAAAAATGAAGTTAGAAAAGTCCTTTTTATAAGTTTTTTTGAATAAATGAATTTTTAATTTGTTTATTTTTCACTTTAAAAAGGTAATTTCGAAAACATTTTTACTTATCTTAAACAGGTATGTGTAATTTTTTTGAGTTTTTGTGCGGGAATGACGGATTTTTGGTGGCGATCATTTTCGAGAACAACCTTTATCACCTTTTCGAGACTCTTTTTAAAAAGTTTACAGCAAAACATTGGAGTCTGCAAGCCCTTTTGACAGGTCTAAAACATGAAAATATTAAAATTTGCCGGAAATGGATAGACTACGTTAAAATAAATAAATGATCACATCCCTTTAGTATAAGTTTACCCCTTTTGTTGGGTCTCAGTCTAGTCTCCTAAACTGAGCTCATTTAATTGTCAACCGGGATTTGTAAACTGCTGAAGTGAAGTGTACCATATGTACCTAGGTGCTTGTTTCCTAATGCGTTGTGTGTAGTGTTTTGTGATGTTTTTGGTCTTTTATGTTGATTTATGATGTTTTTGGTCTTTTGGTGTTTTATGTTTACAATGAAAGTGCCTAGAAAACTAATGGAAAAGAGTTGGTGGTCAAAAACACAGTTGAGCCTAATATATGGAATGGCAAATGCAGTTTGGAACAAAATATGAACTATGACTTAAATAGAAACAAAAGATAAACAAGCAAATGTTATCCTCCTCAAGCTTGTCAAAAATAAAGAGGTACTTGCCAGAAATGGTGGGGGAAAAGAGAGAAAAACGAACTTGTTTGTTACATTTTGATTATTCAGAAAATCGTTAACCACTCTTGAACACGACACTTTTTGTCCACCTGGGTATTAGCTTTGGGTCAATTGTCACCAAACCATCTACAGTGTTGTTATGTGTGTTCAATAGGATAGTTCAAACAAACCATTCATTTGCGAAATATTTGTCTTCTATTTTGACCATCCCTGAGTCAGTCCTTACCAATATATTTCTTCAAAACTTGATCTATGATTTCGTGTTGTGGGCTTACCTACGACAGATCACTTTCTATCCGTTAGCGCTCAAATCTACCTCAGGCTGAAATGAAGTAAACTCAAGGCTACATCAAACCACGCTCAGCCTCGTAGCTAGCCCTACGAGGACAGGAGAGGGCTCTCTCCGTCAATCTCGAGAAAATAAGCAATAGGATGCGAGATGACTTACAATAAGAACTGATTTTAGGCTAGTAAAGAGATAGGTATGTTGATTTTTGGTTTTTTGGGTTTTCGCTGGAGAAATGGGAAAACAAGTTTTGGGTCCGGGGATAAGGTCAGACCTTTGCAGAGTTCAAGCTGGGGCGAGGTAGGTGATGATATTGATGCTTTAAATTGGATATATGGATAGATTAGACCGACGAGGAGCTGAAGAGGGCAAAGAAGAACTTGGATCCTCTCCAAACAGCTGAAAACATATAGAACTAACTGAATTCAAAGGCCAAGCACCGTAAACAATGGATTCAACCTTATTCACTCATTCAATTTAGTTCAGAAGCATATGAAAGGATGGCATACATTAAACATGAAGAAACTTACAGTAAACAAAGAAGAAACACCATCAAGAAAAGAACACCACAAGGATCCCAACAAGTGCCGCAAAACCCCTGATCTTTCCTTAGCCAAAATATGAAAAGTATGTACAATAGTATCAAAAGTATCCCAAGAGTCCAACCTGTAGAATGCCTCAGAAATTACAATATATAGATCACTCTAGCCCCTTTCCCCACCTCTAGGGGTCGAATTCCCTCTTCAGGGATCAGTTTCAACCAATTCTAATCATGGAACTACAATCTAGGCAGCTAACAACTTGCCTCTAAAAGAGTGGAAACTGATCCATTACATGATATTTTACTCATTTGAGAGTGAATCTTCTAGAAGAGATAAAAACAAGCCAAAGTTACATGCCAAACATGAATTTACATCATAAAAACCCAAGAATTCTATCCATAAGCAAAACTGGTCCATAATAGGCGAAATACTGAGCTGGCAGCTGAAAATTCAGAAAAATTTCTAGGTGGGTCGCTCCTGAACTGCGTGGGTCGCTCATGTTCCAGGCTGATTTTGAGGTAGCTCCCGGCATCCAAATTGAGCTCATGATAGCTCGTTGGAAAGCCCTGGATGTCTACTTTCCAACCCAAGTGGAATATCTGAATTTGGAGTTGATTTGACCCTCCAAAACCTCATTCTCCCAGAGGTACTTCCTGCTGGTGCAAAAGGTGGCAGCAAGGTGGTTTTCATGGTGTTTTTGAGCTGTTTGACCATCCAGATTTTGTTGAAATGCTAAGTTGACTTAAGAGGATGCATATTTAACCATGAAAAATCCAAAAATGTAAAAATATCCTCCAGCAAGTGTCTCAAAAAAATGCGAGCGCATGAGCGCGCGACCCACGTAGCTGCAAAACCTGTTTTTTAGATCAAAAATTTGGAAATGACAAAATTTTCTCCGAATCTGCCCAAATTCGGAGCGGAGGTCCTCTATCATGTGTCTTGCCCAGTCAATGAAGCCTCGGCCAAAATCCGAAGTGGATTAGGCCTTTTCCGCCGTCGAAGTGCCTTGCGCAACCTCCTCTTCATGATCCTCATCCTCGCTTTGCAAACATGCATGCGAGCCCAGTAATGGCCTTTCATGTGGCGAAGCATATCTTTGTCTCGATTGGCCTTCACCAACAGCTTCTCCAGATGCATATTCACCCGCGTGAGTACAGTATCTCTGTCGGCTGGTGTCATGTCACCGGGCCTCTTTCGATTCCACTGCCTGTCCTCACGGATTTGGCGCACCTCATAAAATGTGAGCTCATCCTCGAGTCGCTGTCGCGCTCCAAATAGTTAATCACCCACCTAGCTCTCTCTCTCGCAATTGGTCTTTCTCGAAACCTCTCCGGCTCGTCCCCGCCCTTTTCTCCTCGGATGACTCTCGCCCGAGCTAGGGAGAGCCCGTACGAACATCAATGATCGTCATACCTGTCCCGCCCTCCCGATGGGCCCTCACTGCGGCATGAGCCTCTTGCCCTCGTCTTGTACCCGTACCGCACCGAAGAAGAAGTAGACCTTTCCACATCACGTGGAGATAATACTCGCCGTGTCGATGAATTCGGCAAGACCCCTTCCACCTCACGTGGAGATAGTACTCGCCGTGTCGCTGCAAATAAGGCCCTGTGGCCTCGCTGATATGTCTGAACCAAAGGAGTGATGATATGCTCAACCTCAAGCATGTCTGGCCGGTGTGAAGGCTCTCCTGCATCATGAACTGTCTCGGGAGGCTGCTGTGGCACTCTGAAAAAGTCTCTAGAAATGAAATCCTCCCAAGTGATGCCTTGCTCTGCCAACTGATGTGACACCAAGATTTTGATCAAAGTGAAATGATATATACTCCTGTACTGCTGCACTGGGATCGTCTTCTTCTGCACAAATGTCACCATCCTCTCTATGTTGCGGTGTATGAAATACGGAATACTCATCATACGTACCCTTGTGAAGTGCATCAGCAAACAAATATGGTATGAGAAAAAACGAGCATACCTGCCCTCACAACTAAAATACTGAATGATGAGCCTCATGAGCGGTGCATACTCATCTCTCAAGAATCTGAATGGAAAAACTCTGCTCAAGTAAGCCATATATCCAGTTTTAATGTATGGCTCATAGTGAAATTTCTCTAACTGCTGACCCTTGGTCCATTCCTCGCCCATGTTCGGTATACCAGTGGCTTGAGCAATAGTCAAGGGTGACACAATGAAATCAACCCCAGCAAGGCTTACCCGACCATCCCGTAAATGAAGAACAAACAGGCGGGCCAATTCACGATGAGGCCGGGTTTGTGAAACCATCTCACAAAATCTGAAACATGACAAGAATCGAAAACAATCCATAGCTAATGGACATGCCTGCAACCGAGCCAAAGAAGTAGGCTCCTCTCTGCGATGATCACCACTTCTATGATCTCTGCGGGACCCCCGTGGCACATTACCTTCAGTCACCGAATCACTGCCTGACCCTGGCTTATATTCTGACTCTGTCTCCGACATGGCTCTGACCAAGCTTTTGGCAATGTGTATACTGATATGAAAGCAGTGCAAACAAAGTTAGGATGTATGTTTCAACACCCAACCAATATTCCCACCGTCAAAGCACCATAAGGAAACAAACCATGGATAAAATCTCTGTTTTAGATGGATTGGAAAAGGCACAATCTCTGTGTTTAAATGCAAGTGAAACTTTGATCAAAGGGAGCGGGCAACTTTCAAAATTTTGAACAAATCTTATCAAAGGAGAGCATGGCATCAATAGAATGTGTTTGTCTATGAGTAATCACAACAAGGGTGTCAATGGGCAGTTTGAAACAAAGTCATGAGAATGTTTTTACATTGGGCAGTGAAACATAATACAACCACAGTCACCATGGAACAAAGGGTTTTAAACATGGTATAATAATAGCAATGGTCACAATGGCATAATAGGCATGAGAGCAATATGGTTTTGATATTATATGCAAAGCTGGATGTATCACTGCCATAAGATAGCAAACAAACTCATTCAACCATTCATTTTCATTTTAAAACCCTGAAAACGATAATGCTATGACTGTGGGGTTTTAAATCCTTCGTTTGAACATTTGAAACCACCAATGATGCCACCAATACATTCAAAAACATCAAGCAATTGATAGAAACCTGTTTGAAGGCCAGTTGAATCGATTCCAAGCAAGACTGGGCGCTCAGAATGAATTTCGAAACCCTGTGTCTGCGTGGGTCGCTCACCCTCTGCGTGGGTCGCTCGGCCCAGGTGGGTCGCGCCCCTTGCAATTTCACACTGCTGAAATGGTCTGCGTGGGTCGCTCTGCCCAGGTGGGTCGCTCGGGCCCCAGGTGGGTCGCTCGAGCCCCAAAACTCTATCCACGCAATTCAAAACTTGAAATCGGCCCTCCAAACTTCAAAACGCGATTTGGGTGCTGTGGTTTGGTTCAAATGAAACTTGTTTGGCTTTTATACATGTTACAAATATCTTCACAATCAGATTTTGTTTCAAATCTAATTGCAAACCCATATTACAAATGTTTTTGTAATTTCACTTTTGGCTTTTCAAATACAAACTTCTTTTGGCTTTTTTGAGGTCGATACTAATGATTTTGCTATCTTCTTGTAGGGATATGGCTATCTCGGCTAAGGAAGAGACCAGGGGTCTGCCTTTGACAATTTCTTCTTGGCGGAATAATTACAATTTATTACAAAATGATAATGAACAATTTCTAGTTCCAAAACAGAGTTTTGGACTAGAAATATTTTTTTTTTAAATGCTGATGATAATAAAATAAAAATCACAAATGCAGAACTTTCCTCACCTTGCAGGCTTTATGACTAATATACAAATGACTCAAAAACCCTAGACACCAAGACCTAGGACACTTATTGACATTTTTAATGACCATATATGTAATGACAATGACTATGAATAATTTTTTGAAGAATTTTTTTTAAAATAGCGCTGCAGGTATAAACATGAGGAAACATAGGACGACAGACCCCTTCGTCAGTTCATGGCATGATCCTAGTGAAATGCAATGAAGTGGAACAAGCGAGACACCTAATAATGAATATGCAAAAGACGAAATGATCACTGACGGAGGGCTGCAAGGACCGACTCTAACATTGGCTCCAATGGGGATGGTGGCTCCAGCTCCGTGGAGGTGCCAAGAACCGTAGAACTTGGGAGAGCAGACAGTGCCTCCATCCATTGGGCGATGGAATCATTATTTGAACGGATAACACAAAACCTTTGACACATTTATTGAATGAAAACTTGACTGAAAACTTGACTCAAACCGACTCGATGGCAAACTAAAATAATCTTGAAAAAACTGACTCAACAGACCAAACACAAATGACTCATGACTGACTTAAAACAAGACTTTACAAAGCTTTTGGAAAAAAGGCAGCAGTCCATCAAGATTTGAAATCATGATGACAACCACCTGCATACTAATGAAATATGTACAATCATGTATAATTGGCTTTCCAATGTAACCAATCCAGCAGATGGCTACACCTCAAATTTCTGCTCTTACTCTCTTCAAGTAGGCAGAATGCTAAACCTGTAGGCAACCCAACACAATCACTGAAACCAAAGCTCATGAAAATAAACCAGGCAACATTTATCCTTTCTAATGCTTGCAAAAGAATGCTGAAGGGATTTGAAAATCCTGAAGCACTGGCTTATCTAGAGATCCAGCTGCAAAAATACTAGTATTCACCTCACTCTGATCTGAAAGGACAATTGATTTCTGAGGGATAGAGATGCACAAATCTGCCATCTGAGTGTTAGCTGTAGGTTCCTTGACCATGAGTAATTCTGGCATATACTCTTCAATTTCATGATCTAGGTCATTCTTAAACAAAAAACAATCTTCAAGGTTATCAAACATGACAGCCTTATCATCTTTGTGAAGGAAAAAATTATCTGTTTGCTGATCTACACAACTGATTACAAGACAATCATCTTTTTCAACAGAGGAAGAAGTTTCACCAACACTTTCCTGATTATGTGTGCACTGCAAATCTGTTGTAGTTTTGGCTGAAACATGACCTTTCAAAAGTAGATCTATCTCATCTTCAGACAAAGGTGACAATGCTTTTTGTTTTCTTCTGCTTAAACAGTAATTATCTTCATATGACAGGGCATTCAAACTATCATTCATTACTGAGTTATTGAAAGGAGATTTATCACTTACTTGCACAAAGATCTCATTCTGTCTTTCATGAACTGACTGAATCACCTCTTCACGAAGGCTGTATTCTAATGATAAGCTGATAGTATGACTGAGAACATTTGGATCCATTACTGTGTCTTCTGCATCCCAGATGATTTCAACAGCAGAGTTCTCCTTGATGGGCTTCAACACAAGATATGCTTGGTCATCATGATCTGAATCTGAATCTGAAGTAGTTGTCTGGACATTATCACTATCTGCAATTAGAACTGGACTTACTTGCATGCTGCTGTCTTCCGTGGGCAGATCTGAAATGACATTCTCCCTTTCATCATTTTCAGCCATATGGCCATCAACCTGCTGCAAAGTCTCCTGAGCACCTTGATAGGTATCCTTTAGGTTCTCTGCATGTTGCTGAAATGGATTCTCATATAGAGCCTCCATGATTTCATCATTCATGAAATTATCATCTTCATAATATCTCTCCAGGCTTTCAATAAAAGAATAAGCATGTTTGCAACAGTCATGAACTAAATTTAATGATGGATAAGACATTTGATATCTTTCAATGAACAGGGCATGAAAGTCCTTTAAACAGTAAATACAGGCCAGCGGCAAATTTTCATACCATGACTGAGCTTCACCTTCCAGAGTGGCTAGGAATATCTTCATCAAACAATCTTCAGGAAAAGCCACCTTCAACTTGCGAATATGCATGTGAAATCTAACCAAATGTAAAGAAGCATCTTTCTTACCATCATCATTAAACGTAGGCAGATTCCTTGACCAATCTACCTTGGGCATCTTATTCGGAAAACCTGGAATGTGATCTCGGCTCATGGGAGCGTATCTTCTTGTGATTCGGTCCATCTGGAAAATCTCACAGCTACTGATCTCCCTGCAGTGAAGTCACCATGAAGCATCGATTTCTGGATTTGTTCAGTGAATGAAGTCACCAGGTGAATGATTTCAGCCTTGCGATGTCTGACCGTTGTTCACCATCAACGATCAGATCTGAACTTGATACATGTACTGGGGAAATTTACAAGTTAAATACTATGATTACAAGTTATACCGGAGATCGACTGAAGCAGCGTTTATCTACTTCGCTGATGCATAGCAACAACGTTTCGAAGGCTACCTGGCGTGACTTCAAACTCCGTCTATAACAAGCAAACCATTGAGATCTTCCCCAGTATGGTCGCCACTATGTTAGCACTCAAATATACCTCAGGCTGAAATGAAGTAAACTCAAGGCTACATCAAACCACGCTCAGCCTCGTAGCTAGCCCTACGAGGACAGGAGAGGGCTCTCTCCGTCAATCTCGAGAAAATGAACAATAGGATGCGAGATGACTTACAATAAGAACTGATTTTAGGCTAGTAAAGAGATAGGTATGTTTGATTTTTGATTTTTGGTTTTTCGCTGGAGTAATGGGAAAACAAATTTTGGGTCCGGGGATAAGGTCAGACTTTTGCAGAGTTCAAGCTGGGGCGAGGTAGGTGATGATCTTGATGCTTTAAATTGGATATATGGATAGATAAGACTGAGGAGGAGCTGAAGAGGGCAAAGAAGAACTTGGATCCTCTCCAAACAGCTGAAAACATATAGAACTAACTGAATTCAAAGGCCAAGCACTGTAAACAATGGATTCAACCTTAATCACTCATTCAACTTAGTTCAGAAGCATAATGAAAGGATGGCAACATTAAACATGAAGAAACTTACAGTAAACAAAGGAGAAACATCATCAAGAACAGAACACCACAAGGATCCCAACAAGTGCCGCAAAACCCCCGATCTTTCCTTAGCCAAAATATGAAAAATATGTACAATGGTATCAAAAGTATCCCAAGAGTCCAACCTGTAGAATGCCTCAGAAATTACAATATATAGATCACTCTAACACCTTTCCCCACCTCTAGGGGTCGAATTCCCTCTTCAGGGATCAGTTTCAACCAATTCTAATCATGGAACTACAATCTAGGCAGCTAACAACTTGCCCCTAAAAGAGTGGAAACTGATCCATTACATGATTTTTTACTCATTTGAGAGTGAATCTTCTAGAAGAGATAAAAACAAGCCAAAGTTACATATCAAACATGAATTTACATCATAAAAACCCAATAATTCTATCCATAAGCAAAACTGGTCCATAATAGGCGAAATACTGAGCTGGCAGCTGAAAATTCAGAAAAATTTCTAGGTGGGTCGCTCCTGAACTGCGTGGGTCGCTCATGTTCCAGGCTGAATTTGAGGTAGTTCCCGGCATCCAAATTGAGCTCATGATAGCTCGTTGGAAAGCCCTGGATGTATAATTTCCAACCCAAGTGGAATTTCTGAATTTGGAGTTGATTTGACCCTCCAAAACCTCATTCTCCCAGAGGTACTTCCTGCTGGTGCAAAAGGTGGCAGCAAGGTGATTTTCATGGTGTTTTTGAGTTGTTTGACCATCCAGATTTTGTTGAAATGCTAAGTTGACTTCAGAGGATGCATATTTAACCATGAAAAATCCAAAAATGTAAAAATCTCCTCCAGAAAGTGTCCCAAAAAAAAGTGAGCGCATGAGTGCGCGACCCACGTAACTGCAAAACCTGTTTTTTAGACCAAAAATTTGAAAATGACAAAATTTTCTCCGAATTTGCCCAAATTCGGAGCGGAGGTCCTCCATCATGTGTCCTGCCCAGTCATTGAAGCCTCGGCCAAAATCCGAAGTGGATTAGGCCTTTTCCGCCGTCGAAGTGCTTTGCGCAACCTCCTCTTCATGATCTTCATCCTCGCCTTGCAAACATGCATGCGAGCCCAGTAATGGCCTTTCATGTGGCGAAGCATGTCTTTGTCTCGATTGGCCTTCACCAACAACTTCTCCAGATGTATATTCACCCGCGTGAGTACAGTATCTCTGTCAGCTGGTGTCATGTCACCGGGTCTCTTTCGATTCCACTGTCTGTCCTCACGGATTTGGCGCACCTCATAAAATGTGAGCTCATCCTCAAGCTGTTTGTTGCGCTGCTCCAAATAGTTAATCACCCACCGAGCCTTCTGCAATTGGTCTTTCAGCTGGTCATTCTCGGCCCTTTGCTCCTGGATGACTTCCCTCAGCTTCGAGCTAGGAGAGCCCGTATCAACATCAATGACTGTCATATCGGTGTCCCGGCCTCCTGATGGGCCCTCATCATGCATGGGCCTCTTGCCCCTGTCTCGTACCTATACCTGCACTGAAGAAGAAGGCGAGACCCTTTCCACATCACGTGGAGATAATACTCGCCGTGTCGATGAAGTCGGCAAGACCCCTTCCACCTCACGTGGAGATAGTACTCGCCGTGTCGCTGCAAATAAGGCCCTGTGGCCTCGCTGATATGTCTGAACCAGAGGAGTGCTGATATGCTCAACCTCACGCATGTCCGGCTGGTGTGAAGGTTCTCCTGCATCATGAACTGTCTCGGGAGGCTGCTGTGGCACTCTGAAAAAGTATCTAGAAATGAAATCCTCCCAAGTGATGCCCTGCTCTGCCAACTGATGTGACACCAAGATTTTTATCAAAGTGAAATGATATATACTCCTGTACTGCTGCACTGGGCTCGTCTTCTTCTGCACAAATGTCACCATCCTCTCTATGTTGCGGTGTATGAAATACGGAATATTCATCATACGCACCCTTGTGAAGTGCATCAGCAAACGAATATGGTATGAGAAAAGACAAGCATACCAGCCCTCACAACTAAAATACTGAATGATGAGCCTCATGAGCGGTGCATACTCATCTCTCAAGAATCTGAATGGAAAAACTCTGCTCAAGTAAGCCCTATATCCAGTTTTAATGTATGGCTCATAGTGAAATTTCTCTAACTGTTGACCCTTGTTCCATTCCTCGCCCATGTTCGGTATACCAGTGGCTTGAGCAATAGTCAAGGGTGACACAATGAAATCAACCCCAGCAAGGCTTACCCGACCATCCCGTAAATGAAGAACAAACAAACGAGCCAATTCACGATGAGGCCGGGTTTGTGCAACCATCTCACAAAATCTGAAACATGACAAATATCGAAAACAATCCATAGCTAATGGACATGCCTGCAACCGAGCCAAAGAAGTAGACTCCTCTCTGCGATGATCACCACTTCTATGATCTCTGCGGGACCCCCGTGGCACATTACCTTCAGTCACCGAATCACTGCCTGACCCTGGCTCATATTCTGACTCTGTCTCCGACATGGCTCTGACCAAGCTTTTGGCACTGTGTATACTGATATGAAAGCAGTGCAAACAAAGTTAGGATGTATGTTTCAACACCCAACCAATATTCCCACCGTCAAAGCACCATAAGGAAACAAACCATGGATAAAATCTCTGTTTTAGATGGATTGGAAAAGGCACAATCTCTGTGTTTAAATGCAAGTGAAACTTGGATCAAAGGGAGCGGGAAACTTTCAAAATTTTGAACAAATCTTATCAAAGGAGAGCATGGCATCAATAGAATGTGTTTGTCTATGAGTAATAACCACAAAGGTCTCAATGGGCAGTTTGAAACAAAGTCATGAGAATGTTTTTACATTGGGAAGTGAGACTCATTACAACCACAGTCACCATGGAACAAAGGGTTTAAACATGGTATAATAATAGCAATGGTCGCAATGGCATAATGGGCATGAGAGCAATATGGTTTTGATATTATATGCAAAGTTGGATGTATCACTGCCATAAGATAGCAAACAAACTCATTCAACCATTCATTTTCATTTTAAAACCCTGAAAACAATAATGCTATGACTGTGGGGTTTTAAATCCTCCGTTTGAACATTTGAAACCACCAATGATGCCACCAAAGCATTCAAAAACATCAAGCAATTGATAGAAACCTGTTTGAAGGCCAGTTGAATCGATTCCAAGCAAGACTGGGCGCTGAGAATGAATTTCGAAACCCTGTGTCTGCGTGGGTCGCTCACCCTCTGCGTGGGTCGCTCGGCCCAGGTGGGTCGCGCCCCTTGTAATTTCACACTGCTGAACTGGTCTGCGTGGGTCGCTCTGCCCAGGTGGGTCGCTCGAGGCCCAGGTGGGTCGCGCGAGCCCCTCAATACTGTCCATGCAATTCAAAACTTGAAATCGGCCCTCCAAACTTCAAAACACGATTTGGGTGTTGTGGTTTGGTTCAAATGAAACTGGTTTGGCTTTTATACATGTTACAAATATCTTCACAATCAGATTTTATTTCAAATCTAATTTCAAACCCATATTACAAATGTTTTTGTAATTTCACTTTTGGCTTGTCAAATACAATCTTCTTTTGGCTTTTTGAGGTCGATACTAATGATTTTGCTGTCTTCTTGCAGGGATATGGCTATCTCGGCTAAGGAAGAGACCAGGGGTCTGCTTTTGACAATGTCTTCTTGGCGGAATAATTACAACTTATTACAAAATGATAATGAACAATTTCTAGTTCCAAAACAGAGTTTTGGACTAGAAATATTTTTTTAAAATGCTGATGATAATAAAATAAAAATCACAAATGCAGAACTTTCCTCACCTTGCAGGCTTTATGACTAATATACAAATGACTCAAAGTTATACCGACGGCGGAAAAAGCGTCGTTATTGCGACGGGAACCTAAACGTCACAATGGCGACACCTAGACATTGTGTCGCACTTGCGACGATTGGAGTCGTCTCAATAGCGACGCTTTGGGCCATAGTGTCGCAATTGCGACGTCTTCTTCCAAACGTCGCAATTGTGACACTTTTTTAAGTGTCGGTATTGCGACACTTTTCTATAAACGTCGGTATAGCGACGGTTTCGGGCGGGATGGAAAAAATTTGGGGAAATTTCCGACATTTGGTCAAAAGCGTTGGAACCAAGTGTCGGAATTTCCGCCAAATGTATTAGTGTTGAAATCTGCATGCCTCAATGGCAGGTTTCTCACCTTTGACGACAGGTTGCATCATTAACCTTCGATCGAATGATTATGTGACATGTTTGAATTTAACTCATTTATTCACATTTCATGGATTGTACTGAGTACTTTGAGAGCCATTGACATTACTGGTGGTTACTCTCACACTTGTTAACAGTTTACATTATTGACTGGTAATCAAGTGGTTTCTACCGTGTTTGACTTCGACACATTTATTCACATGGATAGAATCGTACTGGTTCGAGAAATGGAAATCAAGACCCTGGATCTAGTTTCTACCATCCAGGTTGCGAGGAATTTTGTTATTCATTTATACAGTGGACTATTCATAAACAGATGGTTGTGTCCATACTGTGTCTACACATGTCTTTACTGTTGATGTATTGAAAATCATTCCCATATCAGAACAGTTTAAATAAGTTTTCTAGTTAGTTTTGATCTGAGTATGGGAATGCCTACCTCAACGATGATATGTTTACAAATATATGTTTTGCATTGAATGTTTTTACAGGTTCTGACTGGTGCGTCCATAGGATGATCCTTGAAATGATAAAGTACTTCACTCTTCATATATGACAGACTTCATCTTCATCTATTCCAGACTTCGCACTTTAGGGGGAAATATGTTGCACTAAAAAATGTCACCTTGACATTATGCTAATTTTATGAGCTCATTGTCACTCATACTTACCTCCTCTGCAAGTATTACAACCTCTACTCCTCATGTCAAGCCCTAAAAATAGGAGAAAAACCCTAAAAAACTCCAAAACCCTGGGTATGTAGGTAATGTGAAGCTTACCTGTGTTCCTGGCTGGGGTACGCAGGTAATGTGAAGCTTACCTGCGTTCTAGAACACAGTTTCTCTATGTAATGCCTACGTACCCCTGTCAAAGTCAAAAGGGTGAGAAAGTAAAGTGAAAAAGCTGATTTTTGGTCAATTCTAGAAGCTTCTGGATGATTTTTTTGGGGGTGAGTACGCTCTTGTAAGGTTCATGCATCCCACACCTTAAGGAGATAACCCCTTGATGTGAGGAGCCTATCCCTTTGAAGGAGGATTCTATCCCTTCATAGGTGGAACCCTAACCTCCTCATCTGCACTATAAAAAGAAGCATTGGGTAGCCTCAAGGGGAGTTCAAGCTTTAGGGTGTGATTGAGGTGAAGTGTTGTTGAGATTTAGACTCCTTTCTGCTAAGATTTTGTGAGGAAAGATCACATACCTCTATGTCCTCCTGGAGGAAGAGTGCAAGGCTTATCAAATTAGTAGAGGAAACTCTTGCTTCGGACCCCAGGAAGGCCTGTTCAAAATCAAGGCTAAGGTTGTAAGGTTCTTCTATTATTTCAAAGTTAATACATCAAGTTTGTTTTTCTCAATAAATTATCGTTCGATTGTTTATTTCAATAAGCTGTCGTTTGATCATTTATTTCATAGATTCCTTGGTCACTATGATAGGTATGTTTTATAATTATTTTTTATAAAGGTGCTATTTAATATTTGCTTGTTTGTGATTGCAGTTCTTTAAAGATGACACTTTCAAGTGACAGAATAACTATTGTTGTGATGAAAGAACTATTGTTGCGACGGAAGAACTATTGATGCGATGGAAGAACTAAATTTGTAAATAAGCATTTGGATCTAAGGTAGTATCGACACCTTTATAGCATTTACTTGTAAAACGAATATATTTAGATAAAGATAAACTTATTTGTTCGTTTGTTGCTAGATTGTCTTCTGACACTAGGGAGATCAATCTTGTCCGCAAGATCAATTTATCCGGTCAACAGTGAGAGATTACAAATCACAAAATGATGACATTATTTTAAGTTCTTAACACCGACAACCTGGCCAATTACTACCTAACATATGTCTTTGTTATAACAATTAATTATTATGTAGATTTATTGAATAAAAGATGCAACTGAGATTTTAACAAATATTATAGTGTAAGAAAAATTAAATAGTTCCCATCTCAATCACATGCACACATCACACACACCTAAGATTTTATGCCCTTCAGATTAATCCTTTATTCAAAAAACTTTAGAACTTACAAGGGCTCCATTCCCGGGTAATGGCCCACTAGGAAAATACAAATACAAGAAGAAACATGGAGTTATCCGAGCAGATCAAAATTCTCTACAAATCTATCCTTTGATCTTGCTAGTTGATCTGAATTTGTCTCTCTTTTTTCCCCTTGCACTCTTCCTTGAATCCTATAGTGAATGGAAGCCCTCCACCCCATCATTGAAATATCACTTTTGTAGTCTTGTGTGCAAGACATATATTTCTTCCTTAGCATAGGTTTCCTTTATAAGTTTTATTTATTGACCAAATCAATAACCCTAATATCCAAAGCGATTGAAAATTGACATTAGATCTCAACATCACTTGAAATCAATGATTGAGATTCATCTAATTCACTAATGCAAATAACCTTTGCATTTCATTAAATTAACTCACTTTATTTTATAAAAGTCAATTGTTTTAATAATTAATGTAATAGCTAAAGTTAAAGGTTAGTTAAATAACCTCCACACATCTAGAATTCAAGCCTCTGTAGAAGAACCTGGTCGAGCTACAAACACCAACAAATAAAACCATATATTTTGACTCAATACAATTTGGCCATTTTGATTTGAAAAAAAAAGAAACATTTCATCATATTATTCATTGTTAAATTGTAGCTCTACCTACTGAGCCCTTTTTAAGAGATTCTTCATAATTTTGAGGGCAAACCCAATTTCCTCTTAACCAGATTTGGATAAAACCATGGTTGCTTACTCTCAACTTAGGAGATTTTTTTCAGCTAAAATCTTGTAAAATATCCAAAGTTTATTGCTTCGATTATTTAAATTTTATAAATTCTAACAAAAAGAAAAAGTAGAAGATAAGTGTTGCCTTACTTCTCTCTTTGTTAAAATCATGCCCTCCAACAAAAAATTGTTCACCAAATTTTTGCAAATTGTTAAGATCATGCCTTCTTTCTAAGAGAATTTGTAGGCCCATCATCTAAAGTAGAAGCACAATGCATTCAAGAGGGGATATCATTGCTTTATCTCTGCAAGGCACATCTCAATCAACTATCTACCACCAAAGGATTTGCAAGTATCACTGTTTCAATTTTCCCAATGGATTCTTTGGTTGACTAGCTCTGACAATCAACTTGATGTTTGACAGATTGTTATTAGATCTTTCCAAAACAATTTTGGCAAATTGTCTTCAAATTCAAATGATCTGTGAAAAATTCATAGAAAATCTCACTTACAGTTCTCCATTGTCGATATTATTTTATGTGACTGTCTAAACCACTTGATAAGATTGGATTTCCCAAGGTACAAAAAATTCAAATGTACTTGTGCAATTTTATTTTCTATGTTTGAAGGGCCACCACGCATGTATAAATCTCTCTAATCACCGATTCTATCAATTTGAGTTCCTTGAAAGAAAATTGACTCCTTGAGTTAAAAACTAACTTATTCTCGTGCAAATTTTTTAGGATAATTTTCCATATTTATTCTGTTCTTGTACTTCCTTCTCATAAAATAATCTAGTCCATCTATTTCATTGACTTAGGTTTAAGATGTGATGGATAACATGGGAAATTTTAATTTCAGAAAATACAACTAGTGAAGGATTCATTCATGGTATCTCGCAGCTCATGTAAGTGGATGATGCAAGAAAGGGCGGTCATATATTTAAAAAGAAAGGATAATTACAATGGATGGTCTTTGCGCCTCTTCATTTGCACTACTACAGACATTTTCCCAAGACAATCAAGAAACAACCCATAATTCAATGACAAATCAACTACTTATAGGCTTAATTCCCTTGACATTGAACAACTGTCACAAGGGAAGGAAATGTTCCGTCAGTAACAGTAAGGAAATGTATATAGAGAGAAATTACAAATAATTCGTATTATATTACATAAATACACTTCCAGATTTATAGCTTCTTGGTAGCAACAACTTTAGGAAGAAGAAAATTTTGGAGGAAGAATAATTGGATGTTCACAAAAGGAAAGACATCTCAATGATCATAGATTGATGAATGAAGACACAGGAATCAATATGACTTTAGTTTTTCCAAGATCATAAATTTATGTTTAGCAACAATTTCAAATGCACTAATACTAGCTATGAAAGACTGGCTTGCAGTGAAAAGAAGAATTATTTTGTTGCTAAAGCAACCATGTATGGTATACACATTTTATGATTTACAAAGTAATGTGTATTTTTCCCAAGGAAAATCTAGCATCTAAAACTCAATTTCCACTTTTACCAATGTAGAAAATAACACAAAAAATGTTTAATTGACAATGCTTAAAGCACCCTATTCAAATGTTTTTTACATTCCATAAGTTCAAGAAAAACTCTAACAATCGAGAAATTATTTCTATAACCTAAAATCCTTGCTATCCACAATAATATAGTGATTTGATTCATGACCTTAATTTGTCTTGGATATGCCTATAAAGCCAAATAACAAGGCTCAACCACTCAGTAATCAAAACAAACACTATGAACAATTATGCAACTTGAAATTGTTTCTATAACTCAAAATCCTTGTTATCCACAATAATATAGTGATTTATGACAACCACTTCATAAACAAAATACTCTCTGAATAATTATGCATCTTGAAATTATTTCTATAACTAAAAAACCTTGCATATTCATCCAATTAAGTTTGGGTCATCTATTGTGAGGTACATCAATCATTTTTACATGAAAGTTCTTTCATTTAATGTTTTTTTCATTATAGTATGGATCTAGACCACGATGCTTGGGGTGTGTACTTATTCTCTCATTTCACTTGGGTAGTTATCATTTGCTCCTAGTCTAATGTGACATTCCTTAAGGCTATTCTTTCATTGTCTAGGATGGGTATGAATAGGAGACTTTCATGGTTGTAGTGTTTCATGTTGCTTGTACTTAACACTTCCCATCTTTCCCTTGTTAATTCCCATCTTTTGATTGGTTTTTGTTAGTTGCTCATACCAATTCGTTATATTCCTCAAAGAAGAAAAGTTTGGAAACACCCAAGGTTGATGTAACTATAAGAAAAACGAAAGCATAAACCAAATGCCCATATGAAAAGTAATGGAAAGGTATGTAAAGCAATTAAAAGCCAATTATAATTTGAGTTTTACCCTCTCTTATATAGCCACTCACCCTTAGAATATCCATGCATATTTCATGCCTACCAAAGTGAAAGGAACACTCAATAATAATCATGTCCTGGATGAAGCAAT
The DNA here is from genome assembly GCA_034641835.2 of Pinus albicaulis. NCBI lineage: Eukaryota > Viridiplantae > Streptophyta > Pinopsida > Pinales > Pinaceae > Pinus > Pinus albicaulis. The sequence goes on from CM076572.1 coordinate 399,509,530, forward strand.
AAAATTCCTATCATTTAAGGGGGGTTAGATTATATTTACATAATAATGAATTGAAGTTTGTTAAGCAAGCCAATTAAAGCAAAGAGAAAGGAAAATCAGGGGCTTGGGAAAACAAAAGCGAGGGAATTTTATATTTCTTATTCACACTTTTGATGGCTAAATGTGTTGTTGTTATAAACTATTGTATCACTGCAATTTTCTTATTTAAAACCCTAGTTTATAGCAGCTTAGAGTATTCTCTTGATTTTGGGTGTTTAGGAAACCTATTTGAGCCTCTTTAGGCCAACCTTAGTGCCTTTAAATTGAACCATAGCTCCCTTAAAATCAAATTTGGAATTTAATTCTTCATCCACCTTAAACCTGAGATTGCTATACCTTTATCAGGTTGATTTACATTGTAAGATCCTTGGGGGCACTTTGCGTAAGATCCTTGAATTGATCCCTAATCCCCACCAGCAAAGCCTTCCTTGTGTTGGATGGTGTCCATCACTAAAGAGGGAGGAATTGTTACTAAGTTAATAGTGGTAACATTCCCAAGCATTTCACATTGTATTAGGTCACCTAGTTGCACTAGGATACTAGATTTTGTTGTAACAAAGTTCATTCTAAAACCTCTTTAATACCATATTCTTGTCTTCATCAATTTTTTCTTTGAAATTGTAAAACCAATTTTGTTTGGATGAAACATGATTGTCAAAAAAAAAAAAAAATTATGATCATATCAAAATATGGTTCAATTTAATAGCAAAATTCTTAATAAAATACATTAATGTAATTCCAAACCATTCAACACAATACATGAAAAGTTTGGACATATATATAGCATATAAAAAACTGTTAATGAGATGTATTATATAGCTTTCTACAATCTAAAACCATAATATTATAATCAAATAGTACATGCCCATCAAAAGTTTTTCTCATGGGTGAATGGCTTCAAAGAATTGTCGTTTGATGTTTTTAAATTAGTTGGCATCCATGGACAATGTTTAAATTGCAATCAATTCACACTATTAAACACCTTATTCCCCTTGTAGGTTTCAGTTTAGAATCCCACAATCTCATATTAAATGGATGTAGGAGGAAGCTAAACAAGGCCTACTTTTCAATATAAGTTGAAAATCCAAATAGACTCATTAAGCTCATTGAAAGCTGAAAAACAACCCAATTTCTAAGAGGAAGCCAGAAAAAGTCTACTTTTCCATATAAGTTGAAAAGCCAAATATAAGTTGAAAATCCTAATAGACCCATTTAGCTCATTGAAATATGAAAAACAACCCAATTTATATCTTCTATGTGTGAAGTCTATAGCTGATACGATCATCAAATATCTTAAAATAGAGCCCCAATGTAAATTTTAATGTTAACACATCAAATATCTTGAAATATAATTCTAATGTAACTTTTTATGTTAAAAATGAAGTTGACATTTCAATTTTATTTTTGAAAAACTTATAGTTATATTTTTGTACTACAAATATCTATTTTGTTTCGATAACTACGACTGGTTTTCAGCCAAACAAGTCAGAACCAAAACTGGCTCTGAAACACCAAGTAAAACTGCTCAGCTGAGATTTCAGTAAGTAAGAAAAAGGGTGATTCCTTGGATACATATCAATAATCTATAAAGGAAGGAAATTTTAGAATCATAGAAGCTTTCCCAGTTAGACTGTTATTATTCACACAAATCACACTTAAGAATGAAAGGTCTACTGACAAAGAAAAATTACCTACCAACAAATCCTCAAAGCCAAATGTGAGTAAAGATCAGGTTATACATTGACCGGTCCTTAAAGCCAAGTGTAAAGCTAATTCTTTTTTTATTTCCTTATAGAGCGAACAGTTCCTTGAATGTCTAGAGTGGTGCTTTGCCACCGTTCTAGCACTTTATGATGCTCCTTTCCCTCTGATCTTTCCAATTTTTTTTTGAGATTACTTTTACAAGAATAAAAAATTCTGAAGTGATAGAAGATTTTGATACCCAAACAATCTAGGCATTCTGTATGAAGGTCCATGATATGTGCTCATATGTTTATAGAAATATAACTCACAAAATTTTTCACGGCACATTTTAAAAAATGATTATTCAAGGTATAACAATATCGAAATGACCCAAACAGAACTCAATTAAGCTGATGAGATGAAGTAAATTGAGCTCAATAAGAGTATTTTCATGACAAAGGACCAAATATAATTACAATAAAGAGAAACAATTATAATTAGAATAATGAGCTAGTTGGGCACATCACTTTCTAAGCCTAGACTTTGGCACAAGAATATTTAAATGAAAGAAATAACGAATACTTGTTACTTAACACTGAAATCTTGTATGTTATTTGAGACTAGAATCTCTCAATTGAATCAGGGACACTACTGGAAAACAGAGACACCAATGTTTTCTAGATGCCTATTCAACAGTAATAGAACATTGTTAAACAAGTAATGTTTTCTAGCTTAGGACAAATATCACTTCTTCTCATGGAGGAATCAAGAAGGTTGTTAAACAAGGTTTTCTAATCCAAACCTGAACATTTTACATTCTATGGAGCAGTTTGAGAATTCTCATGAGATTAAGGATGGGAAGACTCATCATGCTTTGGCCAATAGTGGGAAGGTCGATTTGGATTCTCAACTGAAGGAGGTGGATATTCAGGTGGAAGATTTCTCCATTCCATAAGTTATGAAGGGGCGAGAGTGGGAAAATATGGGAGGAGATCCTACGCACTTTTTGTTGGTTTCAAATGCCTCTCCTTCAGAAATCCAACTAGTTTACTACCATTGGCTTAAAGGTGCACAAATTTCAAGTAATTTAAATTGCAACTCTATGTCTCCTTTTAATTCTATTGTTTGGGAATTAGATAGGGAAAAAAAAGTGTCAACTTCCACTTACGATGCCCCAAATAAGGATGTTGAAGTTCTTGTTCCTCCTTGCATTAGGGTATGTTTGGATATACTTGACAAGACTTTAGTGATAAATCTCTCCCAAGATTCGATTTTCGTGATAGGGCGAGGTGTCATGGTGGAATTTGATTATTTTTTAATCATCTTCACCTCGATGGAGATGGGGTGGCCATTTATCAAGTTAGACCTTTCCCTAATTCTCATGATCCTCAACCATTTAGGGAGTTAGGGTTTGAGAGTTACAAAGGAACAAGGGGCTCTAGTGTTGGGCATATTTCATCCATAAAAAATGCTCAATTCTAGGAAATTAGGGAGGTTAACCAATGAAAGCAATGATTACTGACAACGGTTCTTAGAGCAAAGAAATCCACCTCATGAAACTCCTTTCTACCGATGTACAAGGCTTGGGTGGGCCAGGCCAAGTAATATTTATTTAGGAAACTATGGTTAAAGGGGAAACTATGATTTGGAATATGAAACATATGTTTTCATACTAGGAGTTTTTGGATTTAGATGCAGAATGTTTCTCAAATGGTATGATAACGGGGTGGTGCTCAAAATTAACCTTAATTAATTTTTTTGTTGTTAATTCAAGGCTTTGTATTGAGTTTTTGTGTAATAGCCTTGGGATGTATCTTACATAATATCTATGGCCATATGAAGGGAAGGGATATTTTTTTTACACAATGGATTAAGACATAATCTAATCATAGGGGATGACCTAAATTTTACCCTAAAGAGAGGGGAAAAATGGGGAACTTCTTCTTGACAGGATAGACTAGTAGGTTTTTTTGTGGACATATATGAAAGTATGGAATGGGTGGATGTGGAGCCGATTGAGGAGAAACCTATCTAGACAAATAGATGTGGGGGAGGTTGGGGTGTCCAATTCACTTAATCATTTCTTGGTTCATCACTCTCATTTGGAAAAAAATATCTTGTTATAGCACTTAAGTGAACTCGATGAGGTGTTCTAAGCACTATACCATATTCCTAAAGATGATTCAAGGGGTGGAAAGGCAAGGGTTCTTTTCAAATACAACTGCTAGTGGTCAATTGAGGAGTATTTCCAAAACTTGATCAAGATGATTGGAGGAACTTTGATGCTAACTTTTATGATTCATCCTATGCTCAATTTCCACTTCATTATAATTGGTCAAAAGGAAGGTGTTACCCTAGGCTTGTGAGAGACATAAATCTCAAGATGATAAGTTGAGGGAAGTTGAGTAGAAGTTAGGACAATTATGTAATGAAAACCGTAATATGCCTTATAGTGAATTTTTTTCTCAAATTAAAGTTCTAGATTCATAGAAGAATGAATTTCTTTTGGATCAAGAAATAGGTTAGAGGATAATTATATGGGAACTCTCAAATAATGATGGAAACAAATTAGAGGATTTTTGGGGTTGGAAGCTCTTGGGGTCAACCAATTTTCACACATGTTTTTTAGGAGCTTGATAACAAACCTTAATGAGATAGTGAAGGCTATTTCATGATTTCCTAATATGTTGGAAGAAAAGGACAACAAAACAATGTTTTAAGAATTTAATGGGGAAGAACTATTGAAGGTCTTGAATGCATTCCAAAATAATAATATTTCGAGGGTTGATGGGTGGTCTATTGATTTTTATTTGTATATCTTTTACCTCCTTGGAGAAGACATATTAAGAGTGGTGAAGGAGGTTATATAGGAAGCAAAAGGTCCCAAGAATTTTAATTCAACTTGTATTTCCATAATTCCTATGCATGAATGCCAATGAACTTTGAAGACTTAGCCAATTTCACTATGTAATTTTTCTACAAGATTATGTCAATAATTATTGAGGATCAAGCCATTACTGTCCAGGTATATTTCAATATAAAAATTTGGGTTCCTATAAGGAAGGTTGATTCATGAAGCTATTGGTTCTTCCTAGGAAGGCCTTCATTCTATCAAGAAACATAAATCCCTAAATAATGTTATTAAGCCATATCTCTCCAAATCTTATACAAGGTCTCTTGGCTCCGTTTAAGACTCCTTTTGATTCACTTAAGTTTCTCCCTTCCCATGGCGAGGTGGATTATGGGTTGTGTGACTTTTGTTTCCGTTTTTTTGTTAATAAATGATGTTGCTTCCCCTTTCCTCTAACCTTCAACGAGAATCAAAGACATATGTCCCTTATCCCCTTATATTTTTTTGTTATTGATTGAAGGACATAGAAGGGAAATACATAATGCTATAAGACATTGAGAAGGGTATCTAGGTGGGAAGAAAAGTATCTCTTAACCATGTATTATTTGTTGATGATATATCTTGTTATTTGGACTAGGATTAGTGAGGAAAGTTAGAATTTAAATGAGATCTTAGACTTATTGTATTTTTCCACTAGGATTGAGATCAACATGATTAAATATGCACTATAATTGAGATGAATCAAACCCATCTGAAAGGATTGGAAGAATATCCACTTTCTGACATCTGGATTTTGAAGGCAATCTTTAATATCCTGGATATACTTTAAAACCTAACAACCATGGCAAGGATGACTAGAGGTGGGTTATCACCAATTTTGAGCAATGAGTTACTTTTTGGAATAACAGATGTACTTCACAAGGAGGTGAACTTGTCCTAATAAAGTATATCGTTGAAGCTATTACCATTTATGGCACACTTTAGCCCATATTATGAAGGGAATTTTGGAACGAAAAAAATTAGGGAGTTACAAGAAAACTATATTTGGAAAGGGTGGAAAGAATACATGAGCCTGCATCTTACTAATTGCAAAATTATTACTACTATTAAGAAATTAGAGGGGGTGGGGATTAAATGAATATTCTCATTTGGTCATTTTTTAGCAGTTATCATTATAACAAATGGTGACAAATGATAGCCTTTTAGAGTAGGATATTTACACAAATACATTGCCACAAATTCATTATTTGATTGGATCAAGTATTGAATGAAGAATATACAAAATGTTCTAATAAATGAAAAGATCTCTTTGGCACACCTTGTGATTTAGAACTACCTGGCCTACAGGGTTGGTAATGGGAAACTAGTGAGGATTGGTTAAAATGAAACTTGGATGTGGTCAAGGTGCCTTTCTACTAGAAGATATCAAAACTCACTTACTAGAACTTGGGTTTTATACCTTGCATAAGATAAGGAATCTAGAAGCCACAACCATTTGGAGACAAGGATGGAAATGTGCCCAAGAGTTAGGCATGGATGAAGAATGAAGAAAACTTTTGGAAATGTTTGTGGAAGAGCACAAGGGAGCTCACATTAGATTAAAGGAGAATCCTAATGAAATCAAATGGGGTGGGGAAAAAATGGGAGGGGAATATTTAGTCAAATCGTGATATTTTTCCTTACAAGATCCTTTAGAGGGTGAATAAGAATGATTAATGGAATGTGAGAGCTCCCCCCAAGTGAAAACTATTAATGTGGCTGATCTGTAAGAACGGGGTATCAAATTGGGATCGTTTATAGCAAAGAAGTAGAATTGGACCCAAATGGTGCTACTCATGTAAAGAAAATGAGGAAACAAATTCATATCACATCTATTATTGAATTTCTGATTTTTTGCATAGGTTTGGAAAGAAATGGGATATTCTCTAATATTACAAAATCTATATAGGAAGGAGACTATTAATTAAAACCTCTATGAGTGGTATGATCGAAGGGATTTAAAGGAGATTCAAGCATTTCCCTTCCTTGTAAATTTTTCCTTATGGTTTCCCAAGAACACAAGAATTTTTTATGATGTACAAAATCCAATTTTCCAAGTTTCTACCTAGTCATTAACTTTAATCCCTAGCTTCTAGCCCAGTAAAGAAATTTGGAGGACTAGACAAGTGGAAGCATTGGTTGTGGACAAAACAAGCCCATGGCAAGTTAGTCAAAGTTTGGGAATTTTTTATGGTATTGGAGATGTACCTTATTTCTTGGAGACGCACTATTTTTTGGGAAAGGAAAATATTAGTGCAAATTCCAATAACTATGGGAAAATTAAAGCTTTAATTGTCCTATTTGAGTCAACTCATAATAAACGTCTTGCACATCTATATGATTATGGAGATTCAACTTTCACGATCAACTAGATTAATAATGTGTGTAGATAAATAAACCCTACTCTATCGAGTTTGGCCTTGCATTTGAAAGAACTTACTGAACAATTTTAGTCAATTACCTTCACACGCATATTTTTGGAGATAAATGAACAAGTTGAAAAGTTTTCTAAGGAAGGTATTGTCAATGCTCAACTATAGGTCATTGAATATGAACATCAAGACGGCACAATACTAAATACAAGGTCTTTCCTTATTTCTAAGTTATAAATGAATCTAAACAATGTTTAAAAATGTATTTCTATCTGTTGGGATCCTTTTGAGATTTTTTTTTGTTGGTAGAAATTTGTTGCTTGTAGAAAAAATGACAAGTTGCTAGTCTCATATAAAACCTTGTACAATAGGGACATGAAGATTATCTGAGGAAAAAATGACCCTAATTGGAATGGCTACCAAAGGATTAGATATGGGTTCCAATTAAATATAGCAAACAGTTGTCCTAGAATATGAATTTAAGACAAACATCTTAATACCAACGCTATGCCAAGGAAGATCTATTCTCCAATCAATGTCCTAGCCTCCATTCAATGCTCTCTCTCTTGCCAGAGAGAGAGAGAGAGATGCCTACTAAGTCATGTATGGTGATATGGCTTAGATGGATCTTTATTTAAGATGTTAATTTGTAGCTCTACATATCAAGCCCTTTTTAAGAGCTTCTTCCTAATTTTGTGGGGAAACCCAATTTCCTCTTAATCAGACGTGAATAAAACCATGGTTACTTAGTCCCAGCTTAGGAGATTTTTTTAAAGTTAAAATCTTGTAAAATATCCAAATTTTATTGCTTCGATTCTTTCAATTTTATAATTTCTGACCAAAAGCAAAAGTAAAAAAGAATTGTCACCTTACTTCTCTCTTTGTTAAGATCATGCCCTCCAACAATAAATTGTTCACCAAAATTTTCAAATTGTCTTTGATGAAAATCCACGAGCCTTCTTTCTAAGAGAATTTGCATGCCCATCATCTAAATTAGAACCACAGTGCATTCAATAGGGGATATCATTTCTTTATATCTTCAAGGCACATCTCAATCATCTATCTACCACCAACGTATTTGCAAGTTTCATTGTTTCAATTTCTCCAATGGATTCTTTGGTTGACTAGCTCTAACCTTAGTGCATTCAATAGGGGATATCATTGCTTTATCTCTTCAAGGCACATCTCAATTAGCTATCTACTACCAAGGTATTTGTAGGTATCATTCTTTCAATTTCCCCAATGGATTCTTTGGTTAAATAGCTCTGACAATCAACTTGATGTTTGACAGATTGTTATCAGATATTTCCAAAACAAGTTTGGAAAATTGTCTTCAAATTCAAATGATATGTGAAAAATTCATAGAAAAGCTCACTTACAGTTCTCTATTGTCGATATCATTTTTCATGACTATCTAAACCACTTGATAAGATTGGTTTTGCCAAGGTAAAAAAACTTCAAATGTACTTGTGAAAATTTCTTTTCTGTGTTTGAGGGGCAACCACCCATGTATAAATCTCTCTAAACACTGATTCTATCAATTTGAGTGCAGCCTCGAAAGAAAATTGATTCCAGGAGTTAAGAAATAATTTATTCTCATGCAGAGTTTTTATGATAATTTTCCATATTTATTCCGTTCTTGTACTTCCCTCTCATAAAATAATTCAAGTACATCTATTTCATTGACCTACGTGGAAAATGTGATTGATAACAGAAGAAATTTTAATTTCATAAAATACAACTAGTGAAGGATTCATTCATGGTATCTCAGAGCTCATATAAGTAGATGATGCAAGAAAGGGAGGTCATATATTAAAAAGAAAGGATAAATACAATGGATGGTTTTTGCGCCTCTTCATTTGCATTACAACGGACATTTGACCGAGAAAATCAAGAAACAGCCTAAAATTGAATGACCAATCAACTACTTATAGGCTTAATTCCCTTGACATTGAACAACTATCACAAGGGAAGGAAATTTTCCGTTAGTGCCAGTAACGAAATGCATATAGAGAGAAATTACAAAGAATTCGTATTATATTACATAAATACAATCAATGTATAATATAATCGGTGTTTTTTTCTTTCTGTGAAAAAAAAAACATTTCCAGACATTTCCAGATTTGCATCTTTTTGGTAGCATCAACTTTAGGAAGAAGAAAATTTAGAGGAAGAATAATTGGATGTTCACAAAAGGAAATAAATCTCAATGATCATATATTGATGAATGCAGACATAAGAATCGATATGAATTTAGTTTTTCTGAGATCATAAATTATGTTTAGCAATAATTTCAAATGCACTAAGACTAGCTATGAAAGACTGGCTTGTGGTGAAAAGAAAAATTATTTTGCTGCTAAAGAAACTGTGTATGGTATACACATTTATGGTTTACAAAGTAATGTATCTTTTTCCCAAGGAAACTCTAGCATCTAAAACTCAATTGCCACTTTTATCAATGTAGAAAAAAACACAAAAAAAAATATTTCATTCACAATACTTAAAGCACCTTATTCAAATGTTTTTTTACATTCCATAAATTTGTTCAAGAGAAAACCTAACAATCTTGAAATTGTTTCTATAACATAAAATCCTTGCTATCCACAATATGACAAGGCAAATGAGAAGGATATGCCTATAGAGGAAAATGACAAGGCTCAACCACTCCATAAACAAAACAAACAATCTGAACAATTATGCAACTTGAAATTGTTTCTATAACTCAAAATCCTTGCTATCCATAGTAATATAGTGATTTAGGACAACCACTCCATAAATGGAAGACTCTTTGAATAATTATGCATATTGAAATTGTTTCTATAACTCAATCCTTGCATATTCATCCAATTAAGTTGGGGTCATCTATTGTGAGGTACATCAATAATTTTTACATGCAAGTTATTTCATTTAATGTTTTTGTCATTATAGTATGGATCTAGACCATGCTGCTTGGGGTGTGTACTTATTCCCTCATTTCACTTGGGTCGTTATCATTTGCTCCTAGTCTAATGTGACATTCCTTAAGGATAGTCTTTCATTGTCTAGGAGGGGTATGAATAGGAGACTTTCATGGTGGCAGCATTTCATGTTGCTTGTACTTAAAATTTTCCATATTTCCCTTGTTAATTCCCATATTTTGATTGGTTGTTGTTAGTTTCTCATACCAATTCGTTATATGTCTCAGAGAAGAAAATGTTGCAAATGCACAAGGTTGATGCAACTATAGAAAAGGAGAGCATGAACCAAATGCCCATATGAAAAATAACAACAAGGTATGTAAGGCAATTAAAAGCTAATTATAATTTGAGTTTTACCCTCTCTTATATAGTCACTCACCCTTAGGATATCCATGCATATTTCATGCCTGTCAAAGTGAAAGGAACACTCAATGAGAGTTATGTCCTTGATGAAGCAATAAAATACCCATCATTATAGGGGGTTAGATTATCTTTACATAATAATGAATTGAAGTTTTTTAAAACAAGCCAATTAAAACAAAGAAAAAGGAAAATTAGGGGTTTGGGAATATAAAAGCAAGAGAATTTTATATTTCTTATTCACACTTTTGATGGCTAAATGTTTTGTTGTTATAAACTATTGTATTGCTGTAATTTGCTCATTTAAAACAGTAGTTTATAGCATCTTATAGTCTTTTCTTGATTTGGGGTGTTTAGGAAACATATTTGAGCCTCTTTAGGCCAACCATAATGCCTTTAAATTGACCCATAGCTACCTTAAACTCAAGTATCGAATGTACTCCTTCATCCACCTTAAACCCTAGATTGTTATACCTTTATCTGCTGGATTTACATTGTAGGATTCTTAGGGGCTCTTTGCATAAGATCCTTGGGTTGATCCCTAACACTCACTAGCAAAGCCTCCCTTGTGTTGGATGGTATCCATCACTAAAGAGAGGAGAATTGTTACTGAGTTAATAGTGGTGATATTCCCAAGCATTTCACATTATATTAGGTCACCTAGTGAGGCTTTACACTAGGCTACTAGATTTTGTTGTAACAAAGTTTATTCTAAAACCTCTTTAATACCATGTTCTTGTCTTCATCCTTTTTTTCTTTGAAATTATAAAACCATTGTTGTTTGGATGAAACATAATTGTCAAAGAAAACCAAACCCAAAATTACGAAAAAAAATAAAAAAATAAAAAATAAACAAAAATAAACAAAAATCAAAAAATCAAAAAATCAAAATCAAAATCAAAATAAAAAAATCTGATCATATAAAAAAACATAAATGGTTCAATTTAATAACAAAATTATTAATTAAGTAAATTAATGTAATTCCAAACCATTCGACACAATATATGAAAAGTTTGGATATATATATATATATATATATATATATATATATATATATATATATATATATATATATATATATATATATATATATATCATTAATGAGATGTAATGTATAGAGTCTACAATCTAAAATCATTATATTATAATCAAATAGTACATGCCCATCTAAAGTTTTTCTTTCTCTGCGTAAAGGGCTTCAAAGAATTTTTGTTTGATGTTTTTAAATCAGTTGGCATCCCTTAATAGTATTTAAATCGCAATCAATTCGCACTATTAAACACCACATTCCCCTTGTAGGTTTCAGTTTATAATCCCACAATCCCCATATTAAATGGATGTAAGAGGAAGCTAGACAAAGTTTACTTTTCAATATAAGTTGAAAATCCAAACAGACCCATTTAGCTCATTAAAACTAGAAAACAATCCAATTTCTATCTTCTATCTATAAATTATATGGCTGAAACAATCATCAAACATCTTGAAATAGAATCCAAGTGTAACTTTTAATGTTAAAAATTAAATTGACATTTCAATTTTATTTTTCAAAAAATTACATTTATATTTTTGTATTACAAAAATCAGTTTTATTTTGATAACCATTATTTGTTTTTAGACAAACAAGTTTGAACCAAAACTGGCTCTGAAACACCAAATAAAGCTGCTCACTGAGATTTCAAACAGTAAAAAAAAAGGGCGATTCCTTGGATACATATCAATAATCTGTGAAGGAAAGAAATTTCACAAACATAGAATCTTTCCCAGTTAGACTGTTATTATTCACACAAATCACACATAAGAGGGAAATGTATACTGAAAAAGAAAAATTACCTAACAACAAATCCTCAAAGCCAAATGTCAGTAAAGATCATGTTATACATTGACCAGTCCTTGAAGCCAAATGTAAAGCTAATTCTTTTTTTATTTCCTTATAGAGCGAATAGTTCTTTGGTTGTCTAGAGCAGTGCTTTGCCACCATTCTAGTACTTTATGATTCTCTTTTCCCTCTGATCTTTCCAATATTTTTTTGGGATTATTTTTACAAACATAAAACATTCTGAACTAATAGAAGAGTATGATACCCAAACAATCTAGGCATTCTATATAAAGGTCCATGATATGTGCTCATATGTTTATAGACATATAACTTTCAAAAAAATTCACGGCACATTTTAAAAAATGATTATTCAAATTATAACAATATCAAAATTACCAAACAGAACTCATTTAAGCTGATAGAGATGAATTAAATTGAACTTGATAAGAGTATTTTCATAACAAAGGACCAAATATAATTACAATAAAGAGAAACAATTATAATTAGAATAACGAGCTAGTTGGGCACATCATTTTCTAAGCCCAGACATTGGCACAAGAATATTTAAATGAAATAAATAATGAATATGTGTTACTTAAGACCAGAATCTCATATGTTATTTGAGAATAGAATCTCTCAATCGAAGCATGGACACTACTGGAAAACAGAGACACCAATGTTTTCTAGCTGCTTATTTGACAATAATAATATTGTTGTTCATTTTTTCAATGCTAATTTTCAACAATGTAATCTCGCCTCAAGATCAACTTTCCATTCTAGACAATTATAGGACGCTAGCAAGATATTGACCCAATTAGAATCATGGGTACATACTATTTAAAACACAGGCAACTAAATAATGGGTATCTTACACCAAATAATAATGGGTATGGGTTCTCTTAGTGGAACTCCTTTGCACATGAATATCCAAGTCAACTAAATTAGAAATAAAGCCTCATACACTATCATGGTTTTGTCTATCTATTCTATTCTTATTGCAATGGTTTGTTTAATGAAGATGAATACTCCCAAAATTCTAATGCTTTGGATGAAGCCTATTGGGGTTAAACACCAACTCCTAAGCCAATACTCTTGAGCTTATCATCAACCAACTATAAGAAGCATGATGGTTATCCTCCAATTATGAGAATGAACACTACTCCACCAAAGGAAATACTATCCAATATAGAGTTGGGCACTTCCTGGTTTAAAGGTTGAATTGAGTATAATTGTAATTTATAGACTTTAAAATTTTATTACTCACTAAAGAACAATCTCCAATAAAAAAAGTAAACACTACGCATTATTTATATATGTCTTGGCCACTATTTAACCCATGTGTGAAATGGGTTATTACTTAACCATATGAGATATGGTCTTAATTGGAATGGCTATCGAAGGATAAGAGAAGGTTCGCAATTAAAGATAACAAATAGTCGTCCTAGTATATGAGAATAAGGCAATCCTCTTGACATCAATATTGTGCCAAGGGAGATGGTCATTCATTAAATGCGAAAGAAAAACAACTTGGAACAAGAATCATCCTATCCTCCATTCAATGCTCCTTGGGGGAAGGGGTAGTTTCCACCGAGGCCACCTACATTCATACAACCTGCATGGATCTTTCTTTGAGATGTGGATGTGGTCACGCAACTTAGTACACCCTATGGAATAATAATATGTGGATGTGGTCACGCGACTTAGTACACCCTATGGAATAATAATATGTGGATGTGGTCTAGCTGCTTATTTGACAGTAATAATAGTGTTGTTCATTTTGTCAATGCTAATTTTCAACAATGTAATCTCGTGTGAGGATCGACTTTCCATTCGAGACAATTATAGGACACTAGAAACATATTGACCCAAGAATCATGGGTACATACTATTATTCTCTCATTTTGTAGGACCTTTGGTAAAATTAAAATACGATGGATAAGTAACTCAGTGTTACTTCTTCACAATATTACTCTAAGAATTTGAGATTGGTATCGTTAGAAATATTGTAACATGACCTCCCATGTGATCCTCGCGATTGAACTCCCTCTTCCTTTAAAACAGGCAACTCTTGAGTTCCGCTCATGTTAGCCTGTAGTATTCTCTCCTTCAATATTGTTCCATCCTGCCACCAGACAACCGATTTTCATTCACCGTTTTAGAGATTCAGCACATCTTCAAGTAACAAAGAAAAGAACTGACAAATTTAATAACTTATGGGTGGTGATTAATAACAAAAGAAAACAGCATAAGAAGGAAAGGAATATAAATACAAATGCATTTGAGAATCCTTGCAGTGTAAAGTCACCCTCTTCAACATAATAATAGTCTCATCCTAGGAAATAAGCATAGATCTAAAATACATAAGGTATGGAGGTTTATATCAACCATATTAACGATTACACTGCTAGATGGAGGTCACATGTATTTATTTCTCAGCTCTGATCAAGTGTCAAATGTATTCCCAACCAAATGCAAAGAGATGAAATGATGCCACCAACACCTTCGAAATTAAACGAGAAGTTTTCCTACTTGATCAGAAAACTCCATACAACAAGCTTCATATGGGTATCTATTAATAATTTTTATTACAGAGGTATTCATTTAAGCTGACTTTTGACCGATTTGATGGATAAAACACTTAATGAAAGATTAATATATAACTACCATGTTTAAAATTTAACAACCATGTGTGTGAAAGAATTATATCATGGTGTTTAAAAAATTTAAAGTTAAAATGGATCTATGCTCCATGTTATTCTACAAGCATTTAAGGCTGCATAATGTCAATCAACTACCCATTATTGTTTCGTGTAAGATACACACAAACAAAAAGTTCACAATGCAACTATCAACTAGGAATCTACAATTACCCTAGCATTGAGAACTTTATCTTAGTGTAACTCCTTTGCACATGAATATCCAAGTCAACTAAATTAGAAATAAAGCCTCAGACACTATCATGGTTTTGTCTATCTATTATATTCTTATTGTAATGGTTTGTTGAATGAAGATGAAGACTCCCAAAATTCTAATGCTTTGGATGAAGCTATTGGGGTTAAACACAAACTCCTAAACTAAAACTCTTGAGCTTCTCATCAACCAACTATAAGAAGCATTATGATTATCCTCCAATTATCAGAATGAACATTACACCGCCAAAGGAAATACTATCCAATATAGAGTTGGGTACTTCCTGGTTTAAAGGTTGAATTGAGTATACTTGTAATTTGTAGACTTTAAAATTTTCTTACTCACTAAAGAACAATCTCCAATAAAAAAATTAAACACTACGCATTATGTATACATGTCTTGGCCACTATTTAACCCATGTGTGAAATGGGTTATTACTTAACCATATGATATATGGTCTTAATTGGAATGGCTATCGAAGGATAAGAGAAGGTTCCCAATTAAATATAACAAATAGTCATCCTAGTATATGAGAATACGACAATCCTCTTGACATCAATTTTGTGCCAAGGGATATGGTCATTCATTAAATGCGAAAGAAAAACAACTTGTAACAAGAATCATCCTAGCCTCCATTCAATGCTCCTTGGGGGAGGGGGTAGTTTCCACCGAGGCCACCTACATTCATACAACTTGCATGGAGCTTTCTTTGAGATGTGGATGTGGTCATGCGACTTATTACACCCTCACACTCTAAAAATTGTTGGATTCTGTGTTGGTTGTTTGAGTTATAAGTAGAAAATAATCATTCAAAAACTTTAAAGGTAGCTCAATGTGGCCATGATAAATATTAGTGGTATTTTCCCTCATTTCTAACCATCAAATTCACATGTGGAAGTGATTGAGAAACTCTCTAAAAAATTGCAATGGACAAATAACAATGTCCACAAATCTCTAGTCTCATAAATCAACCAACGCTGAAGGATAGAGATTTGTTAGGAGATCCCAACAAATAAGTGTGCAAGGTCCCAATGGAAGGTGGTGAGTTGTGTGTCTTAACACTCGAAAAAAGTGACCGTTTATTGCAATAGTGCGATCCTTCACACTTAGCTATATATATGTGATGTTACAACTATTTCGGTAAAGAGGCAATTTATTTTATTTGTAGCTAAGAAATGTTTTGGCCCTTTTGCTGGGAAAAATAATTATTATAAGTTGGAACATGATTTTCCTTGTTGTGTGGTTATGATTTAAATTAATTAATTTTTTGTATTTTGAACAAGTCTAATTACATAAAATTAAAAAAATTAAATTAAATAAAAACGTATAATGTAAGTAAACATTTTATTTTTATATAAATATAAATATAAATATAAATGGTATTGATCATGTTATTTATGTGGAATATAACCTATTTAAAGGGTGAAATTTAACCAATCTAGATCCATGCACCGAGAGGGATTAATTTAACCAATCTAGATCTATAGAGATCAAATCTCAGCCTTAGATGGCCTCAGATGCAAACCTCTTTTAGAGTGAAAAGATATTTGATCTTGGTAGATCCATAATTAAGATAGATTTAGGTTGGTATTATTATAGTTATACAACTTGAGTGGGCTTAATGGTTAAAAGCATGTGTTTCCTCCTAAGAGGCCAGTGGTTTAAAACAGGAGGGGGTAGAGTATGTATGCCTTCGTAGACTTAGCAGTCAAATCGTTGCGCAAAGGTGGGTCCCTTGTCCCACAAACAAGGGGTCCCATACACCAATTTGGTGTTTGGCTTCGCCGTGACCTTAAAATTAGATTATTATTATTTCAAAATATTTTCACATTATTAAATATAGACTATCAACAAATTTTTATTTTTTAAAGAATGAAAATTCTAGAAGAAAACAAGAGATTTCATACACCAATTTGGTGTTTGGCTTGGCAGTGACCTTAAAATTATATTAATATTATTTCAAAATATTCTCACATTATTAAATCTAAACTATCAACAAATTTTTATTTTTTAAAGAATGAAAATTCTAGAAGCTCCATCCACATTTTTTTATTTTTTAAAGAATGGAAATTCTAGAAGACGTATTGCAAAATAGATCACTCTTATCCAACCTAAAATCATATAAAAAACTATTCTTATATTTTATTAGTATTTCTAAATTTATTACGAAATTATATTTTATTTTAAGTTATGGTTGTAATTTATGTGTTTCCATAATAACCAACCTAGATCCATCTTAACTCTAGATCTAATGCATAGTTAAGATGGACCTAGGATGGTTTAATTCCCCCTTTAAATAAGCTATATTCCATATGAATACCATGGGTCAAAACCATGGGTAATTTTTATTTTCATTTGATTTTTATAAGGTTATTTTATTTTTTTTATTTAGTTAAAAGGTTTACATTACTTTAATCACTTTTTTTAATGTAATTTGACTTAGTCAAAATGTTAAACATTACATTACAACATCTTTACCAAAGTAGGTTGGAGAGCCTCTTTGCTTAACAATTATAAAATTAATTATTAAAATGGTATTATTTTGTTTGGATTTAATTATATACCACCCTAGATCCATCTTAACTATGGATCTACCAAGCATAGAGAGGAACCAAATCTCTTTTCACTTGAAAAGAGCTTTGCATCTCAAGAAATTTGATCCCTCTTGGTGCTTGGTATATCCGTAGTTAAGATGGATCTAGGTCGGTTTAATTATTATTACTATTATTTTTTGTAATCAAATACATTTACATTATATTAACAAGCAAGAAGTTACAAAAAATTATAGCCAAGAGTGCATTCCCTGCCTTTGAAGGAGGAAACTAGAGATGAAAAGCATAAGGGCTCTGCCCCAAGATGAAGAAACCAGACCCCCACGGTTTAGTAGTTTGTATAGCCAAATAACAATTAACCAAGATCATGCTTCTGAGAATAAACAATACAAAATTATTACATGAAGATCTAAAATGGTGCATATCGAGCCATAGGGCTTCGAGGCACTGAGCTTCCAACCTTCAAAAAGAGGGGAATTGAGGTGGTCTACAGAGAGGCCATATTGGAGTGGAAAAATCGACCTGAGAATCACCATGCTACTGAGAAGCTAAATCGTAGATCGTTGGATTGTGTTTTCTGATTGTGCATGTTCTAATTTTGGCAACGAGAGCTAGAATTGGAGCATTCGAGCCAAGAAAGGAGCAAAGCATACAATTGATTACAAGTAGGATTTGACCCATCATCCATTTACTTGAAGGAAAAAAAAAGATACTTTTTCCTTTTGTTATTCTAGACTCAACCACGTAGTCTAGGGAAGACACTTCTATCCGTAGTTCTAGATTCTGTATAAAAAAATGATGACTCCAATGGGGACGGGTATATTCCTTGGGTGTTTTATTTGTCTCTAGTCTCTATTTCACCTCTTCTTCAAACTTTCACTATTATATTTGGCCAAGATCAGACCTAGGAAGCCCTTTCATTGAGACTCAGTTGCAAAACTTGTGTCAAAACTCCCTTATTCTTCACCAACGCTCCCTTTGGTCTAGGGACAGAGCATTGCACCTCTACAAAGTCCTATCTATGACTACGTTTCAAGGCACTGGTGCCTCTTCTGGACCTGTGTTGGCCCCTGTTCTTACATAAAATTTCTTTTGTTTTGGCTTTATCTTTGATCATCCTGCTTCTAGCTACCCTTCCTTAAGTCTTGAGTGTCTTATGCCCCTTTGAAGCTTCCATTTGGTTTGCATTTGTGTTTGATTTCCTTTGATAAGGATTTCTTAAAATTTTCCTTTGTTCTTATCATTAGGTTGCTTGCAAACTAATTTTTGTTTGATCATTGTTTTCTTGAATGAATTGTTGTTCTATTCCTCATTCTGAAAAGTTATTTGAATCAATGATTAAACTTTGCATCTTTGTTTTCTTCATTTTCGAAAATTAAGAGACTTGAAAAGAAAAATATTTACATCGACATTTAGGGCTTTGGTGTGTGCATTGAAATTGGAATAATTGAATTGGAAAGGGATTTCATTTTGTACATTTGTTTGTTGCATACTCTTTGTCTCTTCCCTTCCTTAGATATATTTTCATTAAATGTGAAAGATTCCATTTCATCATGCTAGTTTTCATTTTAGGATATTCATGTGACATTAACGGTGAGCTCCAAAACTGAAACTTAATTAAAGATAAACAATAAAATTTATTGAATAACCCGAAGGAGAATTTGTAATATTACTACAAACACTTAGAGGTCTAGGCTAGAAACGCATTCTGGTGTCGTTAAACGTAGGAGTTTTCAGTGTTTTCCAGCGTTGCATCCCGGGGGTGATATCCCATTCCATGTACGTAAGTGTATATGATAATTCTCCACACACTTTTGGGTATATAGGATGGTGCTCCACGCATGAAAAGTATATGGGAACACTCTCATGGAATGATTACACATTAGACAACACTACTATAGACTACACTCCCACATACCGTTGCATATATTTTAGGAGTCCCCTATAGGATTTTATCCTCACCATAGTTAACCGAGTTGGTTTCCTTGTAGAAAATTATATAATGAACACAACATTTGGGGAGATTGGTTGTCATACGTTAAGTCCTTTGTTCGCCAAGTTGTATATTGTAGTTCATGGTTGCTTGGTAATCCTTTATGCCTAGATTACCCTCTTTTTGATTTATTTTTTGTTTTAATTTCAAAATTTAATAATCCAACATGGAAGAAGAAAATCCCCCACACTTTCATTCATGTAGAATGAAAAATATGCCTCCTCTTCCACCAAAGGCTACTCCTGGTCTTCGTCAGAAGCATAAGAAGATACAAACTACCGAATCTGGAACTTCAGGAACTACTTTTGGCCCTCCTCTTGATATTTATCCACCATAATCATATGTCCCTTTGAGTTCCAAGCCTAAGATTACATCTACTCTTTTTGGTGAATCTAGCGCAATTGAAACATAAGTACCTAAAACCTTGTTACCTAAGGTTATTGAACCTGAATTTCCCGAATCATACGCTTTGATTCTTGAGGTTGTCGGACCTAAGAAGCCTTATCCATATTCACCTATTACTTCAGGACCTTCCTCTTCTCTTCCTTTGTCTCAAACATAACCTATGGATTTTGGACCCGACGGTGAACCTCTTCCATACGAACTTGTGAGAATTGAAGAGATCCCGCGAGAATAGCCTCGACCCTCTACTCTCGTTCATTGGGAGGGAATCCATTTTTATCAAAATGATCCTCTTCCTGCTATTCAGACTCATACACAAACTCCTTTTCCTGATTCTTTGGACTTACCCACGGATATCTTGTGACAACCTTCATTGGGATTGTCAACCATGACTGGATCTAATCCTACCTCTCAGCCTCTGTCCACCACCATGGTTGAGACATCAAATGTTTCTTCTTCATCTATGTTTGCAACATTAGTATAAACACATATATATCATGGTTCTTCCATCCCACCTAGTTATTAGTCTTTATCTGGTACCTTTTCTGGTGCGATTTCTAGTCCTTGGACCTCTCCCATGTGATCATCTAATTCAGGAATCCATCAGGTACTTCTCTTATGACTGCCACATATTCCGCTCATCCTCCTCCACTTACACCTATTATTGAGAAGAAGGTTGGCCCTTATGTTAGTGGGAAAGGTTACCTTCAACATCCTAAATCTCATTATGTTGGGTACCCTCCATCTGGATCGTAGTTGCCTCTGCCATCCCCTCCTCCTTTGGAAGGGGGGAACATGTTGTTGGTATACCTAAAATTGGTAATCAACCTTATTATAGTCCTCCTTATCCTAGAATGGATGAAAAATTTTGGAATTCTAAATTTCCCATTCAACTTGGTTCATTTTAGGACCGATTGTTGAATCCTCGACCTGCACCATCTTCTTCTCAAATGTCTATCAATCCATATGTACCCCAACAAGCTCAAATACATTTGATCCAACCTTTGCAGGTTTTCGTTGCATCACAACCTATTCCATCGGTATCTGGTACTTCCCAGGTCCCGCTTGCCCAACCAGTACAATGTACCTTACATTCTCAACCTCTTGGACAAGGTACTCCTCAAGTTTCGATAGGAAAAAATGTGTATAGCATGGCACAATCCCAATCAAATCCACCTTGTGTCAGGATGATGCAAAATCCCGTGGGGAAAAAATATAGACCCTATCACAGTATCCATCAAGTGCCTTTTCAAGTCCAATACATCCAAACCCAACTGTTCCAGCCTTTGCACGGTTATCCTAGAGCCAGTAAACAAGGTTACGTGTATGCTAGCTACCATAGTCCTCCTTATTCTGGTACCTAGGTTCCTCCTTATTAGAACCCTCCTTATCTAGGAACGCAAGTACTCGTTTCTCAGGTGATTCATTCTTATCCAGGCTATCCTTCACTGGATTTCAACAGGAAATTACCTTTTGTGGAAAATGTTGAATTTCCAAACTTAAATCTTCTTACAAATGATCCCATCGCTCATTCACCTTGGTGGCTGATATTTCCCACCAAATTTCCCTTCGATATCCCAAAATTCAATGGGAATCCTGGATAAACCCCTCAACCCACGTACTGCAACTAAATGGTACATTGAGTTACCGAGAGCTTCGTTTCACGATTTCAGTTCCTTAGCTACCACCTTGTTCACACATTTCGAGTTACCCATCCAGTATGAAATTGGAATGGAACTTCTTACCAACTTTAAACAATACAAATCCACTCAAATTTCAGATCACATTCATGAATGGCGGTGACGTCACCTATTGGTTAAGACCTTTGTTCCAGATCAATTTCTAGCATAATATTTCATTAAGTCCTTGTTGCCATCTATCACAAAGGATGTAGCCAAAGGTGGAGTTGTGACTAAAGAGAAAGTAATTGCTTGTGCTCAGTATTTGGAACTCATCTATACCCAATCTGGCACGCTCTATGACAAGATACTAGATTCTCTCAGACCTTCAAACAATCTAACTCCTACCACTACTGGTAAATAATCTCATGCTGCTGATGATATCACTGGTTCTACCAATTTGTAAAATACGAGCAAACCATGTGGTAGTGCTCTTATTTTTTCTGCCAAAAAATCTTCATCCAATCATCCTACGACTTCTTCTTCCGAGATAAATGTATTTTCATTTGATAAAGGAAAATATCAACAACAACCAAGAAGTAAGAAGAAATGGAAAGGAAAAAAGAAGAAATATTCTTCACCGCAGGATAAACAAACAAATAAATCCTCTGATGAGAAATGAAAGCCTCATTAACCATGCTTGATTTTCAATGAGGAGCCCTTTACACGTGACTTCCCTCACCAAGCGGAAGTGAATTAGTTTATGAAATCCTCCACTTCTCCTATCGTGTTGATCGACCTGTTTCCCAATTAGGAGACCCATCTGTTTTTTTGAGACCCATCTTCCTCTAACTCAATTTTAATGGTTTCTTCTACAAAGCATAAATCTGATGTTATGGTAGCTACTTGTAACAAGGACTATGGAAATGTGAATCTACCAAACGATCAAGTTACTAATCAACCTACTAGTTCGACATCACCTCCATTCGATCCTGCTCCTCCTTAAATTCCTACGGAGTTAACTATTAAGCCTCGAAAGGGTGTTGTTCATAAGTATGCTTTCAACCCTCGTTCCATGTCCGCTCAAAATTATAACGTAGTTGAGGACTTGGATCAGTCCCCATCAGTCATGTCAGCCCTCAAGGTGTTACAAAACGGCCCTGCCCATAAAAGGCTTTACTTTTATCACGAGAGCTATTCCCCTCGGCTTCCAGCTCAATTGGCCTTTATGATCTAGGTTGTCATCCGTGGTTAAAAAATTCATCGTTTTATTGTGGACGAGGGAGCCTCTACTTGCATCATGTTTATGCCTTGATAGAAGGAAATTGGTTCTCCCCAACTAAGTCAGTTATCCACTACATTGAAGGATTTTGATGGAAGAATGTATAAGCCTTGTGGTATTTTTAACTCCTTACAAGTGGAATTAGGGGGGATTATTATATCTTTAGAAGTATAAGTTATCAACGAACCTCTTGATTATAATCTTCTACTGGGTCGCACATGGGTTTACTCTGTGGCCACAGTCATTTTGACTTATTTTCATATGATCGCCTTTCCTCATAAGGGTGATATTGTGGCCATCGACCAACTCACCTTTTTCACCTCTAATTCCCATCTTACTGGAATTTTCCCACTTTTAGGGGAATCCCTACACTCTTATCAGCATGTCAGGGTTGAACTATTGAAAGACTCCTCGCTCATGGGAACCTTTTCATTTCCTCCTCCTCCTCTTCTTGACATCTAACATTTAATTGTTTTTATTAACATGATATCATCTTCTATTGTCTAGAATAATTCATGGATAATACCATACAAAACTGACATCAACAGTTTTGGCGACTGAATGTCTCTTATCCTTATTGAACTTGGTTACGAAACTATCTATTCAGCTTGTGTGACTCATACCTTTGCCTTGATCAATTGGGTTGATCGATAATTAGATTATGGCATGTTGTCTGATCCATTCTCACGCGTATTTTCCACCGATGAGAGCACCATGGAGATCATGATTCCATATGATGCACCATGAGATGATAATCACCATTGTTCCTCCCTCCTAGATTCCATTGAGGGTAATCTCCATGATATTAATCTGCCTGATTTCGACGAATATTTTACAATTTTTTTTATATACACAAACTCGATTCCAAGAAATTTGAAAAAATACCCATTAAAATAAATTTGTCCATTCTGCACAAATCCCATGTCGTGGAATTTCCATATTCATCCTCATTTTCTCATAAATTAAGACACAAAATCGCCACTTCTTATCCCAATGAATTTTTGAGGAGTTTGAGTGTTTGACCATGAGTTGGAGCTCAGATTTGCAATCTGGATGAGAACTTAGAGGTTGAAATCATGAGTACTGTTATAGCAATCCTCTTCATGAACCATCATTAGTAAAATCATGCATAATAAGATCTATATATTAAAAATAAATGAAAATAAGCATTACTAAACCACAAGAGCATAAACAAGTATGAGATTGTGTTTTATGAGAAAATATGATAATTGGAATGATAAAATAACGATGGACATAGAAAAAATAGATGTCATGAAATGATAATGATAATGAAAAATCAGTGGCCCAACAATGATCTAACTTCCTGCAATATGTGCAAGGGTTCGAACGTTCTCAGGCCATATGTCTCATTTGTCCACAACTGTAACATACAATGGGTCCCTACCATGCCCATAACCTCCTCTTCCTATTGCAAGTGGGCCTTGTCCTTTTCCAAGTGGACCTTGTCCTCGAGCTATTACATGGAGTATTTGGTTTGATATGGTTGTGCACCACCATCACCCCCTTCTATTTCTAGTACGCAGTAAGCAACAAACATCCTTTTTTGCATCAAACAGTGAGTGAGTATCATGTCCAATGAACTTAAAAAAGTTTTAGAATGGGGTTTGCGTTGAAATATATTATTTTTGCATCATATGGCATGCAGTAGATAAGGGACCCCATGCTTGAAAATTTTTGCACCATATTCCTCTGCTTGGGGAATTTTCTACTCCCATTTGCACATACTCTGTCACTATTGGAAACTCATTTTAGTGGTGATGTTCTCTTCTGCATATGGTGCACCACACATCCTCATGATTTTCCTTACCCTTCGCCAAATCCTGCAACTTCAAGTTTAAAGCAGTCAGTTGTGAATGCACCCATGCCATACCTGTGTTGATTTCTCCATTTGCAAGTGTATCTTCCAATCTTATTGCTATTTCCACTACTTTGGGATGGGAGGATACCTTCTACTGTGTCTATGGAATTTTAATGTGTGGAAAAAGTGTGACTATAAACCATTATGGGTGTTGTGCGTCAAGAATATAGAATGTCCGTTTATCCATCAATACTTTAAATCAATGTTCTAGTCCCATAAAGATTCACCAGCATTCTGCTTTATCTCCTTAATATCCATTATGCATTGCGATTCATATTTTTGTTTCTGGAACTCCTTCAACAATGCGTACTTATTATCTACTAGAGTCCTAGGCTTTCTCAAGGGAATTGTAGCCTTATACTTCATATACCATGCCAATGCATAGTCCTAAAAATTTGTCTCTAATTGTGCAATATTTTTTCACTCGCCTGGAATATGCTTAACTGTCTATATTTCCTTGCATAAAAACCAGTGCTGCTCGGGATCTTGTCCCGGCTACATGGAAAACTGGAAACCTAAATGTATTATCAACAAAAACCATGGTCTGTCATCCTGCATTTTCTTGTTCACAATTTAAATCCTCTGTCGAGGGTGGGGAAACTTCTAATGCTTCTCCTAACAATACTCTATGTTATCCTCCCACAATATCTTCTTCTTATTCACTACTTTCACTCTCATATATAATTTCCTTCAATGATTTGACTCTGGTGACTAAGAAAATTGAAAAAATAATGATGAATTTACCTATGATCCTGAACGTGTGCACATGGTTGTGGGTTCGAACCAGGGGATGGCATAGGCTTGGACAATGAGATGTAGTGGATCTTCTGCACTGAGTTGGTACTCTTCCTCACATGTCTCCTCTCTATCGATACTTTGAATACATGCTTCCCTACTATCTCCTTCATCACGATAACTCTCTTCTTTGTCTTGGGTGGAGGTCCCTCTCGATGGCATAATTCTCCACTCCTGGAGCATGTACTCCTATTCTCTCTCCTCCACACCATTATATACTCTCCTTGGTCTTCCTAATTATCTAGAACTTACCTGTTATGCACTAATTTTGTGCGACATACTTATTTCTAGGTCTTATGTCAGAAATTGGTTTCGCTTTAGTTCTTTTTCTTCTACCCAAACTGCATACATATCTTGTCCCACTATGCAGCGAGACAAACATGTTGCTCGCCTCAATCCCTCTCAATGAGGACATGTGTGTTTCCATCATTTCTTTATTGATTACACCACTAACACCCCAACGCTCTTGGGAGATATATGCCCCCTCTGTAGCTCATGTTTCTGCACCGAATTGGTTGCATCTTCAGTCACTTGTATTTTTCTCGACATATTTCCCTATTATTAACTCTAAAAATTTAACTCTTCCATAACAAAAAAATATCTTTCTTTTCCTCTCCTGGCATCCCTTATCCCTTCTTTGACTTAGTACATCCTATGATAAGCTCCACGGTTCCCTGCGTTGCAAAAAATTTAGCTGCTCAACTTGTTAGACTCCCATGACATCACAAATTTGTCACAAAGAAACATATTGATCCACGTAGGTAATATTTTCAAACAATTGCCACATAGTACACAAAATAATTCTCTTCGAGCCGCACTAAAAGACTACGTATATTCCAATGAATACTCAACTACGTAACCTTATAAAACACTAGCTATCCAAACAAAAATGACTCTTGATACTGTATTACTCACCATGTTCACCCTTTGTAGTAGATATGGTGTCCAATTTTATGGCTCTGGAAGACTCCAGAGTTCTCGTTGATATTCTTGTCTCTTGAACAACTACAAAAGAATAATCGGAAAATCAACAAAGAAAATATCATGAAATTCAGTAAAAATATACCTATGTATCCATTCCTCTAAACTGAGATGTAGATTCCTTGACCATTTTTTTGCAAACTCATGTTGTTTGTTATCCAACCAGCATTCTATCTCTTCTTTCGTCGGTCTCAACATCCCCTCTTCAACATAGAGCTCAAGGTCCTGATAACATCACCATTTGTTGGAGCACTAGGGTGACCCAAGGTTCATATGTAAGCAAAAAAAAACCCCATAGACACTGACATTTTTCAACACCTGCGAGAAGGTGAGGTTTCAACCGAGGTATGATTATGGGTTTGTAAGAAAAATTGAAGGTTATGCAAGGGAAAATGGGAAGTATAGATGACTTCAGTTTCAAACTATCCTCAAACTTTAGTATTCACCATCCATCATAGATATATCCATTTAAAAAGTACATTCACACCCCTTCCTAGCACGTACATTCCTAATAAAATACGATGCACATCGTTCAAGCGTAAACACATTGTCTAACCATCAAAGTAACTATCCGACATGAGTTCAATATACACACACAAAATAGATCTCACACAGAACAAGGGAACATAAATTCATTCATACACAGTCACTGTCCTTGAAATTATGTCTCGACTACAAAATATCAACACAAGACATTCACCAAAATCTCTATAAAGACTCTGGAATTCATTAATTGATCCAACCATTTGTACAAAATTCATATACAAAAAAATCATGAAAAATTGGCACAAAACCTTCGGATACTTCATATTAAAACAAAGAACAATAATACAAGTTACAAAGGAGTATAATACACCTGAAATGGAGAAATCAGTCGATCACCATTCATATAATACTATCCAAAAAAACCTAATACAATTAGCGGAATGAGTATTTTTAAAGGCATCTAGGAGAAGAAGGATTAAAAGAAAGAAAATTAAGAAGAACAAAATATTTGGAGAACAATCATCAAGCAAACAACATAACCATCCAGAAGTAGCAACAACACTTTATATAATTTTGATCTCCAACATTGAACTGTTGGGAATATTCTATTAACTCATGTAGCTATCTCACCCTGATGAGCTATCCACTCTTGCGTTGGATTAAAACCAACTACTTGACCATAATAGGTCGAATCATAATCGTCTTTGAGTCACCCACGACTCAATGACCCATACTATTGGAGAGTATGAAGTTGACAACTACATCTCTCTATTACATCATAGTCTTCACTGCATTCGAAGCACATCTGCATGTGTCAAACATCTACATGGTATGCCTTTATTCTTCGGTGCTACATGTCATGTCCACCAACCTCTGCTATGCACAATATTCCCTTTCTCCTCCTTACCACACAATTTCTCCATACTTAGCCAAAATTTCAAAAATCCCCCCCTTTCCCACATTGGCCCTAATAGTGTGTAGACCTTATAATTAGTTTCTCCTCTCACAAGAATAGTAAATAGGGTTTTACAAGTGGATGCACTAGTACATCCCCATTTACTCCAACAATATCCTTCCATGGCATTTAATTCCTTTAAGACTCCATTTTCCGATTGTAGGTTGAGACACTAGTCTGTAAAGTGTGTTGATCATCTTAAATTCAAATAAAATTTCCTTTAACCCTATTTGTCCTAGACCACTAGTGAAGTTGATAGGGTTTAAAAGGTAGATTTGTGAGAAAGTGTAGCTTTTTTGCATGGGAGTAGCTCTTTATTATAAGATAATTTGTATAAACCATAATACAACAAAATCCAGCATCATAAATTGTCTTTTATGCCTTACTAGGGTTGATTCCATCCCTATTGATTTCTATTACATATATATAACAACCCTAAAACCCAGTTGATGCCATCCATATTTATTGATATTGCACATATCTAACAACACTAAAACCACGTTGCTTGCATTTACCCTAATCTCTATTGGAAATCCTTGGTTCCCTTCTTGTTGAAGATCATTTAAAGTATTTTCTTGAGACTACTATATGAAATTTAATGACTTAATAAATAATATCAATAAAACCCTAACTTATAACAACCATGTCATAGGTCTAATGATAGAGAGCTCAAATCATATTCTTAAGCATCTTGGTAATCTTAGTCAAAATTAGTCACCTTGAGCCATAATACTAGCATACCATGTAGGTGGCATAGGGAAGCGTCCCTTGATGTTGAAATCCCACTAAAAAATATGTGGAAGGTTATTAAGGTGAAAATGAAAACCCTTCCTCATTGTTGCTATAGGGTTTGGGGTCCTTTCTTGGTGAGTCCCCTCACCAGACCTACTGGATTTTGTGGCAAAATTTCCCACGTAATTTTTATTTACATGTGGGATTTTAATATTATAATAAAGTTGGAATATAAATATTCACATGAATTAGATAGATTAAATTTTTATTTAAAATCCCACTTATGTAAATACACATAATGTAAATTAATTGGGGTAGTAGATGACATGGTAGGCCAGGTGCTCCTCGTGCTATCATGGTGCCATCCCATGATGACATGCAGACCTGGGGTGCCATCCCATGATGACATGCAGACCTGGGGTGCCATCCCATGATGACATGCAGACCTAGGGTGCCATGGCATTTGTCATATGATAGTTACTTAGTAGAACTAACATGGCGCCAAGGGTGAAATTCTTCAAATGACGATATCTCAATGTTCTAAACTCAAATTTTAATAAAGTTTATATGACTAGAAAGATCTCAATGAGAAAAACGTGATGGCGATCTCAAATAAGATTTTTGAGTTGAATACGAAAAGTGAATTTTTTTTATCCCATATCATCAATATGTTACAAATGGGGTTGGGTATGTTACAAGTGTCTTTGAAAATCCAAGTTCATTAATCATAGGCAAGGTAACATAGACTAAGGTGATGACTGATATTCGAAGTGAGGTTTAAAACCCAAGAATAGGTAGATAGAGCCAATGGTACAATGCAACTAGCGAAAGCTTGACGGTTTCAAGCTACAATAGGGAATTCAGAGCTTCAAGAGGCCATGCACCAACACAAAGACCAAGATAGACACATAAAGCTTCATGAGGATTATGTACATGTGATATCCCATAGAGGAAACAAGCTCGATAAGACTATGCAGAGGAAACAATTAATAAAGTAAACATGAGCGCAAGAGAAAAGTAATAACTGGAGATACATTAATGTCATGAGTAGGAGAATCCCTCAATACCATAGATCTAAAATTTGAGAAACTAGGAATAAGAGAGACAAAGACATGAGAAAGTAATACCCTATAATCATGGAGTTATAAGGAAACCTCGTATTGATACCACTGTTTGGTTGGATCAATAACTCTATGATTCAATGAATTCATTAATGTGAAACTTTCATATGTGAAGTTTCATGACCTCTAGTTTCATCTTCCAAGGTCCGATGACTTTTATTCTCCTATCTCTTCATATTTCTCCTATTTTATTTCCTTTCAAATATTTACAATTTACCATAATCCCTTAGGATAAGGTGTCCAATAGGGACATGAGTAGGGAAAAAAATGGGTCATTTGACTTATTGAGAGGCTTTCAACAAGTAGTGGTCTAATCCAGTTAGACTTCTGTTCTAATCTCCTCCCTTAGACCATTGATAAATCATTCTTTAAAAAAAAATCAATCATACCCTTTGTTGTCACTCCTAGAGACAGTCTTGAGTTGTACAAAGACCAGGCCTAGGACATATTAACTGCAAGGAGCATATGACTCAACTGATAGGAGTTGACAAGACCAAGCTCTCATGCTATAATTTCATGGATGCATGGTTTGATGAAAGTGGAACCAAGACCCCGAAGTTAAACACAACAACTGTGAGACTGTAGTAACAGAGTATAAACTTCAATATATAAATGTATCCGATAGTTCTAAGACAGAACACTGAAGAGGGGGCTGAATTCTAAATTGACTCACAGTAATTAATAAAAGGTAGGTGATGACTGTATAAGAAAATGTAGTGAATATAAATATAAATTATAACAGCAGTTTATCTAGAGGCAAAATCCACATATAATGGGCCTATGAAATGATAAGAATCCATATATGAGAACAATTTTAAAGACAAAGATCCATTACAGCTAACATCAGAGGAACGATGGAAGAGGTAAAGAGTGAAAAAAAATATCATGCCTGAGCCATATTTAAAGTACTAGACATGAGTAAATATGAGTATCTGTAATGATAAATCCACAGTTAAACATATGAGCACTTGCATTCCAGAACATAGATATAAGAAATATGGAGATAGGTGAAATGAACATTTGTATTATAAAACCTAAGGAAGAGCTACAAACTGTGGATCATTCTGATCAGAATCCCCAATATCAACAAAACTCCTTATCACTGAATCCCAATGGGATCTTCAACATTAATATCAAAACTCAGACAAAATACATACAGAGTCCTTTCTAGTGAGTTCTTTGGAAAATCTGGAACCATGTATATGTCCCTGCTTACTGCTTTTATAGCGTTTTCAATGAACATACGCAGAAAGATATTTTGGGAAAATATATTTTCTGCGTGCTAGTATGAAATTTCAAGTCCTGATCGAAACATAAAAAATTATGATGAGATAAAAATAGTTCCCATCATTTTACAATCCGGGCTCATGGTCGTTTCTAAAGAAAATATCACAACCATCTAACAGAAAGTAAAATTTTCAAGAGTGAAATATGAATCTCACTCGAATATTGAAAGTAAAAAATAAAAATAAAACAAGAGGCCACGCGGGCCTAATCATGAGTTGAAAAATTTTAGTGGTGGGAAGGAGTCAAGGCAGTGGCTGAAACAGGTGGTACTATGGTTACAAAAGAGCTAGCTAACGAACTTGCATGAATTGTACATCTCTGCCAAGTGTCGGCTACAGGCTCAAGTATTGCGGTGAAAGCTTCAGCCCGAATGTAAACTTCAGTCAGTTCAGCATAGCTCGCCTTAGTGGTTACCATGTATTTCACCTGATGAAGAAGCAAGAACTCTTTTCTGAGTATTGAAACTATAGTTTCAGCCTTAAGTCGGGCGGACTTCTCGGAAGGTATGTCATTTTGATTCATTACTTCTGTCAGTCGGCATTCATATACTGGTAATGGATGTAGAACTGCATTTGAAGGCTCCCAACATGATGGGAGGCCAGCGAGTGTTAGCTCTGTTCAATCTATTTCGAACTGTTCCAAACTGGCCGCCACCTTTTCCAAACTACTCAATGCAAAGCTACACACAGATTCCTTTTCTATCACTTTTTAACATTCTGAAGCCTCCTTGAATCTAATCTGGATGCCTTTCTTAACTATTTCTTCTGTATTTAGACCATTTAAGAGAGAAATATACCTTTTGGCATTTTCGACCCTAGTTAAGGCATCATTACTCCCTTCATGAAGTGTTCTTCTAAATAGGCGCACTCGGGCCCTCTTTTCTTCAATGATAGTTAAGAAAACCCAACGCTTCTTTACTTCCATAATAATATCGGTCCAAATCAAGCGCCAAGAATCCAGAAGGGTGATATTTCCCTTTATCTCGCTTGTGAGATCTCGAATTGTCTTCTCTTGTTGTGCCTTCTCCTGTTTTCCCTCCTCCATCTCCTTCTGCAGAGCAGCAACCTCCTTGGAATTCTCCTTGAGGAGGGCCTCGAGCTCACGGATCTTTTGTCGTGCCGTTAAGACCTGCTTCTCCACTACTTGAAGTTTGGTCAGTGTCATGGTCAACTGCTCCGAGAGTGAGTTGGTCCCTTCAAGAGGTGGTGTAGATCATACATGGGTATCCCAGATTCTCTGCAACTCGTCCATCTTTACCTGGAGAGCAGTCATCTCACCAGAAATTCTAGCCTTTTCTTCCCTTTCCTTGGCAAGGGAGTCTGCTAGGTTGGCCTTATCCTTTTCCACCTAGGCTAATTCAGTAGTTTGTACGTCTTGGGAGCCAGGTATGTTCACCTTATGCTTCAGGGCTGCAACCTGCTTTTGCAACTCTGAGATGAGATGACCTTGAGGGTCTGCTTTACCACTCTCCTTTCCTTTTACCACTTCTTGGAGACTGCATAAATCATTCGAGAGTGCACGAGAGTTGATCTTCTCCATTCTGAGGTTATAGAGCACTTGGTTATGCTTGGTTTGTAACTTTCTCAGAGTGAGGGAGAGTTTCACCACCTCGTCTTTCAACATATCACCAAAACACTGGAACGGATTGCACTTGTCGATCGGTGGGGCTTGTGACATGGTTACTGCTATTTCCAGAGCTCTATAGCTGGTGGTACCAGCCTCTAGGTCTAATATTGCTTCGGTCATGGCCATTATCATTTTTTCTTTGTCCATGTCAATTGAAGCTAAAAACCTAGTGTGATACTTGTCAACATATCCCTCTAATTCAGACAAGTGTTTTTCCTTGACAGCTCTGTTCCTCACCCTTCTTTCATTTTCCCCTCTAGAGCTGCTAGCAAAGATGGCTTGTGAAACTTATGAGAAGTCAGAAGAATATGTGCCATCATGTATCACCACGAAACCTACTTTTCCCTTGTCTAGTTGACCATAAAATGTTTCTCTTTCAGCAATTGCTCCTCTCCAATGCTTTCTTCTTCATTGGTTCTGGTTCTTTGCCTTTTAGAAGGCAGGGAACCTTCTCCTGAAGCGCTGACCTCTTCCACTTGCTTCTGACCTACTTCTTTTGTCGAAGCAGTATCCCCCTTTTCCCCTGTCGCAGATGAATCGGTCTCCATCTGTGAAAGTAAAGGCCAGGTTTCAAGATTATCTCGCCACTCGATGAAGGGTCTAGTTTCATGAGCATAAGGAGTTGGTTTAATCTTCTTCCTTTTGTTTGAAATGATGCCTTTCAAATCATAGGGCCAAGCTTTCCCTTGCCTTAAATCCATACCCTATAGTAGGTTTTCCACTATGGGAAGGGCATGCCTTGAGTTAACAATGAAGGGGCCGATGGTTGTAGGAAGCTTGAGAATGAACCCCTTTTTCGCAGGGAGGAAGTGGAGTTGGTCAGCCTTCAAGGTCTGCCGAAGGTATTCCATAGTGTAAATCCGCAGGGCGGAAAAAACTGGCAATCTGTAAGGGGAAACTTCTGCATCGCAAACCCTGATTTCAGTGTAGTGATCAAAAAGATACTAGTCTCCTGTGCTTTCAGCCTGACTATACTGCAGCCATTTCTTCTGTTCAGGAAAAATCCTAGGCGGAGGATTTTCATGGATAATGGTGTAAGCTATGGGCATGAAATCATTCAATAAATTTGAATAACCCACCCCATTTTCCAACTAATTCATTGCGGGATTCCAGTCAAAGACGGGTCTTGGCTGAGAATTTATCCTATAGACTTTTTCTAGACCCAAACCCTCAAACTTATCGGCCTGTTGGAAGAGGAAAAGATAGAAGACCATAGAACATAAAAGAAAACGACCGGTATCTGAGAGGTCCTGAAATTTAGTTTGGATGGTATGGGCCAAGAAACCAGGGATGTCCAATACAACACTGGGTTGCGACATTAACCATAAAAGGGCTATGCACTCTTTCGAGACTTTCTCTACCCCTTCTATACCTAGTAGTCTTGCAATAAGAGCGAGGGTGGGCTGAAGGTCCTCCTTGAATGTACTCAAGGGAACTAAATCTATAGACGGGACTGTGAGGCGAGAGTCAGAAATAGCAGCGATGAAATCGCTCTGTTGCCTCCATGGTAATTTAGAAAACTAACAAGATAGCGTCATTTCATTGAAACTGACGTAATTCAAACTGGTAGGGTAACAGAGAGATTTTCTGATGATTTCGGGGGATATACTGAATATTTTGTTCCCCTGAGAGGATAGGAACATGTCCCAACGTTCATCGTAAGCATCTCTGAGTCAACAAATGAATTCGATCACTGGGTATACAAGGGGAGTAATCTGGTGACACAGTCTAGAAAAAACGACTCGAAACCTGTCCCTATTTTCCACATGTTTCCTGAACAGCTCAAGCTTGACACTACTAATGAAAAATGGGTATTGTGGGTCTCGGATGTGGGCTTGCAAATCTGTGAAAGGTTTTGGTCCAGGGGTAGCCCTGGACTCGCGTGCTTGAGGGGTTTCGGGCTCTGACTTCTTGACCGTGACTTTACCCATGACCATTATAAAAAATGAAAAGTGAAAGGAAACCAGATAGTGCAAAAGGGATGGAATACCTGCGTAGTAAGGATAATGCTCGAGAAAAATGACGCAGGGAGATTGAAAATGACTGGGCAGACCTGGTACTGGGCACTCGCACTTTTTCTTATATAGTAACCCGTAAAAAGAAAGTATTTTACCGCAGTAAATCACAGAACAAGGTTATACAACTAAAAAACAGCCCGGAAAATGAGAGTAGGGTGATGCTAGTAGGGTTGATGTCATAAGGATGTCGACACTGAGACGCGTGGCATCTGGTCATTTTCTTATCACATTTCGGTCAGGTGCATACCACGCGTCGGGTTAAATGTCGGTACTGGTCATGTACCGGGTGTCCTAGGACTTACCTTATCGTTGGATCATAGTGACAGCTGTACATTGGGATCGGGCCCATGAGAAACACCAGAGAAGTTCTGTAACAGCTTCAGACCTGTAGCCGTTTCCCCCGCATAGTACTTAACTTCAGGTCTCTTTTTCTGCCACATCATCAGGATAGGGAATAGGCTCCTTTTGTGTCACCTTTGTAAATCCTTCAATCCTATCCCAAGTTGTTCTTAAGGGGGGATGTTAGGATATTCCGACACATAGGAAATAGTTAAGAATAACTTAGTCTAGTGTAGAGTTAGGTAAAGTGTGTTTCTTTACCATGTACATTTGTAACTTATAATATGACGGTCACGATTTGTACTGATTCGACGGTTATCTCTCACCTCGGTATTAACGGCACTTGATCCGTGCCTTAACACTCGATTGGTCAATGATCTCTATTTAAAGAGCATGGAGGGTCATTTTTCCAGAAACCATTTATGAGAGAAACATATGTAACTTTTCTTTTATATTAATAAATTCCCTGAAGTGGCCGCGTTGGCTCAAGGCATGGACTGGTTCCCTCTTTGAGGGTTTTAACCACGTGATTATACTGGTGTACTGATTTGTGATCTGTTTATGAGTGGTGACCTTTGGTTCTTGATATACGGAACTTACCCTGTAAATTTCTACAATTCTGGGGGAAGCTTCCGCCTTCCCCTTACCATCCTTGATCCCCCCGGAATTATTCACACGTCCCTCTCTTGTGAACATGCGGAACAAGGGCGGGCCCCGCCCCGTACTATTGTCTTGCACCTTTACCTTTTTTGTTTCATTTCAGAATTTTGCTGCAAATCCACCTTATATATAGTGCCTTATCCCCTTTTCATATATGGATCAATTTTCATATTTTTCTCTCTCACACCTTTTAAACTATTCACCTCTTAATGCTGTCAGGTGATCCACCTTTATAAGCTTTCTTAGGAATAGAAGGGTGAATAATATAACAACACCCTCTACATGGTTTGTCAATTTCTCAAAGGAAACAATAAAGTTTCCACTATGTTTGTTTGGTGCAACTTGGTCAGCTACCCCAAAATATTAGTATTAATTTCAAATCAAGCATAAATGGCCTTCATAAATTAATTCCATTCAATGTACCCTTCATAAGAATTATACTATGTATGCCATTATTAATGATCCCAATCCAACTATATAACTTACCCACCTAAATTTCTAATAAGTCATCATGAATACCTTAGAGGGAATTAATCGATCATGTTGGGAAAGAACCATTGAACGTGTTCAAATCTACTTTAGGAAATTTTTGCTACATATAGTGTTCATTGTCCTAAAAAGGTGGCCTTATGTAATTCCCACTCTCTTGTAAATGATTCACCAATGGAATATTATGCCAATGACGTCTACCCATGTATTGGGACTTCAAGGATAGGCTAATAATAATCTTTCATGTTTTCAATATCACAAACATGTACTTGTAGGTTTTTGATATTAAAAACCCTTTCTCAAAGTTGTTAATCGTAGAGACCTAGTCTCCAATACAATAAATTTGGCTTTCTAATTGGGTGATCCTCATATCCATGGTCATGTTTCTAGTGGCCCCATAAGATCTTTGTGTCCACTAGAAGGGTTGCTAGAGAGCTACACCAATGTGATCAACTTTGGAGAATGAAACTTTTGATGTAGGTCTCCTACAATGGTACAAGCTCATTGCAAACTTTTATCTTTTTTAACTCCTAAATTTCTACTAACAAAATTCATAAATTTTTTATATTCCAAAATATTGGAAATTCATTTTCCATCCTAAATTTTCCAAGGTTTATAGGAAAATAAGCCCAAAGTAGTGTCAAGAAATATATGTCTAATATACTTATGGTTTCCAAACATATCTTCCATGAAAATAATTAAGGATTATATATTGTACCCTTTGTCGTACTACCTGATTCTTTTCTACACAATAGAGATCTCCCCAAGATAGCAACAAAATGGGCAATAATAGTTCATGTAAGGAGGGTTTTAGGCGCACATAGAAGGTTCCCTGTATACCTGATGTTGAAATTGGCAACAAGAATGTCTTCTAATTTGTTTTTCGCTTAATTAAATTAGAAGGAAATTGTAATTCCACATCACATGACAACTTGTACGAGTTAACTAAGTAAGGAAGACTTGGTCAGCTCAGTCAATTCGAGTTGGGGGTCAAACTCGAGGCATGTAGAGTTCAATATAAGTTTTAAAGGGTCCAATTATAATTTATTTAGAGTTGTAAGTGTTTAACTTGATTATTTGAGTTAAAATTAGTTTAACTAGTTCTAACGGAGAGATGAGCTAGTGAGAGGTCCAGTAAATTAAATATGTTTTAATTCACATGCATTCATAAATTAGATAACTAATAATTCGTTATAAATAGATGATTCATGTCAAATCTAAGAGTGAACCAATTGATATTGGAGTTAAATTGAAGAGAAATATCAATTGTATACTTAGAAAACTGTGCAGGTCAAGCATGAGATCAGCAGGACGCGTTATATGAATTGCGCAATCAATTCTTGGGATTTTCCTAATTAATATGGTCTCAATTCCTCCAAGAATGTGTAAGCAAGGCTGAGCAACCCAAAGGCAGGAAATTAGTTAAGTATCAAACCATACTTGTTGGGATCAGAGTGAGACAGTCAGAGATAATGTAGAGGTTTTTCCGGAAGGGAAATAACATTGTATTGTTTCTTATTCTCAACATAATGCAATATACATGTAGTGGGGTTTTTATCTAAGTATTTCCCTAGATAGATCTTTGTGTTGTGCGATTAAAATTCCTTCTCTTTCTTTTTCATGTGATTGTGCAATCGTAATTGGTTTATGCAATTTGTAGAATTGATTGAGTATTTTGTTTTACCATATTAAAAGATCAATTGAATCTATTTATATTTTCTACATATGAAGGTATGTAAAGATCAAAATTGTATGCAATTTTTTTTCTAATGCAGTACTACTCATCAATTACCAATAGGGAGTACAAATGCATCCAATTCCAATAGATCTGATACCACTTGCAATATATTTAATCAACAAAAACAATTGATAATAAACAATATCAAAAGAAACATAAAATGTAAAAAATAAAATAGAAGATGCAAGAGTATATTGCACTTTTCAAATAAAAACTTTTATATTGATAACCAAAAGAGAGATTATTGTTCATAAGCCTCTTCAAAGGGGAAAA
The DNA here is from genome assembly GCA_034641835.2 of Pinus albicaulis. Lineage (NCBI taxonomy): Eukaryota > Viridiplantae > Streptophyta > Pinopsida > Pinales > Pinaceae > Pinus > Pinus albicaulis. Next base: position 399,547,784 of record CM076572.1, read on the forward strand.
ATCCAAATGAACAAAGCTCTAATATAATGAAAATAATAGACAAAACATTACCTAACCTTCTACCTCTATAAATAGTTTCTCGTAGCAAATTCTTAACTATTTATGGTCCCATCACAATGAGAACCAACTACCTAGTGGGCCTTACTTAATAAAGACAACCCTTTTACATACCTTCTAACTCTTTAAATTGTTTCTCCTAGCAAAGTCTTAACTATTTGTGGTCCCATCATTAATGAGAATCCCTACATCAATTTATCTCTAAATTTTGAGTACTTCAAAGTAAAAAAGTTAGGGTAAGACTCTAAAATAAGATGCAAAAACCAACCACATCATTCCAAAATTAGTAGAAAATAACACAAGAATGTCTCAAAGAAGAAAAAACAAAGCAGTTAATGGAAAAAAATATACTTGACAAGAAACTGCCATCGTAATTGATTTTACATCTTTATTGATTCAATACTCAATTGTTTTCTCAATTTATTCACACCAACCAGGTTTTGGAAAAAAAATTGAAAGAAAATAATAACCATTTCTTGAAAACACACCTACCTTAACAAAGGGGAGAGATTACAAATCACAAAATGATGACATTATTTTAATTCTTAACCTTGACAACATGCAAATTACTACCTAACAAATTTCCTTGTTGTAACAATTAATTATTATGTATATTTATTGAGTAAAAGATACAAATGAGATTTTAACAAATATTATAGTGGAAGAAAAATTAAATAGTTTCTGTCTCAATCACATGCACACATTACACACACATAAGATTTTATGCCCTTCGGACTAGTCCTTTATTCAAAAAAAATTAGAACTTACAAGGGCTCCATTCCTAGGTAATGACCCACTAGGAAAATAAAAATAAAAAAGAAACATGGAGTTATCTGAACAGATCAAACCTCTCTCCAAATCTATCATTTGATCTTGCTAGCTGATATGAATCTATCTCTCTTGTTGCCCCTTGCACTCTTCCTCGAATCCTACACACTTGAATGGAAGTCCTCCACCCAATCATTGAGATCTCACTTTTGTTGTCTTGTTCTCAAAACATATGTTTCTTCCTTAGCATAGGTTTCCTTTTATAAGTTTGAGTTATTGACCAAATCAATAACACTAATATCCAAAGTGATTGACAATTGACATTCGATCTCAACATGACTTGAAATCAATGATTGAGATTCATCTAATTCATTAATGCAAATAGCCTTTACATTTCATTAAATTAACTCACTTTATCTGATAAAAGTCAATTTTTTTAATAATTAAAGTAATTGCTAAAGTTAAGGGTTAATTAGAGAACCTCCACACATCTAGAAATCAAGCCTCTGTAGAAGAACTTGGTCGAACTACAAACATCAACAAATAAAACCATATATTTTGACTCAATACAATTTGACCATTTTGATTTTAAAAAAAAAATCATCATATTATTCATTGTTAAATTGTAGCTCTACTTATCGAGCCGTTTTTAAGAGCTTCTTCCTAATTTTGAGAGAAAATCCAATTCCTCTTAATATCTTAATTAGAACTGGATAAAACCATGGTTTCTTAATATTCTTATCTTACCGTCTTAGGACTTGGATGAGCAAATCTTCTTATCTTACAGTGGAGATTTTTTTTAAGTTAAAATATGATTTTTTTAAAGTTAAAATCTTGTAAAATATCCAAAGTTTATTGCTTCGATTCTTTCAATTTTGTAACTTCTGATCAAAATAAAAAGTAGAAAAGAATTATGGCCTTAATTCTCTTCTCTCTTTGTTAAGATCATGCCCTCCAACAATAAATTGTTCCCAAATTTTGCAAATTGTCTTTACTGATAATCCACAAGAATTATTTCTAAGAGAATTTGCATGCCCATCATCTAAAGTACAGCCACAACACATTCAAGAGGGGATATCAATGCTTTATCTTTGCAAGGAACATCTCAATCAACTATATTTTTATCTCAGAGGAATCTCAATCATCTATCTACCACCAAGGGATTTACAAGTATCATTGTTTCAATGTCCCCAATGGATTCTTTGGTTGACTAGCTCTAACAATTAACTTGATGTTTGACAAATTCTTATCAGATCTTTCCAAAACCAAGTTTGGAAAATTGTCTTCAAATTCAAATGGTATGTGAAAAATTCATAGAAAAGCTCACTTACAGCTCCCAATTGCCAATATTATTTTGCATGACTATCTAAACCACTTGAAAATATTGGATTTTCCAAGGTACAAAAACTTCAAATTTACTTGTGCAATTTCATTTTCTTTGTTTGAGGGACCACCACCCATGTATAAATCTCTCTAAACACTGATTCTATCAATTTGAGTTCCTTGAAAGAAAACTGATTCCATGAGTTAAAAAATAAGTTATTCTCGTGGAGAGTTATTATGATTATTTTCCATATTTATTCCATTCTTGTACTTCCTTCTCATAAAATAAGTCAAGTCCATCTATTTCATTGACTTAGGTTTAAAATGCAATTGATAAAAGAAGCAATTTTAATTTCAGAAAATATAACTAGTGAAGGATTCATTCGTGGTATCTCACGTCTCATGTAAGTAGATGATGCAAGAAAGGGAAGCCATATATTAAAAATAAAGGATAATTACAATGGATGGTATATGTGCCTCTTCATTTGCATTACGACAGACATTTTCCTGAGACAATCAAGAAACAACCCAAAATTGAATGACCAATCAACTACTTATAGCCTTAATTTCCTTGACATTGAATAACTGTCACAAGGGAAGGAAATGTTCCATTAGTACCAGTAAGGAAATGTATATAGAGATAAATTACAAAGAATTCGTATTATATTACATAAATACACTTCCAGATTTGCAGCTTTTTGGTAGCATCAACTTTAGGAAGAAGAAAATTTTGGAGGAAGAATAACTAGATGTTCACAAAAGGAAAGACATCTAAATGATCGTATATTGATGAATGAAGACACAAGAATCAATAAGAATTTAATTTTTCCAAGATCATAAATTTATGTTTAGCAACAATTTCAAATGCACTAAGACTAGCTATTAAAAACTGGCTTGTAGTGAAAAGCAAAAATATTTTGTTGCTAAAGCAACTGTGTATGGTATACACATTTATTCCTTAGCATAGGTTTCCTTTTATAAGTTTGATTTATTGACCAAATCAATAACCCTAATATCTAAAATGATTGACAATTGACATTAGATCTCAACATCACTTGAAATCAATGATTGAGATTCATCTAATTCACAGATGCAAACAACCTTTGCATTTCATTAAATTAACTCACTTTATCTTATAAAAGTCATTTTTTTTAATAATTAAAGTAATTTCTAAAGTTAAAGGTTATTTAAAGAAACTCCACACATCTAGAACTCAACACTCTGTAGAAGAACCTGGTTGAACTACAAACACCAACAAATAAAACCGTAGATTTTGACTCAATACAATTTGGCCATTTTGATTTGAAAAAAAAAAACATTTCATCATATTATTCATTGTTAAATTGTAGTTGTACCTATCAAGCCCTTCTTAAGAGATTCTTCCTAATTTTGAGGGCAAATCTAATTTCCTCTTAACTAGATCTAGATAAAACCATGGTTGCCTACTCCCAACTTAGAAGATTTTTTTAAAATTAAAATCTTGTAAAATATCAAAATTTTATTGCTTCGATTCTTTCAATTTTATAACTTCTAACAAAAAGAAAAAGTAGAAAAATAATTTTTTCCTTACTTCTCTCTTTGTTAAGATCATTCCCTCCAATAATAAATTGTTCACCAAATTTTTGCAAATTGTTAATATCATGCCTTCTTTCTAAGAGAATTTTCAGGCCCATCATAAAGTAGAAGCACAATGCATTCAAGAGGGGATATCATTGCTTTATCTCTGCAAGGCACGTCTCAATCAATTATCTACCACCAAAGGATTTCCAAGTATCATTATTTCAATTTCCCCAATGGATTCTTTGGTTGACTAGCTATGACAATCAACTTGATGTTTGACAGATTGTTATCAGATCTTTCCAAAACAAGTTTGGAAAATTGTCTTCAAATTCAAATGATCTGTGAAAAATCATAGAAAAGCTCACTTACAGTTCTCCATTGCCAATATTATTTTGTGTGACTGTCTAAACCACTTGATAAGATTGGATTTGCCAAGGTACAAAAACTTCAAATTTACTTGTGCAATTTTATTTTCTATGTTTGAAGGGCCACCACCCATGTATAAATCTCTCTAAACATCGATTCTATCAATTTGAGTGCCTTGAAAGAAAATTGATTCCTCGAGTTAAAAACTAATTTATTCTCGTGTAGAATTTTTAGGATAATTTTCCATATTTATTCCGTTCTTGTACTTCCTACTCATAAAATTATCAAGTCCATCTATTTCGTTGACTTAGGTTTAAAATGCGATTGATAACATAAGAAATTTTAATTTTAGAAAATACAACTAGTGAAGGATTCATTCATAGTATCTCGCGGCTCGTGTAAGTAGATGATGCAAGAAATGGAGGTCATATATTAAAAATAAAGGATAATTACAATCGATGGTCTCTACACCTCTTCATTTGCCTTACTACAGACATTTTCCCGAGACAATCAAGAAATAACCCAAAATTGAATGACCAATCAACTACTTATAGGCTTAATTCCTTTGACATTGAACTACTGTCATAAGGGAAGGAAATGTTTTGTTAGTACTAGTAAGGAAATGTATATAGAGAGAAATTACAAAGAATTCGTATTATATTACATAAATACACTTCCAGATTTGCAGCTTCTTGGTAGCATCAACTTTAGGAAGAAGAAAATTTTGGAGGAAGAATAACTGGATGTTCACAAAAGGAAAGACATCTCAATGATCGTATATTTATGAATGAAGACACAAGAATCAATACGAATTTAGTTTTCCAAGGTCATAAATTTATGTTTAGCAACAATTTCAAATGCACTAAGACTAGCTATTAAAAACTTGCTTGTAGTGAAAAGAAAAATTATTTTGTTGCTAAAGCAACTGTGTATGGTATACACATTTTATGATTTACAAAGTAATGTGTCTTTTTCCCAAGGAAAATCTAGCATCTAAAACTCAATTGCCACTTTTACCAATGTAGAAAATAACACAAAAAAAAATTATTAGCAATGCTTAAAGCACCCTATTCAAATGCTTTTTACATTCCATAAGTTCAAGAAAAATTCTAACAATCTAGAAATTGTTTCTATAACCTAAAATCCTTGTTATCCACAATAATATAGTGATTTGATCCATGACCTTAATTTGTCTTGGATATTCCTATAAAGCCAAATAACAAGGCTCAACCACTCAATAAACAAAACAAACACTGTGAACAATTATGCAACTTGAAATTGTTTCTATAACTCAAATTCCTTGTTATCCACAATAATATAGTGATTTATGACAACCACTTCATGAACAAAAGACCGTCTGAATAATTATGCATCTTGAAATTGTTTCTATAACTCAAAATCCTTGCATATTCATCCAATTAAGTTGGGGTCATCTATTGTGAGGTACATCAATCGTTTTTACATGCAAGTTCTTTCATTTAATGTTTTTTTCATTATACTATGGATCTAGACCATGATGTTTGGGGTGTGTACTTATTCTCTCATTTCAATTAGGTGGTTATCATTTTATCCTAGTATAATGTGACATTCCTTAAGGCTATTCTTTCATTGTCTAGAATGGGTATGAATAGGATACTTTCATGGTGGTAGTGTTTCATGTTGGTTCTACTTAACACTTCCCATATTTCCCTTGTTAACTCCCATATTTTGATTTGTTGTTGTTACTTTCTCATACCAATTCATTATATTCCTCAGAGAAGAAAAGGTTGGAAACACCCAAGGTTGATGCAACTATAAGAAAAATGAAAGCGTAAACCAAATACCCATATGAAAATTAATGGCAAGGTATGTAAAGCAATTAAAAGCCAATTATAATTTGAGTTTTACCCTCTCTTATATAGCCACTCACCCTTAGAATATCCATGCATATTTCATGCCTACCAAAGTGAAAGGAACACTCAATGAGAATCTTGTCTTGGATGAAGCAATAAAATTCCCATCATTTAAGGGGTTTAGATTATATTTACATAATAATGAATTGAAGTTTGTTAAGCAAGCCAATTAAAGAAAAGAAAAAGGAAAATCAAGGGCTTGGGAAAATAAAAGAGAGGGTATTTTATATTGCTTATTCACACTTTTGATGACTAAATGTGTTGTTGTTGTAAACTATTGTATCACTAAAATTTTCTCAATGAAAACCCTAGTTTATAGCATCTTAGAATATTCTCTTGATTTGGGGTGTTTAGGAAACCTATTTGAGCCTCTTTAGGCCAACCATAGTGCCTTTAAATTAACCCTTAGCTCCCTTAAACTCAAATCTGGAATTTACTCATTCATCCACCTTAAACCCCATATTGCTATACCTTTATCGGGTGGATTTACATTGTAGGATCCTTGGGGGCACTTTGCGTATGATCCTTGCGTTCATCCCTAAGCCCCACCAGCAAAGCCTCCCTTGTGTTGGATGGTGTCCATCACTAAAGAGTGCGGAATTGTTACTGAGTTAATAGTGGTGACATTCCCAAGAATTTCACATTGTATTAGGTCACCTAGTTGCACTAGGCTACTAGATTTTGTTGTAACAAAATTCATTCTAAAACCTCTTTAATACCATGTTCTTGTCTTCATCAATTTTTGCTCTGAAATTGTAAAACCAATGTTGTTTGGATGAAACATAATTGTAAAAAAAAACAAACCCAAAAATAAGAAAAAAAAAATGATCATATCAAAAGATGGTTCAATTTAATAGCAAAATTCTTAGTAAAATACATTAATGTAATTCCAAACCATTCAACACAATACATGAAAATTTTGGACATATATATAGCATATACAAAACCATTAATGAGGTGTATTATATAGCTTTCTACAATCTAAAACCATCATATTATAATCAAATAGAACATTCCCATCAAAAAAATTTCTCATGGGTGAAGGGCTTCAAATAATTGTCATTTGATGTTTTTAAATCAGTTGGCATCCCTGGACAGTGTTTAAATTGTAATCAGTTCACACTATTAAATTCCCTATTCCCCTTGTAGGTTTCAGTTTAGAATCCCACAATCTCCATATTAAATGGATGTAGGAGGAAGCCAAACAAGGTCTACTTTTCAATATAAGTTGAAAATCAAAATAGACCCATTTAGCTCATTGAAAATTGAAAAACAACCCAATTTCTATGAGGAAGCTAGAAAAAGTCTACTTTTCCATATAAGTTGAAAATCATAATAGACCCATTTAGCTCATTGAAAGATGAAAAACAACCCAAATTCTATCTTCTACATGTGAAGTCTATGGTTGATACAGTCATCAAATATCTTGAAATAGAGTCCCAGTGTAACTTTTAATGTTAACGCATCAAATATCTTGAAATAGAGTCCCAATATAACTTTTAATGTTAAAAATGAAGTTGACATTTCAATTTTATTTTTCAAAAAATTATATTTATATTTTTGTACTACAAATACCTTTTTTATTTCGATAACTATGACTGGTTTTCAGCCAAACATGTCTGAACCAAAACTGGCTCTGAAACACCAAGTAAAACTGCTCAACTGAGATTTCAAAAAGTAAGAAAAAGGGTGATTCCTTGGATACATATCAATAATCTGTAAAGGAAGGAAATTTCACAATCATAGAAGCTTCCCTAGTTAGACTATTATTATTCACACAAATCACACATAAGAGTGAAAGGTCTACTGACAAAGAAAAATTACCTAACAACAAATCCTCAAAGCCAAGTGTCAGTAAATATCATGTTATACATTGACCAGTCCTCAAAGCCAAGTGTAAAGCTAATAATTTTTTTATTTCCTTAGAAAGCGAACAGTTCCTCGGCTGTCTAGAGTGGTGCTTTTCCATTGTTCTATCACTTATGATGCTCCTTTCTCTCTGATATTTCCAATGTTTTTTTGGGATTATTTTTACAAACATAAAACATTATGAAGTGATAGAAGATTCTGATACCCAAACAATATAGGCATTCTATATGAAGGTCCATGATATGTGCTCATATGTTTATAGACATATAACTCACAAAAATTTTCATGACACATTTTAAAAAATGATTATTCAAGGTATAACAATATCGAAATGACCCAAACAAAGCTCATTTAAGTTGATGAGATGAAGTAAATTGAACTCAATAAGAGTATTTTCATGAAAAAGGACCAGATATAATTACAATAAAGAGAAACAATTATAATTAGAATAATGAGCTAGTTGGTCACATCACTTTCTAAGCCCAAACATTGGCACAAGAATATTTAAATAAAATAAATAACGAATACTTGTTACTTAAGACCGGAATCTCGTATGTTATTTGAGACTAGAATCTATCAATTGAAGCATGGACACTACTGGAAAATATGGGAGGAGATTCTACACAATTTTTGTTGGTTTCATATGCCTCTCCTTCAGAAATCCAACTTGTTGACTACCATTGGCTTAAAGGTGCACAAATTTCAAGTAATTTAAATTGAAACTCTATGTCTCCTTTTAATTCTATTGTTTGGGAAGTAGATAGGGAAAAAAAAGTGTCAACTTCCCCTTACGATGCCCCAAATAAGGATGTTGAAGTTCTTGTTCCTCCTTGCATTCGTGTATGTTTGGATATACTTGACAAGACTCTAGTAATAAATCTCTCCCAAGATTCAAATTCAGTGATAGGGCGAGGTGTTATGGTGGCATTTGATTATTTTTTAATCATCTTCACCTCGATGGAGATGGGGTGGCCATTTATCAACTTAGACCTTTCCCTACTTCTCATGATCCTCAACCATCTAGGGAGTTAGGGCTTGAGAGTTACAAAGGAACAAGGGGCTCTAGTGTTGGGCATATTTTATCCATAAAAAATGCTCAATCCTAGGAAATTAAGGAGGTTAACCAATGAAAGCAATGATTACTGACATGGGTTCTTAGAGCGAAGAAATCCACCTCATGAAACTCCTTTCTATCGATGTACACGGCTTGGTGGGGCCAGGACAAGTAATATTTATTTAGGAAACTATGGTTAAAGGGGAAACTATGATTTGGAATCTGAAACATATGTTTTCATACTAGGAGTTTTTGGATTTAGATGCAGAATGTTTCCCAAATGATCTGATAACGGGGTGGTGCTCAAAATTAACCTTAATTAATTTTTTTGTTGTTAATTCAAGGTTTTGTATTGATTTTTCGTGCAATAGCCTTGGGATGTAGCTTACATAATATCTATGGCCATATGAAGGGAAGGGATATTACTGGTAAAATATTTGTTTTACACAATGGATTAAGACATAATATAATCATAGGGGATGACCTAAATTTTACCCTAAAGAGAGGGGAAATCCGAGGAACTTCTGCTCGACAGGATAGACAAGTGGGTTTTTTTGTGGACATATATGAAAGTATGGAATGGGTGGATGTGGAGCCGATTGAGGAGAAACCTATCTAGACAAATAATAGATGTGGAGGACGTTTGGGTGTCCAATTCACTTGATCATTTCTTGGTCCATCACTCTCATTTGGAAAAAATATCTCATTATATCACTTAAGTGAAATAGATGAGGTTTTCTAACCACTATCCCATATTCCTAGAGATGAGTCAGGGGATCGAAAGGCAAGGGTTCTTTTCAAATACAACCGCTATTGGTCAATTGAGGAGGATTTCCAAAACTTGATCAAGAGTGAGTGGAGGAACTTTGATGCTAACTTTGATGAGTCATCCTAGGCTTTTGATAGACATAAATCTCAAGATCATAAGTTGAGGTAAGTTGAGTAGAATTTAGGACATTTATGTAATGACAACCCTAAAAGGCTATATAGTGAAATTTTTTTCTCAAATGAAACTTCTATATTCATAGAAGAATGAATTTCTTTTGGATCAAGAAATAGGTTAGAGGATAGTTATATGGGAAATCTCAAATAATGATGTAAAAAAATTAGAGGATTTTTGGGGTTGGAAGCTCTTGGGGTCAATCAATTTTCACACATGTTTTTTAGGAGCTTGATAACAAACCTCAATGAGATAGTGAAGGCTATTTCATGATTTCCTAAGATGTTGGAAGAAACAGACAACAAAACAATGTTTTAAGAATTTAATGGGGAAGAACTATTGAAGGTCTTGAATGCATTCCAGAATAATAAGATTTCGAGGGTTGATGGGTGGCCTATTGAGTTTTATTTGTATATCTTTTACCTCCTTGGAGAGTACATATTAAGAGTTGTGGAGGAGGTTACATAGGAAGCAAAAGGTCCCAGGAATTTTAATTCAACTTGTATTTCCATAATTCCTATGCATGAATTCAAATGAACTTTGAAGACTTGGCCAATTTCATTATGTAATTTTTCTACAAGATTTTGTCAATAATTATTGCCATGAGGATCAAGCCATTACTATCCAAGTATATTTCAATATAACAATTTGGGTTCCTAGAAGGAAGGTTGATTCATGAAGCTATTGGTTCTTCCTAAGAAGGACTTCATTCTATCAAGAAACATAAATCCCTAACTAATGTTATTAAGCCATATCTCTCCAAATATTATACAAGGTCTCTTGGCTCCATTTAAGACTCCTTTTGATTCACTTAAGTTTCTCCCTTCCCATGGCGAGGTAGATTATGGGTTGTGTGACTTTGTCTCCGTTTTTGTGTTAATAAATGATGTTGCTTCCCCTTTCCTCTAACCTTCAAGGGGAATCAAAGGCATATGTCCCTTATCCCCTTATGTGTTTTTGTTAGTGATTGAAGGACATAGCAGGGCAATACATAATGCTATAAGACACTGAGAAGGGTATCTAGGTGGGAAGAAAAGACTCTCTTAACCATCTATGATTTGTTGATGATATATCTTGTTATTTGGACTAGGATTAGTGAGGGAAAGTTAGAATTTAAAGGAGATATTATACTTATTTTCTTTTGCCACTAGGATTGAGATAAACATGATTAAATATGCACTATAATTGAGATGGGTCAAATATAAATAAAAGGATTGGAAGAATATCCACTTTCTGACATCTGGATTTTGAAGGTGTTGTAGCTACTACAACACCCTCCAAAAATTTCACCCTCTAAAATTTTTTGAGCCCCGAGCATCGACAAGCGAAGTCAAAACCTTAAGTTCAAGTCTTTTCAAAAGCCTTAAGTTGCTGAGTCACCAAATAGGTCATTATCTTCAAATCAACGACCTAGCGACCTTGCGAACTATGAGGTCGTCAAGTCGCTAAGTCGCATATCGCACTCAGATTTAAACAATTACAACCTAGCGACCTTGCGACCCCATGACCCCCAGGTCGCAAGGTCGCAGGGTCGCGAGGTCACACATATCATCCGCGCGGGATATTTGTGACCCAGCGACCTCATTTATTTCCCGCACGCGCGACCCCTTTTTAAATAGAAGGGTCGCTAGGTCTCATTTCACTCACACGATGGAGAGAAAAAAACGCTTCTGACAGGCCAACTGGAGCGTGATTTTCTCGAGTAAGTTGCCTAATCCTCCTGATGTTTCCTTTTTCTATTTGTTGCCTCTTTTCCTTTATGTTAACCCTTTTAAAGCTACTTTCTTGTCCTCATTTCAGATATTCTTTCAACCTGAGCCTTTCCTAAACCTCCAAACCATGCCATGCTTACATAAACTTGTAAATGAAGCCAGTCAGCCTCCCCTCTGTCTGTCTTTCCCTCTAATGACCACTTCAGCCTCATTTATGATTTTTTCTCACTCACTCCCTTTATTGTTTTAAGTTAAAATGAAGAAAAGGGCCGCACTACCGTCAAAATCATCTGCCCAGCCCTAGCGCGACTTCCGACCTCGCGACCTTACGACCTCAGTCGCTAAGTTGCTACGTCACATATCATGCTAAAACTAAACCTTCGTGACCTTGCAACTCAGTGACCTAGCAACCTGGTCGCAAGTCGCTAGGTCGCAAGGTCACATCTTCATGATTTGTTTAGACTAACACAACTCAGCGACCCTGCGACCTAGTCACAAGTTGCCAGGTCGGAAGGTCACCTTCATCTGAAGTTTTAAACCAACGTGACCTAGCGACCCAGGCAATGGGTTTCTGATTCGCAGTTTCCCCCTTTGCTTGACCTCGGTTGGGAAAAATTAAAAGCAGTATTGAACATTCATTAATATGGCATATGTCTTATCCTGGGACTATTTTATGAATATGCCAGAGAACCTTGAAGCAAAGTTAGAGTGTGTCTCCGTATCCTCAGCCTCAAGTGACATGGGGCCCCTGGCTATTCACAGGAAAAACAAGAGCCCAGAGATAGAAATCACAGAGAGCGAAGTACTTATGTCTCCTCCCCTATCTACTAAGACACTGCATGTGAGGAGAAAGCATGAGTTGGCATCAATTATACCAAGAGTTCACACAACTTGAGTTCCCAGAGGACCTCTCAGATTGAGAAGTATATGTGCAGGTTAAAAGGTCAAAGATTCACTACGCAGGGGCCCACCCATCTATCTTCCCATGCACCAAAATCATTGACTGGATCATACAAAAGATCGATCCCGAGATGTGGGTGATTTGGGACCATGAGGGGAAAGCTTTGCAAATATAAAGGGACAGGATGCAGAGTACTACTACACACTTCTAGAGCAGGAACATATGTTCACATAGGAATGGGCCACTACCCATGCATTTTCCATAGCAGACGCTCTGAGAGGATGGTGGGAAGAACCAGAGAAGTTCAAAATCAAGAAGGACCAAGAGTATCAAGTAGCAGGCCTAAGAAATGTTTATAAGCTCGTAGCAGCCATGCTTTGTAGGATGTATGGTAATCCTGATGCCACCACCTTCAGCGGTTCTTGGGTATCCCTAATGCATTTTGTTACCGTATATGGCACCCATTTCAATTGGGCCAACTTACTAATAGCAGTCCTCAAAACCAACATATCTGCAGCACTGGCACCTGAGGAGGGATACTCGTCTGAATTTTACATGGCCTCCTATCTATTGGATGTAATTTGTGCCAGGTGCCATTTTGAGAGATGGGCTCACAACTGGGATCAAGAGCGAGCACGCCCAATTCACAAGGATATGTAGGTATTACGGGACTCCAAATATAAGCAAAATATAGAGCCAATTGCACATAGTTTTGTCCCTGCACTCTACGGGAAATTATTCGGGCAGGATACCCCATGCATGTCCTGGCGAGCCATGGAAAAGATAGTCAAGGTAGCACATTGGTTCCCATTTGGAGAAGGCACCTTCATCCGAGTTTTCGGTTCATTCAAGACTCCCCATGCTCTGCCCTGATTCGCCACTGATAGGATGCTACTTCAAGAAGTATGTTATCAAATGACTTATGGCTTCTCGAAGGTCCTTACTAAAGGTAAGAAGAAGCCATAGCCCACACTGCCGCTCACCATTGGTGCTTATTCGGTCAAGGATTTCATAGAGGTGGAGGCGGAAGCTGAGAAAATCAAAGGATTATTTCTACCACCTTTAGATTACCGGACATATGATCCTGAAAGGATAGTCCTCGCTCATTGCAAATGGGCCAAGTTCAAATGGAGCTACCAACATACCGAACAACCAGTTGAAGATGGGGTACAAAATTGGTACAACAAGGATAAAGAACTCGCCCCGGAAGTATGACTGATTGGGAGGACCAGGATGATCATACTTTGGAGGAGAGAATCTGCAAGTTGGGAGGCACCTCATCTTCCCAGGCCAAGAAGCCCCGAACTACCATAGGCCATAGCTCTTCCACCCAACAGAAATAAAAAGAAGCAAAAGCTCAGCGAGAAGCTAAAAAGAAGGTGAAAGAGGACAAAGATAAGCATAAGAAACACCTGAAGGCATAACAGATAAAGAAACAGGCGGAGGATGCCCATAGGAGAAAGGAAGAGAAGGAAGCAAAAGTAGAAGTTGAACGGCAACTGAAGAAATAATTAGATCAAGTGGAGGTCGAACACGAAAGGAAGGAAGAGCAGGAAACAAAATCAGAAGTTGAATGGAAAAGGAAGGAAGAAGAGGAAACAAGAGCAAAAGCTGAACGAAGAAGGAAGGAAGAAGAGGAAACAAAAGCAGAAGCGGAGCGCAGGAAAAAGGTAGAACAGGATAAGGCAGAGGTGGAAAGGCTATTAAAAGAAGAAGAAGAAAAAAAGAGAAAAGAGGAAGAGGATCAAAGATCAAAAGACGTCGAGACACCTCAAGTAACAGGGGTACAGACAGAGTTTCCGCTTATCGAAGTACCTGCAATTAACACATGTTTTGCACTCTCAGAACCAAGCACCTTTGAAGGACAGGAGGAGGAAGTGTTCAATCTGACGAGACTCACTTATGATCAGTTTACTTTCAAAATAAGGCAAGAAAAAAGGAGATGTCGCGCCATTCACATCCACGTTAGAAAAAGATATAGTCCTGGACACTAGGACAAATCTAGTGATGATAGCATCAGTCGGCACTACTTTTTCCATAGCCATAGAAGAAAATTTGAGCCAGATGAGAAGGGAAATCCTCTCCCTACAAAATAGATTACAAGATTCTGAACAAAGGGAAGCCAGGTCGGAGCAAGAAAAGAAAGCACGAAGGGAATAAATCCAACAGCTCCAAGATAAAAACACTCTCATTAACAAAGTACCACTTACTATCCAGAGAGATTTGGTGACGCTGGAAGCCACCATGAGGCAGGTTTACAAGGAGATGTTCACCATAAAGCAAACAGTTGCGCCTCTACTAAGAGCTCAAGCAGAAACTAAGAAGAGGAACGAGCAATTGAAAGAGGCCTCCATTGCCTTGGATATAATGATAGAATGGACTAAAGGATATCCACAGACTCCAGAAACTATGCCCAGGAAAGATTGGATTCATACTCATAACGACATGGTCCAAATTCGTATCAAGGTGCAATCCAAGGATAAATTATTTAAATATCTAGAGAAGGTGATGACCGTCTATGAGCATTTGATCAGTGGCATTGACTCGATGCATGAACTACACCATACTCCTTCTCTAGGTGCACTGGGCGAAGAAAATACATGGGAATAGGTAGATCAGGAAATTCAGGCATTTCTACAGCCTATCAGATAAGTCATCGCTACACCTAATCTTCCAGCATCGTAGGAGAACTTGGTTAAGTTCGTCGTGATGCCAGTTTTGATTTACACCAAAATCGCTTCCTTATCTAACCAGGTCACGATCAAGAGAGAAACCCTGATTTAGAACACCTTAGAATGCCTGCATAGATTAAGGGAAGATATTCCTCTAATCTCCCCACTAGCTACAGATTATCGTGCATGGCAGAATTTCCTCAAAGATCAACAAGTCGATGTTCCAGACCTCGCAATCACGCACACACTCCCATGATTATATTGCAAGGCATAGTCTACAGGAGGGGTCGCAGGTCGCATCTTCCACAATCAGGTCACAGGTCACACTGTCCATTCAGGTCACAAGTCACATTTTCCATTCAGGTCGCAAAGCAGACCAACAGACGGGAAGACGAAGAGTCAGGGCACCCAAGGGTTAATTTTGTCTTATATATACTCCCTTCGGGGACTTGTAAAAAGGCATCTTTTTTTTGGACTCCAAAGGAGAGAAGAGAGTTGTATAGCATTGAACAGCCCAGTATGAATGAATACAAGCATTTATTTTAAATCCACTATTGGATATGATGAGAATCAATGTGTGAATATTATGAGTATTTCTTCGTATATGTCTGATATCTTATGATTAATTGATTTGCGTTTTTTTATTATACTCTTTATGCATTTCAACTTACTGCATGTGTTTCTGATGGTATGTTATTTACATAGGAGATGTTCGCAACTTTATTATTGACATCTATCTTATTCACGAAAACGCCCAAGTATGCATAAGTTGTCCTTACGAGGCATAATTGTTTCTTCTATGGTTAGAACAATCTTACAAACATGACCTTAATGATATGCTTCTAACAGCATCTCCCTCAGTTGCATGTTTAATTTTTTATATCTTGCTATTTGTAGTGTCTATGCTCATTTCCAATCATCGATATTTGTCTTGTATCATTCGATAATTGTACACCTATAACTCTACAGGGCTCATTTGTGTTCAGGAGAAGGAGTATTCAGTGGTAGCTGGACCCACACCCCGGACATGATCCCTATCACAAACAGTTCAGAGTCTAATTGGGACTTTCTACCGAGGATATCCCCTACTGTTGGCCAGACAAATTTTCTAGTCAAAAGAAGGCAATCTTAAATATCTTGGATATAATTTAAAACCTAACAACCATGGCAAGGAGGACTAGAGGTGGGTTATCACCAATATTGAGCAACGAGTTACTTTTTGGAATAATATATGTACTTAAAAAGGAGGTGAAATTGTCCTGATAAAGTATATCATTGAAGCTATTACCATTTTCTAGCACACTTTAGCCAATATTATAAAGGTAATTTTGGAACGAAAAAAATTAGGGAGTTCTAAGAAAACTATCTTTGGAAAGGGTGAAAAGAATACACGAGTCTACATCTTACTCATTGCAAACTTATTACTACTATTAAGAAATTAGAGGGGGTGGGGATTAAAGGAATATTCTCATTTTTTCATTCCTTAGCAGCTATCATTATAGAAAATGGTGACAAATGATAGCCTTTTGGGGTAGGATATTTACACAAATACATTGCCACAAATTCATTATTTGATTGGATCAAGTATTGAAGGAAGAATATACAAAATGTTTCTAATAAATGAAAAGCTCTCTTTGGCACACCTTGTGATTTAGAACTACCTAGCCTAGAGGGTTGGTAATGGGAAACTAGTGAGGATTGGTTCAAATTAAACTTGGATGTGCTCAAGGTGCCTTTCTACTAGAAGATATCAAAACTCACTTACTAGAAGTAGGGGTTTATACCTTGCATAAGATAAGGAATCTAGAAGCCGCAACCATTTGGAAACAAGGATGGAAATGTGCCCAAGAGTTAGGCATGGGTGAAGAATGAAGAAAAATTTTGGAAATGTTTGTGGAAGAGCACAAGGGAGCTCACATTAGATTAAAGGAGAATCCTAATGAACTCAGCTGTGGTGGGGACAAAATGGGAGGGGAATATTTAGTCAAATCGAGATATTTTTACTTACAAGATCCTCTAGAGGGTGAATAAGAATGATTATGGAGTAAAGTATGGAATTTGAGAGCTCCCGCCAAGTGAAAAATATTAATTTGGTTGATCTATAAGAACGGGGTATCAAATTGGGATCGTTTATAGCAAAGAAGTAGAATTGGGCCCAAATGGTGCTACTCATGTAAAGAAAATGAGGAAACAAATTCACATCACATCTATTATTTAATTTCTGATTTTTTGCATAGGTTTAGAAAGAAATGGGAGATTATCTAAGATTACAAAATCTATGTAGGAAGGAGACTATTAATTAAAACCTCTATGAGTGGTATGATCCAAGGGATTTAAATGAGATTCAAGCATTTCCCTTCCTTGTAAATTGTTCCTTATGGTTGCCCAAGAACACAAGCATTTTTTATGATGTACAAACTCCAATTTTACAAGATTCTACATAGTCATTAACTTTAATCCCTAGCTTCTAGCTGAGTAAAAAATTAGGAGGACTAGACAAGTGGGAGTGTTGGTTGTGGGAAAAACAAGCCCATGGCGAGTTAGTCAAAGTTTGGGATTTTTTTATGGTATTGGAGATGTGCCTTATTTCTTGGAGACTCACTATTTTTTGGGAAAGGCGAATATTATTCCAAATTCTTATAACTATGGGAAAATTAAAGCTTTACTGGTCCTGTTTGAGTCAACTCATAATAAAATTCTTGCACATCTATATGATTATGGAGATTCAACTTTCACGATCAATTGGATTAATGATGTGTTTAGATAAATAAACCCTACTCTATCGATTTTTTCCTTGCATTTGAAAGAACTTACTGAACAATTTAAGTCAATTACCTTCACACACATCTTTTGGGAGTTAAATGAACAAGTTGAAAAGTTTTCTAAGGAAGGTATTGTCAATGCTCAATTATAGGTCATTGAATATGGACATCAAGAGGGCACAATACTAAATACAAGGTATTTCCTTATTTCTAAGTTATAAATGAATCTAAACAATGTTTAAAAATGTATTTCTATCTATTGGGATCATTTTGAGATATTTTTTTGTTGGTAGAAATTTGTTGCTTGTAGAAAAAAGGACAAGCTTCTAGTCTCATACACAACCTTGTACAATAGGGACATGAAGATTATCTGAGGAAAAAATGGGCCTAATTGGAATGGCTACCAAAGGATTAGATATGAGTTCCAATTAAATATAGCAAACAATTGTCCTAGAATATGAATTTAAGACAAACATCTTAATACCAACGCTATGCCAAGGAAGATGGACATTCGTCAAATGCCAAAAAAACAACTTGGAACAAGATCTACTCTCCAATCAATGTCCTAGCCTCCATTCAATGCTCTCTCTCTCGCCAGAGAGAGAGAGAGAGAGAGAGATGCCTACTAAGTCATGTATGGTCATATGGCTTACATGGAGCTTTATTTAAGATGTTAAATTATAGCTCTACATATTGAGCCCTTTTTAAGAGCTTCTTTCTAATTTTGTGGGGAAACCCAATTTTCTCTTAATCAGACGTGGATAAAACCATGGTTGCTTAGTCCCAACTTAGGAAATTTTTTTTTAAGTTAAAATATTGTAAAATATCCAATGTTTATTGCTTCGATTCTTTCAATTTTATAATTTCTGACCAAAATAAAAAGTAAAAAAGAATTGTCGCCTTACTTCTCTCTTTTTTAAGATCATGCCCTCCAACAATAAATTGTTCACAAAATTTTGCAAATTGTCTTTGCTGATAATCCTCGAGCCTTCTTTCTATGAGAATTTGCATGCCCATCATCTAAATTAGAACCACAATGCATTCAATAGGGGATATCATTGCTTTATATCTTCAAGGCACATCTCAATCACCTATCTACCACCAACGTATTTGCAAGTATCATTGTTTCAATTTGCCCAATGGATTCTTTGGTTGAATAGCTCTGAACTTAGTGCATTCAATAGGGGATATCATTGCTTTATCTCTTCAAGGCACATCTCAATCAACTATCTACCACCAAGGGATTTGTAAGTATCATTTTTTCAATTTCCCCAGTGGATTCTTTGGTTGAATAACTCTGAAAATCAACTTGATGTTTGACAGATTGTTATCAAATCTTTCCAAAACAATTTTGGAAAATTTTCTTCAAATTCAAATGATATGTGAAAAATTCATAGAAAAGCTCACTTACAGTTCTCTATTGCCAATATTATTTCTCGTGACTGTCTAAACCATTTGATAAGATTGGTTTTTCCAGGGTAAAAAAAACTTCAAATGTACTTGTGCAATTTTCTTTTCTGTGTTTGAGGGGCCACCACCCATGTATAAATCTCTCTAAACACCGATTCTATCAATTTGAGTGCAACCTTGAAATAAAATTGATTCCAGGAGTTAAAAACTAAGTTATTCTCATGCAAAGTTTTTATGATAATTTTCCATATTTATTCCGTTCTTGTGGTTCCCTCTCATAAAATAATTGAATTCCATCTATTTAATTGACCTACGTGGAAATTGCAATTGATAACAGAAGCAATTTTAATTTCATAAAATACTAGTGAAGGATTCATTCATGGTATCTCTGAGCTCATGTTAGTAGATGATGCAAGAAAGGGAGGTCATATATTAAAAATAAAGGATAATTACAATGGATGGTTTATGTGCCTCTTCATTTTCATTACAACAAAAATTTGACCGAGACAATCAAGAAACAACCCAAAATTGAATGACCAATCAACTACTTATAGGCTTAATTCCCTTGACATTGAACAAATGTCGCAAGGGACGGAAATGTTCCATTAGTGCCAGTAAGGAAATGTATATAGAGAGAAATTACAAATAATTCGTATTATATTACATAAATACAACCAATGCATAATATAATCAATGTAAATAAAAATAAAAATAATAAATAAATAAATAAAATAAAATAAAAAAACATTTCCAGATTTGCAGCTTTTTGATAGCATCAAGTTTAGGAAGAAGAAAATTTTAGAGGAAGAATAACTATATTTTCACAAAAGTAAAGACATCTCAATGATCGTACATTAATGAATGCAGACACAAGAATAAATACGAATTTAGTTTTTCCAAGATCATAAATTTATGTTTAGCAACAATTTCAAATGCACGAAGACTAGCTATGAAAGACTGGCTTGTAGTGAAAAGAAAAATTATTTTGTTGCTAAAGCAACTGTGTATGGTATACACATTTTATGGTTTACAAGGTAATGTGTCTTTTTCCCAAGGAAAAACTAGCATCTAAAACTCAATTTCCACTTTTATCAATGTAGAAAAAACACAAAAAAAAAAATTCGTTCACAATGCTTGAAGCACCTTATTCAAATGCTTTTTTACATTCCATAAATTCATTCAAGAAAAAACCTAACGATCTTGAAATTGTTTCTATAACCTAAAATCCTTGCTATCCACAATATGACAAGGCAAATTACAAGGATATGCCTATAGAGGCAAATGACAAGGCTCAACCACTCCATAAACAAAACAAACAGTCTGAACAATTATGCAACTTGAAATTGTTTCTATAACTCAAAATCCTTTCTATCCATAGTAATATAGTGATTTAGGACAACCACTTCATAAATGAAAGACTCTTTGAATAATTATGCATATTGAAATTGTTTCTATAACGCAATCCTTGCATATTCATCCAATTAAGTTGGGGTCATCTATTGTGAGGCACATCAATCTTTTTTACATGCATGTTATTTCATTTAATGTTTTTTTCATTATAGTATGGATCTAGACCATGATTCTTGGGGTGTGTACTTATTCCCTCATTTCACTTGGGTGGTTATCATTTTCTCCCAGTCTAATGTGACATTCCTTAAGGATATTCTTTCATTGTCTAGGAGGGGTATGAATAGGAGACTTTCATGGTGGTAGCGTTTCATGTTGCTTGTACTTAACACTTGCCATCTTTCCCCTGTTAATTCCCATATTTTGATTGGATGTTGTTAGTTTCTCATACCAATTCGTTATATGCCTCAGAGAAGAAAAGGTTGCAAACAACCAAGGTTGATGCAACTATAAAAAAAGGGAAAGCATGAATCAAATTCCCATATGAAAAATAATAACAAGGTATGTAAGGCAATTAAAAGCCAATTATAATTTGAGTTTTAGCCTCTCTTATATAGCCACTCACCCTTAGGATATCCATGCATATTTCATGCCTATCAAAGTGAAAGGAACACTCAATGAGAGTCATTTCCTTGATGAAGCAATAAAATGCCCATCATTAAAGGGGGTTAGATTATCTTTACATAATAATGAATTGAAGTTTGTTAAAACAAGCCAATTAAAACAAAGAAAAAGGAAAATCAGGGGCTTGGGAAAATAAAATCGAGGGAATTTTATATTTCTTATTCACACTTCTAATAGCTAATTGCGTTGTTGTTATAAATTATTGTATCATTGCAATTTTCTCATTTAAAACCCTATTTTATAGCATCTTAGCATCTTCTCTTGATTTGGGGTGTTTAGGAAACCTATTTGAGCCTCTTTAGGCCAACCATAATGCCTTAAAATTAACCCATAGCTCCCTTAAACTCAAATCTGGAATGTACTCCTTCATCCACCTTAAACCCTAGATTGCTATACCTTTATCTGGTGGATTTACATTGTAGAATCTTGGGGGATATTTGCATAAGATCCTTGGGTTGATCCCTAACACTCACTAGCAAAGCCTCCCTTGTGTTGGATGGTGTCGATCACTAAAGAGAGGGGAATTGTTACTGAGTTAATAGTGGTGATATTCCCAAGCATTGCACATTGTAGTACATCACCTAGTGAGGCTTTACTCTAGGCTACTAGATTTTGTTGTAACAAAGTTTATCCTAAAACCTCTTTAATGCCATGTTCTTGTCCTCATCCATTTTTGCTTTGAAATTATAAAACCAATGTTTTTTGGATGAAACATAATTGCCAAAGAAAACCAAACCCAAAATTAGGGAAAAAATTCTGATCATATAAAAACACATAAATGGTTCAATTTAATAAAAAAATTATTAATTAAGTAAATTAATGTAATTCCAAGCCATTCAACACAATATATGAAATTTTTGGACATATAGATATATATAGCATGTACCATTAATGAGATGTGATGTATAGATTCTACAATCTAAAATCATCATATTAAAATCAAATACTACATGCCCATCTAAAGTTTTTCTTTGTCTGGTTAAAGGGCTTCAAAGAATTTTCGTTTGATGTTTTTAAATTAGCTGGCATCCATGAACAGTATTTAAATTGTAATCATTTCACACTATTAAACACCATATTCCCTTTGTAGGTTTCAGTTTAGAATCCCACAATCCCCATATTAAATGGATGTAAGAGGAAGCTAGACAAAGTCTACTTTTCAATATAAGTTGAAAAGCCAAATAGATCCATTTAGCTCATTGAAAACTAGAAAACAACCCAATTTCTATCTTCTATCTGTGAATTCTATGGCTGAAACAACATCAAACATCTTGAAATAGAGTCCCAGTGTAAATTTTAATGTTAAAAATGAAGTTGACATTTCAATTTTATTTTTCAAAAAATTATATTTATATTTTTGTATTACAAAAATAAATTTTATTTTGATAACCATTATTGGTTTTGAGCCAAACAAGTTTGAACCAAAACTGGCTCTAAAACACCAAATAAAACTACTCAACTGAGATTTCAAACAATAAAAAAAAGGGTGATTCCTTGGATACATATCAATAATATGTGAAGGAAAGAAATTTCACAACCATAGAAGCTTTCCCAGTTAGACTGTTATTATTCACACATATCACACATAAAAGGGAAATGTCTACTGAAAAAGCAAAATTACCTAACAATAAATCCTCAAAGCCAAATGTCAGTAAAGATCATGTTATACATTGACCGATCCTCAAAGCCAAATGTAAAGCTAATTCTTTTTTTATTTCCTTATAGAGCAAATAGTTCCTTGGTTGTCTAGAGTGGTGCTTTTCCACCGTTCTAGCACTTTATGATGCTCCTTTCCCTCTGATCTTTCCAATGTTTTTTTGGGATTATTTTTACAAACATAAAACATTCTTAACTGATAGAAGAGTCTGATACCCAAACAATCTAGGCATTCTATATAAAGGTCCATGATATGTGCTCATATGTTTATAGACATATAACTTGAAAAAACATTTACGGCACATTTTTTAAAATGATTATTCAAAGTATAACAATATCGAAATTACCAAACAGAACTCATTTAAGCTGATAGAGATGAATTAAATTGAACTCAATAAGAGTATTGTCAGGACAAAGGACCAAATATAAATACACTAAAGAGAAACAATTATAATTAGAATAACGAGCTAGTTGGGCACATCATTTTCTAAGCCCAGACATTGGCACAAGAATATTTAAATGAAAGAAATAACGAATATTTGTTACTTAAGATTGGAATCTCATATGTTATTTGAGACTAGAATCTCTCAATTGAAGCATGGACACTACTGGAAAACAAAGACACCAATGTTTTCTAGCTGCTTATTTGACAGTAATAATATTGTTGTTCATTTTTTCAATGCTAATTTTCAACAATGTAATCTCGCCTAAGGATCAACTTTCCATTCGAGACAATTATAGGACGCTAGAAAGATATTGACCCAATTATAATCATGGGTACATACTATTATTATCTCATTTTGCAGGACCTTTGGTAAAATTCAAATGCAATGGATAAGTAACTTAGTGTTACTTTTTCACAATATTACTCTGAGAATTTGAGATTGGTATCGTTAGAAATACTGTAACATGACCTCCTATGTGATCCTCGCGATTGAACCCCCTCTTCCTTTAAAACATGCAACTCTTGAGTTCTACCCATGTTAGCCTATAGAAGTCTCTCCTTCAATATTCTTCCATCTTGCCACCAGACAACCAATTTTCATTAACAGTTTTAGAGATTCATCACATCTTCAAGTAAAAAAGAAAAGAACTGTCAAATTTAATAACTTATGGGTGGTGATTAATAACAAAATAAAACAGCATAAGCAGGAAAGGAATTTAAATACAAATTCATTTGAGAATCCTTGCCAGTGTAAATTCATCCTCTTCAACATAATAATAGTGTTATCCTAGGAAATAAGCATAGATATAAAATACATAAGGTATGGAGGTTTATATCAACCAGATTAACGATTACACTGCTAGATGGAGGTCACATGTATTTATTTCTCAGCTCTGATCAAGTGTCAGATGTATTCCCAACCAAATGCAAAGAGATGAAACGATGCCACCAACACCTTTGAAATTAAACGAGAAGTTTTCCTACATGATCAAAAAACTCCATACAACAAGCTTCAAATGGGTATCTATTAATAATTTTTATTACAGAGGTACTTAGTTAAGGTGACTTTTGACCCATTTGATGGATAAAACACTTAATAAAAGATTAATATATAATTAACATGTTTAAAATTTAACAACCATGGGTGTGAAAGAATTATATCATGGTGTTTAAAACATCTAAAGTTAAAATGGATCTATTCTCCATGTTATTCTACAAGCATTTAATGCTGCATAATGTCAATCAACTACCCATTATTGTTTGGTGTAAGATACACACAAACAAAAAGTTCACAATGCAACTATCAACTAAGAATCTACAATTACTTTAGCATTGAGAACTTTATCTTAGTGGAACTCCTTTGCACATGAATATCCAAGTCAACTAAATTAGAAATAAAGCCTCAGACACTATCATGGTTTTTTCTATCTATTCTATTCTTTTGTAATGGTTTGTTTAATGAAGATGAAGACTCCCAAAAGTCTAATGCTTTGGATGAAGCCTATTGTGGTTAAACAACAACTCCTAAACCAATACTCTTGAGCTTATCATCAACCAACTATAAGAAGAATTATGGTTATCCTCCAATTATGAGAATGAACACTACTCCACCAAATGAGAATGGGTTATTACTTAACCATATGAGATATGGTCTTAATTGGAATGGCTATCGAAGGATAAGAGAAGGTTCCCAATTAAATATAAAAAATAGTCTTCCTAGTATATGAGAATAAGACAATCCTCTTGACATCAATGTTGTGCCAAGGGAGATGGTAATTCATTAAATGCGAAAGGAAAACAACTTCGAACAAGAATCATCTTAGCCTTTATTCAATGCTCCTTGGGGGAGGGGGTAGTTGCCACCGAGGCCACCTACATTCATACAACATGCATGGAGCTTTCTTTGAGATGTGGATGTGGTCATGCGACTTAGTACACCCTCACACTCTACAAATTGTTGGATTCTAAGTTGGTTGTCTGAGTTATAGGTAGCAAATAATCATTCAAAAACTTTAAAGGTAGCTCAATGTGGCCATGATAAATCTTAGTGGTATTTTCCCTCATTTATAACCGTGAAACTCACATGTGGAAGTGATTGAGAAACTCTCTACAAAATTGCAATAGAAAAATAACGATGTCCACAAATCTCTAGTCTCATAAATCAACCAACACTGAAGGATAAAGATCTGTTAGGAGATCCATCTACCCATGAACTATTGCAAATGAGAAGGGAAGCTCCAACACTATAGAGAGAAAGAAAATCTCACCTCAATAGCTAACACTAAAACCAATATTAAATCATTAGAGCATCCCTTAAATACATATACATATTCTTCTCCTTTGCGTTCCCATCTTCTAACCCCCAAAAGGATCTTTATGAGTGAAAGTACATGAAGAAATAGGGAGAGCTAGGGTAATGGGAAGACCAATACTCCAACTTTCCATTTCTAGTTTATGAACCTTTTCTCTTCTATTCTTGTTTTCTATTTTATTTAATTATTGCTTTCTTCTTCTTTGTTTGATTAATTTTGTTTTGCATTATATTTTTACATGGTTTACGTCCAAAATTGATTGAAATACTAAGACTTACAACCACAAATTTGTGCTTGGAACTTTGTATCCATTTGAAATAAGTAAGAGCACCCAAATTTGACCTAGAAATATAATTTTCAACCACGATCCGACTTTTCTGAAAAATATATTTCTTGAAGTTCAAAACAATGCGAATATGTTGGCCCCTACTTGCATTGTAGGGATGGGAAATTGTCGTGTTAATGCATATATAGGGATGGGTAATTGGCATGTTAGTGCCTTGGTGTATTCATATATTATTTTATCTGCGTTAATGAAAATGCATTTTTTAGGCTACTATGCTATATGGAAAAACCATATGTAATATTTCAAACGAAAGTCTATTAACCCCACTCACTACTATATTATGCATCATAAAAGGAAACACATAACAAACAAATTTAGGGAATGGAGATTACGGATATGAAAATTATTACATGAAGAATGCTGGGCTGAGGCTATGGGAATTTAATAGGGTTGTCTTTGTCTGTGGGCTCCTGAGTATGTTCCACTGGATTGAAATCTATAATAACTTGAACTCCATTAACCGGTGGATTCACTTCCTTGGGAAGCTCAAAGGATTCCCTCGACTCATCCTACAATAAAATCAATAAATACTCTGCTTTACAAACACATATTAATTACATTTTAACTTAACTCATCTATATTCACAAAACAAAACAAAACAAAGAACATGTAATAACAAAGATAATAACAAAACAAAGATCATGTAAAACTGCAAATTTCAGATTCACATGTCTTCAGTCACTACAACATCGACCCATAACCTGTAATAAACTTGATTTGGAAAAATAAAAATAAACCAAATCTCTTTTCACTTGAAAAGAGATTTGCATCTCAAGAAATTTGATCTCTCTCGGTGCTTGGTATATCCGTAATTAAGATGGATCTAGGTCAGTTTTTTATTATTATTTGTAAGAAAAAACATTTACATTATATTAACAAGCAGGAAGTTACAAAAAATTATAGCCAAGAGTGCATTCCTAGCCTATGAATGAGGAAACTAGAGATGAAAAGCACAAGGGCTTTGCCCCAAGATGAAGAAACCAGACCCCCATGATTTAGTAGTTTGCATAGCCAAATAACAATTAACCAAGATCATGCTTCTGAGAATAAAAAATACAAAATTATTGCATGAAGATCTAAAAATGGTGCATATCAAGCCATAGGGATTCGAGGTACTAAGCTTCCAACCTTCAAAAAGAGGGTAACTGAGGTGGTCTACAGAGAGGCTATATTGGAGTGGAAAAATCGACCTGAGAATCACCATGCTACCGAGAAGCCAAATCGTAGATCATTGGATTTTGTTGTTTGATTGTGAAAGTTCTAATTTTGGCAACGAGAGCTAGAATTGGAGCATTCGAGCCAAGAAAGGAGTGAAGCATACGACTGATTATAGGTAGGATTCGACCCATCATCCATTTACTTGAAGGAAAAAAAAAAAACTACTTTTTCCTTCTGTTATTCTAGACTTAACCACCTAGTCTAGGGAAGACACTTCTATCCGTAGTTGTAGATTTTGTATAACAAATTGATGGCTCCAGTGGGGACGAATATATTCCTTGGGTGTTTTATTTGTCTCTAGTCTCTATTTCACCTCTTCTTCGGACCTTCACTGTTATATTTAGTCAAGATCAGACCTAGGAATCCCTTTCATTGAGACTCAATTGCAAAACTTGTGTCATAACTCCCTTATTCTTCACCAACGCTCCCTCTAGTCTAGGGACAGACCGTTGCACCTCTACAAAGTCCTATCTGTGACTACGTTTCAAGGCACTAGTGCCTCTTCTGGACCTATGTTGGCCCCTCTTCTTACATAAAATTTCCTTTGTTTTGGCTTCTTATTTGATCATCCTGCTTCCAACTACCCTTCCTTGAGTCTTGAGTGTCTTATGGCCCCTTTAAAGCTTCCATTTGGTTTGCATTTGTGTTTGATTGCCTTTGATAAGGATTTATTTAAAAAAAAAATTGTTCTTATCATTAGGTTTCTTGCAAACTGATTTTTGTTTGATCATTTGTTACTTGAATGAATTGTTGTTCTAGTCCTCATTCTGAAAAGTTATTAGAATCAATGATTAAACTTTGCATGCTAGTTTTCTTCATTTTCGAAAATTAAGAGACTTGAAAAGAAAAATATTTACATTGACATTTAAGGCTTTAGTGTGTGCATTGAAATTGGAACAATTGAATTTGAAAGGGATTTTATTTTGCACATTCATTTGTTGCATGCTCTTTGTCTCTTCCTTTCCTTAGATATATATTCATTGAATGAGAAAGATTCCATTTCCTCGTGCTAGTTTGAATTTTAGGATATTGAGGTGACATTAACGGTGAGCCCCAAAACTGAAACTTAATCAAAGATAAGAAATAAAATGTATTGAATCAACCCAAGGAGAATTTGTAACATTGACACAAACACTTAGAGGTCTAGGCTAGAGACGTGTTCTGTTGTCGTTAAATGTAGGAGTTGCCGGTGTTTTACAGCTTTGCATCCCGAGGGTGATATCCCGTTCCACGTACGTAAGTGTATAGGATAATTCCCCACACACCTTCGGGTATATAGGATGGTGCTCCATGCATGATAAGTATATGGGAACACTCTCATGGAACGATTACGCATTAGACAACACTACTGTGGACACTCCCACATACCGTCGAGTATATTTTTGGAGTCCCCTATAGGTTGTTATCCTCGCCATAGGTAAATGAGTTAGTTTCCTTGTATACAATTATACAACGAAAACAACATTTGGGGAGATTGGTTGTCGTACGTTAATTCCTTGGTTCGCCAAGGTGTATATTGCAGTTCACGGTTGCTTGGTAATCCTTTATGCCTAGATTATGCTCTTTTTTATTTATTTTTTGTGTTAATTTATAAAACTTATTAATCCAACATGGAAGAACAAAATCCCCCACCCTATCATTCGCGTAGAATGCAAAATAAGCCTCCTCTTCCACCAAAGGCTACTCTTGGCCGTCGTTAGAAGCATAAGAAGACGCAAACTACTGAATCTGGAACTTCGGGAACTACTTTTTGCCCTCCTCTTGATATTTATCCACCATAATCATCTGTCCCTTTGATTTTGAAGCCCAATATTACATGTACTCTTTTCGGTGAATCCAATTCAATTGAAACAGAATTACCTAAAACCTTGTTGCCTGAGGTTATTGAACCTGACTTTCCCAAATCGAACACTTTGATTCCTGAGGTTCTCGAACCTGAGGAGCCTTAGCAATATCCACCTATTACTTCAGGACCTTCCTCTTCTCTTCCTTTGTCTTAGACATAACCTATATATTTTGGACATGATGGTGAACCTCTTCCATACGGACTTGTGAGAATTGAAGAGATCTTGCAAGAATATCCTCGACCCTCTACTCTTGTTCATTGGGAGGGACTCCATTTTTATCAAAATGATATTCTTCTTGCTCTTCATACTCCTACACAAACTCCTTTTCCTGATCCTTTGGAATTACCCACATATCTCTCACGACAATATTCATTAGGATTGTCAACCATGAATCATGATCTAATCCTACCTCTCAACCCATTTCCACCACCATGGTTGAGACATAAAATGTTTCTTCTTCATCTATTTTTGCAACATCACCAAAAACACATATATATGGTGGTTATTCCATCCCACCTAGTTATCAGTCTTTATCAGATACCTTTTCTGGTGTGACTTCCAGTCCTTGGACCTCTCCCATGTCATCTAATTCAGGAATTCAATCTAGTACTTATTTATGAATGCCACATAGTCTTCTTCTCCTCCTCCACCTACACCTACGATTGAGAAGAAGGTTGGCCCTTATATTAGTGGGAAAGGATACATTCAAAAAACTAACTCTCCTTATGTTTGGTACCCTCCATTTGGATCGCAGTTTCCTCTGTCATCCCCTCCTCCTTTGGAAGGAGGGAAACTTGTTGTTGGTATACCTAAAATTGGTAATCAACCTTACTATATTCCTCCTTATCGTGGAATGGATGCCAATGTTTGGAAACATATTTTTCTCGTTCAACCTGGTTCATTTTGGGAATGATTTTTGAATCCTCAACCTGCACCATCTTCTTCTCAAATTCATATCAATCCATCTATACCCCAACAAGCTCAAATACATCTGAGACAACCTTTACTAGTTTTCATTGCATCACAAACTATTCCATCGGTATCTAGTACTTCCCAGGTCCCGCTTACCCAACCAGTACAAGGTACCTTACATTCTCAACTCTTGGACAGGGTACTCCTCAAGTTTCGATAGGAAAAAATGTGTATAGCTAGGCACAATCCTAATCAAACCCACCTTATGTCAGGATGATGAAAAATCTCGTGGGGAAACAATATAGACCCTATCACGGTATCCCTCAAGTGTCTTTTCAACTGCAATACATCCAAACCCAACCATTCCAGCCTTTGCAAGGTTATCCTAGAGCCCCTCAATAGGGTTACGCGTATGCTGGTTACCAAAGTCCTCCTTATTCTGGTACCCAGGTTCATCCTTATCACAACCCTCCTTATCTGGGAATGCAAGTACCTGTTTCTCAAGTGATTTCTTCTTATCCAGGCTATCCTTCACTGGATTTCAACAGGAAATTACCTTTTGTGGAAAATCTTGAATTTCCAGACTTAGCTCTTCTTACAAAAAATCACATCGCTCATTCATCTTAGAGGTTGATATTTCCCACCAAATTTCAATTAGAAATCCCAAAATTCAATGGGAATCCTGGAGAAGATACATTGACCCATGTCATGACGTATCATCTGTGGTGTTCATCAAACTCCCTTAACAATTATTCCATATGATTACTTCTTTTCAAACGTATTCTTACAGGTACCGCAACTAAATGGTACATTGAGTTACCTAGAGCTTCATTTCATGATTTCAGTTCCTAATTAGCTACCACTTTACTCACACATTTCCAGTTACCCATCCGGTATGAAATTGGAACGAAACTTCTTAAAAACTTTAAACAATATAAATCCCCTCAAATTTTGGATAACATTCATGAATGGAAGCGGTGTCGATAGTTGGTTAAGACCTTTGTTCCGGATCAATTTCTAGTGGAATGATTCATTAATTCCTTGTTTCCATCTATCACAAAGGATGTATCCAAAGGTGGAGTCATGATTGAAGAGCAAGTAATTTCTCATGCTCAATATTTGGAACTCATCTATACCCAATATATCATTCTCTATGACAAGATACTAGATGATTTGAGACCTTTGAACACTGTAACTCCTACCACTACTGGTAAATAATGTCATGTTGTTGATGACATCATTGGTTACCAGTTTGTAGACAACAAGAAAACCATGTGGTAGTTCTCTCATTGTGTCTGCCAAAAACTCTTCATCCAATCCTCCGATGACTTCTTCTTCTGAGATAAATGTTGTTTCCTTTTATAAAGGAAAATATCAACAACAACTAGGAAGCAAGAAGAAATGGAAAGGCAAAAAGAAGAAAGATTCTTCACCGCAGGATAAACAAACAAATCAATCCTCTGGTGAGAAACAAAAGCCTCGTTACCCATGGTTGATTTGCAACGAGGAGCCATTTACACATGACTTTCCTCGCCACGTGGAAGTGAATTATTTTATGAGATCCTCCACTTCTCCCGTCGTGTTGACCGACCCGTTTCCCAATCAGGAGACCCATATGGTTGCTTGAGACCCATCTTCCTCTAACTTTTGTTTCTTCCGCAAAAAATAAATCTGATGTTATGTTTGCCACTCAAAACAAGGACTACAAAAATGTGAATCTACCAGACGGTCAGGTTACTAATCAACCTACTAGTTCGACATCACCTCCATCCGATCCTACTCCTCCTTAAATTCACACATAGTCAACTATTAAGCCTCCAAAGGGTGTTTTTCATAAGTCTTCTTTCAACCCTTGTGCCATGGCTACTCAAAACTATAACGTAGTTGAGGACTTGGATCAGTCCCCATTAGCCTTGTTTCCTCGAGGTGTTGAAAAAATTCCCTACCCAGAAAAGGTTTTACTTTCATCACAAGAGCTATTCCCTTTAATTTATAGCTCAATTCACCTTTATGATCTAGGTTGTCGTCTATGGTAAAAAAATTCATCGTTTTATTGTGGATGAGGGAGCCCCTACTTGCATCATATTTATGTCTTACTGGAAGGAAATTGGTTCTCCCCAACTGTGTAAGTTATCCACCGCATTGAAGGCTTTTTATGGAAGAACGTATAAGCCTTGTGATATTTTGAATTCCTTACAAGTGGAATTAGGGGGAAATATTGTATCTATAGAATTATAAGTTATCAATGAGCCTCTTGATTATAATATTCTACTGGGTCACACATGGTTTTATCCTATGGTTGCAGTGATTTTGAATTATTTTCGTATGATTGCCTTTCCTCATAAGGGTGAGATTGTGGCCATCAACCAAATCACCTTTTTCACCTCTGATTCCCATCTTACTGGAAGTTTCCCACTTGTATGGGAAGCCCTACACTCTTATCA
Organism: Pinus albicaulis; assembly: GCA_034641835.2. NCBI lineage: Eukaryota > Viridiplantae > Streptophyta > Pinopsida > Pinales > Pinaceae > Pinus > Pinus albicaulis. The sequence goes on from CM076572.1 coordinate 399,580,281, forward strand.
GATTGTTGGTGTTGAAATATTGAAAGACTTCTCACTCATGGGGACCTTTTTGTTTCCTCCTCCTCCTCTTCCTGAAATCTCACATTCAGTTGTTTTTATCAACATGATATCATCTTGTAATGTCTAGACTAATTTATGGATAATACCATATGAAACTGACATCAATAGTTTTTGCGACTTAATGTCGCTTAGCCCTATTGGACTTGATTACAAAGCTATATATTCGGCTTATGTGACTCATATCTTTGCCTCGATCAATTGGGTCGAGCGATCATTGGATTATGGCACATCGTCTGATCCATTCTCGCGTGTATTTTCCACCGATGACAGCACCATGGAGATAACGATGCCAGATGATGCGCCATGGGATGATCATCACCATCATTCCTCCCTCCTAGATTCCATTAAGGGTAATATCTGTGATATTTATCTGCTCAATTTCGACGAATTTTCTGCATTTTCTATTTATATCCACGAATTCGATTCCAAGATGAATCTTTCAAATACAGAAGAGACAATACCTCTTGATATTTATGTCGAATCGAGTGTTGTCAAAAAAATACACATTAGTGTGTCTTTCTCTCCATCTAAAATCGAGACCTATGAAGCCCTTTTTCAGGAATTATGTGATGTATTTGCTTGGATCTATGGGGAGATGCCAGGTATTGACCCAAATATAGTAGTGCATGAAATTAAAACGTATCCTAATACTGAACCAGTTTGGAAATGCCTTTGTCTAGTCCATCTAAAGAAGGTTGTTGCAATTAAGAGTGAAATTTAAAAACTCCTTCATGTTGGTTTCATATATCTCATTCCTCTCACTAATTGGGTGTCTAATGTTGTCCCTATCATGAAGAAACATGGGACTATCCAAGTATGTGTCGATTATTGGGATGTGAATCGTGCTTGTCCCAAGGACAACTACCTGACCTCGTTCATCGACCAGATTTTTTATGACAATGTCACTTTTGAAATCTATTCCTTGATGGATGGTTTCTCTAGATAAAATCAAATCAACATTCTCCCAGTAGATCAACCTAAAACTGCATTGATTTATCACTGGGGTAATTTTTCCTACCAAAAACTCCCATATGGTCTGAAGAATTTTGGATCCACATTTTAGTGGGCCATGGATTACACTTTTCATGATATTAAATACATCATGAAACCCTATTTGGATGATCTTCCTGCTCATTCTAAGCGTCGGGCTGATCATATCATGCATCTTAGGGCCATTTTCCTATGTTGTAGATATTATAATATTTGATTAAATCCACACAAATGTGTGTTCTGTGTCAGTTCTGGAATCAATTCTAGTTTTTTTAATCTTGAATCAAGGAATTCAGATTGATCCTCTGAAATTTCAGAAAATCGTATACTTTCCTACACCTTCTTCACTAGTTCAACTTCAACGACTTCAAGGGAAAGATAACTTCTTGTGACAGTTCGTTCCTAATAATTCCAAGTTGACTAATGCATTCACTCGCTTGCTTAAGGAAGGGGTCCTCTTCCATTGGGAAAATAGAGATCATAAAGCGTTTGATTCCTTGAGATATGTACAGGTTCAAGCATCTCTATTGTACCCCCCTGATAACCGACGAAACTATTTCCTTTACCTCGTTGGTGCCATTTCTACTATAGCAATGGTATTGGTCCTAAAGGACAATGTTTGGACAAAACAAACCATATATTACTTAACTCAGAATATCAATGATACCGAGATCAAGTACACAGAGATGGAAAAGTTGGCTTTGGTGGTTGTTCAATCCGTCCAAAGGTTTCAACATTACATCTTGCTCTGAAAAAATACGGTTGTTTCAGGTTGTAACCCTATGACATACATTTTTTCACGTCAATTACTGGGGGGAAGATACTCTAAATGGATCATTTTCCTACAAGAGTTTTACATGGAGTTCATCAAATCCAAGTCAAAAAAATCTTTGTTTTTCTCTAAGCTGATGTGCAACCTTCCTTCCCCTGATTCTGAGTCGACATCTGATGATTCTATCCCTGATGAGTCGTTGTTTTTTATTTCATCATCTGACCCGTGGTATGGAGACATTATGATTTATCTCCAGACCCAAAATTTCCAGTCTGATACTTCTTGCTCTGAGCAACGACGTATTCGATACCAAGCCAAAATTTACATTATCATTGGCGACACTCTTTATCGACACAGTATCGATAGGGTTTTACATAGGTGCCTCACACATGAGGAGTCCAAGAAAGTACTTAATGAATTCCATTCAAGAGCATGTGGCGGTAATTTACCTGGTTACGCTACCGCGTAGGTTACTTCTGGCCTACTATCTCTCGAGACTATATTCTCTCCGTCCAGAAGTGTCATGCATGAAAAATTTGTGATCGTAAGACCCGTGCTTGTTACACTAAACTTTGTCACCATGACTGTCGATTCGGATCTCTCACCATCCGATGAGTGTTTCAAGTGAATCCCCTATGAATCTTGAGGTATAACAATACCAAGGACAAAAGGAATTTTTTTTTTCACTGCTTAAAAACCATTTTTGAGAATCTGTGCAATTTTCCTGTGCATTACCTGCACATGTACAATTTATTCCACTATAAAATGCGCAAATCTATGCATTGTCTTCCACTATAGACTGCACAGTTTTTCTCACGCAAGTAAAAATCAAAAAGAAAATTATAGAAGCTTTGGTGGAGGAATCTTATCCAAATTTGAAACCTCGAACCACTACATACCTACTCCTCATCCCTTGGATCATGGAACTAATCTCCTCATTTTAAGAATAATAACCCTTGAGAAGAGGAAATATAAACCTCTTCCTCCTACCTATAAATTGAGCATAGGACTGGAGGAATGAGGGACTTGGATTTGTAAACTTATGTTGTTGATTTGGGGTTTGAAGATTTTTTCATTAGGGGAAGCAGTGGAGACCATTGCAAGAGCCTTGTGACATCAAGGCAACCAAGTTGTAAGCTTGTTTTCCATTCAATTCACTACAAAGTAATTGTTATTTTCTAATTGAATCTATTTTTGATGTTATTTGTAAGATTCATTGGTCACTCACGTGGTTTATGACTGATTAATGTTTCAATTATATGTTTTATGCTAAATTAGGGATTCTATTTACCTTTGATTGTATATGCGAGATACTTTTATCCCTTTGAATGTTTTTGTCTATGCAGATCTCTTTTGGAGCATCATAAAGAAGTTGTGGAAAACATTTGGAAAGAGTTTAAGGAATTGAGGAAAATATGGTTGTGGAAAGCATTGAAAGGATTTCTACAAGAAATTCGTTAATAGGTAGGTGATCCTTCACATACTAAATGTTTCATGTTTTAGTTATAGGCTAAGGAAAGGTTGCAATTATTTTGATTTTTATTACTAGATTTTGTTGGAAATCTAGGGAGATGCCTTCTTTCCGTAGAAGGAATTTGTTTGCGTAACAAATTGGCGACTCCACTGGGGAACGAGAGTTCTCCTTTATGTCATTATGTAACCCTTGCCACGTTTAGATGCTTTTAAGAATTGAAATTTCTAGTTTGAGACCTTTGTTTTTTATTTTTTCCTAAGTTTTTATGTCTGCCCAGCTTACCTTTAGCAATAGTGCACATATCTGTGCAATTATTCCTTAGCAAGTGTGTATGTGCACTGAATTAAGCTGGTTTACTACACAAATTTGTTAAAAAATGAAAATTTGTGGATTTTTCAGGTCTTCTTTGTTTTGAGCACTACTTAGAGGTTTTGATCGCCTTTAAGTGTCATCTCTTTTGATCTTTGGAATTTTCGTGAAAATTTAGTTTGAGTTATATGTTAATGAAATCTTAGATTACATTTGATTTCATTTGGGTTTTATAATCTTCGTGAAATTTCATTTACTTACACTTAATTGGTTCTTTCGTAGTATTAGTGAAAGAAGGTACTACTGTCCATAAGTAGTCTTGTTATATTGTTCTTTCGTTGATCTAGAATAATCTTGTGTTTGTTATGAATAATTCTCTTGCATAGATTACATTTGCATGGTATTTTCCATATATTACAGCTGCATAGTTTACATTAGGGAAAAGTCAACCATAGATTTAGATCAATGTATTTTATTGTCTTTTTGCGGGAAATCACTTATCTTTACAATTTTGGGTTTTGAGTTTTTGTTGGTTTACTGATCTATCAAAAAATAGTCTTTCACTTCTTGTATTAGTTGTGTGAATCTCTTTTATTTAATTAAATCTCATCATATATTCATTTATTCCTATTGTAAAGAATTATTTCATCAGTTGAAAATATAGTGTCTCTCATTGAAAGATAGTTCTGATTTCAATTTGCATGCTTGTTTTAAACATAAAAACAAAAATTTGCTTGGAATTGATTAGCATTAGTATTTTCTTGCTGAAAATTAGTGCATTAGAGAATCTATTATATTTTCTCTTATTTATCAATTCTTGCATTGGAAGTGAATGGAACCTCTCTCCTTACTTTAGTTAGGATTTATCGAAGTGATAATGTAAATATTACATTATCATATTCAATTGCATTCAATTTTGGGTCAAGTCATAACACCACCAATTTCATATCCAATTACCCTTTGAGTAAATAATAGCTTTAAAACACAGCGGTAATAAAATCAATCTAGAATTTTTTATATTTTTAGGACTCTTTTCCACCTACATTAGATCGAGTTGTAGGAATTTGTAATAGGGAAGTGAGTTAACTTTCCAAATCTGCAACAAACACTAGAATCTTGCGATAAGGAGTAAATCCAGTTATTATAGTTTGGCTATGGGAAGCTCCTCTAATAAGGGATTTAAGTGTGAGATCATATTGGTCCTGGTGGAGTGATCGACCCCACTTCGTTGGTTATGGTAGAGTGATTTGCATGCATTAAAAACAATTCCGAAAGGTACTTGGGAGTCACTTGAAAGTAAACCTCGGATTAACCATGTTGAGGAACTTTCAAGGGGATTGAGCTTTGTTACTCCTCCCTTGCGTGTACATATGATCTGCGACTGCCCCCCCATGTTAAATTTATTATAAGTGGAAACCTTAGGGACCATAATCTTAGGGCTATTACCTAAGGTGACGACAGAGGTGAAGTATCTGTTGTACCTGGAACAAACGTTGACTAGACTCAATTGGACCTTTTTGGAGGGTATTCTTCACTCGAGATGGCATAAGTGGAGTTACTTGCACCAAATCATGTTCATTAAGTAGGTTTTCAGGGTAACTGGTTCCACCCATGATCCAGGTGGCTCCAGGGACACACACAAGACAAAGAGGGCTTATGAAAGCTCAAAAATCAAAATGGCGGGAATGTGGAAAACTTAGTTTCAAGTTGAAGATCTCGTCGTCCTGATCGCAATGGTAAAAATGGTTCATCAAACCGAGTTCATATGCGAAAGTTAGAGTTGTTCAAATTTCTAAGGTTGACTGGATGACTTGACAGACCTAAGAAGGACACAATTTCGCAGAAATCCAGCCACCAGATTCTGGTCAGCTCCAGCCAGATTCCAGGAAAAATTGTGGGACATTTAAAATGTCTCCTTCGGCCTAAAAACCAAATTTCAGAATTGTGTGATTTGTTTAATTTAAAACAAAAAAATAGGGTAGCAGGCCATGACCCCTGCCACCCCCATCGGACCCCTTTTCCAAAACATATTAAAAAAAATGTTATAATTAAAGGGTCGGCGGCCATGAACACACTAGGCCCACACCCATGTGGCAACCGTTTAAACAATATATGGGTGGGGCACGGGCTGTCACCCCTGTCGCCCCGCCTCCATACCCCATTCATACCATATATATAAACGACGGAGATGGGCGAGCGGCTCGATGCGGGTCCTGCCCCCCAATAAAAAAATTACATTTGGTTTTAAAACAATATGCAACCAATTTGGGAGGGGGCGGGATTTTACCACCTAACCTCCTCCCCACAATTTGTGGATCTCACCATTGGGCCAACGACTTTGGGAATTTTTCCCAACATTTTTTATATAAACCCGTCATTTCCTCAATACACCCAGGAAGGTCGGAGTGTGCACACATTTCGAGGTTTATTATTACTTTATTTTTATGCAGGTGGAACCATGAGCCAACATGCAGAGGCAATGGAACCATGATTGAGCCTCATTTCTAGAGGGGGAAAATTTTCCCAATGTCCAAATTGGACAAATTTTATATGGATTTTGCACCTCTTGGTGACACGAACTTGATGGCGGCGTTAGTTTCTGAAACAAAGGTCTCGATTTATTGGCCATATTCCAGATGGGGATGAGGGTGTCAGATTTCAGCATGTGGACAGTCAGTTTCTTGCCATTCGATGAAATTTTTGTGATGGTGCATTCAGATCCAACGACTGAGCAGCCTATTCTTCAACTAGAATTAGAGTTGAGGTATATGAAGTGTTGTGGCCATGTACTTCATTGATTATTATTGTAGGATTCTTTGTGTCATGTCGATTCCTGCTTGATATATGATGCATATTCTTCATGTTTATTTGTTGTTGTTGATTCCTGCTAATTTAAGATGCAGAATATTTGGGTGTATTTGATGTGGTATGTATTTATCATGGATGGTGATTTATGTTGTGAGATCCCTTTGTTGCCTTGATGGTGGGATACTCTTTGTCACTATGTGTGAAGTTTTCATGCTGATAGGAGGTTTGTGATGAGTGAGATTTCCTTATAACGGAACTTCTCGTGGAGAGACTTTTTCCACTCATGTTGAGGGCTTTTCCTTGTATGACAAATCAAAAAAATCCATGTACATTACCACTAGTTACAACACTGAATGAAGTAGCCAACACCATCGAGACATTGAGGCTCAGAGACGTATTCCACATTAGATGAAGTCCATTATTAAACCTCTTGTGTTTTGTCGTATGATTGTTGACATGTTTTCCTCTTAATTATATTTGCATGTGTGTTCATTAATTCTTTGAAAAATGAAATTCTAACACATCAGCGGAAGCAAAAGGTCTTGGTTAAAAGGGTATCAGAAATTTACCCGGATGAAGTGGTATCAAAGCGGTCTTCTTACTGATGTGAATCGCAAGTGTGAGCCATTGAACGTGCATCAATGGAGGATTTCAAAGACATGTATGAGACCATTCTTAGGGTGTTCGAGAAAGCAGACATGTTGTATGAAGCTTATGAGAAACGAGCAGCAGATAACGTTGAGTTGAGAACACTTATACAAGAGAAGAAGGAGGACAAGCAACGATTGTAGCTTCAATTACAAGCCACGATAGAGGCATTGGAAGAATTGAAGTGCAACGACCATAGTCTTCAAACATATCACGATTCATTAAAGACACTTCTACGAGAAGAGAAGGAGGAGAAGCAACGATTGCAGCTTCAATTGCAAGCCACGACAAAGGCATTGGAAGAACTGAAGTGCAACGAAGGAAGTCTTCAAACAGACCATGATGAATTAAAGACACTTCTACGAGAAGAGAAGTAGGAGAAGCAGCGATTGCAGCTTCAACTACAAGCCGCAACAAAGGCATTGGAGGAAGTGAAGCATAACGAAGGCTCAAAGAAGCCCTCTTCACATGTTTCAAAATTGACAGCTGAGGTAAACAGTTGTAATCATTCTTCAGTATTATCTTCACATGCTATTATCTTTGTTGGAAATGTGGAGATCCCCATTACAGTAACTGGCATGAGACTCCTTTCCAAGACGTGTTACAATGGAGGAGGACTTGGCATTCATGGCCAAGTCATAACTAAACCATTGGAGGTTGGGCATAGACCTCGCTACGCAGGTTTGGGATACACTGAAGGATAATGTTCGAAGGTGTCAGAAGCCTCCATGACAATGTGGAAACCCTCAAGGAGAGAGAATGATGGAAACACTTCACCATCATCTTATGGAAGCGCATATTGCAAAGAGAAAGCTAAGGCAAGCTCTCATCACCATAATGACATAAGAGGCAAACACATATTTTTGAACTCACCAAGGAAAATGATTCATGGGAACACTTCACCATCATCCCATGATAGTGCATGTCGCAATAGAAGAGCTGAGACAAGCTCTCATCAGCATGATCGCACCAGATACCACCAGGAAAGGTATAATAAGTCTCGATATTCGCAAGTTCATTTTAATTATAAGAATGTTTCTAATCATGAACATAAAAAATGGCATAGGAAAAATTTTCGTTTTTGTGGTTTACATAACCATGTAATTCCTAATTGTTGGAAAATAATGGCAACACAAAGGAGGATGAGGCATGGAAATCCTTCTCCACAGCAGGGAAAGAAACTGGTTAATCAACTCTGGAGAAAGAAAACCTTTTGCAGCCATTGCAACCAAATTAGACCTCAAAGATCCACGTGTTCGAGGCTCCATCCAGAGCAACACCTTAAGGATGAAGCATCCGTTAATGAATCAGTGGGAACAATTGGTCGACAAATGAATCCACCACATTCATGGTGGTCCTATTTATTAGGAAAAATATGGTTTTCCTAGATATGGTAGTGTTTCATGGCTGTGTCTTATAAATCATGTGTTTTATTTCTTTTTTAAAAGTGATGATGTATTTCTCTGTCACTTGCAATGCGACGATGATGTCTTTAGCCTTGTATTAATAGATGGGGTATTATTGATTCCATTTTGATGTAAGCTTGACCACTAAGTATGTGTTATAAACTCGTGGAAAGTATGGGAATGCTTGGGTCATACTTTGTCATATTTGAGCATGTAATTTGCAAGAAATTGTACTACAAGTTTGCAAAATATGCAGGTGTCGGTTCATCGCTTAACGCTCTAAAGAACAAAGGTGAAGGAGATGGGATGGTGACCTTTTTTAGGACACTTGTGGTGCAGACATTGTACACAATAGTTGTAGATTATTGTTGATGCTTTTGGAGGACCAAAAGCTCCTTAGTGGGGAGGAATGATCCAGGTGGCTCTAGGGACACACACAAGACAAAGAGGGCTTATGAATGCTCAAAAATCAAAGTGGCAGGAATGTGGAAAACTCAATTTCAAGTTGAATATCTCGTCGTCCGGATCACAATGGTGCAGATGGTTCATTAAATCAAGTTCGTATCTGAAAGTTAGAGCTCGTCAAAGTTCTAAGGTTGATTGGATGACTTGACAAGTTAAGGAGGACACAATTTCATAGAAATCCGGCCACTGGATTCTGGTCAAGTCCGGCCAAATTTCGGGTGAAATTGTGGGACATTTAAAATGTCTCCTTTGACCTAAAAACCGAATTTCATAATTTTGTGGTTTGTTTAATTTAAAACAAAAAAAAAATATTAAAACAAATAGGGTGGTGGGCCATCACCCCCGCCACCCCCATCGGACCCCTTTTCCAAAACATCTAACAAAAATTTTATAATTAAAGGGCTAGTGGCCATGACCCTGCCAAATCCGCAACCATGTGGCAACCATTTAAACAATATATGGGTGGGATGCAGGCTATCACCCCTGCCACCCCCCCTCCATACCACATTAATACCATATATATAAACGACAGAGACAGGTGGGCTACCCGATCCGAGTCCGGGCCCCCAATAAAAAAATTATGTTGGGTTTTAAAACAATATGCAACCAATTTTGGAGGGGCGGGGTTTGACTGCCCGTCCTCCTCCCCACAATTTGTGGATCTCACCGTTGGGCCAATGGCTTCCTTTGGGAAGTTTGCCCAACATTTTTTATATAAACTTGTCATTTCATCAATGCACCCAGGTAGGTCGAAGAGGTTACGCATTTTGAGGTTTATTATTGTTTTATTTGTATGCAGTTGGAACCATGAGCCAACATGTAGAGGCAGTGGAACTATGATTGAGCCTCATTTCCATAGGGGCCAAATTTTCCCAATGTCCAAATTGGACAAATTTTATATGGATTTTACACCTCTCGACGACATAAACTTGATGGCAGTGCTAGTTTGTGCAACAAAGGTCTCAATTTTTTAGCCATATTCCGGATGGGGATGACAGTGTCATATTTCAGCATGTGGACAGTCGATTTCTCGCCATTCAACGCCACGTTTGTGATGGTGCATTCAGATGCAGCAATTGACCAGCCTATTCTTCATCTAGCATTAGATTTGAGGTATATGAAGTGTTGTTTCCATGTACTTCATTGATTATTACTGTAGGATGCTTTATGTCATATCGATTCCTGCTTTATGTATGATGCAGATTCTTCATGTTTATTTGATGTTATTGATTCATGCTGATGTAAGATGAGAAAAATTTAGGTGTATTTTATGTGGTATGTATTTATCATGGATGGTGATTTATGTTTTGAGATCCCTTTGTTGCCTTGATGGCGGGATGCTCTTTGTCACTATGTGTGAAGTTGACATGCTGATAGGAGGTTTGTGATAAGTGAGAATTCCTTGTAACGAAACGTCTCATGGAGATAATTTTGCCACTCATGTTGAGGGGTTTTCCTTGTATGAAAAGTCAACAACATCCATGTACATTACACCAGTTACAACACTGAATGAAGCGGCCAAAACCATTGAGACACCGAGGCCCAAAGACGTAGTCCACACTAGACGAACTCCATTATTAAACCTCTTGCGTTTTGTCATATGATTGTTGACATGTTTTCCTCTTAATTATATCTGCATGTGTGTTCATTAATGCTTTGAAAAATGCAATTCTAACACATCAGCCGAAGAAAAAGGTCTTGGTTAAAAGGGTATCAGAAATCTACCCAGATCGAGTGGTATCAGAGCAGTCTTCTTGCTGATGTGAACCACTGAACGTGCATCAATGGAGGATGTCAAAGACATGTACAAGACCATGCTCAGGGTGTCTGAGAAAGCAAACATGTTGTATGAAGCTTATGAGAAACAAGCAGCAGATAAAGTTGAGTTTAAAACACTTCTACAAGAGGATAAGGAGGACAATAAATGAATGTAGCTTCAATTACAAGCCATGACAGAGGCATTGGAAGAATTTAAGCGCAACGACCAAAGTCTTCAAACATATCATGATGCATTAAAGACACTTCTATGAGAAGAGAAGGAGGAGAAGCAACGATTGCAGCTTCAATTGCAAGCCAAGATAGAGGCATTGGAAGAATTGAAGCGCAATGACGGAAGTCTTCAAACAGATCATGATGCATTAAAGACACTTCTACGAGAAGATAAGGAGTAGAAGCACCAATTTTAGCTTCAGCTACAAGCCGTGACAAATGCATTGGAGGAAGTGAAGCATAGTGAAGGCTCAGAGAAGCCCTCTTCATATGTTTCAAAATCGACAACTGAGGCAAACATTTGTGATCATTCTTTAGTATTATCTTCACATGCTATTATTTCTGTTGGAATCGTGGAGATCCCCATTACAGAAACTAGCATGAGACTCCTTACCATGATGGGTTACAACAAAGGAGGACTTGGCATTCATGGCCAAGGAATAGCTCAACCATTGGATGTTGTGCAGAGACCTTTCTACACAGGTTTGGGATACACTGAAGGAGAATTCTCAAAGGTGTCAAAATCCTCCACGACAATGTGGAAACCATATAGTAGAGAGAATGATGGAAACACTTCACCATCATCTTATGGCAGCGCATATTGCAGAGAGAAATCTGAGGCAAGCTCTCATCACCATAATGACATAAGAGGCAAACACATATTGTTGAACTCACCAAGGAGAATGATTGATGGGAACACTTCATCATCATCCCATGACAGCGCATGTCACAATAGAAGAGTTGAGACAAGATCTCATCACCATGATCGCATCAGATACCACCAAGAAAGGTATAATAAGTCTCGATATTCGCAAGTTCATTTTGATTATAAGCATGTTTCTAATCATGAACTTAAAACATGGCATATGAAAACTTTTCGTTTATGTGGTTTACATAACCATGTAATTGTTGAGTGTTTGAAAAGAATGGCAGCACAAAGGAGGATGAGGCATGGAAAGCCTTCTCCACATCAGGGAAAGAAAATGATTAAGTAGGTCTGGAGGAAGAAAACCTTTTGCAGCCATTGCAACCAAAGTGGACCTCAAAGATCCATGTGTTTGAGGCTCCATCCAGAGCAACACCTTAAGGACGAAGCGTCGGTGCATGAATCAGTGGGAACAATTGGTTGAAAAATGAATCCACCACATTCATTGTGGACCTCTTTATTAGGAAAAATATGGTTTTCCTAGATATGGTAGTGTCTCATGGTTGTGTCTTATAAATCATGTGTTCTATTTCTTTTGTAAAAGTGACGATGTATTTTTCCATCACTTGCAATGCGACAATGATGTCTTTGGCCTTGTATTAATAACTGGGGTATTATTGATTCCATTTCAATGTAAGCTTGACCAATCAGTATGTGTTATAAACTCATGGAAAGTATGGGAATGCTTGGGTCATAGTTGGTCATATTTGAGCATGTAATTTGCAAGAAATTTTACTACAAGTTTGCAAAAGATGCAGGTGTCGTCTCATCGCTTAAGGCTCTAAAGAACAAAGGTGATGGAGATGGAAGGGTGACCTTTTCCAAGACACTTGTGGCGCAGACATTGTACACAGTAGTTGTAGATTATTGTTGATTATTTTGGATGTTGTGAAACCAACTCCAAAAATAGAAGAAAAGAGATATCAACGCCTTAGAAATCAGCCACTTCGAGGGGGCAACCTCCAATACATTAAATAAATGAACAATTCTTGGATGATACAAATGAAAAAACCTTCTTTCTATATATAGGAGTCTATGGGGCCACAATGTAATCCTAGCCGACCTAACAATAATAATTTAAGGGCACAATAATAACAATATGGGGGTTACAGGGGTACAACAATAACGATAAGGGGGTTACACTAACAACAATAAGGGACAATACTAGTAATATAGGGACCTAACATGCTCCTCCCCTTCAAAAAAGTGTTGTCCTCAAAAATTGAGTAGCTCTGGGTGATTTTGTATAAAATTCTCATCCTCCCATGTAGAATCTTTCTAAGAAAGTCCATTTGATGAGATACTCCAGTTCGATTGATTTTAGTTGTTTGTGCTCTTTTGTTTCTGCTGACTGCTCAGCTCCAACATGGTTTTTCCTTCCTCACTGGAAGTTCAGAAATATTGTTTGAACTGGAAGTTTGTCCCCTATAACCTTTTTTAAGCATGAAACATGGAAAATTGGATGCACTCTTGTAGAATCAGGAAGCTCCAATTTGTATGCCATAGTACCAATATTTTGCAAAACCTTGTAAGGACCATAGTACTTTGGCGATAATTTATTATCCTTCTTAGCTTGCTTGAGGGAAATTTGGTTGTATGTTTGTAGCCGTAAAAATACCCAGTCTCCCACATCAAATCTTCTCTCACTGCGATGTTGATCTGCTTATTGTTTCGTTGGATTTTGTGCCAAATTTAGGTTATCCTTTAAGAGTTGGAGAACTTCTTGTTGATGCTCTATGTGATCCTCCACTACTTGAACCCTATAATTTTCCCTTAAAGAAGATGTGATGGATGGTGCATGATATCCATAAAGTGCCCTAAATGGGGTCATTTTTGCTGCAGTATGGAAGGAAGTGTTATACCACCATTCAGCAAGAGGTAACCACTTGACCCATTGTGCTTGCTTATCATATACAAAACAACGAAGATATCCTTCCAAACACTTATTCATTATCTCTGTTTGACCATCAAATTGAGGATGATAAGATGAACTATGAGCTAGTTGAGTACCCAAACAAGAAAATAATTATGTCCAAAAAATTCCTGTAAAAATGGGATCTCTGTCACTTACAATAATCTTCGAGTTTCCATGTAGCTTTTGAATTGTTTCCATAAATGCAGTAGCAATTGTGCTCGCTTTAAATGGATGAGATAATGCACAAAAGTGTGCATACTTGGTAAGTCTATCAACCACCACCATGATGACACTCCTTCCTTCGGACTTAGGTAAACCTGTGATAAAATCCATTGAAATCTCATCCCAACATTGAATTGGAATGGATAAAGGTTGTAGAAGACCTGGGATCTTAATTGTCTCAACTTTATTTTACTGGAAAACCAAAAATTCCACCACAAACTTTTGAATATCAGATTTAAGGCCATCCTAACAAAATTCTTTCTTCACCCTGTGGTAAGTTTTTAAAAATCCCGAGTGTCCTCCCAAAGGAGAAATGTGCAATTCCAAAATGATCTTTTGTTTTAGTTGGGAATTCTTGCAAATATATAAGTGATCTTTGTACCATAACAAATCATTTTTCCAACTATATGTATCAGATGTACTAGGATCTTGCTGCAACTTTTGAAAGAGAGTCCACACTTCTTTGTCCTTCTTCCATTCATCTTTTGCTTCGGTTATCCAATATGGTTGGATAATTGAAATGGCATAAAGGAATGCTTCCACCTCTTCATCCTTTCTTGAGAGTGCATCTGCAACAAAATTTATCTTCCATTTTTTGTAGATGATTTCAAAGTCATAACCCAACATCTTTGTGACCCATTTTTTCTACTCTTCAGAAGATAGTCTTTGTTGCAAAAAGTGTTTAAGACTGTCATGATCATTTTTTACCTTGAAGTGTCTTCCCATTAGGTAAGGTCTCCATTTCTTTAGTGCATGCAGTATTGCCAACATTTCCTTCTCATAAATAGACTTTTGTAAATAATTTCCTTTGATTGAATGACTTTCAAAAGCAACGGGTCTTCCTTCTTGCATTAAAACAGCACCAATTCCATTTCCTGAGGCATCACATTCCACAATAAAGGTTTTTTTTTAAGTCTGGCATAACTAAGACTGGTGCTAGGCACATTGCCTCTTTAATATGTTCAAAGGCCTTAGTTGATTTAGGAGTCCATGAAAATGCATCTTTATTCAATAATGTTGTTAGAGGTGCTACTATTCTCCCATAATTCTTATCAAACCTGCAATAATACCCTGTTAACCCGAGAAATCTGTGCAACTGCTTTATGGTTGTGGGGACTTTCCATTCCTTAATGGCTTTAATTTTGTTAGGGTCTACCTTAACACCCTCGTGAGATACAATATGACCCAGATATTCCACCTCTTGCACTCCAAAGAAACATTTGGATGTTTTTGAATATAATTGTTTCTCCTGCAATAGTTTGAGCACCCTGTTAACATGTTGAACATGATCCTTCCAAGACCTGTTGTAGATTAGTATATCATCAAAAAATACTAGCACAAATTTTCTAAGGAAGGGTTTGAAAATGGAATTCATCAACCCTTGAAATGTAGGCAAATAGTAGAAGTCCAAAAGCAAATACCAAAAATTCATAATGGCTCCCCATGAGTTTGGAAACACTCAAGCGTAGACTCTCACTTGACTTAATCTTTGATGATGTCCTGAATGAAGATCCAACTTGGTAAATAAATTTCTCAATGTAATTCATCCAATAATTCATCAATCTTAGGAATGGGAAATTATCTTTAATAGTGAGCTTATTGAGCTCCCTATAATATGGACACATGCGCCATGATCCATCCTTCTTGTGCACCAATACTACTGGAGCAGAGAAAGAACTTTGACTAGGTTGAATAATACTAGCCTCTAACATTTCTGCAATCATATGTTCAATTTCACTCTTTTGGACATAATGTAGAAATTTGAATAACTGATATGTTATCCACCGAGATTCTCCTGATCACACACTATTTTATCTTCATGCACAATACAGAATCTCTTCTACCATTGATCATCACATGCGGAAATAAAATCAATTGCATGCACACATTAAAGCCATAAACAATCACACATATAAACACAGTATAAATAAAAAAAGCTAAAGTCGAAACCCCCAACTATCCTGGATATTATATATGTCATAGAGATCATAAAAATCATCGTACAAAGTTCTAAGCTCTTCGTGATAACCCAATTGCTACGACCAGACCAGAAAGTTGAGATTCATGCTCATGGTCCAATCTCTTCCACTTGATAGCCTGCCTCTACTGCACAATCCCTGCTGAATAATGCCTCTTGATGAGTTCAAATTACCCCAGCCTTGCTCACGCGGTATTTATAGGCATCTCTACTGAGTGTTGGATGCAAACCATGCATCACTTATAGTCACAACTGATAGTCATACTTTCCCTTTCACCTATCTCTGCACTGGTCTCCACTGAAACTGTCCATGCACTGAAGTTAACTGATGTATTATTTAGTTGATTAATGATTTTATAATTAGTGAATTAATTAATAATTAATTCACACCACTCTCACTAATTGTATCAATCAGTTAAACTAGATACAAATAACTCAACTATGTTTAGATTAGTTAAACTGAATACAACTCCACTAACTTCCTCAATCAACTCCACTAAACTCTGTCACATGAGTTCTAACTGAAGTATCCATGCAATAGCTCCACATAACCCTCAGGAATAGCGTAATTCCTTCTGTCAGCTCCTGTGCCACATCTGTGCACTTAACTGAAGTGCTCCAAGAGAATAAGATAATGTTTATAGTCCAAATATTATTAAGAGCTACTTATCTTGACCTTGATAAAATATAATTCATAATAATATATAAATAAATCCATCTATTTTTCAGCAATATATCACAAATATCTGCAACTCACCACGTATGTGATGACATATCTAAAATAGACAAAATAATCTGTGTGGCCCCCACCTAGTTTTGAGTGGTCAACAACTAGGATCGGGAATGATGTTTCAGGATGCCTCCTTCACTGTTTCTTGTTGCAATATTCAACACTCCCTCTCAACAAGAAAGGACTGTCTTTTCATGCGACATGCAACTCCATGCATTCGCCCTGCAACCTTCACAAGCGCCATGCAACTCCATGCATCTGCTCTACAACTCCTCTGAAACTGAATAGGCTCCAAACAACTCAATCAATCTGATGCATCTATCATCAAAGTCTTCAACTTCTGCTAGTACCAACTGCACATGTCATCAGTAACCACTGCACTATTGAACTCTTGCACCCATGCACTCTGCAATTACTTTCAACTCTGATCCGCACTCCAGTATCCGACACTGTCACTTTGATCTGCCTGCATCAATCCAACTGATCATGCTACTGCTGCGCTATGGGCACCTCGTAGCTAGGTTCAATTCATGAGATCCACACCATCTCATGAATCCTACCCAGAAATCTCCTCTTGGGATTACTCATGCATGTCGCCCCACCTCTCACCTGGTGGTATAGCTGCATGCACTCCCTCTGCCCATCTGGCACGAAATTTCTCTGCATGAGTGGTTTCTCCCACTCCATTATCCTCATCTTGTGGCTGCTCCACATCCTGAGGTTCACTCTTACCTGCATGCAAAACTTTCTCCCTCTCAAGCATCAATTGCATGTCTTTCTCGCACTTCCCAACAGTAGGAAGCTCTGTAGACATCCCATCTACTTCAAGTCTGTAGAGATTCTTGGCTTGAATCCCAACCTTCTTGACTTGTCCTTCCTCATCCACACTAACTCCTACACTCTGAAGCTCATCCCTGTAGTGGAAAAACTTTGTCAAGTATACCAGAATAGTGTCATTCTTCTCCATTTTTATTTTCCCGAGTTTATCCTAAAACTCAACTGCTTCAATGATTTGCAATTGCTCCAATGATCAATATCGCTTTGATATCATGTAGAAATTTGAATAACTGATATGTGATCCACCGAGATTCTCCTGTTCACACACTATTTTATCTTCATGCACAATACAGAATCTCTTCTACCATTGATCATTACTTGCGGAAATAAAATCAATTGCATGCACACATTAAAGCCATAAAAATTCACACATATGAACACAGTATGTAATGGGAAAGCTTAAAGCTGAAAACCCCCAACTATCTGTATATTATATATGTCATAGAGATCATGTAACAATCATTTTACAAATCTCCTCACAAGCTCTCAGTACAATCTCCAATTGCTACACACTAATCAAGCTAGATCTAGCAAAACACATGCTCCAATCAATGCCACTTGATAGCCTGCCTCTACTGCGCAATCCCTACTGAAGAATGCCTCTTGATGAGTTCGAATTACCCCAGCCTTGCTCACGCATTCTTTATAGGCATCTCTACTAAGTGTTGGATGCAAACCATGCATCACTTATAGTCACAATTGATAGTCATACTTGCCCTTTCACCTATCTCTGCACTAGTCTCCACTGAAATTGTCCATGCACTGAAGTTAACTGATGTATTATTTAGTTGATTAATGAGTTTATAATTAGTGAATTAATTAATAATTAATTCACACCACTCTCACTAATTGTATCAATCAATTAAACTAGATACAAATAGTTCAACTATGTTTAGATTAGTTAAACTAAACACAACTCCATTAACTTCCTCAATCAACTCCACCAAACTCTGTCACATGAGTTCTAACTGAAGTATCCATGCAATAGCTCCACTTAACCCTCAGGAATAGCATAATTCCTTCTGTCAGCTCCTGTGCCACATCTGTGCACTTAACTGAAGTGCTCAAAGAGAATAAGATAATGTTTAGAGTCCAAATATTATTAAGAGCTAATAATATTCGACATATCTATTTTTAGACTGGCAATCTAAAAATAGATTCCGCCCAATATGTCTATAAATAGAAATCCATCTATTTTTCCAACTTGATCAACCATCCATAAATAACATCCTGCATTCATGAAATATGATCTAAACATTTCTAAATAGACATAGTCCCTACAAAAATGCACTGCGTAAAAATCACACATGTGGCCTCTACCTAGTTTTGGTGATCTTTCAACTAGGATCAGGAATGATGTTTCAGGATGCCTCCTTCATTGTTTCTTGTTGCAATCTTCAAAACATAAGGATATCTGTAAGGCCTAATGTTTGGAGGAACACTTCCTGGAATCAAATGAATAGCATGATCATGATCACGAATAGGTGGGAGTCCTTTTGGAGTATCAAACACCTTGGAATGATTGTCCAAGACCTTTTGGAGATCTAGAGAAATAGATGATTTTGATGTTGGAACTTCTAGTGAGCATAATTGTGCAATTACACCTCGTTTTTCTTTCTTCAGAAGCTTTGTCATGACATTAGAGCTTATTATATTTCCTAGCTTCCCTGCGATACCCCGTACTTCGATTTCCTTTCCTTCCAAAAAAAATTTCAAGAAAAGTTCTTGAAAATTAAAAGCTACCATCCCCAAAGACTGTAACCATTGTACTCCTAGTATAACATCAGCACCTCCCATTGGGATGGAAAGAATTGGACTATTCAATACATATTTCCCCATGGCTAGCTTGATATTATGCCATTTTCCATAGTAAGTTCCTCCATTTGCAACCATCACTTGACATTCTGGTGTTGGGTATAGGAAACAATTCAATTCCTTGGCTACCTTAAAATGAATAAAATTATGGGTACTACCCGAATCAAACAACACTATTACCTTTTTCTTCTTGATATGTCCTTCTATCTTGAGATTTTGAGGAGTTTTAATTCCTGCGAATGCATTACATGATATGGTCGGACTCATTTATTCTTCTGCTAGGGTTTCTTCCTAGTGTATATCCTCTAATTTTTAAGTTTCTTCTTCATTTTCTTCCTCCTCTTCAAAATCTATGTAAAATAATTTCTTCTTGGTGCAATTATGACCTTTAGTTTATTTGCTATCACAACTGTAGCAAATCCCTTTTGCTCTTTTTTCTTCCAATTTTTGTGGTGTCAATCTTGCAGGTTGTGGAAGTATAGGAGTAGCAACACTTCCATCTTTATAGATGTGAGTGGTAGGCTTCCTTGTCGCCATAATTTTACATTCAATTTTTCTTGCCAACCTAAATGCCTTCTCCAATGAATCAGGTTCCCAAATGCGAACTTCATGTTGGATGTTATCCTTTAAAGTCCCTCTGAAGGCATCAATCTTGTGTTTCTCTGGAATATTAGTTACCCTTATATTCAATTTTTGGAAGTCCTCAATGTGCTCCGCCACTAAACCCTTTTGTTTGAAATTTATCAATTGGCTAAAGAAGATGTTGTTCTTTGTATCCTCATAATGTGCTATCATTTCCTCCATAAAAATTGACCAAGTGACAATATTTTTATGGAAGCAAAGCCATCGATACCATACAAATGTATTTTGTTCAAAATGTAAAGTTGCAATGCGTACTTTTTGTGTGTTTTTCACATTATTGAGATCAAAATATTGCTCCATTTGTAGTATCCATGTTACAGGATCCTTGCCATCAAACTTCCTCATATCCATCTTTGGAATATGGTGGTTCTTCAATCCAACAATAGAGTTTATGAAATCACGATTAACATTTATTTTGTTCTCATCATGAGTTTCCTCTACTATATTTTCACCATTAAGAATCATTTCTTGTATCAACTTTGTCAAACCTTCGATGTCTGCTTTTAGATAATTCTTTATGTTTTCCATGTTGTCTTTCATTTTTTCTTCCATGTCCTCCATCTTAGCTTCCACACAATCCATCTTAGCTTCCACGCCTTTCTTCATACCATCCATCTTCGCTTCCATGCCTTTCTTCAAAACTTCCATTTCATTTTTTGTTGCTCTTTGCGAGAGCGAAATTTGGTGCACTTGCTCTTGTAATTTTGATAGATCATGTTGCAATTCTTCATTTTCATGAGTCATAGTAGAGTATTCTGAGGGCTTAATGGGTGTTGAATTCTTTTTAGGATGCATTTTAGAACCCAATACTGAAATATATTCTCAATAGGCCCTTGGAATCACTTCAAACTGATTTTTTACACAAAACTTATGCAATTCGGAAACAAATACACACATGTTTCTTGCTTTTGAGGATCTCGATATTGAAATTGAATTATCTATGTGGTTTTGGATCTTAAATATCTGAACTTTGGCACTGTGGTAGACCTCTGAATCATCTTTCGAATTCCACAGGTCTGACCTAATTTGGATTCTTCAAGGCAAAATTATGTCCAATCTCCCACAATGACCTAATTATGGACTGGTTCAGTAGAGCGAACTTTTATGACTTGCCACGTGTCCCTGTTTCCTCCTTCAGCTCTGAAATTGATAGAAAAGAAGCTACAGTTCGTGTACTTGCAGCATCTTTTTATAGCATTCCAATCTGATACTCAGAGAGAGAGTTATGAATATTTTCCCACGATCATATCTTTGAGATGAAATTCAGGAGCCTGAAAAGGCCCTAAGTTCCACAGATCATATCTTCAAAAATATTGCGAACCAAGGTCTAAAATTTTGCGAAGATGTGCCTCAGGATTTCGGCTTCATGCTCTAAAAAATTGAGCTTTTGAACCTTCGTAGAAAAAAAATTTATAGCAAACGTTCCACGATGACCTATTTGGAGCAGCGAAAACCCTAGAATTGAAAGCTCTGATACCAAATGTTGTGAAACCAGCTCCAAAAATAGAAGAAAAGAGATATCAACGCCTTAGAAATCATCCACTTCGAGGGGAAAACCTTCAATACATTACATAAATGAACAATTCTTGGATGATACAAATGAAAAAAACTCCTTTCTATATATAGGAGTCCATGGGGCCACAATGTAATCCTAGCTGACCTAACAATAATAATTTAAGGGCACAATAATAACAATATGGGGGTTACAAGGGTACAACAATAACAATAAGGGGGTTACACTAACAACAATAAGGGACTATACTAGTAATATAGGGACCTAACATTGGAGGACCAAAAGCTCCTCAGTGGGGAGGAATGATCCAGGTGGCTCTAGGGACACGCACGGGACAAAGAGGGCTTATGAATGCTCAAAATCAAAGTGGCAGGAATGTGGAAAACTTAGTTTCAAGTTGAATCTCTCATCGTCCTGATCGCAACGGTGTCGACATTTCGTCAAATCGAGTTCGTATGAGAAAGTTAGATCTGGTAAAAGTTCTAAGGTTAACTGGATGACTTGACAAGTTAAGGAGGACGTAATTTTGTAGAAATCCAGCCACCAGATTCCGGTCAGCTCCAGCTAGATTCTGAGCGAAATTGTGGGACATTTAAAATTTCTCCTTCGGCCTAAAAACCAAATTTCATAATTATGTGGTTTGTTGAATTTAAAACAAAAAAATATTAAAAAAATAGGGTGGCGATCCATGACCCCCGCCACCCCCATTGGACCCCTTTTCCAAAAAATAGAACAAAAAAATTATAATTAAAGGGTTGGTGGACATGACCTCGTCGAACCCGCACCCATGTGCCAACCGTTTAAACAATATATGGGTGGGGAGCGGGTTTTCACCCCTACCGCGCCTCACCCCACCCCCCCCCCCCCCCCCCCCCCCCCACCCCCCTCCAAACCACATTCACACCATATATATAAACGACGGAGATGGGCGGGCCACCCGATGTAAATCTGACACCCCAATAAAAAAATTATGTTTGGTTTTAAAACAATATGCAACCAATTTGGGAGGGGAAGGCTTTTGACCACCCAACCTCCTCCCCACAATTTGTGGATCTCACCATTGGGCCAGCGGCTTCCTTTTGGAAGTCCGCCCAACATTTTTCATATGAACCCATCATTTCGTTAGTGCACCAAGGTAGGTTGGATCGGGCACACATTTTTAGGTTTATTATTATTTTATTTGTATGCAATTGGAACCATGAGCCAACATGCAGAGGCAGTGGAACCATGATTGAGCCTCATTTCCAAAGGGGCCAAATTTTCCCGGTGTCCAAATTAGACAAATTTTATATGGATTTGACACATCTCAGAAACACGAACCTGATAGCGGTGTTATTTTATGCAACATAGGTCTCAATTTTTCAACCATATTCTAGATGGGGATGGTAGTGTTGGATTTCAGCATGTGGACAGTTGATTTCTCGCCATTCGACGCCACGTTTGTGATGGTGCATTCAGATCCAACGATTGACCAGCATATTCTTCATCTAGCATTAGAGTTGAGGTATTTGAAGTGTTTTTTCCATGTACTTCATTGATTATTTTTGTAGGATGCTTTATGTCATATCGATTCCTGCTTTATTTATGATGTAGATTCTTCATGTTTATTTGTTATTGTTGATTCCCACTGATGTAAGATGCGGAATATTTAGGTGTATTTGATGTGGTATGAATTTATCATGGATGGTGATTTATGTTGTGAGATCCCTTTGTTGCCTTGATGGCAGGATACTCTTTGTCACTATGTGTGAAGTTGTCATGCTGATAGGCTTTATGTGATGAGTGAGAGTTCCTCGTAACAAAATGTCTCATGGAGAGAATTTTTCCACTCATGTTGAGGGCTTTTCCTTATATGACAATTCAATAGCATCCATGTACATTACCAACAGTTACAACACTGAATGAAGCGACCAACACCATTGAGACATCGAAGCCTAGAGACGTAGTCCACACTAGACGAACTCTATTATTAAACCTCATGTGTTTTGTCATATGATTGTTGACATGTTTTCCTCTTAATTATATCTTCATGTGTGTTCATTAATTCTTTGAAAAATGCAATTCTAACACATCAACTGAAGCAAAAGGTCTTGGTTAAAAGGGTATCAGAAATTTATCCAGATCAACCCACTCTATCTTTATTTCATTTTTCACCTTGATCTCCGTGATGTTGGATTTCATCACCAACTAGTGATTTCGCTGTGAAAAGTTTGTTTGCATGGCTTAACTCCTTATATTTACTAGTGTTTTATTTTCTTGTTTTTACTTTTTACAGAAGTTAGGTGTGGATTGTGAATATTATTTGAATTATTAATAAAACTTATTTTAGTTTAATCTAATGGCAACAATTCCAGAATTCACCAACCAAGGAACCCCTCTTAACAAGAATCTTAGTCCTTTTCCTTGGTATCGAAATGTTGGTCCTCCTTATATGGCTACATTGTCTTTACTTGGATTTACCATAGGTTTACCGGTATGGTTGTTTTCAACTTCATTGGCCTCAAATGCTCAAATTGTTCCACCTCAACCATATGCTTCACCTACAATGAGTTCACCATCTCAACATCACCAACTTCATGTTGACTCTTTACCTTCTTCACCCAACATGTCTTCCTCCCTTTCATCTTATTCGCTTGGTAAAATCCTTGATTCTAGTAACCAGGTGGCTAACAATAAGAAGAAAGGGAAAAATAATAAAAAGAAAGATAAGAAAGAAGTCAACCAACCAACGATGGCTCTAAGAATTGGTAATGTTGAGGGAACCTCCAACATGCATCGTAAGCCAAAATACCCTTGCAAGATTTGTAAGGGTGAACAGTTCCTTATCAGTTGTCCTTAGGTATTCCTAAGGTCTTGGAATTATGGTGAGAAGATTCTCATAAACTTACTATTGATCCATCAACTAGTGATTTTCGGGTTTCAGGAAAAAAACGTAAAGTTACGTTTCCTTGTAGGTTATGCGAAGGGAGTCATCGAAATCATCTTTTCCCTCACATGGATGAAGCCTCAAAATTGTTGGAAAAAATTACTATTTCTCAACAACAACTTCCAACTAGTTGCCATAAAATTTCTCCAAACCTACCGTTAGTTGACGATGTGATTGTTTTAATTCCAAGTACAATCAATCCCACTCTTCCATTGGAGAGTGAAACTCATATCACTCAAGTTTATGAACCCTTGGTTGATTAAGTGGTTGAATTGATTTCATCTTCAGTCGATCCCTTGCTCCCTTTAGAGATTTAAGTAAATATCTCTCATGCTCTTCTTGTTACATCAAATTCTTCTACATAAGGGGAAATTTCACTTGTTTCCACCAAACCCCCTCCAAGTACTGAGGTTATTTCCTTTGGTTGGAGTAGACTAGTAGAGCCTCATTTTCCTTCTTCCACCCATTTCCAAACCATTGTGAAATTTCATCGTAAGAATGTGCATCGTACAAATGTAGATGAAGGTGCTTTTGTTAGTATTTTATCCTCAACTACTTGACAAGCTTTGGGTTCCCCTCAGCTTGTGCCTATTACACATAATATGTTAGCTTTAAAAAAAAACCATTAAAGAACCTTTAGGGATCCTTCCTAAGTTACCTATTGCTATGGAAGGAAAAAATATATGTATTGATATTATGGTAGTTCAGGCCCCCTCGGATTTTAATTTTATCATTGGGCAAGACTATTTCTATGCAATGAAAGTTGTGGTATCGACACTCTTTCACGAGATGTATTTCCCTCATAATGGAAACATTGTGACTATTGACCAACTTTCTCTTGTTGGTCTTGATTCGACTACCACACAATGTGTTAATTATGTGGAAGATCATCCCATGCATTAAATAACTGAAGTAAGCGAGCCTCTTACTTTTTTCTAGACTTATTTTGATTTATATGCGGTAATTGACATGGTGAACCCTTCAATGGGACATTTGAAACTGATATTTCTATCCCTATTTAGTCCCTTTACATGTGTTGCTTCCAAATAATTTATCTTCCTTCTGATGAATACCTCTTGGAAGCCATGTTTGATGTGTGTCCCTTGGCATATGTTTCTTTCAGTTGGAATACATTATCAAGGGACCCATGATGATGGTTCTTTCATTGTGTCAACCTCATTAAAAAATGAAAAAATTCATTATGAGGATGGTTCTTTTACAGTTTCAACCTCATTAAAAAATGAAACAAGTCTTATGAGGATGGTTCTTTTACTGTGTCAACCTCGTTAAAAAATGAAACAAGTCCTTATGAGGATGTTTCTTTTACAGTGTCAACCTCGTTAAAAAATGAAACAGTTCCTTATGAGGATGGTTCTTTTACTTTGTCAACCTCGTTAAAAAATGAAATAGGTCCTTATGAGGATGGTTCTTTTACTATGTCAACCTCGTTAAAAAATGAAATAGGTTCCCATGAGGATGCTTCTTTTACTTTTTCAACCTCGTTAAAAAATGAAACAAGTTCGCATGAGGATGGTTCTTTTACTGAGTCAACCTCGTTAAAAAATGAATCAGGTCACTATGAGCATAGTTCTTTTCCTGTGTCAATCTCGTTAAAAAATGAAACAAATCCTTCCTAAATTGAGTCGAGTATTTCATCTGATCTCATAAATGAACCTTCATTCCATCTAGTTATTAGTAACCAGTAGTCTACTTAGGTGAATGAAATGAATCTCGGGGGGCATGTGCCCTTGCAGGTTATGCTGAGTTCTTTCCATCTTTTCCTGTTCATTAATTAAATTGAAGGTCGATAATTTGAGAAAAATTTTATCACTTTTTTTGGGCTCTTGAAAAATAAGAAAAAATGAAACCATGGAGTTCTCTTTTAAGCTCTTTCCAAACTCTCTAAACATTAAAATATTGTCGAGTACTTGACCATGTTCAAACTCAAAAATTAAATGAATAATCATCTATTCAGAGTGAGTTTACCCCTTTTCTGGACTGAACTATACTTTTTATGAAAAAGGTATACATTGACTAATCATGGTCAATAGATTCCTCTCTTGCATTATTTTATCCTTTTTCGGGCTTGAAGGACTAAATTTACGAAAATTAACATTATGGAGTTTACTTACATTTTTTTCTTGACTCCCTACAACTGAAAAACACCGAGCTTTACTTTCTTTGGGCTCATTAAAATTTTACAATGAAAGAACAACGTGAGTTTATTTTCTTGTCTTTTCAAACTCTTTAAACATGAAAATGACATCGAGTTACCCCTTCACTAGACTCGTAAAAACTAAAGAGTGTTGGATTCATCAATCATGACGAAACCAAACCACTCCTTCCTAGGGTTCGTTAAAAATTCTTCAGAGACCTCATCCGAAGGATGAGCTTATAGAACAAGAAAATTTTATCCTCCTCAATATTGGAAAAAATAAAGAGGTTCTTTCCAGTAATGGTGGGGGGAATTTGGGAAGGAACATTCATTTTTGTATTATTAAAGGCAATATGTCACTCTTGAACATGACACTCCATCACATTTGTGTCCTTGTTGGGAAATCCATTTGTCTCACAGTTAATAGAACCTCATTGAAAGTATTCAATTTGTTTTTGGTATTATCACTGAGTCATATTCTTCCAAGTCTAAGTGTCATGTTGCCAGTATAATCAAGAGAAGTCCAACCTCAGTCAAAATTACCTTGCAAACCATAACCTTCAATCATGTTGGGCATCCCTGAGTCAGTCTTGAATCACTCCATTTTTTTCTTCAAAACTTAATATCCATTTCGTGTCATTGATGGGGGATACAACAAGGCCCTCCTGTGACGCGTCGCTTCTTGTTGATGTCAGCTCATTATTCAAGAATTTGAATTAGAAACCCCCTTTTAGTACCTTAGGGTGTGTATTCCTCAATATCAGGTTTCTCGCCTTCGATGATAGGTTCTCATCATTGACATTCGATTGAATGATTCTATGAGTGTTCGTCAACAATACATTTATTCACACTTCATAAATTGTACTGGGGTACCTTGAGAACCATTGTCATTATTGGTGGTTTCTCTCGCATATGTTAATAGTTCATGTCATTAACCATTAGTCGGGTGGTTTCTACCATGTTCGAATTCAAGATGTTTACTCACATGGCTAGATTTGTACGTTGAGACATGTAGATCAATACCTTGGATCTAGTTTCATCCATCTAGGTTGCGTGGAGTTATTAAATATTCATTATTGTAAATATAGATCCATTGATGGTTGTGTCCATATTGTGTATTCTGTTGACATGGATCTTCATATTTATTTCCATACTAATTCTTTGAGATACTTGTACTCTATGGGAATGCCTACCTCAGTTATGTTTATATGAAATCATGATATGGTAATCCTTGATTGTTTATTTCAAGTCTTCAACCAAATGGTCTCCGATCCGAACCTTTGAATTGATAAAGCTCTTCAACCATCAAACATACTTTCTAGCTTTTCACTTTAGGGGGTAATCTATTACACTAAATTTTGTCACCATGAATGTTGATTTAAATCTCTCACCATCCGATGAGTGTCTCAAGGGAATCCCATATGAAGCTTGAAGTAAAAAAATACCAGGGACAAAAGTGATTTTGGATTTCACTGCTTAAAAAAAAAAATTTAGCATCTACGCAGTTTTCTTGTGCATTACTTGCACATGTGCAGTTTCTTCCACTATAAACTGCGCAAATCTGTGCATTCTCTTCCACTATAGACTGCACAGTTATTTTCACGCAAGTAAAAATAAAAAGCAAATTCTAGAAGCTTTGGTGGATGAATCTTATCCAAATTAAAAATCGGGAACCACTACATACCTGCACCTCATCCCTTGGATCATGGAACTAATCTCCTCCTTTTAAGCATCATATCCCTTGAGAAGAGGAACTAGAAACCTCTTCCTCCAACCTATAAATTGATCATAATACTAAAGGAATGAGGGACTTGGATTTGTAAACTTATGCTACTGGTTTGGGGACTGAATATTTTGTCATCAAGGGAAGGAGTGGAGACCATTGGAAGAGGCTTGTGACATCAAGGCAACCAGGTTGTAATCTTGTTTTTCTTTCAATTCAATACAAAGTAATTGTTATTTCCTAATTGCTTTTATTTTTTTATGTTATTTACGAGATTCCTTGATCACTCACATGGTTTATAACTGATTATTGATTCAATTATATGTTGTATACTAAATTAGGGATTTCATTTACCTTTGATTTTATATGTGATATTATTTGATCCCTTTGAATGTTTTTTTTTCTATGCATATCTATTTTTGAGCATCATGGAGAAGTTGTGGAAAGCATTTGGGAACCCTTTAAGGAATTGAGGAAAATTTGGTTGTGGAAAGCGTTGAAAGGACTTATACAAGCACTTCGTTCATAGGTAAGTGATACTTCGCATACTACATGTTTCATGTTTTAGTTAGAGGCTAAGGAAAGGAAGCAATTCTTTTGATGTTTGTTTCTAGGTTTTATTGGAAATCTAGGTAGATCTCTTCTATCCGCAGAAGGGATTTGTCCGCATAATAATGCTCCGCCTACTCCATTGCATCTCGTGATCACTGTTGGACCATTTGCGAAATGGGTTATTGACTTTATGAGATGTAACCCTCACTCAATCGGGGGGCATGGTTATACAATTGTCCTGATAGACTATTTTACCAAATGGGTCAAGGTGATGCCCTCATATAACAAAATTGGCGAAACGGCTGCATATTTATTTTTCAATCACATCATCACACATTTTGGTGTTCCACAAGCCATAGTTACAGATCACAAAAATCATTTCTGGAATCATATGATGACCGAATTTACTACCAAGTTGGGAATTTCCCAGGAAAGTTCCACTCCCTACTATCCTTAGGATAATGGATAGGCTGAAGCTATCAATAAAGTTCTTAAAACTATGATTCAACGTATGACGGGGGTCCACAATAAAACTGGGATTTTCTTACACACACTTCCTTGAGGGCATACTGAACCTTAGTGAGTACTACTACTATATCACACCCTTTCAGTTGGTTTATGGTCTGGAGGCGATCCTCCCAATCGAATGTGAGATGCCATCTCTCAAAGTAGCCATCAAACTTCTTCCTGCCACTTTTATAGAAGAGGAACGTCTTTTACATCTAACTCATTTGGATGAGACTCCATGCGATGCCATTATAGCTAATGATGCTCATAAAATATGTGTCAAGGTGCCATACGAAAAAAAAATTCAAGCCTCGTATCTTCTCAAAAGGATACCTTGTTATTTTGTATGACCAAGAGGCTGACAAGTTAGGTTTAGGAAAGTTCCAACCAATGTGGTTAAGATTTTATATTTTCAAGTGTGTTCTTGCAAAAGGAGCCTATGAGTTAGTTGAATTCAATGGAGTCCATTTGGCACAGCCTAGGAATGTGTTGCACCTCATAAAATACTATGCTTGATCTCACATGTAGTTCATTGTGTAGATATTTTTTATAGGTGTGTTGATTGTGTTTACAGTATGTCTCTTAAGAGTTTTCTATGGTTTCTTTTGATCCTTTTACGTTTGGTTTATAGATGTCAACATCCCTTGAACTATACCTTGGTTATGCTGATGGTGCTAGTTGTAGTACACAAAATCTATCCTTCGCGACATGGGCTATGTTTGGTCCAAATGGAGAGTTAGCAAGTCTACAATTTATTTGTGTTGGTCGCTCTACCAACAACATCACTGCGTATAGTGCAGAGGTCGAGCTATTGTCTAATGCTATCGCACGTGGTATCCACCATTTAGTCATCAAACTTGAGTCACAGGTTGTGGTACTACAATTAGCAAGTGTATATTCAATCAGAAGCCCCACCATCTTACGCATGTTTCTAAGGTTTCACCTTCTAAAATACATTTCGATTTCATCCGATATAAACATATTTCTAGAAATCTAAATACATTGGCAGATGCACTAGCTAATCATCTTTTACATAAACATTTACAACAAATGTAAATAATTTTCAATACAAATCACACCAATTTAGAACAACAATAGAAACATTGAAATAATGAAGGTAGATATATGTATATAAAATTTTTGGTTTTACAAAAAAATTTCCCAAGGCACAGTTAGCCACACAACCTACATAAAAAACTATATGTAGATAGACTATGAACCTCAAAAAACTAATATTGCTAATGATAATGTGTTGTTGCACAAGCCATCTTGCACAGTAGCTGACTGATATGGCTAGGCACTCTGATAGTATATTGGTTAAGTCGCATAGGGATCTGATAGACCACTGTCACATAAATCCTGTGTGTCAGCCCCTCCAAGTGGCACTCAACCTATGCAAGGGTCTCTGCTACATCAAGATACTGCAGTGCATCCCGTCCTACTGCGACATCCTGTGTTGATAGAAGCCTCATGTAGCTCTCTTAAACAACAGAGATATAAAGCTTCTATAGGTCGAATAGGCCCGACATATGCATGAAACAAATCAATAGTTTAGTCTCAAAAACATTAAAAAAAAAACAAGAAAATGTAAAAAATCTTTAAAAACTTTTAAAAATGGTTAAAATTTCTTACCCATAATACCTCATTTCTTTCCCTCAGGAAGTACAAGCTTAGGGTCATCACGGAAATCTACTCCTGTGTACGAATAATCCTCAATCATGATCCACTGTCTATGCATCCATCTGAAGAAGGCTTGTGTGAAACTAACTACTGATGAACTTGAATGTAGTGCCATAATGTCTATCCACCTCCTCATCCATGGAACCCTCATATCAATAGGCTCGAGCATGATTTGTTTCGTCTGTAACAATGGAATCCACTCTAGGGAAAAATAAATAAAAAATGAAACATAGACAAAGTTTTTGAGTTTTCATTCCTTTGCTTTAGTTAGTTGTTTCTTCATGTTTGCTAATACCTCGCTCCAATTGAATATTGTAGTCTCGAGATACTCTAGAATGTACTACATGTATGATCTTCTAGCTACGTGAAGTGTCAAGTTACCAACCAATCTAGCGATAATGAAAAGGATTGTTCTGAGAGGCAGACATGTCACATCTATGTTGTTGATATTCCCATATCTGGTTGACTATGCTTGAGGTCTACAATGAGTGGAAATGTAATCCTTTTTTGACTCTCCTCCACTTCTTCCTAAGAGAGAGATGGGGGTACCCCTCATAGACAAACATGTCATAAAGTATTTATCTTCCACTTTGATCTCAAGCAGATGTTCACCTAACCTAAATGCCTACACATGTACATACCATGAATGAACTAGGAACTTGAGTAATTCCATTTGTTACCTCATGCCAGGTAACTAGAATAATTTCCACAAACCACAGTTTCTGAGTGCCTCAATGGTGGAAGGATTGTTTGCTGCATTCAATTCATGTTCTTCACGTTCTCTTTATCTCCACACAAAGACCATTTTTTGCTAATGAGTACCTGAAACATAAATAAGACACTCATCAAGATCATTTTAAAGCAAAAAAATAGGAAAATTTTGAGAAAAATGGGTAATTTTAGTTGAGGAATTGCACCCAACGTTGCCCTAGAAGGGATGATAGAGCATTGCACCCCTATGTGTAGTGAAATTCTTCCTAGTTACAACGCACTTTTCAACAAAGTAGGGATGCATTGGTCCTAGGGTGAGTTTTTGGAACCCTAGGGTTCTCAAAAATCCATAAAAATTGCATGAAATCACAAAAAGAAACCACAAATTGAAAGAGAAGGGTCTTATCTCCTACCTGGAACTGACATAACTAAAAATGATCCACCGGATTGATCGCAATCAATTGTAGAAGATCGAGGGAAAAAAGGGCTTAGAGCCTCACTATTGAAGGTGAATGTCAAATGGTAAAAATGAATAGTCATTTTCGTTATTTATGGCCTTTATTCCATTATTTTATTACATTTAATGCTTTGACCTAGTAATTGTTCATTTTTACCATGAAACATGTATGTTTAATCCTTCTTGTGATGCTTTTAGCAGGTTAACAGTGGTTTTAACGAATTTCGTCGTGTTTTCACAGATCATTTTGACCAAGGAGTACACTTTTATCACTTTTTCGTACTCCATAAACACACGAAAAAGGAAACCCATGGAGTCCTCTTTCAACTCTTTTCAGACTCCCAAAACATGAAAATATTGTCGAGCACTTGTCTTTTCGAACTCATAAAAGTAAATGAAAAGACGTCTACTCAGTATAAGTTTAACCCTTTTCCAAACTGAGATAGACTATCTACGAAAAAGGAATACCTTATTCGAACATGGCTAAGAAGTTCTCTTGAGTATTGTTTTCTGCCTTTTCGAACTTGAGGGATTATTTACGAAAAGGAACATCTGGGGTTTTCTTTTTCGCGTTTTTTTTCTAACTCTCTAAACATGAAAAATATGTCAAGTTTTACCTTTGTCGTATTTCTTAAAACATTAAATAATGATGGACTTGTCGACATTGACAAGGAAGAACCACTCCTTCTCAGAGTTCATTAAACATACTCGAAGGGATTCATATGAAGGATGAACTTATAGAGCAAGCATATGTTAACCTCCTCAATATTGTTAAAAAATAAAGAGGTATTGACTAGTATAGTTGGGGAAATTGGGAAAACAGGGAACTCCATTTTCTAATGGCAGCGAGTCGCTCTTGAACATGACACTCTTCAACTTCATTTACGTGGCTGTTGGGTTGGGTAATCTACTTGTCTTTTGGTTATCATACCATTTTCAAAGCCTCCATTTTCAGTTTTGCGTCAATGTTGCTAGCTCCATTCAGTGTCATTGTTGTGTTCAAGAGAGGTCATTTAGACAATATCTGCTACAATAGTTTTAAGCCTCCTTTCCATGTTTCGTTCATGATCCAGTTTTATATCATCATTATTCTGTCTCAAATCATGATACTTGTTTTGTGTCATTGATGGGGAATACATCAAGGCCCTCCTGCAACGGGTCGCTTATTGTCGACATCAACTCATTATCTAAAAAGTTGACTTAGAAACACTCGATACCTTAATGCTTGCATACATCAATGTCAAGTTTCCTTGCTCTCGGCGATAGGTTTACATCATTAGCCTTCAACTAAAATATTCTGTGTGGTGTTCGACTTCAACTCATTTACTCACACCATACAAATTGTATTGCAGTACCTTGAGATCGATTAACACCATCGGCGGTTTCTCTCTCATTTGTTCATGACTTACATCATTTTGTTGGTAATCAAGTGGTGTCTACCATGTTCAACTCCAGCTCATTGATTCACAAGGTTAGACTCATACATTGGACAATCATTTGAATGAGATAGAATACCTCATATCTAGTTTCATCCATCCACACTATGATTACAAGATAAATACAAGATCACAATGTATGATGGATATGGTCATATATACAAATCTAGTCATGGGTCCACCATTTGTCATCAGTGGACATGTAATGTTAGCTTATGTGTTGGGTATGGGTATGCCTTCCTCGGGAAATATATCATGAAGTAAATGTATTGTAACAAAATATGATCTTGTCAGTTGTTCTTGATCCTGACTTGTCACAAGGTAAAGCAATTTAGTCATCAATCACCTTTTCTGAATTTGTGCTTTTGAGGGGGGGGGGGGGGTGGGGGGAATGTTATAAGCCATTTTGTTACATCTGTTCAGTCAACCTACAAATTGGATCAATCAACATCCTTTGACCCCTTGACATCACCATAGAACAAAACCCTATGCATGATAGTCCAATATCCCAAAGTTTCTGCCTGAAAATACCTTGTTTCAATAATTTTAAGGACCAATGCTCCCTGGCCTCCTATTGGAAAATTTTCACCTACGGGTTGCTCCATTGTTGTCTGCATTGATCACTTACATGTTTCTTTCCTTTGCACCTAACTTGGTTCTATAAATTTGGGAAAAAGAGAGAAATCCCGAAAGCCTCTTTTTCCATAAGCTTCAAGAATTTGTTACAACCATTTACCTCAAATAAAAAATTCGGATCTTATCTTATCCTTTGATTTTCCATCCCTTATCCTTTAATCAAATCCTTCCATCAAAGGTGGATCTCATACCTTAGATCGGTAATTGGATAAGAACTCCCAACTTACTCCCCTCACCTATATATTTGTGGTCATCCACAAGCTAGGGGTTGGATTTTGGAGATATAATTTTACCCTCATGTTGTTTTTGTAGATAGGTAATTTTCCATGCATTAGGGTGATTAGAGGTGAACTTTGTGACAAAGAAGGAACAAGCCATCCTAGAGGAGATCTTGTACAAGATCGAAATTTATTTATAGTTATAACTTCTTCCATTTATATTAATGCAAAGAGTTCTTTGTTTCCCTATATGTCATGTTATGATTTCATGTATTTCAATGCCATGTTGATCCATTGAATGCAATATTTAGATGATGCTACATAGATCTCGTAGATCGTTGGCTTGTGTTGTCTGATTGTGTAGGTTCTAATTTTGGAAATGGAAGCTAGAATTGGAGCATTTTAGCCAAGAAATGAACGAAGCATACAATGAATTACAGGTAGGATTTGGCCCATCATCCATTTAGTTTAAGGAAAACAAAAGCTACTTTGTCCTTCTGTTGTTCTAGACTTAGCCACCGAATCTAGAGAAGACACTTCTATCTGCAGTAGTAGATTCCGTATAACATTAAGAAAATGTGCATGAGTTCTTGGATGCGGAGCGCTTCATTAAGGGTTTTTAGTTTAAATAACATAATTAAAATTAAGTAAATTCATGAAAAGATCAATTGAAACAACCAGTTTTATCTTACACCGTCGAAGAGAGGAAAAACATAGATGAAAAGATGAACACTTGAGAAAAACAATGACTAAAATCATACCCAAAATTGGAATCAAATTCCCTTAAAATTCTTTGATTTTAGAGAGATTTCATTGTTACAAGTAAATCACGACCCTTACAAAATGTCATTTTTAAACTTTTATTTCCACTCCTAGCCTAACTGTCCCAATCAATTTCCAAAACTAATTCTCGATATAGTTATAAAAATGTTTCTTCTCTTGATGCTTTTTTTAAGAAATTTCAAATTAAATATTATATATAATATTTATTTTTCCTTTAAGAAAACAAAACCCGCCTATATATATATCTAATACAATCACGATTTTCTGGACTCCGTGACTCATATCCAAACAAATTAGAAACACCTGGGTCCCCAATCAATGTCACTTGCTCTGTTGAAGATGAGGAGGATGCTTGGTGGGAACTTGGAAGTTGTGCATGGGACCCAACTATTGTCACATAGGCGTCAACAAAAAACTGTATGGTTTCATAAAACCAAAAACTTGCTCCTATTACCCTTGCAAGTTTCCGGAAAGAGTTGGAGGTGTTGTCGGTAATGATTATGGTCGTAGATATGAAAAGAAGTGGTTTGGGAAAATGACTTCTCAGGGGTTCTCTTTGGCATATACTTCACGCAACTCACGTTGTCAATGATCCATTGATCTTGAGCATGAATGCAATGGACCGTCGATTACCTAGATACATCCCTGGCAGAAGAAAATGAATAATCACTTCATTCATATGATCTCTTCAATCATGGTGATGATAATGCTTCTTCGGGTAGATGTAAATTATCTTTATCTTTCTCAACCTGCTCAACAGAAGTTTCAAAAGTAGTGTCATTGATTGGGTGTTGTGAGATCCAACCATTATTGATTTTTTCATTTACACAAGTTATGACTATATTGACATGGTTCCCATCGAATAACAATGCGGATTTTTAGCTTTTGTAGTGATCGTTCGATCTCTCAAAGGAAGCCAATATACAGTCCTTATCCTTCTTCACAACGAATCGTAGGTTCGATAAATTTTATCATACCATGGGCATCATTACCTTGATGGCGCAATTATGAAACCAATAGATTTTCAGATGCCATGTCCTGTACTAGCCACCCACCCAACGGTGGAATTGCAACAACCTGAGCAAGACTTGCAGTGACAGGAAGAAAATATGTTTTAGCCTAAGAGGTTGAGATTGTTGAAATTCTCACCAGTACGTTGTAGAAATTTGATAATTTCAACAATCCCAACCTCACCAATTCCAACATTTAGTTTTATGCATGCAGCGCTCGTGTGGCCACCTCCATGGCATTCCTAACATTTAGTTTTATATGAGCTCGTTGAGGGAGATGTGAATCTTAACCATGATTGAGAAGCTTATTCTTCAATTCAGTATGAATTATGTTCTCAAAAAATAATAAAAATAATATTTGTTAATGTCAACCAAAACAAAAAAATAAAATTAAATAACCATATAAATAAACAATTAAAAATGGAAGAGAAGCTCATCTTACAATTTAGTATGAGAGACATATGTAAATATGTCACACTCTCAAAAATAATAAAAATATTTTTTTATAATGTCAATCAAAACAAAAAACAAAAAAATAATTAACCATATAAATAAACAATTAAAAATCGACTAGAGGTTCATTGAGTGGAGAGGCTCATTTTATCTTAATCACATATTTACCAAACACTAAAAGGGATTAAATCTCTTGACGTATAAATATTTTTTCAAGTTTGTTATTTGATCTCTCTCGTCTTTTGGTAAATCTATGGTTAAAATGAATCTATATTAATAATATAGACACCAAAGTTAGGCACATATATTGGATATCTGCTTAAGATCCAATTTCTCCTAGTGAGCAAATCTCTCAAACACCCATTTCATTTTAAATATACTTGATTGTCAATTCGAGTTGATTCAATACCTTCTCTAAATATGATGAACTTCCAAATTGGTGGATTACCCCATAAATTTTGTCACAATCCACTCCAAATTCCCTAACACAATTTGTTTTATCCACCAATTCATTGTTGGGTTTTATATTTTTCCTACAATTCATTGGCAGGGCGAAGATTATTCTAAAAATTTATGTGTATTGACATTGCCATTGTTGGCTACTTTACGCTCGCTACAACGTAGCTAGAACCCCACTAAAACCCTGGGAATATTGATAGAACCCTTATAACTCTACAAATCTCGATGTTTCCTCTTTACAATGTGAGATAAGCTTCCAACATTTACTTTTATGCAAGTAGCGCTCGTGTGGTCACCTCCATGGCATTCTATATTATGATGTGATTTGGACTAATACCCCTGATTGAAAGGTTTTGTATAATATTTCTCTCATACATGTGAATTTTTTTTAGAGAGAGGTTTTTTATTGGCTTGCCTCATTCACCTTCATATTGGGTCGCAATGTCTTGAACCGAGTAGAGGCTTTTGTAGAAATATGGACAAACGATGATGATAATGAAGGGTTGTCCACACTATGGGGAAAAGTTGTGCCTTGTTGAATATGGGTTGTGATTGCAGACCCACCCACGGCTCCTCTTCCTTCACCATGGTCGCTTTGCTTTGGAAAAGAGAGTATTCCCTAGAAGGATACTTTCTCACTCCATCGAATTCCAAATGAGTTGCTCACATTTACATCACCAGAACCAGAACCCTTTTTTACATGTTATCGAAGCATCGTATTTTATAACAATAGATTCCAATGGTAATTATTTTTCTTCCTTGTTATATACAATATAAACGTATTTTTTAATAGTGATATCTTATATTGGTAAAATAAAATACTTCGCATATAATAGAAAGAAAGAAAGAAAGTATTTTTAACATCCATGAGGCTAAAAATAGCCTATGGGACAAATTGCTTCTCCATCTCGCACTTGTATTCGGTCATTTTCCTGTGAAGTTTAACAATAACCGCTTCCAGCTTCTCAACAAATTTTTCGTTGGATACCAAGAACTAGCTGCCAGAATAGTGCTCCCACATCAATTCGATGAACTATGTGCAATTGTAAGCTCGTATAAGCACATCCTTTAGCGCCTTATAATGAGCACTCGCTCATGACTTAGTTGATGATATTCAATGAGATATGTATGGCATAGATTAGGGCCTCAAGACAAAAATCTTTAAATCACAAATCCTCTTCTCTAAAAAAAACTTGTTTTTTACCCAAAATTCAAAATTTCCCTTTCTTTTAGAAAAAGGAATTATTAAAATTATCATGTGCCATGATTAACTAGTGACACTCCAAGTGCTCCAAAATATTCAATAGTAAACACTTGTAATTTTTTTATTTTATTATATTCAAAGATTTTGACTTCAAGATCTTTGATGCTTTCAATGTACATGATTAAACTACAACATCTTGGCTCCAACTCGAGACATTGCTTCACCTAAAAAGCACTGAGAATTATAGACCAGTAGCCTCTATTGGGCATGGAGTCAAATTAAAATGAATTTGTTCTTAATTTTCTCAAAACTCCTGAAAACTAGATCCCTCTGAAATGTCTATTTTTTGAAACTTTATTCTTCTTTCTACAAACTAAAACCAAAACTTCTACAACTGAAAATTAAATGCTTAACATCTGACCTTATTTATGTGCAGGCTCCTACTTATAATAAAAATTTAATTCACTCTAGTGAAATCCACCTTCTAATGGTACCAGGCCAACATTTGGGTACTGGACCTAATGTCTTTGTGTTACAGGAATTCATTAATTAAATTAGGTATGAAACATAGAAATTCTTCAGACGAAAAACTTGATACATACCCAAAAACTGATTTTTGTTGATGACCAAAGAAATTTTCCATATAAACAGCTAGTGGATCATAAAGTTGTTAAAAGAAAAAAAATTACAACTGCCTCATTTTCTAGAATGGCTTTGAGTCATAAATATTTTTTCACAAGGCAGCCACATACATTGTTTTTCCTTTTCAACTTTGGGCCTTTCCCAAAGTAGTTGATGTTGATTATATTTTTCCTACTTGGATGTGAGCAAAACTTCTTGGAAGCTTTCAAAAAAATATTCTTCCTCTTAACTGTAGGCATCGTAAATTGGAGAATCCTCTAAGAAACTAAAACCCTCATCTGAAATATAGGTATAAAAAATTGGAGCACCAGAAAAAATACACAAAATACGACATGAGCGTTTGTTTGCATCTCAATCAATTCTTCTTTTCTCGGAATGAACTTATTAGAAAAGAATGCAGGATTTTCCATCTTGAAACCTAGAAAAATAAAACCCAAAGTGAAGTAGATATGTGAAGATATAAAATCATTCTGTGGTTCTTGTCATCTTCAAGAATCAGTTCTACATTTTTATGAAAAACCCAGGAAAAAATATTATAATCCATTCCCCGACAATGGCACCAATTTGATGTTGTTTCCCGGAGATTGTTTGTGGATGTGGGGGAGCCAGTGCCTAGGACATCCAAAGATTAATGAATATTATTAAAATCAATGGGCGGAGAGACATGCCATGGGGTCTTGCAACAAAGCTTCTACTTCAGAAACCCCAACTTTCAAAACACAATGACCAGAAAAATTTGAGGCTTGTAGGGTATTTGGATTGAAATAGAAGTTTGAAGAGAAATAAAGGACGAAATTTAAACCAAGCAATTAATAATATTACTCTAAATTTTTACATAAATAATAATGGAGGACTATGAAAATGTGCATCAATCCCTAGATGTGGATCGTTTCATTAAGGGTTTCTAGTTTAAATAACATGAGTACAATTAAGTAAATTCATGGAAAAATAAATTGAAACAACCAGTTGTATCTTACACCGTTGAAGAGTGGAAAAACATAGATGAAAAGATGAACACTAGAGAAAAAAAAAAGACTGCAATCATGCCCAAAGTTGGAATCAAACTACCTTAAGTTCTTTGATTTCAGAGAGATTTCATTGTTACAAGTTAATAATGAATACTAGACTTTGAACCCTTACAACATGTCATTTTCACACTTTTATTTCCCCTCCAAGTGTCCCAATAAATTTCCAAAATTGATTCTTGATACAGTTATAAAAATTGGTTCTTCTCTGGTTGTTTTCTTTTTTTTTCAAATTAAATATTATATATAATATTTATTTTTCCTTTTTAAGAAAACAAAACCCCACCTACAGGGGAGGGACGCTAGTTGTTGGGCGCCCTCCCCTCCACCTCAGCTGCTGACAGGTAAACCCACGTGGATTTTGTACGACACTTGCCCATTTCAACCAGCCACACGTCATGTTAGGTGACAACCTTAAATGCAAATTAATGGCATAGGTTTAGGGTTTGGTCTGGAGGTTTCAATACGATGGCCATTTACCCCTATTCATTATTGCTCGAGCCCGGAGTGTGGCCGTTCGGCTCCGCCGATGGTGGTGGCTGCGGGTTCCAGAACCTGCGCGACTTGTCCGCTGATCCTGAATATTGTAAGTCCATTCGTTACCCGCCATTGTTGGTTGGTTGTTTCGGCAATTTCGTGAACCTTTTCGCCAGTTCCGCCATGTTTGTGTTGTTGGGTTTGAACCTTTGTCAGTTTTTGAACATTGATGGTCGCCGCTCGTTCCTGTTCTTGAATGCGAAGTCCACCATTGTGTCTGCCATTGCTCTGATGCTGGACCGCCAACTTATCGATTGTTGTCTGCCAGGGTTTCGGTCTGCTTTCTCTGTTTGGTCGAATTATTTAGGGTTTGGTATCAACCTCTCGAATTATTCAGGTTTGTCATCAACCTCTGGAATTCGTAAAATTTTAACTCTATTTATGCCATTTTTGTTTATAAAATTTTAATTTTCTTGTTTTTTGCAGGTACATTCTTCCATGGTTGGCATTGGCGAGGTTTGGGGATGCGTTGTGGTGGCTTCTCTGCAACCTAAATGGCGGCGCTCTGCAACCTCTACACTTCTCAACCTCTGTGCTTCTCGGCGACCTTTGGTAGGATTCACTATCCTACCAATCATTCTCTGTGTTTTTTAACACTTTCAATCGTTGTTCGGTGGAATTTAGCTCTTCTTGTTTTTTTTCAGTGGAATTTAGCAATGCTTTACATCTATCTGTGGGTCTTCTATGTGTTTTGTGTTTGACTGGTTATCTGTGGGTTTAGGGTTTGGTTGGTTGTAAGAGTCAATATCAAGCAATTTGTGGGTTTTCTGTGGAATTTAGCTATTATATGTGTTCTATGTTTCACTGGTTATCCGTGGGTTTAGGGTTTGGTTGCTTGTAAGAGTCAATATCAAGTAATTTGTGAGTTTTCTATGAAATTTAGTTGTTATATTTGTTCTATGTTTCACTGGTTATCTGTGGGTTTAGGATTTGGTTGCTTGTAAGAGTCAATATCAAGCAATTTGTGGGTTTATAAACGAGTTCGGTGGAATTTAGCTGTTACATGTGTTCTATGTTTCACTGGTTATCTGTGGGTTTA
The DNA here is from genome assembly GCA_034641835.2 of Pinus albicaulis. Lineage (NCBI taxonomy): Eukaryota > Viridiplantae > Streptophyta > Pinopsida > Pinales > Pinaceae > Pinus > Pinus albicaulis. The sequence continues at coordinate 399,621,713 of CM076572.1, forward strand.
GGGTTTTGTCTCTTGTAAGAGTGAATGAATAGCCTTTTGTGGGTTTATATGTGTTCAGTGGAATTTATGTTTTTATCTGTGGGTTTAGGGTTTGGTTTCGGTTTCCTCTCTTGGCAATATGTTGGAGGCTTCTTTGACGAGTATGTAATCCTGGTTATCTGTGGGTTTAGGGTTTGGTTTCAGCTACCTCTCTCTTGGAAATATGTTGGAGGATTCTTTGATGGGTATGTATTCCTTTGGATAATTTGATGATTTCTCTCCTTTTCTCGTGGGAAATAAATTCCCGTGAAGCTACTGACACTTCCCCCATTTTGATTTCAATTCCGATCATTGTATCCATTGTAAATCTTGTGGCGACTTAGTGCACCTTACTCTGTGGGAATTGAACAAATACCCACACAATATTTTAGATTATGGGAAATGTCCTAAAAACAATGATACTCACTGGTTTTAATTCATGCTCTTCCAACACTGATTATTGTGGTAGCTTATTCATGAACTTTGGAATCTGAAAATGAACTCCTTTACTATTCCATTCTGTTTTTTAATTTATTTCATGGAGTTCATTAGTTAGAAGTCTTCTACCTTTTTTTACATCCTATTGTTCCATGAATGCATATCTAAAAGAATTACAGGTCTTGATGCCACTATCATCAAGTTTATTGAACCGCATTCTAACTTCTTCTCATGAAAGGGGAAAATGTTTCATCATTGATCTTCAGGGTTGTCTTTTAATTCATGCTCTTCCAACACATCCTGGAATTTTTCATTGTGTTCCTACCTATTATACATTGGTCCCTAAAAATTTGGGAAGCCATTTACTATCTTTTTTAGGCATGTAATGTGAGGCTCCTTGGATAGTTGAGAAATCCAATGCCTTGTACAAATTTCTCTTCCATAAAGTCATGCATGTAGAAATTTTGAATCACTGATATATTATTCACCGAGATTCTCCTGATCACACACTATTTTAGCTTCATGCATAATACAGAATCTCTTCTACCATTGATCATCACATGCGGAAATAAAATCAATTGCATGCATACATCAAAACCACAAACAATCACACATATGAACACAGTATTTAATGGGAAAGCTTAAAGCTGAAAACCCCAACTATCTGTATATTATATTTCATGGAGATCATGTAACAATCATAGTACAAAAGCTCCTCACAAGCTCTCATGCACACCCTCAATTGCTACACACTATCAAGCTAGATCTAACAAAACACATGCTCCAATCTTTTGCCACTTGATAGCCAGCCTCTATTGCGTAATTAATGTTATGGGATGGCTTCTGCCTCAAGCCAGATAATACACAATCATGTGTGCTGATATCATGGGCTTCTCCACCTATCTGTGTGTTGCAAATAGCAACAGTATAGTCACAACTGATAGTTAACCTGCTCTTTCACCTATTTCTGCACTGGTCTCCACTGAAATTGTCCATGCACTGAAGTTAACTGATGCATTCTTTAGTTGATTAATGAGTTTATAATTAATGAATTAATTAATAATTAATTCACACCACTCTCACTAATTGTATCAATTAGTTAAACTGAATACAAATAGCTCAACTATGTTTAGATTAGTTAAACTGAATACAACTCCACTAACTTCCTCAATCAACTCCACCAAACTCTGTCACATGAGTTCTAACCGAAGTATCCATGAAATAGCTCCACTTAACCCTCAGGAATAGCGTAATTCCTTCTGTCAGCTCCTGTGCCACATCTGTGCACTTAACTGAAGTGCTCCAAGAGAATAAGATAATGTTTAGAGTCCAAATATTATTAAGAGCTAATAATATTCGACATATCTATTTTTAAACTGGCAATCTAAAAATAGATTCCGCCCAATATGTCTAAAAATAGAAGTCCATCTATTTTTTCCAACTTGACCAACCATCCACAAATAGCATCCTGCAACTCATATAACATGATCCATATGTCTAAAAATAGACATAGTCTAAAAATAGACTTTGCGCCAAAAATAGCCTGCGGGCCCACTTAGTGAAGGCGACTCCTTTCCACTAAGCTCATCATCTTGTTGCAATCTCAACACTCCCTCTAAACAAGATAAGGATTATCTGCAACCCCTATCCTGCCCCTGTGGTATTCGAATTTGCTCCTGGTGAGCACCTTCGTCAAGATATCAGCATCCTGATCCTCCGTAGGAATGTATGAAAGTAACATGATCTTCCGCTGCACACAATCTCTGATATGATGATACCGGATGTCAATGTGTTTATATCTATCATGAAATACTAGATTAACCGAGAGTTTGATGCAACTTTGATTATCACAATAAATCACAGTAGGATCCAAGTGTGAACCGAACAACCCGACCAAGATCTTCCTCATCCATATAGCCTCGCATGCAGCCAAACTTGCTGCCATATACTCGGCCTCTGCTGAAATGAGTGCCACGGATCTCTGCTTCCTGTTGTACCAAGAAAGTATTGTCGACCTGATACTGAAAATCCCTCCAGATGTGCTCTTTCTGTCCGTTGGGCTCCCTACCCAATCTGCATCCGTGAAGCCACACAGCTTCACCTCATCTGACTGCCTGTACCATAATCCATATCCCGATGTGCCTCTGAGATATCTCAATACATGCTTGCCTACCTTCCAGAAGAGCTTCGTTGGCTTAACCATAGCTTGTGAAAGCTGGTTCACAACATAGAATATGTTGGGTCGTGTATTGACCAGATACATAAGAGACCCCACCAACTATCAATAAACAGTGGCATCCACTACCTCCGCCGAAGTAGCATCCTCCTTCCTTCATCCACCAGGAAGAGGAGTATCAACAGGCTTGCAGCCATGCATGTTGAACTTCTCTAGTATCTCCCGGGCATACTTACCCTGAGAAACAAATAGTCCACCACTGCGCTACCAAATTTCCAATCCCAGGAAATAATGAAGGAGTCCCAAGTCCTTCATCTCAAACTCCTTTGCAAGATCATCCTTGCATGAGTGTATCAATAGTTCATCACCTGTCAAAATCAAATCATCTACATAAAGTACAATGATCAGCAACTTGCCCTCCACCACAATCTGGTATAGGTTCGGATCCGCCTCACTCTTGGAGAATCCAAGTCCGGTGAAATAACTGTCTATCCGTGTGTACCAAGCACGAGGTGCTTGTTTCAACCCATACAGCGCTCTCTTGAGCCTGCACACATGCGACTCGCTGCTGAAGATCTCGAAACCTTCAGGTTTCTCTATGTACACCTCCTTTTTAATGAATCTATTGAGGAACGCAGTCTTCACATCCATTTGATGAATGTGCCACCCCATCTGCGCTGAGAGAGAAAGAATCGTCCGTATGGAAGAATACCTTGTGACAGGTGCAAAGGTCTCCTCATAATCGATCCCTTCAATCTGTGAAAAGCCTCGGGCAACAAATCTTGCCTTATACTTCTCCACACTCCCATCAGCTGTCTGCTTCACTTTGTAGATCCATCTCGAACCCACCACTGATTTCCCTTCCGGCCTCGGGAAAATCTCCCATGCACTGTTTCTGACAATCGAATCATACTCTTCCACCATGGAATCTACCCATGTGGGGTCCTCCACAACTTCCTCGAAAGAGGATGGCTCTTTCACGATACACTTGCTCATAAGAGCCATGTATCCAATATACCGGTCAGGTAACTGTCTCTATCTGTGCTGTGATGTAGGTGCTCCTACAACCTTCTCTGCATCTTGAGCCAGTTGCTCAGCTTTTGTAGTGCGCTTCCGCCCTCTGATGGTTGGTGCTGCTTGAGTGGTCTCTTCCACTCCATGAATATTTTCTTGTGGCTAATCCACATCCTGAAGCTCATCCTTAGGAACTAATAGCTCCTCCTCTGCATGCAAGTGTGGCTCCCTCTCAAGCGAACACTTCATGGCTTTCTCCTCCTGAAATTTTATATCCCGTCGCACAACAGTCTTGCGACTATCTGGAAAATACACACGATAGTTGTGGGGTGTATCAGTGTACCCCACAAATATCCCAACCTCTCGCAAAAATAAGCTCCGGGCTTTCCTCGGCATCCTTCGTCACATCCATGTAGACAGGAGAACCAAAAATCCGCAAATGGGAAATATCAGGCCTCTTGCCAGAATAAGCCTCCTTCGGTGTACTCATGCCAAGAACCTTGTGAGGACAACGGTTCTGCACATACACTGCTGTATTGCATGCCTCAGCCCACAAGTGAAGGGGTAGGCCCTGATCATGCAACATCGCCCGTGCAAGACCCACGATCGTTATGTCGCTCAAGAACCTGCGTTCCGCCGTGGGTTATGAGGCACAGTGAGCTCTCTTCGAACTTCTACTGCGCAAAAGTCCTTGAATTCGCCAGAGATGAATTCCTACCATTATTGTCGCTTCCAGAGAGCCTTCACACTGCTTCCATTCTTTCTCAAAACCAAAGGTACTTGAACTCATAGAACTTTGAGTATGTCTCGCTCTTCTTCTGCATGAAGAAGATCCAGCACTTACGAGAAAAATCATCAACAAATATCACATAATACATATGCTTTGCTGTCGAAGCTACTGAGAAAGGTCCACACACGTCTGTGTGAATTCTCTCAAGGATCGTCGTGGCACGACTATCCTTCTCGTGAAAGGTGGCTTTCACAAATTTTCCCAAGGTACATCCCTTGCACTGATCTGACTGCGCAAGAGTACCCTTAGAAAGCCCAGTAAAAATCTGCTGCAGTATCTTCAAAGCTCCATGGTGAAGGTGGCCCAATCTCCGGTGCCACAACTCGCCATCATCCCGGCTCACCACTCCTTCTGCCTTGCCTGCCATTGCTGCGCAGCCATCTACCTGTAATTGATAAAGGTTCTTAACTCGAACCCCTATCCTCCGGGTCTCACCAGTTGCCTTACTGCGCAGGAAAGCCTTTCCCTCGCTAAAGACAACATCATATCCCTTGTCTTCTAACATCGCCACAGAGATAAGATTCCTCTTCAATCCTGGAACATGCATCACTTCCTTCAATACGAAGGGTTTACCAGACTCCCTCTCAAAGGAAATGGTATTGATACCAGTCGCACTGTATCTACCATCATCGCCCATCTCAATGTGCACTCCAAGATCTTTCTCATCTAGATCAGTAAACAAATCTCGATCTCCTGTCATGTGAAAAGATGCACCATTGTCAAGAAACCACACTGATCCCGTAATACTTGAGACCAAGCATGCGATCAGCAAAAAATCCAGCTCAAACTGTGAGGCTAAGGCCTCTCCAGCTGCAGTCCCAGCATCCTGCTTATTTTTCTTCTTCTGTGGACAATTTGTGGCGTAGTGTCCGTGTTGGTGACAGTGAAAGCACTTCACCTTGGACATGTCCTGCTTCTTGACTTTCGCACCGGATTGAGAAGCTTTCTTGCTCTTCCCCTTCTTTGCTTTGGCAGCCAAATCACAATTCTCTTCATCAGATTTCTTTGATGAAGATCTGTCCCTAGTACTCCACCTTATCTCCTCTTGCACAAGATCCGACCAAAGTCGCTCCCATCCTGGCAATTTCTCCCAACCATTGAAAGAGTCCTGATAGGAATGCCAACTCTTCGAAAGCCCAAGGAGAGCCAAGCTCACCAAGTCCTCATCATCAACAGTCACCCCCACACTTCCCAGCTCATCCTTGCATTGGACGAACTTTGTGAGGTACTTGGGCATACTGTCGCCTTTCTCCATCTTTATGTTCCTGAGTTTGTCCTTGAGCACCAACTTCCTTTGGTCACTCTTGCTTTGAAATAAATCTGTCAAAGCTTTCCACATCAAGAATGGAGAAGCCTTACCATGAAGGCTGGACACTATGTGATCCTTCACACCTTCCAACAGAATCCTTCGACACTTTGATGTCTTCTTTTGCCATGCGTCAAGTACGACAGCATCACTAGAAGTAGGCTTTGGAATTTCTGCATCTATGAACTCCTTCAACCCATTGTCATCTAGCACCACCTCCATCCTGTCTTTCCAAGCAATATAATTCGAGCCACCCTCAAGGGCATACTCCAATCGCAATCCATTGAAAGACATCTCAACTTCGACACCAAGAAAACACTGCTGCAAATTCGAATTCCACCAGCACAAAACTCAACTGCTTCAATTTTTTGCAATTGCTCCAATGATCAATATCGCTCTGATACCATGTAGAAATTTTGAATAACTGATATATTATTCACCGAGATTCTCCTGATGATGCAGGAGCATCCAGCTTAGAGGAGGCACAAGATGGTTAGCTGTCTCGGTGATTAACACATGTTTATGGACGGGTTATTAAACCTGTGTTTTTTTTGTTTTTTTTATTTACTTTATCGTTTGAAAGTTGGACAGTTCAACTGAAAACCAAAAACTGTTTTATGTCTACAGGTATTTAAATGGAGAAAAAATCTTATGTAGGGGGTTCGGGGTTTTCTTCAAAGAAAGAAAGAATAGAAAACAAGACGGAGTTCGAAAAAGAAACCATCTGTAATTTAATATCTTTCCAGTAAATTTATTGAGTTCCAATTGATATCAGTGAAACGAGACCTTTACTTTTTTTTTTCATATTGTTTTATGTAATGCACGTTGTTTTGGAATGTATAAAAAACTGAATGAAAGAATTTGAAACTACTGCTAAATAGAATCACATGCACAGGAGAAAGAATGTTTCTTATTGAAAACAATAACAAGACCACACAGGTAACGGAATATATTCTACATCATCTGGAACGAATAGAACTATCAATTCTGCAGCGGAATCAGGCAGTAAAGCAACCACAGATCGAAACAGGTAAGCTTCCATCACAGAAATAAGTTAGAATTGGTTACGAAGAGAATTATTTTCGCATTTATTGTAAAGAGTTTGTCAAAGCCCTAAACTATCCACAGAAAGAGCGAGACAGAGTCTCAAATAACAGACTGGAGGAGGGTTTGTAACCGAAACCTCATAATTACAACCAAAAAGAAAAACCCACCAAGTAATTCTCATCTTTACATCAATTCCAGATTGAAATCCTAACAGCCAACCGACATCTAGAAAATAGAGACTATAAGATTTCAACTATTGAAAGTGCGGAGCGACGTTGACCCTACCCTTGGGTTTTCGACAATTCTAGAGAGATCGCCAGACGAATTAAGATCGAGCAAGAACCTGTAGAACACAAACAAAACCCTGTTAGAGTTGTGAATGAAGTCAAGGGTTCAAATTGACAAACCAGAAAAGAAAACTGGGCGGACAAGAGATTGAGGAAACCTACCGAAAGGGTTGAAAACGAGACAGGATTAACTTTCCAGGTTTGGACCAACAACCTGCTCACAGAGGAGCGGAAACGGTCAGAGACACCGGATAAAAAGTGTGAAAATTGTCATCATGGAAAAAGTAAAATACCTGTGACTTCGTTGATTGGGCGTAGGCAGCCACAGGGAGTCTTGGCAGTCCAACACCTGAAGCACAAAAGATATCATACAGAGGAATGAATTAGCAGTTGAACATGCAAGAGTATAACAGACGTGAAAGAGCGAAATAAAACAAAGAAAAAGGGCCAACAGTAAACCATTTACCACCATTCGGTAACGAGCTGCATCGAAAATTTCACAGACAGAGTAGATGATGAAGAAAGGTCTCACAACGAGACTTCAACGGAGCTGCTAACTGGAGGAAGGACCATTTCCTTTTCACATAGAAGCGCCAAGGCATAACAGTTGGACCAATGTAGAGTCACAGGGTTTGTGGAAACCAGAACACAAAACCCTCTCCTTAGTTTCGAAAATGGAAATAACAAAATACAGCCGAATACGTTGCACAAAGCAAAGAGACTGGCACAAGGTTCGGAGTGGAGCGAAGTTAATACAACAGATCACACGACAGGATTCAAATTAATTGCCATGACAGTCGAGACACCTTCTAGGTACCGTGACCCATTGTTATCTATTTATGGTGTTACGTTCACAATTAATTTAATTGCTGAGTTGTTAAATGACCTGGCGGGCTTGTGAATCTCACATGTAATTTATCCATATTTGATTATAAACGAAAATGTGCATAGCCACGTGTAATAAGGGCTGGACGCCATCAATTTTTGGTATCAGAGCGGGTTTTGCTGACCAGGGAAAATGGAGGTTGGTAGACGAGGACGAGGAAGAGGGAGAGCGATTCGCAGAGTAGCAGACGAGGGGCTGAGAGAGGAGATTCGAATTCTGAATGAGCGATTGGCAGCAGTAGAGGCTGGAAGGAGGAGAGACCCCGCAGGAGGGGATGACAGTGATGAAGAAGTTGAAGAACAAGCAGATGGTTTGGAAGGAGAGGCACCTGAACTCATATTACTGAGGTCAGTTTTGTTATCTAGTCATAAGCCAAAACATGAGCTTTCCACTTATGATGGAAGCTTGTCGGCAGAGGTATTGCTGGATTGGCTTAACGAAGTGAACAAATATTTTGACTTTGAGGAAATCAGCGAGGACAAGAGGGTGAAGTTCGCTGCCACCAAGCTGAAAGGACATGTGTCCTTGTGGTGGGACAGCATTCAGGCAGAAAGGAAAAGGCTAAATAAACAGCCTATAAAGAAGTGGGCCAGAATGGAGGCAAAGCTAAAAGAGAAGTTTATGCCTAAAGATTATCAAATTATGCTGTACAGGCAAGTACAGAATTTGAGGCAAAGGGGAGTGACGGTTAAAGAATATACAGAAGAATTTTATAAATTGAATTTGAGAGCAGGGTATATAGAAGATACCCCAGAAAAAACAGCGAGGTTTGTGAATGGATTGAGAGGGGAGATACTGGATGAAATCAGTATTCTCTCACCCAGAACTTTGGATGAGGCATATCAGTTTGCCCTGAAGGCGGAGGAGAAAATAATCAGGAAGAAGAATGCCAGAAGAGGAGGTGGATCTGGCAGACGAAAGGGGAAGGCCTTTGGCAGAGGCAGAGGTACAGGTTCCAATGAGGAAGGCAGCAGTTCCAAATCTGCAGGAACAGCAGAAAATGACAACAGCACTAGAGGGGGACGACCAAACCAGCGAGGGAGAGGTAATGGTCGGGGCAGAGGAGTTGTCCAGTGCTATAGGTGCCACAAGTGGGGGCACAAGTCGTATGAATGTCCTAAAGGTGAACCAGCAGGCGGGAGAGGAGCTTATGTTGCCCAAACTGAGGAAGCAGAAGCACAGCCTCAGGAAGTGGAAAATGCACCAGAGACAGGGGAAGCCTTGGTGCTGATAAAACCAGCAAAATAAATTGTGGAACCAGATCAAAGAAAGGCTTTGTTCCAGACAGTTTGCAAATCACAGGGTAAGTGCTGCAAACTGATCATTGACAGCGGGAGTACTGATAATTTGGTGGCCACGGAAATGGTGGAGAAGTTGGGACTGAAAAGGCTGAAACATCCCACTCCCTACAAAGTGTCGTGGCTGCAGAAGGGACATCCACTGTTAGTTGATGAACAGTGCGAGGTGGAATTCCAGATAGGCAGATATAAGGACAAAATTATCTGCGATGTTATGCCAATGGATGTCTGTCATATCTTATTAGGAAGACCCTGCCAGTATGACAGAAAAGTAGTTCATGATGGGAAGACGAACTGTTACAAGTTCGTTAAAGATGGGATCAAGCACACGCTTATACCCATCAAGGAGGAAAACACAACAGAAGCTAGTGGAGTGAAGGCATTACTTGTGGGCGGAAAGGAATTTTTGAAACAGATTGAGGATAATGATGTTAATTATGTTGTTGTAAGGAGACCAAAAATAGTGGTTCTACACACTAAGATCACAGATCTGCCAGAAGAGATCCAGAACATGCTGCAGGATTTTGGCAATATCATAGTAGATGACTTACCTGACGAATTTCCACCTAAGAGAAGCATCAGCCATTGTATTGATTTTATACCAGGAGCTAGCTTGCCAAATAAGGCAGCTTATTGCATGAGCCCGAAGGATAATGAAGAAATTCGAAAACAGGTACAGGAATTGCTTGATAAAGGGCTGATCAGAGAGAGTATGAGTCCCTGTGCAGTTCCGACAGTGTTAGCTCCTAAGAAAGGTGGCGAATGGTGAATGTGCACAGACTCAAGAGCCATTAACAAGATTACGATTAGGTACAGGTTTCCATTGCCCCGAATGGATGACATGATGGACTGCTTGAGTGGAGCAGCCTATTTTTCGAAGATTGATTTGAAGAGTGGCTATCACCAGATCCGAATTCGGGAGGGAGACGAATGGAAGACAGCCTTTAAGACGAATGAAGGGTTGTACGAATGGCTGGTGATGCCATTTGGCTTGAGTAACGCCCCTAGTACTTTTATGCGCCTAATGAACGAAGTGTTGAAAGAGTTCATTGGGAAGTTTGTGATTGTCTACTTAGACGACATATTGATTTTTAGCAAAACAAAAGAAGAACACTTCAGGCATGTTCGAAGTGTATTGAGGAAGTTGCAGCAAAACAAGCTGCTAATAAATCTGAAGAAGTGTACATTTTTTCAGCAAGAGTTGGTGTATCTGGGTTTCGTAATTGCAGAAAACGAGTTGAAGATGGACCCAGAAAAGGTTGCAGCTATAATCAGCTGGCCATCCCCGAAGAGTTTATTTGAAGTCCGAAGTTTTCACGGATTAGCAAGTTTTTATAGGAAATTCATCAGGAATTTCAGTGAAATTTGCGCACCCATGTTGGATACGATCAAGAAAGTAAATCAGCCTTTTTGCTGGACAGAGGTAGCAGAAAAAAGTTTTCAGACTTTAAAGAAGAAGATTACAGAAAGACTGATATTGAGGCTGCCTGACTTCAACAAACTTTTACAAGTTCGTTGTGATGCCAGTGGTACCGCCATTGGGGCAGTACTCAGTCAGGAAGACAGGCCAGTCGCATATTTCAGTGAAAAGCTGAACGAGATTATATAGAAGTACTCAACCTATGACAAGAAATTCTACGCAATTGTTTAAGCGTTGAAGCATTGGAGGCATTATCTATTAGGTAATGAGTTCGTTTTATTTTTGGATAATTCTGCATTACAGTACATTATGCAGCAGCATAAGTTGAACCATAAACATGCAGAATGGGTTGAGTATCTACAGAGTTTTACATTTGTACTGAAACATATTAGTGGGCAGGCCAACAAGGTGGCAGATGCATTGAGTAGGAGGACTTTACTCTTGCAGGAAAGTACAATGCAGGTTTTGGGCTTTGAGCACTTGAGGGATCTGTATCAGATAGATGCAGATTTTAAGGAGGCTTATGAGGCCTGCCAAAACCCTCTGTTGAGAAATAATAGTCCATGGTTGGACTACAACTTGCAGGAGGGACTATTTTTCAGGGGAGGACAATTATGCATTCCCGACTGTTCGATGAGGGAGAACATTATTCGGGAAAAGCACAGTGGAGGTCTAGCCGGACATTTCAATATAGACAAGACATGTTCACAGGTTGAGCATTTTTATTTTTGGCCAAGGTTGCGATGGGACGTGCAGAGATACGTAAGAAGGTGTAAGACATGTCAATTAGCGAAGGTCACAGTCAAAATGCAGGCCTTTATATGCCACTACCTATTCCGAGCAGACCATGGAACTCAGTCAGCTTGGACTTTGTCTTGGGTTTGCCTAAGACATAGCGGGGTTTTGAATCAGTGATGGTGATAGTGGATCGGTTTTCAAAGATGGCACATTTTATACCCTGCAGAAAAACCAGTGATGCTACTCATGTAGCGCACTTGTTTTTCACAGAGATTGTTAGACTGCATGGTCTACCGAGGTCCATCATTTCCGACAGGGATGTGAAGTTCACCGGACATTTTTGGCGGACCCTGTGGAAGAAGTTGGACACGCAGTTACAGTTCAGCTCCGCTTACCACCAACAGACTGATGGACAAACAGAGGTGGTAAACAGGAGTCTGGGAAATCTGCTACGGAGTTTAATAGGCGAAAATTCTCGAATGTGGGACCGCGTGCTTGCTCAGGCGGAATTCGCATACAATGATTCACCAAATCGCAGCACAGGTTGTTGTCCCTTCCAGATCTTGTATGGCATGCATCCTCGCGGAGTGCATGAGCTGCGAGACTTAGGGAAACTTGAAAAACGAAGTGCTGATGGGGAATATTTCGCCCAAGCAATGAGCGACTTACATGAGCAGGTGAAGCTGAAGTTGTAGGACAACAGTCAAAGGTAAAAACAGCTGGCTGATTCAAAAAGGCGAGAAGTTTAGTTCAATGTTGGGGACGAAGTCCTTGCACATTTGCGCAAGGAACAGTTTCCAAAAAGAGAATATAACAAGCTGAAATTTAAAAAGATCGGCCCCTGCAAAATCATTCGCAAGTTTTCTGCAAATTCTTATGAATTGCAGTTGCCACCAGGGATAGGTATTTCACCCATCTTTAATGTGGCAGATCTGTTTCCTTATGTTTCTTGTTCTGAGGATAACACAACAGTGAGGCCAGCACGGGACACCAAATTTGATGAGGGTTCTTGGATGAGACAGATGCCTATGGCACAGCCCCTTGAGATCGAGATTATTCTCGACACACAGGTAGCCAAGCACACACGTAGGAAGGAATATCTGCGATATTTGGTCAAATGGAAGAACCGTCCAATTGAGGACAGCTCGTGGCTTGATGCAACGCAGATACAGAAAGCAGGTTATTCAGTCGATGATCTCATGGAGCGGAGCCATGACTTTTTGCCACCCCGGGAGCCTGATGCAGGAGCATCTAGCTCAGAGGAGGCGCAAGATGGTTAGCTGTCTCGATGATTAACACATGTTTATGGACAGGTTATTAAACCTGTGTTTTTTTTGTTTTTTTTATTTACTTTATCGTTTGAAAGTTGGACAAGGACAATAGGACTAGGAATATAAATCTTTTCCTGTAGTTAATTAGAAGTTTATTTTATTTTAAAAAGGAAACTGGAAATGTAGTTAGAAAAAAATTTGGTTGACAGTTCAACCGAAAACCAAAAACTATTTTATGTCTACAGGTATTTAAATGGAGAAAAAATCTTATGTAGGGGGTTCGGGATTTTCTTCAAAGAAAGAAAGAATAGAAAACAAGACGGAGTTCGAAAAAGAAACCATCCGTAATTTAATATCTTTCCAGTAAAGTTATTGAGTTCCAATTGATATCAGTGAAACGAGACCTTTACTTTTTGTTTTCATATTGTTTTATGTAATGCACGTTGTTTTGGAATGTATACAAAACTGAATGAAAGAATTTGAAACTACTGCCAAATAGAATCACATGCACAGGAGAAAGAACGTTTCTTATTGAAAACAGTAACAAGACCACACAGGTAACAGAATAGATTCTACATCATCTGGAACGAATAGAACTATCAATTCCGCAGTGGAATCAGGCAGTAAAGCAACCACAGATCGAAACAGGTAAGCTTCCATCACAGAAATAAGTTAGAATTGGTTATGAAGAGAATTATTTTCGCATTTATTGTAAAGAGTTTGTCAAAGCCCTAAACTATCCACAGAAAGAGCGAGACAGAGTCTCAAATAACAGACTGGAGGAGGGTTTGTAACCGAAACCTCATAATTACAACCAAAAAGAAAAACCCACCAAGTAATTCTCATCTTTACATCAATTCCAGAGTGAAACCCTAATGGCCAACCGGCATCTAGCAAATAGAGACTATAAGATTTCAACTATTGAAAGTGCGGAGCGACGCTGACCCTACCCTTGGGTTTTCGACGATTCCAGAGAGATCGCCAGACGAATTAAGATCGAGCAAGAACCTGTAGAACACAAACAAAACCCTGTTAGAGTTGTGAATGAAGTCAAGGGTTCAAATTGACAAACCAGAAAAGAAAACTTGGCGGACAAGAGATTGAGGAAACCTACCGAAAGGGTTGAAAATAAGACAGGATTAACTTTCCAGGTTTGGACCAACAACCTGCTCACAAAGGAGCAGAAACGGTCAGAGACACTGGATAAAAAGTGTGAAAATTGTCAGCATGGAAAAAGTAAAATACCTGTGACTTTGTTTATTGGGCGTAAGTAGCCACAGGGAGTCTTGGCAGTCCAACACCTGAAGCACAAAAGATATCATACAGAAAAATGAATTAGCAGTTTAACGTGCAAGAGTATAACAGACGTGAAAGAGCGAAATAAAACAAAGAAAAAGGGCCAACAGTAAACCATTTACCACCATTCGGTAACGAGCTGCATCGAAAAGTTCACAGACAGAGTAGATGATGAAGAAAGGTCTCACAACAAGACTTCAACGGAGTTGCTAACTGGAGGAAGGACCATTTCCTTTTCACACAGAAGCGCCAAGGCATAACAGTTGGACCAGTGTAGAGTCGCAGGGTTTGCGGAAACCAGAACACAAAACCCTCTCCTCAGTTTCGAAAGTGGAAATAACAAAATACACCCGAATATGTTGCACAAAGCAAAGAGACTGGCACAAGGTTCGGAGTGGAGCGAAGTTAATACAACAGATCACACGACAGGATTCGAATTAATTGCCACGACAGTCGAGACACCTTCCAGGTACCGTGACCCATTGTTATCTATTTATGGTGTTACGTTCACAATTAATTTAATCACTGAGTTGTTAAATGACCTGGCGGGCTTGTGAATCTCACATGTAATTTATCCATATTTGATTATAAACGAAACTGTGCATAGCCACGTGTAATAAGGGCTGGACGCCATCACCTGATCACACACTATTTTAGCTTCATGCATAATACAGAATCTCTTCTACCATTGATCATCACATGCGGAAATAAAATCAATTGCATGCATACATTAAAACCACAAACAATCACACATATGAACACAGTATTTAATGGAAAAGCTTAAAGCTAAAAACCCCAACTATCTGTATATTATATGTCATGGAGATCATGTAAAAATCATAGTACAAAGCTCCTCACAAGCTCTCATGCACACCCTCAATTGCTACACACTATCAAGCTAGATCTAGCAAAACACATGCTCCAATCTTTTGCCACTTGATAGCCAGCCTCTATTGCGTAATCAATTCTATGGGATGGCTTCATTAAATAGATAAACCACCTGGCTTGTACTGCGCAATCCTCATGGGCTTCTCCACCTATCTGTGTGTTGCAAATAGCAACTGTATAGTCACAACTGATAGTTAACCTGCTCTTTCACCTATTTCTGCATTGGTCTCCACTGAAACTGTCCATGCACTGAAGTTAACTGATGCATTATTTAGTTTATTTATGAGTTTATAATTAGTTAATTAATTAATAATTAATTCACACCACTCTCACTAATTGTATCAATTAGTTAAACTGAATACAAATAGCTCAACTATGTTTAGATTAGTTAAACTGACTACAACTCCACTAACTTCCTCAATCAACTCCACCAAACTCTGTCACATGAGTTCTAACTGAAGTATCCATGCAATAGCTCCACTTAACCCTCAAGCATAGCATAATTCCTTCTATCAGCTCCTGTGCCACATCTGTGCACTTAACTGAAGTGCTCCAAGAGAATAAGATAATGTTTAGAGTCTAAATATTATTAAGAGCTAATAATATTCGACATATCTATTTTTAGACTGGCAATCTAAAAATAGATTCCGCCCAATATGTCTAAAAATGGAAGTCCATCTATTTTTTCCGACTTGACCAACCATCCACAAATAGCATCCTGCAACTCATAGAACATGATCCATATGTCTAAAAATAGACTTTGCGCCAAAAATAGCCTGCGGGCCCACTTAGTGAAGGCGACTCCTTTCCACTAAGCTCATCATCTTGTTGCAATCTCAACAATGCCTACTATAGGGTTTGGTTGCTTGTAAGATTCAAGGAATAGGCTTCTTAAATCATGAAGGATTTCAAGGCTTTTTCTTCAAGGATTTCAAGGCATTTTTAATTAATACTTTTGATTTTTACAATGTATCTTCAAAGATGAACTCATCAATAATGTTGAAGTGTAATCTTCTTGATTCGGGCAAGGTCATTGCTGCATAGGTGCATTTATATTAAATGTTTTGTTATTTATTTGTTCGTAGCCTTCAAGTTTATTGTAGGGTTATATGTTGCACTCTCTTAACAGAGTTATATGTTTGTTGTAGTTTATTATAGGGTTATATGTTAATGGAACTTGAACTCCCTTACTGTTCCATTCTCTTTTTGAATTTATCTAATGGTTAACAGAGTTTATATGTTTATTGTAGTTTATTATAGGGTTATATGTGAACAGAAATTTAACTCCCTTACTGTTCCATTCTCTTTTTGAATTTATTTCATTGTTAACAGAGTCTATATGTGTATTATAGTTTATTATAGGGTTATATGTTAACAAAAAATGAACTCCCTTACTGTTCCATTATCTTTTTGAATTTATTTCATGGTTAACAGAGTTTATATGTTTAATGTAGTTTATTATAGGGTTATATGTTAACAAAAACTGAACTCCCTTACTGTTCCATTCTCTTTTTGAATTTATTTCATGGTTAATAGAGTTTATATGTTTATTGTAGTTTATTGTAGGGTTAGACGTTAACAGAAATTGAACTCACTGATTTTAATTCATGCTCTTCCAACACTGATTATTGTGGTAGCTTATTCATGAACTTTGGAATCTGAAATTGAACTCCCTTACTGTTCCATTCTGTTTTTGAATTTATTTCATGGAGTTCATTAGTTAGAATTCTTCCGCCTTTTTTTACATTCTATTGTTCCATGAATGCATCTCTAAAAGAATTACAGGTCTTGATGCAACTATCATCATTGTTATTGAACTACATTCTAACTTCTTCTCATGAAAGGGGAAAATGTTTCATCGCTGATCTTCAGGGTTATCTTTTAATTCATGCTCTTCCAGCACATCTTGGAATTTTTTAATGTGTTCCTACCTGTTATACATTGTTCCCTAAAAATTTGGGAAGCCATTTACTGTCTTTTTTAGGCATGTAATGTGAGGCTCCTTGGATAGCTGAGAAATCCAATGCCTTGTACATATTTCTCTTCCATTAAGTCATTCCTACTATAGGGTTTGGTTGCTTGTAAGAGTCAATGAATAGTCTTCTTCAATCATGAAGGATTTCAAGGCTTTTCTTCAGTCAAGATTGAGAAACATTTTTAAATAATACTTTTGACTGTTACAATGTATCTTCAAAGATTAACTTATCAATAATGTTGAAGTGTAATCTTCTTGATTCGGGCAAGGTCATTGCTGCATTGGTGCATTGATCTTCAAGGTTCTGTTATTTATTTGTTATATGATATGATTTTAGCAGATAATTGAATGGAAAATGTGATACAATATGTTAACAGAGTTTATTGAAGGGTTATATGTTGCCATTTTGTAAGCTAACATTATTTTTTTTGCAAAAATTTATGTCATAGTGTTACATGTAACAGGGAGCTATGTGTTCTGTGTTGTTAGCTGAGTTATGTAGTGTGTAGTGATGTCATCCTATGTGTTCAGGAAAAACTAACAACATACAGGTAAGAACAACTAACAAAACTAGTATAAAGAGGTATGCTTTGCAGCATGTTGTGTGTGGATAGATATGTGAGATATGGTTTGTGAAGTATGATGAAAACATTTAAATTATACTTAGTGTAGCAGAAAGGAAATTTGAGATCTATTAAGATATAAAAGTCCAAACATATAGTCCATCCAAAAATCCACATCATAATGTGGTTACATCCAAAAAAATCTAACACTCCTATTCTTTATGGCCTTGAGAATCTTCAGTGCCAAACCCTAAGTTGTCTGATTGAGCCAAGTAGGTTGGCCTTCCTAAGAAGGCTTGATTAGGTGGTGGTTGATTGCTGCCATATAATTGAGACCAATTTGTCCCTTCCAACCATGGAGGAATTGAATACCCGTACCTCACACTTGCGTTAAGTGGAGGTGTGTGATGAGCATACATTGAATTCACACCTCCTGTGGTAGGAATAAGGCAAGTGGGTAAACCCCCATTTTGATAGTGAGGCACTTGAATGTTTATGAGGCCTTGGAATAATGTTGTATTATTTGAAATATTTTCCAATGTGTTGGAAATGTCCCTAGTTTCATTCTCATCAATTGTGCTTGCATTTATGTCAACCACATTAGTCATCCCTTGTTCCCTTTCAAGCATTTGTTTAGCCTTCCTTGCTTCCTTTTCCTGTCTTGACATTTGTTTTTGTTGCTCCTTCTCTTGCCTTCCTCTCACTCTTTCAAGCCTTTCATCCACTCGACGTTGTGCTGCAATAGCCCTTGTTGCCTTCTTCTCCTTGGCTTGATCCTTTTTTTAATGTTTTAATTCCTGAATTTCCATTTTTTTATTTTCAGACTCAACTAGGAGCTTTATATAGTCTTCTAAAGTGAGTAACTGTGAACTTCGCCCCAAACGAATACTACTGGGTGTTCCTTGCTTCTTTTTCATTGACGCTCTTTCTACTGGTAGCTTTAGGAACCACCCAAGTAACTTCTCCCTCCCTCCCACCTACATTTCATTGCTTGGCACTTCAGTATCCGTGGCACTTGATTGAACTATATTGTTTTCTTCATCTAGTGCCTCATTATGTCCTCTATCTTCTTCCATTGATCTATTGTCCACAAAAAAATGAACAATTGCATTGTTCAATTCAGCCACTTGTGAAGGCATGTTCATGCTTTGTTCATTGGTTCTTGAGACACTGTGTTTGTTCAAATTAATCATGGCTTCTGCCAGCCATGATGGTGGGTTTACTTGGCTAGGAAATGTCAATTTGTCATTTTCAATTTCATTAAAAATATCAGCAATTTCATTTTTAAGTACAGCTGCATTAACAATATCAACATTTTCATTTTCAACTACATATGCATTAACAATATCAGTAATTTCATTTTCAACAAAATCTGCATTGTCAACTGCATGTTCGACAGTGTGATTAACAATATTAATAACAAGAGTTCCATTTGCTTCAGTTGGTAGAACAACCTCCATGTTTCCATCAATTTGTTGACAGGTATAATGTGTTTCACATACCTATTCATCATCATCAGCATATAACTATCCTTGAGAGAGGGAAATTATATTATCAGCTGCAACCACATCAACATGTTCATGTAATTATTCTTGCACTTCATGCTCTTCTTCTTGACCATCCACATGGAAAGCTTGGCTACAAGCAGTATCATGCATAAGAGCATCATAAATTAGTGGCCATATTCCTGTCCTCCTAAAGCCAACCTTGATATTTGATGGTGTCAGAGCCCTTTTAAAAGCCTACTTGCAAGCTCTGCTAACTCGAACATTTTCACCTCGACCCCTGGATTCTTTTCCATCCATGTAGCACGTTCTGACCTGAAATATTTCTTGAAAGGGCCAAACACACTAACATCAAGGGGTTGCAATCTGTGAGTGGTATGAGCAGGCAATGTTAAAAGGTCAATGCCCAAATTTTTTGCTTCCTCAATTGTTT
Source organism: Pinus albicaulis (assembly GCA_034641835.2). Taxonomy (NCBI): domain Eukaryota; kingdom Viridiplantae; phylum Streptophyta; class Pinopsida; order Pinales; family Pinaceae; genus Pinus; species Pinus albicaulis. Next base: position 399,641,062 of record CM076572.1, read on the forward strand.
GTAGAGCCATGTGGCTTCCATGGCCATATAATATCAATAGGTGTATGTTATTAGGTGAGACACCACCTGGCACAAATGCAGCAAAGTGGCAAAGCCAATTTTAAAAAAATTCTTTAGTCATCCATGCATGGGGATGTGCAGCGATGCATGCTCCAGGTTCACAGTTTTGTATATAATTTTTCAACTGATTTTTACCTTTGAATAGATAAAATCCTGGGATTGAAGCACCAATTGCATTGACACAACATAAAATGGTTATCCAATCCCTACTCTTAGGCAAAATATTTGGCACATTTCGGCTGCCTCTCTTGGCAATTACCCTCATGCCACAATTCCTTCCCGCCTGTAAACCTGTTTCATCACAGTTCCATATATGGTCTGCACCATAAGAATGTTTATCGTATGCACTAAAAAGAGTGTCATAGAACTTACATACAACTACAGAGCACAAATTTAATGCTCTATCTCTGTCAAAGCCCTCAGTTGTACGCAATACAAGGTCTAGATGCCTTTTTTTAAACCCAAACCACCATGATTTACCAGAAAACCCATATTTGAATGGGTTTGGCCTCCCTTGAAAAATTTGAGCAACTGTAGAATTGAGTTGTATCAACTCTAAACCATGTCCCAATTGGGCCATTTCTTTACACCACTCAACCACCTCGACCTCCTCCTCTTCAGTCATAACTATAACAGGCCCTTTACGTTTGGTGTGAGTGAGCTCATTTATCCAATAATGTATTGATGAGGGAGGAATACTATGCTTCTTTGCAGATGCTCGAACAAAATATCCATTGAAATCTATGTCGTCAATTGCAGCTAACATTTCTTCTTTTGTCCAACCTCTTATAGCGCAGATATTTTTAGTTGAAGTTGCGTCTTGGACTATGGTTGATGGTGGCTTTGTGACTGATAGTGCCACAACATCAGCTTCAACCACATGGTCATCCTCAACAACATTTCTTGGAGCATTGTTGACATTGAGTCACCTGTTCTTTCTTCATCTGATGAAGTGTATCGCACTTGGGCACCCCTGGTCACTCTTCTACCACTTCTCCTTGTACGAGCTACGTAACTCACTCTTACAGGCTTCTATGCTCAGCTACTCATGTTTTTTTTTTGGTTATGTTTTGTTTTTGGTTATTTGTTTCTAGCTTCTAATCTCTATCTTTGTCTGATCTTTGTGTCATTTGAAGTCATTATGTACCCCGAAGCTGAATTGGGTAAGTTCAAATGATTGGGTAAGTTTGAATTCCAGTCTAATCTTTGTGTCATTTGAAGTCATTTTGTACCCTGAAGCTGAATTGGGTAAGTTCAAATGATTGGGTAAGTTCCACTGTGCACTATGACTCTAAATTTTCCGAATCCATCAAATGTTACAAACTGTAGCCAAAACTCAGGTATTGAGGTGTTGAATTTATGAAATCTATAATATGTTTTAGTTTCAATTGCAATGCCTCCTTATTCAACAAAATAAATTAGCATCTTATTCATCTTGTTCTTTTTCATCTGTAGCTGATTTGGGAAAGTTCATGAGATAGCAAGAGTTCTTTATATTTTTTAGATACAGAACATTCTGATCATAGTTACATAATTCATCAACTTGTTAAGAGACATTGCTCTTTACTAGTTCAACTAATATAGGTGACTATTTGCCAAGGGAGTCTAAATTTTTTGAATCCATCAAATGTGACGAACTGTGGCAGTAGATGCAGTAGTGGGGTTTGGGTAGTTTTATGGGATGTCTAATTGATGGATATATAGTTCTGCAGCCTGCCTATCCATGTGTCTATCTGAAGCCATTCCCATTTTTTTCCCACTGTTGAGTTTAGTGATCCTAGGGGTGTTCATCCCATACAAAGGGTGTACCTTTCTTTAGGAGGTAAGTTAGAGGATGATAAACTCCCGCCCTGGCTGTGTAAAGAATATTATATTTATTTCCCTCGAACACTTTATTTCTTGGGCCCCCCTTTACTAAATACCCCAAAGGAACAAAAAGAGAAAAGAAGGTCCTCCCCTCGAATGAATAGAGATGGTAAGGCTTAGTTGCAGATCGGCCTAACAGGTTGATGGAGGTTCAAATCTAGGTGACTATTTGCCAAGGGACTCTAAATCTTTTGAATCCATCAAATGTTACAAACTGTGGCCAAAACTCAGCGATTGAGGTGTTGAATTTATGAAATCTATATTATGTTCACTCAAATAATATCATTATATTGTTTATTATTTTGCACAACAATGTCAATTCTGGGCCAATAATTCATGTCACTCTACTTTGTGGGAGGCATTCAATTTGAGGTGCATTATTTGAGTTCCTTTTGTCATAAACTTGGCCTATGGTTCTACTATCCTATTTATATTTTTAAAATTAAACAACCCTCTTGTCATTGTGTTGCAATAATTAATGTTTTACAATGTTTTGAATTCAACAATTAATGTTGTCTTGAATTCAATCTCCCATTGGGATGAATCTGTGTTGAACTATTAACCTCTTGTAGAGATGGAAATTGTTTTGAGTTTAATCTCCCATTGGGATGAATCTGTGTTCAACTATTAACCTCTTGTAGAGATTGTTTGCAATTATGTTTTGGGGAAATTATTTTGAGTTCAATCTCCTATTGGGATGAATATGTGTTCAACTATACTATTAACCTCTTGTAGAGATTGTTTGCAATTCCGTTTGTTTGCAATTCTGTTTTGGGGAAATTATTTTGAGTTCAATCTCCCATTAGGATGAATTTGTGTTCAACTATACTATTAACCTCTTGTAGAGATTGTTTGCAATTCTGTTTTGGGGAAATTGTTTTGAGTTCAATCTCCCATTGGGATGAATCTGTGTTCAACTATTAACCTCTTGTAGAGATTGTTTGCAATTCTATTTAGGGGAAATTGTTTTGAGTTCAATCTCCTATTGGGATGAATCTGTGTTCAAATATACTATTAACCTCTTGTAGATATTGTTTGCAATTATGTTTTGGGCAAATTGTTTTGAGTTCAATCTCCCATTCGGATGAATCTGTGTTCAACTATACTATTAACATCTTGTAGAGATTTTTTGCAATTCTGTTTTGGGGAAATTGTTTTGAGTTCAATCTCTCATTGGGATGAATCTATGTTCAACTATTAACCTCTTATAGAGATTGTTTGCAATTCTGTTTTAAGGAAATTTTTTTGAGTTCAATCTCCCATTGGGATGAATCTGTGTTCAACTATACTATTAACCTCTTGTAAAGATTGTTTACAATTCTGTTTTGGGGAAATTGTCTTGAGTTCAATCTCCCATTGGGATGAATCTATGTTCAACTATACTATTAACCTCTTGTAGAGATTGTTTGCAATTCTATTTTGTGGCAATTGTTTTGAGTTCAATCTCCCATTGGGATGAATCTGTGTTCAACTATACTATTAACCTCTTGTAGAGATTGTTTGCAATTCTATTTTGTGACAATTGTTTTGAGTTCAATCTCCCATTGGGATGAATCTGTGTTCAACTATACTATTAACCTCTTGTAGAGATTGTTTGCAATTCTGTTTTGGGGAAATTGTTTTGAGTTCAATCTCCCATTGGGATGAATCTGTGTTCAACTATTAACCTCTTGTAGAGATTGTTTGCAACTCTTTTTTGGGGAAATTGTTTTCAATTCAATCTCCCATTGGGATGAATCCGTGTTCAAAGAAAAATAGAAAAAAAATACAATTTCATGAAAATTAAACTTTTAAGAAAACCGAAATAAATACTTTTAAGAAAACTGAAATAAAGACTCAAAAATGAAAATAAAAGTGTAAGAAAGTTGAAATAAAGACTCAGAAATTAAAATAAAATTGTAAGAAAAATGTGCTATAATTGAGAAAACTAACATTAATATATTGTGAAATGTTTTGGGGTGTGTTCTATGCTAGGTTGTCTCCAAGGCTGGGTGTGTTCTGTGTTGGGTTGTCTCCAAGGCTGGTGAATAGTTTGAATCTGAAACATGTAACTTCAGCAGTGGTTGAACTTATTTTATAGTATTTTGCAATTGAATTTTATTGGTGACAATGATGGACATGGATTGCAATGGCTTCATTTTGCATGTGTGATCATGATTGAATTTGATGTGATCTAATGGCTGAGAATTTGTTTTTGTTGATCCATGTGCTTTGATATGTTTTGATGGGAAATCATTTATTGAATTTATTGGGTGGGTGTCATTTATTGTACAGAGTGGGTTTAAATGTTTTTATTGGGTGAGTGTCATTTATTGAACACAATGAGTTTGAATGTTGAATAACATAGTAGTTATGATTGACATACATTTATTTTTATTATGTGCAGGTATTGATATTTACTTCTCATACACAGCATTAGGGCTGATCAAATGAGCTGAAGTGACTGGTTTTTTGTACTTATTGACTTGACCATTTTGAAAGGAAAAATGATTTTATGAGTTTTCTAGTTGACATGATAAGATTTCTAATCTTGATACTTATTAAACTATTTATGGACATTTGTGGGTCTAGTCAATGACTTGAGAAATTTTGAACTTAATTTAATATATATTTGAACTTCAAATTATTTCTTTATGTTTAATTATTAATTGCATATATCTCTATTTTTGGTGAGTTGATGAAACAAATACTATCCCAACACAACATTAAACATCTCTCCCCTATATATAATACAATCATGATTTTCTAAACTACGTGACTCATATACAAATAAATTATATAAACATGTGGGTCCCTAGTCAATGCTATGTTGAAAATGAGGGCAATAAATATATAACCTGCCTAGGGACCATCAATTCCCAGCGACTGTATATGTCGGCCCTTGGATAACTGGCTTGTCAAAATCCAACAACCAACATATACAAATGCCAGGAATTAAAGAGAAATGCTGGTTATTTTCAGCTGAAGATGAGGAGGATGGTTGGTGGAAAGTTGTGCACAGGTCCCAACTATTGTCACATAGGAGTCAACAAAAAACTATATGGTTTCATACAACCCGAAAACACCTTCAAATCACTCTGGACAGTTTCCAGATTAGCGGTACTCTTATGAATGATTATGACCGTAGATCTAAAAAGACTCTGGTTTCCCAACGCACTTCTAGGGGGCTCTCTTTGGAATATAATTTGCGCATCTCGCTCTGTCGAAGCTTTGTTGATCTTGAGCATGAATGCAGTGGACCATTGATTACATAAATACATCCTTGGCATAAGAAAATGAATACGCACTCAAATATGTGATTTACTTGCATATCTCTTCAATCATGGTGATGATAATGCTTCTTCAGGAAGATGTAAAATATTATTATTTTTCTCAACAAGCTCAACCGGAAGTTTCAAAAGAGGTGTCATTGATTGGGTCTTTTGAGATCTAGTCATTATTGATTTTTTCTAGTCATTATGACTATATTGACATGGCAACCAATATTTTCCAGTCTATTCGTTATTTAATGCCCTCTAAGACTGTACCGAACAGTACGTGATGCCATGCCCATTGCCAACCATTCTGCTATCCGCCCATTAATGCTCCCGACGTACCAATGCCATGCCATCGCCATGCTCCATGGTCATGCGAGCCATCTCTGCAAACGATTGTGAATTCGATAAGACGGTGTGGAAATTCGGGACTCGAAAAATATGGGAAAGTGGACGTAGATTACGAGGTGGCGGCCGCGTGCCCAGACGACCACAACTACCCGTCAGAGCAGTTAATGGTCGTCGCTGGCTGGCTGATTCCACAAAAATTTAAAGGCGCCCTGAACTTTGACGTCTCACTAGTTATTAAATTCATAAGATGCGCCCGATACTGTAATGCTATTGAAAATTTGAGTCTATTCTCTGTGTTCGATGGCGTTTTAGTTGGGGTGTTTTCAAGATTATTTTTCTTAAATGAGGATTATTTTGGTCTTTAAAATGGTTTAAACATTTTCCAAGTGAAGCTTTTGCTTTAAAAAACAGATACATTATTTTATAATTCAGGATTATAGATTTTGTCGGTATAATATTTTTTATTATATTTATATCCGTTAATATTATATTTATATTTGTCGATATAATATTTTTTATTATTTATTATATTTATATTTATTTTTTGCCTGATCTTTCTCTTTCTCTTTCTTATGCATATTTTCCATGTTGTTTCTCGAACACTTGTATCTACAATCACTCATGACAAGCAACTATAAGCCTGAAAATCTCTTATTCTAACATGTTTTATGAATATTTTTTATTTATTCATTTTTAGTGCATTTAAAAGTGAACATGAGAGATTTTGGGCACATTGTCGCACTTTGAAGAGTTAAAGGGCTGAGAGAGAAGGATTCAGGGCTTCGACATGTGCTCAAGGGAGAGAAAGAGGGCACACGACGCACTGCTAAAGGTTGAAGAGGAAGGCTTCAGGGCTTTGGGGTCCACTCATGCACTCAAGAGGCCTAGGAGGGCACATGGCGTAAGTCTGAAGGTTGAAGGCCGATGCTTCATGCCTTCAAAGTGTTTTCATGTGCTAAAAGTGTCCAGGAGGGCACATGGCGCATTGTGGAATGCTAAAGGGTGAAGCTCAAGGCCTTTGTGGTGCACTCATGCGCTCAAGGATGGTGCATTCCTTTGGGTTGAAGGAGTGTACTCAAAGGAGGACTTGGCCTCTTCAAGGGCATAGTTCAAAACAAGGAAGGGGAAAAGGCTCAAGGAGTGCGCTTTTCGCTCTTGGAGGGAACATGGAACACTTCCAAATAATGAATTATTCTCGATCAAGTCTTCAAAGTGCACTCATGCGCTCTTCACCTCAATGGTCAGCGTTGAAACAAAAATGTCTATGTATGGGAGATAGGGCAAGGGGTGAACACATGAGTTTCACACATAAAATGATGTGTGACACATACCAACTCATTGAGAAAAATTAGACAGGCTTGAAGAATGATAATTATACATAAAAAATTCACTTTGCATGCATTCCCCAGTACAATGAGTGAATTATGTGCAACTGTGAACACAAGTGTTGTTTTATGACTATAAAGGTGTTACGACCAAGAAATGCACTAAAGATTCTCTACTCAATGCGACGACACTTGAGAACGATCAAGAACACCTGAAGCATATAGAATAACATGAAATGACACTTGACGACCAAGGCGACACTTGATAGGACAATTCAGTGGGCTCGAAAATTCGAATGTCATGAAATTTTGGAGGGTGTTGATACAACGACAACACAATAGCATATATTTACACATGAGGAGAGGTGTGCCATCTTCTATAATCTCTTATTCATTTACTATATATCATCTCAACAATCATTACACAAATCTCTCCTCAATCATTCCACTAATCTCTCCATAAATCTCTCACTAAAAATAGCAACTTAATAATGTAAAATGAATCATTATTCCATCACATAAGTATCAAAATAATTACTTCATAATATATTTCACATTGTGAAAATTTTAAAAATTAATAAAAAAATATTTAAATTATAACATTATTTTAAATTATAATTATTAATAATTATAAAAATAATTGTTATATGATTTATACACACACACATATATAACATGTTTCTTAACCATGAAGATCCACCCCACCTTACTATGGAGATTATTAATTTATAAATAGGTTTTGTTATATTAGTATGAGCCAATAATGTGACTTATCATTACCACATGCTCAAAAAACCATAACTCATTTGATATTACACTTGTTTATCTAACTTTTTTTAATTAATCAATTAAATTAAAAGACTAGAAATGACATAACTACTTTTAAAATAGATATAAACCTTTGATTTCTAAATACTACTAATAACATTTTAAAATATTTTGTGGAGGTTAAATCCTTATCATCCTTAAAAAATTAAAAAGAAAATTATATTACTAGATTTTTGGCTTCTGTGATCCATCAATAAATTAAGAAGAAATCTTTCGGTAAAAATCACATTAACATGAACAAAGTCGACGCGTTTCGAACCAACCAGTGTGGTTCATCATCAGGACTAAGTGAGAGATCAGATCAGTCGTTAAGTTTAAATAGATGTAGGAGAGGCAAAGAAAACTGTTAAAAACGGCTAGTTTGACTATAAAATAAAAAACGATTAGTTCTATTAATTAAAAAATAAAAAACGGCTAGTTTGAATATTCAAATCAAAAGTTTAATAAAAAATAAAAATAAAAAATTTTATATATCAATTTTATAGTTTAATTATTTAATTTTTTATTAAATGATTATACAAATATTATTTTATTATAATTATATATTAATTTATGTAAATCTTTAGAAAAAAATAAAATAAAATAAAATAAAATAAAAAATAAACAAATTAAAAAAATAAATAAATAAAATAAATAAATAAATAAATAAATAAATAAATAAATATATATATATATATATATATATATAATAAATAAAATAAAATAAAATAAAATACAATCAATCAATAAATAAATAATTAAACATTAATCATAATAATAATAAATAAAATTATAAAAATAATAATAAAAATAAAAATAAAAATAGTTCCATTAATTTACAAATTGAATTACAAAAAGAAATGGCTATTAATAGTTTAATTAAAAATTATTATTATAAATAACAATTTTTATTTTTATTAATATTGTTAATTGATTTTTCAAAATACAAATATTATTTAATTATAATTATATATTATTATATTAAAATTCTAAAAAAAAAAAAAAGAGCGTTTAAGAATATAAGGCAGGGATCCAACAGCTGCTGATATTCCAAGCAATATCTCTATTGAGATTTATGGGCCTTTTTTTCAATTTCAAGGGCCTCTCTTAACTTACGATGATGAAAATGATGAATCCTAGCTAAGACCTTAGCCTCTTCGATGCAAATATGATCGTTAGTTTTTTTCACATGATCAGCTAGGGCAGAGGTGCGGGACCTGCCATGTCTAAGGTAAGCTGCATGTTCACATATCCTTTGGCTAATGGACCTACCCGTTTCACCAATGTAAGGCGTCCCACATGAACAAGGAATAAGATAGACCCCTTTTCCATCCCTAGGGTTCACAAGATCTTTAAGTGAGTTAAGAGAGCTGTGAATTGTGTTAAGGGGTTTGAAGGAAGAGGAAACCCTATGCTTCCTAAGAATTCTAGCAATCCTATTAGTGGTACCCTGAATGAAAGGAAGCCTTACATTGCAGGACCATTGATTAGGATTTGTATTATTAACCAAGGAACCTCTTTCAGCTTTAAGAAAGGCTTTAAGTCCTTGAGACTTACTATAACCATTAGAACAAAAAACATCAAGGAGATGGGTCTTTTCTCCCTCAAAGTGACACTCATCCAAGATTCTCAACGCCCTAGTGGCTAAGGTGTTGAGGACGCCCAACTTTTGAGCAGGGAAATGATGCGAATAAGCCCGAAGATATTGTTCAGTATGGGTTTTTTTACGAAAAACCTGATGAGAGAAAGAACCATCATCTTTCCTATAGATAAGAAAATCAAGGAAAGGAAGGCTCCCATCCACCTCATAATCCATGGTAAATTTTATGGAGGAAGATTGACTGTTAAGATGAACGAAGAATCGATCAAGCTCTTCCTTACCATGAGGCCAAACGACACAAGTATCATCTACAAACCTTTTCCAAAGCTTTGGTTGGTGCAGAGCAGAGGAAAGAGCCTTGGACTCAAAGTCTTCCATAAAGAGATTAGCAACAAAATTATATTTATTTTTCCATTTTAACCATCCTTTAACTCACTTCCTTCCCATAAAAATACTTTGGATATAAATTTGAACCCTTGATATGTGAATATTACTAAGAATATTCTAGAATATTCCATTGAATTTAAATCCCTACCATCCAAGTAACAATTATTGATAATTAAATTAAAATTCTAGAAGTCATATTTCAAACTAAACTTAGTTTAATAAATTCTATTAATTTATATTGTTTTTCTTAAATAATAATTATGAGGTCACTTTCAAACTAGAGAGGTTGTGCAATGGTCATGACAAGGTAACAATGGATAGTGCTAGCCTTTGTGCATGGGCATTATTTGTGGAGGTCTTGTGGGCGATCCATACCTAACTTAAATTATTTCGCTCTAGTTTTTTTTTCTTTAGTTTCCCGTTATTTATGGTTTTCCTGGATAGAGAAGTATGGGCTTTTAACTTTGAGGATAGCATAGGAGTGGCATAGTGTGATATTGCTATGGAATTTGATGAAGTTTATTGGTTGTACGTGGTTAAGACAAAATTTTGGTCTAATTTTGTGGCAAGAAGTTGCTTACTCTAATGGATACAGGATTTTGTTTGTCAAGACTCTCGGATTTTGTTGTGTTGAGCACAATAGAGGCCTTCTTTTTATGAAGTCTAAAGTGGCACAAGGTTATTATGCTCCACTGAGTTCATAGTGATTTCAAGTATATAACCAAATCATGGAATTACGTATTGAAATACACCAAAAAAAAATCCTTGTAATACTCTGAAAGCTCAGTAAAATTCCTATGCACATAAGAAACACGTTTTTAATACTAATGAGGGAGCTTGCATAACATTAACAAGTTTCCCCACATTCAGATCAAGATGGTATCAGAGCATCAGGTTCATTGTTGCTTTTTTTTCTTTGTGCAAAGAGCGTTGTTTATTGTAAGGTGAAAATGCTTACCACGTTGAAGCTCTAGAGATGAGAAGGAAAACTTGTTGGTGTAGCTTCCGAAGTAGGAATAAGGAAAAGGAAGCTAGGATTGCCATAAGCCCCACCTCAAGTTTCACCTTCAGAAAGTATTGAGGCTTCGAAGAGCATATCTCAAGGAGAAAAGCCTACAAGTCTCACAAGGGAAGAAGGTAAAAAGAATGGTGTTTCACCACCATCTTCACTACAAACTTCTTCTTTTTTTCTACAAATTTGATGCAATTTGTTGATGTAGAAAATCCTTCTAAGATGGAAGATGGACATATTTGTGATTTTTTTCCACATGATGCAGAAGAGGTTCAATCGACACCTTATGTGGAGGAGCTGAAAGAAGAAGACAAAAGAGTCCAAGGGAACACTTTGAGAATTCAGAAGGAGAATGAAACCATTTTTGTGTCTCAATCAAGAGATGATACAAATGGTGACCATGAATATGCTTCTTATTTATATGCAAATATTGATGAAAATTCTTTTGCAACTTTTGAAAGACATAACAAAGGTATTGGGTCCAAGATATTGGAAAATATGGGATACCAAGAAGGCTTAGGTCTTGGTGTAAATTAGCAAGGCATCAAGTACCCAATAGAGGCGAAAGAAAGGCCTAAGCATGAAGGCTTGTGGTATGTTGCACAAGAAGAATGGTCTTCTAATGACAGCGATTGGGTATCATGTACCTACAATCACAAAAGAGGACATGAAGAAGCAAGGTGTTGGACTTTGCATCCAGATCTTGTACCTATTTGGTTCTCTCGAAAGACGCCAAGGTGTTGGACTTTGAGCCACTTTTAGATCTATGACATAGGGCAGCAGGAGGCATGGTTGCGCTGGCTAATCTTGAAAGAGTTTGGCCATCATGTGACATATCCTATGTCAAAGGGTGTGTTATGGTTTAGGGCATTCCATGGCACCCATATGATATGGCAATAAAGGATTTGGTTGTATGGGAAAGTCTACAAGTCAATCATCATGATGTTACTCCATGACTTCTATGAAGATGAGATGAAGAGGCAGCAAGAGTCATTGTCGCTTTAGTTACTCTTGGGAGAGTATGGGATGATTTTCTCCCATACCTTGCATGATTTTTCAGGAGTAGATGGTGCCACAATCATGCTACAAAGGGGCTACTCCTTAACTTTATCAATTTTTGCAAATTTTATTAGAAGGCATGTATGTTGTACTTTAAAACTTTAGTTTTCCTTTTCATAAATTCAAAATTAAAATAAATTTGAATCCATATATATGCTCTCTTCATGTACATGATACATCTATTATTATAACTAAGCAAAGTTTCATGGTATAATATGGTTTTACATGCATGCAACATTGAATAAGATATAAATTTAAGTAATTTAACTTGCAAACTTTATAATTTGTAAATGAAACAAAATAAATCCATTCTAACTACATTCATCAACAATAATGTAACATTGATAGAATATAACATTAAATCCACATCATGAATTTAAAAGTCAATGAAGGCATTGTCATATACACAAGTTCACATTCTTGTACTTGTATTCCAAATTGGTCTAGTTATACATTTTTCTCTTTTACAAAAGGGCCCATGGCCCATGGTATTCCCAACATAGATAATGGAAGGTCGCGCCCATAAATGAAATAATGGAAAAATGACATCATGACTGATTTATAAATTGGGTCTATACGTCACCCTCGTCGCGCTTCGCACTCCCAAGTGCATTTCAAAATTGATATTGCTGCAAAAATTAAATAACTAATTAGTTGTAAAATCCAAAATGCATAGAATCAATTGCCTTTAATTCATGATAAGATTTTGATCAACTACTCATTCTCACCATGAAGATCTAAGGCAATGGAGAAGATTGTCCTTCCTCGGCAGATGGTGGAGCTGTTGTTGATGGATATAGGCATGGTTCATGGGTGATGGATAAAGGCATAGTGGAAGTGAAATCGGAAAAAGGTAGTGGGTGTGGGCGGTGATACACCCCCACCGGTTGTACAATAGTGGGAATCACCCTAGGGCGAGGGATCACCCTAGGGGGGGGAATTGGAATGTCAAAGGTGGATGATTGAAACAATGAGAAGGGTGGATGAATAAATGGTAGGGGTGGGGATTGGGAAGAGTTTGGGGAGGTGGTTATAGGCATGGGAGAATTTATGATGGAGAAAGGTGGTCGGTGTAGGTGAAAATAAATCCCCACTGGTTGTACAAGAGGAGGAAGCACCCTCGGGGAGGAAATTGGGATTAATGAGTGGAGCAGTGTTCAAACTGCTATAGTTTTTTTCACCAACATGCTCATCAAATAATTGAATTCGACAACCTGGAACATTGTGAGATGTGGGTCCCTCGACTGTAACAATAAAAAGTTTCATATAGTTATGAAAATGCATCGAAAATGATAATATATCGTATTTCACATATAAAAATGCATGCCATCAAATTTCCATACCATTTTTCTGTATAATAGAATGTTGCACTAACTCAGGTATGTGGCCCACACTTCTTTGGTGTTGAGAATATAACTCCAGTTGCTCATCCATGTTTCTTTTTTTTGAACGAACTCATCCAACCTTTTCAAAATGTGGTTTATCTTTCCCTGATTTTGACTTGCGCCCACATTGCCTTTTCTTTTTTACTGGGCTCAAGAAACTATGTTTTCTTTTAGTAGTGATCTTTGATGGAGTTATATTATTGAAAAACATTCTATTGTATTCTTGACATGCTTTGTCTACCAAACTGTTCAATGCATTTGCTTGCTCCAAATTTGTAGGTATTATGGATCTCAATTTCTCATGAGTTGATAAGTTAACACGTTTCATCTCATCATCTTCAAATAATGCACTATTTGGTCGTACATTGGTTGATTGAACATTATCAATGCTTGTTTCATTATAATAACTTATATTTGGAGGAGAATCAATGCATGGCAGAAGCTCTGTTTGGATTTCTAGGCCCAATATAGGTGTTTCATTCAAATCAAATGAAATTGTAGGCCTTTCTGTGGTAGGATTAGTGATATTAGGCAATACATTTTCACCCAAAGTAATGTTACTCACCAACATCTCAACTTTCAGTACATGTTTACAAACATTTCCATTCAAGGCCCAATTGCAATTATAGAAGTGTAGATTGGAACCTTTATATATGACATTGTACCAAATATCACGTGTATCCTTATTTTGGCTACGAACCCAATAACCATTGTTACTCTTTTCATCAGGCACGTAATCTTCATTTGGGATTTGTCTAGCTCTACACTTGGATGAATTCAATTATTCCTCAATTTTTCTATGCCGTACAAAACCAACTTCTTTTAAACGTTGCATATGATTGTAATATAATACAACTTTTGTCAACAACACATATATTAACCAATCGACACGTCTATGACATGCATTATTCTTTTCGCTTAGGTACCTTTCCTTGATATGCCGATGATAAGATTCAATGGCATTATTTGTATTCTGATGGTAATATACAATCTCCTTCACCGTAGGTGTTTTCCAACCTATGCTCAATATCTCTGTATTTCCTACCTCTGTAGTAGATGTAGGGGTGTCCTTCTGATGACATAGACTACTCACTCCACAGGCTGAGCCAGAACCATGCTCTGATACCACTGTAATATTCCTATTTAAGGATATTTATTAAACACAGCAAATGGTACAGCAATGGAATGTCTCCTTCAGAAATATTCAACAGCGCATAAAATAACAGAAACAGCCTATGCAACAGAATCACGTTTAACAGAGAAATCACTGAGCCATTTTATTATATCGGGAAGTTATAAGGAAATACAATACATGCACAGGTGTTAGCGCCCGAAACTTGCCCACGGAAAATCAAAAGGTATTCAAGAAATAACAGGGGTACGGTGGTGCACCGTTCTGCGTTCAAGCGGCGGGAATGTACTGCCGTATAGCTGCTGTTGTGCTGCGGCTGAAACAGACTCTCCAAGGTGATATCACGATCCTGTCTAATGCCCTCAATAGATATGGGCTGTCTCTACTGCAACCTCCAGACCCGAAACCTCCAAATGATAGCAATGGAGAGCTCACACGAGATGGACCGCAGTCTTCCCACACAGACTGCGTCGCCACTCCTGACACTGCTCTGCAATAAGTCCAACCCGATCCTCCTGCAAGATAATGATAGAACTGCCTCACCCGAGCAGTCACTCGAAGTCCCCCGAGGCTGAGGTTGATATCTCCGCTCGGAGACACTCGGCGCACTAAACAGTGCTGCAGACTGGTTGAACAGCCGGCATGCTCAAGTCTTAGCGACCAACTACAATTTCATAAAATTCATCAATAGTCAAAAACGAGGAAGCTGTCTCCCTTATGTATGCAGCCTTCCTCTCGAACACTAGACTCCCCCCTTTCCCGCGCAGCCGAGATCCTCCTTTCCCGCGTAGCCCTTCTCGGCCCCAGACTGCCAACTCAGCCACGTGCTTGCCTCCGCGCGCTCAGTTGAGTCCACGACCCACTCACGGTTGTTTGCAATTTACTAGAGGCCACAAAATTGATCCGGATTGATATTCCAATTAGCTATTTTCTAATTGGGAATATTACACTTTGGCATATCTTTACTAAGTGGATACCATGTGGAGGCATCCTTCCTGACTTTGGATGGATAAAGGCTTCCATTGTGGCCTAAGGTACATGTTTCTTCTCCTTAGAAAGTATAAGGCCCCATGTACCTTAGGTGAAATTATTGATCGTAAAATGTTTAAATTCTTTCTTTAGGGCCTAAGAAAAAGTTTTCCTTGTCCAACCATGTTTAGGGAATCGTGACCAAAATCTAATGCTAAAAAACTTACAATAAGGTCCATATCACTTATAAATTCCATAGAAAGGTCTTATGTGGTGGTCCAAATCCTTATTCATGTCTTTTTAACCTAATAAGCTACCTTCAAAGCTGGAGGTTTTCTTTTCCTCTCTTAACCATGGTCAAGGAAATGAAGCTCGTGCTTAGAGATCAAACCTTCTAATGATTCCCACATACCAACTAAGAGGGATAAAATACCCTCAAGATGTTATACAAGGTGGTTTGAGGCCTTATTAATGAAATTGAATTCCTAGGAGCTCCACTTATATCCCGATGATTTATTTTCCTCCATTGACCATGTATATTTCCTAATCACTTATGCTTGGTGATCAAATCCTTCTAGTGGTTTTTATCATCAATACCTACACTTGGAGTATATGGCTATGCTCAAGTGTTCATGTGTAGTGGATCAAGGTGTAATTATTGAACATTAATTCCTAGAATCTTCCTTTATGATGCAAGGTAGATATTTCCTCCTTCAAAGATGTCTAGTGAATAGAGAGTTATGTTCCTTGCTTGAAAATTCCCCTAATAGCACCCATATCCCTAAAAAAAGGAAGCCATTGCCTTGAGAGGTTTTTCATTACATGTATTCTGAAAAGATAACTTTAGGGTTTAATCAATGTGTTTCCTACCATGACCATGAAAAGGGCCTTATGGATCATAATATTCTAGTGATACACATATCTTTACTTGTAAGATAAGGATGCCCTAAAGATTCCAGGTGTGGTGATTCAAGTTGTTGGTCTAGAGAAATCGATACTTATAATAAACCTCTATGGCCTAGGGCATAATTTCCCTCCCTTTACCATGTTAAGGAACCTATTACCAATATGAAACGCTAAAATCCTCTAATGCCATAATATCACTAGTTGAAGAGGAGGGATATTCATTGGGAAAATGAATTGTCACAAAAGTGTGCATGCATTCTTGAAAGTGTACACAAACTTTCAATAGTGTGCATATGCTTTTAGGAGCATGTATGTTCTTTCAATTGTGAGTGTGTGATTTCAATAATATGCCAATGTTATTTTATATTTAAATTATCTTCAAGTGGGTGATGGCTCTAGCATATGTGTTTGTTAAGTTGGGTGTCTCTAATATAGATACATGACTGAAAGTATGGGATATTGATGAAAAATTATACTTATGAATACCCCTTATTATCTCTATATTTGATGTTATTTTTCTATATAACACATAAATCCAATGTCCATACAACTATAGAAATATTCAGAATCAACTATGTATATTTAAAACACATATTTATATTTTTAAATATTAATATTCTTTACAATTTTATTATGTTTTTTTCTTGACATATGAATCTTAAAATCTATATATATTTTATTTCTTCTATAATTTTTCATTTAACCATTTAATGAAAAAAACTATATGTTGCATTAGAAGAGATTTAAATCTACCATTTAAAAAATATTGTTTGATAATGTTAAGACCCTTTTACTTATCATTAATGGAAGGCCTTGTAATTTAAAATATATAATGAATTCCTCGATTTCATAAAATATAAAATTAAGAGTAGAATTTTTGAAAAAAAATAATTGGGCACAAGAACAATGTGTTCTCTATAATTATATAATTTATAAGGAAGCCCTGTTGTTTAGGTAGTAAAAACTAGCAGGCAGTATATTTTCCAAGAAAAATAACATACTAATTTTAGGAAAAATTCAAATTTCATGTGGTCATAAACAATTTCTATATAAATAAAAATTATATGTTTGGAAAGCTAATTCATTTTCATTTTTTACACCAAAACTAGTAGGTAAATATGTGCATTATTATTTCCAAGAAAAATAACATACTAGTTTTAAGAAAATTCAAATGTCATGTGGTCATACATAGTTTTTATATAAATAAAAATCATATGTTTGGAAAGCTAATTCATTTTCATTTTTACACCATATTCATATTAGTTGTGGAAGTGCCTCAAACCAACCCTCCAAGTTGATTGATTTTTGTTTTTCCATGTTTGCATTACGACTAATGTGCATGAAATACCATCATTGAGATGCCCCCACCATACCACGTATAAATCAACAAATGGATATGCATATTATAAGAACCTTGTAGTTGGTAATCTCCCATTTTGTAATCATCAAGATATTTGTAATTTATATCACAATATGATGACACTAGAACTCTAATGTTTTTCATAAAGAGTCAATACACCTATCCTTTTCCTCTCATCATGGGTTGCATGGGGGATAACCTTTGGTGAAAGGGGGTTGGGCCACCATTCCCATACAAATTTATTAGAATAGAAAAATTTGTTTAATATAATTTTGTGTAACATATAATTTATGGAGTGATCCTTTCATTAGAGGAAATATGTGAAAACAATGGCCAAGAAAGACTTGTGTATTGACATGTATTGGCGGTTTTGGTATATGGCATGTTTTTCAAACAATTATTTTTATAATTTTATTGTACAAATATATTGCATGGAATTAATAACACTTTTTGAATAATAAATTCTAGAATTACTAAAAATATAAAAGTGTTGTTTTCATCATTTCTTTATTTTTTCTTAAAAAAAATAAAACCTCATACAGGGAAAAATATGACCAAGCCCTTTTTACTTGGTAGCATGGGTTGAATTGATATTTTGTAAATATGTGAAGAAATGAAATGGTGATTTTAAGAATTAATCATTTTATGATATAACCAATTATGCTTAATTATTTTACAATTAAAGGATATTTCTGGTGCCTTAGTATTTCACAAATATTCCAATTTTCCCCTAAATAATAACTTCTTATACAAATTCTCTTTTATCTAATCATCCAACTTCAAGATAAATTTTTTTTTTTTAAATTCTCTTGTATCTAATTATTCAACTTTAAAATAAATATTTTTACTTTTTCATCTTAAAAAATGAAATATTAACATAAATAAATAAATCATAAATTCTAAATATAATGTCAAAAAAATAATAACAAATAATTTCATAAGACATTTAGGAAATGTAGAAAAAATTGGTAGCAATACTAACATATATAATAGTTCTAACATTTGTTTGTACAAGTACCTTAATCTTAACCTAGTTTACTTATTTAATTGATTTTGGGTATATAGATGCTTGCACTCTTGGTGTTTTGTGTATATAAATACCTATACTCTTAGTGTGTGTATATGTATATTCTTAACATCCTTAACATTCATTTATGTAACCATCCTAATCTTAACCTATTTCACTTTAATCTTAACCTGCTTTAGTCATTTTACTAAATTTCAATGTAGATTAATTATAAATAAAATTTACATATTTCATTAATTTAACATATCTGAAATTTTGTTAAAAAACCATAAAAATGAAAAAAATATGAAATAACTTTTTTAAAACCAATCATATTTTAACACAAAAAAACCTAAAATAACCCTTTTTAAAAATCAATCATATTTTAACATTTTTATGAAATTAATTATATTTTGATTTTTGAAAATTTGATGAAAAATATTTATAATTAAAATTTTATTTATTTTATTACAACTTAAATGTTTTAAGTGAATTTTAAGAAATTTTCATCATATATCTTTAAAAAACACAACAAACTTGCACAATCAAATTTAAAAGTTTTATCCAAAATTTAAACAATTATATCCTTCTTCACCAATAAGGATATATAATACATTTTTATTTTTATAAATAGATAAAAAAACATTTAAATCCTATTAGCAATCCATGAAGTCAAGTAGTTATTCATGCATTACCTTCCCATGTAAAACGATCAAAACAAATATTCTGGCACTGTACATGACATGTGAGTCCCTCATGGTTTTAGCCTTCCCTCCTGTTAATATTGTTTACAACATGTATGACTCTGCACTTTAGAGGAAAGCTACTGAAGACCAAATTTATCTCAAGAAAATAAGGAAAAAAATACCATATTTAAACCATCTTCACATCTCCACTAACAATTAAGAAGCGTCTGGGTGAAAATAGCAGCATCAGACATGGACATTCTATAAAAGTCATCGCACATGGACATATGAATACAAGTTCATGGTGAAATGTAAAGCTCAAAATTATAACCTGGAGTGGTAAAATCCAGAGCGACTATCATGTTATATAAATTGAAGGAAAGTGTTGTTAACCAACCCTTCTGTAATAACATTGGTAATAAAAAAATCTTTATTTTAATTAGAATTATTTTTCTTTTTTCCAAAAAAAAAAAAACCCTGTTTGTATTAAAATAAAAACAATACATAAACAGTGCATGATTCAATAAACATAGTTCCGGGATCAGGCCTCATACTTTTAATACCATAAATTTATTCACCATACCATAACTCATACATCGATTTGCACCAGCTAAAACAGATGCCATAATACAAACATGTGCACATATAATCATCATATCCCTAATACTTCGTAAAATAAAGCATCCGCATATTAAAAAAGTTTAACAGAAACCAACATTCTGCAACAATTAACGCAGATCAGGCACACATGATACCACAGAGAGTAACCACCAGTGCTGATAGAGTCATGGACCAGAGACAGGCTCGCTTGGATTTAGCAGGCTCGCTTGCTGTCGATCCCATATAATTTGCCCATTGACTGCAAAAAAGGGTCAATACGTACTGGAAACCCACAGAGCAATAACAAAACCTATAGCCTCCCCATGTAATGTTATGATATGGGAATGTTATCACACAGGAAGCTATCCAATAGGAGGTATCCATGGAAATGGCTGAAATCGGTGTTTCTTTAGGGAAGTATGTCTTCAAGATTAATTAGACCTCTGCAAATAGCTTTCCTGCGCTGAAACCGCTGTCGATGTTAAAAATACCAAGCTTGGTAACTTGAGTCGAGAAGTCGAATAAAAAATGCCACAAGTTGTCGCGACGACAGCGGAGTAGACGCCAGAGCGTAAGATACCATTTGTGTCGAATCTCATCTACGCCCTGCTCCAACTTTCTGCTTCAAATTTCTATTCAAACAAAAACAAAATACAACAAGGCGGGTTTAAAATAAAGAGGTATTTGAAATCATCCAGAACGTGGACATTATCTACAGAATTCACCACAGGTATATGAAATTTGTGCTCTCCTTCCCCAATGTCTTCCTTGATTACACTTTCTTTCTTACCATGTGAACTGCCCCTAAACCTGACTATGTGAGAAACTAGAGGAGGCTGACCATGCTTCCGCCTTAGTTTGAATTTATACACCAGAAATCCTGCTCGTCCATTTTCTGACCAGGATTTCTCTACAATGTAGAGTCCATCATACCTATACCCACAATGCAATTCCTCACATAATCGGATTAATCTAACAGGCTGTTTCATCATACAGCTATACCTCAGAGCTTGATTCCCTCGAGTGAGCTCCTGATCAGAAATCTGCTTCTTGTTCTTGTCATGAGCATTTCCACATTGGCCTGAGTATATTATCACATCTCCGTTGTCAATGTTGTCTTCATAACCTCCAGAAAGGACAATGTTGGTAGCCAGTGGCACCACATGGCCTGTTTCTTCAGGCTTCAGATAATATATACCCGCCTGAAGAGGTCTGTGCAAACCTATATTACTCAGTAGCCTTCGAGACTGGAACACATCTCCTACTTCTACTCCAGGAACAGATCCTACATGCTTCTTGCAAAGATTGTGCCAAAGAGGTTTCAACCTATCTGATGCCTCCTGGAATACCTTTTTGGTTTTTGGATCATCCTCTGGTTCCATAGTTTCTTGTTTCTGTAACAGTCTTTGGACTAAAGCATGAAATTTTGACAGCCCTAACCTTCTTTACTGGGCCTCTTTGTCGGCGAGATTTTTAAGCTCTTTCCAGTCCTTTGGCTCATTTCATCTTTTTCGCTTGCGCGGTATATTCTCAGCTAAATTTGTTTTAGCCAAACTAGAGTCTGCGTCTTTGGTCTCTTGAAATTCAGGGTCCAATTCTCTGGTCTCTTGAAATTCAGGGTCCAATTCTTTGGCACTGACCACACCGACATGAGTAGGGATGCACGCTAATGGTTTGTTTGGTATCTGATTCACCTGTTCTCTCTGATAGTCCATATATCCATGTTTCCTCTTTCTTGCAATCCCGCCGCCCTCGGCTCCACCTTTAACAACAGAGCATCCAGCAGGAAATTCAAACGAAATGGGCTTAGCATCAAATACCCGCACATTAACCATTGAAGTAAGATGTGTGGATCTTAGGGGTTATTTGCGAGGTTTTTGTGTCCACTCTGTTAGCTGAGCCATGGCCTGAGAAGAGCTCGAAGAAAATCTCAGCAAAAGTTCTCCCACGATATCAGTTGTCGGATTCAGCAATGCAGAATGGGGAGAGAAATAAGCAAAGTTGAATGGAGAATTCTGCGCGCCAATATAAAATTCAAAATTTGAAACAGAATAGTATTAATGGTGACTTGACAATGCTGTTGTAGCCAAATCCGCCACGAAATCCACCCAACGTAATTAACTGGTCACCGCGTTCTAGGTCTGACAGTGTGGTCATGAAGGGTGAGCCTTGAGGATCGATGCCATGTCCATGCCCATGGTATGCCCAGTAGTACTCTATAAGATAGCATTAATGGGCGAATAGCAGCTGAAATATTGGTTGCCTTCCGGTTGTGGCAACTCCACGTGCAGGATGTATGCATGCATGGCTCCATTTCGTAATCATGGATGGTGAATAATGATGAAAGCACACAATTAATGAGATGGGATGGTCCAGTTTAATTTCAAATTTCAAAATTTGAATGTTATAGATCACCGTCTCCCGCCTTCCATTTGCTCAAAAAATATTTGTTCCCCATAGAGAATGCCTGAAGAACCATGCGGCTAGCATCTAGGGCGAGGCGATGCCAACAATGGGTGCAGCATGAATCAGTGTTGAAGGCACTCTGGAGGCCCTCAAGTTCCCTGCCTGTGACTGACATCGTAATTTTCACAAGCGCATTGACTTCCATCGTAATTTTCATCACAAGCGAGGACACCAGCAATAGAGGAGTCGACCCCTTGCTGCTACGGTAGCAAACACAATGGCTCCTCCAAGAGGCCAGGCGGCGGGCTTCACCTCCCGGTACCTACTCCCATGTGCCCCTAGCATTCCACTCCAGTTCATCTGGTATCCTACGCTCACATCCATAGATGATCATGGCGATTTGTGATGTTGGGGGTGCGGAGCACGATCACATGATGATCGGTGCCAGTGTTCATGCCATGTACATGGCTGGCCACTCAAACCTAGATGCAGTAAAATGTTGAGGCACAAAAAGATATATTGCATCTATTCTACCTATGGCAGGTGTAACTTCTACGATGGGAGTTGTCATGAGCCATATGCGTGGTTACCCATGCCAGCCAAACAACATTACATCAACGTTAATGACCCTAAGGAGTGCGTGGAAAAAAAGATTTGTGTGGATGGCTACAATGGCAGTTTCTCTGTAGTCAAGATATCAAAAAAATGAGATTTTATGTAACTTTAACTATTTAGTTGGATTTACATATGCAATGCAATCTGATTTATAAACATTACTTTGTTTTTTTAAAGTATTTCCAATTTTTTTTCCCAACTGTTAGTTGCTTTAAAGATCATGGCACGCATTTGCAACTTTTTCTCTGTTGTTCATTTTGCAGGCTGTTATATCACCTTACTTTCAATTTTCCAAAAAAGAACAATAAATTTTTAGTTTTCCAAAATGCAAAAATAAATCATACAATGGCACAGAGGTATTTGTTTGGATTTTAGTAGAAAATGTTACTCATTGAATGTTTGGACTCTGGAGCATACTATGGTTTTCTCAATCTATCTTAGAAAATTATTAATATTTTCTAAAAGAGTTTAAGTAATAGGTTTATGGTATTAAAAATCAAAAGAACACAGGAAGTTAAGTAATAAGTTTATGGTGTTAAAAATCAAAAGAACACAGATTAGTATATTTGGAAATCTAGCCACTGTGTAGCCATATAATAAGCCTGATTGACAATGTGTTGAGTCTGTTGCCTAGGCGATTTTCTCCTTAGAAATAGATTCCCAGTTATGTAAATAAGTGGTGGTGATTTAATTTCAGTTTTGAATTTAATGTTGGATTACGAGGATAAAGCATTTCACTTTTCTAAATAAATTTATAAAAGCTAATTTCAATTTAAAATAGATATTTTTGTAAATATAATGAATTTATAAAATTTTTAGCAAACAAACAATAATGTAACTTAACTTAAAATTATCAAAGTTTTCATAATTTTTATAATCAACACTATAAAAATATTCTTATTAATATTAAGAAAAAAAAAACTAATTTATATATTAAAAATAAAAATAAATAAATAAATAAATATTAAAAAATAAATATATGTATAATGATAAATCTATTGCTTAAACTATTCTAATGGTAAATTTATTCATTATATTTGTAAATTATCATTTTTTTAAAAAAATGGTAAGTAATATCTTTTTTAAAGATGCAGTTTTAATAATAATTTTTACTCAAATGAAAATTAGAATAAAAACTTATTTGTCAAATTTGAAATGAAAATTGTTTCAATTTTTTTTAATTGAATAGTAACTAGATATAATCAACTCTCTATCTTCTTGAAGTTTGAATTTACAAATGGTATTTACAAATATTCTATGGATACACTTGTAGATCTTCTTACTTCATACTCCACTTGCTTGTATTTACTAATTGCTCTGTTTTCTTGTATTTATCAAGGTAAACATCTATAAATCTTACCTTCATGTCTCTCTTCCCGCCTAATTAATGTGAATACACAAAAAGGTCAAAATTGTTTTATTATCTCCAACTATCCTTGAAAAATTGAGCATAACAAGAAAGTATATTATACGAGCAATTGAGATGTAAATGGTAAATACATTCCAGTACTCTTTGACAAATATTGTATTATCATTCATTATTTAATAAGTTCTATAAAAATATGAAATAAGAATTAATTGTACAAATATTTGTTGAAAGTGTCATTAAAATGTTATTTTTAAAATTAAATAAATATTTATAATTCACTAAATTTATTTTTATTTAAATTTGTATTTTTTTAAACTAATTATATATTTAAAATTATAAAATTTAATATATGACAAATTATATATTTAAAATTATAAAATTTAATATATTTATATTTATTGTAAAATAATTTATTTTAAATTAATAAATTAAAATTTACTTTATATTATTTCTAAAATTATTTTAACTCTAACATTATTTATAATATTTATTAATTAAGTTTATATTATTTCTAAAATTATTTTAAGTCTAACATTATTTGTAATATTTATTAATTAAGTTTATTTTAATTTAATAAATTAAATTTATTTGATATTATTTATAAAATTATTGCACATGAAATATTTAAAAAAATCAATTCAAACTAAAATTGATTTTACATTATTTATAAAACTATTTCAAATTAAAAAATATAAAAATTAATATAAACTATATAGTTGAATTACAAATACTTTTAATCAATTCTCTCCTCTAAAATTTTAATAAAGATTATGTTTTGTTATTTATTTATTTATTTATAATTATTTTTCAAAAATGTTTATTTTATTTTTATTTTTAAAATCAACTAAATATTTAAAATTATTTCAATATTTTCCTTGATGGGGTGATAGACTGAGGTAGCATTGGGATCAATTGGGGTCTGTGCACGCTTGTGTGGAGTGGAAATTCCTTGAGGGGAGCAGATGAGTTATTTATGTCTTGGTTATTGCCATGACGATGACTATTTACATTTTGGTATGGGAGATAGCATGGTGATGGTTAGTCATGTTACAGTTGTGCAGGATGGCAATTTGGAAGAGCTAAAAGGAGTGTGGAAATCTAATGTGGAAGCCTGGGTGGTTCTCTATGGAAGGTTGGCGAGTTGAACAATTTAGTAAGGCAGTCTAGGGGTAGCAAATCTAGGACCCTAGCACAAGGAGTCCTAGCGAGAGGATTTATCAAATGTCTGAGGAGTTACCAATGTTGTGGGCTCTTCGCATGGTAGATTGCTGGTTGGAATGTGAAGAGGCAATTGTAATGAAGAAGGTCATGATTGAAGGAAGTCAAACAATCATGCGCTCTGTTATCTCTGTTAAATTTGATAACATAAAAGAGGGTCAACAAATTACAAGTCTTTAGAGACTCCAAAACAATGATAGAATGGGTAAAGACACACATAGACTTCATTGCATCATATTGGGACCTTTTGGAACCAATCAAAGATGTTTCAATCCAATTCCTTGATATAACATTCCAACATGCATACAGAGTAATGTTATTAAAATCAGTCAAACCAGGCTTGAACTTGGTCGAGTTTACCAAGTTGACCTTCAATTGTATGGAATTGGTGCTCTGCTCAGTTTGTGACCAATTTGGTACCAAATTGACGAATTCAATATATAAATCAGCTAATTTGGTACCAAACCAGTCCAACTTGACCGAGTTTTGACCTACTCAGCTAAGCTGGTCATCTTCCTCACAATTGATGTTGCATTGCATGTCAAAACGAAGATGGCTTGATTTCTCTATGTAATGAACGACATATATGAAGAAAACTATGAGAGGAGTTATGCAACTTCTTACTTTGATAATGTGGTATTCATTACAAGTATTTTTTATGGTTATGGCTGCACTATCATTCCTGTAGGAATGTAATGTTGCCACTTTCTTTTTAGCATATGATGTTTTTACAAACAAAATTAGCATTTTTAGCAGTTCAATTGCAATATTATTCCACTCATGAGTTAATTTTTAGACAATTAGCAACATGCAAAAGAAATCCCTTCCTCTCACACCACTCACAATTAGTTCTAAATATTATTGGAATGGTTAAGAAATTATAACACCTCTCAATGGCCAAATCCTACAAATTCTACATTAGAAAATATATAACAGTTTATCCCTGTTGGGCCCAAGTGGATCCCAAAAAAGAGAAAGAGAAAAGAAACCTAAAGCTACATTTCTCATAATAGAGTAATATTTGTACTTTGCTTATTGGTAATAGATTGCAAGGCATATTTTAACTTTTTATTTTTTAACTGAGTAAAGTATAAACTAGCAATTGCACCATCATATGTTGCAAAGGAAAGACCGTAAGATTCTTAAAGAGATTCAATGGTTGCTAAGAAAAAAATCTGTAGTGATTTTGGTCAATTTTCATTAGAATAATTGAAACAAAGTTGTTAATTATGCATCATTTAAATAAAAGGTAACATACATTGATAAAATATTATTAAATGAAATATTAGTATGTCATTAAAAATTTAAACAAGTTGATTTTTTTGTACTCTAGTTATGAACATTTAAGTTCATAAATAAGTAGGTAATATGAAAGAATATACTAATAAAATAAACATAAATTAAAAGAGAGAAATAATAATAATAAAAACACCAAAAACTTTATTATGTCACATTGTTGTTTTTCAAAATATAAATAATTTAAATAATATTTTAAAAATGCAAATTAGATATTCAAACATAATTAACATCAAATTAATTTAATTATTTCTGAATTTCTATATGCAAACTCACTAGCTATAAAGACTTAGATTTGTTTCTCTAAATTCACATTAATCATTAACCTAAAATGCAAAATAGAGAAAAATAATGCCTTTTGACAAATACACATTAACAAGAAATTAATATATTTTCCTTTTTAACTCAAATTTCCAATTTCTCCATCAATATCAATATAATAATGATCTAAAAGATGTCTTAGATTTTTTTTTCCTTGCAAGATTTTGATCATTAATATGAAATTGAAAATAGAGGTAGATAATCAAAATGGCTACACCCAAAAGACTCGAATAATTATATGGAAAATATATTTTCTTACGGCTTCCATTACCAATTCAATACCAATTTCCAAATCTCTCCATCAATTTAATGCCCGTAAAATGCGTAAGATTTTTAATCCATACCAGGCGTTCATCATTAACTTTGAATCGAAAATGAAGATTAAAAACGAAAATGGGTTACATCAGAAGGAAAGAAACAATAACATAAAATTAATAAAAAAAAGTTAGTACCTCGAGTTTCCAGTTTCTTCCATATATTTAATGTTGTCCTTGATGCCTTGTATTTTATTTTTATGGCCAGGATCTAATACTAACATTAAATTCAAAAGAGAGAGGTTGAAAAACCAGAAGTGTTTCACCCACAAACAATAAATGAATTTGAAACATGGTGAAACAGGAATTAAAAGACCACATATGTATAAGGTGACCATGAAAATAACATGGAAAAAGAATTTAAAGAATATAATAATCTGCAAACCAATAAAATAAAATCGTTGTGATAGGAAAGGCAACCACTGACATGAATTTACAGAAAATAGCGAAATCAAATGGAGATGATTGCAAAGTTGAGTGGATGACATAACTTACATATGATTGCAGTAACTTACATAAAAAAAGCGGACTTTCAAGTCCTATTTCAGTTTGAGGCATTGAGGATGTAGGTGGTGGGCACGCGGCCATAACAAAATGGATTACAGAAAAAAGAATTAGGTATTGATACAATCAATGTATATTGCATGGGAGGACATGAGAATTACAAGTTTCTCACGGATCTTCCCAAAATTGAAAGTATTCGGTCTACATAACCATTAGTTATGGAGATACATAGATACAGTATTACGACAAACCGTTCACTATTTTCCCAAAACTAACTAAAAGAAGTCCACATAACCATTAGTTAAATGAACACAATATTACTTTCTATGAGACCCATATCTCTACACCTTTCTACACCAATGTCTTCCATTGTTA
Source organism: Pinus albicaulis (assembly GCA_034641835.2). NCBI lineage: Eukaryota > Viridiplantae > Streptophyta > Pinopsida > Pinales > Pinaceae > Pinus > Pinus albicaulis. The sequence goes on from CM076572.1 coordinate 399,669,245, forward strand.
ATTCTGGCAGCATGTGCAGGTGGGTTGATCAAAGCGTGTGCTCGTTGCCGACTAAACAAAACATATGTTGTTTTAAACAACAATTTACAATGGAACCAAAACTACAAAAAATTATATAATGTAGGAAAACACTAAGCAAATAAATTTTAATGAAATGTATCAAAACGCCTCAAACATCTTGATCAGTATAATTATTTATAATGTTATCATCCATTAATAATGTGAATATTTTGGATTTTCATAAATAAAATAAAACGAATAAATCTGATCATAGATCAGCAAAGGTTTTGGAATCAATAACAATGGAGCGGAGAGCAGACAGCTACTGCTGATGCCAGGACACTAAAAATAAAAAAATAAAAAAAAATCGCCCAATGCCATGTCTTGCTTAATTGTTAGTCCAAAAATGAACACAATAAAATAAATAATAACTATAATTTTTGTGTTAACATAAAAGCTTTTTTTTTCTACCTAGTCAAAAAGATCACACGACTAAGTTTTACAACATCTCTTGCATACTTAGCTCCACAACACCACTAGGGGCAATGAGGTGTAGTCAACCAAAGTATAGCTACAAAGTATATTCAACATCTCTTGAATTAGAAATCCCATGTGTCATCTCAAAAAAGTACGAAGGTAATAACCTACTCAACAACTTATAACCAACTATAACATGTTAGTCCACAAATTGTAATAACAATGTCCATGCATGTAACAACTTGTAAAAACTCAGTCCAACCCTCAACTACCTCAAACCTCACATGACTCAAAATCATTCCCTCGTGCCAACAAAAATCCTCTCGATGTTCTAAAATACTCACAAGGACCTTCACATTGCAGGAGTAAGCCCAATCATAATTCCAATCCCTACCCGAACTAGTAGTAAGGAAACCACAAGAGACCTTTCCGCCTAAATCATGACTTGAACTAGATAGAGAAAGTGAAAAAAACACAGTCTCATTGTTCAACCTAGAACAAGACTTGAGCAGGATAAGGGTCCCAGTCCCTTTGTCGGATCTAGCTCAGAATCGAACTTATTAGTCTCACATACAGAATTTCATGAACCACATTGAATTATCCTTTCAAAAAGATACCTTGAACATTCAAGAAGATCACCCTACCATGGTATGTGGCCCACATGTAGAGGAATAACATGAGGATATCCCTCCTTTCTACATCACCCTCAATGTCATGATAAAATTCTTCACAATTTTATGTTAGAATCAGGAGTGTCTCACAACCTCATGCCTAAATCAGTCATGCTGGAATTGGGCTTAAAAATCACCAAACCTTACCATGACCTTTATTCATTTGATTCTAGAAGTGTCAGGTGCCTAGGTCTCATCAAACACTTAGTGATATCTATTAAAAATGGCAACAAGAAATCCTGAAAATCGCATCAAGAAGGATTTTAATTTAATTTTCCCTTAATTAAATTAGAAGTAAATTGTAATTCCACATCACATGACAACTTATACGAGTTAACTAAGTCAGGAAGACTTAGTTAGTTCAGTTAATTTGAGTTGAGAGTCTAATGGGAGGCATGTAGAGTGTTCCCTAAATTTTGAGGGTCCACAAAAACATATGCTTAAGATTTGGTAGCATGGAAGAAGAACGTAGTGAAGGCAAGAAGGATTCCATTGGAAGGAGTTCGAGATCATATTGTCTCGAACCTCCATGGAAAGACAACTCTATATGCTACGTGGAAGGACTTAACCGATTTGTTTCATAAAAGCAATGACCATAGGAAGTTGGCGCTGAAGGACAAACTCAGAAATATCAAGATGGAGGAGGGCGACACAATACCAAAGTACTTGACCAATTTCACCCAATGTCAGGATGAGCTTGGAAGTGTTGGTGTTACTGTTGTTTAGGATGATCTCGTGAGCCTAGCACTTCTAGGCCTTCCCAAGCGTTGGCATAACTACTAGGATTTAGTAAATGGGAGGGAGAAGTTATTGGAGTGGGAGCAAATATGGTCCAAATTGGTGCAAGAGGAGATAAGGCAAAACACTAAAGATGATACCTCTTCCAAAGAAACGAAAGAAGACTTTGCTTTAGTCAACAAAGGAAAGAAAGCCAAGGGAAATAAACCCTAAGGTGAAGAGGGAAAGAAGTAAGACTTGTCCAACATCAAGTGTTTTACTTTCACGATTTCGGGTACTATGCCACGAAATGTCCACATAAGAAGGCAAGCAAGAAGGAACTTGTTGTTGCAACAACAGGTGAAGCTCTAGCTTCACAATTTAAGCTTAATTTTACTCACATTGCATGCATGGCAAGCATAGTAATGGGAAGCATGTTGTATCTTGACATTGGTGTCTCATTCCATATGACAGGTAATAGAGATCTCTTCAGTGACTTAGAGGAGAAAGAGCGGGGTTTTTAACTGAGGCTTTCCCCAAATAAATCTTTGTGTCATGTGATTGAAATTCTTTCTCTTTCTTGTTCATGTGATTTTACGATCGTAATTAATTTCCACAATTTATGGAATAGATTCAAGTATTTTTTTATCATATTACAAGATCAATTCATTCTACGTGGATTTTCTACAATGTCTCTCACCCAAATCCCCACGAAGAGGATGGTCATGGACATTGTTGTGGCTAACATTCCAGTGGTCTATACAATGTTACATTCTAGATCTTGGGCCAGAAAATTAGGCATAACCTTGCACATGGATTTGTCCTATGCAGCCATATTGTTATTGAAGGTCCAAAGAGGAGACTGTATAGAGAATCTTAATTCTTATATATTGTAAGTGATGCCAAAAAGTCTACGAATCAACCTCTATATTCCATAGAAGAATTCATTAGCTCTTACAACCTATTCATGAACCCAAAAATGATGCCAAAAGTAAACGAAACTCCCTACTAAGATCAAATAGTTATAGGACAATTTTGTATAGTTATCCAAAACAAATAAATGAAGAAACATATTTTAAAATATTTCATATACAACAATAATTTATTTGTCATGAACTTTGTATATTGTATATTTATTGTATGTTATTTAAATTATATTTATTTTACTTTCATAAAAATAAATCAAAATTATTAGTTTTTATCAAAACTTAAGATTTATATTCTCATTAAAACTTTACATAAAAATAACCAATTAACAATTATAATTAAATAGCAACAAACTTTCATATATATATATATATATATATATATATATATATATATATATATATATATATATATTTCTAAATTATAAATTATAAAATATAAAAAGATACACTTCTAATAAACATATAAACACTTTTATTTATAAAATATATATACATAATCCTTAACAAATAAATATTATAATTTATTTATATAAAATTTAATTCAAAATCAAAATTATAACCCACTTTATATATATGGAATTTCAACATATACATTTCAATAAAACATAAATAAATTAATAAAGTAACAACCACACATTACTATAATAAAAATTAAAATAAAAAACTCAATCCTTCTTAATCTTTTAGCTCCTCCCAATATTATTGTGCCTACCACACATTCCATTATATAAGTGCCTACCACACATTCCATTATATAAGTGAATATTGTGGAGCGTGAGAACAAATGATGTATGTTTATATTTACAGCCGCCTGTGATGAGTGTAACGACAACAGGGTGAGAGCCATCAACATCGGGCGCCAACTGAATTTTAAATTTTAAATTTGCAGTTATGTGTTTTATGGATGACTATGTGATGTGTTTTATAGATGACTATGTGATGGACACAACGCAGATAGCAACATGATGTATGTGTTTTGGCCAGAGAAAGCGTTCGTCGGAAAAAATGATGTACACGGTTCACGGTAAAAGCAAAAGCAAAGGTCAGATTCTTCTCCCAAGACTGTCCTAATGAGATGTATAGACTTAGAAATAAGGCTTTCCTATTGACATGATGCCCAACGACTAACATTGATTATTTCAAGTGTTTGGACTGATCGTTCGATCTCTTAAAGGAATCCAATATACAGTCCTTATCCTTCTTCACAATGAATTGCATCTTCGATAATATTTAGCATACCATGCACATCGTTCCCTTGATGGCGCAATTATGAAACCACTATATTTCCAGATGCCATGTCCTGGTGCATTTGACGATATTCATTATTTTCTATTGTAATAATATCAAACGGCATTGGGACTACGCTTATGGAGGAGGCATCACCAAGTGAACATAATGGAAGCTCAGGGGACTATACAGGACCCTTCAAGTCCTGTACACTAGTTTTTATCTGGGACTCATTGGAACTAATCGTTTCTTCTTCGATTTAACAGGTTTTCTTCCGCTCAAGAGGACATAATTTTACAGTATACCAAAATATTCAGGGAATACAGACACACAAAAATAGTGGAGGACTTCGGGACTTACTGGTCTCAACAACCGTTCTGGAGGACATTGGCTATCATCGATTTTAGCTTTATCTTTCAGGCATACTTAACTTGAAGGCTCCCCTCTGGCTACCATATAGGGTAGAATCATACAGGTCAAATATTAGTCTTCTCTCCCATGGATGTTTTTTCTGTCATTTTTTTTTTTTTTTTTTTTTTAAGTCTAAAGAGGATTTTGAGTTGGTCCCAGCGACACCATGGATGAAAGGATAGGGTTTTCTGGTGTTACAAAGGTGGAGGATTGGGTTGAACCCCTTTAATGAGCCCATCCAATGTAACCTCGTCTGGGCCAAGCTGCTTGGAATATCACTGGAACTATGGAATGAAGTGGCAATTCAAAACATTGTAAATAAGATGGGTGCCTTCTACTTTTGGGATGGTGGAAGCTTTGGTCAGCTCGACAAATGAATGTCCTTGGTAATTGTTGATTTGTACTTTGGAAAGGGTCTATTGGAGGAACTGGACATCCATTGGGGGTGTTGAGCCATTCGAATTGCTATCGAATAATGGGTTGTCTCGTTTTGTTGTTTGCTCTGTCAATTTTCCTCAAATGGGATGGTATGAAGCATGGGGTAAACATGCCTTTAAAATTTGATCCTTAGTGGCTTCGTGATCTAGGTGGATATTGGTGCCCACTCGTCTATTCCACTAGTGAGTTTCATCAGTTTTCTTATTAATATTTTAACATTTTTCACTTCTTTTCTTTTCTTTTCTCTCTCTTTTTTTTTTTTTTTAATCCTAAACTTCCAAAGCCATTTTAATGTCCTAAACAACGTATTCTTCAGAGAGATATTTCCAACAAGGTATCATATGTGCCAAACGAAGATAATATGACCAAGTTACGACCCTGGGAAGTTGGCTGCTCAAATAATCCCAACGAGACCCATCAACTCTTGGTGTTACATCTCCTTGGGTTAGGGTTTTGGCTTTTTAGGGTTTTATCTTATTGTTCAATAGTAAAAAGGCCCTTGAGACTCATTGTAACACAATTTACAGGCATGTATCTGCCACATCTCTTCTCATAGATAAGATACCATCGCCCTAGCTAATTTATGTCCATGCTGTCTATAAGCATATTTCAGTGATTTGATATTAATGAAATGGAGTTTTATTTATGCTACATCTCTATGTTTATGTTTATTTCTGTATTTTATTTCATTCCTGCATAAATCCAGATTTAGGTTACAACTTGATGAGGGTTTGAAACATATTTCAATTTCAATGTTTTGCAGTAATATTTAGTAAACTTCATGGAAGTTACATGGTCTCTACAGATCATATTAGAGTGAAAAATATCTCATTTGAAATTATTTTTTATTATCTCAATGAGTTTTTTACGAAATTTGATTTCATTTACCAGTTTGAGAAATATGAGCAATTGAAGTTACACTTGTCTAGAACATTGTGCCGTTGCGCGTCCTATGGGTTTGTGGAATCATTTTGTCACCCCACAGGTCATAAAATTTCAAGTGCCTTATATAAATGGAAATATCTATTCAATACCTCAAATGGGTCTTTGACATAATTTGCTTTCATCACCTATAACATAAGTTATCATTGCAGATGTTCAAGAATATCCCTTTATGCATCCAAATCCTAAGCTTTAGCTTCGTATTTATTCTTGAAATGAATGTACGTGGCCTGTGTAATACCTTCCTGATCTATGATCAGATGCCCATTCATATCGTTGACACCCTTGATGAAATTCCTCTATTTTCTGCTATTTGCATAGCGTGAAAAGATTTCATAATTTTGTATTCTGCCTCCACCCAAAGCACACAGATTTGGATTCTTCTTTTCGCTTCTTGTCATAGCAATATCTTGTTTTGTGCTCCTTCCAGCCCTATAATGCAGATCTTATAGTCCTCAGAGAAGATAAATGGGTTTAATGGATCGTTATAATAACTCAACTCCATAATGATGGTAGTTAGCTCTAGATTTTCCTCTATTTTTTGTTGTCTAATCCAATTTTTAGTCTCCCGCTTAAGTTCCTGCAACTTCCCCATGATCAGGCCCATCGACCTCGAAGTTACTAGGGAGGATTTACGACCCCAAACTTCAGCAACCATTTTATTGAATTCTTGGTTCTGAAGTGATCCGGATCTTGGTTTAAATGGAACTCTTGTTGCAATTTTGGTCCATACCTAATGGGTCTCTTCAAAGAGGCAATAGAGGAGGTTGGAAGAGAAAACGTGGTACAAATTATTACAGATAGTGCTTCAAACAATGTCCTTGCTGGGGGGTTGATTGAGGATGAATACCCAACAATTTTTTGGACTCCTTGTTCTGTGCACTGCATGAATTTGCTCCTGAAAGATATTAATAACATTGCATGGGTTGGGAAAACTATAAATGAAGCAAAGATGCTACAACATTTTATTGTTAATCATGCAGCATCCATAGCAATTTATAGGAAATATGCAAACCTTCAGCTTCTTCGATGTGCTGAGACTAGATTTGCATCTGCATTCATCATGTTTCAACGCCTTATTAAAATGCATCAATCTTTGAGAGAGATGGTGGTATCAACAGATTGGAAGAGATGGAAGGGTTCTCATATTGGGGATGGCCCAAAAGTTGAGGACATTATTATTGGCCTTTCTTCAGAGGATTTTTGGAGGAGAGTGGAGGATATTGTCACCCTCATCACACCTATTGTTTCCACCCTTCGCATATTTGATAGTGTTCAACCATGCTTAGGAGATGTGTTTGAAAGCATGGATCAAATGAGAGAGAAACTTCATGATATAATGATAGATGAAAATTCTAGGATTGACAAAGACACTAGAAATGAGGTGTGGGAACTTAGTCTGATAAGGTGGAAAATGCTGCATAGCCCTCTTCATTCAATTGCTTTCTTAGTCAATCCTAAATGGTTTCACAAAAAACCGTCTACAGATGTAGAAGTGATGCAAAATTGGAACACTTTTATAAGTAGGTGTTATGATCGTTAGGATCGCACTTCTTTACGACTTGAGTTGGGAAAGTACCTAAGATCAGAAGACCACTTTGCAAATGAAGACTGTGCATACAATAGAGAACAACTTGGACCCATAGACTTTTGGATGCAATATGGTACAGGGACTCCCTTGCTTCATAGGTTGGCTATCCGTTTGCTTTCACAAGTATGATCAATAACAAATACCTTTAACGTATTGATTTATTGTTTAAACAATAATTCTCATGTTCATTTTCAATTATTTTCTTTTTATGATTTCAATTGTCTATTGCTAACATAATGTTTTATTTTATTTTACAGGTTACTAGTTCATCTGCATGTGAAAGAAATTGGAGTGAATATGCCTTTATCCATTCATCAAAGAGGAATCGCCTAGGTACAAAAAAGGCACAAGATTTGGTGTTCGTACACTCAAATCTACGCTTCTTGTCTCGACAACAACTAGAGTATAAAACTGGAGCCACAAGAATGTGGGATTATGGTGGTTCACAAGATGATGGAGATGATGAGCTTCCACTTGAGGTGCTACAAGACAATGCTGAAGACATGCTTGATAATACCAAGAAGTCTACTACTCTAGAAATTGGGTCAAGCTCAACAACTACTCTAGAAAATGAGCTTGACAATCTAGATTATTAGGTTTATTTGTATTTTGACTATGAATTGTTATAAGTTGCTTTAGAGATACATCTATATTCAAAAATATACTTTTAATGATGGGATATATTCTCGCAAATTATGACATCTTTTTTAAAACTAAATCAATCTTTATGAATGTTTCTTTACAAATTCACATGTGGAAACATTGAATTTTTATGATTAATGTTGTGTTTTATATTGTTAACTTTTAGTCTTGTTTTTTCTCTCTCCTCGTTTCTTATAGGCGAAACCTATAAATTTTGTTTCTCATATCGTTTTCGTTTCTCGTTTCATTTCCCATTTCTTGTTTCTGGTAATGGTTTCCAGGGAAGCTAATGAAATACTTGGTGGTCTGATCCACAAGGAAGAGATCATGTAGGTTATTAATTTGATGAAGAAAGAGAGAAGCCGAGGGCCCGGTGGTTGGGGTGTTGAGTCCTTTCAAAACTTCTTCAATCTCATCATTCCAGTTATCTTGGCATTAGTGGAAGAATCCAGAACTACGGGTGAAATCACTAGGGCATTAAGTGCTACCTTCATCACATTGATCCCAAATAAGGCATCCCAACTCACCTTCTCAGATTATAGATTGATCTCGCTCTGCAATGCTTTATACAAAACTATATCCAAATTGATCACTAGGCATATTAAGTCGACTCCCTCTCTTTTTATTTCATTGGAATAATTTTCATTTATGAAAGGTATAAAAATTCAGGACGCAATTGGAGTGGCACAAGAATGTTTACATTAGATGAAGGCTCGGATAGGACATGCTGGCGTGGTCAAGGTCGACTTGGTAAAGGAATTTGATTGCATCGATTAGGGCTTCTTGAGACTTATCTTTCACAAGATTGGCATGTCCTATGACAACATAAGATGGATCATGGCTTGTATATCCTTGATGAATTATATTGTATTGATCTATGGGTTTCTGAATGATTTTTTTAATGCATATCATGGCCTTGGACAAGGCTGTACATTATATTCGATCTTGTTCATCCTTGTGATGGACTTCTTGAGCTGCTCGATTAGAGATGCAAGGAATAAATGAGATATTTAGAGTCTTAAGGTATCTAAAAAGGAAAGGGTCACCCATCTCATGTTCATGGATGATCTCCTTTTCGGAGGTATGAAATGGACTGGTGACATCTACATAGGATTCTAACGAGATTCAACAAGTCATTGGGCCTTTTCATGAGTGGTTGTAAATTGGTCCTGATTTCAACGGATGTGGATGTCCCCGGTATCAGAGAGATTGGGAAGCTGTTTGGTATTCTAATGATTCCTCTTAATGATGGATTTAAGTACCTTGGTTTCTTCCTAAAAGCGAAAAAGCATTATGTGCGAGATTGGAACTGGTTATTGGCTAGACATGAAAGGAAATTGACAGGTTGGAAAAACAAGTGGCTCACACTGGGGGGTAGACTAACACTAATTTGCTCGATTATTCAAAGCATTGCGGTTTTTTGGATGTATCTTTTCCTCATCCCAATGGAAGTCTACCATTGGATTGATGCTCTTATGGCAATGTTTATCTGGTTGGGAATAGACTTAAAATGACAGTTTCATCTAGTCGATTGGAATATTATTGCTAGGTCGATTGAGGCGAGTGGTTAAGGTATCCTAAGCACACACTCCTTTAAATTTTCTTTAATTATAAAGAGTTTCTGGAGAGTTTCAAATGCGGAGAGTATATGGTGTAATATCATATGGGGAAAATATATGAAGGGACTTGGATTCTCAATAAAGAGTTTATGGAGAGTTTCAAATGCGGAGAGTATATGGTGTAATATTATATGGGGAAAATATATGAAGGGACTTGGATTCTCAAATTAGACTAGATTGGGGGCATATAAATTGGGCAATGCCTCCTTCATTTGGAATAGTATGATAAATAATTACCAGTGGATGTTAGGATTTACGAGGTGGAGCATTGGTCACGGTCAACTCGCAGAGATTGGTTTGGATGCAGTCAAGGGATTTTCGGGCAACCACTCTCTGTCGATCGACCTCCTCACATCCCTTAGAGGCAGGGGCATCACTTGTTTCTCACACATTGTCTCTGGTAACCTTTGTTTCTCTCTTCGCCCTTCATGGAAGCGGGCCTCTGAACTGATATTATTTAATGGTTTGGCTACTGAGTGGGAGGCATACATATCTAACCTTTATGATGCAGGGGTCAGTATTGGCGAGGAAGTCGATGTCTTACAGTGGAAAGGAATATTGAAACATGGACTGCCATTGGTTAGAAATATTTATCCCAATTTTCCCTGGCCTATCTTCCACCTCAAAGTTAATGACTAGTTAAAATATATCTGGGGATGGAGGATCTTGAGCAAGCTTATATGTTTCAGCTGGCTGGCATACAATTACCGTATTCTTACATGGAATACACTTCAAGGCAAAGGGTTCCAGGGGTCGGGTATTTTCCCTAGGACAGAGGAGGAGGACATCGATAATCTTATTATAGGATGTTGGTTTTCTTGGGAGGTATGGAATGGAGTGGTGTGCCTCTTAATCCTTGATTTCTCGTTGGAATGATGTCGCCTTACTAAGTTTGTCATCAGTTGGGAAAAAAAAACGAGCACAAAGCCCTTTCTTTATACATTATATGGGCTATATGGCGTAGTAGAAATGCTTGCTTATTTGATAGCATCGTGCCATCAGTGTGGGAGGTTACTAGGAAGGTGCTCTCATATTTTTCTAAAATTGGACTGAGAAGGATTACATCCAAGGAAAGGAATATTACATTCAGGCACATCAAATATCATTTCCCTAGAGGTTCCTTTGATGGGGCCAACCAACATAGAAATTGTAGTTGTGGTGTGGTGGTTTCACTTGCCCCTGGGAATTTTTATCATTTTTTTGTGGCAGGGAGGAAGGGGTACTAACAGTATAGTGGAATTTATTTCCCTCTAGGGTGCACTCTCCTTTTCTAAGTGGCTTGGATTGGACTCTATTTTCATCTTCGACGATGCAAAGAGTATTATATACTGGGTCAAGCTTCATACTTTTTTCTGTCCACACATCCTCTCCAACTAGATGGATCGCATCAGGAAACTGTTTTCCACATTCTGATCCATCAAGTTCAATCATATATATAGAGAACAAAACTAGTTGGCATATTTGATGTCAAAGATGGGAATCAGGGTTGGGTCGGACAAGTAAATTTTTTTTAACGTTTAGAACAAGTAATTGAACACTGGGAGTATTGACTTCATCTAAGTTTTACTTTGTCTTTTGATCTATTTTTTAGATTTGTTTTAATTTGGTACTTGTATTAGATGGTCCTATAGTTGGTATGATGAACAATGTTGTAAAATACTATTAAACAACTTCATTCTGATAAGAGACTAATAAGAACTCTAATATAATAGTCTGTTATGAAATTAGGCTATCATTTGAACATAATAGTTCCACTATAAGGAACAAGCTGAACAAAGGGATTAAGAATCACAATGTAAATGAACTCTCTTTCTATTAATGAAGAAGAAAGCGTTTTTCTTTTTTGCTAGAAAAAACGTCTTGTAGCATCCACCCACCTAATGGTGGAATTGCGCCAACCTTAGCAAGACTTGCAATGACATGAAAAAAATATGTTTTAGCCAAGAGGTTGGGATTGTTCAAATTATCACAGGTACATTGTAGTCATTTCAAAATTTCAAAAATTCCAACATTTAGTTTTATGCATGCAGCGCTCGTGTCGCCGCCTCCATATAGCATTCCTAACATTTAGCTTTATACGAGCTTGTTGGGGGAGATGGGAATCCTAACCATGAGAGTATAGACAACAAGGTTAGACGCATACATTGGTTATTTGACTGGCACCAATAAAAACCTAAAATCCAATTTCTCTGAATGAGAAAATCTCTCAAGCACCCATTGCATTTAAAGGATACTTGAATTTCAAATCAAGCTCATCCACTACATTCTCTAAATCTGATGAAATTATGAATTGGTGAATATTATTCTAAAATCTACCTGCATATTTCCACTTCCATTGTTGGATAATTTACGCCAACTACAATGTAACTAGAACCCTAATAAAGCCTTGGGAATATTGATAGAACCCTTATAACTCTACAAATATCAATGTTTCCTCTTTACACTGTGATATAAGCTTTCAAAATTTAGTTATATGCATCCATCGCTCATGTGGTCACCTCCATGGCATTCTAAATGATATGATTTGGACTAATACTCCTTAATCGACTTCAAAAACTGATTGAAAGGTTTTCTACAATATTTCTCAAGTCCAATGGCTTATACATGTAAAATTGTTTAGAGGTTTTTTTTTGGCTTGCCTCATTCACCTTCATATTGGGTTGCAATGTCTTGACCCGAGTAGAGGCTTGTATGCAATTATGGACAAATGATGATGATAATGAAGGATTTTCCACGTTGTGGGGAAAATTCGTGCCTTGTTGAATATGGGTTGTGATTGCAAGCCTACCCACTACTCCTCTTCCTTCGCCATGGTCGTTTTTCTTTGAACAAGAGAGTATGCCTTAGAGGGAGACATGCTTACTCCATCAAAATTCAAATGAGTTTCTCACTTTAGTATGTTACCGCAGTCGATTGATTAGGAACCTTTTTTTCTTTTACTTAATATCAAAGCATCATCTTTCATAACAATAGATTCCAATGGTAATGATTTTTATTCCTTGTTATATACAATATACATGTATGCTTTAATAGCGATATCCCATATTGGTAAAATAAAATACTTTGCATACAATAGTGCTCCCATACCAATTCGACGAACTATGCGCAATTGTAAGATCTTGTAGGTACACCCTTTAGTGCCTTATATGAGCATTGGCTTGTGACTTAGTTGATGAGATTCAATGAGATATGTATGACATAGATTAGGGCCTCAAGAAAAATAAATTTAAATCACAAATCCTCTTCTCTGTATAAGAAACTAAGAGCACAATATGATTTATAAAAAAACCTATTTTTGACCCAAAATTCAAATTTTCCCCATTTTTTAAGAAAAAGGAATTATAAAAACTATCATGTGCCATGATTAACTAGTGATGCTCCAAGTGCTCCAAAATATTCAATAGTCACTATTAGGGGAATTTTCAGGTCTAAAATGGGCCTCCTAAGGAAATTATAAAATAATAGTGGAAATAATAAAATAAGATTATATTACATCATCAAATTTTAGAGGGAAAAAAGAGAAAAATATTTTTTCAACTCGTATTTTCAACTTATCTCCCTATAGGTTTACTCAAACTTCGAGCGGAAACACTCGTTGGATTCAGAATTTGATTCATCATCCAAGAAGTACCCATGTTCCATACTTTTGATGTGTAGAAATTATACAAGATGTATGTATATTACCGGAATTCCCTGATCTAACAAATTAATCTTATGTTAAATACATAATCCTTCCACTTAATTCTTTGCATAAATTAAATTGTCAATTGCAAACACATATGAAGCAAATCAATCGCACATAAACACATTTGTTTAACGGGAAATATTAAAGCTAAAAACCCCAACTATCATATGTTATGTATATCAATGGAACATGTAACAATTTCATACAAAGCTTAGTACATCAAGCTCTCAGTACAATCAACAATCATTATACATTGTCAAGCAAACATTTTCATATTTATGCACCAATATCTTGCCTCCTGACATCCTACCTCCACTGTGCAATCATTGTTGAAGAAGACCCCTGAATGAATTCGAATTGGCCTTGCTTTGACTACGCAATCCTCATTGGCATCTCCAATGTGTGTCAGATGCATTGAATGCATCACTATAGTCACAACAGATAGTCCATCTCACCCTTTCACCTATCTCTCCACTGGGTCTCCATTGGCACTAAAATGCAAGTAGCTAACTGCTGTATTTGTTCAGTTGCAAGTGAGTCTCTAGTTGTGAATTAATTAAATAATTAATTCACTAAACTCTCACTAGTGTATCTTCAGTTAGAACTAGATACAACTAGCACAACTGAGTTAAACTAAATAATAGCTCACATAACTACTCTTCCAACTCTGTCACAACTTGCCACTATCAATTATAACTGAGTCCTCCATGCATGAGTCGCCAACCACCCTAGGAATAGCATAATTACTTCAGCCTACTGATTTGCCAAATCTATTCACTGAAATAAAGTGCTCCAAGAGAATAAGCTGATATTTATTGTCGGATTATTATTAAGGGCTAATAATAACCGACATGCATCTATTTTTAGATTAGTGATCTATAAATAGGCTTCGCCCAATCTTCTAAAAATAGAATCTCATCTGTTTTTCCAACTTGATCAACCATCTACAAATAGCCTCCTGCTACTTATGGAATATGCTCACCATGTCTAAAAATATACATACACCTAAAAATAGCCTGCGGGCCCCACTTAGTGAAGGTGCTTAATTTTCACTAAGGTCATCATCTTGTTGAATCTCAACACTCCCTCTCAAAAAGATAGTGATTATCCTTCACCTCGATCCTACCTTATGGTATTCGAATTTTCTCCTGTTGAGAGCCTTCATTAGAATATCTTCATCTTGATCTTCCGTAAGAATGTACTGAAGCTACATGATCTTCCATTGCACACAATCTCTAATATGATAATACCAGATATCTATATGATTAGATCTATCATGAAACACAGGATTAATTGATATTTTAATGCAACTCTAATTATCACAATGTATCATTGTAGGATCTAAATGAGAACCGAACAAACCGACCAGGATCTTCCTCATCTAGACTCACATGCAGCTTGAATTTCTGCCATGTATTCTACTTCCACTGAACTGAGTTCCACGGATCTTTGTTTCCTGCTGTACTAAGAAACTGTTATAGATCCGATACTGAAAACCCATCCTAATGTGCTCTTTCTGTCTATTGGGCTGCCTGCCCAATCTGCATCCGTGAAGCCATGCAACTTCACTTCATCTGTCTATCTGTACCATAAGCAATACTCAGATGTGCCCTTGAGATATCTCAGGACATGCTTGCCTTCCTTCCAAAAGAGTTTGGTAGGCTTAACCATTGCTTTAATAAGCTGGTTCACCGCATAGAATATATTTGGTCTTGTATTAACTAAATACATGAGCGAACCCACCAACTGTCGATAGACAGTAGTATCCACTACCTCTGCCAATGTAGCATCATCTTTCTTCCAATTTCCTGGAAGAGGAGTATCCATGGGCTTGCAGTCCTGCATGTGAAACTTACCTAGTATCTCCCGATCATACTTGCCTTGAGACAGAAACAGTTCACCTTCTCGCTGCCATATTTCCAATCCAAGGAAATAATGAAGGAGGCCCAAATCCTTCATCTCAAACTCCTTTGTAAGGTCTTCCTTGCATGAGTGTATCAACTGCTCATCACCCGTTCATATTAAATCATCAACATAAAGAACAATGATTAAAAGCTTACCCTCCACCACAATTTGGTATAGGTTTGCATCCGCCTCACTCTTGGTGCAGCCAAGTCCAGTGAAATAGATGTCGATCCATGTGCACCAAGCATGGGGTGCTTGCTTCAACCCATACAACGCTCTTTTGAGTCTACACACATGCGACTCACTGCTGAAGATCTCAAATCCTTCAGGCTGCTCAATGTACACTTCTTCCTCAATGATCCCATTAAGGAACACAAACTTCACATCCATCTGATGAATGTGCCAACCCATCTGCGCTGAGAGAGAAAGGATGGTCCTTATGGAAGAATACCATGTGACAGCTGTAAAGGTTTCTTCATAATCAATCCCCTTGATCTATGAGAAGCCTTGGGAAAAAAATCTTGCCTTATACTTCTCGACACTCCCATCAACAACTTTCTTTACCTTGTAGATCCATCTTGAACCTACCACTGATTTACCAACCGGCCTTGAAACAATTTCCCAAGAATTGTTTCTGACAATGGAGTCATACTCCTCCACCATGGCATCTACCATGTGGGCTCCTACGTTTCTTCCTCAAAGAAAGATGGCTATGTCATGATACACTTGCTCATGAGAGCCATATATCCAGTGAATCAGTCAGGTGACTGTCTGCGCTATGATGTAGGGACTCATTCATTCTGTGCCGCATCAAGCTTCAGCCTCTCAACTTTTGTGATACGCCTTCTGCCTGTTCTGATGTTTGGCTCTGTGTGAGCGGACTCCTCCACTCCATGATCCTCCTCCTGTGGCCGATCCACATCTTGAGGCTCATCTTTTGGAACAAGAAGTTCCTCCTCTGCATGCAATTGTAGCTCCCTCTCAAGCGACAACTTCATGGCTTTCTCCTCATTGAATTTTATATCTCGTCGCACCACATTGATCCGACTGTTTGGAAAATACACATGATGATTATGGGTGTTTTTGTATATCCCACAAATATCCCAACTTTTGCAGTCGGCTCCAGCTTCTTCCTGGTGTCCTTTGTCACATGAATGTAAACAGATGAGCCAAAAATCTTCAAATGAGAAATATTAGGCTTCTTACCAGTAAAAGCTTCTTCAGGTGTACTCATGCCAAGTACTCTACGAAGACAACGATTTTGCACATAAACCGCAGTGTTGCATGCTTCCACCCAGAAATGCATTGGTAGGCACTGGTCATGCAGCATAGCTCGTGCAGTACCTGCAATCATTCTGTTCTTCCTCTCCGCGACCCCATTTTTTTGTGGGTTATGAGCCGCTATGAGTTATCTTTGAATTCCTTCTTTGCTATAGAAGTATTTGAATACGTTCGAGATATATTCACCACCATTATCGCTCCGCAGAGCCTTCACTTACTTCCCCGACTCCTTCTCCACCAATGCTTTAAACTCACATAAATTTGAGAATGTTTCACTCTTCTTATGCATGAAGAAGATCCGGAATCTATGAGAATAGTCATCAAAAAATATAACTTAATACCTGTGTTTTGTTTTTGAAGCAACCGAGAAAGGTCCACACACGTCTGTGTGAATTCTCTCCAGGATCACCGAAGCACGGTTCTCCTTCTCATGAAAGGTGGTCTTCACAAACTTACCCATAGTACATCTCTTGCACTGATCTGAATGCGCAAGAGTACCCTTGGGAAGTCCAGTAGAAATCTGCTACAAAATATTCAAGGCGCCATGGTGAATATGGCTAAATCTCCTGTCCCATAATTCACCCTCATCCCGGTTCACCACTTCTTCTGCTTTGCCCATCATTGCAGTGCAACCATCTACCTCCATCTTGTAGATATTCTTAGCTTGAATCCCTGTCCTCTTGTTTTGACCCGTTGTTTTATGTCGCAGGAAAGATTTTCCCTCGCTGAAAACAATGTCATAACCTCTGTCCTCCAACATCGCGACTGAGACCAAGTTCTTCTTCAGACTTGGAACATGCATAACATCTTTCAACAGGAATGGTTTACTTGGCTCCCTCTCAAAGGTAATGTTTCCAATTCCAATCGCACTATATCTACCTTCGTCGCCCATCTCTATATGCATTTGGAGATCTTTCTCCTCCAAGTCACTAAACAACTCCTTGTCTCCCGTCATGTGGAAGGAAGCACCACTATCGAGATACCACACCGATCCCATTTCACTTGAAACCAAGCATGAGATAAACGAGAAATCAAGTTCAAATTGTGAGGCAAGGGCCTCACCAGCTGCAGCTCCAACAACCTTCTTGTTCTTCTTTTTCTGTGGGAAGTTAGTGGTGAGATGCCCATGTTGGTGATAGTGAAAACACTTCACTTTGGACAAATCCAGCTTCTTGCCTTTAGCCTAGAATTTTGGATGGGATTTCTTCGCCTTCCATTTCCTTGCTTTGGCAGCCAAAGCGCAATTCTCTTCATCATAATTATTCAACGAAGATCCATCCCTGGTATTTCGCCTTATCTCCTCCTTCACTAGATCCAACCAAAGTCGCTCCCAATCCGACAGTTTCTCCCATCCATTGACAGAGTCCTGATAATTGTGCCAACTCTTCGGTAGTCCAAGGAGAGCCAAGCTCACCAAGTCATCATCCGAAAATGTGATTCCCACACTCCCCATCTCATCCCTACATTGGACAAACTTCGTGAGATATTTTGGAATACTGCCGCCCATCTCCATTTTTATTTTTCTGAGCTTATCTTTCAACGCCAACTTCCTATGGTCATTATTGTTTTGGAAAAGATTTGTAAAAGCCTTCCACATTGCAAATGGAGTGGCTTTCCTGTGAAGGCTTGACACAATATTTTCCTTCACATATTCCAACAGAATCCTTCTTTTCTTTGCTACTTTCTTTTGCCATCCGTCATGTAATGCAACATCGCTAGAAGTAGGCTTAGGAACATCGCTATCGATGAAATCATTCAGACCATTATATTCAAGCACTGCCTCCATCCTATCCTTCCAGGCTATGCAGTTCGAGCTACCCTCAAGGGCATACTCCAACTGCAACCCATTGAAAGCCATTTCAATGAATACTCAACTGTCGCACCAAGAAATTCTTGCAGCAAATTCGAATTGTCCACCAACACAAAACTCAGCACCGCTTCAATATTGCAATCTTCAGTGATTAACATTGCTATTATACCATGTAGAAATTATACAAGATGCATGTATATTACTAAACTCCCCTGATCTAACAAATTAATCTTATGTTAAATACATAATCCTTCCACTTAATTCTTTGCGGAAATTAAATCGCCAATTGCAAACACATATGAATCAAATCAATCGCACATAAACACAGTTGTTTAACAAGAAAGCTTAAAGCCAGAAACCCCAAATATCATATATTATTTATATCAATGGAACATGTAACAATCTCATACAAATATTAATACATCAAGCTCTCAGTACAATCAACAATCATTACACACTGTCATGTAGAAATTTGCATATCTATGCACCAATTTCTTGCCTCCTGAAATCCTGCCTCCACTGTGCAATCCCTGCTGAAGAAGACCCCTGAATGAATTCGAATTGGCCTTGCCTTAACTGCGCAATCCTCATTGGCATCTCCAATGTGTGTCAGATACATTGAATGCATCACTATAGTCACAAAAGATAGTCCATCTCACCCTTTCACCTATCTCTCCATTGGGTCTCCACTGGAATTGACATGAATGTAATTAACTGTTGTATTTGTTCAGTTGCAAGTGAGTCTCTAGTTGTGAATTAATTAAATAATTAATTCACTAAATTCTCACTAGTGTATATTCAGTTAGAACTAGATACAACTAGCACAACAGAGTTAAACTAAATAGTAGCTCACATAACTACTCTTCCAACTCTATCACAACTTGCCACTATCAGTTAAAACGGTCCTCCATGCATAAGTCACCAACCAACCTAGGAATTGCATAATTCCTTTAGCCCACTGATTTTCCAAATCTGTTCATTGAAATAAAGTGCTCCAAGAGAATAATTTGAAATTTATTGTTGGATTATTATTAAGGGCTAATAATAATTGACATGCATCTATTTTTAGATTAGCGATCTATAAATAGACTTCGCCCAATCTTCTAAAAATATAATCTCATCTATTTTTCCAACTTGATCAACCATATACAAATAGCCTCCTGCTACTTATGGAATATGCTCACCATGTCTAAAAATAGACATACACCTAAAAATAGCCTGCGGTCCCCACTTAGTGAAGGTGCTTAATTTTCACAAAGCTCATCATCTTGTTGAATCTCAACACTCCCTCTCAATAAGATAGGGATTATCCTTCACCCCGATCCTGCCTCTATGGTATTCGAATTTTCTCCTGGTGAGCGCCTTCGTCAGAATATCTGCATCATGATCTTCCATAGGAATGTACTGAAGCAACATGATCTTCTGCTTAACACAATCTCTACTATGATGATACCGGATATTTATATGCTTATATCTATCATGAAACACAAGATTAATCGAGATTTTAATGCAACTTTGATTATCACAATGTATCATAGTAGGATCTAAATGAGAACCGAACAAACCTACCAGGATCTTCCTCATCCAGATAGCCTCACATGCAGCTTTAATTGTTTCCATGTGTTCTGCTTCCACTGAACTAAGTGCCATGGATATTTGTTTCCTGTTGTACCAAGAAACTGCTGTAGATACGATACTGAAAACCCCTCTTGATGTTCTCTTTCTGTATGTTGTGTTGCCTGCCCAATCTGCATCCGTGAAGCCATGCAACTTCACCTCATCCATCTGTCTATACCATAAGCCATACTCAGATGTGCCCCTGAGATATCTCAGGACATGCTTTCCTGCCTTCCAAAAGAGTTTGGTAGGCTTAACCATCGCTTGTCTAATCTAGTTCACCGCATAGCATATGTCTGGTCTTGTATTAAATAAATACATGAGAAAACCCACCAACTGTCGATAGACATTAGCATCCACTACCTCTACCGATGTAGCATCCTATTTCCTCCAATTTCTTGGAAGAGCAGTATCCATGGGATTGCAATCCTACATGTGAAACTTACCAAGTATCTCCCGAGAATACTTGCCTAGAGACACAAAAAGTTCACCTTCTCGCTGCCATATTTCCAATCCAAGGAAATAATGAATGAGGCCCAAATCCTTCATCTCAAACTCCTTTGCAAGGTCTTCCTTTCATGAGTATATCAACTACTCATCACCCGTTAGTATTAAATCATCATCATAAAGAAAAATGATTAAAAGCTTACCCTCCACCACAATTTGGTATAGGTTTGCATCCGCTTCACTCTTGGTGAAGCCAAGTCTAGTGAAATAGCTTTCGATCCGTGTGTACCAAGCACAGGGTGCTTGCTTCAGCCCATACAATGCTCTTTTGAGTTTGCACACATGCAACTCGCTATTGAAGATCTCAAATCCTTCAGGCTGCTCAATGTACACTTCTTCCTCAATGAAATTATTAAGGAACGTAGTCTTCACATCCATCTGATGAATGTGACAACCCATCTGCTCTGAGAGAGCAAGGATGGTCCTTATGGAAGAATACCGTGTGACAGGTGTAAAGGTTTCTTCATAATCAATCCCCTCGATCAATGAGAAGCCCCGGGAAAAAAATCTTGCCTTACACTTCTCGACGCTCCCATCAGCAGCTTTCTTTACCTTGTATATCCATCTTGAACCTACCACTGATTTACCAACCGGCCTTGGAACAATCTCCCAAGCATTTTTTCTGACAATGGAGTCACACTCCTCCACCATGGCATCTACCCATGTGGGCTCCTGCGCTGCTTCCTCAAATCTAGATGGCTCTGTCACGATACACTTGCTCATGAGAGCCATGTATCCAGTGAATTGGTCAGGTGACTGTCTCTATCTGTGCTGTGATGTAGGGATTCCTACATTCTATGTCACATCAAGCTTTAGCCTCTCAGATTTTGTGGTACGCCTTCTGCCTGTTCTAATGTTTGGCTCTGCGTGACTGGACTCTTCCACTCCATGATCCTCCTCCTGTGGCTGATCCACATCTTGAGGCTCATCTTTGGGAACAAGAAGTTCCTCCTCTGCATGCAAGTGTAGCTCCCTCTCAAGTGACAACTTCATGGCTTTCTCCTCATTTAATTTTATACCTCGTCGCACCACAATCATCTGACTGTTTGGCAAATACACACGATAATTATAGGGTGTTTCTGTGTACCCTAAAAATATCCCAACTTCTACAGTCGGCTACAGCTTCTTCCTAGCGTCCTTTGTCACATGAATGTAAACAGATGAGCCAAAAATATTCAAATGAGAAATATCAGGCTTATTACTAGTAAAAGCTTCTTCAGGTGTACTCATGCTAAGTAATCTATGAAGACAACGGTTTTGCACATAAACCGCAGTGTTGCATGCTTCCTCCCACAAATACATTAGTAGGCCCTGGTCATGTAGCATAGCTCGTGCAACACCCACAATCGTTCTGTACTTCTTCCTCTCCACGACCCTATTCTGCTATGGGTTATGAGGCGCTATGAGCTCTCTTCGAATTCCTTCTTTGCTACAGAATTATTTGAATTTTTTCGAGATATATTCACCACCATTATCACTCCACAGAGCCTTCACTTGCTTCCCCAACTCCTTCTCCACCAATGCCTTAAACTCAAAAAACTTTGAGAATGTTTCACTCTTCTTCTGCATGAAGAAGATCCAACATCTACGAGAATAGTCATCAACAAATATAACATAATACCTGTGTTTTTTTGCTGAAGCAACCGAGAAAGGTCCACACACGTCTGTGTGAATTCTCTCCAGGATCACCGAAGCACGGTTCTCCTTCTCATGAAAGGTGGTCTTCACAAACTTACTCATAATACATCCCTTGCACTGTTCTGACTACGCAAGAGTACCCTTGGGAAGTCCAGTAGAAATCTGTTGCAAAATCTTCAAGGCGCCATGGTGAAGATGGCCTAATCTTCTGTGCCATAATTCGCCCTCATCCCGGCTCACCACTTCTTCTGCTTTTCCCATCATTGCAGCGCAACCATCTACCTCCAGCTTGTAGAGATTCTTAAGTCGAATCCCTATCCTCTTCGTTTGACCCATTGTTTTATGTCACAGGAAAGCTTTTCCCTCGCTGAAAACAACGTCATAACCTTTGTCCTCCAACATCGCGACCGAGACCAAGTTCTTCTTCAGACCTGGAACATGCATAACATCTTTCAACAGAAACGGTTTACCTGAATCCCTCTCAAAGGTAATGGTTCCAATGTTGGTCGCACTGTATCTACCATCGTCGACCATCTCTATAGGCATTTGGAGATCTTTCTCCTCCAAGTCACTAAAAAACTCTTTGTCTCCCGTCATGTGGAAGGAATCACCACTATCGAGATACCACACCGATCCCATTGCGCTTGAAACCAAGCATGCGATCAACGAGAAATCAAGTTCAAATTGTGAGGCAAGGGCCTCACCAGCTGCAGCTCCAGCATCCTTCTTGTTCTTCTTTTTTTTGTGGGAAATTAGTGGTGAGATGCCCATGTTTGTGACAGTGAAAACACTTCACTTTGGAAAAATCCAGCTTCTTGCCTTTAGCCTCAGATTTTGGATGAGATTTATTCCCCTTCCCTTTCCTTGCTTTGGCAGCCAAAGCGCAATTCTCTTCATCATCATTATTTGATGAAGAGCCACCCTGGTACTTCGCCTTATCCCCTCCTGCACTAGATCCGACCAAAGTCACTCCCAATCCGGCAGTTTCTCCCGTCCATTGATAGAGTCCTGATAATTGTGCCAACTCTTCGATAGTCCAAGGGGAGCCAAGCTCACCAACTCATCATCTGCAACTGTGATTCCCACACTCCCTAGCTCATCCCTACATTGGAAAAACTTCATGAGATATTTTGGAATATTGTCGCCCTTCTCCATTTTGATTTTTCTGAGCTTATCTTTCAGCGCCAACTTCCTATGGTCGCTGCTGCTTTGGAAAAGATATATCAAAGCCTTCCACATTGCAAATGGAGTGGCTTTCCCATGAAGGCTTGACACAATATGGTCCTTCACACCTTCCAATAGAATCCTTCTTTTCTTTGCTACTTTCTTTTTCCATGCGTCAAGTAATGCAGCATCACTAGAAGTAGGCTTAGGAACATCACTATCGATGAACTCCTTTAGACCATTATATTCAAGAACCACCTCCATGCTGTCCTTCCAGGCTATTTATTTCGAGCTACCCTCAAGGGCATACTCCAACCGCAACCCATTGAAATCCATTTCAATGAATACTCAACTGTCGTCCCAAGAAATTATTGCAGCAAATTTGAATTGTCCACCAACACAAAACTTAGCACCGCTTTAAGATTGCAATATTCAATGATTAACACTGCTCTTATACCATGTAGAAATTATACAAGATGCATGTATATTACCGGACTCCCCTGATCTAAAAAATTAATCTTATGTTAAATACTTAATCCTTCCACTTAATTCTTTGTGGAAATTAAATCGCCAATTGCAAACACATATGAAGAAAATCAATCGCACATAAACACATTTGTTTAACGGGAAAGCTTAAAGCTAAAAACCCCAATTATCATATATTATGTATATTAATGGAACATGTAACAATCTCATACAAAGCTTAGTACATCAAGCTCTCAGTACAATCAACAATCATTACAGGCTGTCATGCAGAAATTTGCATATCTATGCACCAATTTCTTGCCTCCAGACAACCTGCCTCCACTGTGCAATCCCTGCTGAGTAAAACCCCTAAATGAACTCGAATTGGCCTTGCCTTCACTGTGAAATCCTTATTGTCATCTCCAATGTGTGTCAGATGCATTGAATGTATCACTATAGTCACAACAGATAGTCCATCTCACCCTTTCACTTATCTCTCCACTGGGTCTCCATTGGAACTGACATGCAAGTAGTTAATTGTTGTATTTGTTCAGTTGCAAGTGAGTCTCTAGTTGTGAATTAATTAAATAATTAATTCACTAAAATCTCACAAGTGTATCTTCAGTTATAACTAGATACAACTATCACAATTGAGTTTAACTCACTTAACTGAGTTAAACTAAATAATAGCTCACATAACTACTCTTCCAACTCTGTCACAACTTGCCACTATCAGTTATAACTGAGTCCTCTATCCATGAGTCACCAACCACCCTAGGAATTGTGTAATTCCTTCAGCCCACTGATTTTCCAAATTTGTTCACTGAAATAAAGTGCTCCAAGAGAATAAGTTGATATTTATTGTCGGATTATTATTAAGGGCTAATAATAATCGACATGCATCTATTTTTAGATTAACGATATATAGATAGACTTTGCCCAATATTCTAAAATTAGAATCTCATCTATTTTTCCAACTTGATCAACCATCTACAAATAGCCTCCTACTACTTATGGAATATGCTCACCATGTCTAAAAATAGACATACACCTAAAAATCGTCTGCAGGCCCCACTTAGTGAAGATGCTTAATTTTTGGACCCCGGTACATGAAAAGTGAGAAATGCATGAAAGATGTGATTGCAATCATGTATTTTCATGTATTTCTCAATTTTCGTGTAGCAGGGGCCATCAAAACTATGCAACATGGGTACTCCTTGGATGATGAATTAAATTTTATGTCCAATGAGTACATCCATTCAAAATTTGAGTAAAACCTTAGCGAGATAAGTTTAAAATACGAGTTGAAAAAAGTAGTTTTATTATTTTATTATTTTTAATCTTTTTATCATTTTACTCCAAAAATAGTAAATCATCCCCCATGGTTGACATCATTATCTCAAATCCTATTAGTTCTTATAAAGTTTATTTTCGTTGTACATTTTTCTTAGGATGCCCATTTTAGACCTCAAAATTTCCCTAATTGAAACACTCTCACATTTTTTTAATTTTATTACATTGAAAGATTTTGATTGCAAAATATTTGATGCCTTCACTGTACAGGATTGAGCTACAACATCCTGGCTCCAATTGGGGACAACACTTTGTTTGTAAAGCACTAAGAACTATAGACCAGTAGCCTCTATTGGGCATGGATTCAAATTAAAATAAAATTGTTCCCAATTAACTCAAAACTAAATCCCTCTAAAATCTTTGTTTTTTGAAACTTTATTCTTCTTTCTGTAAACTAAAACCAAAACTTCTACAACTGAAATTTAAATGCTCAACATCTAAGCTTATTTATGTGCAAGATCCTACTTATAAGCAAAATTGAATTCAATCAAGCGAAATCCACCTTCTAATGATACCATGTTAGCATTTGGGTACTGTACCTAATGCCTTTGTGCTCCAGGAATTCAGTAATTAAAGAAGGTATGCAACATATAAATTCTTGAAACTAAAATCTTGAGACATATCCCAAAACTGATGTTTTTTGATGACCAAAGATGGTTTTCATATGGTCAGTTACTAGATCATGAAATTGTTGAAAGAAAAAAATTACAGTTGCCTCATTTTCTAGAATGGCTTCTAGACATAAATCTGTTTGCATAGGGCGGCCACAAGCATTTTCTGGCTCTTCAACTTTGGGTCTTTTCAGAAGTGGTTATTGTTGATAATATTTTTCTTGCTTGGTTTTGAGCAAAACTTCTTGGAAGTCTTCAACATAATGTTCCTCCTATGAACTGTAGGTATCGTAAATTGGAGAATCCTCTTAGCAACTAAAATCATCATATGAAATATAAGTATAAAAAATTAGAGCACCAGAAAAAATACACAAAATACGAAATCTGAGGGTTTGTTTGCAGATAAATCATATCTTATTTTTCCTGAATGAACTCATCAGAAAATAATGCAGGGGTTTCTATCTTGAAACCCAGAAAAAGAAAACCCAAACTGAAGTAGATAGGTGAGAATATACAACCAATCACTGGTTCTTGTCACCTTCAAGAATTAGTTCTAAAATTTTATGAAAAACCAAGGAAAAAATATTCTAATCTATTCCCTGACAACGAAGCCAATTTGATGTTGTTTCCCCAGAGACAGATCCTGGATGTGGGGGAACTAGTGCTCGGGACATCTAAATATTGATGAATATTGTTAAAATCGATGGTCTAAGAGACATGCCACGAGGGCTTGAAATAAAGCTTCTAGTTCCAAAAACCCAACTTTCAAAACATAATGACCAGAAAACTTTGAGCGTTGTAAAGTCATTGGATTGAATTAGTGGTTTGAAGAGAAATAAAGGACAAATTTCAAACCAAGTAATTAAGAATCTTACTCTAAAATTCTGTAGAAATGATAATGGAAGGCTAAGAAAATGTGCTTGAGTTCCTAGATGTGGAGCACTTCATTAATGGTTTCTAGTTTAAATAAAATGAGCACAACTAAGTAAATTCATGAAAAAATAAACTGAAACATTCAGTTTCATCTTACACCATCAAAGAAAGGAAAAACATAGATGAAAATATTAGCACTACAGAAAAACAATGGTCGAATTCATAGCCAAAGTTGGAATCAAGCTGCCTTAAGTTTTTTGATTTCAAAGAGATTTAATTGTTACAAGTAAGTCATAAATACCAGAATTTGAACCCTAACTTTTATTTCCCCTCCTAACCTAACTGTCCCAATCAATTTCTAAAAAATTCTTGATATAGTGATAAAAATTTGTTTTTTCTCTTGTTATTGTTGTTGTTGTTATTTTTTAATTTTAAACTAAATATTAAAAAATATAATATATATAATATTTATTTTTCCTTTAAGAAAAAAAAAAAACCCCGCCTATATATAATATAATCATGCTTTTCTGAACTCCATGACTCATATACAAACAAATTATAAACATATGGGTACCCAGTCAATGTCACTTGCCATGTTTAAGATGAGGAGGATGGTAGGTGGAAAGTTGCATGCAGGTCCCAATTATTGTCACAAACATAGTTACCAATCAAGTGGGAACTATTATCTCAAAACAAGTGTTATCACCAATAAAATTTAATTTTTTGATTATGAAGGTCATTGGGCATAGGTTTTATTGTCTTAGCAATTAATTCATGAAATTGATGAAATTTTGTGAATTGGTCATAATCCCAAGTTTGAGAAGTCCCACTTGTCATGTCATCATGGTCAAATCCATAGAAATCCATCAAAAATATCCATGCATTGGTTAAATTTTTTTTTTTAGCCACCTATCTGTTTTTCCTGAGTCTGTAGGAAATTCTATGTAAAACATGTGATTTTCGCTACGAACTCACCTGACAAGTTTGTAGCAAATCTACCAACTTTCTAACTGAATTCGCTATGAACTCATGTTTTTTTGTAGTGGTAAAGAAAAGGGTGAGGTTTCAAGTTTTAAATGGTTAGGGGTCAATCTAAGGTCACAAGATCAATTATATGGAATCATGCAACATGCATGATCATCATTTGTCATCCATCATTTCATTTAACCTCCCTCATTTGTCTTTATCCCTCTCATATTCGAAACTTACCTTTTAAATTTATCCTATTAGCTGATTCTGCCACCTTTTACCTTCTATGCAAGTATGGCTCTAGTTTCTGTCATAGGTTAGTTTCCACCATGTGTCAACAAACAACTTGTTGTCATATGCACTTTTTGCAAGTGCCAACTTTCAAAGAAGGCAACTTTGTTTTGGAAGAAATGGGAACGTATGAGAACACAAAAAAGGGAGGTTCAGTGGTCAAGTATGAACCCATAGACCTAAAATTTGTCATGGAAGACCATAGTGTTGCGAAGGCTTTCATCAAAGTTTATTGCATGAGATTTTATCAGAAGTTACAAGAGGATTTGCTGTGTTTTTGGACTTTTTATGCAGTCAAATTCAAGAGTAGTTTTGGGTAAACATAGAAGAATTATAAAAAAATGAGAGAGGTTATTGTCAAAAACGGATCAAGGAAAATTACCCTTTTTCACTTTTCTCACAAGTGTTACATATTTGGAGATTCGAAGATGTATTTGGGCTAAATTTTCAGAGTTCTATGTTTTCCTGTTTTAGACATGTTTTTCAAATGTAGATTTCAGACAGCTGGAGATGGTTAAAAAAACCAAGAAAGGTTTATCTTCAGCACCAACTGATTTACAAAAACCTCCTCGCATTTTTCAATAACTATCAATGATCCAGAGATAGGAGCTCATTTCTGAGCCCTATTTTTCAGAAAAAACAACTCCAGTTTTATTGGTAGATGAACTTGTTGAAGGGGAAAATGTTGTTTCTTGAGGAGGGTAAGAGGTATTTTAAAACAATTTTTCTTTATCATGCTTCACCTTATCAAATTTCAGAGTGATAGGAAAAAATTTGAAGAAAAAGGACAATTTTTGAGTTTTCTGCCAATTAGGCAATTTCGTAGTGACTCCTAGGCTTGAAGCCTAGATTTTGCTACGAACTTGTTGTAGGTGACTTTTTTCTTAAAATCAAAGCTATGGTTGAAATCAAGGAGGGAGGAAATTTTTATTTAGCTCATTTGATTCAACAATCATCTCCAAATCATCAAAGAGGGCTAAAAAGTGACATAGATGGGTGAAGTAATTTTGCTACTAAAATTCGCTACAAAATTGCCTTGATTCCCCTGTTTTTGTAGCGATAAATTTTTCGTAGAAATTTTGTGTTTTGATGGTTCATTAGAGGTCAACCAACCATGTGGAGAGTTTAAAGAGTATCAGAGGAATATTCTAGCAGGGGTTTTATTTTCGACAAGGATATCTAGTTCACCAACTCAGGATAAAGACAATCAACAATTATCATGACTCCACTTCGCCAATTTTTGTGTGCAAAAAACAACCTGAAAACAAAAAGTGTTGATGCTGGAATAATGTCGACCCTGAAAACAAAAAATGTTGATTCTATAATAACATCGTCAATTTTTTGTGTGCAAAAAACACCTTGAAAACAAAAACTATTGATGCTGAAATAACATTTTTTTCTTTTTGGGGTAAACCGTCAACAATTTTTAATAATGACATTAAATATAAACTATCATGACTCTGAAAAACCTTCAAATTTCAATGATAAACACGATATTAAAGTTAAAATATCAAAAGTCTTAAAATTCCAATGTTTTTTAGGCATGTTATTACAGGTCAAATATCATGTATCTGAAAAGCCTTAAAAAACCGAAGACGACATTGAAGATAAAATATCACTTTTATGAAAATAAAATTCCAACAATTTTTAGTCATCGTATTAAAGATAAAATATCACTTGTAAAAAAAAATTCAAAAAAACACACAATCTAAAGAAATAATCAATCAAATAATTTATATATATATATATATATATATATATATATATATATTAAATTTAAATACTTATTTATTTATTTTTTAATTTAATTTATATTTTTAAATGTATTTTTTTTTTTTTTTGAAAATGTATTTTACACACACACACACACACACACACACACACATACATACATATATATATATATATATTGTTTTTAAATTTATAATTTTTTTTTTTTCCTTTTTAAATTTAAATATCCTAATTTAAATTATTTTTTATTTTAGTATTTTGGTTATTTTAAATCTTAATTATTTTTAATTTTTAATTTTTAATTATTTTCTTCTATTTTCTTCTTTTTTTTACACTTTTATTGGTTTTATTTTTTATTTTTAGATACTTGATTTTTTTTGTCATGTATTTTTATTTTATTTTTATGTTTTATTACCAAGATGAAAATCACCACTCTAAACAAAAATTATTGATTTTTCATCAACGCTTTTCAAAATTAGCATGAAAATCACTAATGTTTTAAAACAAATGTTCGTACTTGATAAATAAAAAAATCATTATTTTTCAAAATCAACATGAAAATCATGACCTTTAAAAAAAATCAAAGAAAATTTCAAGTTTCAAAAATATGCTCAAAAAAAAGAAGAAGGTAATTTTACATCACCATTTTTCAAAATCGACATAAAAATCATAACATTAAAAAAAATATATCATAAGAAAATTTAAAGTGCCAAAACAATGCTAGAAAAAAGGGCGATTCTGCATCACCACTTTTCAAAATAGGGTGTTCTTTTTGCTACCACAAAAAAGTAGGTACCATGTCACTTTCCTATTTGATCGGTAATTGTGTTCATATAGGCATGAGAAAAATACTGTATGTTTTCATAAGACCCAAAACCACCTCCGGTATCACCCTTGGCAGTTTCCGGAAAGTATGAGTGGTGTTGTGAGGAATGATTATGACCGTAGATCTAAGAAGAAGTGGTTTGGGAAGACCACTTCTCGGGGGCTCTCTTTGGCATATACTTCATACATCTCACACTGTTGAAGCTTCGTTGATCTTGAGCATGAATGCAGTGGACCATCGATTACCTAGATACATCCTTGGCATAAGAAAATGAATAAGCACTTAGATATGCGATTTATTTGCATATATCTTCAATCATGGTGATGATAATGTTTCCTAACGAAGATGTAAAACATTTTTATCTTTCTCAAAATGCTCAACCAAAAGTGTCAAAAGTAGTGTCATTGATTGGGTCTTCTAAGATCCAGTCATTATTGATTTTTTTTTCTTTACACTAGTTATGACTATATTGACATGGTACCCATTGGCTAACAATGAGGATTTCAAGTTTTTGGACTGATCATTTGATCTCTCAAAGGAAGCCAATATATAGTCCTTATCCTTATTCACAACAAATTGCAGCTTCAATAACTTTTAGCATACTATGCACATCGTTCCCTTGATGGCGCAATTATGAAACCACTAGATTTCCAGATGTCGTGTCCTATAGCAAACACCCACCAAATGGAGGAATTGAGCCAACCTGAGTAAGACTTGGAGTGACAGGAAGAAAATATGTTTTATCCAAGAGGTTGGGATTGTTGAAATTCTCACTGGTACGCTAGCATAGTTGCTTGAAAGCTTCCACTGGTAGGCTTTTGACATTATCAACGAGCTTTGAAAGACACATCAGAGATCCACTCTTCTCTTTTTGTTATATTCATTCAATGCTTTAAACATAGGTTTCATGAACATAATCCATTGTCTCCCTTCAAATACTACTCTGAAAAAACACCCATTATAATCGAGCAGGTCCGATCATGATTAAAATTGGTATGAGTTCATAGAACTATAGATGGAGTATGGGTTGTATAATATCTACTAATTTTGTCGTGATTATCAATGGATTTCCTTCTAATTTCTTCTCATCCTATCAGGGGTTGAGACACGGTTGTGCACTATCACCCTTACTTTTTCTTCTGGTGATTGATACGATGAGTAGGAAATTGAAGAAAGTTTGGGACAGAGGTCTTATCCATGGGGTTAGAATTTCTAATCACCAATGGGTTACCCATCTCATGTTCGTTGATGATCTATTATTTGGAGGAAAAACTACTATAGTTGAGTGGTTAATTTTCCATAAAACTATCATGAAATTTGGGGATGCTATAAGTCTGATAATGAACAAATCTAAGTCAAAGTTATTACATAAATGTTGTGAAGACATGGTGTCACAGGAGATTAAAGAACTATTTGGGGTGACATCTAGTCTATTTTCCGATGGATTTACTTATTTGGGATTCACTTTGAAACCTAGTGGCTACAAAATTAAATATTGGGATTCGCTAATTCAAAAATTCAACCATAAATTGGACTTCTTGAAACATAATTGGTGTATCTGGGCAGAGACTTATTATGTTGAAATCTGTTTTACAAAACCTTTCAGTTTATAGAAGCATCTTTTTCATTTACCAAAGGAAATTATTAAAAGGATCCAATCTATCATGGGGTGTTTTTTATGGTCAGGATCACACACTGGAGAGAAATCATGTAAGATTCATTTAGCACAATGGTATCGCATTGCAAGACCCTTTGAACTTGGAGGTTGGGGGATCATAGATCCAGGTGCATTCAATAAGGCTCTCATTATTAAAAACATGTGGAGGGTTGTAGCGAGAGAAGGTATTTGTTCAGGTATTATTAAAGATAAATATATGTATGGTCAATCATTCTCATCATGGACTCTCAATGGGGCCGAGAAGAAAACTAAGAAATCTTATATTTGGATAAGTATGTATCATGTTTTACACTTTTTATTGAGACAAGTGCGTTGGTCTGTGGGTGACGGATCTCATATCCAAATTGGGTTAGATGTCATTATTGGAATGAATGAGAGTCACACCTTATCAATTCATATTCTCAATCTTATTCATAGTAAACACATTTTTCATATTAAACATATTATCTATCACAGGTATCATCATTTGGATAGCCAGGCGTGGTATAAAGAAGAATATTGGGTTTACTAGTTGAATATTATGAGGAGTGGGAGGATATCACTAAATAATAATGAGTATCAAATGACATGGGCATGCACCCTTAAGAAGAGACTCCCGATGGTAAAAGATATAAACGTGATTTTACCAAAAGAGGACAGGGTTCATAATATTACACAACTATTTCAGGTCATTTGGAAATGGAAAATACTGAATAAAATCAAGCGCTTCATTTGCTTTGTCATATATGATTGTATTCTAACATGAAAAAATCTTCAAAGGAGAGGTATTCATGGACCGAACATTTTCATTTTGTGTAGGAAGAGGGAGAAAGATATTAATCATATTTTTACGGAATGTCATTATGCAAAGGCTATTTGGGAAGGGGTGTTGGGACATTTTAATATAGCAATTAAGGGCCCCTTCCACAAGCTGACATTCTGTATCAGAACATGGATTAAAGATAAGAAGTACATGGCACTTTCGTTGTATATTTTATGGACTATATGGAGGAGGCATATTGCTCTTATTTTTTACTAGAAAGGAATTGATCAAGTGCTCAATGTAAAATCTCAAAAATGAAAGTGCTTAAAATTAATTGGAAACTGAACGACAACAAAGATCTCGTCGCTAGGAATTCGGCACAATTCATTTCATCGAAAACAAAGTCAGGATGAAGAAGATAGAGCCTGTTGTTCGTTTTCCTAAACAGCTAAAAAAATTGCAGAAGTGACAGGTTGGTGACATGGCAGCCTAGTCAGAAAATTTAAGTATATTCAGGGAATATTCTTTAGTTTTTCTCAATGACACTATGAAAAGTGTCACATCAAGATTCACCGAATTGGTTTGAAGGTGAATTTTTTAAATATTTTGGGCTCCTAAGGTTGAATTCAATTTTTTTTTTATATAGTTGGGGACAACCCAACCAGAGGCTGACACATGGTGCAGCCAGGGGCCGCCATGTGCCCCTTTTGGTGGACCCTCTCCAAAGTTCAAATTCCATGCATTACGGTCCAAATTGCATATTTGTAATGCCAAAGCCTGCGTGGTCGAATTATATGGTGGCCATATATTTTATTTAAATGCCAAAGTTCGAAGGTTATGATGGTGGAGAAATATATATATTTTGGACACATTACATATTCCAAAGGTGGAACTATATATACTATGGCGCATTAAAGTCCAAAGTCAAGTTTAATATATATACCATAGTCTGAGGGTGGTGCATAAAATATGTGTAAAAGTCCTTCGGAAAAACATATGTATTGAAGTTCAAGTGGAGGTCGGGGCTCGACCCACGACCTCCCCCACAACAACGTTGTGGCTTGCCAATAGGCCGCGGCATAGCCCTTGTAATGAATGGTCGCGAAGTTTTATTTGAACTTATATGGCTACTCCGACTACTGAAAGGAGGGTGCCATCCCCCTCCCCGTGTGTCCTTACCACGTAACCTCATTTAAAGTGCTCCTAGTAAACGCGCTTATGCGCATTTAAAACCACACTTATTCGCCCTTAATTACAACTTAACAATTAATTAAACTCAGAGTTAGTTTGGCAGAGTTTTAGAGGCACCTCCAAAACCAGCGGGTTCTCCAACTTTGGCAGTCTTAACTGGAATCTTCTCCAGATTTGGAGGTGATTTCCTAGGAAAATTAAATGAGGCATATATTGAGAAAATTTCGACCAAATTGAGAGAAAGAAGAGTCATTTATGATAGATTTGAACATTTTGGACTCATTGAAGCAGGTTTCAGGAGCTGTAGGTGAATGTAAACAACAATTTTTTCGCTTTTGAGCTAATACAGAGGCCCAAGACATGGAAGCTCGACCAAGGAGATGTATCCCAGGAGGGGTGAAATATTTCATCAAAACTCTGTGTTGATCGATCAATTGTGATGGTTTGTTGTTCTTGTTTTTGTTGTTGTTTAGCATATGTTATTCATGCTTTATGCTCTTGAATTTAACTTAAAAACTCATCTCATTTACCTGTTTGACACACATAAACACCAAGGAAACCTATGCACATAAAACATAAGATCAGTAAATAATTTTTAAATCTGAAGATGAAATTATCACATCAAAAAGAACACTCAAATTCAGATCAAGTTGGTATCATAGCAGGGGTTTCTAAGGTTATTTGCTTGATATTTGCTTGAGTTTTGTGCAAGTAGTGTTTTAATGGTTGCAAATTTGTGATGCTTACAAGGTTGAAGTTGCAGAGAGGTAAAGGGAAATTATTGGTTGCAAGTCCTGAGATTAGGACCAGAAGAAGAAGAGCCACATGGGCACCATATCAGCCCAAATTTCCACTCACATCTTCACTTGAAGCACCTCAATTTTTATCTCAAGAATTTCAAATTGAGGAGGTAAAAGTTGCACCATAAGCTGAGTTGATTGAAGAGGTACAAGCACTAGAAGTTGAGCTTGAATCCATAGCCATCATGTCAGGTGTTGGAGAAATTGAAGGTCATTCAGAAGAGGATGATGTAAAGAAAGACTTCCACCACTACCTCCATCTCCACCATCTTCATCATCCTCATCATCACCATCAACATCATCTTCCACTTCCACCACCAAAACCACACATACTCACTCAAAATCCACAAAAGGAAAAACACCCTTACTCAAACTTGATGTTAAATTTGAGATTCCAATGTATAATGGTGAGGTAAATGCAGAGAGATTGGACAATTGGATACTTCAATTGGAGATTTATTGTAGAATTTAGAACCTTCATGCAGATGACATAAATATTCAATTGACTTCTTTGAGGATGGAAGGATCTGCACTTGTATGGTGGGAAGCAAGGACTCAAGAAGAGATTAAAAACTACGGCAAGATCTATATGTCTTGGTCAAGTTTTATTTCTTCCATTAAAAGGAAATTCTATCCATTAGCTTATACGAAAAAGGCCATTATGGATTGGAAAAAATTTAGACAGTTGAAAGGGAAAAGTGTGCAAGATTATACTCATGAATTTAGGAGAAGAGCTCTTATTTTGGGTATTAATTTATATTCTCAAGAAAATTTGTTAAAGTACATTGGGGGTTTGCACAGTTACCTTAATCACACTATTCTCATGTTTAATCCCAAAAACATAGATGAGGTTTGCATTCAAGCCACACATTTAGAAGCAAGAGGGAAACATAACATAGATGAAAAAAGTGATAATGAGGGTAAAGGAAAGGGAAATTTTTATGGAAGAGGAAAGAGAAATAGCTCTGTGAAAAGAAAGAAAGAAAAACTCACATGCAAACACTGTTTGAAGAATGGCCATGATGAAGACCATTGTTGGCAACTTCATCCAGAGTTGAAGCCAAACGAACTGAAAGCCAAAGAAAAGGAGTAAAATGTTGCTATAATAGAACATGACTTAGGGATAGATTCGAGATATGAAACAAAGATTACAACCATGGGTTTGAAAGGTAAGAATATAGCAAGTACTAATTCTTCAAATTGTTCCAATGTCACTCAATATGAAGATACAAGAATTGAACCTTCATATTAGAGTTGTCTCTAAACATACCAAGATAGACACAGTTTTTGATAGTGGGTCACAAGCTAATCTGATTTCTGAAGACTTGGTTAAGTAGCTAGACCTTGAAACTATTAGACATCCAATACCTTATCCTATAGGATGGATATGCAAGAATGAAAACTTGCAGGTTACAAGGAAGTGCATACTAAGATTCACCATCAATTCAAACTTTCTTGATGAAGTTGAACTTGATGAGGTGCCGATTGAGATATCAGGTATTGTTTTGGGAAGTCCTTATCTGTATCATAGGAAAGAAATATTTCATCGCCATGAGAATAAGTATCACTTGTTTAAGGATGGTATTGAGTACATAATTAGAGCGCATAATAAGAAGACAATTTTTTCTCTTATACATGCAGGAGAAATGAAGAGGATATTGAATGCAAGTCAGAATTTGACATTGTTGATGATCAAACATAGAGATGTTTTGAATCAAACCTTTCAAAAAGATGCATCAAATGAACAAGTTGATTTCATTAAGGTTTCTTATGTTTGTAATAAGATGTTTCAGTACTCTAACAAGTTGCCTTTGAAAGGAGGTGAACAAGATGTAAAAAATTTGCAGCATTCAACATCAATGTCAAGCAGTGTTGGAAACAAGATGTCGTTGCAAGAGAGTGCAAAGGTAAAAGATAAAACGACAAAGAAAATTGACAAAGAAGGCATGGGTTCCAAAAGTGCTTGTTTTTGGTTTCCAAAGGGTACGTAGCAATGGCGAAGAGACTTGGTCAAGAGTCGATGCAAGTACAAAGAAAGATCAGTTAGTGTGCAAGGTGAGACAGTTTTTAAGTTTCCTTTGATTAATGACCGAGGTAGGAACAAGATGGTTTCTGCAAGAAAATCTTGCTACTCTACAAATTCATGGGATTTTCAGCATGACGATTTCAACGACAACAAGAGAAGGTCGCAAGAGTAAAGCAAAAAGTTAAGTTTTTGTGAAAATCTCAATTTTATGAAAATTGGAAAATTTCAGTGGATAGAGATTGGAAGGGTGAGGGACCAATACCCTCATCCACATGATCAATAATCAAAGAGATTTTAGGGTCCAAAAGGCTTCTAGTGCGGAGGAACGATCAGGTGCTCAGTGTAAAATCTCAAAAATGAAAGTGCTCAGAATTGATTGGACACTGAACAACAACGAAGAGCTCGTCCCCAGGAATCTGGCGCAATTCATTTTGTCGAAAACTAAGTCTGGATGAAGAAGAAAGAGCATGTTGTTAGTTTTCCTAAACAACTAAAAAAATTGCAAAAGTGATAGGTTGGTGACATGGCATCCCAGTCAGCAAATTTAAGTATATTCAGGGAATATCTTCAATTTTTCCCAATGGTGACAAGTGTCACAACGGGATTCGCCGAATTGGTTTGAAGGTGACTTTTTTTTATATTTTGGGCTCCTAAGGTTGAATTCGAATTTTTTTTATATGGTTGGGGACAGCACAACCAGAGGCTAACACGTGGTGCAGCCAGGGGCCGCCACGTGCCCCCTCTGGTGGACCCTCTCCAAAGTTTTAATTCCATACATTATGGTTTGAATTTCATATTTGTAATGCCAAAGTCCGCATGGCCGAATTATATGGTGGGTATATATATTATTTAAATGCCAAAGTTCGAAGGTTATGATGGTGGAGCATTATATATATATATATATATATATATATTGGGCGCATTAAATATTGATCCAAAGGTGGAACTATATATATTATGGCGCATTAAAGTCCAAAGTTGATTTTAATATTTATGCCATAGTCTGACGGTGGCACATATAATATGTGTTAAAGTCCTTTGGAAAAACATATGTATCATAGGTCGGGTGGAGACCCACAACCTCCCCCACAATAGTGTTATGGCTTACCAATAGGCCGTGACATAGTCCTTGTAATGAATGGCCACGAAGTTTTATTTGAACTTATATGGCTACTCCAATGACAGAAAGGAGGGGGCCAGCCCCGCGGGCCAACCCCCTCCCCATGTGTCCTTAACATGTAACCTCATTTAAAGCGCTCCCACTAAATGTGCTTGTGCACATTTAAAACCACATTTATCTACCCTTAATTACCAATTAACAATTAAGTAAACTCAAAGTTATTTTGGTGGAGTTTTAGATGCGCCTCCAAAACCAGCGGGTTCTCCAACTTTGGCGCTCTTAACGGGAGTCTTCTCCATATTTGGAGGAGATTTCCTAGGAAAATTAAATGAGGCATATCTTGAGAAAATTTCGACCAAATTGAGAGAAATAAGAGTCATTTATGATATATTTCGACATTATGGACTCATTGAAGCAGGTTTTTGGAGCTGTAGGTGAATGTAAACAACCATTTTTTCACTTTTGAGCTAATACAGAGGCCCAACCCATGGAAGCTAGACCAAGGAGATGTAGCCCAAGAGGGATGAACTCCTTCATCAAAACTCTGTGTTGATGGATCATTTGTGATGATTTGTTGTTCTTGTTTTTGCTATTGTTCAACATATTTTGTTCATGCTTTATGCTCTTGAATTTAATTTAAAACTCAACTCATTTACCTGTTTGACACACATGAACACCAAGGAAACCTATGCACATAAAGCATAAGATAAGCAAATAAATTTTAAATTTGAAGATGAAATTATCATAGCAAAACTATCATTCAAATTCAGATCAGGAATGGAGGTGCATGAGGACATTATCAAGATGGTGGCCTTATTCAACGAATCTGGGATGGTAGAGGGAAGTAAAGGCTATGTAAAATTTAAAATTACTGAGATATGGAAATCATTTCCTATGGGGTTCTTTGATGGTGCTTGTTCAAGGAGAGAATGTGATTGTGGAGCAGTGATCTATGTAGACATTGATAAATTCTATCATTTCTGGTGGGATGGTGGGAGAGGAACTAATAGCATAGCTAAACCTATGGGTCGTGATGATTGCGGCCAAATGGCTTGGCATTGAATAGATTCAGATATATGGTGATGCCAAGGGAATTATAGAATGGTTCAAGGGACGAAATGACTTCAATATTCCTATATTATTCAGCTAGATGAACCGCATCAAAACACTAGCAAGGACATTTCAGAAAGTGAATTTTGATCACATATATAGAGAACAGAATTGGACGGTTGACTTGCTTTCAAAAAGAGACATAACAAGGAAAACATGTAAGTTTTATTTTTCCTCTTTTGATCATGGTGTAATGACCAATGCAAGTGCTATCAATTACTCATAAAAGACAAACATAAAAAAAAAAAGGCTTTTGAGGATAATGCATACAGGAAAAAAAAAATTGTGAGACTGAAAGTACAAGGAAATGACCAATTTTATTTGTTAAAAAAGTTTAATATTTTGTAACAAGTATCACTAATAAACACTGGGACAAATTATTTTGAGCATGATAAGATTAAAAGATACTTGATGTAATTGTCTAAAATTTTATTTTTTTGTGCATAGATATGTTTGGATGTATTCTGCTAAAACATGTAGGCCAAAAAGGAAATGAAGTTTCACGATGTTTGTACTACATTTTATTATTAGTATAAATAGTAACGTTTTTTTTTTCTACTCAAAAAATAAAAGATCCCTCCATTGCTTGAATCTGAATCCTTGAGCCTCTCACCCAGTGTGGATCACTATTTCTGTTAGGTGGGGTATCACCAACCCAGTGTGAGTTACCCCCTTCTTGCCTAGGAACCTAATACATTTTTTTCAAGGCGAAAAATACTGCTGGTCTATATTAATGTACCAGTGCAAACTTGTTTGAACGATGTGTTAACATTACCTAATCTTGCCCAAAAACCTAATACATTATATGCGAACATTGCCCTTCTGGGAAAAATTTGTATTATAGGAGAAATTGAGGCATGTTGTAACATTTTCTGGTAAGAGAGTTTGTATATTTACTTCATTTTTAATTCTTCCATTGTAATGTGTCTCGATCTGCCAGTTTGTTGAGGGAGATGGGAATCCTAAAAATGAAAGTACAGAGAGCAAGGTTGGACGCATACGTTGGTTTTATGACTTCCCACATTAAAAACCTAAAAGCTACTTTTTTCGAGTGAGCAAATCTCCCACGCACCCATTTCATTTAAAGGATACTTGAATGTCAAATTGAGTTCATCCAGTGCATTCTCTAAATATGATGAACTTCCAAATTGGTGGATGACCCCACAAAGTTTGTCACAATCCACCCCTTCGAATTCCTCAACATAATCGGTTTTATCCACCAATTCATTGTTGGGTTTTAAGTTTTTTTGCAATTCATTTGCGGGGTGAAGATTATTCTGGAAATCTGTCTCCGTATTGCCACTACCATTGTTGGCTATTTTACGCCAACTACAGTGTTTCTCCTCTATGCCTTTGTTCAATGGAGTGGATAATGAGAGGTAGAGCTTGGATATGACATGAAAGGTACATGCAAGAAGAACCAGGTGAAGGAGGTTAGCTGGTGGTAGGAGAAGCGAGGACGCCTATGGTGGGAGGAGAAATAAAGGAAGCTGCAGGGAAGATGATCCCGCGGTAATGCTAATCGACCTGATGATAGTGTGTAGTCTCCTCAGTAAAGCTTCTGTCGTAGGCATTCTTCCTTTTGGTATTGGGAGGTTGAAACACCGCATCTGTGATAAGAGAAAGGATTTATTAAAAGAGCGATACAAGTCTGCAACTGAATCATCCAAAGGTTATGAAGTATAGAGATGTATGTTACTTCAGCCATTAAAATATTTTCATCCATATCCGGTTTTAGAGGGGAGAAATTTTAGTCATATGTAGCACTGTTGTTGATGAGTGTAATCAGACCTCGTCAAATTGAGCCGGGTCATTGAAGAAAGTTAGTAAAAGGTTAAGGTCGAATAAAACAGTGGAATTCGTGACAAAGAGATTTTGTATATGCGTCTTTAGAAGCTAAGTGTATTTCAAGTTGTGTTCTCGTATTTTTATTTTATTGAAGGTAGTAGTTGTGGTAGCTTTCTAGTAAATAGGGAAGGAAAGTTGTATTGCAGCGTTGAGGAGATTGGTGGCTAGATATTTCAAATCCTTGAGATTTATTAAGTTGGCAAGGGCAATGGAAGTACTATAAAGTGAAGAGTGGGTATATTGGGTGTATCTTTTTGGGGTTTTGATTGAGATAGATTACAAATTTTATCCATATTAGTGGATTACATTAGAGAGGTGTATTTAAAGGGATTTTCAATTGTACATGTTATAGGTCAATTTGGGCACCATTCCCAATGACCTGGTTAACTGGACATCATCTCCAAAACCAATGATCAAGGGTCTATCATTCTCTATCATTTCAGTTGCTACATGCCCTAAGACAAGGAACAAGACAAATCAAGCAAGATTTTCATCAAGAAAAGGTTTCCAAGGTTTGAAGCTTATTATATAGCATATGAGAGCTCACCAACGCAGGCTCTAAGGGGCCTAAGTGCATTGCATATGTAGGTAGCCCCATGCAAGGCTGCTCTGCAAAGCACTTCCTGACATTCACAGGTGCGTTGGTCACATTGGGAGTGAAATTCTTATTGTTCTGGAATCTTCACTTGGCCAATGCCTTCTAGAAGAGTTCACATGTGTCAAGCTTCGGATCCAAGTGTCCATTTGACATCTACATGACTGGAAACATGTCTTACATATAGGAAATTCATTGATTGCAAAACAACCTATAGTTCATCTATAAATTGAGCACGGATCTAAGTGCTTGAAGAGGAAGAATTTGGTAGAGAAATGTTGGAGAATTTTCAATTGAGAGCTAGATTTGTGTAGCTACTGCTGGAGAGATTTATACTGTGATGAGGCTTAAGAACGTTGCTGGAAGGTCACTTCAAATTAGTCACTAGGTTGTAACCTCTCCTTCTATCATCAATAAAGAGTACTGCTTATTTTCCCCTATATGCATCTGTATTGGCTTTGATTTTCCATATTGCAAGATCTTAGTTGATGTGTATGGTTTATACTTTATTGATTTAGCAAACTAACATATATAGATATCTATATTATTGCATCTTCTATTGTTTCAGTGTTCTTTCTTGCAGGAAGCATTCCACACAAACTGCTAGAATTTGAAGCTGCAACGAAAGCGACGGAAGGAGCCATTTTGAAGCGCTTAGATCACAAGTAACCTTCTAATCCTCTCTGTGTATCTGTTCTTAGTTAGGAAAAATAGTCTTATAGTCTTTCACTTGTTGTTCCAGACTAACACCTATCTAGGGAAGCGTGATTTATCCGTAATTCACAATTCTGGCCCAACAAATTGGTGACTCCACTGGGGAAAATTTCTCTTAGTTCTAGGTGTTTAAGCCTCTGATTTGCTTTGTTTATCCACCCAGTAGTTGTTACTCATCAAGATTAAACTTTTTCAAAGCCAAATTAGCAAAGACAGTGAGTTATACAGTAGTATTTTTCTTTTTATACTATGCCCAACGCGCCCTTAGACTGGACACAGTGCTTTGCAGAGCACTGTCTCCCTTCCTAGCCTGCGTTGCAGAGCATTGTCTCCCCTTGGAGACTGCGTTGACTCCTGAAAGTACCCAAATTCGTTTGAATTTTCCTCTGCAATTTGATTCAATTTTGTTTGCTGCAAGGTCACTTAAAATCACGGTGAACCTTTGAAAGGAAAATTTTTAAGCTAGATCAACATAAAATTAATCTCAATTTACTTAACAACACAATGGAACCATAACGATAACATTTAGAAGGTCTAGGCTAGAGACGTGTTCCAGCATCGTAAAACATAGCAGTTGTCGTTAACTTGTATGTGATACATTCCAAGTGTGATACCTCACTCCACGTACATAAGTACATTGTAGCTCGTCCACGTACTTTCGGGTATATCGGGCGGTGTTATAGTACGATAAGTATAAAGGGGTGCTCTCACTGTGCGGTTTCGCATCAGACAACGCTAATACAGACTTGGGCCTCCATGTACCTTCGAGTATATTTGGGAGGACAAATTTTAGGTGCTATCCATCCATAGTGAACCGAGTCAGCCGCCTTGAAATTGTGATACACAAAACATAGCATTCGGGGAGATTACCTGCCTGTACTTCTTGGTTCGCCAGGAGGTATTCTGTAGTTCACAGTTTCTTGGTAAACCCTTTTGCCTACCATTGCCCTCTTTTTGTTTATTTATTTTTTGGTTAAAATAAATCAGTAATCGTGTAAGAACAAAATCCTATCCATCGTCGTTCGCATATATTAGCTTTAAAACCACCTTTACCACCGGAAGTTACTTCTGGCAAGCGAAGGTGATCATGATCTGCCGAATCAAGTAAAATCCGTACCTCTGGAGAAACGTTATCTTTTAAACCAGAGTTAGCTCAAATTGTTTCCACACATCCCAGTTCATCTATTGTTGTCGAAACAGAGTCTTCACAGCTACCCGTGGTAACGATCCATTCAATCAGTGAGACCATACCTCCTGGACCTGACGTTGTTCAATCACAAATTGATCAAGATCCTAGCTCTTCTTTTCCAAAACATCTGAATCATGACGTCAAACAACCGGAAGTTGTTCATACCTTGGTCATCCCACAAATTTATGTAGCTATTGAAACTCCTATATCACACAGTCAACCGTCTGAAATATATTTTGGGCTTGACGGTGAAGTTCTTCCTCCTGGTTTAATTGTGATTGAAGAAATCCCACAAGACAATACACCTTTAAATCCAACCCATTTTGGGGGGGAATTTTACCTATACGAGTCTTTTCCTCAATCGTTTCCATCTGCTTTTGTTGATCCTGTTCCCGTTCAATCTCCCGTCGATTTATAGGGTATACATTTTGTCTAACAACCATGTCTGAACCAACATCTTCGGTTGGGTCTGTTGTTCCAATGACATCGGCTCCTACCCTCGCTACTTCGTTGATGTTCACAACCTCACCAGAGTCATATTTGCATGGTGGCCCTTCAGTCCCAACAGGTTACAAATCATTATCTGGCACTTTCTCTGGTGCATCTTCATGATTATGGTATTTGCCAATTTCATCATCTAGTGTTTTAACTGGTAGTCCTATCGTTAGTACTAAACGACTTGATTCATTACATACATCATCAGGGCAATATCAAGTCGGTCATTTTGGGTCAATCCCTTTAAGTACCATATCAACTGAACTCCCAACATTTGGAGAGAATTATTTTCCGTCTTATTATCCTCCTCGTGTTGGGGGGCAACCTTTGGTTACCCAATATGACAGTACTCTGTCACTTTTTGGTCAAACTAATGTTGACATGAATGTTTGTCAATGGCAGCCCTCTCTGCCTATCCAACCACAAACGGTTGTACACTCGTATCAACCGGTTCAAACTATTACACCCACTTCATTACCACTTGTTAATACATCTATGCCCCTGTTACAGAATCAAAATATTGTACATCAACCTTATTAGGCGGGTCCTTCAACTCAATATCATCAAATGTTGGGTCCACGGACTCAAAATCCTTTGGTTAATTTACAACAACCTATATTAGGAATCATTTATTCACAAGCCGATGTACCATTTTATGGGATCTCACAAATGCAACGTGGTTATACATATCAAATGAAGCCAAGTTATACTAATTTGGGTTATAACAATGGTGGACAGAACCCTTGGCAGCCACAAGCGCAAATGCCTCAAAATTCATTTCAACAAGTCACATATCTAGGTTTTGGTCAACATAATCCTCAAGCGTTTGCTATGCAAAAAACCCCTATCTGGGTTACCAGCAATAGATTCTGTATGC
This sequence comes from Pinus albicaulis, assembly GCA_034641835.2. NCBI lineage: Eukaryota > Viridiplantae > Streptophyta > Pinopsida > Pinales > Pinaceae > Pinus > Pinus albicaulis. The sequence goes on from CM076572.1 coordinate 399,714,020, forward strand.
TGGTGCTCAAAGGCTTGTTGCCCAAGCAATTTTATCTTACCCTGGCTATGCTCAACCTGAATTTAATCAATAGTTGCCTTTTGTTGCAACCTTGGAATTACCATATTTAAACTGGTTAACCAATGATCCTATAAATTATGCTCCTTGGTGGCCGGTGATACCTCATAAATTACCCTCCGATATTCCTAAATTCAATGGAAACCCTGGAAAAAATCCATTGACTCATGTCATGACTTATCATTTATGGTGTTCATAAAATTCCCTGAATGATGATTCTATTCGACTATGTATTTTCTAGCGTACGCTTACAGGTCTGGCTGCTAAATGGTACATTGAGTTACCTAGAGCTTCTTTTGACAATTTCACTGCCCTAGATACTCTCTTTTTTACCCATTTCCAGTTACCGATCAAATACGAAACTGGAATGAAACTCTTGACCAACTTCAAATAGACTAATGCTACTCGCATTTCTAATCATATTCATGAGTGGCATCACCGTTGACGAATGGTTAGGAAATTTGTTCCGGATCAGCTCCTTGCTGAATTGCTCATTAAGTCCCTGTTACCATCTATAACTGAGGATGTGGCTAAGGGTGGATTCATCACAAAAGAGAAAGTTATCGCTCGTGCCCAATATTTAGACTTGATTTACACTCCGTCCGGCATGCTCTATGAAAAAATCCTTAATGCGATGCGATCTAATTTCAATATTCCTCCTCAAATAAAGGACTCTCATGCTGGAGATGGCTTGATAGGCACTGCAAATACACACCACGCTACTGCATCTAATCCTTCTCCTACTTCGGAAATTAATGTCGTGTCATTTGACAAAGGCAAAAGTGACAAGCAACCAGGAAGTAAGAAAAAGGGGAAATCAAAGAAAAAACAAACTTCTAACCTGCAGGAAATATCATTTGATCAACCATCTGGACCACGGAAACTTCGTTATCCATGCATAATCTGTAATGAGGAACACTTTGTTAGGGATTGTCTTCACCGTGCTGAAGTCTCAAAAATCATCAAGACTTCCCATGCATCAGCTGTGTTGATGGACCCATTTCCAAATCCGAACACCAATTTGGTTGCTACGGATCCAGCTCCTAGTTCCTAAGTGTTAATGTTATCCACCACAAAACCTTCACAAGATATTTTGGTGTCGACGCAGAATAAAGACTATGGTATTCTAGCTACTTATCAACCTACTACCTCGACAATGAATCCATCTAATGAATCAGTACCACCTACTGTTATTCCTGAATTGACAATTAAGCCACCGAAAGGAGTAATTCATAAATCGACATATAATCCTCGAGCAAGAGCTGCACAAAATTATAATATAGTTGAATATTTGGCTCAATCCCCTTAAGCTATGTCTGCTCTTGAGGTATTGCAAAATTGTCCCTCCCAGAAGCAGGCTTTATTGTGGGCCATCGATGGAATTGATCCGACTGATTCTAATCTTGTCGTCTTTAATCATACGGGCTATGTACCACAACTACCGACAGAATTGGCATTCTCAATACAAGTAAATGTTCTCAATCACCTTGTTCATTGCACTATTATTGATGAGGGAGCATCTACGTGCATTATGTCTCTAAACTGTTGGAAGTCACTTGGCTCGCTGCAATTATCACAATCATCAATGACATTGAAGGCTTTTGAAGGAAGAACACATAAACCTTGTGGTATTATCAATAACCTACATGTTGAACTAGGGGGAAAAAGAGCAAATATTGATGTTGAGGTTGTTGACGGACCCCTTGACTATAATATTTTACTTGGAAGACCATGGGTATATGAGATGACTGCCATTGTTTTTACATAGTTTATAATTATTGTCTTTCCACATAAAGGTACAATCACAGTCATTAATCAATTATCATTTTTTGCCTCTGCTTCTTAGGCAACTGGAAGCATTCCATTTGTTCACTTACCCCAACTAGAAATCCAGAACATTGTTGTAGGAATCTTAAAGGATTCCACTCTTATGGGAACCTTTGCATTACCGCCGCCCATGACGTCAGTAGAAATTGCAAGTATAGAGACCTGCTACATGATCTCTTCCACTCTATCTAGCTTAAGGGAGAGTATGGGTAATTCTGATATTTCTACGTTGGATGAATTTCTACTGCCCAGCCCTATTGAGCTATCATAGCAATCAATCTGTTTGGCTTGGGCGGAAAATCCAAAATCAGCGTCACCGAGTGTTTGGGTTGATCGTTCCTTAGATTTTGGTACTCCATCTAATCCGTTTTCCTCAATTTTTTTGACAGATGAAAATATTTTGGAAGCTATGATGTCAGAAGGAGAACCGTGGGAAGATTATCATCGTCGTTCCCTTCTTTCTAATTATGAAGAAAAAAATCTCAGTGAACTATATCACCCATCCATCAAAACTTTCTTTTCGAATTATTCACTGATTAATGCAATTGATTCCGAGCGAAACTTATCAAATATCGAAGAAACGATTTCTATCGATATTTCGACCAAACTAGATGTTGTAGAAAATATTCATGTCGGTGTATCTTTTTCTCCATTAGAACTTGATTCATATAGCTCTCTATTTCGTGAATTTCGTGATGTATTTGCTTGGTCTTATGACGATATGCCAAGCATAGATACTAGTATAGTTGAACACACTATTAATATGTATCTTGATGTCAAACCAGTGTGCCAACGGCTTCGTCCTGTTCATCCGAAGAAAACCGCTGCCATCAAAGCAGAAGTTGAAAAACTTTTGCGTGCTGGTTCATTTACCCTGTTTCGCTAACTGAGTGGGTTTCCAATATCATTCCTGTTATGAAAAAAAAAGAACCATTAGAGTGTGCGTCGATTATCGGGATGTTAATCATGCTTGTCCAAAAGACAACTATCCTACTCCCTTTATCGACCAGATTATTGACGATTGTGCTGGATGCGAAATTTTTTCGTTCATGGATGGATTTTATGGCTACAATCAAATCAATATCCGCCCAGATGACCAACATAAAACAACATTCATCTGTCCCTAGGGCACATTCACATATAGGAAAATTTCATTTGGTTTAAAGAATGTCAGGGCAACTTTTTAGAGAGCAATGGATTATGCTTTCAACGACATCAAACACATTGTTCAACCATATCTAGATGATTTACCAGCGCATTCACGAAATCAGACTGATCACCCGATGCATTTGCGAGCCATTTTATTACACTGCTAACACTACAAAATACGTCTCAATCCACATAAATGTGTGTTTTGTGTTGGTTCTGGTCGATTGCTCGGATTCGTAGTCTCGAAAGAAGGAATTCGAATAGATCCACTGAAGGTACAGACCATTCTTGATTTGCTTACACCATCAAACTTACTTCAGATACAAAAACTTAAAGGAAAGGCTAATTTCCTAAGAAGGTTCATTCCAAACTACACCAAAATGGCTAAAGGATTTACTCGATTATTGAAAAAGGGGGTTCCTTTCCATTGGGACCAAGTTGCACAAGCTTCTTTTGATGCTGTCAAGGACACTCTTGTCTGAGCATCATTAATGTATCCTCCTAATTATCAAAATGATTATTTCCTATATATCGTCGCGGCTAAAACGACCATCGCTATGGTTTTGGTCCAAGTAGAAGAGGAATTGAACATCCAATCCATTATTTGAGTCGTAGTCTCAATGATACGGAAGTTAAGTACTCATATGTGGAAAATCTTGCCTTGGTAGCTGTTAAAGCTGTCCAAAGATTTCACCATTATATCCTGCTCCGAAAAACAACAATAGTTTCAGATTGCAACCCCATGAATTATATATTATCACGTCAATTGTTGGGGGGAAATATTCAAAATTGATTGTCATTTTGCAGGAATTTGATTTGGAATTCATCAAATCCAAGTCAAAGAAGTCTTTAGTTTTGGCTGAGCTTCTTTGTGACCTTCCTTATGATAGTACTGCTACTACGTTGGAACCATCTATTCCAGATGAGTCTTTGTTCCTGATAAGATCATCTGATCCTTGGTATGGGGATTTCATCATTTATCTCCAAAACCAAAATTTTCTACCTAATACCTCTCACTCTGAACAATGATGTATTCAATACCAAGCCAAAGATTATTTGATCGTCGACGATACACTTTATCGTCGTGGTGTCGATACCATTTCAAGGAGGTGCCTCACTCATGAGGAGGCCGAAAAAGTGTTAAATGATTGTCATGTTGGGGCTTGTGGTGGACACTTATCTGGATACGATACCACACAGAATATACTCCGCGCTGGTTACTTTTTGCCTACTATTTTTCGAAACTGCATCCTCGTGGTTAAAATTTGTCATGCATGCCAGATTTTTTATCGTAAAATCCGCAAACCGCCAGCGCCAATGCATCCTATTGTCTCTGCTGGACCATTTACGAAATGGGGTACTGAATTCATGACCTGTAACCCTCCTTCGTCCGGGGGGAATGGTTATATTATTGTCGCAGTCGACTATTTTACCAAATGGGCCGAAGCGATGCCTACATTCAATAACACAGGACAAACAGCTGCATTGTTTTTCTTCAACCACGTTATTGCACAATTTTGGGTCCCACAGGATATAGTTACGAATCATGGGAAGCATTTTCGCAACCATATGATGTCTAAATTGACTACCAAGTTAGGATTGTCGCATGATAATTCTACTCCTTATTATCCACAATCAAATGGACAAGTTGAGGCTATTAACAAAATTCTTAAATGAATGCTTTAACGAATAATAGGAGTCCGTAAAAGGAACTAGAATTTGATCCTTTACTCCGCTTTGTCAGCGTATCGAACCTCGGTGAGAAACACAACCAGATTTACTCCTTTTCAATTGGTGTATGGTCTGGAAGCTATCTTACCAATCCAATGCGAAATATCATCGTTAAAACTCGCAATAGACTTGTTACCTGACACCTAATAAAAATAAGCGCATCTCCTTAACCTCATCCATCTAGATGAAATGCATCGTGAAGCCCAATTGGCCAACGAGTGCATAAGAGACATATAAAGGCGCAATACAACAAAAATGTCCAACCTCGCATCTACTCAGAGGGAGACTTGGTCCTTCTTTACGATTAAGAAGCCGATGTAATAGGTACAGGGAAATTCAATCCATTGTGGCATGGCCCCTATATTGTCAAAATAGTTCTTGCTAAGGGTGCCTACGAGTTAGTTGATTACAATAGGATTCCATTGGCACAACCTATAAATGGGTTGTATCTTAAATTTTACTATGCTTAATCATGAGCGTAGTAATTTTTTGTATTATATTGTATATATGTTGTTTTGCATTCACTATCTTAATTTGTTTTTAGAGTTTTCTTGACATTAGTAATCCTCTTTACATTTTATCGCAGATGTTTGAATCTTCGAAACCATTTGTTGGATATGTTGATGATGCTAGTTGTAGTACGCAGAATCTATCCTCTGCAGCGTGGGCCATTTTCGCTCCGAACTGCGAGTTATTGAGTTTTCAAGGGATTTGTATTGGTAGATCGATGAACAATATCGCTGTATAGCACGTTGATTGAACTTCTCTTTGATGCCATTTAATTTGGTATTAACCGCATAATCGTAAGGTTAGACTCACAACTTGTGGTATTACAACTTACTAGTGTTTATACTATTAGAAATCCAACACTTCTTAGATTGTTCCTAAGAGTTCGAATTTTGGAAAGACATTTTGATTTTGTCCAATATCAACACATTTCCAAAAATTTAAACGCATTGACTAATTCATTAGCTAATCAAGTTTTAGATAGAAATTTGCGACATAGGTAAAGAAAACAGTTATAGGTTTTTACAAAATTTGTGCCCAAGACACATTGGTCATCTGACCTCAAAATGTATGCAAAATGTCATAAGTAAACTAGTGGTGCTCATGGTAACATGCCATAGATCTAGCAATCCTATGAAGCAACCGCATCCAGCGATTAGGAACCCCAATAGTGTGTCGCTACAGTCGCATGGGAAACTCTTTGATTTGGCAATCTAGAATCCCGAAGGTCAACCCCTCTATGTGTTGTTGAAGCTCAGCTAGAGTCTTAGCCATATCAAGGTCCTGAAGGACTGCTCTCCTGATAGCCCTCTCTGCTGGTGCATATGCTTCGCGTTCTGGTTCCTCTACTGGTTGAACACGACCGATATCTGCATTACATCAAACATTTAGTTTAGTCTTGGAAATAAATCAAAACATAAAAACATTGTATAAACCTTAGAAAAATAAAAAAACACGGTAAAATCATTATTTCCTATTGCACCCCACTGAGCACCTTCTGGTAATACTAGATCTGGATCTCCTCGGAAGTCGATGCTTGCGTATGCATACTCATCGATGGCGATAATCTATCGCCGGAACCAGGCAAAGAATGCAGTAGAAAACACAACGATCGATTGGCCTACATGTTGACCCATGAGTTCTACCCATCTCTACATTCGAGGATCTCTAGGACTAGATATATCCAGTGTTACATGTTGTGTCTGCATCAGTAGAATCCGTTCCAAAGCGAAGGAGATAAGGATTGAACCATAACTGGAATTTTTCTTCCTTCCTCCCTTTGCTTTGTTTAGTTGTTCCTTTATCTGAGATAGAAAAACTTCAGACCAGTTGAAGACTGTTGGCTCTAAACACTCTAGTGCATACTGCATATACGATATGTTCTCTACATGTAGTGTAACGATGCTAGCAATTTTAGCGATCGTGAAAAGGATGGTTCTCAAAGGCAAATCCCTGACATCCCGGATGTTTATTTTTCCATCTTTTCTAGGTTCTACCCCTGGATAGCAATACTGCATAACATAATCCCTCACTGTCTCTCCTCCAACGGTAGACCCTATGAGAGAAATGGGAAAACCTCTCCTCGACAAACCTGTGAGAAAATGCACGTTCTCAACTGTTATGGGAACCACTTTTTTCTTAATGTGAAATGCCTCTATCACCAGATCCTATGCTCGAACTAAGAACTCCAAGAGTTCTATTCGTTGCCTCATTCCCGAAAATTTGAAGTACTTAAGTAGTCCACAATCTCTTAGGGCTCTTACAGTACCCGGATCATTCAAGGCAAACATATCTTGTTCTTCATGTTCTCTTTCCCTCCATGTAATCGTCATTATAATCCAATGGAAACCTGAAATACAACCACAAGATCCATTAGATTCCATTCATTGCAAAAAACTAAGCAAAATTTGGGCACCACATGAAAACCAAAAACTTGAACTGCGCCCAACGCAATCCCTGGACTGAGACAGTGCGTTGCACATGCAAGTACCCTTCACTATACCTGCTATGAAATGTAGGTTTCAACATTCAGGGGTGCGTTGCCCTCATTTTTCGGCAGAATTTATCCTAGGGGCCTTAAAACCCTAAAAATATGTAGAGAATGGAAATGAAACGAATACCAAAGGGAAGAGGAGGTTCAGGTACTAACTTGGATCAAACGGCGATGAAATCCGTCCACAGAAATGACTGCAATCAACGACTGAAGTTCGAGGGAAAATTTAGGTTCAAAGCTCCAAAATGAAAATGTTAACTATGGAATGGTAAAAATGAATAGTGAAACTACTTTTTCTAGTCATTTAATTGTTTTCAAGTTACATTTATTGCTATGACTATAGTTTTATTATGTTTTTACCATGAAACAGGTATTTTTAATCCATTTGATGTTGTTCTGAAAAGGAAATACAACTGATGAACAGATTAGTCATGCAGATTTATTCAAAGAATGACTTGACCACACAGCATACTTTTTCTCCTTATTTTTTGAGCTTTGTTAAAAACGAAAAAGGATTTGAAGCGCACTTTTATCTCTTTTTAGAGCTTCGATAACAGTGAAAAAGGAACCCCTAGAGTCTTCTTTCAGCGCTTTTCAGACTCTGATAATGTGAAAAGATTGTCGAACACTTGTCGTTTCAAGCTTGTTAAAGTAAATGAATTGATATCTACTCAGTATAAGTTTAACCCTTTTTCGGACTGAGATGGATTATTTACGAAAAATTAATACCTTGGTTAAACATGACCAAAGAGGTTCTCTCAGATATTATTTTACACTTTTTCGGATCTGAGTGACAAATTTACGAAAAAGTACTTTTGGAGTTCTCTTTCGTCCTCTTTTTCAGACTCTCTAAATATGAAAAAGGATAGGGCTATCACTATCGTTAATCTCGTTAAAACATAAAATAGCGACGGGCTTGTCGATCATGGAAAGAATTGAGTTTAATTCATCGCTAGACTCGTTAAATTATTAAATAGCGATACTTTATTCACCCAAAGGGTTGAATTATAGATCAAGAAAATGTTATCCTCCTCAAGCTTGTTAAAAAATAAAGAGGTACTGGTCGAAAAATGACTGGGGAAAATTTGGGAAAAGTGAGCAAAGTTACTTTTTGGTAGCAAGTTGCTCTTGAACATCACACTTCTTTCATTCCATGTCCATGACTGTTTGGGTTGGGTAATCATCTTGACAGTTCATTCACACCTATGGTTCATCATACCTTCACTTCGGTTTTGGGTCAATTCTTCCAAATCGTCACAGTGTTGCCGATATGTTCAAGAGAAGTCATCCAGTGATTAAAAACTCATCCTTCTACAATACTCATAAACCTTCATTTCATGACCGTCATCCCTGAAAATTTCTATATCAATTCATACCCTTGTCTTTGAAATTAGTAACTCTAGTTTTGCAATAAGATGACTTCCTGTCGATGACAAATTAATATCCAGGAAGTTCACTCAGAAACATCAGATTCCAGTACCATGAGGCTTGTTACAACATTGACAAGATCCTCGCTTTCGGACCTTTGACCGAAAGATTTTGTTTGGCGTTCGACATCAAATCATCTATTCACGCCTTACAAAATGTACTGCAGTACCTTAAGGACCATTGAAATTAATGGTGGTTCTCTCGCATTTGTTAACAACTCACATCATTGGCTGGTAATCAAATGATGTATTTCCATGCTCGACTACAAATCATATATTCGCATGGCTAGACTTGTACCCGAATGATCAAGTGAACGAGATAAGAAGACCCCAGATCTAGTTTCATCCATCCAGGCTGCGATTTCAGGATTGTTGTACACATCATCTGTACGGTGAATTTACATACATATTTTCATCCAAACATGGGCCTATATCTATAGGCATGTCTACATCTGGGCAACATTCCAATGAAGACGACTTTCTAAATTATGTACATGTTATTAGATTGTTTTATGTGTTGAACATGGGAATGCCTACCCTTAGCAATTATGATCAAAGAGGATATATCATGATGTAATGTATTGTAATATTGATGCAAGTGACCACTCCACTTCATTTCCAGGCTCATCACAGTGTAAATCATCTCAATCAAATGTTCTTATTATTTGGATCTCATGCTTTAGGGGGAAATTGTTATAGGTCAATTTGGGCACCATTCCCAATGACCTGGTTAATTGGACATCATCTCCAGGACCAATGATAAAGGTTCTATCATTCCCTATCATTTCAGTTGCTACATGCCCTAAGACAAGAAACAAGACAAATCAAGCAAGACTTTCATCGAGCAAAGGTTTCCAAGGTTTGAAGCTTATTATATAGCATATGAGAGCTCACCAATGCAGGTTCTAAGGGGCCTAAGTGCGTTGCATATGCAGGTAGCCCCATGCAAGGCTACTCTGCAAAGCACTTCCCGACATTCACAGGTGCATTGGTCACATTGGGAGCGAAATTATCATTGTTATGGAATCTCCACTTGTCTAGTGCCTTCTAGAAGAGTTCACATGTGTCAAGCTTCGGATCCAAGTGTCCATTTGACATATACATGACTGGAAACATGTCTTTCCTATTATTGGAAAGTCATTGATTGCAAAAAAACCTACAGTTCATCTATAAATTGAGCACAGATCTAAGTGCTTGAAGAGGAAGAATTTTGGTAGAGAAATGTTGGAGAATTTTCAATTGAGAGCTAGATTTATGTAGCTGCTGCTGGAGAGATTTATACTGTGATGAGGCTTAGGAACGTTGTTGGAAGGTCACTTTAAATCAGTCACTAGGTTGTAACCTCTCTTTCTATCATCAATAAAGAATACTGCTTATTTTTCCCTATATGCATCTGTATTGGCTTTGATTTTCCATATTGCAAGATCTTAGTTGATGTGTATGGTTTATGCTTTACTGGTTTAGTAAACTAAATTGAATAGATATCTATATTACTGCATCTTCTGTTGTTTCAGTGTTCTTTCTTACAGGAAGCATTCCACACAAACTGCTTGAATTTGAAGCTGCAATGGAAGCGACAAAAGGATCCATTTAGAAGCGCTTGGATCACAAGTAACCTTCTAATCCTCTCTGTGTATCCGTTCCTAATTAGGAGAAATAGTCGTATAGTCTTTCATATGTTATTCTATACTAGCACCTGTCTACGGAAGTGTGATTTATCTGTAATTCGCAATTCTGACCCAACAGTACACTAAAAGCATTAGGGGAATTTTGAGGTCTAAAATGGGCCTCCTAAGGAAAATGCACAATCAAAATTCACTTTATGAGAACCAATCACATTTTAAGAGATGACATCATCCCTAATGGTTGAGGTGGCATTGCTTGAGTTAAAGGTACTTACTTGTCACATTCTCAATGGTGGATAAAAACTTATGGTTAACCATGGTAGTGTTCTAAGTACTTTTAAATTCAAAGTAAAGTACTCATAATAAATGTCATTTCACATTTTTTGAATAAAATTCATACATAAAATAATATATTACATTTATTATATTATTTTTATATAGTGCATTAATTACATGTTATTATACAATTTAAATAATAAAAAATTTAATTAATAACATATTATATAATTGATAATTTATGAATTTATATTTATATTTTATTTTAAGTTATTTAAGTACAAAGGACAAATGCATTAGTTGTTCAATGATAATGACTTTTTCTTGAAAAACTCATTCTTATTTATAGTCACATCAATACAATTTTTTTATTAAATTTATTTTGGTACAACTTTTGAATTGAATTTAACCATGGTTACATTGATTGTGGTGCAAAATTTGAATTGAAAATTGATAAATATTATTTTATTGATTTAGATATTATTTTATTATTTCCTTAGGAGGCCCATTTTAGACCTCAAAATTCCCCTAATGAAGAGGGTTCATAACAACGACCTACAATGTTTTAGTCTTGGGCTGATTTTGAACTGGATGAAGTGATAGGTCTCTCCTTGGGGATATGGAATGTAGACAACATGTATCCATTGTATATATTGGATGACAGATGGTACTACCTAGGTGTTGGTGTATTGATTTGAGCTCTCATTGGGATAGTAGGAGTATGACATAGGGTGGTCGGAATATATCTAAGAGGTCTGGGAAAGGGAGGATAAGGTATTTGTGTGGGTACAGTGTTTGGCTGACATGGAAACTATATAGGTCAGTTGACTACACATTTCTCCTCATGGAAGCATGTGTTTGTGGTACGGTGACGTCGCATGGTGGACACATGGAGGACATGTTGGAGGCCTCCTCTCCATATCTCGAAAGGTTGATCGAAATCATTGTTCATGTGGAGAGGGAGGAATTTGTGACATTTTTGCAACCACCAAATACTATATGGGTCAAGCTAGGTGGATTTACAAAAGGTGGGAAGGTAGCATCTTGGGTTAGTAGCTTACAGGAACCCTTTTCAAGTGGATGTAGAAATAAACTGAAGAAAGTGTCATTCAAAGCTATCAACAGGGAGCTGCCATTAGTATTAGGGGATGGGTAATTCTAGGAGAGAATTGAAAGGGTGAGACACAAGGCCTGGTTCGGGAGGTGGTACCATATGCAGATTATGGGGGATCAGGTGAAGAAATGGGTTGAGGAGAGGTGGTTTCAGATGCTGAAATACAGACCAAAAGTGAGTATAATGTTCAATGGTTGGATATGCTTCCATTTTCTAAATTCAGAGGATGTGGACAGTATCTTGAAGGTCCAATGGGTTAATGGAAGAGGTTTCCTTATTTTGCAGAGATGGAGGGCAGGCTTCAACCGCTTTTCAGAGGCTCCTCATTGGAATTTGGTATGGGCCAAAGTTATGGGCTTGCCACTAGAATTTTGGAATAAATCAACAATGTCGAAGATTGTGAACATAATTGGGAAGTTATATTACTAGGATGAAGGGAGTTTTGGTTAATTGGATAAGAGTATGGAGTGGGTGTTAATAGAGGTGGAGATGAGCAATGGTTTGACAATTGGATTGGAACTGTAATGGAGTAGTTTGCATGTAAGTTATCCATTGACTACTGGAATGTGCAATATAGGTGTCTGAATTTCCACGATATTGGGCATTTAGTTTCGACATGTCCAAGGAAATTTGTGCTGAGAAAGGATTTTCATAGCCATAATCCTTCCGGGACACAAAGTGGAAATTTTCATTTGGCTCTTAGAAGCGGCACCCCTTCAATTAGCTAGGGATTTGGAGGTAATTCAGATCCTTGTTATAATAGTTTGAAATTTTTATTTACTCAGATAAGAATGAACTTCCATGCCTTGATTCCAATTTTATTTCCTATGAGAGCCCCAACGATACCTTAGGTGGTTTATAGGTTAAACTGTGTCTTCATGATCCTATCGACCCCCCTAATATACATATGATTATGGCCCATGATGTCGCGATCCCACATGGTCCAAGAAAGGGGGATTTTTCTGGACATTATGGTTACATTCTGAATGGTAGGTATACTGATGAGAGGATAGACAAGATACCTTGTCTTGTGCCAGAGATGTCTTTGAAGGCTCCCCTGAAAGGGTCTTATGCGGGATCGAGACACAGTCATAACTCGCTCGTGGTATTTAAGAGTTCTGAGGATGGACATGGGATAGGCCATTCTCCGTGTAAATTGGAAAATCCTCTGGATAAGTTGCTTGATCTGCGTAAGCTACCTGCTCCTTTTGTAAATGTGATTTTCCTTTTGCTTTGTCTCCTGATAAGAAGTTGGAGGTGTTGAATTCCTCCTCGAAGACCCTAGAACCTCTTACCGTTAAAAGATATTTTTTTGGGCTTCGTGAGGAGACCTCAAACCCCTATAAAAATGTTACTCATCGCAAGAAGAGACCTCCCAAATACAAGAAGGTGTCATCATGTCACATGCAGGATCTCACAATAGGTGAGGATAATGGGTCGGAGGTTCCCATCTTCAACATTGATTGTGGTAGTGTATTTGGTGCAAGGGCGTACATAATACACTTGTTTAGAAAGTTAGATGATACCTTCACAAGGTCACAAAGAAAAATTATTGTCTATCATTAGGGGAAGAGATTCGGCACAATGTGAACTAAGTTTGAGGGAAAACTAAGGATACAACACTAAGAACAGAACAAAAAACAAGATGAAAAATACAAAAGCTCGATGGAGCAAACAACCTAATAAAACAAGTGGAGAATTCTCCATTTATTAGGTGTTGGTGGTAAAAAAGATACAGTGCTAAACACTTGAAGAGGGTCCTTTGAGCTATGGAACTCAAATACCCAAAAAAAGGAGGTCTTCTTCCCTTGATTTCTTGCAAGCATCTCTTCCCTCTCTCAATGGATGGAAGATCAAGATCAAGTGGTGAACCTCTCTCTCTTAGACTGAGATTTTGGTTGGCCAACATATGAGTCCTTCCAATCCCTTTGCTTCTGGACAATGTAACTTGGTTTTCTATGAAGAAATTTGGCCAACATAACAATGTGTCTCAAATTATTCTTCCAAAGGCTAGCTTATATAGACATTTTTTGAATTCATCCCTCTTCTCTTGGCACAAGATGGATAGTAACACAAGAGTTTAGGAGGGATTCCTTTGTGGGATGCATTTACTCCTCAAGGTGGCTCAAATCCAGTTGTCCTTGACAGTACTAGGTGGAGAATCATATTAAACAAGCGTGCCAAGTGGTTCTATATGGTGACATTTCACCATCTTCAGAACCACATGACTTTCGAAGGAATAGAGGCGCTATGTGCAAAATTTCTTTGATGCAGGTGTGCTATCATTTAATTGCCATCCGAGCCTTAGGAAAAAATTAAATTTTAGTCTGCTATAATGTATACCTTATCTAAAAAATTTCATCTGTACATTCTGCCTGACATTTTAATGTCTTTTTCTGGTATGATTTTATGGTGTTAACAGTTTCCCCCTAATGTATGAGGTCTAGGAAGAAATGTATAGCTAAAATACATTATGCTTTATTTTTTGTGTGATCCTTTTGAGAGAGAGAGAGAGGGTAACTTGCTTGGGAATTGAGTTGGGAGACCCCTTGTCTCAAGTAAAAAGAACACCATGTTCTGTAGGAAACCTGAAATAGATAAATAAGTAAAATTTCTATGAGGCAGGCATGTCCCATGCTCGTAATGTTTGACTAGTTAAGCTAATTTGACAGATGTTGGTTATTTCATGTCACATTTTGTAGTTGGTGACCTACTGCTAGTTGATGACAACAGTTTCTAACACCCTCGGGGGCGTTTTTTTATTTGAACAAAAAAGTTGAATGCGATACCAACATGCATGAAAAGTTTAGAGAATGCGCTCAATGGATGTATGGGTCTTTGACTATTGGGGACCTTCCTGTGTAAGAATTTCTGAAAGAGATGCCTACTGGTATACAGGTCTTCGATGAATTCTAACAAAGTGCAAAGGTTATGAAGTATGATACCATCTTGGACATGAAAAATTATGCTGATGTCGAATGTCAAGAGGATCGATGACATCAATGGGAAATGATGATTCCCATCGTGGAATCCAAGGATGCCCCGATTGAGGTGAGGAGTCATCCAAGGTACCACTTCCTTCCTAGAAAATAGTTGTTGAAGTCAACAAGAAGGAAGCATCAATCAATCGAAGTGAGTTTTGATGCAAGGGACTAGGGTTTCTAATGTAGTAGGGCGTAATGTGATGGGTTAACTAGGTATGGTGGCAAGAACTGGCTATAACCAATGATGGTGGTTAAGTGACTCGAGGTCGGAATTTTCAATGCGATTAGCAGTAGTCATAACAATTTCTGATGGGGAAACCCCTGGGGTCGGTAGGACGCCCAAGGTGGGTGTATGCTTGTTGTGATTATCATGGCTTGTTGTGTTAAAGAATGTGCAACTTCGACTAAGGATGATTAGGGACTGCTGCCAGGTAGGAAATGTAAATGGGTGGGTGGGAGTCTTCTCCTACAAAAAATATTTGTACACTTTCCAAAAGAATATGAAAGTGGTTTTTGATATACAAGTGGAGATGGGTGCCCCATTATCATGAATAATCTTGCACGATGATGTGAGGAGTGTATTTTTTTGAGGATGGGGGCCCCATTGATTGGTCTTGGTGCAAGGTGATGAGGCGGATGAAATGTCACAGATGGGCTATGCTCATGGGGGTGTGACGAGCCAAATGTGACACATGGTCATGCGCTTTTTGTTGATCCACCTTGTAAAGAGTGGTGGCCTGGGAATAAGGGTTTTAACATGCAATGGGTAAAAATTTGACTTGATGCTTGATGGTGTGCGTGTAAACATGAAGTGGTTCTCGAGCCGAGGTTTATGGAAATGGCTTTAGACCTTGGCGTGTGGTCTACATGAGTGATGGATGGCATGGATGGTGAGGCTATACCTACCTGCAAAGGTTTTTATCATGTGAAATATGGGGTGATGATAAACATGGTCGGGTGAATGAACCTAGGGTTTTATTCTTTTGGAGAAATGATGTCAGGATATGCAAATATTTTTAGGGAATCTTATCATGTTGGGGATGGGATGATACCTGCTCTTGTATTTTTGTTGGTTTGGAAAAGTGGGGATATGACATGTTTTTAATACCTGCAACCAATGCCCAAATTAAAAGCATCTTAAACAAACAAATATTTTGGAAATAACTTGAATTTCTGAGTGACAAGAGAGGGTGTACCTGAAATAAAGTATGGTGGGCGTTGTGCTTGAAAATTGCATTTTCTGAAACTTGGATATATGGGGCATAATTTGAAGATGATGAAGTGTTGCTAACTGTGTTTCTCACGATTTTGTCATTAGGTACTCTGAGCTCTAGTTATAGTTTGTTGAAAAATGAAAAAAGGCGATATATATGCCAATATGGTTCATTTTCAAATAATGTGTGTCTTTTGAGGGTCTGAAGTTAGATCAGAGCTAACTTTCTGAGCTTCTCTTGTCGTTGGGGTTAGCCTGAGTACGCGAGATTCGTACTGACAGTGTCAGGTAGGACGTTAAATGTCATGATTTTTATTTTTGTCATTTTCATGAGTGGTCCTTACAAATGTGAATATTTATGGATTTTATGCCCATTTTTGGGTAGGACCGCGTGGGCAATCAAGGATTTCCCGCGCGGTCCTCGCATAAAGGGTGAGTTTTGTGTGATGCCCTCGTGGTTGGGGAAGCTTATGCACTCTGCGTCACACACTTGTATTTGTTACAGATGTGTGGCTAACATGCATAGATTTTTTACAGGTGCGGGGAGGCTCAGTTTTTGGTTAATTGGATGAGAGTATGGCATGGGTGTTAATAGAGGAGGAGATGAGCAATGGTTTGACAGTTGAATTGGAACTGTGACGGAGTAGTTTGCATTTAAGTTATCCATTGAGCACTGGAATCTACCATATAGGTGTCTGAATTTCCACGATATTGGGCATTTGGTTTCGACATGTTCGAGGAAATTTGTGGCGAGAAAGAATTTTCGTAGCCGCGATCCATTCGGGACACAAAGTGGAGATTTTAATTTAGCTCCTACAAGCAGCACCCCTTCAATTAGCCAGGGATTTGGAGGTAATTCAGATCCCTGTTCTAATAATTTGAAAGTTTTATTTACTCAGATAGGAAATGAACTTCCATGCCTTGATTTCGATTTGATTTCATATGAGAGCCCCAATGATCCCTTAGGTGGGTTACAGGTTAAACTGTGTCTTCATGATCCTATCAACCCCCCTAATATACATAATATTATGTCCCATGATGTCGCGATCCCACATGGTCTGAGAAAGGGAGATTTTTCCGACATTATGGTTACATTCTGAATGGTAGGTATAGTGATGAGAGGTTAGACAAGATACCTTGTCTTGTGCTAGATATGTATTTTAAGGCTTCCCTAGAAGGGTCTTATGCAGGATAGAGACATAGTCATAACAGGCTCGTGGTATTTAAGATTTCTAAGGATGGACATGGGATAGGCCATTATCCATGTACATTGGAGAATCCTCTGGATAAGTCGCTTCATCTACGTAAGCTACTTGCTCCTTTTGTAAATGTGATTTTCCTTCTGCTTTGCCTCCTGATAAGAATTTGGAGGTGTTGAATTCCTCCTTGGAGACCCTAGAACCTCTTACCGTTAAAAGATGTATTTTTTGGGCTTCGTGAAGAGACCTCAAACCCCTATAAAAATGTTACTCATCAGAAGAAGATACCTCCCAAATACAAGAAGGTGTCTTCATGTCACATACAAGATCTCACATTAGGTGAGGATAATGGGTCAGAGGTTCCCATCTTCAACATTGATTGTGGTAGTGTATTTGGCGCAAGGGCGTACATAATACACTTCTTTAGAAAGTTGGATGCTACCTTCACAAGGTCACAGAGAAAAATGATTGTCTATCATTAGTGGAATAGATTCGACACAATGTAAACTAAGTTTGAGGGAAAACTAAGCATACAACACTAAGAACAAAACAAAAAACAAGATGACAAATACAAAATCTCGATAGAGCAAACAATCTAATAACAGAAGTGGAGAATTCTCCCTTTATTAGGTGTTGGTGGTAAAAAATATACAATGCTAAACACTTGAAGAGGGCCCTTTGAGCTATGGAGATCAAATACCCAAAACAAGGAGGTCTCCTTCCCTTGAGTTCCTTCAAGCATCTCTTCCCTCTCTCAATGGATGGAAGATCAAGATCAAGTGGTGAACCTCTCTCTCTTGGACTAAGATGTTGGTTGGCCAACATATGAGTCCTTCCAATCCCTTTGCTGCTGGACTATGTAAGTTGGTTTGCTATGAAGAAATTTGGTCAACATAACAATGTGTCTCCAATTATTCTTCCAAAGGCTAGCTTATATAGACATTTTTTTAATTCATCCCTCTTCTCTTGGCCCAAGATTGATAGTGACACAAGAGTGGAGGAGGGATTCCTTTGTGGGATGCATTTACTCCTAAAGGTGGCTCAAATCCAGTTGTCCTTGACAGTACTAGGTGGAGAATCATCATAAACAAGCGTGCCAAGTGGTTCTAAATGGTGACATTTCACCATCTTCAGGACCACATGACTTTCGAATTAATAGCCTCATTGTGTGCAAAATTTCTTTGATGCATGTGTGATATCATTTAATTGCCATCTGAGCCTTAGGAAAAAATTAAATTTTAGTCTACTCTAATGTATATGTTCTCTGAAAATATTCATCTGTACATTCTGCGGTGTTAAAAATTTGCCCCTAATGTATGAGGTCTAGGAAGAACTGTATAGCTAAAATATGTTATGCTTTATTTTTTGTGTGATCCTTTTGAGAGAGAGAGAGAGGGTAACTTTCTTGGGAACTGAGTTGGGAGACCCCTTGTCTCAAATAAAAAAGACACCATGTTCTATAGGAAACCTGCAATAGACAAAATAAGTAATATTTCTACGAAGCAGGCATGTCCCATGCTCGTGATGTTTGACTAGTTAAACTAATTTGACAGATGTTGGTTATTTCATGTCACATTTTGTAATTGGTGACCTACTGCTAGTTGATGACAGCAGTTTCTAACACCATCTGGGGCGTTTTTTTATTTGAAAAAAAAGGCTGAATGTGGTACCCACATGCATTAAAATTTTAGAGAATGCACTCAATGGATGCATGGATCTCTGACTGTTGGGGACCTTCACATGGAAGCATTGCTGAAAGAGATGCCTGCTAGTATACAGGTCTTCGACGAATTTTGACCGAGCGCAACGGTTATGAAGTATGATACCATCTTGGACATGAAAAATTATGCTGATGTTGAATGTCAAGAGGATCGATGACATCAATGGGAGATGACGATTCCCATCGTGGCATCCAAGGATACCTCGATTGAGGTGAGGAGTCATCTAAGGTACCACTTCCTTCCTAGAAAATAGTTATTGAAGTCGACAAGAAGGAAGCATCAATCAATCGAAGTGAGTGTTTATGCAAGGGACCAGGGTTTCTGATGTAGTAGGGCATAATGTGATGGGTTAACTAGGTATGGTGGCGAGAAATTGCTATAACCGATGATGGTGGTTAAGTGACTCGAGGTCGGAGTTGTCAATGCGATTAGCGGAAATCATAACAATTTCCAATGGGGAAACCCTTGGGGTCTATAGGACTCCCAAGGTGGGTGTATGCTTGTTGTGATTGTCATGGCTGGTTGTGTTAAAGAATGTGAAACTTTGACCAAGGGTGATTAGGGACTACTTCTAGGTAGGAAATGTAAATGGGTGGGTGGGAGTCTTCTCCTACAAAAAATCTTAGTACAGTTTCCAAAAGAATATGAAAGTGGTTTTTGATATACAAGCACAGAGACAGGTGCCCCATTATCATGAGTAATCCTGCACGACAATGTGAGGAGTGTATTTTTTTAGGGTGGGGGCCCCATTGGTTGGTCTTGGTGTAGGGGTGATGAGGTGGATGAAATGTTGTAGATGGGTCTATGCTCATGGGGGTGTGACAAGCCAAATGTGACACATGGTGATGCGTTTTTTGTTAATCCACCTTGTAAAGAGTGGTGGCCCGGGAATAAGGGTTTTAACATGCAATGGGTAAAAGTTTGACTTGATGTTTGATGGTGCACGTGTAAAAATAAAGTGGTTCTCGGGCCGAGGTTTATGGAAATGGATTTACACCTTGGTGTGTGGTCTACATGAGTGATGGATGGCATGGATGGTTAGGCTATACCTACTTGCAAAGGTTTTTATCATGTGCAATATGGGGTGATGATAAACATGGTCGGGTGAATGAACCTAGGGTTTTATTCTTTTGGAGAAATGATGTCAGAATATGCAAATATTTTTATGGAATATTATCATGTTGGGGGTGGGATGATACCCGCTCTTGTATTTTTGTTGGTTGGGACAAGTGGGGATCTGACATGTTTTTAATACCTGCAATAAATGCCCAAAGTAAAAGTATATTTTACAAACAAATATTTTTGAAATAACTTGAATTTCTGAGTGACAAGAGAGGGTGTACCTAAACTAAAGTATGGCGGGCATTGTGCTTGAAAATTTCATTTTCTGAAACTTGGATCTATGGGGCATAATTTGAAGATGATGAAGTGTTGATAACTACGTTTCTCACGATTATGACATTAGGTCCTCTGAGCTCCAGTTATAATTTGTTTAAAAATGAAAAAAGGCAATATATATGCCAATTTGGTTCATTTTCAAATCATTTGTGTCTTTTGAGGGTCTGAAGTTAGATCAGAGCTACCTTCACAAGTTTCTCTTATTGTTGGGGTTAGCCTGAGTATGCGGGATTCATACTGACAGTGTCAGGTAGGACGTTAAATTTCCTGATTTTTATTTTTTTCATTTTCATGAGTGAGTGGTCCATACAAATGTGAATATTTATGGATTTTATGCCCATTTTTGGGTAGGACCCTGTGGGCGATCAAGGATGTCCTGCGCGGTCCTCGCAGAAAGGGTTATTTTTGCGTGATGCCCTCGCAGTTGGGGAAGCTTATGCATGCTGCCTCACACACTTGTATCTGCTACAGATGCACGGCTAGCGCGCATAGATTTTTTACAGGTGTGAGGAGGCCCAGTTTTTGGTTAATTCGATAAGAGTATGGCGTGGGTGTTAATAGAGGTGGAGATGAGTAATGGTTTGACATTTGAATTGGAACTGTGATGGAGTAGTTTTCATTTAAGTTATCCATTGAGTACTGGAATGTGCCATATAGGTGTCTGAATTTCCACGATATTGGGAATTTGGTTTCGACATGTTCAAGGAAATTTGTGTCGAGAAAGGATTTTTCGTAGCCACGATCCATTCGGGACACAAAGTGGAGATTTTCATTTGGCTCCTACAAGCGGCACCCCTTCAATTAGATAGGGATTTGGAGGTAATTCAGATCCCTATTCTAATAATTTGAAAGTTTTATTTACTCAGATAGGAAATGAACTTCCATGCCTTGATTCCAATTTTATTTCCAATGAGAGCCCCAATGATCCCTTAGGTGGGTTACAGGTTAAATTATGTCTTCATGATCCTATCGGCCCCACTAATATACATAAGATTATGGCCCATGATGTCGTGATCCCACATGGTCTGAGAAAGGGGGATTTTTCCTGACATTATGGTTACATTCTGAATGGTAGGTATAGTGATGAGTGGTTAGACAAGATACCTTGTTTTGTGCCAGAGATGTCTTTTAAGGCTTCCCTGGAAGGGTCTTATGCGAGATCGAGACACGGTCATAACTGGCTCGTGGTATTTAAGAGTTCTGAGGATGGACATGGGATAGGCCATTCTCCATGTACATTGGACAATCCTCTGGATAAGTCGCTTGATCTGCGTAAGCTACCTGCTCCTTTTGTAAATGTGATTTTCCTTCTGCTTTGTCTCTTGATAAGAATTTGGAGGTTTTTAATTCCTCCTTGGAGACCCTAGAACCTCTTACAGTTAAAATATATTTTTTTGGGCTTCGTGAGGAGACCTCAAAACACTATAAAAATGTTACTCATCGGAAGAAGAGACCTCCCAAATACAAGAAGGTGTCTTCATGTCACATACAGGATCTCACATTAGGTGAGGATAATGGGTCGAAGGTTCCCATTGTCAACAGATTGAAACAGTTATGAAGTATCATATCATCTTGGACATGAAAAATTATGCTGATGTCGAATGTCAAGAAGATCAATGACATCAATGGGAAATGATGATTCCCATCGTGGCATCCGTGGATGCCCCGATTGAGGTGAGGAGTCATCCAAGGTACCAATTCCTTCCTAGAAAATAGTTTTTGAAGTCATCAAGAAGGAAGCATCAATCGATCAAAGTGAGTGTTAATGCAAGGGACCAAGGTTTCTGATGTAGTAGGGTGTAATGTGATGGGTTAGCTAGGTATGGTGGTGAGAAATGGCTATAACTGATGATTGTGGTTAAGTGACTCGAGGTCAAAGTTGTCAATGCGATTAGCGGCATTCATAAAAATTTCTGATGAGGAAACCCCTGGGGTCGGTAGGACGCCCAAGGTGCGTGTATTCTTATTGTGATTTTCATGGCTGGTTGTGGTAAAGAATGTGAAACTTCGACCAAGGGTGATTAGGGACTACTGCCAGTTAGGAAATTTAAATGGATATGTGGGAGTCTTCTCCTACAAAAAATATTTTTACACTTTCCAAAAGAATATGAAAGTGGTTTTCGATATACAAGCACGGAGACGGGTGCCCCATTATCATGAATAATCCTGCACGATGATGTGAGGAGTGCATTTTTCTTAGGGTGGGGGCCCCATTGGTTTTTCTTGGTGCGGGGGTGATGAGGCGAATGAAATGTCATAGATGGGCTATTCTCATGGGGTGTGACGAGCCAAATGTGACACATGGTCATGCGTTTTTTGTTGATCCACCTTGTAAAGAGTGGTGGCCCAGGAATAAGGTTTTAACATGAAATGGTTAAAAATTTGACTTGATGTTTGATGGTGCACGTGTAAACATGAAGTGGTTCTCGAGCCAAGGTTTATGGCCATGGCTTCAGAACTTGGCGTGTGGCCTACATGAGTGATGGATGGCATGGATGGTGAGGATATACCCACCTGCAAAGGTTTTTATCATGTGCAATATGGGGTGATGATAAACATGGTCAGGTGAATGAACCTAGGGTTTTATTCTTTTGGAGAAATGATGTCAGGATATGCAAATATTTTTAGGGAATATTATCATGTTGGGGGTGGGATGATACCTACTCTTGTATTTTTTTTGGTTGGGACAAGTGAGGATCTGACATGTTTTTAATACCTACAACCAATGCCCAAAGTAAAAGCATATTTTTACAAACAAATATTTTTGAAATAACTTGAATTTCTGAGTGACAAGAGAGGGTGTACCTGAACTAAAGTATGGTGGGCATTGTGCTTGAAAATTGCATTTTCTAAAACTTGGATTTATGGGGCATAATTTGAAGATGATGAAGTGTTGATAACTGTGTTTCTCACGGTTTTGTGATTATGTACTCTGAGCTTTAGTTATAGTCTGTTGAAAAATCAAAAAAGGTGATATATATGCCAATATGGTTCATTTTCAAATCATTTGTGTCTTTTGAGGGTCTGAATTTAGATCAGAGCTACCTTCCCGAGCTTCTCTTGTCGTTGGGGTTAGCCTGAGTACGCAGGATTCGTACTGACAATGTCAGGTAGGACGTTAAACATCATAATTTTTACTTTTTTCATTTTCATGAGTGGGTGGTCCATACAAATGTGAATATTTATGGATTTTATGCCCATTTTTGGGTAGGACCGTGTGGGCGATCAAGGATGTCCCGCGCGGTCCTCGCATAAAGGGTGAGTTTTGCGTGATGCCCTCACAATTTGGGAAGATTATGCGTGCTACGTCGCACACTTGTATCTATTACAGATGCACGGCTAGCGCGCATAGAATTTTTACAGGTGCGGGGAGGCCCAGTTTTTGAAAAATTAATAATTTTTTTATCAAAAACTGATTTTTGGTGTTTTTCCTGGTGGCAGGATGTTGTGGTGAGAGAGGGACTAGCCTGATCTCCGTGTAGCAGTGGGCCAAGACCCCCGTGCTTGAGAGACCCTAGCTCGGTATGGTTTACTGAAGTTCTTAGAGAACAACATACTGAGGTCCTAAGATGGGTTCTTGCGTTACCTAGTCTGATGTTATAACAAGAGACAACATGTTATGGTCTTGCATCGTAGAGATGTCGTGATCCAACCAAAGATTGACGTTTATTTTGTGACACATCTATTGTCTTAGGGGGAGGCACTTCCTTATCCACTCCCCCTTGGGGGAGAAAATATCCATCGCTTGGCCAAGGAGGAGAGACATTATGGTCCTAACCCAAATTAGATGAGAGGGCTCCTTTGGTGATGATAGTTCGCCTGTTTGGGTCGAAGATAACCCATCGAGTTTCAGGTCCGCAGATTGTAGTTTTGTGCCGGATTCAGGCCAATCACTTTTTTTATTGAGCCCACTACGTCTACCAGAGCATGGTCACTCAGCTGGCCAAGGCCCAAAGAGGTGTCATCAAGACCTTTTCTTATGAAAGCATCCTTTGTAGCATTATCTATGAGAGGGTTGTGATGCTATGACCCTTTATGGTGGTGCCCCTAGGTCCTCTAAGTGATCCTTAGATGCACCTATGGGCACCTATGATGCCCTGTGGTGGCGGGGGAGAGGTAGTCCGTTATTGGGATCTGATGGTCGAGGCATGGTTCAAGTCAAACACGCAGGTGTTCCTTATGTTATCGTATTGAGGGATGGATTTCCCGGGGGACCCAAATATGGGTCTCCCTCTTGGCTATGCATGGGGTCCAACAAGTATGACATTTTCTATTTTCTGAATTTTGAGGGTTCTTATTGTATATATATCTATATGTCTTTGATAGTGACACTGATATTTTTTTTTGGTTTCTTTTGCAGATGTGGGTTCAGTAGGGCATCCTACTGCTCATTTGGTAGGCCACCAGTCAAGGAGAAGGGACTTGCTTGGGGCGGATCAGGCCAAGATTACTGGACAGGTTGGTGTTGGGTGTCCCTCAGGTGAGGTTAGTAGCGTTATAGTTATCGGTGGGGATGCTGCTCTCCAAACATGTACTGAGTCAACCGAGGCATAGGTGGCATCGATCGAGGAGTTGTTGGTTATTGCAAATATTCGAGTGCTGGCAGCAAAGGCTCGAGCTGAGGTGGCCAATGCCCATGCTGCGAATTTAGAAAATTCATGGAGTCAGTTGGAGAGGTGGACACAAGGCTTTCCAACCAGGGGTTTTGACGACTTGGACAACATATGGTTGGAGACGGTGATGGATCGAGAGAGGGCGCATCGCCCGAATTTGTGCACAGTAGCACTTACTATCGCGATTGTTGCACCTATACAGGCACTGGGTGCTCACATTGGTCCGGAGGACCCACGAGACGGGGCTTAGCCCTAGATATTTTTTATGGTCAAGGAAAGGACCCATTATGAGGATGCTTCCTTGCATTGATGATATGTATATTTTTTACTGACGTGATGGTCAGCGACCTGTTTTCAATACTAAGACATATATTTTTTGATCTATGTATGCGAGATGTATCTTTTGGAGGCTCTTATGATGTGTCTATGGTTTTTTTTTTTTTTTTAATGTTTGTATATATTTACAATTTATGTACCTATGATGGATTTTATGCTTGTGATTTTTTTTTCATGGATGATGGTTTATACAAGATGCATTCCAGTCTAGGATATGGTTACCTATGTGATCGGCTACCTGATTTTGATCTCTTAGTATGTGTGTAAATGTAATGTGATCAAAGTGACATATTAACCATCGTGCATGCAAGTATTTCCTAAATAGGTGCAAATCCAGTACTTGAAAATATTGGGCTAACTGTGATACCACTAACTAGGAGTCAAGAAAGACATGTAGATGGCTAATGCCCTAGTTGGAGACATCACTCAATATCTCAATGACTGCATCATATTCTGCTTGATTATTTTTAGATGATACGATACATACTCCGTTGGTGAGGAACGGTGACAAGTCAAGAGAGTATATGGTCTAGGCAGTCACTGCTAGATTTTGTTACCATCGAGAGGCTCTTTTAGTAAATCCAAAATAGTGGATGGGAGGATGATCCATCTGTGACATAAGAGCATTGTTTTTAGAACAAGTCCACGATGATTGTGATCATCATAGAAATTTATGTTACATTCACTTTATCTCTATGGTTGAGACGTCCCGCCCTATGGGTCGAATTTCTTGAGGTAGAGCCCATTGGCGGGATTACCTAGGCATGTACCGTCGAGCTCAGATAGAATGTATGCTCCTTTGAGGAGATAGTGTTTGAAGATGTAAGGACCCTTCCATAATGTTTCAAACTTCCCGGGTACTAAGGCTTCTTTTGCAACATCATAGTGGAGGATTAGCTCCCCCTGAAAAAATGAGCGAGGGGTGATGTTGTGGTTGAATGATGCTTTTACTCTTTTCTTGTGAGCCTCATTATGTTGGAGTTGCTCTCATCGAATTTCCTCGATGAGCTCTAATTGTACCAACCGTTGTTCTAAAGGCTGAGTATCAATGAGGAGTTCGATAGTTGTGTGTAAGTTGGGGATTTCGCGTTCAATGGGAAGCACGACCTCCACTCCGTATACTAACTAGAAAGGTATGAAACCTGTTGAGGATTTGACCGTTGTGCGGTATGCCCATAAGGCTGAAAATACAATATGATGCTGGTTAGTTTTATGGTTGTTTACCATATGATGTAACTTAGTTTTGATTACTTTGTTAACCACTTCTACCTGGTCATTGGACTGGGGGTAGTATGGTGATGCAAATTCATGCGTGAACCCTAGATGATGGGATAGCTACTAGAATATTTCATTCTAAAAATGATTTCCATGGTCAAAGAATAACTCCTTAGGCACACTGAATCGTGTGATTACATGGTTGAAGAGAAACCGAGCTATGGTTTCTGTGGTGTTGTCGTATGTGGGCATGTCTTCTGCCCATTTGGTGAAATAGTCGATGACTACTATGATGTATTTGTAGTTTCCAGATGATGTAGGGTTGCAACTCATAAAGTCGATGCCCCATTTGAAAAAGGGACTTGCTACAATGACTAGGTGCTTAGGATTAGGAGGCGCTCTTGCCTTGTAGGTGAAGCGTTGGCATCGCTCGCACATTTTGACTGCTTGTATGAAATCATGGAATAGGGTGGGAAAAAAATAACTAGCTCGTAAGAATTTCTGGGCGTTGGCCATCCCTGAGAGTTGGTCGCTGAAATCCCTACTATGGCAGTCATTTAGGTATTTCTTAGCTTGGTCATGTGTAAGGCATCGACGTAAAATAGTGTCAACGCCTCTTCGATAAAGGACTTCCCCCATGAGAAGGTATCAGGGGGCCTGGGAGGATTAACGCAAAAGACACACTTGAGGGGGTTTACGTGTAGGTTGTAGTGTTGGCACCATTGGAATACCAACTATAAATCCTCAACATGATTACCTCATTTCTTGGATCGTACTATGAGGTCGTCCAAGTAGGCTAATATGAGATGAGCCAGATCGTGGAAGATATAATTCATGGCCCGCTAAAAGGTGGCTCTAGTGTTTTTAAGAAAAAATGGCATAACTTGAATGTGAATGTGCCCCAGGAAGTGGTGAATGTAGTCTTATATCGATCTGTATGTTGGATTTTAATTTGATTGTGCCCTGAGAATCCATCCATGAAGGACAAGGCCTTGTGAACAGTGCAAGCATCGATGACTTGGTCAATGAAAGGAGTAGGTTAGTTGTATTTGGGACAATCTTTGTTTAAATCTAGAAAATTGGTGCAGAATCGACTGGTGCCCTATTTTTTCATGACCGGTGTAGGGTTGGAAACCCATGATGTGTAATCGATTGGGTAGATTAATCCAACTTTATGAATCTGGTCTATCTCTTGTTTGATTGCTTATGGTTTGGATGGGGGTAATTCACACTGCTTTTAGCAGACTGGTGATACATCATTCCAAGTGTCAATGTGGTGTCCTACGATGGTGTGGCTTAACCTTAGCATTTCCGAATAATCCCATGTGAAGATATCCCTATACTCTTGTAATAATTTTTTATATGTGACTACCTCATCTGCGGAGCATGCAGCCCCTAGAGATATTTCTTCGATTTTGCTTGGTTTTTTCGAAATATTCGACATATTTCCTTCCTCAAATGCATGAGGCACTGGAATAGGATTTTTGAACCAATCTACCTTTATTTATGGAAGTAAGTCTTTAGATTCAAGGGCATAAATATTCTGGGATTTTTTTTTGCTAGGCACGAATATTTTTTCTGGAAGAAAAAATGAGCGGTATGCATTGCATCTCACGGACAATCTGGTTCCGTCATGGCCTCTAATATATCCTCATCAGAGTGAAGCAAGATGTCTAATCGGGAATTGGTTTGTGCGAGGTCGTGAGGAATTGGTTTAGGCATAAGAGTGCTAGTTGATAGACATGAATATGATTCTATGGTTGATGTCGTGAAACCAGATGAGGTTGATAGAGTGCAGATGGGTTGGATTTGCACCATCAAAGGTACTACTATTGTTGTAGTAGTTGCAGTGGTCTCGATACCAAGGAAAGATGAGCAAACAACATGAGTCATGGTTCCCATGCATGATGATATGAATCATATATGGTGTCGTGTATCATTAGCGTTACATGGTGGAAGAATTTCCATGATGGTTGTTTGTTTCTTAGTGAGAGAAAATTTATGATCTTTTGGCGGTGTACAAAGGGTACCATTGTCTTCTTTTATGTGAAGATTTTGATGGATTTAGAGGTGTTGAAAGGTTTGCAACATAGGTAATTTTTCTCTATAATGATCATGGCTCATGCAAATGATGCATGGAGTAAATTACTCACCTTGTATATTATATGGGATCCAGTACTACCTATCGTATTAGAGGATGATGATGGAAGATGATTACGAGAATGCGATTTTCTTCATTTCTACCATCTTATATTCTTAGAATTAATGTGATATGGCTCTTGTGGGAGTTTTCCTTCTAACGCTGCTCTAGCCACTCTTAACCTTGGAAGGAAATGGAAATTCATCGTTTGGTGAAATTGCGAGGAAATTCGGCAGTAACAACATGTAATCTTCTCTTGATCAGAGAGATGAATGTAAGGTATGGGTGTGACCATGCGAAGGCTGTCAGTGAAATTTTAAAGCTCTTGACATTGATTGATCATGTGGTAATTTTTAGCACATAAGGCACATGAAATGCTTGGCTAGTTTTTCCCCTTGCTAAGATGATTGGTCACCTTAGATTTTCTAGGGGTCTAGTGACAGTGGAGGGAAGGCATCATCGCTCCTGGTTGCCTAGGTTTCAAAAACTTGAAACTAAATGCATTCAGCTTATTGATGATGAATGAGTGCATGTCATCTAATATAAGTCGAAATCAGGGGATGTAGGGGAAATTTCGAGCATGATGGTTGTCTTGGAAAATAAGACAAGATTGTGGCTCTTTGGTTTTCCGATGCTTTTGGACCACTGGGTGATTGGGTACCATTTGAGAAATGGTACTAAATTTTTGAATTGAGTGATCATATGATCACGTTTGTCACACAGTACGCAAGTTGGGATTGGAATCTGAGGGTGGTTGGGGGTAAGAATTTGCCCCCTTTTCAGCCGTTTTTCTTTGGAAACAAAGAGGATGGATCTGGTTGCATCATTTTCTTGGGTTTTGGAACTTTATACAGACTCCGTATTCTATTTTTCCTCTTCGACAAAATGGGTTATGGCTTGGCGTAGACAATCTAATGCCAAACATAAATGGGGAATGTAGGGACAATGACAAAGCTAGTGGTTATCTCGACACACCCAAGAATAATATTGACTGGCTCTTGTCCCAACGAAGTACACCGGGTTTACCGGGTACCATCTTTCAAACAACTCTAGAGTTACACAACCAATGATAAAATGATCTCGTTCGTCACAAAGTGCACGGATTTGGATTTGAGGCCGAGGAGGATTATGGGGGAGAGGTGGTCTTTCAGGTGACCATATCTCCTCTGACATATATAATATGGTCCGCATTGCCTCTGTTCTTTGAATTGTATTTTTGTCATGGACTAGGCATCTGAGTTGGCTAAGTCAGTGTTTTCAGGGATGAAACGCTGCATGAAATCCAACATATATTGGAAACGGTTGATGTGAGGGAAACAATGCACGTGGTGTTTTCTCCGACAGATCTGATTCTTATGTCGTCTGTGCCGAGCTAATTTGCTTTGGGAAATATGTGGGATTGGGTACCAATGGTTGAAAGCCCTTAATTTGGGGCATTTCACGATCAACTGGTTAGGTTCATTACACAATGCGCAAAAAGGGACATGAGGTGTGGCCTCAGTTTTCCTTCTTTGAGTCGTTGGGTTTGATGATTATGAGAAATATGCAGGCTCCTTTCTTACGTACAATATGTTTTTTGGCTCGTCCTCCACCTATTGCACAGATGATTCAGACGGGCCCTCCTAGTAGGATTGTTCTAGGGCTTGCAAGGAATCCCTATATCGCGGCATCTTCAGAAAGTGATGGGTATAATGCCCATAATTGTCACATATGGCACACACATGATTGGTGTGTAATTATTTCCCTTGGTTGTTTGTGACCTGCTCCATTTTTTCATATTTATGAGGTCGTAACATTCCTTTCAGTATGTAGAAGAGATTTTATTCTTATAATTCTGGGAAAATATTAGTAGGAAGATCTAAGATATTGCACAATGCACAAGGTTGTAATGCCCTAGGTAACTTGGGGGTTTTTCCTTTTTTCACTTTTTTGTTATTCCTCATGACATTTCCAGCTGGGGCCACTACTGGTGTTTCTTTAACTTCTATGACCTCTTGGGGAGCAATAGGGGTTATTCCTGTAGAGGTAATGTTTCGGCTTTCTAGCATGGCTGGAGGGACCAAATACCACACAGGTATAGAGAAATCCATATTTGGCAGTGTCATAGTTTCCATGACCTGTTTTGATACAAAACTAGGTGGGGGATACAAATATGGGGTATGTGAAATGGCATATGGTAGGAATTTCGTACCTATGGCTTCAACATCCGTACTGTCAGTTTCTGCGTTTGGGCTAGTTTCGGTGTTTGATGAGATCATCATGCACATCGGTATCCTCGTGCTTTCAAGGACTTCCCCTGGTACAATAGGGGGATCTCCTAGAAATGAGTCTAGGATAGATGATGGTTTGAATTGGATGGGGCCGAACTCTGTATACTTTGTGAGTGGTTCAGTGGTCGTATCTACATATGGTAGTATGACATATAGAGCGGTCATGGTTTTCTTGGCGTAGCATGTGAGTTGGTCGATGGTGATGATACGATCATCGCGGGGGAACATTATCACCCTAAAAACAAAGGATGCAATTGCGGTCATGGAATACATATAACTCTTCCCGAGGTGTATATTTTAGTCTAATTGTGTATCCAAGACCTCAATGTCTATAAGAACTATTTTTCTAGCCATGTTTACTGGGACATTTTGATCAAAACCAATGGGGGTTGATGGGTACCCATCGTATGCTCTAAGCATGATGTCAGATGGTTTTAATTCATGTGATCCTAACTTTTTCCAAACTGATTTGGACATGATACATGTGGATTCTCCTTCATCTGAAATGTATTGGTGTATGGTGATATTCTGAACTGAAACTGGTATCTGGAAAGAGACTAGGGAAGGAAGCCTAAGGATTTCCTTGTCTAGGTCAAAAACCATTAAGCAAGAGTTAGAAGGGTCGATCATGCCTAAGGCGGAAAGTAAGGCCTTTTGTTGTGTTGGGCATGATTGCAAGACTTCCAATGCTGACAGGGATGCTGTAGATTGAGTGAAGTCATCCAATATACTATAGTTATGAGTAGCTTTGGAGTGGTGTCCTGCACACCTGGTTGGTCCTTTAACTGATCTTGGGAGAGGCTCAATGGGTACTTTGGAGATAGTTAATGGCACCGTAGATGTGCTCGTAGTTGTATTTGATGGGTTGGTACCCAAGGGAGTTTCATAGTTCATATTCAAATTTATAGAAGAAGAATTCTTCTCCAGCCATGTAGATTTCATGGTTGCTCCCCCCGATATCATTTTGGGGTGGTTTTTGTTGCTGAGTATTAACCACTCCTTGGTGGGGGGAAGGTTCCTTCATTACTGCAAGATGTTGGGTAGGTCTTCCTTGTCCTCGGTTACCCTGAAGTTTTTTCAACTCAGGGAGTTCAAGATAGTGGTGTGTGTATTGTCCATATTCACCACATATGGCACAAGAGTGATTTTTTCTTAGACTCGGTCTCTTGTTTTTCCCTTGGGATTTATTGCTTAACTCCTAGTTTTGATTTTGGTTGGGCTTGCCCCTAGTTTGAGAGCATGGGGGGCGTTGTTGATTACCGCCCCCTATCCAAGATCTCCCTTTTTCTTGTTCCTTGGATTTTTCTTTGCGGTGTTAGGAGGATTATTTCTATTCTCCTGATCATAAGATTTCCATTGTTGAGCATGGGATGGTTAGATAAGCTTCACCGATGCATTGTTCTGCGTTTGTGGTGGATTTTGTGCTGGAAAAGAGGGGTATTGGTTCCCCTATCCCTGGTTGGTGTATGAGTGCTGGGGAAGCTCTCTTGTATCAACATTCATAGCTGAGTAATGTTTCCCCTGCGAGGGAGGATATGATCCTCCTTGCTGTTGATGGTATGGCATCGCCCTTTTCGTCATATTCTGCAAAGGTGCAAACTGAATTTGATGGTAGTTGATTTGCAATTCGTTCTAAGTAGAATCATACAAGTATCATGGGTACTGATTACTCCTTCTTTGGTGACCTTGGGCTAAGGACCCGATCAAAATTTCAGCAGTATTTGAGGCACCCTGTAATTCCCTATAAGTTTTCAGGCGTGGGAATTTTGGCAGGACATTGTAAATATATCCTGATTGGGTGAATATGAGTTCAAGTTGTTGGGCCTTGCTAATGGCATCCTCCTCGGAGGTAGGTTTCTGCGTTGCCACATATTTTGAGATCTCAGCGGTGAAAGTTTTAAAAAATGAGTCCAACAACACTCTGTCGTCAAGTTTGGCTTTACATAAACTACAATGTCACCGCCATTCATGGAGATGGTCTGATATATGGACAACTATCATTTATCTAAAATGTGTTAGCAGTTCCATTCTCGAGTCATGATGGATGGGGAGCTGGAAATAGGTGAGGAACATGGTAGCTAGGGCACTAAAGGTTCCATGCGAAGCAGAAGTCTACTTGACATACCATTTCGTCGCAAGCCCTGTTAGGGTGCATTGAAAAAATCTTAGTCTAATGGCATCATCAACGATACTATTGGATGAACACCACATGTGGAAAGTTATTATGTGATTTCTAGGGTCTTCTGCTTGCCTTCATATTTTGGAATATCAGAAGGGAGCTTCATGGGTATGGGTGGCCAATTAAGGCCATGCGCAATGGGGTCATTTGTTAACTTTGTTAGGTCTCGAAGATTTAGCGAGTATAAGAAGCGTAACTGTGAATTGACTGCCATTTTACTCTGTGGAGAAATATATATTTGAGTATGATGGTTCAGGAGAAATGCCTCAGGGATATTACCCTGTGGTGTACCTTGATGGATATTCTGTTGACTCCTTAGAGGAGTAGCTACCTTTTGACCGTGAGGGGTCATCAAAGGTGTTGAGTGTGGTGACCCTATTGGGGTTTCCACTGGTGTTGTGTTTGGTGACCCTTGGGGGTTTCCAATCAAAGATGCCCTGATAAAGGATGTTTTGATAATGGCAGAAGCACGACGTCCTCTGCGCCTGAACGGTGGGAGGGCTGACACTCCATTTAATGTGGGGAGGTTTAAGAAACAGATAGATCGACAGGGTTCTATTGGGTCCCCTATATTGTTGATTAATGCGACATTTTTATGTTTTGGGGATGTAGGATGGTTTTTATCAAAGAAAAAATATAATCACATGCATAAAACAAAGAAAAAAATGAAAAGGTTATTTTCCTCTTTAACGTTACACTGTGTGGTCAATCAAGCAAAAAATGAGATTTTTTTTGTTTTGCATATGAAACCAAAAGCCTATATAGACCTACTCGCCCTTACACTCTCAATGTAACTAGGCCTTGCAAGGATATATTTTGATGGGTACTGGGGCCAACATCCCGAAAGATCTGGGGATGCCTTCCAACAGCCGAAGAATCGACCAAGGTAATGGTATGAGGATCAAGTGTTGCCTGCAATGTCACCTATAGGGAAGGATGCCCTAGTTTTGGCCACTAAAGTTATGTTGTCCCATGTGAGCATTCGAGTATTGAGCTTCTTGGTAATAAGCTACAAGTACCGAGAATTAGATGGGTCAGGTAGCCCCAAAAAGTACTGCACGCACTGGGATTAAGCTTAACCCCCTCTAAAATGGGTCTCTAGTAATGCTCAAGTATTCGTTCTATGGGTGGATAGACGGATTTGAAGCTCCCTAAAAAGTCAACATATATGTTTCAAAATGTATCGTGACCATGGTAGTTGTTTGGGTGCCTACCCCCATTGGTCCTATTATGAACTATAATTTTTTTTTGACCCCTGCTGTGACATTTTATTAAGTTCCGTTAATTATTACTTTTATAGAGTCTAAATTTATCCTTAGGTTGTGCTTTGGTGAAACAACTGTAAGAAGCAAACAAAGGTCCCAAAACACTGGGTGCCATTTAGTTCAATGCTTACTGATGCTTCGTGTGCGCTTTAGAGTGAAAAATCAAGAGTATTTATGACATATAGATATGCGTTGATCCTTTACAATCCTTTTCTAATTACCCTATGTGTTATTGTTCCTTAAAAAAACTTAAAATGATGTGCGGATTATGGGTCGCTTACACCTTTCCTAGTTATAATATGTTTGCACTATAGGGAGATGGAAACTTTTCTTAGGAAAACATTCATATGCATACTGAGGTTCACCATGAGGTGCAAGGGTGGGAGAGATTAATTGCTTTTTTTCTGAAAATTTGGTCCTAGTCCCAATTCCTAATGCAAAATTGAACTAATATTATGCAAAAAATTGACAAAATTGAACTAGAAAAATATATGTGGATATATGGGGCACTTACTCTTTACTAATTAAGATACATGTTTTGTATCTCCTATCAGCAAATAATTTTTTTAGAAAACATATGTGGATTTAAGGTCACTTACTTGTTCCCTATTTAAACTATGTGTAATTTGCGAAATAAAATACTAAAATTAAAACTACCTAGTTGCTAAGCTAATTCAAGGTTAAACATAGCAGCTGAGTGTCATAATAGTAGTGAAATATAGAGGCAGCGTGATGGAAATTTACTAGGGGTTTCCAATCACCTTTAAAAATTGGAAAAATTACCAATTTGTTTTTCGTTGGCCTGTCGCACGGTTCATCTTCCCACAGGCGCAGAGCATGCGTCTATTGGAGCATTGTTGGCCCTCGTTTTTTATCTCTTTTTGTTTAGAAAATACACCTTATTTTTACATATTTTTCATCCATTCACCATATTATTTACCTTATATTGACCCAAAGATTCATATACAAGTATTTAAATTATGTTTTTCAATTATTATATGTTTTTGTAAAAATTGGAATTTAAGTGCATTTTTGGACAACATTTGAAATTCCCATAATGGCCTTATGGTTTGCATATGTGTAGGACACTTGGGCTCGAGCTAGATATGTTTCTAGAAATCTCGAGAACTAAGAATAATATTACACCTATTGGGACAGTCAGACTAAAATTTAATAGGCCCGGTCAAAGGCAGTCAAATAGGACCAATCTTTATGGGGGATCCTTAGAAACTAGGCCAAAACTCTTATTTTGTGGGATTTTCTATATTATGATGGATCTGATGGATTAATTCGACTTGATATGATAGGTTAAGGATAGTTATGACTACTTGAGCTATTTTAGATGATTTTGTTAGATGCTTTATCTATTTAAGCCTCAAACTTTGAAGGCTTTGATATGTAGAACTTGTATGATTTATTATTATTATTTATAAGACTTGGAGACATAATTGAAGATCTGTTCTATCATATTTGATGCTGTTACATGTTGTTTGATTGATTGAAGTCTTAAGTAGCTGAATTTACCTTCAGTTTGCGAGGCAAGGGTGGAGTGCCCCCACACCAAGCTAAGTGCACTTCTTAGTTTATTTCGTAGCTGCAATTTCTGAATTAGCTTGCTTATGTTTAATTTTTTTATGTTGATTATTTCCAAGTATTTATGAATCTAATGGTCATTATTAGCCTGCATATGAAAGGACAAAAAAATGTTTAAAGTTAAACATTATTTCTATCTAATCAATATCTTCAATTAGAATTCATCTTTAAATGCCTTTACATGCTTTTATTGCTGATGGATCTTAATCTTGTTTCTATTCTGCATACAAATAGACAAACTTGTATTTAAAGTTAAAGACTTCTTCTATCTTATCAAGAGACCAAAAACTACGATTCATCTTTCCTATTTTTTTCTAAATTCTTGTTTTAACAATAGCATTGCTGATAAATGAATATATGATGAAGGACAATCAGGACCTCTTCAGTGAAGAGCCTCTCCAATTATTACTTCATGTATCTTAATATATTGTTTAGTTAATTAGTTTTTGAATTATAATTCACATGGTAATATTGTTAAGAGAAGGAAAAACAAATCTCTTAAGTTAGGATATTCTTTTGCTTTTAATTACACATCTGAATTTAGAATCTATTGTTTAGTTAAGTAGTTTGATTTCTAATTCACATTTTAATCTTGTTAAGAGAAGGACAAACAAATCTCTTAAGTTAGGAGATTCTTCTGCTTCTAATTACACACCTGAATTTAGAAATTATTTAAGTTAGATTTATATTTTTAATATGCATTTCCCTAATCATCAATAAACCATCTTCTGAATTGATCACAACTAAAACCCATATACTTTGGGGATGCTTCTAAGTTCCACTAACCCAAATTGATAATAAATACTTGCGTTAGTTTACAACAATAAATTGACCCAACATTTTGGCATCATTTCCAGGGAAGCATATTTCAAAACGGTCAAAATAGGAAGACAAAATATTAAAAGACAAAAACAATATAAAATCACCAAAAACAACAAAAACATAGTTTTTCTTTCAAGTAATGTTTTCTTATGCCTAGAGTTAGAGATCAAAAAGGTAGATTTGTGAAACAAAATCCCCCAATAGCTCATTCATCCATAGGACTAACAACACCAGTTGCTGGAAAACCTACTATAGAAGAGTTAGAGGAAAAATAGAGATCAGGACAGAGATTAACTTTAGTTGAAAGACAAATCTTGTTAGCCTTTGAGGTAAAGAAAAAGTAATCACCTAAAGAACCTTCTTCCGTTTGGAAACAAAAAGACACAAGAAAACCAACTGTTGAACAACTAGAGCAACCTGTCCTTGAGGAAATCAATGTAGTTGAATAAATACAAAGACAAACTCCTATTGAAACACTAAAAATCTCTGAACAATAAATGGCTAAAGAAGGAGAAGGATCAACTAGATTAAACATGACTCCTAAAAAAATATTAGAATATGAAAGATAGCAA
Source organism: Pinus albicaulis (assembly GCA_034641835.2). Lineage (NCBI taxonomy): Eukaryota > Viridiplantae > Streptophyta > Pinopsida > Pinales > Pinaceae > Pinus > Pinus albicaulis. Next base: position 399,751,246 of record CM076572.1, read on the forward strand.
AGGCAATGGAAAATACAAAGAGAAGAAGAAAGAATAATTGAGGGAGAAATAAAGGCAGAAGAGGACAGAAGAGCAGAAGCACTTCGAAGGATAGAGGAAGAAGCAATAAGAGAAAACCAAAATCGAAGAACACAAGAAAATGAACAAGAAGTTAACAATGATCAGGAAACTACTTTTGGCTTTCCTATTTTAGATGCAAGAGCAATACTAGGAGAAGAAATAAAAATGAAAAATATTCCACCTTCTGTATTTCCTAATTTCAATGGAATGTCAACAGAAGATCTTGATGCATTCATGTTCGAGTTTGACATCTTGTGTAGAACATATGAATATACTGATGATACACATAAGCTTCGACTTTTTCCTGCTACTTTAAAAGCAACAGCCTTGAAATTGTTCATGGGATTAGGAGAACACACGATAGCTTCTTGGGAAGATATGAAGAAAATATTTCTTAAAAAGTATCAAGCTTACTATAGGGCTAGAGACTCAAAAGAAGACATTTTCAGAATGTTGCAACAAGAAGACGAAAGTTTGGAAGAATATTTGGAAAGATTTCTTTACAATATACAGAAATCCAAACATCATTACCTTAGTTCTGATACCGTCTGCACTATTTTTCTAAAGGGTATTAGAGATGAGTATTTAGACATTCTTAATGTAATGGGAGAAGGAGATATTTCTAATTTACCATTTGAATAAATTTTTGAATTATGTCAAAAATACTCTAGGGGAAGAGCCAAGAGTGGGAAGAGAGATATTTCATCAAAAGCTTCCAAATCTACAGAAAGTGTAGTAACAAGAGCAGAGATAGGAAGCCTTCTAGAAAATTTTAAGACATATATCTTAAGCACTTTGGGTACACAAGTAGATGTTTGGAAAGTTAAGAAAAATAAATAAGAGCAAGATGAAATATTAGCAATTTTATGTCCGAAGTGTAGACAAAAACATCCACTCAGGGAATGTCCTTTGCAAGGTATACAAGTGTGTGGACTGTGCACAGAAAATCATGCAATAGAAAAATGTCCTAAATTAAAATAATTGCAAGGAGAAGAAGTGCAAGGAGTAGATTCTCTCTACTGTATGGCACCAAGGAGACCTTGGAAACCAAGAATGCCTCAACAGTTCCCTCAAAAAAATCCCCAAAATTTTCAATATCCACAAAATACATGGAATACACCAATGCCATGGCACGCTTGGCCACCACAACAATATCAAAACCAACCTGCACAAGGTTGGAGAGGATATAGTTGTGGAAACCAACCACCACAACAAATGTATCCCCAACAATATCAATATCAACAACCATACCATCCACAACCATTTCCAAAATATCAACAATTCTAGCAAAAACAACCAATGCCATATCCATCTCAAAGCCCACCAATGCTAACTCAACCGTAGCAACTTCAGCTGCCTACTAACCAACCACCTCCTAGACCAAAAAAATTGATAGCTCATCCAGTAGCTAATCCAAGTAATAAGGTGGAAAGACCAGCATATCATGTGGAAGAGGCAACATATTATCCTACTTATTCAATTCTTCCTGTACAAGATTTCCACCTAAGGTCTAGGAAGGTATTACAAAAATATTCTCCTCCAATAATTGAAGAAAAAATAGAACAAGGAGAAAAAAGTGAACAATCTCAACCAGAAAAGCAAATTCAGAAGGTTAAATCTATTATGACACGGACTCCACCATATCTGGAGAGATTGATACAACAGAATATTCCAATATCTCTCCCTGAATTTAGTATTCTGGATGAATTGAAAAACACATACGTTAAAATTCCTTTGTTGCAGGCAATTAAATACATTCCGATATATGCAAAAACAATAAAGGGATTATGCATTAAGAAATCTGGCAAAAGAAAGAAGGATCCACCAACAATTTAGGTAATTGGAAGTCTTTCAAGTCTCATGTCTACAAACATAGCCATTGAAAAGTATGTTGATCCACGAATTCCTATGGTTGCCATTTCGATTAACAAATTTTTAGTGTCAAATAATTTAATATACTTGGGAGCAGCTATCAATGTTATGACAATGGAGAATGAAACATTTGAATCTGAACAAGATTAGAACCACTACTACAGTTTTAGAACTTACAGACAAATCTAAAGTTGTTCCAGAAGGTATACTAGAAGATATCATTGTCTCACTGGATTCATGGGAGTATCCTATAGACTTCTTTATTTTTCAGCCAAAAACAAACTTGGGAGGGCATCCCTTAATTTCAGGCCGACCATGGTTAGCCACTGGATATGCTTACGTTGGATGCAGGTTAGGAAGAATTATTATTGCACATGGAGATGAAAGAAAGCATGCTACATTATATCCTCCTTCTCAATCTCCTTCTTTATTATCATGGCTTGACAGAAAATAACCACAAGTGTTGAGATTCAACAAGATGATGAGCTTAGTGAAAAGTAAGCACCTTCACTAAGTGGGGCCCGCAGGCTATTTTTTGGTGTATGTCGATTTTTAGACATGGTGAGCATATTATATAAGTTGTAGGATTCTAATTGTAGATGGTTGATCAAGTTGGAAAAATAGATGAAATTCTATTTTTAGAATATTGGGCGAAGTCTATTAATAGATCGTCAATCTAAAAATAGGTGCATGTCGTTTATTATTAGCTCTTAATAATAATACGACAATAAACATCAACTTATTCTCTTGGAGAACTTTATTTCAGTGATTATATTTGGAAAATCAGTGGGCTGAAGGAATTACGCAATTCCTAGGGTTATTGGTGGCTCATGCATGGAGGACTCAGTTAGAACTGAAGTGGCAAAGTTATGACAGAGTTGGAAGAGTAGTTACAGGTGTTGTTATTTAGTTTAACTTAGTTTAGTGAGTTAAACTTAGTTGAGCTAGTTGTATCTAATCTAACTGAAAGATACACTGGTGAGAGTTTAGTGAATTAATTATTTAATTAATTCACAACTAATAACTCACTAAAAACTAAACATAAACAACAGTTAACTACAGTGCATGTTAGTTCCAGTGGAGACCCAGTGGAGAGATAGGTGAAAGGGTGAGATGGACTATCCGTTGTGACTATAGTGATGCATTCAATGCATCTGACACACATTGGAGTTTCCAATGAGGATTGCACAGTCAAGGCAAGGCTAATTCTCATTCATTCAAGGGTCTTCTTCAACAGGGATTGTGCAGTGGAGGCAGGCTGTCAGGAGGAAAGAAATTGGTGTATAGATATGCAAATTTATGCATGACAGTGTGTAATGATTGTTGATTGTACTGAGAGCTTGATGTACTAAGATTTGTATGAGATTATTACATGATTCCATTGATATCATAATATATGATAGTTGTGGTTTTTAGCTTTAAGCTTTCCTGTTAAACAACTGTGTTATGTGTGATTGTATTTATTCACATGTGTTTGCAATTGAGTTTTAAATTTCTGCAAGTTTAACAATGGAAGGATTCTATATTTAGCAAGAAGATAAATATTGTTAGATTAGGAGAATCCAGTAATACATCAGTATTAATAAATTTCTACATGGTATCGGAGCAGTATTGATCACTGGAGATCACAATTGTGAATAAGTGTTCAGTTTTGTGCTGGTGGACAATTCGAATTTGCTGCAGAAATTTCTTGGTGCGACAATTGAGTATTCATTGAAATGTCTTTCAATGGGTTGTGATTGGATTATGCCCTTGAGGGTAGCTCAAATTACATAGCCTGGAAGGATAGGATGGAGGTGGTGCTTGAAGATAATGGGTTGAAGGAGTTCATCGATAGCGATGTTCATAAGCCTGCTTCTAGCAATGCTGCAAGACTTGACGCATGGAAAAAGAAGGTAGCAAAGACAAGAAGAATTATCTTGGAAGGTGTGAAGGACCATATTGTGTCAAGCCTTAATGGGAAAGACACTCCATTTGTAATGTGGAAGGCTTTGACAGATACTTTCCAAAGCAGTAGCGACCAAAGGAAGTTGGCGCTAAAATATAAGCTCAGAAAAATAAAAATGGAGAAGGGCGACAATATTCCAAAATATCTCACGAAGTTTGTCCACTGTAGGGATGAACTGGGAAGTGTGGGGATTATTGTTGATGATGATGACTTGGTGAGCTTGGCTCTCCTTGGGGCTTCTGAAGAGTTGGCATAGCTACGAAGACTCTATCAATGGATGGGAGAAACTGTCGGGTTGGGAGCGACTTTGGTCGGATCTTGTGCGGGAGGAGATAAGGAAAAGTACCAAGGATGGCTCTTCATCAAAGAATGATGATGAAGAAAATTTTTCTTTGGCTACCAAAGCAAGGAAAGGAAAGGAGAATAAATCCCATCCAAAATCGGAGGCTAAAGGCAAGAAGCTGGATTTTTCCAAAGTGAAGTGTTTTCACCGTCAGGAACATGGGCATCTCGCCACTAACTGGCCACAGAAAAAGAAGAACAAGAAGGCTACTGGAGAGGCCTTAGCCTTGCAATTTGAACTTTATTTCTCTTTGATCGCATGCTTGGTTTCAAGCTCAATGGGATCGGTGTGGTATCTTGATAGTAGTGCGTCTTTCAATATGACGGGAGACAAGGAGTTGTTTAGTGACTTGGAGGATAAGGATCTCCAAATGCATATAGAGATGGGTGACGATGGCATATACAGTGCGACCAGCATTGGAACCATTACCTTTGAGATGGATTTAGGTAAACCATTTCTGTTGAAAGATGTTATGCATGTCCCAGGTTTGAAGAAGAACTTGGTCTCGTTCTCAATGTTGGAAGACAGAGGTTATGACGTTGTTTTCAACGAGGGAAAAGCTTTCCTGTGACATAAAAAAATGGGTCAAACCAAGAGGATAGGGATTCAAGTTAAGAATCTCTACAGGCTGGAGGTAGATGGCTGCGCTGCAATGATGGGAAAAGCAAAAGAAGTGGTGAGCCGAGATGAGGGCGAATTATGGCACAGGAGATTGGGCCATCTTCACCATGGCACCTTGAAGATTTTGCAGCAAATTTATACTGGACTTCCCAAGGGTACTCTTGCACAGTCAGATCATTGCAAGGGATGTACTATGGGTAAGTTTGTGAAGGCCACCTTTCATGAGAAGGAGAACCACGCTTCGGTGATCCTGGAGAGAATTCACACAAACGTGTGTGGACCTTTCTCGGTTGCTTCAACAACAAAAAATAGGTATTATGTTATATTTTTTTATGACTATTCTCATAGATGCTGGATCTTCTTCATGTAAAAGAAGAGCGAAACATTCTCAAAGTTTTGTGAGTTTAAAGCATTGGTGGAGAAGGAGTCAGGGAAGCAAGTGAAGGCTCTATGGAGCGATAATGGTGGTGAATATATCTCGAATGAATTCAAAGACTTCTGTAGCAAAGAAGGAATTCGAAGAGAAATCATAGCGCCTCATAACCCACAGTAGAATGGGGTCGTGGAGAGAAAGAACAAAACGATCGTGGGTGCTGCACGAGCTATGCTGCATGACCAGGGCCTACCGATGCACCTGTGGGCAGAAGCATGCAACACTGTGGTTTATTTGCAAAGCCGTTGTCCTCATAAAGTACTTGGCATGAGTACACCTGAAGAAGCTTTTACTGGTAAGAAGCCTAATATTTCTCATTTGACGATTTTTGGCTCATTTGTTTACAATCATGTGACAAAAGACGCCAGGAAGAAGCTGGAGCCAACTGCAAAAGTTGGGATATTTGTGGGGTACACAGAAACACCCCATAATTATCGTGTGTATTTTCCAAACAGTCGAATGACTGTGGTGCGACAGGATATAAAATTCAATGAGGTGAAAGCCATGAAGTTGTCGCTTGATATGGAGCTACACTTGCATGCAGAGGAGGAACTTCTTGTTCCCAAAGATGAGCCTCTAGATGTGGATCAACCACAAGAGGAGATTGATGGAGTGGAGGAGTCCACTCATGCAGAACCAAACATCAGAATAGGTAGAAAGCGTACCATATAAGCTGAGAGATTGAAGCTTGATGCGGCAGAGAATGTAGGAGTCCCTACATCATAACGTAGACAGAGACAGTCACCTGACCGATTTACTGGATACATGGCTCTTATGAGCAAGTGTATCATGATAGAGACATCCTCTTTTGAAGAAGCAGCACAGGAGCCCACATGGGTAGATGCCATGGTGGAGGATTATGACTCCATTGTTAGAAATAGTGCTTGGGAGATTCTTCCAAGGCTGGTGGGTAAATCAATGGTAGATTCGAAATGGATCTACATGGTAAACCAAGATGCTGATGGGAGCATCGAGAAGTATAAGGCAAGATTTGTTGCCCGAGGATTCTCATAGATCAAGGGAATTTATTATGAAGAAACCTTTGCACCTGTCGCACAGTATTCTTCCATAAAGACCATCCTTGCTCTCTCAGTGCAGTTGGGTTGGCACATTCATCAGCTGGATGTGAATATTGTGTTCCTTAATGGGATCATTAAGGAAGAGGTGTACATTGAGCAGCCTGAAGGATTTGAGATCTTCAGCAGCGAGTCGCATGTGTTTAGGCTCAAAAGAGAGATGTATGGGCTAAAGCAAGCACCATGTGCTTGGTACACACAGATTGACAGCTATTTCACTAGACTTGGCTTCACCAAGAGTGAGGCGGATGCAAACCTGCACCAAATTGTGGTGGAGGGTAAGCTTTTAATAATTATTCTTTATGTTGATGATTTAATACTAACGGGTGATGAGGAGTTGATACACTCATGCAAGGCAGATCTTGCAAAGGATTTTGAGATGAAGGATTTGGGTCTCCTTCATTATTTCCTTCGATTGGAAATATGGCAGCGAGAAGGTGAGATGTTTGTGTCTCAAGGCAAGTATGCTTGAGAGATACTTGGTAAGTTTCACATGGACAACTACAAGCCCATGGACACTCCTCTTCCAGGAAATTGGAGGAAAGAGGATGCTACATCGACAGAGGTAGTGGATGCCACTATTTATTGACATTTGGTGGGTCCGCTCATGTATTTAGTTAATACAAGACTGGACATATGCTATGCAATGAACCAGCTTTCACAAGCGATGGTTAAGCCTGCCAAGATCTTTTGGAAGGCAGGCAAGCATGTCCTAAGGTATCTCATGGGCACATCTGAGTATGGATTATGGTACAGATAGACAAATGAGGTGAAGTTGCATGGCTTCGCGGATGCAGATTATGCAGGCAGTCCAACGAACAGAAAGAGCACATTAGGAAGGGTTTTCAGTATCGGATCTATAGTAGTTTCTTGTTATATAAGGAAACAAAGATCCATGGCACTCAATTCAGTGGAAGAAAAATACATGGCAGCAATTCAAGCTACATGTGAGGCTATCTAGATGAGGAATATCCTGGTCAGTTTGTTCAGTTCACATTTATATCCTAAAGCGATACATTGTGATAATCAGAGTTGCATTAAACTCTCAATTAATCATGTGTTTCATGATAGATCTAAAAATACTAATATCTAGTATCATCATATCAAATATTGTGTGCAGCAGAAGATCATGTTGCTTCAGTACATTCCTACGGAAGATTAGGATGCAGATATTCTGACGAAGGCGCTCGGCAGGAGCAAATTCAAATACCATAGAGGCAGGATCAGGCTGAAGGATAATCCCAATATTGTTGAGAGGGAGTGTTGAGATTCAACAAGATGATGAGCTTAGTGAAAAGTAAGCACCTTCACTAAGTGGGGCCCACAGGATATTTTTAGGTGTATGTCTATTTTTAGACATGGTGAGCATATTCTATAAGTTGCAGGATGCAATTTGTAGATGGTTGATCAAGTTGGAAAAATAGATGAAATTATATTTTTAGAATATTGGGCGAAGTCTATTTATAGATTGTTGATCTAAAAATATGTGCATGTCAATTATTATTAGCTCTTAATAATAATCTGACAATAAACATCAACTTATTCTCTTGGAACACTTTATTTCAGTGAACATATTTGGAAAATTAGTGGGCTGAAGGAATTACACAATTCCTAGGGTTATTGGTGGCTCATGCATGGAGGAATCAGTTATAACTGAAGTGGAAAAGTTATGAAAGAGTTGGAAGAGTAGTTACAGGAGTTGTTATTTATTTTAACTCAGTTAAGTGAGTTAAACTTAGTTGAGCTAGTTGTATCTAGTCTAACTGAAAGATACACTAGTGAGAGTTTATTGAATTAATTATTTAATTAATTCACAACTAATAACTCACTAACAACTGAAAAGAAACATCAGTTAACTTAGTGCATGTCAGTTCCAATGGAGACCCAGTGGAGAGATAGGTGAAAGGGTGAGATGGACTATCCGTTGTGACTATAGTGATGCATTCAATGCATCTGACACACATTGGAGTTGCCAATGATGATTGTGCATTCAAGGCAAGGCCAATTCTCATTATTTCAGGGGTCTTCTTCAGCAGGGATTGCATAGTGGAGGCAGGCTGTCAGGAGGCAAGAAATTGGTGCATAGATATGCAAATTTATGCATGACAATGTGTAATGATTGTTGATTGTACTGAGAGCTTGATGTACTAAGATTTGTATGAGATTATTACGTGATTCCATTGATATACATAATATATGATAGTTGGGGTTTTATCTTTAAGCTTTCCCCTTAAACAATATGTGTTTGCAATTGAGTTTTAAATTTCTGCAAGTTTAACAGTGGAAGGATTCTGTATTTAGAAAGAAGATAAATATTGTTAGATCAGGAGAATCTGGTAATACATCAGTATTAATAAATTTCTACAACAAGATCTTCAATTTGTTCTTAGTCTTAATCAAGTTTATAATTTTAGAGAGGAGGAAGAAAATGAGGATTTATTAGACCTATTCATCTCAGAACCAAATATTTCAGAGCGGCTTAGGATAACTCAATATGAAGCTGCTAGTTATCTTTAGAATGAATGTTTTCAGGAAAATTTCACAATACAGTCATTGAAAAATACATTTGAAAGAATTTTCCTATAAATTCAATTACTAATGCAAATAGTAAAATCATTGAAATCGGTCCCGAGAGACATTTGAATATTGGTAACAACTTACAATCATCACAAGAGGAAAAGCTAATAACATTATGCAAAAATATTCAAAATATTTTTCTTGGGATTACAAAGACATGCCAGGATTTCATCCAAAAACATGCATCCATCACATTTATACTGATAATGAAACAAAACCTGTAAGGAAACCACAAAGACGAATGAACCCCATGATGAAATAAATAGTGAAAGAAGAGTTACAAAAACTATTACAAGTCGGATTTATCTATCCTATTTCAGATAGTCAATGGGTTTCACCCTTAGTTGTAGTACCTAAGAAAAATGGTAAGTGGAGAACTTGTGTGGATTACAGAGAACTCAACGAAGCTACATTAAAAGACCACTTTCCTTTACCATTTATCGATCAAGTGTTAGATTCATTAGTTGGAAAGAATTTCTTTTCATTTCTAGATGGATTTAGTGGATATAATTAGATAAATATAGCATTAGAAGATCAAGACAAGACAACAATCACATGTCCATGGGGAACATATGCGTACAATGTATTACCATTTGGTTTGTGTAATGCACCTGCTACCTTTCAGAGAGCAATTCTTGCAATCTTTTTTTATTTAATTCATGAGTGTGTGGAAGTTTACATGGATGATTTCACTGTGTATGGTACAACATATGATGATTATTTACAAAATCTTGAAAAAGTGTTAAAAGGATGCATTGAGACAAATCTATCACTCATTAATGAAAAATGTTTTATGATGTTAACTGGGGGGATAGTGTTGGGACACCATATCTCTTCTTCAGGGATTAAGGTGGATCCAGCAAAAATTCAAGTCATTATGAATTTAACACCACCCACAACACAAAAGGAAGTCACAATTTTCTTGGGTTATGCAGGCTACTAGAGAAGATTTATGAAAATTTAAGTAAAATAGCTTTTCCATTATTCAAGTTACTTGCGAAAGATGTGGAATTTCAATAGATGGATAACTTTCAAAATGAATTTGAAAAATTAAAACAAAATTTGTCAATTGCACCCATTCTTCGAGGACCTAATTGGTCTTTGCCATTTCACATTTCAAATTATGCATCTGATACAACTATTGGAGCATTACTTGGAAAAAAAGAGAATCAATTCAATTATGCCATATATTTCATCAGTAAAAACTTAACACCAGCAGAATTGAATTACAATGTCACGGAAAAAGAAATGTTAGTTGTAGTACATGCAGTGAATAAATTTTGACATTATATAATAGGTTATCAAGTTTATATTCACACGGATCATTCTGCCATAAAATATTTAATGGATAAATCAATCACAAATGGCAGAATAACTAGATGGTTGTTATTAATGCAAGAGTTTAATATTATTGTACAAGATCGACCAAGAAAAGATAACCAAGTTGTAGACTTTCCGTCAAGACTAAATTCAACTGGTGATCCAAATCCAGTATTAGGCAATTTTCCATATGAACATCTATTTTCTATTTGAAATATCAAAACTCCATGGTTTGCAGTAATAGCTACTATTTATCATCTAGCATCCTACCATCTCATTACACAAACAAGCAAAAACAAAGAATAATTAGAGAAACTTCTAGGTATAGCTGGGTCAATGGAGATATATTTTATACTGGTGTTGATTTAATGATTATAAAATATGTAAGATAAGATGAAATTATTGAAATTTTGAAAGCTTTTCATGATGAACCATGTGGTGGTCATTTTGCAGATAAAAGGACAACATATAAAGTGCTGAAACTTGGCTACTACTGGCCATCCATATTCAAAGACTCCAGAGCTTACGTGAAAAAAATGTGACAACTGCCAAAGAATTGGTAGGCCAGTGGCATCAGATGAAATGCCATCAAATCCACAAGTACTGATTGAACCATTTGAATAGTGGGCTTTAGATTTCGTGGGACCAATCAACCCTCCATCTAATGGAAAGAAGTACATCTTAGTATGTACAGATTATGTAACTAAGTGGGTGGAGGCCAAGGCAGTAGCACGGGCAACATAAGATATTGTTTTATCTTTTCTATTTGAAGATATATTTGTAAGATATGGAGTTCTGAGATAGATAGTAATTGACCAAGGCACACAATTCACGTCAAAACTTGTTCGAGATCTTACAGAGAAATATAAGATCAAACACAGAAAATCAACTCCGTATCATCCTCAAGCCAACGAACAAGTGGAATCAACAACCAAAGTCCTAGAGAACATCATGATGAAGACTGTAAAAATGAACAGAAAGGACTAGTCAGAAAAGTTGAGAGATGTATTATGGGCATATAGAATAACTTGGAAAAACACTACTAGGTTCAGTCCATATCAGTTAGTGTATGGAAAAGAAGTTCTATTGCCCATTGAATTTCAAATACACAGATACAAACTAGCAGCACAATTGGGGATGGAATTATCTGAGGCACGCCAAAAAAGGATTATGCAGTTAAAAAAATTGGATGAGATATGAACGCAAGCAGTAGATGGCATACATCTCTTGTCCAAGAAAAAAGGATCAAATGGCATGATCGATTCATAAAGAATAAAGTGTTTTAGAAAGGAGATTGGGCACTCTTGTTCGACTCCAAGTTCAAATATTTCAAAGAAAAATTTACGACTCAGTGGCTTGGGCCATATGAGATTGAAGAAATCTTCGACAATGGAGCTGTCAAGATAAAAAAAATTAATGAAGCATCTGTTTCTTTTGTTGTCAATGGACATAGGCTTAAAATCTACAACAAGCCCATAAATAAAGAGGATTTTCTAAGAAAAATCTCAACGGATTCTGATCTTGAATTAATGGAGCAGCATAGAAATATGCCTTCCATAATTCCAGAGGAATAAAAATAAAATAATAATAATAATAAAAGAGTTTGGTTGTGAAAATATAGGAAACTGGCACAATACAAACTCGAATTCATGTCGGAAAACCAACTAGTTTGGTCAACATGAATTCTCTTTTTCATTTAATTTTAGTTTACTTAATTTTTGCAGATATACCTTCCAAGAGATTGCATACTTGAGGACAAGTCAAATTATCAGCTTGGGGGAAGGTGTGAAATAAAAAAAAACTATGAAAATAGTTTCCAGTAGCTGAATTGAAGACAGAATATGAACTAAAATCACAAAGGGACCTGGTACACCATTCAACATTTACAGAAGGCACCTGAATTTTTGTTGAGAAAAATTATTCAGAAAGAGACCTAAAACATTATGACAGAAGAAATTTTCAAATATGGAACATCATTATACATTACACCAGAAGGGACTTGAACATTACTGCAGAATTACGCCAGAAGGGACCTGAAAATTTAACATGTCAGAAGGGACTTGAATTATATCAATTGAAGATCGTATCATATGGCACCTAAAAATGTCAAAGTTTAACCTGTAGAAGGGACCTGAACAATAATCAAATCATATGCAAGAAGAAATATAGTCTCTACAAAGTCTACAATTGTTGTCATAACAATAAACATAATGTCGATCATCATCAACGTCAAAAAGGAATACAAGTACAGTGAGTAAAAAAAATCGCTCTTAAAATTTCAATTTTTTGAAATATTTTAGAATTGAAAAAACTAATTTGGTACTAGTTATGCATCTTTACCTACATTTCATTTACATCACCAACATTTCCTACATTTCATTTACATTTTATTTCCTACACTTTCATCTACATTCTATCATTTATGATTTTTAACCCTATTCTATCCACATTTATATCCATACCACTATTCAAAAAAACATTACATAACCTATTCATATCATATCCTACCCTATTTCCCAAACAAAGAGAATCATGAACAAAAGGTCAATATTTAACCTATGGAAGACCCTTGGAAGACCTACAAAACTATAAACAAAGGTTAGTATTATCATAAATATTTAATTTTAAAAATATTTCATTAGTCAATTTTTAAAAATTAAATAACAAAAGCAAAAACCAAAGTTCAAAAGACATATGATATTTTGCAACTACTTAAGACATATGATATAGCGCAATTATTTTTGAATATCAAAACAAAACAAGCACAAACATATAAGAGGATGAACTAAGGTAATGGAGAAAATGTAATGCAAACAAATGAATGAAATTACTAACCTAAGAAATGATGCGGAGATAAACTAAGTGCATGACTATAATGGTATACGGTATTCTATGATGAGATTGTAATGCATGCAGTGGAGAAATGAAAGGAGATAGCATACGATGATGAAGAATGATGGCGCATATATGCATGGTTATAATGCGAATTATGGAGGCAGACAACATGATGATGCATGGAGGTAATGTGGATAATGGAAATAGACATGATCATTAAAACAAAATGTGAAGGAGCTGCATAATTAAAGACAAATGTACACCATAGACCAGCACGATAGTCAAAGAAAAGATGTGCATGAACCAGTCAAGTGGGTTGATGAACGGTTAGAATGTTTTCAAAAGCATTTACATAGCACTTTGTAAAACATATGAAACCATTTCTGCCACTGCCAAGACCATTTACGCCATTGCAGAGACCAGAAACGACCATTGCCAAGGTATTAACACTGCATTTTCACCATCATTTCCATCCAAGAGGCTCAGTGAGAGAAGAGAGCATGCAGTCAAAGCTGTTGTGTAGGTAAATCCTCTCTATGGACAGAGATGATCCCTCTAGCCCTAGGGTGGGTCTAGCAGTAAGAGGAAAAGCAAATGTGTTGGTTCCTAGTTAATGAATGAAATAGGTTGGGATAGATTGTCCTACCTATAGTCTAACGCGATTGTTGCAAATATAGCAGTGGCGGCCTCTTGATATATGCCCCAATAGGTCACGGTCCTTCAGCAATGGTACTCGGGTGCCTACACAAAGATCAAAGGACAAAAGCAGCATAAAAGGAAATAATTGCATTCATAACTAGCTAATTAGTCAAGGAAGATTGAACATATTGCGTAAAATAAACCATATCAACACAAGATGGGAACCAAACATCAGTCATGTATATATTAATAGAAAGAAAGAGATTACAACCGGAGCCTTGACGTCGCAACCTCCTTCAGTGGGTTCAGTCGAAGCGCGTCTCGAAGGTTATTCGAGGAATTGGGATGAGGCGAGGACACAAGCCTAAGCTCTCTCTTGACAAGGTACTCTTTCTCTACTCTATCTCACCAACTATATCAGACTGTTGCAGCAAAATGTTTAGCAATTCCTCTTCAGCTAGTTGCATCAATGGGAGACAAGTTTATTTATAGAGGGAGAGGAGGAAGTTGGGATCCCTAAAATGGTAGAATTGAGGCCTTATCCTTTGGGAGGTTCCCCCAAAATGTGGAAACAAGAGGCAAAAGGAAGGTGTTCGTCGTTATATATTCGAACCACCCAATATTACTCCCTCACGAAGCAGTTAGCATGTAAAATTCACCTCTATATTTAAAAAACATTCCAAAAATATCTTGGTGCGGGTAGCTCACTGGGACAGAGCACCAATGGGCATGGAGCCCAGTGTTAATTTCCTTCATCGGTGCGAGGGCATAACGACCTACCAGCGCCAACCCAAAAGCATGTGTTTTTGGTGGTCTGCTCAAGAAAAAGTCAACAAAGGGAATGTTCTCCTCATGACAAGGGATGCAATGATGCTCTTTTCAAGGAATTACACTTCATATTAGTCACAGAAATGGTCCTCCAATGTGCAGGATGGGGATTGCAGGGACGGTGACAAAATGTTGTGTAACAGATTCCCCCTAAAGCATGAGTTTTGAGAGAGAGGGATGAGTGAAATGCTTTAGGAGAACGCTTTCGAACCAAACACCATTGTCGAAAGACCTACAAGTACAAATACAACTGATATCTCTAATACATGAACATGTGGTATGGGCAGAGACATCCATAGTAGAGTACATAAAAAATGAGATTCGAGGTATGGACACAACCATCCAACAATAAGGATCAATAAATAGACTCAAGTATGGTCGTATCCATCCAATAAAAAGAGTCATGCATATAGAGATGATAAACCACAATATCTCGCAACCTGGATCTTATCAGACAAAACCCAGGGTCTTGCGATCCATCTCGACCCGAACAAGTACAAATTCAAGCATGCGAATATGTGAGTTGAAGTCAAACATGCAAGAAAGTCACTTGATTACCAGCCAATGATGAAAGTTTTTAACAGGCACGAGAGAAACCACCAATAATGACAATGGTTCTCAAGGTACAACAGGCACAATCCATGGAGTGCGAATGGTGATCTGGCTTTGAACACCCGCAGAATCACTTGATCGAAGGCCAATGATGTGGACCTGTCGTCGAATGCGAAGAACTTGCCATTGAGACATGCAAGCTCCAAGGTACCGAAAAGGATTCTCTAGGTCAACTTCCTGGATAATGAGCTGAAGTCGATAGGAAGTGAACCGGTCGAAGGAGGGCCAAAAATTTTCCCACTTCATCGACACGAGACAGAGGAACATGATGATAGTGAATCAGGACTAAACAGAGGATTAGAGGGAGGTTGAAAACAAAGGCAAACTTCTCTTGAACATATCAGCGACACGACTACAGATTTAACAGTATTTGACATCAAGGGATCTAAGGTCATGATGACGTGGAAAAGAGTAGATGAGAGGTCAAAAGAGATTACCCAAACCTATGGAGGCAAAAATGATGAAATGAGATGTTCCCAACCTGACACGAATGCAGATGGGTGTCATGTTCAAGAGCAACATACTGCCGACACGACTGAGAACTAGTTCCATTTTCCCCCACCATTTCTGGCGAGTACCCCAATTATTTTTTAAAACCAAGATTGAAGGAGATAGAATATGCTTGTCATATAAGTTTTTCCTTCGGAAAAATCCATCCTAGTACATTTTATGAGCCCTAGGAAGGAGGAACTCAGTTACATCATGGTGACAATTTCTGATGTCATTAAGGTTTAACAAGTCTGAAAAAGGAAGAACTCGGCATCTTTTCATGTTTAGAGAGTTTGAAAAGAAGCGGAAAATAAAACTCCAGCAGGTCCCTTTTCATAAATAGTCCCTCAGATCCGAAAAGGTAGAAAAAATTTTCTAAGAGAGCCTCATAGTCACGATAGGCTAACGTATTCCTTTTTCGTAAATAATCTATCCCAGCTCGAAAAAGGGGTAAACGTATACTGAGTAGATATAATTTCGCAGCCATTTAACGAGTTCAAAATGACAAGAGTCTCGGCAATATTTTCATGTTTAGAGAGTCATAAAAGAGCTAAAAGATGACTCCAGCAGTGACTTTTTCATGTTTTGACCGAGTCCAAAAAACGCATAAAATACAACTCGTTACTTCATCGTCATTACGTTAAAAACCTGTCGCTGCACAAGAGACACATGTAAAACCCATTTCTCGAAATAACATAGTGAAATAATCGAAAAAAAATACATTTTAAAACCTAATTAGGGTTTTGAAAAGTTATAAAATGCCAAAAATGGTAAAAAATAATTACTTTTCACTTTTACCTCTTGTGAGCAGTAGTTATCCTTTTTACACTGTGATTTTGTGGCGGCGACAGCGGGCAATCAAGAATACTAATCTCGAATCTGTCAATTCCAGGTAAGAGCTTACATCCTTCCCTGAATTTTGATTCCTTTTTCATTGCCTGCAAACCCAATTTTATATGTGTATGGGGCGATTTGGAAAAATCTAGGGCACGGCGGTTGGCGCAGGTATGAAGCACAGACTCGCGCCAATTGTTACACAGCAAGTTGTCACTGTCCCTGCAATCCCCTGTCCCGCACATTGGAGGGCTTATTCTATGACCAATAATCAGTTTCATTCCTTGAAAATACCATCATTGCATCCATTTCCATGAGGAAAACATTCGTTCTGTTGATCATTTCCTGAGCAGACCCCTAAAAACACCTGTTTTTCCTTGGCACTAGTAGCCTATTATGTCCTCGCGACAATGAGTAAAATTAACACTGAGCCCGCGCAAGTTGGCGCTCTGTCCCAATTAAGCACCCGCGCCAATCTTCTTATGGAATTTTTTTTTAAAAAGAGGCGAAGTTTCGATTACAACAACTTCGTGGATGAGTCATGAGGAGTGGTTTCGACTGAATAACCATGGCCTTCCTCCTTTGGCCTCTTGTTTCCACCTTATTGGGAACCTCCCAAGGGATAAGGCCTCCCTTCCACTATTGTAGGGATCCCAACCTCCTCCTCTCCTCTATAAATATAGCCATCTTCCATTGATGAAGGGGCTAAATGGTTGAGGCTGAATGGTTGAGTCTCCAAGAGCCTTCATAGCCTAAAGAATGCTGCAAGAGCCTTGATAGTCCTCATAGAGCCAAATTAGTAGCAAGGAGATTATTTTCAAGACAACCGAAGAGAGAGGCTTGTCCCATTCCCGACGAGCTTTACTGAGACGTATTCCGCTGTCGACCCGCCGAAGGAAGATTTAGCGTCAGAGCCAGGTTGTATCTTTCTTTGTATTAATTAATGATAAGCGACTTTGGTTATGGTTCCACTCGTATTGTTCATTATGATCATGAGTTGTGTCTTCTCTGACTGATACATAATTGTATATATTGGGTTTTACGCTTGTGTGGTTGTCGTGCTTCTTGTATGTGCAGGTGTTTGATCGCAACAAACGGGAGAATTGTGATCTGCCGGAGCAAGGAAACGGGAGTGCTATATTCTCTACGAACAACAGCGTTAGACTTAAGGTAGGCCTTCTTCGCAATTTGGTCTATTGAAATTAGGAACTTGCGCCTTAGCATGATACGATTGTTGCTAGACCCAATCTGGGCTAGTAGGGCTCGCCTCTGTCCGCAGAGGGGATTTACCTCTACAACACCAATCGACCAAAATTTTGAACTGGGGCACGCCCATTGGTGTGAATATTTATAGAACATTCGTGCCAATCACGGCGCACAATTCTAGCATGTAAACAAACACGCCCATTTTAACCAACCAAGAGCTTTGAATTTCTCTAATGGTAGTCTTATGAATGTTTTTGTAGGTGTGAAGAAGAAAAATAGTGATTGAATGGAAAGAACGAGAACATGGTGAAGAATATGAACTTGCCATGGAAAACGAAAGATGCATGGAAGCTCTCAGAGATTGTGGGATCAATAAATTCTTCATGACACCATGCCTTAGAGCTCAACCAGATCTGTTGCAATACTTGATCAGTGTCTGGGATGTGGATTAGGAAAAGTTCATTATTCATCACCAAGAACTCGAGATTGAAGTTTCAGACGTTTATTTCATAACCCGACTATCGCGAAGGGGGGCAGTTCCAATCCTGACCGGCACTCGGCCCTCAATGGAGAACATAAGTATGGTGATTGATAGGGTGTGCCCAAGGGCAAGGAAAGGATCAGGAAGCGGAAAATTGGATATTCAAACTATCCTGGATTTGCAACTAAAGGTAGTGCTGCGTAGAAATGAAAATAAAAGTGATCATTCAACAAACCAAAGACACGAAGGATCAAGAAATACTAACACAATCGATCAGCGAAATGAACTAACGAAAATCAAAGTGACTCGAACTTCAATCAGAAGGCTCAGTGAGAAAAAGACACCTAGAAACCCTAGGGCTATGAACTTCACTGATTAGACAATGAAAAAACAACTGAGAAGACCAAGCCTACAGAGTTAAAACAATCCCAAAAGACCAATTTCAAATCAAAGAAACAACCCAAAGCCAAGAACTACTGACCAAATACTCAGGAAGAAGGTCAAACCAAATCCTACAGGATTCAGCGCTAGTGTCAGGTTGTAATCTGCGCCTAACAGGGGTTGGCACACCTGTAACAAAGGCAACATGCACCAATTGGTGCGATTGTTCAAAGGAAAAATACACCAAGCTGGAAAACTATGGGAAAAGGAGAAAAATACTGAGTAGAGGTAAATATTGACACTTTGGAGTTGAACAGGAGGATTCCAAACAGTCAAGCAAGGCAAGCAAGGCAGAAAAGCAATCAAACGACGGAAATCAACCCGACGAGTGAAACTCTCAATGAACAATGAGACGACAAGCCCACATTGATCCCCAGTGGAGTCGCCAAATTATTGTGTAGGTACATCCTCTTTGCGGACAGAGACAATCCCTCTAGCCCTAGGGTGGATCTAGCAGCAAGAGGATAAGCTAATGTGTTGGCTCCTAGTTAATGAATGAAATAGGTTGGGATAGATTGTCCTACTTGTATTCCAACGCGATTTTCGCAGCTGTAGTAGTGGCGGCCTCTTGATCTCTACCCCGACAGGTCGCAATCCTTCAGCAATGGTACTCGGGTGCCTGCACAAAGATCAAAGGAAAAAAGCAGCATACAAGACAATATTTGCATTCATAACTAGCTAATCAGTCAAGGAATATTAAACATATTGCGTAAAATAAACCATATCAACACAAGATGGGAACCAAACATCAGTCATGTATATATTAATAGAAAGAAAGAGATTACAACCGGAGCCTTGACGTTGCAACCTCCTTCAGCGGGTCCAGTCGAAGCATGTCTTGAAGGTTCGTCGGGGAATTGGGACGAGGCGAGGACACAAGCCTAAGCTCTCTCTCGACAAGTGTCTCTTTCTCTGCTCTATCTCAACAACTATATCAGACTGTTGTAGCAAAATGTTCAGCAATTCCTCTTCAGTTAGCTTCATCAACGGGAGATAGATTTATTTATAGAGGGAGAGGAGGAGGTTGGGATCCCTAAAATGGTGGAAGGGAGGCCTTATCCTTTGGGAGGTTCCCCTAAAAGGTGGAAGCAAGAGGCCAAAGGAAGGTGTTCGTGGTTATACAGTCGAACCACCCAAGATGACTCTCTCACGAAGCAGTTAACATGGAAATGTCACCTCTATATTTAAAAAACATTCCAAAAACATCTTAGCACAAGTAGCTCACTGGGACAGAGTGCCAATGGGCGCGGGGCCCAGTGTTAATTTCCTTCATCTGCGCGAGGGCATAATGGCCTACCAACGCCAACCCAAAAGCATGTGTTTTTTGTGGTCTTCTCAAGGAAAAGTCAACAAAGGAAATGTTCTCCTCATGAAAAGGGATGCAATGATGCTCTTTTCCAGGCATGACACTTCATATTAGTCATAGAAATGGTCCTCCAATGTGTGGGATGGGGATTGCAGGGACGGTGAAAAAATTTTGTGTAACAAAATCACGTCCTCATGTTTACAACCCTGTGAAAACAAAATAAAATGCAGAGAGAAGACGCTGAAGAAGTCGAGAGGAAAAGAAGAGATAAAACATAGAGAGGAGGAGGCAGAGATATAGTAAAGAGGAGAAAAAAAGTGATAAGGAGTTAATTGGAGTTTTCAAAGCCACAAATCTGGAGAACTTATCGATCAGCCAAGCTATCAGGAAGCGCAATCTCGTGGAAGTGAAGGTAAGAAGTAAATGAGAATTTGATTATTTAAACAATGGTGAATATATTTTGGGATTGTGTAAACAAACTCAGAGTTATAAAAGGGAGTGATCTAATTCAATTTTTAACCCTGTCATTACATTATGTTTTGTATTGACACCATTCAAAAATGTGTTGACACCTTTCAAAACTACTCTTCCATCTGTCAAGCAACAAAATATTCTGTTGAGTGAGTTAATGAATGAAGATTTTAATGAGATTGCCACTGGTTGAGATTTCCAATGAAGATCAAAGAAGAAGATCACAAGGGCTATTGCATAAGATAGGTAAGCTCAACACGTCCTCATGTACAGTCTTTCATTTTGAAATAAATGGAAAACAGAGAGTGAAGAATTTCAATTTGAATTGCACAGTGAGGTTGTTTTTAACTAAGTCATGTAATAGATTTGTTTTTAGCACACACAGTTTAAAGATTCGAAACAGAGTATGAAGAAAAATGGAAGACAGTTAGACATGGTTTTATATTTTTATATAGCGGAGTGATTGAAGAGAAGCAGTTAATCTATCATGAAATTTTTTATGAGAAATTTGAGTTTTTCTTTTGTATACACAATGAGTCTGAATGCAATGTTTTGGAAAGAATTTTTATATGAAATTGATGTGTGAAAAAACACTGTTGTATAAAAAAAATTCAATTTTTTTTTACACAGTCAAATTTATTTTACAAAATAGAGATAGAGATTGTTTTTTAAAGAGGACAGAGAGTTAAATGGAGTATAAAATATTAAGAACATGAATTTTTATGTTTTCTTAAAACCTCTCTATCAATTATTTTGTTTATTTATAGTAAGATCACATTCTTCAAAAGAAAAAATAGAGGATTGATTGACAAGGGCAGTAAAGCAAAAGGTAAGCCTATTGCCATGATTACATCTAGTGCTTAAATTTGTATTTACAAAGATGAAGTTAATGACGGTAGATGGTTATATAAAATGTGTTTGAAACCAAATGGCTTCAAGAACAGGACCTAAATACTTCCAAATTGAACATTAGAGTAGGAAAATAGTGGAAAAAATCTATCAATCAGGGTTAATAGGTTTTCTCCAAAAGTTCAAAGGTCACAATGAGGATGTCACAAGAGAATTTGTAAACAATTATAGACATAATGAAACCATGGTGGGTAGTCTACATATCCCTTTGACTCTAGAGTATATTTCTGAAGATTTAGACTTGCCATCTTCAGGTGAATTATACCACAAGGGATTACATTTTAATGACAAGGGCTGGACATTTTTCTTGGATAAAAATAGGAAGGGTTCTTTTGATAGATCAAAAGGGATCCCAAGGGAGTGGTTCAATGAACCATGGGCAGAACTAGTATTGATAATTGAGAAGTTCTTCACCTGTCACAATAGATTTAGTGTAGTACACCTTTATCATGTCAGGTTACTACAACATATCAAAGGAGATATAAGGATCAATCTGCCATATTTATTTTACAAAAACTTGATGAATATGATTGAGAGTATAAAATCAGAGACTAAACCCAAAGAGGATCAATTTATTCATCAGGGGCTCATCAAAATCCTTGTGGATTACCAGTTGAAAGTCAAAGGAATGGTTTGGGAAGATTTCTTGGTTGAAAATAAGTTTGTAGAACAAATCACTGAAAACAAACTTAAATCTATACCGAAAACAAGAAATTTTGTGCATTCATCTCTTTATCCTAAAACAAGGTCAAAGAAATAGTAGGAGACAATTATGTTAGAGAAAGAAATATCATTTATGACTATTTCCAAGGGACAGAAAAAGAAGCATTCAACAGAACCAGAAATACAATTCATAGAAACATCTCCTATAAAAAAAAGGCAAATGAAATCCTTGAAAGGATGCAACAAGAAGTGTATGAAAATCCTGTAGACAAAGATTCCTATTTTGAAAACAATGAGGTTGAAAATACTTCAGTTTCTAAAAATACAAAGGAGGAAGATCAAAACCTTTCCAGAGTTAGAGAATTAACTGATAGCTTGGAGATAAGAAAAATCATGGAGAGGCACCTGAAGGAGGAAAATGAAACTTATAAAATAACTAATGAGAAATTGGTTAAGGATAATGAGAAGATAAGTGAGGAAGTGGGAAATTTAAAAACCAATAACAATCTTCTCTATACACAAGCATTCAGGTGGCTTCAAGAGAAAAAATCTTGGAAGAATAAATATGAGAAACAAAAGGTTAAAACCTCCATCTACAAGGAAGAACGAGGAAAATACATGGATTATATTCTATACAAAGCACAACATGAAGTTTTAGGATCAGGTATGGGATCAGCATCTAAACTCAGATGGTTAAAGAGGAAGAAGTAAGCATGAGGACATGCTTGATCATCAGTTTGGGGGAGATGTTGGCCCTCGTTTTTTTATCTCTTTTTGTTTAGAAAATACAACTTATTTTTCCATATTATTCATCCATTCACCATATTATTCACCTTATATTTACCCAAATATGCATATACAGGTATTTAAATTATGTTTTTCAATTATTAGATGTTTTTGTAAAAAATTGGAATTTAAGTGCATTTTTGGACAACATCCGAAATTCCCGTAATGGCCTTATGGTTTGCATATGTGCAGGACACTTGAGCTCGAGATGGATATGTTTCTAGAAATATCAGGAACTAAGAATAAGGGTACACTTGTTGGCACAGTCAGACTAGGCTTTAATAGTCCTGGTCAAAGGCGGTCAAATAGGACCAACCTTTATGGAGGATCCCTAGAAACTAGGTCAAAACTTTTATTTTGTGGGATTTTCTAGATTATGATGGATCTGATAGATGAATTCGACTTGATATGATAGGATAATGATATTTATGACTAATTGAGCTATTTTAGATGAGTTTGTTAGATACTTTATCTATTTAAGTCTCCAACTTTGAAGGCTTTGATATGTAGAACTTGTGTGACTTATTATTATTATTTTTGAGACTTGGAGACATAATTGAAGATCTGTTCTATCATATTTGATGTTGTTACATGCTGGTTGATTGATTGAAGTCTTAAGTAGCTGAATTTACCTTCAGTGTGCAAGGCAATGGTGGAGGGCCCCCACACCGAGCTAAGTGCACTTCTTAGTTTATTTCATAGCTGCAATTTCTGAATTAACTTGCTTGTGTTTAATTTGTTTATGCTGATTATTTCCAAGCATTAATGAATCTAATGATCATTCTTAACCTGCATATGAAAGGACAAACAAATGTTTAAATTTAAACATTCTTTTTATCTAATCAAGATCTTCAGTTATAATTTATCTTTACATGTCTTTACATGCTTTGATTGCTGATGGATCTTAATCTTGTTTCTATTCTGCATATGAAGAGACAAACTAGTATTTAAAGTTAAATACTTCTTCTATCTGATCAAGAGACTAAAAACTAAGATTCATCTTTCTTGCTTTTTCTAAATTCCAGTTTTAACAATAGCATTGTTGATAAATGAATATATGATGAAGGACAATAAAGACCTCTTCAGTGAAGAACCTCTTCAATTATTACTTCATGTATCTTAATATATTGTTTAGTTAATTAGTTTTTTATTTCTAATTCACATGGTAATCTTGTTAAGAGAAGGAAAAACAAATATCTTAAGTTAGGAGATTCTTCTTCTTCTAATTACACAAATGAATTTAGAATCTATTGTTTAGTTAAGTAGTTTGATTTCTAATTCACATGGTAATATTCTTAAGAGAAGGACAAACAAATCTCTTAAGTTAGGATATTCTTTTGCTTCTAATTACACATCTAAATTTATAAATTGTTTAAGTTAGATTTATATTTGTAATATGCAATTCCCTAATAATCAATAAACCATCTTCTGAATTGATCACAACTGAAACCCATATACTTTGGGGATGCTTCTAAGTTCCACTAACCCGGATTGATAATAAATACTTGAGTTAGTTTACAACAGTAAATTGACCCAACAAGCACAAAGCGCGCTGTCAGGCAGAATGAAGAAATAATCCCCCCTCTGCTGTGCAAAATTTTTCACTGACTGTGATTAGGGATGCATAGAGAATGTAGAGGTGGTTTGCAGAAAACTGAGCAGGAAGAAGGACCTTCATCAACAACTAGTAACTCAAAAATAAAGAATCCAGTGGAGTCACCATTCCTGTGGTAGTGTATTTGGTGCAAGGGCATATGAAATACACTTCTTTAGAAAGTTGGCTACTACCTGCACAAAGTCATAGAGAAAAATGATTGTCTACCATTAGTGGAACAAATTTGACACAATGTAAACTAAGTTTGAGGGAAAAATAAGCATACAAAACTAAGAACAAAACAAAACACAAGATGAAAAATACAAAAGCTCCATGGAGAAAACAACCTAATAACACAAGTGGAGAATTATTCTTTATTAGGTGTTGGTGTTAAAAAAATTCAATGATAAACACTTGAAGAGGGTCCTTTGAGCTATGGAGCTCAAATACCAAAAATAAGGAGGTCTCCTTCCCTAGATTTCCCGCAAGTGTCTCTTCCCTCTCTCAAAGGATGGTAGATCAAGATCAAGTGGTGAACCTCTCTCTCTTAAATTGAGTGTTGGTTGGCCAACATATGAGTCCTTCCAATCCCTTTTATGTTGGACTATGTAAGTTGGTTTGCTATGAAGCAATTTAGCCAGCATAAGAATGTGTCTCCAATTATTCTTCCAAAGGTTGGCTTATATAGACATTTTTTGAGTTCCTCCCTCTTCTCTTGGCCCAAGATGTACAGTGACACAAGAGTGGAGGAGGGATAACTTTATGGGATGCATTTACTCTTCAAGGTGGCTCAAATCCAGCTGTCCTTGATATTACTAGGTGGAGAATCATCTTAACCAAGCATGCCAAGTGGTCCCGGATGGTGACATTTTTCCACCTTTAGGACCGCACAGTTATCCAAGGAATAGATGAGATGTGTGCAAAATTTATTTGATGCAAGTGCGTTGTCATTTAATTGCCATCTAAGCCTTAGGAAAAATTTAAATTTTAGTCTGCTATAATGTATTCCTTCTCTGAAAATCTTCATCTGTACCTTCTTATTAACATTTTTAATGTCTTTTTCTTGTACAATTTCCTAGTGTTAACATTGATCCTGCATATACGTCTGGTCAAGTTTCTATTTTGGATTTCTATGGAACTCAGGCCCTTAGAAGGGAAACCCCCATGACAGAGGTGCCCTCATGAATATCATTTCTTTGAATATTCGGGGTTTGGGAGAAATCCACAAAATACACTCCCTTCGAGGTCTTCTAAGGATTCATAGACCATCTATGATTCTAATCCAAGACACTATGATTTGTAGAGAAAAATCATGGGGGTTTTTGTTGTTTTTTTGTCCTTATTTGCATGTATGTGCTTCCAATGCAAATGGGCTTTCTAGTCGGCTAGGGGTCATGTGGAACCTGCAAGTTTTTGAGATGCATAATTTATTTTCTTGTGTAGGTGTTATCCTTATTGGACACTTGGTGGGATCTGGTCATAGGTTACATATTATTAACTCATATGCACCATATATCGGTTGCAGGAAATTCTAGGAAAAAGTGGCAGGTTTTGGTTTATTAAGATCGAGCCCTTTGATAATTGTTGACGATCTTAATTTCATGATGGGTTGGGGTAAAATATCAAAGGCATACTATTTATCTACATTATTTAAGGAAATGTTGGAGGAAAATGCCTTGGCTGACATATTTTTGGTGCCCATTGGCCCTACATGGAGGAATAGTCGCATAGATGCAACAGAGATTTACAAGAGACTCGATAGGTTTCTTGTATAAAGTTATAGTTCATTTTACAATATTAAAATGATCCTTCAGATCCCTTATTTGTTTCAGAGGCATATAGATCTCAGGTCATTGAATTGGAAGGTAGAAGAAATGGTATCCTCATATCACGTGAAGAAGAAATAAGGATGAAAAGCAGGGCTACCTGGATTAACGCTAGAGACAAAAACACTAGATTCTTCCACTCACAATTTAATAGCAGAAATATGTATAATTATATAAGGAAAATAAAGGATGATTCATGGAATATACATGATACACAATAGGATATAGAGCAGGCACCAGTTACACATTTTAAATGGAAATTTTCATAACAATTACCATCATTTATGTCACAAATGGACCATATCTCATTGGTTCCCAATTTTTTTTTTGTAGAGGATAATGAAAAAATGGGGCAACCAATAACGTGGATAAAATTGACCGAGGTATTGAAGGTATGTGCCAAAGAGAAGAGTTTGGGACCGGACGGATGGAGGGTAGAATTATTTCTACATTTCAAAGAGTTGATGATTCTAGACTTATTGGCAGTTGCAGAAGAATCTAGGACACAAGGGTTTATTTTGGGTGCCATCAATGCCACTTTCATCGCATTGATCCCTAAGAAGGAGATGTCTGAGCCGTTTGTAGACTATATGTTGATTTCCCTTTGCAACTCATTCTATAAGATGATATCAAAGTTGATTTCCAACAGGATCAAACTGGTATTGTCTAAGAACATTACAGAGGAACAATTTGGATTTTTAGAAGGAAGAAAAATACATGATGTGATCAAAATTTCTCAAGAAATAATACACTCCATAAAAACAAGGAAACATAAAGCATAAGCATGCCTCCTTAAGGTTTACCTCATTAAGGCGTATGGCTACATTGGCTGGGAGTTCCTCAAGTTGGTATTTATTAAAATTGATATGTCCATTCAGAATATCAATTGGATATTGGTGTGTATTAAAACTACCAACTCTGTGGTTATAATTCATGGTTTTTTGACTCATTTATTTCAGATGTATAAAAGTTTGCAGCAGGGATATGCCCTTTCCTCGCTCCTCGTTTTTCTTGTTATTGATTGTCTGAGCAGAAAAATGAGAGATGCCCGGAAAAATGGATTTTTTTTTGGTATTATGATCTCTTGAAAACATGTCATTTATCACTTAATGTTCGTATATGACCTTATTTTTTGGTGGTCAATCCTTTATTAGGGAATGGGATATTATACATAGAATCATCAAATCTTTTGGACACACCTCTGGTTTATGTATGAATAAAGGGAAATCTATGTTGTTCGGTGTGGAAGGAGAGGAAGAAAGGACTAAGGAGATTTATGTAATGTTTGGTGTTGCATATATCCACCTTGATGATGGGTTTACATATCCTGGGTTCATCTTGAAACCTACCAAATACATTAATTTGGACTTGGAATGGTTGATCATTAGATTCCAGAAGAAATTATCGAGATGGAAACACAAATGGTTAACGGTGGGAAGAATAATTGTCATATTAAAATCAGTCCTACAAAACTTATATGTATACCAGATTCATTTGTTCTTATTACCTAGGGAGATCATACATAGGATTGATGCTATAATGGGCCATTTCTTATGGGATGGGACACAATAAAAAATAAATATACATTTGATTAGTTGGTCTGATGTTGCTCGTCTTGTTCAAGATGGTGGGTGGGGGATAATAGACACCTCATCATTTAATAAGGAAATTATTATAAAAAATATGTGGAGAGCGGTTTCAGGTAAAATTATTTTGGCTCTCATCATTAAAGATAAATACATGTATGGAAAATATTTTTCCACATGGATAGGTAGAGGGGCGAGGAAAAAATCATGTGTGTCATTCATATGGAGAAGTATGATGCATAAATTTCAATGGATGTCAGGTTTCATTCGATGGGAGGCATGGGATGGATCAAGGATTAAAATCGGCCTAGATGCTATAATAGGGATGACAGATAATCACACTCTATCGATGCAACTTCTCAATTTCATTCACATGAATGGTGTTTTATTTTTACGATAGATCTATCATCTATGTCGATAGAGAATTGATCAAAAACATTAGAACATGGCCTCAGATCTCGAGTTTCAAGAGATATATGCTGAGGAATGGGAGATATATATATATATATTAACATTTAAATGCAAGAATTAGTTTATAGGAACTAGGGTAACATGATCAAATGATATGGGGAGGTAGTATTGAGAAGTGCCTTCTGAGGGTCAAAGAAATATATCAAAATATGCCTAGAGTCGAGAAGAAATTGAAATGTATTGAATGGTATCAAGTTATTTGGAAATGGAATCTCCCTTACAAAATAAGATACTTTTGTTGGCTTGCAGTAAATGACAAAATTTTGACTTGGAATAATTTACAAAAACGTGGTTTCCACAGACCAAGTATATGTTCAATTTGTTGGAGGGGTCCAGAAAGTACTAAACACTTACTCCTTACCTATAATCATGCTAGGGAGGTATGGGATGGAATCATGGGGCTTTTGAAACTCAAACATGTGGGAAATCATATTTCTATGATTTCTTTTATCCAGGCATGGGACATAATTAATAAAAGTTTCAGATACCTTCCCTATATATCATGTGGAAAATTTGGTGAAGCAGAAACACCCTTATATTTTCTCAGAAACTCGTGAATGTTTGGGAATATATATCAATACTATCACATTATACAATGAAATTGGATCATTAATCAAGAAAATAAGTCCCGGGACTTGTAAATATATTGACCCGTGGAAATAATATCTAGTAGGATTCTTCGATGGAGCGAGTAAAATGAGGCATTGCAAATGTGGGGCAGTAATCATGATGGAACCAGGTATATTCTACCATCTTTGGGGGGGAGCAAGGACAAGGTTCAAACATTAAGGCAAATATATTAGCATTTGGGGAGTCTTAAAAGCGGAAAAATGGTTGAGACTAGAAAATATCAAGGTATTCTACTATGCAGAAGCCATCATTGGTTGGGTGAAATATCACACAAAATTTTGTCCTCCTATATTAAACAATTGGATGAAGAGAATCAAGACTCTAGTAAGCACCTTTTAGAACATTCAATTTCAACATATCTATTCAGATCAAAATTGGATGCCAATGATCTCTTATCCAAGCGTGGTATAACAAAGTATTATGGTAAGTTCAACATCAATGAATTTGATCAAGGAATGAAGGTTAATGTCGGTAGCATTAACTACTCATAGGAGACAATCCAATGACTAAGAAGGAGTCTGATTATGTAGAAATATCTAAATGTAATTTTTTTTTATGTACGGTGAACAAAAAACAAATAATTAGTTGCGAAAATATTTGAACAATTGTGAAAATTTTAAATTGAAGTAGGAATGTCCTGGTATAACATAGAAAGAAATGAACATTTTCCGAGCAGAACTGAAAAAATAGAATATGTACTATCTCTTTTTTTTAATAGGAATGTGTGTTTTTTTCTATGAATTGATTTATTAGGCACCTTTTTTCTTTTACTTATTGTCAAAGCATCATATTTCATAACAATAG
Source organism: Pinus albicaulis (assembly GCA_034641835.2). NCBI lineage: Eukaryota > Viridiplantae > Streptophyta > Pinopsida > Pinales > Pinaceae > Pinus > Pinus albicaulis. Next base: position 399,780,907 of record CM076572.1, read on the forward strand.
ATTCCAATGGTAACGATTTTTCTTCCTTGTTATATACAATATACATGTATTCTTTAGTAATGATATCCCATATTGGTAAAATAAAATACTTCACATACAATAATATCTTGTGGGCACATCCTTTAGCACCTTAAATGAGCATTGGCTTGTGAATTAGTTGAGATTCAATGATATATGTATGGCATATATTAGGGCCTCAAGACAAAGTTTTTAAATAAAAGATCATCTTCTCTGTATAAGAAATTGAGAGCACAAAATGGTTTATAAAAAACTCGTTTTTGACCCAAATTTCAAAATTTCCCTTTTTTTAGAAAAAAAAAAGAATCATAAAAATTGTCATGTGCCATGATTAACTAGTGATGCTCCAAGTTCTCCAAAATATTCAATAATAAACACTTTGGAAAATTTTTAATTTTATTACATTGAAAGGTTTTGACTGCATAATATTTGATGCCTTCACTGTACAAGATTAAGCTACAACATAATGCAACAATTTAGCTTATAATATTTCAAAGGAAGCACTAATAATACAATGGTGCACTATGAAAATGGTGGAGTACATAAGTGGAAAACCTTTCCACTAGCTTTTTAAGCCTCGCGTTGTTTTTCTATGAGAATTTAATATCATTTTCTTTAGTCAATAAATGCTCCATTGTTGGAACTATGAATGGATTTTATTGGAGAAGCCTCTCTTGGAACTATTTTATTTATCCTTTTGAATATATGATTTTATTACATAGGTATTTTAGAACCTTTCATGCTTATTTTTGGAGATACAAGAGTTCCCCCCCCTTGATGAGCTTTGTTTTGATGTGCCAAGAGAACTTACAAAATGTAATTCCATATTTTATGAAATAAATTACAAAATTCTTAATTCCCCATTAGAATACATACACACAAACACATTTAGAGATATATATACATGCATGTGTGTACACCCACACGCACATGTGTCTCCCAAGGTGCCCCTCCTTCAGAAATTACAAAATTTAATTCCATCTTTTATGCAAGAAATTACAAAATTATTAATTCTCCATTAAAATACATATACTCAAACATGTGTCTCCCAAGGTTCTTCTTCTTCCGTAGTGTGTGTATATATATACACACACACTAGAGAAGAAGAGGAACCTTGGGAATTCCATATTTTATGCAAGAAATTACAAAATTATTAATTCACCATTAAAACACATACACTCAAACATGTGTCTCCCAAAGTTCCTCTTCTTCCCTAGTGTGTGTATGTATGTGTGTGTGTGTGTCTATATATATATATATATATATATATATATATATATATATATATTCTTTCTTAAATATACATATATATATATATATATATATATATATATATATTCCAAGAAAAAAAGGTATTCCCGTAATAAATATGAAATTACATATTGCAAGTGTTCCTAACACATCAAAACATACCAAATCAAAAATAACTCATGGTATCACCATAACATAAATGTAAAAGTTCCTTATAATGTCTCAAGATTAGACCCTATATAATTACATAATATATTAAACTAGGATCAATAAATAGTTTCAACAAAGACTCCTCAAATAAAATTTATTTGTAGCCCCAAAAATGGAGCATTTATTGACTTAAAGATAATGCTTGTAACTCATAGAAAATCTATGTGAGACTCATCAAAGAATATTAGCTCAAGTGGTTTGGTGAACAATTTGTTTCCCCAATCGTATGGGTTAAAGTCTCTAGAGACACCTTGTAACCATCCTGTTTGTGGAATTTATGAATAGTTGTATTTGGTGTAACAGTGGAGTCAATATTTCGAAATTACTGATTCTCTAGAAATTCTCATTCCTATTATTTTAAAAAAAAAAACTATGTGAGACACAAACAAAAATAGAGATCAATCATTTATGGATTTGTAAGCTAGTCAAAAGGCTTCCCCCTTTATGTACTCCGACATGAAATCCATTGTGCCCACATGTATTGTTGTAGCTTCCTTTGAAATCACATCTACTAAGCTATTATTTATCTTGTAAATATGAGAAAAATAAATAGAGTTCAATCTACTCTCCAATATTTTTAGTTGCTAAAGTATTGGATGTAGAACCAAGATATGCATCTCATTGTTTCCAAACATCCAATTTATAATCACCTTTTAATCACAAAATACCATTTTTTCTCCATATAAATATGTGTGGGAAGCCAATGGAGACTTCATATATGGTGACAAGTGGTAATTAAGTTAAAGAAATTCAAAATCGTGACCTCCATTACATTATGCTGATGGATATCTGTAATATCCCAAAATAGGTAATTTCTATAACAATAAGAATATCTTAAGATATTCTAAAGTTGGGCTACAACAATACATGAACATAAACATGGAGTAGAAGTGATAATATCATACCAAGATGTGTGGAAACCATAAAGCCATTTTATTATATATATGAGTAGCAGATAAGTGCAATACACATCAAATGATCAAGGCAAACAAGCCTCCCATGAATACATATGTCAAAGTGAAATGTTGCTACATAGCAAATGTCTATGGATCAAAACTGCACAGTCATAGATAGAGAACTACTACAAGAAATACAAAAAAACATAGATATGCATATATATGGCTGATACAATGATGGAAGAGAAGATCTAAGCTCCCAAACACAATCTCTAGTCAATCCTAGAAGGATTGGCTGAAATATGCAAAACTGCAGAAATGTCGGAGTTGCAGGGTAGCAGCTACAACTCAAGAACTGGATCTGGATGGAGATGACTGAATATTATGCATAATTTGAATTTGTATACCTCCTCCAATGGATCTTCCAAGTGAAACGTTTATCCTATCACTGAAGGTCTCACCCTTCAATCAATCCTGCAGACCCTTGCTGCAATTTCACACTGGAAATAACGCAGTCTAGAGAAGGGAATGCATTGTGGGAGAAATGAAATTTGTTGGCCAAGTGCCAAGAACTGTAATAAGCTCCAGAATATTCCTCACTGGTGTCCCAAAGGAAAGAAAGCTTTCTCCTTTGAAAAACAAGCCCAGAAGTGGTGTTGTCAACCCTCCACTGCAACACCCTGCAACACAACCCAGTTCTAACACAGAAACTACGTTGTAGCTGAAGGAGGTAGCTTGGCCTCAAGCCTGGATGTGAAGAAATGAAGTACGAGCTCCTTAAAGAGGCCTCTCTTGAAAGGAGAAGGAATACCTAAACAGGAATGCCTTGTGCTAAGCAACACTGCAACTCTGCTAAACAGCAAGAGAATGAAAAATAGTCTTCTGACCATAAAATCAAGAATACATAACATGAATTACAATGGTTGCCTTGCCCTCCTTTTAAACAAGTGAAAACCCTTTCACCATGGGTCCCACTCATTAGGGTTTCCTCCACCTAAAATATTCCTCTCATTCATACTGCGATGTCTCTCCAAGTGTTCTCCACCTCCTATCCCAGCGTTGTTGACTTGGTCAAACTTGACCCTATCCTCATGCAAATGTACTCTTTCACACTTGAGGGTGTGAAATCCAGCTCTTATGAATATCCCTTTTCATACTATGAGGGATTTATTCATTTTCCTACAATTTAGGGACCTCCTTACCCATTTATTTACCTCCTTATGTGTAAACAGAAAAAATTAATATTCCATTTAGTTGTGTGCTAAAGTGGGGATATTACAGTCCTCCCCTCCCAAATGTTGCTTGTCCTCAAGAAACTCCAAAGATAAAAATGAGGGGCCTTCTTGAGGCATGAGGTCTAATATGAATTGGGATCTATCGTCCCCATATGAAGCTCCCATCCCCAAGCAATCATCCATGCAAAATGAGTTACCTCCCCACATGGTAACTCCTGAAAACCTTCCTCAACCTTTATCTCATGCAAAGTAGGTGGGCTGAAAATATGCTCATGGTAGGAAAAATAGTCTCCCCCACGCTGTCCTCCTCTCCACTTAATACAAGTGTAGAGTGTCTGTTGATCCTGGGCTGAAATAATGTTTCCCTCAAGTGGCAAGAAATAGACTAGACCCCCAAGGATCTCTTCTCCAATGTTATGAAACATATTGGCCCAAATCATCTCATTTGTGATGAGTTGGAATTCACCATCATATGGCATCCCATTAATCCCATGGCTCACCTCATAAAAGAACAAATGTTTTGCTGTGGTGGCCATATTACCTCTCATGCTCCCATTAGAACATTCAATGCAAACAATGTGGGAAAACTTTTCCCCAAGGGACACATCCAACCAATGTGCCACTCCCCCAATCATGCTCCCAATAAAAATAAGAACAACAGCAACATAAGGAACTACAATGAGAATCATGCTAGCTACCATGTGAAGCAAGGGAGAAGGACAATGATCCCTCAAATGTAGCCAATGCAGTTTGACTCTCAACTTCAATAGAAAATGAAATAATGGGTGGCCTCCCCACCATTTACTTGCTGCCCCAATCTCCTCATAATTATGGAGAAAATGTGTGGTGTATGGTGCAAAGTGAGCATGCTTTTCAAAATATAGAGCCTCCCCAAGTCCTCCTAGGGAGTGACCATCACCAATACTGCTTATGGCCTCAAGTAGACCATGAGATCTAGAAGGAAGATTTCTCCTCCTTTGAGAAAATTCCTGTACATATATAGTTAAGGGTTGCATATATACATTATACAAGTCATTATGAAAACAAGCAATACCCTTACCATATGTCTTGCTCATACAAATGGAGTGCCTCATAGATGAGTCTCCTCTCATCCTCAAAGAGAAAGGAGGTGGTTGCGCTAACTCTTCCAAAGAGTTATGTGTCTCCTCCATCTCTACATAATCCATGCATCTTCTCATATGTTGATATATCTCCTCCTCACGGCCCTCCCAAGAATACCCCTCCATGATGGTGTGGTATGTCCCCATAGAATAAGTGTGGCTGAAAAGGAAATATCCATGAAATTCTTGTAGCAACTTCTCCTTGAGCTTGGAAGCTCCAGATAAGAAGATCCTACCATGATAGTATATGACCCCATATCTGATTGAATATCCCTCCTCATGCAACTGGTCATCTAATATCATGCAAGTGAAAAGATCCTTGGAATACTCCACCAACAGCTGGGAGTTCCAATATGGATCTATCCTCCATAGTGACAGCGTTGATGATCTCTCATGAAGAACATCTCTCATATGGTCATCCTCCTCTTTAACATCTCCCATGCCAAATATGCAAGTTGGAAGGCTGCTATCCTTCCCCTGCTACTTCTGCCACAGCGCAGAATCTGATGAGAATGGGTAAAGATGATGTTGAGAGAATGCCTCTCTCCTCCTTGAGTCTACCTAAGACTCTCAGCGTTGTACAATGACCTTCCAAAGTCTCCACTCCTCTTAAATCAATGAATGGTGCCTCAAAATGTGAAGCATCCCTCATCATCTGCTAATCTGGTGGTCTCCTTGGTGAAATGTCTCCATGCAATGAGACATCCTCATCAAGAGTATACTGCATATATGAATGGACAAACTTGTCCCTACTCTCACTTTGTAATCTAGTCTCCCTCTTAGATGCATCAACCTCATGAAATAGATAGGGGTGTGTGCTCCTCATCACATGATGTTGCTCATCCTCCATATCTCCTCCTTGTATCTCCATAGGTTCACACCCTTCTATCAAAGGCACATGTAAATCATGAGTTGTGCCTTGATCTCCACATGTGAGATCCTGGGGAATTTCTTGTAATGATACAAGAATCCCTATAGTTGGAGAAAGAGCTCCCTCTTGCTCTACATGAGGTGCTAGATAAACTCTAGACATGACAGCGTTGTTGCCCTCCTCCTCATCAACATGTATGGGAAACCTTTTGAGAAATGGATACTCTTTTGAAAAAGAGATCCCCATGCCCTCTTGTTCAGGAATATGAGATAGAGGCTTTGCCTCTAACAAGGTATGTTGCAAGATATCAGTCTCCTCCATGGGTTTCTGAAATGGATCTGAGTTTATAGTTTTCTCCATCACATGCAAGGTTTTTGGTTGTTTATGTTTGTTTAACTTCTCCACATGTGTTGCAGAAAGTTTTCCATCAAACCTTTCCACCAATTTCCTAATGAACCTTGACTAGGAATAATTATTTGTATTTTTCAAAGAAAAAGACTCAAATAACCACCATGCGTAGGCCTTACCTCCAAGATGCAGTGCTGCAACTCTGATGGCTTCATCTTCAGAAATTTGGTGCTGCTGCAAACAGGTATCTAGTTATTCCACCCAAGCTCTGACTGAACATGTAGGTGAACCATCAAAAGTATATAGAAGGATTCTAACCCCATCATGTTTCTTTATTCTATTCACCTTGATATTGCAAAACTATGGAAAAGTAATATGATCTCTAAACTTTTGAGTCTGAGATTCATACTCTTGCAGAAAATCACTAAGAGTTTCCCTCCTAGCCATTTCTTCTTCTTCCATCTCTCTCATGGAAATTATGGGCATGTGACTGTGATGTGCATCAATGTGTGTGGATGCATGTTCACACTCATGATATGAAATTCTAGAGTTTGATTCAGATTCAAACCCTCCTGGAGATTCTATGCACATCTCCCTTCTGATCTTCTTGAGATCTCCTTGAATGCTCTATACAGATTTAGGAAGAAGCTTTGAGAGCCTCTCCTCCTTCTTTCCTTCAAATAACGAAGTCTTTTTCTTGTTCATCTTCTCTTCTCTTGATAGCATATTGGCTGAGTTCCATAGGCTGAGCCAATATTATGCTCTGATACCACTGTAATATCCCAAAATAGGGAATTTCTACAACAATAAGAATATCTTAAGATATTATAAAGTTGGAGCTACAACAATACATGAACATAAACATGGAGTAGTAGTGATAATATCATACCAAGATGTATGGAAACCATAAAGCCATTTTATTATATAAATGAGCAGAAAACAAGTGAAATACACATCAAATGATCAAGGCAAACAAGCCTCCCATGAATACATATGTAAAAGTGAAATGCTGCTACATAGAAGAATGTCTATGGATCAAAACTACTACAGGAAATACAAAAAAACATATATCTGCATATATATGGCTGATACAATTATGGGAGAGAAGATATAAGCTCCCAAACACAATCTCTAGTCAATCCTGGAAGGATTGGCTGAAATATGCAAAACTGTAGAAATGTCGGAGTTGCAGGATAGCAGCTGCAACTCAAGAACTAGATCTGGATGGAGATGGCTGAAGATGATGTATAAGCTGAATGTGTATACCTCCTCCAATTGATCTTCCAATTGAAAGGCTGATCCTATCATTGAAGATCTCACCCTTTAATCAATCCTGCAGACCCTTGCTGCAATTGCACACTGGAAATAACGCAGTATAGAGAAGAGACTGCGCTGTGGGAGAAAGGAAACGTGTTGACCAAGTTCCAAGATCTGTAATAAGCTCCAGAATCTTCCTCACTGGTGTCCCAAATAAAATAAATCTTTCTCCTTTGAAAAACAAGCACGGAAGTGGTGTTGTCAACCCTCCACTGCAACACATCCCAGTTCTCAATAGAAACTACGTTGTAGCTGAAGGAGGTAGCTTGGCCTCAAGCCTGGATGTGGAGAAATGAAGTGAAAGCTCCTTCAAGAGGCCTCTCTTGAAAGAAGAAGGAATACCTAAACAAGAATGCCTTGTGCTAAGCAGCACTGCAACTCTACTAAACAGCAAGAGAATGCCAAATAGTCTTCAGGCCATAATATCAAGAATACATAACATGAATTACAATGGCTGCCTTGCCCTCCTTTTAAACAAGTGAAATCCCTTTCACCATGGGTCCCACTCATTAGGGTTTCCTCCACCAAGGAATCTTCTTCCCATTCATACTACGATGTCTCTCCAAGTGTTCTCCACCTCCTATCCCAACGCTATTGACTTGGTCAATCTTGACCCTGTCCTCATGCAAATGTCCTCTTTCACACTTGAGGTGTGAAATCCAGCTCTTATGAATATCACTTTTCATACTATGAGGGATTTTATTCATTTTCCTACAATGTAGGGGCCTCGTTACCCATTTATTTACCTCCTTATGTGTAAACATCAAAATTTGATATTCCATTTAGCTGTGTGCTAAAGTGGGAATATTACAATATCGTGTTTTTTAACAATTTCTTAAGCTAACCCTCACTTTCTTTTATTTGGAAAATTATTTTCCCACCCTTAAGCACATAGGCAAGAATGATATTACTAGTACCTTCCTAGCATTAATCAATGCATGAGGGACAAACATTCCACCATAATGATTTAAACTTGAGTGGGGAGGATAACAATTCTCCTCTTGAGCACCCAAGCTAGAGAAAATTGACTTAATCACTAAATATCTATAGCTCCATAATGCTCCATTCAATAAAAATCCTTGTCAGTGATACAAAATACCACAATAATGACTTATTGTTTGTACCTATACCCAACCCTACTTTAAAGGACATGTTGTAGGACCTCTCTTTCCAACATGAAAAATCCCCTTAATATTTCATTGTTGTTCATGAGTGGTATTTAGGGTAAGAAATTAGTATAGACTATATTACATTTGACTTGCTAAGGACTTCAAATATTAAATAATGGAGACTTACAAACACATCATAGAGACTACTAGCTTAGGTACTTGACCTTGAGACATTTTGCTTGTAATTCACGACACTCAATCACTAGAGATAACCGTCTAGATTACACACACACATACACATATTTGTGAGTTAGCTCGATTTAGTGAATGCCATGAAGTAAAAGTGACAGAGGCATTGGGATCGACTCCTTTCGTTGGCTATTTGTATGACAATATTGTTGATCTCACTAAATATCTCTACTAGATTAGGTGCAAAAAATATGCCAACAACTTTACCCTGGGTACCATCTTTAGAATAATGGGAAGTACCCAAGGGATTTTATGGGATCTATATTTCAAGGACTTACTCACACAAACTGTAATATATAATAAAATAAAATAAATACAATCATATACACAAACAAACCATCCTCGCTATCATTTTCCATTTTCTACCACCAAAATGAACCCACGAACTAGTAGATAATGACGTGGAAAAGAGAGGAGAGGTTATCCAGTGTCACGAGGTAGTAGCATTCAATATTTTGTTAGGAAGCGGTCATATTTGATTATCAATTAGGGGAAACTTTCAATTAATTGGAGTAGTTTAGTGTAACCGTCCTGGTGAAATTTCCATGTAATAAAATTTAATAAAGGAAAAATAATAATCACGGTTGATGGGACACTTATTCCAAGTTGAAGGTTGGGAAAAATATCCTAGTAATGGTGTTAATAAGTTTATTAGGGCTAAGGGAATTGACAAAGGAAAAGGCTAAGGATTTGGAAAGGTAAAATGGCATTTTTGAAAATTTATTTATGAAAATAACGGAAAATATGAGAAAAGGAAGGTGAGAGGTCACGGGTTGCATGTGCGGAGGAAAATGAAGGAAAATAATGGAAAATGAAGAAAATAGAGGCCTAATTGATAAAAAGGCTTTTGAGGATCATTTGGTACCTTTTTTTAGTTCATTTTTGGAGCTCTCTCATTATTCTCTCTCTCTCTCTTTCACTCTTGGACACTTAGATTTTTCTTGGAGAACTTTGGCATTAGATCAAGAAAGGAAAAAGAAGGCAAGAGGAAGGGAGGAGCAAGCAAGGAAGAGCAGGATGAAGCAACTACAACAGGATTCTTTGCAAGTATCGATTTGCATGTGTGATTTCCTTGCTAGTTTTGGCATGCATGGTATTGCATGTGGTTCTTTTTTGTAATGGCATGGGTTTTTCTAGGTGTGACATTGTTTTCAGACTAGCCTTTCCATTTTCGAATAGTCATGTGGTGATGGGGTTCTCGTGTTTTGGTTGAGTTGGATTGTTGGATGGATTCGAAGTTGAGTGAGGTGGATCTATGAAATGAAGAACATATGGCCTATATATCCCTGAACCAAACTGTGGATTGCGATAAATCCACTAGCTTAGTGACCCTTGAATCAAAACATGGGTTGCATTAAAGCCAGGTATTTCATGCCTCGGTGGGCCTAGGAATCCTCAACTAGTTAATGGAGGGATATACGGTAAATATTAGATGTGTTTTCTATCCATCAGGCCTAGGAATCCTGGGTTGGAATATATGGCAAGGCCTCGAGAGTGGGTCTCGTTTTAGGGCCTAGTGATCTGATGTGGATTGCGGTAAAGCCTGAGAGACTAGGAGACAAGAAAATTCCTCACGGTGTAGGTGGAGAAATCCGGTGGCATCCATACTTGTTTGGGCCCATTCATCTGGTGTAGATAATGGTAAAGCCTATTACTACATGTTTATTTTTTTGGCCTAGCCAGCTGGTGTGGATTATAGTAAAGCCTAGTTTTTATTGATGGGGTTGAGGCGTTTTAGCCTCGGGATGCCCTGGTTGGTTCTTTCGATTTGAGTGCCACATTCATGCTTAGAATATGGCACGAGGGTGATTGGATCAAGAAATATTTGGCTCAACCAATATATGGTTGGGTGGAACGTGGTAGCCCCATCCGAGGTTGGCTTTTGCATTCATTAATTAGAGGTTCTCTCCTTGACATATTATGTGTATATGTATTGGTTTATATGTGGATTATATTACTAATTTATCCTTGATATTTATGTTGTTATTATGTTGGTTATAAGCATGTATTATGAAAATGATGATGTGTGGCTATCCCCATGTTTTATTTTTAAATGAATGAAAAATGTATCTATGACCTAATAGATGATAATGCAGTTAATGATATAAGGGAACAATTCTTCTTAGCGATTCTCAGATAAGTATGAGACCCCATATTTGTGACATGTTTGACAAACTTCTTGTCATGGCTAGTAGGGGTCCAGTCAAGTCCTTGTTTATGCTTTTGGAAATGTATCATTGTTCTACTATTATAATTCATTTCTGAACTTTTCATTGGGTTATGGGAAGGGACCTGGGCTCTGGGCCTAAAAAAGTGGCTCAAATCTGGGGGATGATGGCATAGTTCTGTGGGAAAAATTCCCTAGACGCACACTTGCCTATGTTGTGGGAGCATCCAGAGCCTCCTAGATGCATCCATGCCTATATTATGGGAGCGTCTAGGGGTTTAATGGTACAAAAACTCAGTGGGACCCAAGGTTTAGTTACCTGAGTGGTCGGGATGGTTCCTGGGAGTCTTGTTGTTGATGTGGAAGGTATGTGTGATGTCTTTCCATCGATTCCACTTCTGTGAGGTCACCTAGGATGTTGAAAAATTTCATAGTAGAATACCATCACATGTTTACCCCAGTTAGCTAGTTACTTGGGTAGATATGGGAGGGGAGTGTTACAGATTGGTATCAGAGCATGGTTTACCCCTTGGACTGGATGAGTGGTGTGCATTGGTCATGCATTCATGTCGGTTGCACATGTGTTTTTATCCTTGTGGTTTATATGCTTGTTGCATCCATGTGAAAGAGGATGTTGTTGTTGTAAAGTGTGTCATCATGAGTGTATGATTGGTTATGCATTGACGTGGGTGTCAGTGCTTGCATTTTGACAATGTACATTGGTATGGTTGCTGCTGTCATGCATGAGGTCATGGTATGTGTAGTTGATATGATCATGCATTGATGACTGGACTCTAGATAGAATGATGTTTATGTGTTGGTACATTTATTTTTTATATGTTTATATGTTTTTATGATTATGTTTGTACATGTATTACGTTGATTTGGATGATCTTGCATATGACGTATCCTCCCAGAATTATGCTAAGGTACGTTGGTTTATTATGATTTGGGTTAGTTGACATAGTATGCCTTGTAGGAAAGATATTAAAATGAATAGAAAGATGGTAGAATACAAATATTTTCCCTATGAATCTGATGAGTAGTGTGGTATTGGGCTCTCCTCTGATTTAGCACACACTGAGAAGTTTGAAGGAAGAAATAAGGATTTGTAAGGAAGACAGTGATAGAATCATACAGGAACAAGATAAACAAGTAGAGGTTAATGAAATACTCCTTTAGAATTTGTCAGAATTGAAATGATAGGGGCCACTTCAGATCAGCCATGGGTAGGAGGAAATAACTAATAGGGCATATGGAAGTAGGTCTCCTAGTGGAAACAGGTCATATGGAGATGACACAGTAAGATATGGCAGGTTGTTGGATACTCTGGATATGAGAGGTGATGGACACAAGTACTACTTTAGTTCTAGTTCGTATAGGAATTATGATCGTCAATGTTATCATCTTTACAGGGGGAGTGACAGGGGATACTTGTCGAATGAAATTAAGAAAGCAAAGCCACCTAATTTTGATGGAGACTTGAAGAAACCAGAAGATGCAAAGGCTTGGGTACTTGGGATGAACAAGTTCTTTGAGTTGCGAGTACACAGATTATATAAAGGTCAAAATTTCTATCAAAATTTGGTGGGAAGATTTGAAGTGGGTCAGAGACATCAGGATGAAGGACTTTAGTTGACATGAGTTCAAGAGGATTTTTAGGAAGAAGTACTTGTCAAAAAGATACTACGATAGTAAGGCCAAAGAATTATATGAGCTAAGGATGGGATCAATGACAGATGAAGTGTATAGGACTAAATTCCTTGAGCTATTGAGGTATGTACCATATCTTGGAGATGAGAATGCTAAAGTTCAGTGGTTTTCCATTAGCATTTAGAGATTAAATTGAGTATGGTGAGCCTCGGTCACTTGAGAAATTCATTGGGAAGTTGAAGCATTACTATGAATAATCAAAGCATAAGAATGCAAAATATTAAGAGTAAGGATGTAAAGGGAAAGATTAAGGTAAGGGTAAATTGCAACTGAAAAGAGAAAGGCCTTAGAATGCAGAAGAGAAAGAAAATGTAGCACCACAAAAGAAGTTTAATGCAGCTCATTAGGGACATGGACCATAACAACAACAAAAAGGTGATGGTACTAGATGTTTGGATAGTTGGACATGTGGTAAGGAACACCTTAAGAGAGATTTTCCACAGAATCAGGGTGGTAGGCCTCATATATGTAGTGCACAGGAGGCACAGACTATTGGGGATGTTGGGCAGAGAATTCCTCATATTTATGCAGTTGTGGATAATTAGGTAAGAGCTTGCGCATTTCAGATAAATGGTATGCCTACAACAACACACTTGGACATGTTTCCATTAGGTTCATATAGTATGCTATTGGGTATGGACTGGTTATACCTTCACAGGAATAAGGTGGATTTTTATGACAAAGCCATTGAGTGCTTAGATGACAATGATGAACCAAGAGTCTTATAGGGAAAGAAGAAAGCCACATCAGTTAGGATGGTGACAACTATGCATGCCAAGCGGATGTAGAAATTGTAAAATATGCATGTATATCTTGGATTCACCTGATATAACAATGTACTAAAGTTAAATATTGAATTTCTTCTACAAATATTTTGCAGAATTAAAAACACAATCGCATGAACATGAAGAAATATCAATCACACACAACACAAATAATTTCCCGGGGAAATATTACAGTTAAAAACCCCACTATATTCTATTGTATATTAAGCATGGATCATGAAAAAATTACATACAAAACTCTTCTCACAAGAGCCCTCCAGTACTCAGCTAATTGTCTCACACTGTCATAAGCAAAACTGACCAACACATAGCCAATTCTCAGCCTCCAGACAACCTTCCTTGCTTGCACAATCCCTGATGGAATAGATCCCTAAAATATAGGAATTCTTGCTTTCCTTGACTACGCAAGTATCATGGGCACTCCAATGGGTGTTTGGTTTCATGTGCACAACCCAATAATCCTACAACTGATAGTCAACTTCCCTTTCAACTAGAACTCAACTGGGTCTCCACTAGATCTGACATGCATGCAACTAAAAATAGTAAATCCTCAGTTGCATGTGAGATCACTGATTGTGAATTAATTAATATTTAATTCACTAGGTCTCTCACTAGTGTATCTTTAGTTACAACTAGCACAACTGAGTTAAACCGTTTACAACTTGCATTAACTCATGCACCACTGCACTTCAAAATCTATTACAACTAGAATTACTCTTCATGCCTCACCAGCTACCTCTAACTTGAAATCCACTAGCTAATTGAATTTTTCACTTTCAGTTAAACTAATTCAAGTCAACATTGAGAATAGATTACAATTTAATTTCCATCTTAATTAAGGGATAAGAAAATAGACATGCACCCAAAAATAGCATTGTGGGCCCTACCCTAGTATGGGTGCTTAATGCAACTAGGCATGAGCGCTGAAATTTTCTTGTTGAATCTCAACACTGCCTCTCAACAAGAAAGGGATTATCCTTCACCGAGATCCTATCTCTATGGTATTTGAATTTTCTCCTGGTGAGTGCCTTTGTTAGAATATAGGCATTCTGATATTCCGTGGGAATGTACTGAAGCAACATTATCCTTCTCTGCACACAATCTCTAAGATGATTGTACTGGATATCTATATGCTTGGACCTATCATGAAACACATGATTAATCAATTGTTTAATGCAACTCTGATTATCATAATGAATCACTATCGGATCCATCTGAGAAAAAAACAAACAAGACAAGATCTTTCTCATCCAGATAGCCTCACATGGATCTTGACTTTCTGCCATGTATTCTGCTTCTGCTGAACTGAGTGCCACGGATTGTTGCTTCCTACTGTACCAGGAAACTATTATCGATCCAATGCTAAAGATCCCTTTTGATGTGCTCTTTCTGTCCAATGGACTACCAGCCCAATCTGCATCCGTGAAACCATGTAGCTTCACTCCCTCTGTTTGTCTGTACCATAGACCATACTCTTATGTGACCCTCAAGTATCTCAGGACATGCTTCCTCGCCTTCCAAAAGAGCCTGGTAGGCTTAACCATAGCTTGACTCAGCTGGTTAAATGCATAGAAAATTTCCAGTCTCGTGTTCACCAAATACATTAGTGAACTCACTAACTTCCTATAGACAGTAGCATCCACTGCCTCTCTAGAAGTAGCATCCTCTTTCCTCCAATTTTCTGGAAGAGGAGTATCCATGGGTTTGTATCTCTCCATGTTAAACTTACCCAATATCTCCTTTGCATACTTTCCTTGAGACACAAAAATTTCACCATCCTATTGCCATATTTCCAATCCAAGGAAACAATGAAGGAGTCCCATGTCCTTCATTTCGAACTCCCTTGAAATATCCTCATTGCATGAGTGTATCATATGCTCATCACTAGTCAAAATTATATCATCAACATATAGATCAATAATCAATATCTTACCCTCAACCACAATTTGGTACAGGTTTGCATCTGCTTCACTTTTGGTGAAGCCCAATCCGGTGAAATAATTGTCTATCCGAGTGTACCAAGCACAGGGTGCTTGATTCATCCCATACATTGCTCTTTTGATCCTGCACACATGCGAATCACAGTTGAATATTTAAAAAAAATTAGGATTCTCTATGTACACCTCTTCCTCAATGATCCCATTGAGAAGCGTAGTTTTCACATCCATCTGATGAATGCGCCAGCCCATCTGTGCTGAGAGTCCACGGATGGATCTTATGGAAGAGTACCTTGCAACATGTGCAAAAGTCTCATCATAATATATCGCCTCGATCTGTGAGAAACCCCTAGCCACAAATTTGGCCTTGTATTTCTCCACAATGCCATCAACAGCTTGCCTTACCTTGTAGATCCATCTCAATCCAACCATTGATTTTTCAACAGGTCTTGGGACTATCTCCCATGCATTGTTCTTGACAATGGAGTCTGTTGATGCCTCGAAAATCGCTGCAACAACATTGGGGGATAACCACCCGGTCCGGACCTTAAACAGCTCCTTTTCCGTTTGGGATGGTGGCTCTGACTGGATATAATGGGACCAGTTTCCCGATAAAGAATAGAAAGGGGTGAATGAGTGATTGGTTTAATAATAAGTGATAATGAATGGAGTATTTAATCTATAAGCGAAAACGTAAATGACTATTATATCCCGGGAAGCTTCTATTCTTAAGTGCAACGTTTGATGATCTATGTTTGTCAATAGGCATATAGATGACACTATTCAATAAACAAATATATTCATTTAAATAATAATTACTTCATTCAATTAGTTGAATGAAGTAATTGATAAAACATTGTTACACTTATCTTAATTTATATTACTGATACGTAAATGATTGAAAGAATAGCAAACTGTAAACATCCAGTAGTGGAAAGTATAAAGATTGTTGTTAAAACACATTTAAATATTCAATAATAGCAAAAGTAATCAAACAACAATTTTCATATAAAAAGAATGGATTCAGACATAGAGAATAGTACCATATGAACTGCGAGTCACTCCCCAATATCAATCGCTATTTGAAATTCTTCTTTCAACGCAAAAATACTTTCACACAAAGACAGTAGTGCACATTTGCATAAACGCCTCCTTGTCAAAATTAGAATAATTGGTCCAGTTTCATAAAAGAATATGCCTGAAGTACAGTAGTGCAACTTCAGGTTTATAAGTCATATACAAAACTTACGACCCTTTCTAAATACATGAAAGGGTCTATAAATACTAAATTAAACTAACAAAATACAAAATTAAAATGCTACTAAGTTGGTGTAACTTGATCTGGAATATCTCCTTCTATGGCAATCTGGTAATCGGCAACATGATTCATCACTTAGGCTGTTCGTCTTTAGTCCTGAGCTGGCATATTGCAAGCATCGGCTCCACTTCTGGTGGTCGGTTAAGGCGAGAATTGAGTTGGGCATCATAGGTGGCATCCTGTATTTCGGGAATGATGCACCATATTGCATCTGAGAGGCATTTGAGGGCGGCTCTCTGGCTGTAAGGTTTGACTAAGAACATCCAATAGGTGTCCCATGTCAAACTGTTAATTCCTGCGATTAATCTGCCAGTTTTCTCCAGCTCTGGGTAACATGACTGTTCCAATGTTTTAGCCGATGTCAATTTACCTGGGGTACATTGAGAAATCATGTTAGATAAGTAGAGAGTGTCATTAATCAATTCAACCAAATTACTTGTGGTTAATTTGCATCTGGAAACTGCCCTCTCTGCTTTCATTAACTGGGATTGCCATTCCATAAATAATATCTCTTTATGCGATTCTAGGATCTTTGGAAATTTAGTCGACTGTCCTTCCTCAGTACCTTGCCACTCAAGATAATTGGTCAATGTCTCATCGGCCTGCTCGAAGTCTGTTCTAGCATCAGCCGATTTATCACTTAGAGATGTTGTTGAGTCACATAAAGGTTCTGCCTGGGTGATTTGTTGACATAACAACTTTATCTGTGTTAATAATGCTTTGTTTATTTGTACTGCCTCTGCCCTGAATTCAGCTACCTGTGGAAGATTCTTTGTTTTCTCAAGCTGGGCTGATAGTTGAGCAATCTGCTCATCTTTTATCTTCAGCATTTGTTCATTGGTTGTCTTGAGTTGTGCCAATGCCTCTGATAACTCTTTCTGCTTCTGGACTGCACTCTGATCAATCCTCTGCTTTTCCTCCTGCAATTGTTGAGTTAATTGATTATTGGTTTGTTGTTGTGTTGACAATTGCAGTTCTGCCTGCTCTGCCTTCTGTCGTGCTTCTGATAGTTGCGCTTGTAATGAGAAAATCTCCTGGTCTTTTGTTTTTAATAAAAGACTCACCTCTGATGCCTTATCTATTGTTGCTGCCGAATAGGCTCCAGCAAATTGTGATAGTTTTGTTAGGTCGTCAGAGGGGTCAAATTCCTCCTTCCAAACTACATTGCCCGTCACCGTTTGTTCTGGGAATAGGGAAGGCTGATCAGTTCTTCTCCTCTTCCTTTGTCATTTTACCACAGCTTTGTGTTTCGGGCTATAGAAGACATCCAAGGGAGGAATTTCTTCTATCTGCAAAATAATTTGATCGGAGGGATACTTTGGGATTATCTCTACTCCTTTAGAACTGGGTAGGCTGCTGGTTTCACCTGGAACTTGTTTTGAAATGGTCTCCTGTGTGTCTGCTACTCTTGATGTTTGGGCTTCCTTTGAACCCTCAGGATTGTTGATAATTGAATCGAATTGCTGCCATTCCTGGAGCAATTTGGGATCAATTTGAGTATCTTGATTTACCTTTATGGTGCTCTGTTCCTGCTGTTTCGTCTGGGTTTCCTCTTGCACTTTCTCCTGTTCTTTTGTTATAACCGGAGGTTCCTTAGTATGTCGTTGTTCAGGCTCGCTTGATCCTGTTGCTGGGCTTGTTGCTAACAGATCTAGGGGCATAGTTTGCAACCTCTGTTCTCTAAGTCTGTTGAATTCAACTAACCCTTCATCTTGATATTTCATTCTGGCCAACGATCTAACTTGGGACATTGACTCGGCTGTGGAGAACAGGTCATCAAACATATCTTCTTTATGATCAAACTTTGCCAATTTGGCCTGTTCAAGGGCATTATAGGCAACTTTGTCGGGATCAAATTGCCTATTAGGGAGAGCTGCTAGAGTTAATGATTTCATCTTTGTAGCTTCTTTCTCTGCATGTTTGAGATCATTCAAGGTGTAGACACCACATCTAAGAGGAAAAGAGGGCCAGACCTGCTTCTTATTTTTTTTTTAGAGTTTGTGTAACGCCCTCGGAAATAATCTGATAGGCTATCTCCCTTGCCAGCAGTTTATCAGGTATGTACAAAGGAAGAACATGAGGTTTGGCTTGGCTGCCGAAAATTCTTATATAAGTAAATTTTTCCTCTGCAAACCATCTCCCTAAGCCAGTTAAATCAATCCCTACTTGGTAGGAAATCTTGGGAGCAGGTTTATCAAAAATAGAGTAATGAATGGGTAACATGAAACCATTGCAGATTTGGTATAAATGGTGCCTATAGGAGGTTTTCCACAATTTCTGATGGTATATGTGAATGGGCATGGGATCTCGTGGAGTCCACCTCCAGCCGAGCACGGGAAATTCAGAATTAAAACACAGGGTGTCCAGGATATAAGCGTTGTAGTAGAATGGGGGAATAAGCCTTTCAGTAATGCGGGTCTTGTTTCTGAAATCAAGAACTGCGGTGGCTAACTTGTCGGACAGTATAGTTCCCCAATCCATAATTTCACTATTACACGCTGCCTCCATTAAAGGAACCATTTCTATTGTGAAATTAGAGGAGTCGTGCAAACCCCATAATCTACACATCATGATCCCAGCATAACAATAAGGAGAACATAGAGAATCAACAGAATACATACCGGAAGATTTATGCTTGTGTGTTGCCGGATTCTGCCTCCAATTCCGAATGGGTTCGGATTCAGTTTCGTTCTCATTTCGGAATTTCTCCAGAAATGCCTTGTTGTACTTCTTCTCTGGCTCAGGCAAATGATACATTTGCCTCAAATCATTATCTTGGAATGAACCAAAGATTCTCCCATCTCTGGTGCAGAAGGTTCTGTCTGTAATTGGGAGTTCCTCAATTGCCCACCTTACTACATCCGTATATGGGAGAATTTTTTCCCGAGCTGCTATCCGATGAAGGAAAGAGTCGGCTAAGTCCTTTAAAGTACCTTCAGATTTTCGAGTCGTATCTACTGTGGCTTCTACTGTTGTCACTTCAGGTTCTTCAGCTTCTATCAAATTATAGGTACTTTGCCAAGAAGTTTTGCCGAGACTTGAACATGTAGTATCAGATATCAATCCTTTCTTTTTATTTCCTGGATCAGTGATGGCTTGTTTTATGGCTGGAGAAGCGGAAGCGTTTGCAGTTTTCTTGGACTTCTTCCCCATTTTGCTTGCATCTATTAGCTTGGAAGAATTCTGCACAGGAGTAAAAATAAGCGTAACATAGAGAATTGGCAGTGAAAACCAAATACGGGCAAAATATATCGATTAATGCATGATGAAGAATTAACTTAAGGTCGCCGTGGATCCAATCCGTGAAAATATTTTACACTTACTATTTCATTAAATGGCCGTTAAAACCTGTCAATCTTTTAAATGTCGATCACGTCGTTTATTGGTGGAATTATTTGTTTAAGCGTGCCTTGGCCGTTTTGGCGGTTGAGCGCAGGTGAATCTCTATTAGAAAGATAAGGATTTTAATATGAATTAATCGTAATATCCCTGTTTTAACAACTTTTTTGAATTTCGTGCTTTTGGCTTTATCGCATCGCATCAGGGCGAAAAGGCGCTTTTGTTATATTGGCATCTCTTGGAATCCTCGTTCGCCGATAGTGATATCGCATCGCATCGGGAGCATTAACTGGGGCTCTTTTAAAAGCATGCATGGTATATCACCAATCGCCTATTGCGTGTTATCACATCGGAGCAAACCAATGGTTTTTAAGTTATGCCTCCTTTGTCATTGCGATATGCGATCTTGCGATCGCTTTATCGCAATGATAAGAGATTTAATTATTTATATCATAAAGCCATTATTGGTTTGTCAAAAAGGTAACTTTGTAATGTTTTCATTTCGTTTTCGGACCTTTTTGAATAATACAAAATTGATACCAATTAAAACTAAAAGGGACCCATTTCATATTATAGTGTTGTGAATAAAAATTATATGAAATGGGGGGGTTGTTGTAGAGGACAACAATTGGCGATTCGCTGGAAGAAATATTTATCTCTGAAAAGTATGGAAATACTTAAACTTTTTCAAAATAGAGTCTCAATCAAAGGGGAAACTTCTAATATAACTAAGTATATATGCACTCCAAATAAAATAAAACTATTTCTTTGCTAATTTCCTCTCTTTGTTTAAAATTAGATACATTCTAAGTTTTAAATAGGCCTCTATTGGTTTATAATGATAAAACAGAAAACTTTTCCAAAGCAACTTTTATAGTTAACTCGTCTGTCATAGGTAGAGCCTCTCCTGCCAGAAAACGTTCATAGTTCCGACAGGGATACCTTTTAACCATGTTATTGTCCATTATCCCATCCATCTTAGAGTAAGATTAACAGAATGAATTCAAAATATGCTTTCATATTTTGTATTTCCTTTTACTTTTTTTTTTTTGTTATTTCTAAGATAAAAAGCCATTGTCCTGGTTTGGTGGCCAGCTGTTTGACAATGCCATTCACTAGTAGTAATCTAACCGAACAAGCTGGCTCGTGATGAGACCCCTTGTCTTATAATTCTAAGCCATTACCCTGTTTTGGTATGCAGTATTGGTAATGTCGGTTAAACTATTTCCCTATGATCATGGTAAGCAGGCTTTTAATAAGACCTCTTATCTTTTATATCAAAAAATTTTAGAATTACACTCTGAGTAATCATAAACTTTTGGTGAATGGGATGGACAATTTTCTCCTTAAGAGTAAATGGATGACAGGGTAAGAGTTGAAGATGCTGAAATTGGATTAGTTTCTGTTTTGATATTGATAACCTTTTTGTTGACCAATTTAAAAACATAAAATGATTTTTTAATACTTCTAAACTTTGAGAAGAGTTTGCAAAAATTGAAGGGTGGCTTCAGAATGCAATTATACTTAGTTTCCTAGAAATTGTTCCTCTTGTTTAAGACTTCTATTTATTTAAAAGTGAATATCAACAATCCTTTCTTTTGAGCAACTTTTAAATACAGCAAAGGTCAATGGAAGATACCTTACAACTTTATTTCCTAATGGTCCTAAAAACATAAATCCTACTTAGAACTAAAGGAGAAGGGGTTATCTTCTCAATTGAAGAATTTCTTTAAGATGAGGCCATTAACAGGAAGAGAGTCCCTCTTTCCTGATAGATCTTGTAACATGAATGTCGAATGGCCTATCTTCTCACTGATCTGAAATGGTCCAAGCCACATCTTTTGGAACTTGGTGTGTTTACCTTTATCCTCATGGGCTTTATCCCATTTCAGAACTAGATCACCAACCTACAACTGTTTAGAACTAGATGAAGCTGAATCAAATGATTTTTTGATTATCTGCTGATGTTTTGTATGAGTAATTTTGGCCTTTTCTCTTTCCTCTTCTAATTTTAAAATTTGATCATGTCTAAGTTGGATAGAAGAAGAGGGGCTTTCTTCAATAAACTGCACTAGGGCTAGAGAAGGAAGTGCTAGATTGGTTGGTAGTATTGCTTCTTTCCCATATACAAGATTGAATGGAGAAGTACCTATGGAGGCCTTCTGTGTTATTCTATCTACCCATAGTGCGAATATTAAAGATTTATGCCAATTTTTATGATTCTGTTCAATAGTTCGCTTAATGATTTTAAGGAGATTTTTATTGGTAGATTCTGCTAGACCATTACCCTGGGGATAATAATTTGCAGAATATTTCAGTTTAAAACCTCTTTTAATAGCGAACTCAAACATGGCATTACCAGAGAAATAAGATGCATTATAAAAAACAAGAGCATTTGGGACACCAAACCTGGTAATGATGAATTGATCTATAAATTCTATAATTCCTTCAGAGCTTGTTGTTTTTAATGGAATTGCTTCAACCCACTTAGTAAAGTAATCAGTAGCAGTAAGGATATACTTATGTTGTTTGGAGGACTGTGGAGAAATTTCTCCAACGATATCCAATCCCCATTGTTCAAAAGGTTGCTCAATGTTGACTGGTTGCAAAGGGAAAGCTGATTTTCTTTGTCTTCCACTGGAGGTTTGACAACTTTGGCATTTCCTTACATATTCGTGAGTATCTCTGAATAAAGTGGGCCAATAATACCCAGCATGAATGATTTTGTGAGCTGTATTGTCAGCTCCAAAATGTCCTCCGGCTGGTCCATCATGTAGCTCCTGCAAAACCTTTTGTGCTTCAGGTTTTTCTAGGCATCTTAATAAAACTGAATCATAGTTTTGTTTAAAAAGTACATCATCAATGATTATGAAGTTTTTTGCTTTTAATCTAATGGCCCGTTTGTTTTTATAAGAAATATTAGAAGGTGCATATCCATTTTTCAAATAAAATATTAAATCTGCGTATTGAGATTCAGAATTGGTAATACTTATCTGATTGATTTCTTCCATATGTTCTGTATCACCTGATTCCGGAATTTTGGATGCTCCTGCTAACAACCTGCAAAAACCTTGACCCCTCACAATCTTTGCTGGCTTGATTTCCAAGTCATACTCTTGAAGTGCTGTAACCCAATTGGCCCTTTTCTCACCTAATTCCCTTTGGATCAGTAATTGTCTTACTGCAAAAAAAGGAACTATAACCTTTGTATGAGCTTTTAAAAGGAAGGGCCTATAGTGTTTAATGGCTTTATACACAGCAAAGGCTTGTTTTTCAACTTCGGAGTAATTTAGTTCTGCACCCTGGAAATTTGAACTGAAAAATGAAATTGGTGCTTCCAGGTCATGATCATTAATCTGAGTGAGTACTGCTGCATAAGATGAATCGGATGCGATAGTATACAATGTGAAATGATTAGAAAAATTGGGAGTGTTTAAAGCAGGGGCATTGATTATTGATTGTTTGATTAAATCAAATGCTTCTTTTTCCACAGATCCCCATTTAAACACTGAATTTTTCTTAATCATGCTTTGTAATGGTAAAATGATCTGAGAAAAATCAGGAACAAATCTTTTGACAAAGTTGATCTGACCTAAAAAAGACTGCATGGATTTTTTGTTATGAGGAAATGGGATTTCAGAAATTTCTTTAATCCTGTCAGGATCAATATAAATACCATCTTTGGAAACAATAAAACCCAGGAGCTTTCCTTGATCAAGAGCGAAGAAGGATTTTTTAGGATTGAGTGAGATATCGTACCTTTTGCAGCGTTGAAAAATTTGATTTAAGTCATACAAATGATTGGATCTCTTTCTAGAAAATACAGTAATATCGTCTAGGTAGACAACTACTATTTTATTAATCAATCCTTTGAAAGCGATATCCATCACTCTTTGGAATGTGGCTCCTGCATTAATAAGTCCGAAAGGCATTTTCTGATAAGCATAAGTTCCCCATTTTGTTCTGAATGTGGTTTTAAGTCTGTCATCAGGATGAACCAAAACTTGGTTATATCCTGAAAAACCATCTAAAAAGGACATTAATTCAGAGCCTGCTACTGATTGGAGTATCTGCTCCATAGTAGGTAATGGGAAGTTATCTTTGAGGCTTGCTTTATTCAGATTTCTGAAATCTATACAAATCCTAATGTCGCCATTTTTCTTTCTTACAGGCACCATATTAGAGACCCAATTTGAGTGCCGAACGGGAAAAATAATCTTAGCTTTCAAGAGTTTATTGAGTTCCGATTTTATTTGACTCTCTAAGTTCGGATGTATTTTCCTTAATTTCTGCTGAACTGGTTTCTGATCGGGAAGCATTGGAATGGTATGCTGGATAATAGTTGTATCATATGTCTTTAAATCGTCATATTTCCAAGCAAAAACATGTTTATGTTTCTTTAAGAGTTTAATGAATGCTTCCTTTTCTTCTATTGAAAGTCCTAATCCTAGATTAACGTTTTGAGGATTTTGTTCAGTGCCAAGGTTTATCAATTCAAACCTTAAAGTAGAGCTTTGGAGCTTTGGATTGGTCACAGGTTTAAATCTATCTTTAATATCATAAAGATCCTCAAGCTTCACCACAGGCTTTGGAATTGAATTTTCCTCGGATTTACCTCTCATTTGAAGGTCATGTTTGCTTTCCTCAATGATCTGGTCATCATAGGACTTTTCTGAAGTCAAAAATTGTAAAATGTCTTCATCGTGATTAAATACTCTCCAATTAGTGACATTGTCAGGAATTGTCGACCTAAAAAGTAATTCTATTGAAAATCTATCTGGGCTATAATCTTCGGAGGGTATGAGTCTGGAAGCAACATTGGCTAGCAAGTCTGCTGCTGAATTTTGAGACCTAGGGATAGAAGAAATATTGAATGCAGAAAAGTGCGTGGTGAGTTCTTGTACCAGCGATTGATAATGTTTGAGGTGATTTGAAAGACAATGAATTGTATTTCTCACCTGTTTGAAAATAATTTCAGAATCGCCGAATACTTTCAAATATTGCACTTTAAGGCCAATTGCTTTATACAGACCTTGGACTAAGGCTTCATACTCGGCTGTGTTGTTTGTGCATTCAAATTCTAACCTACAGGACAGCATTGTTTTTTCTCCTTGTGGGGTAACCAAGATACACCCTGCTCCCGAACCTTCGTTAGATTTGGAGCCATCAAAATATAAAGACCAAAATAAAGAAGTATTAACAATCTTATTTACAGTTTCCCCAGTATCATTAAAACATCTTGACCTATCTATTTGTGAATAGTTTTCAATCTGTGATGTTAAATTGTTTACTGAGAAAGGAGATGGTTGGGCAGTGAGATTTCCAAAAAATGACTTTGATGAATAATTTCCCAAGATGTTGTTATTAAATGCAATTGGTTGATTTTCCTGTTCAAAATCTGTTACAGTGTGGGTCATGTGTTTCTCTCGATTGATTTTTATTTGATTTGGCTTTCCCCTATAGGGTAACCACATGTGAGACCAATCGGTAGAAATATACCCATGGAGCTTTTCAGAACAATCCCTACTCAAGATCAACCCATAAAATTCAGGTATATCAGCTATTAGGATATCAATTCATTGAACTACCCGTGGATCAGCTGATAACCTGATAGTTACAGAGTTAATCTCTCCTAAAACCTGGACCTTGGTTCTGTCTAACTGTACAATGTGTATGGAAGACTTTTGGGGTTCTATGTTCAGTTTGGAACAAACTGAAGCTGGCATTATATTGGATGATGCCCCCGAGTCAATCAAACAGTTGTGTAGGTTTCTGTTGTAGATCTCAAAGGTCAAAAGGAAGGGTGGAGTATGAGAATTCGATCTATCTCCAATCAGGACTGAATCAGTAGCTTCTATCATACCAGAAGGTGGTTGACCCGAATCATTTGCAGCTTTAGCACTGGGAAGAGGTGAAGAGGGAACGGCATTCAATTCTTTGAGAAGCAATTTCTGCTGATGTTTTAATTTGCTAAGTTCAAACATAGTAATGTTTGCCTTAGTTTTCTTCATATCATCAACAATATTATAATCCATTGAATCGGATACTACTAATGTTTTAGATGTTGAAGGAGTATTTGAAGTTGAAGGTTGGTTTTGGGGAACTGTTGCAGGTGACTTCTTTGTAGGTACTTTTTCCTTTGTTGTAGCAGCACCTGCACTCCGTTTCTTTGAAGTTGCCTGAATAGGTTCGAAGGTACTTTTACTCCTAGTAGAGACAGGAAAAGCTTCTTCATCATTATCTGTATCGGAGTTGGGCAGTATGAAATCCCACATGCCATGGCATTCAACAACTTCCTCTTCATCATCAATTGGTGAGATTGTTTCCTCTTCCTCTTCTTCTTGATCTGAATCTGCATTAGATATGACATTTGGTGGTTTTGATTCGGTTTTCTTGTAATTCTTAAAGGGCCTTTTGGTTGAAGTTTCAGTGACTTGTTTCTTTATTTCAACCATTTCATTTGACATGGTCTTGAGGACCTTTTGGAGGCCCTCCATGTCATATGGATCTTTCGAGGTTTTCTTCTTTGAGTCATCTTTGAACGAAACTTTTTTGGTTTTTATTTCCTCAAGAGCCGCTTTCTTTTCTAGAGCATTGATACGTTTCTCCACAGCAAGTGCTTCTTTCATGTTTTCAGCGAGTGTTGGTTTTCCGGCCCTGTCTACAAAAATAGCTATATTGGCAGGTAGGGCAGTAATATACCACTCACTTCTGATTTGTTCACTTGGTTTGGAGGTCGTTGGGATTTTATTCAAAAGTTTATTGAAACGAGCATTAAATTCTTTAATTGGTTCCCTATGCTCTATCCTAAGATTGGAGAGATGATTTATTAGTGTAGCTAAAGATCTGTCATCTCCATACTTAGTGAGAAACTGTTCTTGGCAAATGTTCCAACTGGTAATAGAACCAGAAGGCAGGGAAAAATACCAGGATCCTGCTGATCCTTGCAACGTATAAGGGAAAAGCCTAACAACGACATCTTGCTCTGTTACTCCCTTCAAATTAACTACTAACATGAAGTTATTGATATGTTCCTCAGCTTGGGTTCCATTTTCTGGATTAAACTTGGGTAGCCATTTTTCAGGAGCATCTGGTAATGCATGTAATGGTGCGGGCATGTTGACTGCACTAGGTCTGGTCCATGGATCTGCCATTGTAATACCAGTGGTGGTTGATACTGTTGTTGAGATTCCAGATGTCTGGGAAGGAATTGATGTTGAGGAGTGAGCAGGTTGAGATGTTGAAGTTCCAAATTCCTGGTGAACAACAATATGTAATGAGGGAGTGGATGGTTGACTTCGCACTGGGGAGGATGAGATGGAGGATGTGGATGAAAGTGTTTCACTGTCAGAATCTTCAGTGTTTTTCTTTTCCCTTTTCCTTTTAGGTAAAGGGAACTCAGTAGGTTCAATACCGAGCTTTCCACTCTGAAGTCTAGTGAGAGGGTGAGGTAGATTGAATTGCGAAGTCTCACTGCTTTGAGATAGCTCAGATTTCTGTGGTGAAATCGAGAAACTTTGAAGTTTTTGGATGAGAGACTGAACTTCAGGAGATTCAAGACTTAATTGTTCTGGAGTATGATGGGTTTGAGCAGTGATAGTGGATACCTCTTCTTCTTGCTTGGATGCTGGAGAACCAGCATGCAATTGGGAAGTACGAGGTGATGTGGAGGGAGAATTACTCTTAGAATGGTTTGCAGATTTGGGTTTGCTTGCCATTCACAGTTGATGGCCCTCCTTCTAGCGCCAAAAATGTTGATGCCTCGAAAATCGCTGCAACAACATTGGGGGATAACCACCCGGTCCGGACCTTAAACAGCTCCTTTTCCGTTTGGGATGGTGGCTCCGACTGGATATAATGGGACCAGTTTCCCGATAAAGAATAGAAATGGGTGAATGAGTGATTGGTTTAATAATAAGTGATAATGAATGGAGTATTTAATCTATAAGCGAAAACGTAAATGACTATTATATCCCGGGAAGCTTCTATTCTTAAGTGCAATGTTTGATGATCTATGTTTGTCAATAGGCATATAGATGACACTATTCAATAAACAAAGATATTCATTTAAATAATAATTACTTCATTCAATTAGTTGAATGAAGTAATTGATAAAACATTGTTACACTTATCTTAATTTATATTACTGATACGTAAATGATTGAAAGAATAGAAAACTGTAAACATCCAGTAGTGGAAAGTATAAAGATTGTTGTTAAAACACATTTAAATATTCAATAATAGCAAAAGTAATCAAACAACAATTTTCATAAAAAGAATGAATTCAGACATAGATAATAGTACCATATGAGCTGCAAATCTTTCTCAACGTCAATCGCAACTTGAATTCCTTCTTCCGACTATGAAATACTTTCAAATAAAGGCAGTAGTGCACATCCACATAAAAGCTTCGTTATCAAAATTTGGAAAATTTGGTCCAGTTTTCATAAAAAAATATGCCTGAAGTACAGTAGTGCAACTTCAGGTTTTAGTCATATACAAAAACTTACGACCCTTTCTAAATACATGAAAGGGTCTATAAATACTAAATTAAACTAACAAACTACAAAATTAAAATGCTACTAAATTGGTATAACTTGATCTGGAATATCTCCTTCTATGGCCATCTCGTAATCGGCAGCATGATTCATCACTTAGGCTGTTCGTCTTTAGTCCTGAGCTGGCATATTGCAAGCATCGGCTCCACTTCTGGTGGTCGGTTAAGGCGAGAATTGAGTTGGGAATCATAGGTGGCATCCTGTATTTCGGGAATGATGCACCCGATTGCATCTGAGAGGCATTTGAGGGCGGCTCTCTGGCTGTAAGGTTTGACTAAGAACATCTAATAGGTGTCCCATGTCAAACTGTTAATTCCTGCGATTAATCTGCCAGTTTTCTCCAGCTCTGGGTAACATGACTGTTCCAATGTTTTAGCTGATGTCAATTTGCCTGGGGTACATTGAGAAATCATGTTAGATAAGTAGAGAGTGTCATTAATCAATTCAACCAAATTACTTGTGGTTAATTTGCATCTGGAAACTGCCCTCTCTGCTTTGTTTAACTGAGATTGCCATTCCATAAATAATATCTCTTTATGCGACTCTAGGATCTTTGGCAATTTAGCTGACTGTCCTTCCTCAGTATCTTGCCACTCAAGATAATTGGTCACTATCTCATCGACTTGCTCGAAGTCTGTTATAGCATCAGCTGATTTATTACTTAGAGATGTTGTTAAGTCACATAAAGGTTCTGCCTGGGCGATTTGTTGACATAACAACTTTATCTGTGTTAATAATGCTTTGTTTATTTGCAGTGCCTCTGCCCTGAATTCATCTACCTGTGGAAGATTCTTTGTTTTCTCAAGCTGGGCTAATAGTTGAGCAATCTGCTCATCTTTTATCTTCAGCATTTGTTCATTGGCCACTTTGAGTTGTGCCAATGCCTCTGACAACTCTTTCTGCTTCTGGACTGCACTCTGATCAATTCTCTGCTTCTCTTCCTGCAATTGTTGAGTTAATTGATTATTGGTTTGCTGTTGTGTTATCAATTGCAGTTCTGCCTGCTCTGCCTTCTGCCGTGCTTCTGATAGTTGCGCTTGTAATGAGAAAATATCCTGGTCTTTTGTTTTTAATAAAAGACTCACCTCCGATGCCTTATCTATTGTTGTTGCCGAATAGGCTCCAGCAAATTGTGATAGTTTTGTTAGGTCCTCAGAGGGGTCAAATTCCTCCTTCCAAACTACATTGCCCGTCACTGTTAGTTCTGGGAATAGGGAAGGCTGATCAGTCCTTCTCCTCTTCCTTTGTCGTTTTACCACAACTTTGTGTTTCGGGCTATAGAAGACATCCAAGGGAGGAATTTCTTCTATCTGCAAAATAATTTGATCGGAGGGATCCTTTGGGATTATCTCTACTCCTTTAGAACTGGGTAGGCCGCTGGTTTCACTTGGAACTTGTTTTGAAATGGTCTCCTGTGTGTCTGCTACTCTTGATGTTTCGGCTTCCTTTGAGCCCTCAGGATTGCTGATAATTGAATCGAATTGCTGCCATTCCTGGAGAAATTTGGGATCAATTTGAGTATCTTCATTTACCTTTATGGTGCTCTGTTCCTGCTCTTTCGTCTGGGTTTCCTCTTGCACTTTCTCCTGTTCTTTTGTTATAACCGGAGGTTCCTTAGTATGTCGCTGTTCAGGCTCGCTTGATCCTGCTGCTGGGCTTGTTGCTAACAGATCTAGGGGCAGAGTTTGCAACCTCTGTTCTCTAAGTCTGTTGAATTCAACTAACCCTTCATCTTGATATTTCATTCGGGCTAACAATCTAACTTGGGACATTGACTCGGTTGTGGAGAACAGGTCATCAAACATATCTTCTTTATGATCAAACTTTGCCAATTTGGCCTGTTCAAGGGCATTATAGGCAACTTTGTCGGGATCAAATTGCCTGTTAGGGAGAGTTGCTAGAGTTAATGATTTTATCTTTGTAGTTTCTTTCTCTGCATGTTTGAGATCATTCAAGGTGTAGACACCACATCTAAGAGGAAAAGAGGGCTAGACCTGCTTCTTATTTTTCTTTAGAGTTTGTGTAACGCCCTCGGAAATAATCTGATAGGCTATCTCCCTTGCCAGCAGTTTATCAGGTATGTACAAAGGAAGAACATGGGGTTTGGCTTGGCTGCCGAAAATTCTTATATAAGTAAATTTTTCCTCCGCAAACCATCTCCCTAAGCCAGTTAAATCAATCCCTGCTTGGTAGGAAATCTTGGGAGCAGGTTTATCAAAAATAGAGTAATGAATGGGTAACATGAAGCCATTGCAGATTTGGTATAAATGGTGCCTATAGGAGGTTTTCCACAATTTCTGATGGTATATGTGAATGGGCATGGGGTCTTGTGGAGTCCACCTCCAGCCGAGCACGGGAAATTCAGAATTAAAACATAGGGTGTCCAGGATATAAGCGCTGTGGTAGAATGGGGGAATAAGCCTTTCAGTAATGCGGGTCTTGTTTCTGAAATCAAGAACTGCGGTAGCTAACTTATCAGACAGTATAGTTCCCCAATCCATAATTTCACTATTACACGCTGCCTCCATCAAAGGAACCATTTCTATAGTGAAATTAGAGGAGTCGTGCAACCCCCATAATCTACACATCATGATCCCAGCATAACAATAAGGAGAACATAGAGAATCAACAGAATACATACCGGAAGATTTGTGCTTGTGTGTTGCCGGATTCTGCCTCCAATCCCGAATGGGTTCGGATTCAGTTTCGTTCTCATTTCAGAATTTCTCCAGAAATGCCTTGTTGTACTTCTTCTCTGGCTCAGGCAAATGATACATTTGCCTCAAATCATTAGCTTGAAATGAACCGAAGATTCTCCCATCTCTGGTGCAGAAGGTTCGGTCTGTGATTGGGAGTTCCTCAATTGCCCACCTTACTACATCCGTATATGGGAGAATTTGTTCCCGAGCTGCTATCCGATGAAGGAAAGAGTCGGCTAAGTCCTTTAAAGTACCTTCAGATTGTTGAGTCGTATCTACCGTGGCTTCTACTGTTGTCACTTCAGGTTCTTCAGCTTCTATCAAATTATAGGTACTTTGCCAAGAAGTTTTGCCGAGACCTGAACATGTAGTATCAGATATCAATCCTTTCTTTTTATTTCCTGGATCAGTGATGGCTTGTTTTATGGCTGGCGAAGCGGAAGCGTTTGCAGTTTTCTTGGACTTATTCCCCATTTTGCTTGCATCTATTAGCTTGGAAGAATTCTGCACAGGAGTAAAAATAAGCGTAACACAGAGAATTGGCAGAGAAAACCAAATACGAGCGAAATATATTGATTAATGCATGATGAAGAATTAACTTAAGGTGGCCGTGGATCCAATCCGTGAAAAGATTTTAGACTTACTATTTCATTAAATGGCCGTAAAAACCTGTCAATCTTTTAAATGTCCATCACGTCGTTTATTGGTGGAATGATTTGTTTCAGCGTGCCTTGGCCGTTTTGACGGTTGAGCGCAGGTGAATCTCTATTAGAAAGATAAGGCCTTAAATACGAATTTAATCGTAATATCCCCGTTTTAACAACTTTTTGAAGTTCGTGTTTTTGACTTTATCGCATTGCATCAAGGCGAAAGGCGCTTTTGTTATATTGGCATCTCTTGGAATCCTCGATCGCCGATAGCGATATCGCATCGCATCGGGAGTATTACTTGGGGCTCTTTTAAAAGCATGCATGGTATATCGCCGATCGCTTATTGCGTGTTATTGCGTCGGAGAAAACCAATGGTTTTTAAGTTATGCCTCCTTTGTCATTGCGATATGCGATCTTGCGATCGCTTTATCGCAATGATAAAAGATTTAATTATTTATATCATAAAGCCATTATTGGTTTGTCAAAAAGGTTTTTTGTAATGTTTTCATTTCGTTTTCGGACCTTTTTGAATAATACAAAATTGATACCAATTAAAACTAAAAGGGACCCATTTCAGATTATAGTGTTGTGAATAAAAATTATATGAAATGGGGGGGTTGTTGTAGAGGACAACAGAGTCATACTCCCTCCACCATTGCATCAACCCAAGTTGGTTGCTGCACTACTTTCTAAAAGGAAGATGGTTCAGTCACAATACATTTTCTCATAAGATCCATGTATCCAGTAAATCGGTTAGGAGACTATCTCTATCTGCGCTGTGAAGTAGGGGCTCCTACATTCTCTGCAGCATCAAGTCTCAATCTATCAGCTTCTGTGGTGCTCCTTCTACCATTTCTGATGGATGGCTCTACATGAGTGTTTTCCTCCACTCCATGAACCTCCTCATGGGGTTGATCCACATCTTGAGATTCATCCTTGGGAACCAATAGTTCCTCCTCAGCATGCAAGTCCAGCTCCCTCTCAAGGGACAACCGCATGGCTTTCTCCTCATCAAATTTTATATCCCATCACACAAAAATCATTCTATTGTTTGGAAAATACACATGATAATTGTGGGGTGTTTCAGTGAACCCCACAAAAATCCCAACCTCATTTTTTGGTTCCAGCTTCTTCCTAGTGTCCTTGGTCACATGCACATGAATATACGAGCCAAAAATCTTAAAGTGTGAAACATCAAGTTTCTTACCATTGAAAGCCTCTTCAGGTGTACTCATGCCAAGTACTCTATGAGGACAACGTTTTTGCGCATGTACCGTTGTGTTGCATGCTTCTGCCCACAGATGCATTGGTAGGCCTTGATCATGAAACATTGTGTTGCACCCACAATATTTATGTTCTTCCTCTTTGCGACCCCATTCTACTGTGGGTTATGAGGCACTATGAGTTCTCTTAGAATTCCTTCTTTGTTGCAAAAGTTATTGAATTAGTTAGAGATGTATTCTCCACCATTATCACTCCTAAGAGCCTTCACTTGCTTCCCCAACTCTTTCTCCACCAGTGCCTTAAACTCACAAGACTTAAAGAATGTTTGATCTTTCTTCTGCATGAATAATATCCAACACTTATGAGAAAATTCATCAACAAAGATTACATAGTACTTATGTTTTTCTATTGAAGCAACCGAGAAAGGACCACACACGTCTGTGTGAACTCTCTCAAGGATCCCCGAAGCTTGGTTCTCCTTCTCATGAAAGGTGGCATTTACATATTTTCCCATAGTACATACCTTG
Organism: Pinus albicaulis; assembly: GCA_034641835.2. Taxonomy (NCBI): domain Eukaryota; kingdom Viridiplantae; phylum Streptophyta; class Pinopsida; order Pinales; family Pinaceae; genus Pinus; species Pinus albicaulis. The sequence continues at coordinate 399,814,449 of CM076572.1, forward strand.
CATGTGTCTGACTACACAAGTGTACCCCTAGGAAGACTAGTAGAAATATGTTGCATGACTTTCAAGGCTCCATGATGAAGATGGCCCAATCTCTTGTGCCATAATTCGCCCTCATCCAGGCTTATCACTTGATCTGCCTTTCCCATCATTGATGTGCAGCCATCTACCTCCAGCTTGTAGATATTCTTAACTCGAATCCCTATCCTCTTGGTTTCTCTTGTTTTTTTATGTCACAGGAAATCTTTTCCTTCACTAAAAACAACATCATAGCCTCTATCCTCCAACATAGTGACTGAGACCAAATTTTTCTTCAGACCCGGTACATGCATTACATATTTTAATTGAAAGGGTTTACCTGACTACCTCTGAAAGGTAATGATACCAATCTCTGTAGCACTGTACCGTCCATTATAGCTCATTTCAATATGCATTTTGAGATCTTTCTCCTCCAAGTCACTGAAAATTTCCTTGTCTCCCGTCATGTGAAAGGAAGCGTCACTATCCAAATACCACATAGATCCCAATGCACTGGACACCATGCATGTGATCAATGAGAATTCAAGCTCAAATTGCAAGGCAAGGGCCTCACCAATTGCGGATACTCTAGCCTTATTTTTCTTCTTCTTTTGTGTACAGTTAGTAGCAAAATTCCCATGCTCGTGACAGTGAAAACGCTTCACCTTGGACATGTCCTGCTTCTTTCCATTCTTGGACTCGAATTTAGAATGGAATTTCTTGCCCTTCCCATTCCTCGCTTTGGAATCCAAAGCATAATCCTCTTCATCTTCATTATTAGATGAAGATCCACTTCTGATGTTCCGTCTGAACTCCTCCTGCACCAAATCTGACCACAGTCATTCCCAATCTGGCAATTTTTCCCTTCCATTGATAGAGTCTTGATAAATGTGCCAACTCTCGGGAATTCCTAGGAGAGCCAAACTCACCAAATCATCATCAGCAATTGTTATTCCAACACTCCCCATTTCATCCCAACATTGGACAAACTTTGTTATATATTTTGGAATGGTGTCGCCCTTTTCCATCTTGATCTTCCTGAGTTTATCTTTGAGAGCCAATTTCCTATGGTTATTTTTTCTTTGGAATAGATTATTCAAAGCCTTCCACATTGCATATGGTGTGGATTTCCCATGGAGGCTTGAGACAATGTGGTCTCGTACTCCCTCCAACATGATCCTCCTAGCCTTTGCCACTTTCTTTTGCCAAGCGTCAAGATTTGTAGCATCTGCCACAACGGGTTTAGGAACATCAATGTCAATGAATTCCACTAAGACATTGTCTTCGAGTAATGCTTCCATCCTGTCCTTCCAATAAATATAGTTTGAGCTTCCCTCGAGTGCATACTCTAGCCTCAATCCATTGAAAGCCATTTCGATCTTGGAGCAGTTGAAGCACCAAGAAAGTCTTTTTGCAAATTCAAATTCTATCCAGTCACAAACTCAACTCCTAATTCACTTCTGCAACTTCTTGTGCTCTGATACCATGTAGAAATTATACAATATACATGTATATCTTGGATTCACCTGATCTAAAAATTTACTAAAGTTAAATATTGAATTGATTCTACAAATATTTTGCGAAATTAAAAACACAATCGCTAATCACATGAATATGAAGAAAGATCAATCACACACAACACAGATAATTTCTTGGGGAAAGCTTACAGCTAGAAACCCCGATATCTTCTATTGTATATTAAGCATGAATCATGAAGCAATTACATACAAAACTCTTCTCATAAGAGCCCTCCAGGTACTCAACTAATTGTCTCACACTGTCATATGCAAAACTGACCAACACATAGCCAATTCTCAGCCTTCAGACATCATGCTTTTCTTGCGCAATCCCTGATGGAATAGATCCCTAAAATATATGAATTCTTTCCTTCCTTGATTGCGCAAGTATCATTGGCACTCCAATGGGTGTTTGGTTGCATGTGTGCAACCCAATAATCCTACAACTGATAGTTAACTTCCCTTTCACCTAGAACTCGACTAGGTCTCCACTGGATCTGACATGCATGCAACTAATGATATTAAATCCTCAGTTTCATATGAGATCACTGATTGTGAATTAATTAATATTTAATTCACTATATCTCTCACTAGTGTATCTTCAGTTACAACTAGCACAACTTATTTTAACTCACTTAATAATTGAGTTAAACTGTTTACAACTTGCATTAACTCATGCACCACTTCACTTTGAACTCTGTTACAACTAGAATTACTCTGCATGCCTCACCAACTGCCTCTAACTCAAAATCCACTAGCTAACTGAATTTATCACTTTCAGTTAACTGATTTAAGTCAACATTGAGAATAGATTACAGTTTAATGTCCTTATTAATTAAGGGATAACCAAAATAGACATGCACCCAAAAATAGCAATATGGGCCTCACCCTAGTCTGGGTGCTTAATGAAACTAGGCGTGGGTGCTCAAATTTTCTTGTTGAATCTCAACAGCGGAGTCGCAAGAGAGGGTGTGTGCTATTTGAAGTACATATATCTAGTGAAAAAGGTAAGGGAGTTGAGGATGCAGGTGTTTTGAACATGTAGCCAATTCTACAGCAATTTCAAATTGTATTTCCTGCAAATATTTCATTGTTTCCATCTCACAGAGAAGTAGACTTTTCTATTGAGTTGGTACCAGGGGAAGCTCCCACATAATAAGAACCTTACAAGATGAGCACACTTGAGTTGGTAGAGTTAAAGTTGCAGCTGAAGAAGATTCTTGACAAAGGATATATTATCCCAAGTGTATCGCCATGAGGCACACCGGTTTTGTTTGTAAAGAATAAGGATGGTACTATCATATTGTGCCTTGACTATAGGCAATTGAACAAAGTGACCTTCAAGAATAGGTATCTATTACTAAGGATTGATGACTTTTTTTATCAGCAAAAGGGAGCAACAATGTTCTCGAAGATTGATCTGAGATCTAGATATCATCATGTATGCATTAAGGAAGAGGATATTTACAAGACAACTTTCCGAACTAGGTATGGACATTATGAGTTTGTTGTAGTTCCATTCGATTTGACTAATTCTCCAACTACCTTTATGTGTTTGATGAAAATTTTGTTTCGTCCTTATTTGGACAATTCTGTTATTGTGTTTATTGATTACATACTGTTATATTCTAAAAATGAGGAATATCATCCCGAGCATTTAGTAGCAGTGTTGAGATTGATAAGAGAGCATCAGTTGTGTGCTAATATTAGCAAATGTATTTTATTTCAAACTGAGGTACATTAATTGAGACATGTTATTTCCAAGGAGGGCATTATAGTAGATCTTGAAAAGATAAGGGCCATCATGGAGTGGGTAGCTCCTAGAAATATAGATGAAGTGAGATCCTTCATGGGATTGGCAAGTTATTACAGGAGGTTCATCAGGAACTTCTTACAAATTTCTTATCCTATTGCATCATTATAGAGGAAAGGTAAGAAGTTTGAATCGATATAGGAGTGTGAGGCTAGTTTTGAGCAACTTAATTAGTTGTTGACACATGCTCTATTTTTAAAGGTCGCAGATCCAGACAAAGAGTTTGTTGTATGTACATATGGTTGCAAGAAAGGACTTGGTGGATTCCTTCTATAGGATGTACAGGTGGTATGTTACGAGTTATGGAAATTGAATGAGCACAAGCAGAACTATCTTACGCATGATCCTGAGCTAGTGGTGATCATACATGCATTGAAGATGTGGAGGCACTATCTTCTTGGCAGGAGGCTTGTACTAATGAGTGATCACAGTGGATTGAGATACTTGTTTAACTAGTTGAATATGAATGCCATAAAAGCTAGATGGTTGGGCACGATCAGTGAGTTTGAATTTGAGATCAGATACATCAAAGTTAAAGAGAACATAGCCGCAAATCCTCTTAGTAGGCGAATACAGGTAAATCACATTACAACCATGAGCTCCTATGGGACATATTTACAGGATAATATCTTGCAAGCAATTCAGTGGGATTTTAGGTATATGGAGCTTAGGCACATATTGCAGTAGAGTATAGGTATAGGTACATGTACTTTTTAGTGGTACAGGTATAGGTGTAGTTGTAAAACATGTGGATTACTATCTCATAGCAGATGGTTTGGTCAAGTTTAGAGATAGGATATATTGTCAGACAATAGTGATCTCAAGAATTTTATCTTGAGGGAGTTTCAAGCGAAACCATATTCAAGTCACCCAACTATTAGAAAATATTGACTGCAACGAAGACATTCTATTATTGGCCGAATCTAAAGAAGGATGTGGCATGGTTTGTGGAAATAATTTTGGATTTTCAACTAGTTAAGGGAGAGTGTAGGCATCCAGGTGGACTAATACATATGATTGTAATTCCAAAGTGGAAATAGGAGGTCATTTCTGTGGATTTCATCATAGGTTTTCCCAGTATAAACAGCATGAATCCATCATGGTTATTGTGGACATGTTCAAAATGGTTGTGCACTTCATTGTAGTGAAGACTACGTATTAACTAGTGATGTGGCACAGGTTTTCATCAGAGATCTAGTCATATTGCATGGTGTTCAAAATAATATTGTGTCAGACAAGGATGTAAAGTTCACTTCCAACTTTTGGAATGAGTTGTTTGCAGGTTTGGGCATAGATTTGGCATTCAGTACAACTTATCATCTGTAGACTGATGGACAGATAGAGAGGGTAAACAAGATCTTGGAGGACATGTTGAGGATGTATGTGATGCATCAACAATGAAACTGGGAAGAGTATCTCCCATAGGTAGATTTTTCCTACAACAATGGGTATCAGGAATATTTGAGGATGAGTCTGTTTGAGGCATTGTATGGGCAGAGTTGCAATACTCCCATTAGTTGGAGTGATCCCATTAACAGGGTATTGATTGGGTTGGACATGTTGGCGAAAATGGGACAAGAAATACAGGTAATCAAGAATAATTTGAAACCAACATATGATAGACAGAAGAGCGATGCAGATCAAAACATGTTGTTTAAGGATTTTAAGGTTGGGGAACAGGTGTACTTTGACATCAAGCCCAAGAAGAGCTACTTGCATATTGGATCATGTGCCAAGATAGCACCACAGTTTTGTGGACCTTTCAAGATTATTGAGAGGATCAGACCAGTAGCCTATCTATTACTAGGTCCCTATAATACTAGTGTATCCCCTTATTGTTATTGTTATTATAGCCCCATTATTGTTATTGTTGTACCCATGTAGTCCCAATATTGTTATTATTGTGCCCCATAGAAGCCCAATATTTGTATTGTTGTGCCCTTACATTTTTATTGTTATGTCGGTTAGGATTATATGGTGACCCATTGGACTCCTATATATAGAAAGAGGTTTTTTCATTTGTGTCATCCAAGAGTTGTTCATTTAAGGAGGCTTATTTCTAATTTGTTGATTTATCCTTTCTTCTATTTTGTGAGTTGGTTTCATAACATTTGGTATCAGAGCTTTGGATTCTAGGGTTTCATTGTTGCAAACAAGTTATCTTGGAACATAATGCAACTTTATATTTAGAACAAAATAAATTTGTATGGTATCGATGTCTTTTCTCTCGTAAACAAATTTTCACTTGGTCAATTTTTACGGAGGAAATGATATCACATTATGAGGATACAAAGAGCAACACCTTCTTTAGCCAATTGATAAATCTCAAACAAAAGGGTTCAATGGTGAAGCACATTGAGGACTTCCAAAAATTGAATATTAGGGTAAAGGATATTCCAAAGGAGCATAGGATTGATGTTTTCATAGGGATTTTAAAGGATAGCACCCAACATGAGGTTCAACTTCGGGAACCTGATTCATTAGAGAAGGTATTTATTTTGGCAAGTAGAATTGAAATCAAAATTGTGGCAACAAGGAAACCTACCACTCACATCTATAAATATGGAAGTGTTGATACTCCTAGACTTCCATAACCTACAATATTGACACCACAACAATTGGAAGAAAAAATAGCAAAAGGGATTTGCTATAGTTTTGATAGAAAATACACTAAAGGTCATAAGTGTGCTGAGAATAATTTATTTTACATATATTGTGAAGGAATAAGAAACTTCAAAAGAAGATGATATAATCTGGGAACCAACCCTATAGGAAGAAGAAATGAATCCGACCATATCCTGTAATGCATTGGCAGAAATTACCACTCCTCAAATTCTCGAGATAGAAGGACATATCAAGAATAAAAATGTAATAGTGTTGATTGATTCGCGTAGTACCCATAATTTTATTCATTGTAAGGTAGCCAAGGAATTGGATTTCTTCTTATACCCAAAACCAGAGTGTCAAGTGATGGTTGAAAATGGAGGAACTATAGATCTCTCTAGAAAGTGTCATAATATCAAGTTAACCATGGGGGAATATGTATTTAATATTCCAATTATCTCCATTCTAATGGGTGGTGTTGATGTTTTACTAGGAATATAGTGGTTACAATCTTTGGGGATGATAGCTTTTAATTTTCAAGAACTTTTCTTGAATTTTTTTTCGAAAGAAAAGGAAGTTGAATTACGTGGTATCACGGGGAAACCAGGAAAGATAATAAGCTCTAATGTCATGGCAAAGCTTCTAAAGAAAGAATAATGAGGCGTAATTACACAATTATGCTCACTAGAGTTTCAAACATCAAAATCATATATTTCTCCATATCTCCAAAAAGTATTGGACAATCATTCGAAGGTGTTTTAGACTCCCAAAGGACTCCCACCTATTTTTTATCATGATCATGATATTCATTTGATTCCTGGAAGTGTTCCTCCAAACATCAGGCCTTACAGGTATCCTTATGCTCAAAAGAGTGATATTGAACGTATGGTTGTAGAAATTCTGGAGGCTGGTATAATTCACTGCTCCAATAGTATTGGTGCACAAGAAGGATGGATCATGGCGTATGTGTCCAGATTATAGGGAGCTAAAAAAGCTCACTATTAAAGATAAATTTCCCATCCCCATCATTTATGAATTATTGGATGAATTACATGGAGAAATTTACTTCACCAAGCTGGATCTTCATTCTGCATATCATCAAATTAGAATGAAGACCGAAGAAATTTCAAAAACAACATTCAGAACTCATGAGGGTCATTATGAGTTTTTGGTCATGCATTTTTGCCTTACTAATTCACCTTCCACATTTCAAGGTTTGATGAATTCCATTTTCAAACCCTTCCTTAGAAAATTTGTGTTAGTATTTTTTGATGATATACTAATCTAAAACAAGTCTTGGAAGGATCATGTCTAACATGTTGACATGGTGCTCAAACTATTGGAGGAAACAATTATATGAAAAAACCTCCAAATGTTTCTTTGGAGTACAGGAGGTGGAATATTTGGGTCCTATTGTATCTCATGAGCGTGTTAAGGTAGACCTTAACAAAATTAAATCGATGAAGGAATGGAAAATCCCCACAACCATAAAGAATCTTTGAGGATTTATGGGGTTAAAAAGGTATTATCATAAGCTTGTTAAGAATAATGAGAGAATATTGACACCTCTAACATCATTACTGAAGAAAGATGCATTTTCTTGGACTCTAGAAGCAAATAAGGCCTTTTAACATCTTAAAGAGGCAATGTGCCAAGCACCAGTCTTAGCTATGCTAGAATTCACAAAATCTTTTACTGTGGAATGTGATGCTGCAGGAAATGGAATTGGTGTAGTTTTAATGCAAGAAGGAAGACCCATTTATTTTGAAAGTCTTCCAATCAAAGGAAAGTATTTAAAGAAACCTATTTATGGGAAGGAAATGTTGGCAATACTACATGCACTAAAGCAATGGCGACATTACCTAATGGGAATACACTTCAAAGTAAAAAAAGATGATGATAGTCTTAAGTACTTTTTGGAACAAATATTATCTTCAGAAGAGCAACAAAAATGGGTCACAAAGATGTTGCGTTATGACTTTGAAATCATCTACAAAAAAGGGAAGAAAAACATTGTTGCAGATGCAATATCACGAAAGGATGAGGATGTGGAAGCACTGCTTTGTACCATTTATATTATCCAACCTGAGTGGATAACCGAAGAAAGGGATGGATGGAATAATGATGAAGAGGTGTGGACACTCATTCAAAATTTGCAGAAAGATCCTAGTGCATCTGAAACATTTATCTGGAAAAATGATTTATTATGGTACAAAGATAGCTTATATATTTGTAATAATTCCCAACTCAAACAAAAGACTCTTTTGGAATTGCACACCTCTCCCTTAGGAGGGCACTCAGTATTTTTAAAAACTTACCTCGGGGTCAAGAAGGCTTTTGTTTGGGATGGCCTTAAATTTTATATTAAAAATATTTTGGCAGAATGTTTGGTTTGCCAACAAAATAAAGTTGAGACAATTAAGACCCAAATTATCTTAGAAACTGTATCCATTCCAAGTCAAAATTGGGAGGAGGTTTCAATGGATTTTATAATAGGTTTACCCAAGTCTGAAGGAAATACTCTCATCATGGTGGTAGTTTACAGAATTACAAAGTATGCACACTTTTGTGTGTTATCTCATCCATTTAAAGCTAGTACATTTGCTATTGCATTTATGGAAACATTCAAAAGCTACATGGAAACCAAAATATCATTGTAACTGATAGAGATCCTATTTTACAGGAAATTTTTGAAACCTGAAGTAGTCACAGAAACAATAAATCGATAGCTAGGAAATTGATCAATTTCAGAGTATCTCGTCAAGTGGAAGAACTTACCTGCTGAAGATTCGACATGGGAGGATGAGAATTTTATACAAAAGCATCTAGAACTACTCAAGCATTGAGGACAACACTTGTTTGAAGGAGAGGGGCATGATAGGTCCCTATAATACTAGGGTATTCCCTTATATTTCTTCTCATTATAACCCCCTTATTGTTATTTTTGTACCAATGTAGTCCCCATATTGTTATTATTGTGCCCCAAAGAAGCCAACTGTTTTTATTGCTGTGCCCTTACATTGTTATTATTATGTCTGCTAGGATTATATGGTGACCCATTGGAATCCTATGTATAGAAAGGAGGTTTTTTCATTTTTATCATCCAAGAATTGTTCATTTATGTAATGTAAAGGAGGTTTCCCCCTCGAAAAGGCTTATTTCTAAGTCATTGATCTATCGTTTCTTCTATTTTGTGAGATGGTTTCATAACATTTGGTATTAGAGCTTTGGATTATAGGATTTCATTGTTGTAAATAGGTCATCTTGGAATTTTTTCTATAACATTTGTTATGCAAAGGTTCAGAAGCTAATAGAAAAACCCGTTCAAGCTGAAATCCTAAGGAACCTCGGGTAAAAATTTCAGACCTTGGTTCGTAATATCTTCGGAGATATGATCTGTGGAAGTTATGGTTTTTGCAGGATCCATAATTTCACCTCAAACAAGTGACCGAGGGAAAATCATCATAACTTTTGTTTCAGGCATTGGATTGGAATTTTATAAAAAGTGCCTGAAATTGCATGAAATTTAGTTTTCTGTGTATCGATTTCAGAGGTGAAGGTCGAAACATGGACATGTGACACATCGTACAAGTTAAATCTACTGAACCAACCCATAATTATGTAATTGTGGGAGATCAAGCATAACTTTGCCTTGAAGAATAAAAATTAGGTCTGACTTGTGGCATTGGAAAGAAGATGCATAGGGATATGACAGGACCAAAGTTCAGATCTTGCAGATCCAAAATTACAAAGATACATCAGTTTCAATATCGAGCTCCTCAAAAGCAAGAAAAAGGTGTGTATTTTTTTTTTAATTGCATAAGTCTTGTTTGAAAAATCAATTTAAAGTGATTCCAAGGGAATATTGAAGCATATATATCAGTATTGGGTTTTAAAACGCCCCCCAAAAATAATTCCACACCCATTAAGCCCTCAAAACTCTCTACTATGACTCATGAAGAGGAAGAAGTGCAACATGATATATCAAAATTACAAAACCAAGTGCAACAAATTTTTCTCTCACAAGGAGTAATGACGAAAATGTAGTATACGAAACTCATGATGAGAAAAAAATAAATTTTAATCATAATTTCATAAAATCTAAGTTTGTATTGAAGATCCACCATATTCCAAAGATCGATATGAGGAAGTTCAATGGCAAGGATCCCATAACATGGATACTACATATGGATCAATATTTTGACCTCTGTAATGTTCAAAACACACAAAAGGTACGTATTGCAACTTTTATATTTAGAACAAAATACATTTGTACAGTATCGATGGATTTTCTCCCGTAAAAAAATTATCACTTGGTCAATTTTTACAGAGGAAATGATATCACATTATGAGGATACAAAGAGCAACACCTTCTTTATCCCATTGATAAATCTCAAACAAAAGGGTTCAATGGTGGAGCACATTGAGGACTTCCAAAAATTTAATATAAGGGTAAAGGATATTCTAGAGGAGCACAATATTGATGTCTTCATAGGGACTTTAAAGGATAACATCCAACATGAGGTTTGCCTTTGAGAACCTAATTCATTGGAGAATGAATTCAAGTTGGCAAGAAGAATTGAAAGAAAAATTATGGTGACAAGGAAGCCTACCACCCATATATATAAATATGGAAATTTTGATACTCCTAGACTTCCACAACCTTCAAGGTTAACACCACAACAATTGGAAGAAAAAATAGAAAAAGGGCTTTGCCATAGTTGCGATAGAAAATACACTAAAGGTCATAAATGTGATGAGAAGAAATTATTTTACATATATTGTGAAGAGGAGGAAGAAAAGGAACAAGAAACTTCAAAATAAGAGGATACACACCAGGCACCAACCCTAGAGGAATAATGAATGAATTTGACCATATCTTGTAATGCATTGGCAGGAATTACCACTCCTCAAACTCTCAAGATTGAAGGACATCTCATGAAGAAAAATCTAATAGTGATGATTGATTCGGGTGGTAACCATAATTTTATTCATTGCAAGGTAAAGAAGGAATTGAATTGCTTCCTATACCCAGCACCAAGGTGTCAAGTGATGGTTGCAAATGGAGGAACTATAAATTGCTCTGGAAAGTGCCATAATATCAAGCTAATGATGGGGGAATATGTATTGAATAGTCCAATTCTATCAATTCCAATGGGTGGTGCTGATGTTGTACTAGGAGTACAATGGTTACAATCTTTGGGGACGGTAGCTTTAATTTTCAAGAATTTTTCTTGAATTTTTTTCGAAAGGAAAGGAATTTGAATTACGTAGTGTCGCAGGGAAACTGGGAAAGATAATCAGCTCTAATTTCATGAAAAATCTTCTGAAGAAACAACAACGAGGCATAATTGTACAATTATGCTCACTATAGGTCAAACATCAAAATCATCTATTTCTCCAGATCTCCAAAAATTATTGGACAATCATTCCAAGGTGTTTGAGACTCCCAAAGGACTCCCAAATATTCGTGATCATGATCATGCTATTAATTTGATTCTAGGAATTGTTCCTCCAAACATCAAGCCTTACATGTATCCTTATGCTCAAAAGAGTGAGATTGAACGTATGGTTGTATAAATGCTAGAGGCTAGTATAATTCAAACTAGTCAAAGTGATTTCTATGCTCCAGTAGTATTGGTGCACAAGAAGGATGGAACATGGTGTATGTGTCCGGATTATAGGGAGCTCAAAAAGATTATTATTAAAGATAAATTTCCAATCCCCATCATTAATGAATTATTGGATGAATTACATGGAGCAGTTTACTTCACCAAGTTGGATCTTCATTCTAGATATCATCAAATCAGAATGAAGACTAAAGACATTTCGAAAACAAAATTCAGAACTCATGAGGTTCATTATGAATTTTTGGTCATTCCTTTTGTCTTTAATAATGCACACATTTCAAGGTATATTACAGATAAAGGTGTTCATGCTCTGGAACCAAATAATTAAGCAAGTTAAAGTGCAATGGAAGCACTTTGGGCCTGATGAAGCTACATGGGAGATGGCAAATCAGATTCGGGCTATGTATCCTTCATTGTTTTCCGGTTGAGGCAAATTAGTTTTGGTATAATTTTTTGGTATGTGTTTCGATATATGTTTTGATGTGATGTTCAAGTATATGGACATATATATAGATGTAAATATTTCCATGAGATATGTTATAAAGCTCCGATATGCGGTATGGGTGTAATGTCATTATAGTTGTAATGTTGGTATGTTGGTATGTTGTTATGTTGTCGTGTTGGATTTCTTTTCAACATAGTGATCATTGTAAATACTGCATCAAGCTATGTTTTAAAGCTCCATGGGAAGTATGTTTTCTTTATAATGGTTTTTCTTAGGTATATGTGTGGTTAAACATCGAGTATGGTGTCCCCCAAGGGGGAGGGTTCTCTAATAGTCCTAGTGAAAATAATAACCATAGTTTATGGGACACTTATTCCAAACTGAATTTTTGGACAAAACATCCTAGTGAGGGTGTTCATCGGTTTATTATGGCTAAGGAAATTGGAAAAGGCTAAGGCTAAGACTTTGGAAAGGAAAAATGGCATTTTTGGAAATTTACTTATGAAAATAATGAAAAATAGGAGAAAAGGAAGGTGAAAAGTCACAAGTTGCATGTGAGGAGGAAAATAAAGGAAAATAATGGAAAATGAATAAAATAGAGGCCTAATTGATAAAAAGGCTTCTAAGGATTAGTTGGTACCTTTTGTCAGTTCAATTTAGTAGCTCTCTCATTATTCGCTCTCTTTATCTCTCACTCTTGGACGCTTATATTTTTCTTGGAGCACTTGGACATTAGATCAAGAAAGGAAAAAGAAGGGAAGAGGAAGGAAGGCGAAAACAAGGAAGAGCAGGATCAATCAGCTTCAACATGATTCTTTGCAGGTATCGATTTGCATGTGTGATTTCCTTTATATATTTGGCATGCATCGTATTGCATGTGGTTCTTTTTTGTCATGGGATGGGTTTTTCTAGATGTGACAATGCTTTCAGCCCAGTCTTTCCATTTCTGGATATCCATGGTGTGATGGGGTTCTCATGTTTTGTTTGAGCTATATTTCCAAATGGATTCGAATCTGAGTGATGTGGATCTTCGAAATGAATAACACATGGCCTAGTGTTCCTTGAACCAAACTGTGGGTTCTGATAAAGCCACTGGCCTAATGACCCCTGAACCAAATTGTGGGTTGCCTTAAAGCCAGGTATTGTGTGCCTCGGTGGGCCTAGGAATCCTCGATCGGTTAATGGCGAGATATACGATAAATTATAGAGGTGGGTTCTCTCCATCATGCCTAGGAATCATGAGTTGGGATATACGGTAAATCTAGGAGAGTGGGTCTTAGTTTAGGGCTTAGTGATCTAGTGTGGATTGCGGTAAAGCCTGAGAGACTAAGAGATAGGAAAATTCCACAAAGTGTAGGTGGAGAAATTGGATGGCATCCATGCTTGTTTGGGCCCAATTATCCGATGGAGATCATGGTAAATACTATTATTACATGTTTATTGTTTTGGCCTAATGATCCAATGTGGATTTTGGTAAACCCTGATTTCTATTGATGAGGGTGAAGTGGTTTAGCCTCAGGATACTCTCGTTGGTTCTTTTGGTTTGATTCCCACATTGATGCTTCGTATATGGCATGGGGTTGATTGGCTGAAGAGAGATTTGGCTCATCCAATCTATGGTCGGGTGGAACGTGCTAGCCCCATCCCGGGTTAGATTTTGTATTAATTAATAAGAGGTTCTCTCCCTAAAATATTATGTGTAAACGTACTAGTTTATCTGTGGATTATATGATTGATGTATCCTTGATAATTTTATTGTTATTATGTTGGTTATAAGCATGTATTATGACAACGATGATGTATGTCTCTCCTCATGTTTGATTTGTAAATTAATGAACAATTTAGCTCTAACCTAATAGATGATAATGCAACTAATGATATAAGGGAACAATGCTTCTTAGATATTCTCAGATAATTATGAGACCTCTATGCTTAGGTCTACTATTTAAACATGTAGATTGCATATTTGTGACATGTTTGACGAAATGTATGTCAATATTAGTAGGGTTCCAGTCAAGTCCTTGTCTATGTTTTTGAAAATGTATCATTTTTTTGTTGTTATAATTCATTTCTAAACTTTTCATTGAGTTCTGGGTAATGACCTGGGCTCTGGACTTGAAAAAGTGGCTAAAATCCAGGGGACGCTGGCATAGTTTTGTGGGAAAATTTCCTTGGACGCATGCATGCCTATGATGTGGGAGCATCCAAAGCCTCCTAGATGCACCCATGCCTATAATGTGGGAGCATCTGGGGGTTTAATGGTCCAAAAACTCAGTGGGACCCAGGAGCTAGTTACCTAAGTGGTTGGGATGGTTCTTGGGAGTCTTGTTGCTAATGTGGAAGGTATGTGTGATCTGTTTCCATCGATTCCACTTCCTGAGGTCACCTAGGAGGTTGAATCAGTTCATAGTAGCCTCTCTTCACATTTTAACCTCGGTTGGTTGGTTACTTGGGTATATGTGGGAGGAGGGTGTTAAATTTTGGCTTCAATCCCACTTCTTCACCCCTGTGAACAACACCCAATGCAATGAGTGCTAAGTGGACTATTCAAAAATCATGAGAAATTATTCAGTTATGACTAACTCTCATGGAAATGGTCATAGATGAATGACCTACTTAACGCAGTTAAATCCCAAAAATGATATCTAATATAATGCACTGCGAAAACCCGTCATACTTAAAATACAAAGAGTAACGGGAGCTCTACTTGAATGGTTCATGAAGCACAATACTTGCTAAGGTTTTGAAAATAGGGTAGCAAGATAAGTGGGCTTGATTGTGGGGAAAACTCCACAGTTAAGCACGCTTGAGCCAAAGGAGTTCTGGGATGGGTGACCTCCCCGGAAGTCATGGTTACCAGGTGCAAGCCCCGAAAGTGATGATTGACGCTATGTGATTCATTTCACTAGTTTCAATCCCACTTCTTCACCCCTGTGAGCATCACCCGATGCAATGAGTGCTAAGTGGACTATTCAAAAATAATGAGAAAGTGTTTGATTATGACTACCTCTCATGGAAATGGTCATAGATGAATGACTTACTTAACGCAGTTGAATCCCAAAAATGATATCTAATATAATTCACAGCGAAAACCCCTCATACTTAAAATACAAAGAGTAAAGGGAGCTCTACTTGAATGGTTCATGAGGCGCAATACTTGCTAAGTTTTTGCAAATGGGGTAGCAAGCTAAGTGGGCTTGATTGTGGGGAAAACTTCACAGTTAAGCATGCTTGAGCCAGAGGAGTTCTGGGATGGGTGACCTCCAGGGAAGTCCTGGTTACTGGGTGCAAGCCTTGAAAGTGATGATTGACACTATGTGATTCATTTCACTAGTTTCAATCCCACTTCTTCACCCCTGTGAGCATCACCTGATGCAATGAGTGCTAAGTGGACTATTCAAAAATCATGAGAAATTAGTCAGTTATTACTACCTCTCATGGAAATGGTCATAGATGAATGACTTACTTAACGCAGTTGAATCCCAAAAATGATATCTAATGTAATGCACAGTGGAAACCCCTCATACTTAAAATACAAAGAGTAAACGGAGCTATACTTGAATGGTTCATGAGGCGCAATACTTGCTAAGGTTTTGCAAATGGGGTAGCAAGCTAAGTGGGCTTGATTGTGGGGAAAACTCCACAGTTAAGCACGCTTGAGCCAGAGGAGTTCTGGGATGGGTGACCTCCCGAGAAGTCTTGGTTACTGGGTGAAAGCCCTGGAAGTGATGATTGATGCTATGTGATTCCTTTCACTAGTTTCAATCCCACTTCTTCACCCCTGTGAGCATCACCCGATGCAATGAGTGCTAAGTGGACTATTCAAAAATCATGAGAAATTAGTCAGTTACGACTACCTCTCATGGAAATGGTCATAGATGAACGAATTACTTAACATAGTTGAATCCCAAAAATGATATCTAATATAATGCACTGCGAAAACCCCTCATACTTAAAATACAAAGAGTAAAGGGAGCTCTACTTGAATGGTTCATGAGGCGCAATACTTGCTAAGGTTTTTAAAATGGGGTAGCAAGCTAAGTGGGATTGATTGTGGGGAAAACTCCACAGTTAAGCACGCTTGAGCTAGAGGAGTTCTGGGATGGGTGAGCTCCCGGGAAGTCTTGGTTACCAGGTGCAAGCCCCGGAAGTGATGATTGACACTATGTGATTCATTTCACTAGTTTCAATCCCACTTCTTCACCCCTATGAGCATCACCCGATGCAATGAGTGCTAAATGGACTACTCAAAAATCATGAGAAATTAGTCAATTACGACTACCTCTCATGGAAATGGTCATAGATGAATGACTTACTTAACGCAATTGAATTCAAAAAATGATATCTAATATAATGCATTGCGGAAACCCCTCATACTTAAAATACAAAGAGTAAAAGGAGCTCTACTTGAATGGTTCATGAGACACAATACTTGCTAAGGTTTTGCAAATGGGGTAGCAAGCTAAGTGGGCTTGATTGTGGGTAAAACTCCACAGTTAAGCACGCTTGAGACAGAGGATTTCTGGGATGGGTGACCTCCCGGGAAGTCCTGGTTACCGAGTGCAAGCCTCGGAACTGATGATTGACGTTATGTGATTCATTTCACTAGTTTCAATCCCACTTATTCATCCCTGTGAGCATCACCTGATGTAATGAGTGCTAAGTGGACTATTCAAAAATCATGAGAAATTAGTCAGTTACGACTACCTCTCATGGAAATGGTCATAGATGAATGACTTAATTCACACAGTTGAATCTCAAAAATGATATCTAATATAATGCACTGCGGAAACCCCTCATACTTAAAATACAAAGAGTAAAGGGAGCTCTACTTGAATGGTTCATGGGGCGCAATACTTGTTAATATTTTGAAAATGGGGTAACAAGCTAAGTGGGCTTGATTGTGGGGAAAACTCCAAAGCTAAACATGCTTAAGACAAAGGATTTCTGGGATGGGTGACCTCCCGGGAAGTCCTGGTTACCGGGTGCAAGCCTCGGAAATTATGATTGATGCTATGTGATTCATTTCACTAGTTTCAATCCCACTTCTTCACCCCTGCGAGCATCACCCGATGCAATCAATGCTAAGCGGACTATTCAAAAATCATGAGAAATTAGTCAGTTACGACTACCTCTCATGGAAATATTCATAGATGAATGACTTACTTAACGCAGTTGAATCCCAAAAATGATATCTAACATAATGGTTGTTAGATGAAAAGAGTAAAACATTGACAATTTTTTATATGTTAATGTGCTTCGTATTTTCAATGTAGTCAACGATAGACTCCATTTTAGTTTTTAGAACTCCCTCTATGTAAAGTGGCATTTTTCTTTACATATTACATAGACTATAGTCAACACATAAGGCTTATAGTACACTTAGTAACTTGATACAACCATTTGTTCCTTGATGTGGTACATTCTAGCTACTACACATAATAAAACAAATCTATATATCATTTTATGTTTGTTTTACAGTGTATGGATTATATATACAAAGTATACTTGAAATACATTCTCCCTTATATTTGGAAATATTATTGATGGCACATGAAAGCTAAATCTATATATCATTTTTTGTTGGTTTTACAGTGTATGGATTATATATACAAAGTATACTTGAAATACATTCTACCTTATATTTGGAAATGTTATTGATGACACATGAAAGCTATGAATGAGAGCCCTTTTCCCTTGTATCTACCTACAATTCAGAGATAATCCAAAATAAATTTTCATATGATAAATATTAAGAACGATTATAAAGCCATGAAATGTTTTTAAAGATTTTGAGGACATATAAGTCAATTTTCATTCCTTTGAAAGAACCATTTCTTAAATGGTTTTAAAAAATTTCATGGAAATGGGTGAAATTTCCTCTAATTTCCAACCATCATTTGAAGCATAAAAGGTCATATCCATTTGTTCATCCTCATTTTTTAATCTCATACCTTTTTTTTCTAATTCTAATGAACAAATACACTAATTATGCAACTCTATTCTTAATAGTTCTACAAATATGTTGGACTTTGATAAGTAGAAATGCATCATTGCATCCTCCCTTGTTTTTTTTATTCTAAGGAAAATATCTATTTGGACTCTTTCTAAAAGAACCTCTATAATCAAATAATTAGAACATTTTATATTTATAGTCTTAGTGAAAGGACTTTCCATTTCATCCTTTTTCACGAATGTCATGAGGGACTTCATGTCAATTTGGTAACTCATTCATGAAACAATGTATTTTATAACTAGCTTATCTATGTGTAGAAAAATTATTAGTATTTCCCATCTGGCCTTTCCATAAATCCAATACTATGTCCCTATTGTATTTATCCATTGTTTTTTTTTTATTATCCCAATCAAGCCTTCCACGGATGAGTGATTCGTCCCTGTAATATCCTTACCCATCCCAAGCATGTACATTACCTTGAAGATAAGGTTAAAATAAATTATCAACTTGTTTGTGTTGAGAAACAAGTGCAACGTAGTCTAGCGATTAATTCCTCTTCTTGATAATTACTTGTGAAAAATAGATGTCTTCTTATTTCTTCTTTATGTATTCTTCATCAAGAAATTATACATTTTTTCAATCATTCAAGAAAATAGAGATCACAATGAGACAAGAGACACAAGAAATTAGGCGAGTGGCCAGGGGAAAACCTATCAATCCTTTCCTTATAGAATAAAATAAAAATGATAGATATACAAGCCAAGAACAATACCAAAGTGCCACCAAGATACCAATTGAAACCCTCCTCCAAGTCACCTTCAAAATTCAAAGTCAACGTTGGTCAAAATGCTTCAAATCTGGTCAAGCTTCAGAATTATGGACCTAGAACTAGGGATGAATTTCGAGCTACAATTACCTCAAAAAAAATTGACTCTTTCCACAGGAAAACATTCCTCTCACGCATGTGAACTACAGTAGTCAAATATTTGGTCAACGAGGGAACATTCTTCTTATTTTTGGCTTGTCTTCTATCTCCTTTGGCTCGACTTCTTCTCCTCATTTTCTAGATTCATATATGCTTCTTATGTGATGAGTGAATAATCTTCCAAGTAGGTCAAACTTGTATTGTATATATAGTTATCCAAGAGGGTTGAATAGATTCCAGTTGTAGGTCTAGGCCGACTTGTCCAAGGAGGGCCGACTTGGTCATATTGTGGACTTATGAATCATACTAAAAATTCAAATTATTTTTCTTTAGACATGACATAAATAAATTTCTTTTGACTTTTACTCTAGCATGAAACACATGCTTGAGAAATTATAATGAATACATCAATGACAAATATATAGTATGAATACCAAACCTATTTATAACTTCAACACTCCCTCTTAACAAGGGAGGTATTCATAATGAATCATTGGGATATTCTCAAGTTTAAATATTCTTATAAGAAAAGATCCAAATTAATAAGCATCATCATAACGAACATTTTCAAATTACCAAGGCCTTGACAAGTAAGCTCTATCTCTCTACTAGATTAAGGAACAATGTTGGGAGGAATTCAATAGGACACCACACAACTACCTATATGAAGAACATACTCTGCCTAGGTTCACCAAAGTATGTACTCCACAAGACCATTTCCTACTTGTCATAAGGAAATTTCGGTCCTCCGGGCCATTCTTAAACTGGGTCAATTTACTTGACTTAGGGTTTTAGTCCTAATTGGTCATAATACATGACATAAGAATGTTAGTCCATGATGATTATCCAATATATCATCCTCCCTATCCTTTTCCATGTACTTGACTTAGGGTATTATTCCTAGTCACGGTACATGACGTAGGGATAAAGTATGTGTCCAACCTCACTCCCTCTCAACCTAGGAGGAGTTATCCACAAGCCTAAGCTTGTTTCGTAAGAAGCTTTTTTAAATCAACTACATGCTCATCTATGGAGATCTATTGTATATTTCTTGGCTCCTATCTGCACCATATCTCAAATTGAAATATGTTTCAACCTTCCATTAAAAATCAAGTTTTCTAACAATCTTCAAAAATCTTCAACTACTTTAATCATTACAAAGTATTATGGTAAAATCCAGCAGGCCTTCAAATAGTTCATAAAATATTTTATGAAGACAAATTGATTCATTGCTAATTGAACATATTATCCTATCTTTTGCCTCTGTATTTCCATTGCAACAATATCTTGCTTTATGATCTTTCAAGAAGTCGTGTCAAATCCTAAGCAAAAACAATCATTAGTAGTAATTTTTCTCATCATCATCACTACTAGTCGGATCAATGTACCCTTTAATTAAATGTATTAAGGAATCAATCAGCTATCAGTATAATGATGGATATTGATACTCCCCAAATTTTTTTAATATAGGTTTCCATGGGTCTGTAATCCATCATTCTAAACTTCTGGAGGATCTTGATTACATGCTTCCCTTGACCAAGGAAATTCTCACAAGTTTTTTGTCAAGTACTAAGTAGTTGTGGATTTATCCAATATTGTCCATGTCACATTATTCTTCCATATACTTCTGAATTCAATATCATTTACTTTAATTTTATGAGTTATTTGAACCACTCAATTGATCCAAAGTACAAGGTTTTCTATAATCATGAGTCTCCTCTTTCCATATCCTTCACAAATTTGGGCTATATCTTCCAACTATGATATGAAATACTTCTATTTAACGAGAGAACCTTCTCAAATATTGCTTTTATACTACCATAATTGCGTGCTAGATCTTAACTTCTTTAATGAATGCATACTTCAAACTTTTTTCTCCTTCTATATTCAAGAATGTCTTGTTGTTTTACTATGTCCTTTTGTTTCTTTCATCTGTTGTCAAAGTCTAGGAAACCGTAGCCATTATCTTGTAAAGTTTTCTCCCTGTTAAACTGAAATGATTTGTACTATTCAAAGTTATGTATTCTAGCATTATCATTTCCTTTATTCTTTTATGTATGGGTTCAAATCAACTTCACTGGAAGTTAACTCTTTCTAGTTGGAAGAATCTTCTTAAATTTTCACTTTGAATTTCTATCATGCTACAAGTAAGGTTTCGCCTTTCAAAACAAATAGACCACAAATTTAGAGATAGACTTCTTAAAATGCTATTTATTTTTCTCTTCTTCCATATATCAAAGCCATGGCTTCCTTCTAGTAATTCTTCAAAGGATCGACTCTTTCTATAGATGACCAAGAGCCCTCTCTTAATTTCAATCCCTTTCATCTAAACAAACTTCTAGTTGTGAATCAAAAATATATTAGCTCTCATAGTTTACGTAATTTATCTTCTAAACACGAAATTAAAAGTAATATTTTACTTCAAGCTTGGTACAAGAGTGGATGTAGCATTATGTATGCCTGACATGTTCTTCATCAACTTTTAATAATAGAGATCCCTATGATTTTCGTCCTTGTGTTTCTTTGGAGATTCTTCATCTTCATGTGTTAATGCTTCATTTATTTCCTTCCTCTTCATGTCCTTAGGGTTCTTAGGAACATCTCTCCTATAGTGTACATATTCATGACATCCAAAGCCTTGGACTTTGTACATGTCTTTATTTCCTTGAGATTTTTTAACATAATTTTTGTTTTGAGATCCAAATTTCTTCTTTGATCTACTTGCAAAAGATTGAGAATATTCATTATGAGGTTGAGTATTATTTTTGGCCTTTAGTATTGGTTACTCTAAAGTGAAAGAAACCCATAACTCTTCAAAGGTAGGATTTTCCTTTCTAGCATAAATGCCTCCAGAAAAATCATCCCAAGTTTCTGGTAAAGCATTGATTATATCAGTGATCAATTCAGAATCAGATATAGTTTCACCAACCCCTTAAACTTGATCTCTAATTTTTTATATCTTCACAAAATATGAAGCCACATTGTCCTAATTTTTTATACTTGTTCCATATATTTTATTTCTTAAATATATCGTATGATATGTTGTGTTGATGTAGTACAAGTTAACCAAGGTATCATAAAATTCCTTGGATGTAGACAATTTTGAAACAAACTTTGATGAGGCGATCTTTGATGGATTCAAAGATAATCCTTTAAGCTCTTATTTCTCCCTTATTATAATTTTATACTTATTGAGCATTTTTTTAATCTAGTGTTGGAACTTTTCCTTCAAAAAATCCCATGACTTCAATTTCTAAAAGGACTAAATCATTCCTCTTCTTCCAAAATTTGAAATTATATGCTCCTTCAATTTTGTTTCCCTCCTTACAAACATATTCCATTTGATTGTAATTATCAGAAATATAGAATAGAATATAGCTTACTTGAAAGTTAGATAGAATTGCTACAATAATTTCTTTAAGACTACCAACAAATTGTGATATTCAAGCTTCGTTTCTTCACTTTAGCTCTGATACCATGTTGAGAAACCAAGTGAAATGTATTCTAACACTTAATTCTTCTTCTTGTTAATTAATTGTGAAAATTAGATGTCTTATTATTTCTTCTTTATATCTTCTTCATCTAGAAATTATACATTTTTTCAATCATTTAAGAAAATAGACATCATAATGATACAAGATACACCATAAATTAGGCTAGTGGCCAAGGAAAAACCCATAAGGGGAAAAAACAACAATAATTTCCTTATATAATCATATCAAAAGGAGAGATATCCAAGCCAATACCAACACCATATTACCACCAATATACCAAGTCAAACCCTTCTCCAAGGCACCTTCAAAATTAAAAGTCAATGTTGGTCAAACAACTTCAAATCTTGTCAAACTTTAGAATTTTAGACCTACAACTAGGGTTGAATTTCGGCATGCAATCACCTCAGAAAAATTTGGATCTTTCCACTTAAAAACAATCCCCTCACACATGTGAACTACAATATTCAAATATTTGGTCAACAAGGGAATAGTCTTCTTATTTTTGGCTTGTCTTCTCTCTCCTTTGACTCAGCGTCTTCGCCTCCTTCGCTAGATTCAGATATGCTTCTTGTGTGATGAGTGAATAATCTTCCATGTAGGTCAAACTTTTATTTTATATGTAGTTTTCCAAGATGGTCGAATAGGTGTCACTTGGAGGGCTAGACTGACTTGGTCATCTTGTGGACTTATGACTCATACTAAAAATTAAAATTAGTTTTCTTTTAAATGTCCAAATGGGGCATGACATAAATAAATTTTCTTTTGATTCAAACTAAATTATTTTTTACTCTAGAATAAAGAATAAAAAAATAAAATACTTGACAAACTATAATAAATATATAAATGATAAATATACATATTATGAAGACCAAACCTAGCTATAGCTTCAAAAATTTGCACTGCCCAAAAGCACTTATATGAGAAATAAGCATGTCTCATATATACTATGTATTATGATTAAGAATATTATGACTAATATCATATCTAAAGATCACATTGATTCTTCAAACAAAAGATGTCCTTGATACTGTTGTCCCAAAAAATGATCTCCCATATTATGGAAATTCCAAAGAGGAAGGCCACCAACTTGATGTTGAAAGGGTATACAAAAGTTATTTTTCAAGTGTACCTAAGATTTCAAGTTCACAATATCCTTCACTACACTACCTTACTTTAACCATTGATATGCTCTCTTTTAAAATGACCACTGAAAAATTCCCTTACCTTCATTTATGAAGAGCTAATTGAATGGATTTATTTTCGAAAATAAAGTTATAAATAACCTTAAATGTTGTATTCTATGATGCGGTGATGAAATGCATAACTACTTATGTCTTTCCAAAAGCAACTCTATGTAACTTTATTCAAGTATACATTTAGTGCAATAATTCCACTTTGCATTTATTGATGCAATTGATTAAAACTATAATATATTTATATAATCACTCCATAATAAGAAAATGGTGAAAGAAACAAACTCAACTACAACAATTCCATTCGCAAATAGAAATTGAATAAAAAATTAATATTTCTTAGCATTCAAAATGAAAGAATATAGAAAACTATACTATTAAACAATGAAAACATACTACACTACAAAAGAACAAGGGTTCATTTACGCTCTTACCTTAGTGGGCCCTTACCCAAGGAAGTTCCAAGAACCTTTAAGTAGAATTAGATCATAAATTATAATAAAATATCATTGGTCAATAATAAAAATGGCACATAAGTATTCACTTCTCGATTTTCTTTATTCATGGTCCTTTTGGAAGCTGAGAAGACATTTGAACTAGAATAAGCAATACAGAAGAAGAACTAACTCTACAAACTTATCTAACTAAAATATGTATGTGTAGCTAGCTAAGTTTGTAGAGTTAGTTTTTCTTCCATATTGCTTATTCTAGTTCAAATTTCTTCTCGGCTTCCAAATTGAAAATGGATAGAGGAAATCAAGATGTTATTACTTATGTGACTATTTTATTATTGACCAATAATATTTTATTATCATTTATGACTTACACACACACATAAATATGTATTTGTGTCCACAAACCCACACATAAATGTGTATGTGTGTCCACAAACACACACATATATATTGATAAAGTTATAGATTCTATAGAAGAGAATTCAATGGCTTCATCATTAATTCCTATGATTGAACATGTTGTCTACTTGGATAAACATACCTTCAGTCATAGCTAAACTTGGAATTATGAACTTTATCTCTTTGACTAACCTGATCCTTTGTCACGATCGAGCTCCTAGAAATATTAACTCTTGGTTGATTAATAACTCATTTCATGATACTTGACTTCTTGCCCTAGTACTCCTCACATATCTATGAGGTATACATAGTCATTTATAGAAGAAAGTGATGTGTTTCAAAGTTAGGTTAGCTGAGGAAGCATGTGTGTAAGCACAATACCTAAAGATTATAGGAAATAATAAAGGATGACTAAGTGGTTCAAACAAAAGGGCCACCAATATTATTCTAGGGCGGGGAAGAAGAAGTGGTTAGTAAAGGACAAGAATACAACAACTAGACATATATGCAAGGATCCAAACGACCACTATAACCATTTTGATATCAATTGTAACACTAAATATATGTGTGTTAAGTCCCTATATTAATAGTTTAGTCCATTATTATGTTAGTGTATCCCCCCTTATTGTTATTGTTGTACCCCTGTAACTGCCATATTGTTATTATTATGCCCTTAAATTATTATTGTTAAGTCGGCTAGGATTACATTGTGGCCCCATGGACTCCTATATATAGAAGGGAGGTTTTTTCATTTGTATCATGCAAGAATTGTTCATTCATGTAATGTATTAGAGGTTTCCCCCTCGAAGTGGCTTATTTATAAGGGGTTGATATCTCTTTTCTTCTATTTTTGGAGCTGGTTTCACAACATTTGGTATCAGAGCTTTGGATTCTAGGGTTTCGCTGCTCCAAACAGGTCATCGTGGAATTTGCGCTATAACTTTGTTTCTACGAAGGTTCATAAGCTAAAATTTTTAGAGTGAGAAGCAGAAATCCTGAGAAACACTGTCGCAAAATTTCAGAGCTTGGTTCACAATATTTTCGGAGATATGATCTGTGGAAGTTAGAGCATTTTGCAGGCTCTTGAATTTAACCTAAAAAAGTCATCATGAAATTTTCGCTATAACTTTATTTCTACAAAGATTCAGAAGCTAAAAATTTTAGAGAGCGAAGCTGAAATCCTAAGGCACATAGTAGCAAAATTTTAGAGCTTGTTTCGCAATATTTTTGGAGATATAATCTGTGGAAGTTAGGTATTTTTCAGGCTCCTGAATTTCATCTCAAAGAGGTGATCGTGGGAAAAACGTCATAACTCTCTCTCTCTGAGGATCGAATTGAGATTATGTAAAAATTGGTTGCAAGCACTCAGACTGTAGTTTCTTCTATATCTATTTCAGAGCTAAAAAAGGAAACAGTGACACGTGACAAGTCGTACAATTTCACTCTACTAAAATAGTCCATAATTAGGTCATCGTAGGAGATTGGGCATAACTTTGTCTTCAAGAATCCAAATCAGGTCAGACCTGTGGCATTCAAAATAAGATTCAGAGAACTACGCCAGATCCAAATTTCAGATATTGAAGATCTGAAATCACAGAGATAATTTAGTTTCAATATCGAGCTCCTCAAAATCAAGAAAAAGGTGTGTATTTGGTTTTTAAAATTGCATAACATTTGTTTGAAAAAAGCAGTTTGAAGTGATTCCAAGGGCATATTTTAAAATTTTGATCAGTATTGGGTTCTCTAATGCCTCCAAAAAATAATTCCATACCCATTAAGCCCTCAAAAATCTATACTATGACGCATGAAGAGGAAGAATTGCAGTATGAGATATCAAAATTATGGTACCAAGTGCAACAAATTTTGATCTTACGAAGAGCAACCAAAGATGACATAAATGGTTTAAAAGTAGAAATGGAGGCTAAGTTGGATGGATTGAAGGATCAAATAATAGCTAATATGGATGCTAAATTAGTGGAATATGACATCGAGCATCAACAACAAGTTCTCCAACTCTCAAAGGATAACCTAATTTTGGTGTAGAATCTAATGAAACAACAGGAATATCAACATCACATCGAAAGAAGTTCTGAAGCAGTCACAGAAACAATAACTCGACAAGTACAATCAATTTCAGAGTATCTCAGCAAGTGGAAGAAATTTCTTGTAGAAGGTTTTTTATGGGAAAATCTACATTAAGGCCTCAGGTTGAAAGACCTAACAGAGGGGATGGAATGTCATCACAAGAAGGACTTTGATTACCAACTTCTATGCTTTAAACTAGAAAGTGAGGATTGTGGACCTTACCCATTTATCCTTCGTTTGTAGTAGATTTCGTAGGGTGCAAACCCCCTGCTACTCCTCGTGCTCTAAAACCTGTAAATCGGTCAAGAACAAGCACAAAAACTAGTTTTACAGCATATATGTCCTAGATGTTAGCAGATTAACATACATGATCTCATAAAGGTAACATGAAATAAATTATTCAATATTATTAAGCATGTATAAGAGATACATAACACATGAACATCAGGAACAAGATGGTACTTATTTTATTTATAACATGTATAGAAAGTAATAATGGAGAAATCACCTGAGATCTACCATGACCTTGAGCAAAACGTTCCTCCAGATTTGTCCAGCCCTAGCCTCACAAAGATTCTTCTATAAATGGTGCACAAATGATGTCACATAGAATGAGGGTGATCATCACAAGGAAATAAGGGTTTCCTGAAACTTGGGAAGTGCATGAGGCATAGGGGAAATATCATACTTGATCAGGGCTATAACAAGCTATAATATCAATAATATTCTCTCTCCTCCCTTAGGCCATTCCCTTGAGGTGTATTTATACTTCCTCAAATTAGTTTTTTCAGTTAGGGAACAATTAGGCCACGAGATGAGGTAGCTAAGTTACAGGGAAAACCATAAACACCGCCTTAATAATAAGGAAATTATATATTTTTTAATATTTTAAATAGCATATGTGGGTCAGCTACAGATGGATCCGCGAGTGCACGCGGAAAAACTGGGTAAAGTCACGTATGGATTTTAAAATATTGTTTTTTTTAAGAGATGTGACCAAGTCTAAATGGAAGGGTTTCCCAAGGCCAATGCATAAGTCATCAAGTATATAGAGGTGATAAATGATGCTACAACAACATTCCCATATTTGAATGCCAGATAGATGTCGATTTCGTAGATAGATGGTTAAATCTGTTGGAAGGATATTTTTTGGTTCATGACTTTTCCAATCGGGAAATATTACTTTTTCACTCCTCAAAGTCACCCCCATGTCAAGGATTGGTGCTAAACCTATTGTGAACAGAAGGATGAGAGGGAACCCTCATTGTTTTCAGCCGCACCCACTTGGAATTCTTTCCAAGATGCCATCAAGGAACAATATTACTCTATCAGGAGCTATGAAGATAAATACATAAAGTGGACCACACTGCGGCGGGGAAGGGACCAAGACGTCAGAGTTCATAAATATTTTTCATACCATTCGCACAAATTTAGGTATCAAGGACTATGAGTAGAATTTAAACTCAATTACTGCGATTATCTACACAAGTACATCCAGGATGAGAGTTCATTGCAAAAATACCAATAAGAGTTCGTTGAAAAAGACGTAAGCGAATTGAATCATCGATTATTGAATTAGACGCACACCAGAGGTGATAAGTCATAATGTGATTTGACGGATCCTCTCCTGACTTACCCTTGAATTTCGGTATATCACTGGGCAACTTATGCAGCATTGGCGGCCAATACTAATGATATAAAATTGGATCATTCGTAAGGCGTGACAAATCAGGTAAATCCAAAGTTGCAATAAATGGTAACTGACGGTTAGGGTCGCGAAAACCTTGCATAACAAGAGCAGTTCTGGGAGGAGGATACCCAGGATAACTGGGAATCAGATTTTTATTAGGAATGGTATAACCCCCCGGGAAACCAGGATTAACCGGACCAAACTGTGGTTTTTGAGGCTGTTGATAAGTATAGCCAGGGTACAGTTAATACTGATAAACTGGGTTTTGTGAAACGGGACCGGATTGATATTGTCCCTGGTACGGTTGATACGTGAATTGCAATTGACTTGTGACAATCGTACTTTTACCAGCTTGTCCTGTAGGTATATGGACCGAATTCTGAACTATAGGTCCTGACTGGGGTACAGAGACTTAAGGGATTTGCAAGGATGCAGGGATAGAAGAAACCAGAGCTACACATACTCTAGAAATAGGTGTTATAGGTTGAACAGATGTTGCAGTAGTTGCAGCAATTTGAGGCAGAGCCTGAGGTGTATTAGGCCCAGATTGCTGAACAGAACCAGGTGCAGGGATTTGAACAGTAGGTTGGACAAGTTGCTGGGTTGGACCAGAAACCAAAGGTTGTCCAGGTTGAGTAGACAACTGCACATTTTGTTGCATATTCTGTTGAATTTGGGATGGATCCCAAACCATGTTTATTCCGGGGCATGGTCCCGTAGAAGGTTGTACATATGAAGGACCATAGCCTAGTTGAACGTAGGGTTGATAATTAAGTGGTAAATTTCCAACTCCTTGTACAAATGATTGACCAGAACGCAGTTGAAAACCTTGAGTTGGGTACTGACCTTGAGGTTGATAACCCTGAGGCGCGTATTGAATCTGGGGTTGATAAGAACCTTGAGGAACATACTGAGTTTGGGGTTGACCTTGGGGTATGTACTGTCCTAAAGGTTGATAACCTTGAGGTATGTACTGTCCTTGAGGTTGTTCTCCAAAATAATATTGTCCTACAGTTTTCCCTGGGAAAAATTTACCCTGTAATTGCCCCCCAGGCGGTAATTGACTGCCTTTAGGTTGCCCCGCAGGCGGTAACTGACTACCTTGAGGTTGCCCCCCAGGTGGTAACTGACCACCTTGAGGTTGAGGATTTGGAATATTACCAGACATCATAAATATTTTCTCTGCATTCGATGTTTCAGTTTTAATTCCATTAAGACTAGATGATAATACTTGTTCAATCGGTCGAGGAGCTGCTCCTGAAAAAGTACCAGAAAGAGCCTGATACCCCGAAGGAACAGAAGGACCACCGTGTAAAAATTCTTCTGGTGTTTGGGAAAACATAGATGACTCGCCTGCCATGATAGATGAAGGATAGTAACCTCTGGGTGTAGGATGAAACGGAATTCGAGGTGGAGAAAAAGAAAGACCCGGGTTTTCTAAAAAACAATTCAAAGATAGATACCAAGCGTCACTCCTAATAGGGTTGTAGAAAACGGATTCACTCTCCCTTAGATTCAAATACTGAGGGGATTCGGGAAGAGATACCTCTTCGTTTGGACTAGCAAGTTCTTCAATGGAAATGAGGCCAGATGGAAGATCTTCAGTAATAATATTTCTTACCCTAGGTGAACCAGGATCGCTAGAAGTTGGAGTAATAAATCTTGAGGATGTTTCCAAAACATAATGTTCAGTGTCAAGTTCGGAAATTTCAGGTTCTTCAGCTAGTTCACTGGAAGGAGAAATATTACCAGTAACTTCGAAAACTGAAATCAGTTCTTGAATGTGTTCTCTCGTGGGTATTTGATGATCAGGATGAAAAACTATAGATGAACTTCCAATTTCTTTTGATCTAATTCTACCGCTACTAGATGATACTAGAGCATGCAACCCTTCAAGCTAACTTGGTGTATACTCAGGGGGCTTCCCCTGAAGTCTCCAGGATTGTCTCGGTAATTCTGCCATGATTAAATATTAATTAATCACACGCATATAAAGAAAATTTCAATAAAAACACCTAAAGTCTCTAAACAAACAAACAGTTGAATCACACGCCTAAAAAATCTAAGAGTTCAAACCACACACAAACAGTAACTTCCCATACTAAAAACACTAGTTGGTGATGAAATCCAACTTAATAGAAATTTAATACAGAAAGGGCGGTTGGAACAGTTACCCCGACAACCTACTTAATGAAATAGATTGGCACAAGTTTCTTCACAAAACCATCTCGAGTGAAGAGAACCCCCCAGAGATTCCAAGTGAGTCTATTCGACGTCTGCTCCAGGTACAGTGAGATCTTTCCTTCACTGTCACCTTAGGAAATAATCTTAAGCTTATGGACACTAAGGTTACCAACAGTAACAAATACAACTGGGGGAACACTCTACGATCCAATTCCACGCGCAAAGGCAGTGTAACAAAGCTCAATCCCCTTGAGGGCTCCTCGACATGGTCAATCCGAGGTTTACCGAAAACTGACCCCAGGCTCCTCGAAAATGGTTAATCCAAGGTTTACCATTTGTAATGCATGCAGATCTTCTATCTTTCCCAATGAAACAGAATTGATTGTCTCAAAGGTCCGGACATGATCTCATGATTAACTCATTTAAGAGAAGCTTCCCAGATTGTACCAACTACAATTGGATTTATTTCCTACCACAATATTTATATACTTGTTTGTTTTTACTATCTTGGAGAGTTAATTACTCCATACTCCAAGATACTAGCCTAAGCTATATTGGTGATAAGAGCCCTAGAAATAAAAAGATAACTAGATCAATTTTAATTAAGCATTTTTTTTATGGGCTATTCCTTAAGTCAATAGGTATGGAACTGAAACTTTGATGGTGTGAAGACTCGACTTCCAAAAACACTAAAAAATGCACCTAAAAAATGACAATCAATTCATTTTTCTTTCAATGAAATTCTAGCTAAAGAAAGAGTTCGAGAATGAAATTCTTTTAAGAGACAATTCTTTCTTTGAACATGAAGAATAAATGAAAGGAAATCTTTTTGTCTTTTCAATAAGAACTCAAAACGAGACAAATAATCAATGCTCACAAAAAGTCCCTTTCACTTTCAAGACTCGAAACTACAAAAAACAACTTTCCTTCAAAAGAGATCTACAAATTCTAAAAAGCATTCAAAACTACAAAAACTAATTTTGAGATTTACAAACTTTGAAAATCTAATTGAATAAAAGCTTTAATTTTTTTTTAGAATGTTTTACTTAGTTGTTTAGTAAACTAAGGATTCATTTGTCCAGAATAACAAACAAATCAAAAAACATCCAGATATGTTTCCTTTTGTAAAAATGAAATTCAAAACTTATAACAAAGTTTGTTCAAAGATTTGCAAAGAGACAACTAGATCTATTTCTCAAGAAAGGATGGATTTCACAACCAAGTCAGACTCATCAAGAAGACAAAAAGACCAGTGTGATCTGAGGTATTCAAGCTTCCAATATTTGAGTCACTACAGAGACCAAGTGAAAACCAATCCAAGTATGCAAAACTTCTAGAAAATCACCCAAAACACAAATACTGTTGGAACTCACTCACAAGAGGCTTTTGACAGGAACAATACAAATCTGGGCAGATACTAGAAATCCTAAATCAAATTAAAGATAAAATGGAAGAATAAATTTGGATATTTTCAAAAAATTTAACAAGGTCTGCAGGCCCCAGAAGTAACAGGTGCGGTCTCGCACTGGTTACTTAAGGAAAGTGCGAAACTGCCCGCACTGTGCAAGAAAACAAAGTGCAGTCCCCAGAAAAGTTCAAGAAAAACACAAAGTACTTCAAAAATTTTAAAATAAAAGTAAAGCTCAGCTACCCAGGTAAGTATCCATCAATCAAAAACCAAAAAAATCATTTTCTCAAGTCAAAACAAAGGAAAACCAAAAAACAAGAATCCTTCCCCAGTGGAGTCGCCAATTTGTTGACCGGATAAATCAATCTTGCGGACAAGATCGATCTCCCTAGTACCAAAAGGTAATCTAGCAACAAATAGCCAAATAAACCTATATTTCTCTAGACATATGCGATTTACAAAAGAATACTATAAAGGTGTTAAGGTCTTACCGTAGATCCAATGCTTGTTCGAAGTAGTTGTCCCTCGGTCACTTGAAGGAGTTATCTTTTATAGACCTGCAGTCACAAACAAGCAAACATTAAATAGCACCTGTATAGTAAATATTATAAATCATGCCTATCATGTTGATCAAGGAATCCATGAAATAAACAGTTAATTAACAGCTTATTGAGAAAAATGAATTCATTTGTATTAACTTTAAATAAAGAAAACCTTAAAACCTTAGCCTTGAAGTTGAACAGGCCTTCTCGGGGTCTGAAGCAGGAATCTCCTCTACTCTGGCAAGCCTTGCACTCTTCCAACCGAGACAAATAGAGGTATGTGATCTCTCCTCACAAAAATCTCAGTTAAATGAATCTGAATCCCAACAGCACTTAACCTCAAATAATTATAAAGCTTGAACTCCCCTTGAGGCTATCCAATGCCTCTTTTTATAGTGCAAAAGAGGAGGTTTCAGTTCAAACTATGAAGGGATAGAATCCTCCTTCAAAGGGATAAGCTCCTCACATCAAGGAGTTATCTCCTTAAGGTAAGGGATACATGAACCTCAAAAGAGCGGTTCTGCCACCACAAGATTCCTTCCAAAGGCTTCTAGAATTTACTGAAAATGATCTTTTTGAGTTTACTCGCACCTTTTTAATCTTTTACAGGGGTCCGCACCCATAACACAGAGAAAGTGCGTTCAGGTACGCAGGAGTCATGAACATTAGGAGACCGCAAGCAAGACAAAGAGAAAGTGTGATACCAGAGTTAAGGAGATTTTTAAGAATTTTTCTCTTATTTTCAAGGCTTGACATGAGGAACTGATGTGTTATACTTGCAAAGGAGGAATTATGAGTGATAATGAGCTCATACAAATAGCAGAATGCCAAGATGACAATTTTCAGTGCAACACATCTGCAGGTCCAAGGCTCCCCAATGGCATGTCCTTGCTCTATTAATTTTCTCAAAATGGTTACACAGTGAAAAATATGCCTAAACTGGTAAAAAAAGCTGTGAATTTGACTTCAGAAGACATAATTAAGTTAAAAATGGCTTTTGTTTCACCTTAAACAGTGAAGTACAACCCAATACAACTCCATCTCCCTGATGGCCCTGATGGCTCTTTCCTCTTACCTGAAGAAAAAATGGCTGAATAACACCTCTGTTCACTCTTTAACCTCTCCCAAACACTCCAGAATGCTGAAGAAAGCCAAAATTAACTAAAATTTCATCTTGTTTGGTCAAAATTTGAGAAAGTTATGACCCAAACAAATTTTTGCCTAGTGGCACTAAAAAACCTCCTCCAAAACTGGAGGAACTCCAATTAACTCCACCAGAATAGGCGGGCAGACAGAAATAGCGGAACCACGCTCCAATTTAGGGATAACATTTAATTTTAACTGTCAGTCGTGGGCGTGTTCACATGCGAGTTTTCTGGGAAACTATTTGTTGGTGGAAAAGGTTTGGAGACTGCGCCCTTGGTCACGGGTCGGAGGTCATGTGGAGTTGGTGCTTAGTGCTGGGGCTAGCCCCTTCCAATCTCTGCCAACAACAAAGCTTAGCCTGTGGTTTTTGGACTCGGGTTTCATTGCTGAGGGGCTGGCCCCCCAACCTTCCGTCGGTTCATCTGTTTAAGCGCCAGGTTCCGAGGGGTTGGTCACATTGCGACAGGGGCTTAGCGCGAGGGCTAACCCATACTCTTTTCTCTGTCATTCAACCCGAACCAACTTTACATGTAGAGTGACCCGACTGAATAAACGTGCAATACTGACCCGAGTGCGTTCAAAGGTGACTAGGACCTGAAATTACGTTCAAAGGCTGACCCACAGACTCGTGCAGGTCGGGTTGGGTCGGCCTTCAAACCCAAATTAATTTTTCCTTTTGTGCAATTTAAAAAATTAGGCCTGGGGACACATGGCAGCCTCTGGGTAGGCCATGTGGCACCCACTGATAGGCCCATAAAACTTAATAAAATCCAATTTTTTTTGCCATTTAATTTTATTTTTTAAATGACAAATTCATTTGGTCAAAAAGTCATGTTTTGGAGGTCACTAGACGAATTAAAACCTCAGTAACTTTCACATATGACATCATATTTGAGTCCCGTTCATGGTTCTAGAATTGCAGTGACAAGACCTTTCCATTCGTCCATACTACAACCATTTCTAAGCATTTCCATTTTTTAGCATTTTTTCTACTTGGACATGATCTTCTGATCACACCTCCCTAATGGGAAGCTTTTGGACCCCAAAAGCTCTCTGAATTACAGAAACTGAAGATGAGGAGACTGATTCTCCACTCTTCCAACCTTGAACCACTGAAATCTCCCTGATTTCATCAAATTGAGCTTCTCATAAAAATATAAATTCTTCCTTGAATCTGTTGACCGACTATTGCTAACCTTGACTGTGTCATTATGCAATTTTTTTAAATTAGCAGAATAACAACTAAAATTTTCAGAAAACATACTGCTCCTACAATGGTTTACCTTCAAAGGAAATTGAAATTGAGATTCACCTTGCTAACTGTCCTTATGGCGAATTTTTTCCAAATGAGCCATGTACTTGTGTCGATTCCCGACTAAGTTTTCTCGCCATACCAACCTGCCATTCTAAAACCAGCATTGATCCATGCTGAAATTTGCGTCCTCTTTTCTTGCATGCTTTACCCTCTCTTGGATTCTTGCACCACTTTGCACCAACACTTTTTTCTCTGCACCCATCGACACCAAAGACACTTTGTGCAACAACTTGTCATCTTCTTCCAAAGACGACCTGCTTTCAGACTGAAACATATCATCATTTATATCAGCAATAACATGAAAAGTATTATGTACAAAAAAAAAAATTTCAATCATCAACAAAGTCAGATTTTGACTTGCATTGACAAGCCTTTTCAATTTCCCTGCATTCACTAAAAAAGATTCTAGCTTCTTCCTATGTGCTCTCACAATAAACTCCTTGCCATCCTTGAATAGATGATACTTGTTCTCAAGGCAATGGAAGATCGCTTTCCTATCATATAAGTATGGACTACCCAACACCACACCTATAATTTCAAGCAGTACCACATCTAATTCAACCAAGTCAACATAATGAGTTGTTATGGCGAAGCGCAACATGCACTTCCTTGAAACTTGTAAATTAGCATCCTTGCAAATCCATCCAAGTGGATATGGCTTTGGATGTGGAATGGTCTCAAGTTTCAGCTTCTTGACTAAGTCTTCTAAGATGAGGTTTGCTTGAGACCCACTGTCAAAGAGTGTGTCTATATTTGTGTGTTTGGAAATTATCCTCACATGAAACAGCTCAATCCTCCTCTCTTCATTTGGAGCTTCTATGTGATAGTTTAAAGTGCTAGAACTGGGATTTGTTTCTTTTACAATCTCTTTCCCCTTTATGTTCTTTAGTGCCAAATCTATTATTTTAGTTTCATCTCCTGATTCAAACCTAAGTCTTTTTCATCTATTGCAACCTTTTTTCCCTTTTCTTTGGCCTTATCTTTGGTTTTAAATTTTTCTGGCTTCAACTCCGGATGAAGTTTCCAACAATGGTCTTCATCGTGGCTTGTTTTGGAACAGTTTTTACAAAAGAATTTTCCTTTTTCTTTCCTAGAGTTAGCATTTATTTTTCTACCTTTGCCTTTAAATTCACTACCCTCATTCCCATCAAAATATTGTTTACCTCGAGCCTCTAAATGCGTGGCTTGGACACAAACCTCATCTAGACTAGTAGGATTGAACACAAGGATAGTGTGTATAAGATAGCTGTGTAAACCACCTATATATTTCAACAAAGTCTCTTGGCTATGAAAATGATTTCCAAGTAATAAAGCCCTCCATCTAAACTCTTGAGTGTAATCTTGAACATTTTGTCCCTCAAGTTGTCTAAAACTTTGCCAATTCATGATAGCCTTTTGTAAATGATCTAATGAATAAAATTGTTGCTTAATTGCGGAAATAAATTCAGCTCATGATAAAGTGATCTTGCCATGTTTTTTAATTCCATCCTTGGTCTTGGCTTTCCACCATACCAATGTTGCTCGCTCCATTCTCAAAGAGGCTAACTCAATCTTGGTGTCGTCTTCATGAAGGTTTTGTATCCTCAAATAAACTTCCAGCTGTCTTATCCAATTGTCAAGTTTCTCTGCATTGACCTCACCATTAAACATAGGCAACTCAAATTTTACATCAAGCTTTAAAACTGGACTTTGTCCAATGGTTTTAGACTTGTGAGATTGATTCACCAAAGTTGAGGATGACGATGTAGAGGAAGAGGATGAAGATGGGGATGGTGGATCACTATTTCCTCCATGTCCTTTCTTTGACTTGTCATCACTTTTCTTTCCTCCTGAAGAACCCTCTCCTTATTTCTGGTGTCTAGACCCTTCTTCTACAAGCCTATCATTCCTTTCTTGGTATAGTATCCTCACCATCTCCGTCATGTCCAAGAAACCCTTTTGGAACACTCGTTCCTCTTCTTTGGGATCAATGTCTTCAGGGGCTTCTCCTTCCCTTGAAGACATGCTTGAGGCTTCTTATATGGCTCTTGGAGGTGGCTCTCTGGCCTTTCTTGGTTGAGGATTACTTTTTTCTCTAACCAAGTGTCCTTCCCCTCTCTTGAGTTTAAGCCTAGTAAGCATCAAAACTTGCAAACAGTCAACTATATCTTTACACAAGAACAAATGTAGAGTAAAACTCTCGCTTTGATACCTTCTGATCTGAAAATGGAACTATTTGTAATGCTATGCAAAGTATCCATTTCCATATAATTTAATGTGCAAAGTGTTCTCCATGACTTGAAAATTAAACAAAGTATTTTTGATAATGTTTCTGAGTTTTATGTGTGAGGATTTGTTATTTAAATTTATTGTTTAATATATCACAGCAGAAATACATAGCAAGTAAACTTCACCATATCATAACACAGCAAAATGATGATGCAGTTCACCCCTCCTGGGCTACATCTGTCGGTCCAAGGCTCCCCAATGGCATGTCCTTGCTCTATTAATTTGCTCAAAATGGTTACACAGTGAAAAATATGCCTAAAAAGGAAAAAAATTGTGAATTTGACTTTAGAAGACAAAAATAAGCTAAAAATGGCTTTTGTTTCACCTTAAATAGTGAAGTACAACCCAATCCAGCTCCATCTCCCTGATGGCCCTAATGGCTCTTTCCTCTTCCCTGAAGAAAAAATGGTTGAATAATATCTCTGTTCACTCTGAAACTTGTCCCAAACACTCCAGAATGCTGAAGGAATCCAAAATTGACTAAAATTTCATCTTGTTTGGTCAAAAATTGAGAAAGTTATGACCCAAACAAGTTTTTGCCTAGTGGCACTAAAAAACATCCTCCAAAACTGGAGGAACTCCAGTTAACTCCACCAGAATAAGCGGGCAGACAGAAATAGCAGAACCGCGCTCCAATTTAGGGATAACATTTAATTTTAACTATCAGTTGTGGGCGCGTTCACATGCGAGTTTTCCGGGAAACTGTTTGTTGGCAGATAAGGTTTGGATACCGCACCCTTGGTTACAGTTCGGAGGTCATGTGGAGTCGGCTCTTAGTGCTGGGGCTAGCCCCTTCCAATCTCCGCCAAAAACAAATCTTAGCCTATGGTTTTTGGACTTGGGTTTCATTACTATGGGGCTGGCCCTTGAGGGGCTAGCTGCCAACCTTCCGTCGGTTCATTTGTTTAAGCGCCAGGTTCTAAGGGGTTGGTCACGTTGCGACGGGGGCTTAGCACTGAGAGCTAACCCATACTCTTTTCTCCGTCGTTCAACCCGAACCGAATTTACGTGTAGAGTGACCCAATTTAATAAACATGCAGGACTTACCCGAGTGCATTCAAAGGTGACCGGGACCCGAAATTACATTCAGAGGCTGACCCATAGACTCGTGCAGGTCGGGTCGGGTCATCCTTCAAACCCAAATTAATTTTTCCTTATGTGAAATTTAAACAATTAGGCCTGGGGCCACATGGTAGCCTCCAGGTAGGCCACATGGCACCCACTGATAGGCCCATAAAACTTAATAAAATCCAAAAAAAATTTGCCATATAAATTTTTTTTTAAATGACAAATCCATTTGGTCAAAAAGTCATGTTTTGGAGGTCACTAGACGAATTCAAACCTTAGTAAATTTCACATACGACATCATATTTGAGTCTCTTTCATGGTGCCAGAATCGCAACGACGAGACCTTTCCGTTCGTTCATACTGCAACCATTTCTGAGCATTTCCATTTTTTAGCATTTTTTCCACATGGACATGATCTCTTGATCATACTTGGTCTAGCGCAGGGCCTTTGGGGTGGGTCAAATCCCCGATGTATTGTAATGGGTCAAAGGGTAGACCATGATTCTACAAACCACGGTTTGCAGACCATAGAGTAGTGCAGGCTAACATGTTATAAATAGATAGATAAATCAAGTCTAGAGTAGGGAAAGTGAGAATTAAGTAAGATACAAACTTGTGATCTTCTGTGTCGATTGTTTGGGAAAGGGCTCCTGCTGGATGTGTGTGCGGAGACCCTGAGTCCTGATGTATGCGAACCCCACTGGCTTTGTGCGCGGGCTGGTAGTTGGAGTCTATAAGTGGGATCTGGATATGAATGAATGAGAAGATTGTTTTGTGATATTTAAGTGTTTTTGTGTTATTATTATCATCTACGCTTTATGTTATTTCTGATCTATTAATGCGCACGTGGATTCCATATTATGAATGCATAGATCTAGTTTAAGTGCCTTGCTCTGGTTATGTGTTAAGTTGATGAATTATGGTCTTTGCTTAAAATTTCTCTGCTAATATATTGTTAAAGGCTTACACGTTAGGGCTTCTCCTGCGTAGGTCTGTTAGATCAAAAGGGACCCTCTTGAATTAAATTTCTCTCTCTTAAGGTGCGGAAACCTGGTTCCATCACCCTCTCATACTACTTTCGGGTGAGACCTTGACTTGCACAAGCACGCCATTTCCGAAAGGACCAGTAGTACAAGGGTTTGTTAGAAAACCTTAAAACTGAACCTGGATTAAGGCCCCGCACGCCATCAAATGGTTTCGCTATTGGGACCGGGAGCATTTTCAGAGAGAGATTGGGTAATGCCACGGGGTCTTTGGTAGTCGTTGAAGCCTGAGCTAGAAGACTGGTTCGAAAAATAGATTCAGGAGTTTTCCCTAAAAGAGAATAGAAGTAAGAATCTATCTGCTAAAGAGTGGAAAAAAAAGTATATTTTTACGGAAGTGCACGAAATATTCTTCGTATCCTTCACACACGAATTGAAAGAGTGGTTGGCGCGATTGGTAAAGTTCCAAACTTGCTGGAAAGACGATCGGGTCACACAGTGGAGCCCCGAATTGATTCAACAATTGGAAAATTATGTTAACAAGATTACCATAACTGTAGACCACTGGGTTGACAGCATCTTGGGAGGATTTATGATAGAGTTATTCGTTGATCAATTAGTTTCATATTCGGAAGCGGAGTGAAGGCAAGGGATTTAGAGGTAAGTTCCTGAAAACCTTACCATTTTTTATTAAGATGTTATTGAGTGAAAAGGGTGTCATGTGTGGCCACACCAAGTGAATGACCTCCAACCAGAGCGGGAGCACGACACGAAGTGGTAAATACTACCAGGTTAATCAAGAAGGATATAGATCGATATATAGTCCCTTAAGGGAATCACCTGATTTTAACCAAGGAGGGGCTACGCAATTTGGAACCAGTTCCCCAGCCACGCCATCATCAAACCCATGAAAGGGTAAGAATTATCCTACCCCACCTCCGCCACCACCTAAGGAAGACATGGCTACGCACATGAAACTACCTACCTTTAAGGGTGTAGGGGACGAAGATATGGATCGATTCTGGTTCGTAGCAGAGTCTGTGTGGACTGCACAAAACGTTAACAATGATGATATCAAACGAGTGAAGCTATCCATAGCCTTCGAAGGAAGGGCCCTGGATTGGTTTATGGGATACATTGGTCAACATGCGAACACACCCATACAAGATATTAAAGACGCCCTAAAGCAAAAATTCTGGAAGCCTAAATCATACTCTCAATTTGTAGTCGAATTGAAGGACTTTAAGCAGGGACCTACAGAGTCCATCTGGGAAGTTGACCAAAGATCAAAGAAGGTCATTAGCGATGGGGGATTTTTCCACGAGGACAAGCAGCACAAGGAATGTTTTATCGCTATGCTATTGCCACACCTACGTGGACCCATAGGACTGCAAAATATTGGCTCCCAGGAAGAAGCTTTGGAGATTGCTTTGAAGTTAGAAGTTGCACCAAGAGATGATACGCAGTTCGTAGCTCTACATATATAAAGCCAGCTAGAGGCAATGCACTTAGAAATTCAGAACTTACGGAAGGATCGAGGTAAGGAAGCTAGCCCGGATATCTAGTGCATATGCTGTAGGGTGTTAGGTCATACTAAGGATTAGTTCCCTTTGTTATCAGATCATATGCAGGCTAGAGGGTCAAGCCCTCTACGCCCTAGCGAAATGGTTAGCTCTAGTAGTCTTATGTTGTGGTGCACTGACTATAGGGTAGCAGGAAGACATGATACAGGTCACTGCCCATGGTTAGGTGCTTATGTCCCAAAATTGAAACGGCAATGGTGTAGATTCTGCTCATCTGTAGGTCATGAATAACAAAACTGCCGAACACTCGACCTCATGGTAGATAGGGGCAACCTATACAGGGTGCAAGCGGACCCCTCATCACCACTATCCCCTTCTGGATGGGATGGATCTCCCACAAGAGGAAGGGGAGGAGGGAGAGGGGGTAGTGCAGGTCAAGGACGCTGACAACTGATCTGCTACAATTGTGGAGACGTAGGATATTTCGCAAGGGATTGCCCGAACTCTGCACACCAATCCTGTAGATATTGCAAGGAGTTCGACTACGTCATTGAAGATGACCGAGTATTAATAGCGAAAATGCAGGAGAAACAACAAATGCCCACACATAATGTACTAAGGGT
This sequence comes from Pinus albicaulis, assembly GCA_034641835.2. Classification (NCBI taxonomy): domain Eukaryota; kingdom Viridiplantae; phylum Streptophyta; class Pinopsida; order Pinales; family Pinaceae; genus Pinus; species Pinus albicaulis. The sequence goes on from CM076572.1 coordinate 399,855,730, forward strand.
TAAGGCAGAACGACGAGATGATGGACTATGTATCAATGTGATCACACGCAGCGGCATTACCACCGGAGGAGCTTAGGAAAAGGAAATGGCGAAATCACTGATCCAGAAAGTTGGGGGGGAAATGGAAAGCTTAGATCTTAAAAAGGAGAAAGAAACCTTCATATAAGCTCGAAGGGAGATGACCAAGGATGAAGCACCTACCTCAAAGAGTATGATAGATCCAAGAGCAGACAAATCAGTTGAACCATTCCTCCAGGCATGATGAAGTTGTTGTGCAACCAAAAGGTCGTACAGAATCTCCAAGAATTAATAGATAGCTGGCAGAAAATGTTGTTTTACAACCAAAGGTTAAAATTGTAAACAAGCTATACAAGAACAAAAAAAGGACTAGATTGGAGATGCGCATGACTGCGTAGATTGGAGACTACAAAATGGACCAAGTCATCCTTGATTTAGGATTAGATGAAAATGTCCTACCCAAGCAAACCTGGAAAGGAATGGGATAACCTAAGCTGGAATGGTCTACTATTTAGCTACGGATGGCTAACCGGCAGAATATTATCCCGCTAGGATGACTGACGAAGGTTGTAGTAGAAATTGCAGGTGCTAAGGTTTATGTTGATTTTGAGGTAATTCAGATAGTGGATGACGCAGACCCTTACCCCACGCCCTTGGGTTTGGATTGGGACATTGACATGGGAGGTATCATTAATTTAAAAATAAGGAGCATGATATTTGAAAGTGAAGGTACAAGGGTGATATTCCCTTTGGATCCAGTAGAAGGAGAGTGATACACTGAACCCGTTCAAGAGGAAGAGGATGTAGACCACATCTGCAAGTTGACCGCCCAAGATGACAACTAGATCAACCACATGGCTAATGGTATGTTATGCTGGGAAAAAGACAGTGAATGCTTATCTGACTCATACGGGGAGATCGAAAATTGGCAGAACCGGCTACATGATGTATCTGCACTGCGGTGTCTTAAGATCACAAAGAGCTTCTGATGCATCTCCTCAGAGGTAAGAGAACTACCCTAATTTGATGGCTCTGATAATATTAAGAATTTTCTTAGATAAATTGAAGTGGACATCGTTGAAGAACAGAGATTTTGGGCCCTTGACTTGGCCTTGCGCGCTAGTGGGAAACCCACAAGGGAGCTTTTTAGGACTGGGAGGAATGCAGAGAGATGATGATCTTACGATTTGACCCTCAAGTCAAACTACCCATGGAACTCTTCTCAGGACGAGGGGATCCACGCAAGCACCTCACTCTCTGGATGGAAGTATATAATGAAAACACCTGGAATGAATGGGTCCATATGTTCATTCACACATTAATACCAATAAATACCTCTTGGTATTTGGATGTAGAACTACACGAACGTACCCATCATTGGAATATAATGGTTGAGGATTTTGTAATGACGTTTGGATTAACAGGAGGAACTGAGAAACTTGATGAATATTTGCAATATATAGATGACTTGGTCTTCAATGAGTCCCTCCCTAAGCAAGAGTGTATTGCGCCTGCCTGGGATACGCAGATACAGGATATTTTAAACTGCAGAAATTTTTCCATAGAATATTGTGATGAGGATCCCCAGAATATCACTATCTCAGAGTCAGAAGGAGAACGTGTTGTTGCAGGTCCGTTGTTACAAGCGGTTGATGTTACCAAACCATTGAAGCTGAAGGAAGATAACATTGGCACGTAAGAGAATTCCAAGATGGCCAAAATTGGGGATTACTAGGATGATGGCATGGTGGGAAAGATTGCAGAATTGTTGACCCAATATCAGGATCTATTCCCTACCAAGTTCTGTAAACTCAAAGGGATCGTAGGGGATATGGGAATCATGAGAATTACCTTGAAACCAGATGCGCAGCCAATCAAACAATGGCCCTATTGCCTGAACCCGAAATACAAATAGAAAGTTAAGGAGGAAATTGAGAAGATGGTGGCCACAAGTATTATTGAACTAGTAGAACAGTTAGATTGGGTAAGTCCTATGGTGGTCTAGGAAAAGAAGACTAAAGGAGAGATAAGGATCAACGTAGACCTATGCAAGTTAAATGATGTATGTGTACATGATCCTTTCCTTACGTCGTTCTCCGATGAAATCCTAGATAATGTGGGAGGTCATGAAGCTTATTCATTTACTGATGGGTTCTCGGGGTACCATCAGATCCTCATAGCACCTGAAGATCACAGCAAGACAACCTTTTCAACTAAGTGGGGATCATTCGAGTACATTGTCATGCCATTTGGACTAAAGAATGCTCCCACCATCTTTTCATGCATAGTTGTAGCCGTATTCAAGGAATTCATTCACAAGTTTTATAAGTTTACTTTAACGATTGGACAGTGTTTGGGTTAGTAAAAAACCATGTGTCGAATCTGCGCATGATGCTGGATGCCTGCAGGAAGCACCAAATTTCGCTAAACATCAAGAAATCCATATTCTTTGTCCCATTCGGGATTCTATTGGGACACGTAGTGTGTCAGTAGGGATTGATGGTGACCCAGCCAAGATCGTTATTATCATCAATTTGGCAGTTCCGATTACTGAGAAACATTTGCGCTCCATCCTCGGCCACACCAGTTACTACAGAAAGTTTATTCAAGGGTACGCTTTTATCACCGCCCCGATGGAGAAATTGTTGAAGAAGGATGTCTCGTTGTTTGGATGATGAATGTCAAAAAAGCTTCGAGCTATTAAAATAAAATATGGTGACTGCACCTATTCTTATATTCCCTGACTAAGCAAAGGTCTTTCACGTACATGTGGATGCATCAAGGATCGCATTAGGAGCTGTCCTGGCACAACCTGGAGAAGGGGAAATTGATCACTTGATGGCCTTCGCTAGCAGGAAGCTTTCAAGTGTGGAGCGTAACTATTCTACCACAAGGCATGAAGGGTTGGAGATGGTGTACACCCTACAAAAATACAGATGCTATTTATTAGGTGGACACTTCAAAATGTTCACAGATCCTTCAGCTTTAAAATATCTGGTTAATAAGCCTATGTTTGGGGGAAATATTTTTTGGTGGATGTTATTGTTTCAAGAGTATGACTTTGAAATCATTGTGAAACCAGAGAGGTTGAACGTCGAACTAGATCACTTGTCCAGGATCGAGAATGGGGAAGATCCAACTAACCTAGAAGAAGGATTACTTGACGCACAAAATTTTGCTATCAAGGTGGTTGATGAGCACTTTGGTGACATTATCCAATTCCTGACCATAGGCAAGGCGCCCGATGGCTATTCAGTACTGTAGAAAAAGGAATTGGTCGCCCGCATAGCCGATTTTACCATAATCGTCGACCAGCTCTACAAGTTGGGCGTAGATGAGGTGTTGCGAAGGTACGTACTATAACACGAGAGACAAACTATCTTGGCCTAGGCCCATGGAGGAATTGCAAGAGGAAATTATGCAGGTAAAGCGACTGCGCAAAATTATTAAGGGCTGATTGTGGTGGCCCAAAATGCACAGCGATGCCCATGCGTATTGTTGGGCCTGCGACACATGCCAACGAACCGGGAAGCCCTCACGATGAGATGAGATGCCCCTACAACCGCAGGTGGCTCTGAAAGTGTTCGAAAAACGGGCCATAGATTTTTTCGGACCCATCAATCCCCTAGGAAAGAAGATTGGTGCCTGATATATCATCACTGCCACTGATTATGTCACAAGATGGGCAGAAGCGAAAGCTATCAAGGATTGCACTGCGGACACTGCCACACACTTCATTTTTTAGCATATTTTGACCACGTTGGGTTACTAGAAGATCCTAATGAGCGACATAGGTACACATTTTGTTAATGAAACTATTTGGCTCTAACTAAGGAATTCCAGATCCACCATGCGAAGAGTACCCTGTATCATCCGCAGGCGAATGGGGCCGTAGAAGCCTTCAATAAAATATTGGAACATGCGCTCACTAAGGTCTGCAACATGGACCGTAGATACTGGGAGGTGCCCATCCCCTCTGTACTCTATGCCTACAGGACTACATGTAAGAAACTCACAGGAAAAATTCCCTTCAGAATTTTCTACGGGAAGGAGGTTGTCATTCCTATGGAATACATCATTCCCAGCCTGTGCATCTTGGCGTTCATGAACATGGGAGAACCATACATCATTGAGGAGCCCTTGGCGTAGCTAGTGGCCCTGGAAGAAGATCGGTTCATTTCTTAGTTCCACCAGCAAGTTCAGAAGCCTCGCAAAAAAGCGTGGCATGATCGACACATTCGACAGAAGGTATTTGAGGAGGATGAATTGGTATTACTTTACGATAGCCAGTTTTTGCGACACCCATGGAAGTTCCGTAAGCATTTCCTAGGTCCGTATATATTGAAAGAAATTACCAATGGAGGTGTCGTCAGATTGACTACACTACATGGAGATTTCTTTCTGAAGTATGTTAACGGAAGTCATTTGAAACCCTATAAGGATAACCCGGTGCTGACCAAATGACTATATGGTCGAAGTTGTTGTGTAACGAAGGTTGCACCCCTTATGGATGGGCAGGGATGTTGTGCAGGGCAGGAGGTGCGAGGGGGCGCAATGCAAGCGCAGGGGTTGTGTGTGATGGAAAAAAATAGTCTTTGGAACGGGGCAATGGTGTGAAAAACTGAGTTTACCGTTAAACGAAAAAGGGAAATTGTCAATTAATGTGGAGATTTACAAGGATTTTTTACCGTTTCCGTAATGATAGATTGCAATTAAAGCTAATACATTTGTTTTTCATCCACGTGAGCCATAATAAGAGGGTCGTCAGTCACAAGGGGTTTGTTTGCTATCCAAAACTCTCGCGCTTTGGCCACCTTGGTGAAATTCGCCTAGTCTGTATACTGCCATCTGCATGTCTGAGCGAGCTACTCCTTCTGATAGCAGCAACCCCGAATTTATCTTCCAATCAAGAATGACCGCTACCAACATGAAAGGTTAATGTATGAAAACATACAAAATGTGGAGCCAATGGCGTGGTTACATGGATTGGCCGAGTCGGGGATCTTAAACTTGTTGCGCATCCCTCACTTTGGTCGTTACAACGTCACTGGACTGATTGTTCGCCAGCTGCTGGCGTTAGTCCACGATGGTTTCTTAGGGATCCAAGGTCGCATACCGATTGATTCTACTTTAATTCATCGAATCACCGGCCTCCCCATGCATGCGCCAAGTCCTAAGGAGGGCATTAGCAAGAATTTTGAGTAGCATATTGTTGAAGATTTCCGGCAGAGATACCATGTCACTCGCAACCAATGAGGGTTTCAGATAGATACAATTAGTGATCCTAGGATGCTCATGGGTACCTTGTTACTTTCATGCAAATTAATGTGCAAATTCCAAGAAACTGCTACCCCTGCTTATGTAATTCAACTCGTCGGTAGATGCGAAAATGGAGTCTGCTTCAACTGGTCATAGTACCTTGTTGATGTATTTCTTGACAATGTGTGTGAGGCCCATGATCAAGGAAAATCTTTCTACTACTATTAGATTATATTTTTAATTTCTTTAGTTGCGTGGGAGACACTTGAAGAATCAGTGTTCCCCACTCTCGAGCCAGGCATGTGTGAAGGAGCATGGTTTGCTAACCTCTGGCATTCGAAAGATCCCAAACGAGTGGAGGAGAACAAGGTATTTTGGGTACTATATGATCGAATCCTGGCATCGGAAATTCATTCCCAACTGCGCTTGTCACCTATAGTCTACAACAAATACAAGCATATCGCAGCCTTCTAGGTTACCATGCATAATGTGCAGGTTCAGGCCCACAGAGATCCTACTTGGTATAACCTTCCGTATATGGCTATAGAAGTAGATATTGACCAAGTGATTGCAACTTGGCCACTTGAGTGGAATATTTTCGCATAGCGAGCACTTCCAGCCAAAACGAAGCCCCAAAGGATACTACTCTGCCCGCCAAAACGAAGGATTCGGTGGTTCCCGCTACAACATAGCGCACAAACGCCACCGCCACCATGAGCGCTACCATGAAAAAAGAACTAGAGTCCCAACTGGATCAGGACCTTAACAGGCTCAAGGGCGCAAACACGGCATCCCCGTATGGTATCAAACGCACCAGGGAACCTCCTAAGGGGTCCAGGAAGAAGCGTAAGGCTATTAAGCCCGACGCAGACATAATGGTTACGTTGAAAAAGGATGACCTAGAGAAAATTTTCGACGTCGTCACTGTCGCGTCCGAGGATTGATGGACTGCTTTGGAAGAACAGCACAGGGCCACGATAGAAGTTTCACAATCTGGGCTACATGCTCTCCGGATAAAGGCAGACGCCCTTCAAGCGAGTGTGGATCAAGCCAGGCAGAGTTAAGCGAGCATGGATCAAGTGGGCCAACCAACTACAGTTACAGCCTTGACTACTGTTACCGATAGCTGGATCTTCGCCCTCCTAGGCGCAGCTTTTGCAATGGTACCCGCAGAATTATGCAACCAAGTCTGTGCATGCTCTTCAGTTGATCTCGATATTGGGCACTTGATGGGTGTGCAGTTGCATGACTTATTTACCTCCATCACCAATGAGCTTTAGCAGAGAGAACTATGAGCACAACAACACCTTAGCGAGGTCAAGCAGACTATTTTGACTCAAGCTGCTGAAGCCGCCGAGGCTCAAGTTGCACACATTTCCTCCATCGCATAGCAGGTTGAGTTAGAGCAGCTAATAGACCGGCTCTGTGAAGACATGTCAGAAGTAATTCCTACCTTCATTTCACTACAGGCCAAGGTTGAGGGCTTGGTCGCTGCTTTGAAGGTGTCTCGGACTAAGGTGCAGGTTGTTAAGGCTAATTTAGAGCTTCAGATAGCATCATTGCAGGCCAAGCTATAGCCTGAGACCCCCCCCCCCCCCGGGGAGGTACACGCCCAAAGAGATGAATTTTTCGTGGAAGCGACAACCACTATTGCCGTGCAGATCAGTCAAGGCATCACTTTTTTTGAGACTGATCTGAAATTATGGTCCCAGGTGCAGCGTGACCCCCTCCTTCGCCAAATCGATCAGGAGCTACACCAAAAGGAACAACATTTTGAGCAGATGGAAGCCACTATGAACACGCTTGTTCCAGCCCAACGAATAGCATGCCTTCGGACCAGCCACGTGCTCAGAATTGAAATTGTGGTGCTCCTGCGTAATAAGCAGGTACTCGGTGGCCATCTAAAGCCCTGGGCTGATGAAGCTCTCAAACTTTTGCAGGAGTTAGAAGGCGTCAAGTGGTAGTTGAATCATACCTTGGAAAGTGTCACCGCCACCACTGAAGGACCAAGTTTGCAAAAGTTGGTTGATATTCCGTAGAACGCAAACACACAGAGCATAGGTGTTCTGCCCCGATAGGCTATCGCTATTGAGCAGCTCCAGGAAACAATGAAGACCCCACCGGTGTTGTGACTCGGGACGAGTCACAGGATTGTGTTGGGGGACTGTTGAAACAAGGTGCCCTAACCGCATTTTTGGTCCAGTTTTGTAATATTTTTGTAATACTTGGTCTAGCGTAGGGTCTTTGGGGCGAGTCAAAGCCCCAATGTATTGTAATGGGTCAAAGGGTATACTAGGAGTCCGCAAACCATGGTTTTCAGACCATAGAGTAGTGCAGGCTAAGATGTTATAAATATATAGATAGATTCTAGAGTAAGGAAAGTGAGAATTAAGTAAGATACAAACTTTTGATATTCTGTGTCGATTTTCTGGGAAAGAGCTCCTGATGGCTGTGTGTGCGGAGACCCTGAGTCCTGCTATGTGCGGACCTCGTTCGCTGTGTGCACGGGCTGGTAGCTGGAGTCTATAAGTGGGATCTGGATATGAATGAATGAGAAGACTTTTTTGTGATATTTAAGTGTTTCTGTGTTATGATTATCAGCTACGCTTTATGTTATTTCTTATCTACTGATGTGCACATGGATGCGTTATTATGAATGCATGGATCTAGTTTAAGTGCCTTGCTCTGGTTATGTGTTAAGTTTATGAATTATGGTCTTCGCTTAAAATTACTCTTTTGATATACTGTTAAAGGTTTCCGCATTAGGGCTTCTCCTATGCAGGTTTGTCAGATCAAAAGGGACCCTCTTGAATTAACTTTCTCTCTCTGAAGGTGCGGAAACCTGGTTCCAGCACCCTCCCATACTACTTTGGGTAAGACCTTGACCTCCTCAATCGGCCATTTACGAAAGGGCCAGTAGTACAGGGGTTTGTTGGCAAACCTTAAAACTGAACCTAGGTCAAGACCTCGCACACCAACAATAACTAGGTTCTCCTAAGTTAGGAGCCTCTTCCTTGTTTACTGGATCTTGAATAACAGACGAAAGCATTAGACTAGGCTAGTTTAACTTAGTCCTGCATTTCCAGTGCATGTGATTCATAAGTATACGAAAACCTCATATTGATCATTTATGTTAGGGAAATTATTTGACGACGATAGTTTCGCTCAACATTTTGGTGTCGTTGCTGGGGAAGTACGATGGATTGAGGTATACGTTACTTTTTCCTCCAAGTGTGAATTTCAATTTCAGCAAGCGTGTTTAATTTCTGCAAGTTTGATTTTTTTGCAAGGGCATTTGATTTCTGCAACTATGAAGAGTGATTGTTAGTGTTTTTAAAAATGATTTAACAATGAGTATAAGTTTGGAACAACTAACTCAGATCCTAACTGAAGTTGGGATCCCCTCTTCCTATGAAAAGAATATCTTGATTGTTGCAGAAAGCTTAACTACTCCTCCAAAAGAGAATGAATCTACATATGAAAAATCTTGTGCATTTGATGAAAAACAATTAGAAAATCAGGAGATTGAGGACGACAATGAGGAGTGGCGGCATGATCTGAAGGAGGAAAATCATGCCTACAAAAATCTTATTGAAGAATGGTTCCGAGAGAGTATGAGTTTAGATCAATCGTTTTGTTTTTATTTAGTTAAATCAAAGTTACAACAAGTAGGTCTGGTTATTTTGGTACATTTCCATTTTTCATGTGCACAATTGGAAGTGAATATATTTTTACTACTATTGTATGCATGGTTACATTGGAATTTTGATTACACGTAGTGATTTTTAATATTTAATTAAAGTAGAGTAGGTAGGAAAAATAAAAATAAAAACGTTATTTTTAGTTTTTTAATAAGTATGCAAACTTTGAAAAAAAAAAATAACGTCTTTAATAATTTTCAGGAATATCTTTCTTTTAGATTTCTAAAATTTTAGTTTTGATTTCCAATTATCTGATTTCCTTTTTTTTATTAGAAATAAAACAAATTATATATATATATATAATCATTTAGATTTTATTTTTAATTTTATTTTCTTTTGAAAAAGAAAAAAAAATTAAATAAATTTAAAGAAAAAAATTGCACTCATGCGCATTCATAGTTGGTCCTGCTGGTGATTAATCTGGATAGTATGAAGAAGAGCGAGTATAATTGGTGCATTACCATTCAAGTAATCTTAAAGAATTTAAGTATTACCTTACAGTTACAAAATCCTGATTTGAAGAAGTTGTTCGAGCTCTATCCTCTAGTATTCATGTTGTGGATCAGTCCATCCAGAGGGGTGGAATTAGAACATATGTGTCATCCATCAGATTCTTTGGGAAATCAAGTAAGAAATCTGGACATGATTGGATTTTTTGGGAAGTCAAGTAAGAAATCCTGAGAAAAAAACATTGGAGTAAAAACATGCAAGTCCTGTGGGTTGAAGCTATGAGGAGAATCAGAATATGACACCTGTGAATCGGCCAAAGAGTTCTCTATTTCATGGTCAATTTGATTCTCAGAGAATGGTGAATGTGAGAAAAATATTCTTCTAGTATTATGATGCTCGTTGTCATTGTTTAGTGATAAATAGCTATGTGGCTGCATTGTCATTTCTTTATCGTCGAACTGGTGGTTTTGGATAGTAAACTTTGTGTCTACATGTTGATGAAACTCGTATTCCACACCCACTGAAGATTCTTCCACGATATCTATAAATTTCTTCAAAGAGTCCATATACTCGTCAGCTGATCCATTAAGATATGCTCGAGTGTCAGGGCTTACAACCTTTCGCATCACCTTCATCCACTGTAATAAATCAACACAAAAAACATGCTTGGTCTGCCTTGACTTAGAAATAATAGCATGTTGGAGATCGCATAGCCACCGGGTAACATAAGTCGCATTCACGGATTACATCTATTAGGCTCTCGAGTGCAACTTGTGAGTTGGAAGATCGATTCCAGTCGCAAACCTAATGAGGGGTCATGATGCGACTCTGTCCAAGTCGTATTGTGGGAATGCGATCATCCAAGACACAACTAGAAAATGGGAAGATGTGACCTCCAAGAAAGTTGCAACTGGAAGGTGCAACCTCTAGATCTATTTTTGAAAATGAAAGCCTTGACTCAACAATTTTTCCACCAGGACCTGGGCATCATCAAAAAAATGATCCCTTTCCATAAATTTCTTGAAGAAGTCACAAATATGAAAGTTGATGAAGAACCAAATTACCCTGCGGTAACGTGTTATATTATCCAAGATTTGGATAAGATATACATATCTGATCGGATTTATTGGCCTATTAATCTCCACATCCTCCTCCATTGGCATTCAAAGAGAAGGAAATAATACAGATGTGTATTGGCAGATGAGTAGTTGGAATATATAGTGGATTATTCATTAAAGTAGGCTATGGTGGATAAGTTGTTGAAGCAGGTGAGGAATTGTCTCACAAGAAATCCCCGAGCACGAGATCTTAGAATGATAGCGAAATGAATGGTTCCATGTCACGATTCATCGTGTCATTGTGTGACTATAATTCTGGCTCATCAATTAACATACCTGACGGTGATCTATGTGCTTCGATGACTGGTCGATCGAGGGGAAGGATTTTCTACCAAAACTGGATACAAAGGCACGGCTTGTATGGTCGAAAGATCCCACTTGCATGCCTCCATGACCGATGTCGACCGAATTTAAGATCTCATATTTTCAGTTAGGATGTCAATTTCAGAGAAATCAGTTGCAACAGGTGTGGATGCAATCGTTGTTCAAGTTTTTGAAGCAAGTGGTCATGTCATTGGTAAGGAGAGTTTGATGGGATTGTTACCAAGAATAATTGATTTGGCTCGAGGTCATGATATTCCTGTTATTGCTGCTGGAGGAATCGCTGATGCCCATGGATATGTTGTAGCTCTAGCTTTGGGAGCACAAGGTGTTTGCCTTGGCACTAGATTTGTGGCCATAAAGGAAAGCAATGCTCATTCATTCTACAAACAAAAATTGGTTGAGACATCTAACACTGAACACACTGATATATTTGGTCGTGCAAGATGGCATGTAGCACACCGTGTCCTTGTAAAAAACTTTTCAATGGTTGGAAGTGTCTTCCTACTAATGTGAATGAGGCTCAACAACCAACTATTGGTCACACAAAGAAGGAAAAAAAAAAAGAGCAGGCTAAACAACTTCTGCATGAATTCCGAAAGAAAGATCTTGCATTGGATGGGTTTTCGACAATAATAGTGCAAATGATAGTGATGTATTTTGCAAGGTAGGGTTTGTTTTATTTTATTTTATTTTCTTTGTTGTGTTAAAAAAATAAAAATAATAAAAATAATTCATCTTAGGATTTGTTTGCTTTCTAAAAATTATTTTCTTTGTTGTAAATATATATATATATATATAATTTAAAAAAAAAAATTGCAAATAGACATTTAACTTCATGAAAATCATATTTTTAGGGATAAAAAATTGGCCCTCATTTTTTTATTCAATTGGCTAAGACGGTTTTCAAGTCACAAATCTAAAATGAAAATTATTGTTTAGAGACGCGTGATGACCGGCAGGTAAAAAAAAATGTATTTCAATTTGAATTTGAAGCATTCATACTAATTACTGCATTATATGTTTTTCGGATCTCTCACAATTTTCATGCAAGATTAGTACTAAGCTTTCACAGGTTCAAAGACGATCTGATTTCATTTTCAGAAATCACAATAAAACATGCAAAAGTGAAAGCTGGGAGGATCTAAAGTTTTCTTCGCACATGTCTGTCACAAAGACATTTTTGAAAAAATCCATTACGCCATGACATGTTAATTTACCCTTCTCCTTCTATGTTTATCAGTCATCCATATCGAAGCACACTTTCATTATAACTTCACACATGTCTATCTTTCTGAGTTGCATACATTCTTTAATCATTTCCAGTTCATATTTTGGCTCATAAATAAAACCAAACAGCTCATTTTTCCATGACCACATTACCTTGCTATCATTTTCCTAAAAACCTGCTTCTACTACCATCATTTTCATCTATATACCTACCAATAATTTTGTACAAACTCGCGTTGACTGATGTGGGATTCCTTAAGGCCCACCTTTCAACGAGTCTCGACCCATCGACCTCAGCACTTTGTCTAAGATAGAGACTAGAGTCCTCATTAGTACCTTGAGGCTTGTATGCCCTAATGACAAGTTCTCTTGCTGACCGTCATGGGAATACATCAATTTTCCTTGATCGTTGGATCTTGCAAGTGGCTCAACATCAGATCATTTATTCACCCTTCGCAAATTGTATCAGGGTACCTTGGCACTCATTGACATCAATGGTGATTTTGCCTCGAGTTGGTTAACGACATCCATTAATGGTCGGTAATACAATGACCTATTTTCATGCTCAACACCGACACATTCATTCGCATGACTAGAATTGTACCATCAGGTTATGTAGCAGGTGAAGACAATATATTTTTCAATACTCCATCAGCAGTTGCGACAACATTCCTTTAGCCATATGAGAGTACGATAGTTCCACTTCTAGATATCATCTTCAGATTCATACAACCAAGAAATAGTTCAGATTCCGTCACTTCATCTAGCAGCATGAAATTTTCTCTCATCCAAATCAACATGACATTTTCCAGATCCAGAAGCAGCGGCAACTACATTTATATTGCATAGTTCATCAATTGTTTGTGTAAGTGAAGGTATGTTATTTTCTAATTTTTAATCAAACAATTTCTTACATGTTGAAAATAAATGAACTTGGAAAATTCCCTCACCATATTACATCATCTTTCACCTTTTCGTAAACATAACACATCTTCAGTTTGGGGGGGGAGGATATTCATTATCAAAAATATGAGAAAATGTTTTATTATTCATATTAATAACTTATCATTTCCAGTACATGACTTATCATTTTCAGTACATGTGTTAAAAAAGAGAAGAAAGAAAATAAATTAATGTTGTTAACACAAGAACCAACATTTGTTATATTCATGGTTGTTAACACGAGAACCAAACATAGAAAATATCAGTTGCAGTACATGTATTGTACATCCTCGAAGGATACATTGTTAAAAACCATAATCATGCAAAGCCAAAAGTTTTAATCCATGCCAGGTTGCACAAGGACATGAAACAAGTTCAGTTGGGGGGTATGTTGGGTCTTGTGATTGTCGCAATTTCATCATGTTTATCCTCGCCATTCCTCACATTCCATCACCTCATTTAACCATTTACCATAACATCTTCATGGGTTCACTTCATTATTGTCCAATTTATTTATTTTTAATACTATAAGAGAATTTATGATTAATTATTGGAAAATTAACATATTTCATTAATATCTCAAATGTGGATGAGCTTTGTAATGTTTAGGATTATTTGAAAGGATTGTTCAAAAATCTTCTTGAATATTTCCTCTGCCATTTCAAGAATTCAAAGGATAATTGTTCAAGCTAATTCCAAGGAGAATATCATGGAGATTCCAAGAGAATATCATGGAGATTTGGATAAACATATCTCATCCAATATTTGTGAGAGATGAGTGAGGATTTGAAGGGATCATATCTTGTAACTGTAGGGATATTGGTTGAGAGAAAAGTGGATTTGTAATTATGAGTTGCTTATCTTGTTTTCAAAACACTCATGTATAAAAGAGAGTGCTCTCTCTTCATTTTGATATGGAAGAAGGATATGGAATAGATGATAGAGAAGAAATATATGATAAGAATGATAAATATGATAGAGAGGAAAATTAGAGTCTAGAATAAGTTTTGGTTTTGTAATACTTCATTGTTTTTCTTCATCATTAATATATGTTGACACATGGTTATTCTTCACATGTTGTTTTTATCTCATACGATTTCACATTTCCATTTTTTTATATAATACGGTGGTAATTTTGTTGGAGTATAATTGTTGAGGAAGGACGATAAGGTTCTCTTAATTTAGGAGCCTCTTCTCTCGCTTTCTACACATCACAAACTCATGCTCTTTAGTCCCTCTTCTTGAGGAAAATAATATGGGGAAGGACAACCAGGTTCTCCTAAGTTAGGAGCCTCTTCCTTGTTTACCGCATCTTGAATCTGAGACGAAAGCATTAGACTAGGCTAGTTTAACTTCAGTCCTACATTTCCAGTGCATGTGCTTCGTAAGTCTACAAAACCCTCAGATTGAAAATTTATGTTAGGTAAATTATTTGACAACGATAGTTTCACCCAATAGGGCCTTGCCTTCTTCATCAGAAAAGTAGGTAGACAAAGGAAAGAAAAATATGACAGAGGCATATTCAGGAACAGATTAGGCATGAGGAGGGAAATCTTCATGAGACAGAAATGGAGTTTTACCTTGTTGACTTGGATCAACAAGATGATTCTCAGATCACTAGCATAGTCAATGATCGAGGAAATAGAAGCCAAGATTAGAGAGCTAGAAACTATTCTTGATAGATCTAAATTTGTCATTTCCTTTCTTAAACATGAGAACCAACAGCTAAAGACCAAACACTTCATTGATGAAGTGAAATTCATCAAAGCTCAAAGAGAGGCATAAAAAACTAGTCTTGCTTGAAGAGACACTAGAAAAATATGGTGTGCAAGATGAACCAGAAGAACAAGTTCCAAAAAGAAGGCCAAGAACTAGAGGTTTGAAGAGATCCATAGAACTAGAAAGGCATAAAGAAAGAGAACTGGCAGATGAGGTCACTCTTAATGAGAAATTTTCAATTGTAATCAATGAGAATAAAGAAGGTTGGCTTCAGGAAATAAATGACCACCTTGAGAAACCATTGAAATGGGAAAAGCAAGACAATGATATTCAGAGAAGGATGGCAAAGCACTATGCCAAGAGAAACAAAATTGCAAGGTTAAAACTTAAACAAGTCAATGCAAAAATTGAAACATTAACCATGCAAGAAGAGAAAAGAAGGCTTGATATCCTTGTTGAAACCTCACTCCATGCTTAACCCTCATCATTAGATACCATTTAGAAAATTTTGGCAAGTTTTGATACATTTTTTCAAATTTTTGAAGTTTTTGTGCATTCCTAGACAATCATATGACATTTGGAATGTCAAGAGCGCAGCGCCCTAGGCATTGTGCTCATGTTTGAGGAATCTTTTGGTCAAAAGGAGACCACCATTAGATTCATAATGGAGAAAGCATGCAGGAAAACCACATTTCTAGCCTTGTTTGTTCAAACTAGTAGGTGAAAAATTCAAAAAAAACATTCAAAAAATCACAGTTCTGCCTCCTTTTTCACCTTGGCGTTTCTCTCCTGAGAAGTCTTGGGAGAATCACTTTTTGGGAGGTCAAATAAAGTCAACTCCACAAACCAATCACAAATTTGGAAAGTAGATTGGATAATATTTCCAATGAGCTATCTTGAGCTCAGTTTGGACACCTGCAACCCATCCAAAACTCAGTTTCAATATGGAGGGCGCATGTGACATTGGCACTGCGAACCTAACACTAGGACTGCACACCTGACTAGTGTCTGATTTTTTCGAGTTTTCTCTGCAATTTTGATTTTCACCTTGATAAATAATGTTTTTATTTATGTAATTGATGGAATTAAATATAATTATGATTTTTTTACATTTGCCTAGGGTAAATACATTAGGTGAAAATTTTTGATGACATGTAATGAATCAGTTTGCAAAAAGTGAGGGATAAGTCAATTTGACCTCCCTACATTCTAGGTATTCTGCTCAGTTTTTGGTTGAACTACTCCTCCTCTCATGGATTCGACCCCTAAGGTTGAGAGAGGTTTTTTGAGGTATATATCATGTACTTTTTGACTCATTACATAGGTTGGATGTTGATGCATTGATCAGAGACTCTAATGTAATCTATTTAGCAGGAAATTAATGAAAAGGTTACAGCTATTTCTTTATGATACCTATGGTATGGAAATTTAACATTGTTCTTCTTATGTCTCATTATGTATGACTATTTTGTTTCAAGATCCATTTCATTTCTATGATATCCTAGTTTTTAATTTGATAAACATAATACATCTCTCATACTCTGGTTTGGGAAAACCTTCATAGTTTTTCCATCTTCAGTTTATGTAAATTTCTGCATATGTTCTATGCCATTTCAGATTAGGGAACAATACTTAAGAAGATAGAACATACTAATAGATCGATAGAAGACAAGCCAAAACAGAGATGATAGATGGTGGCGTTACAGCGATCAACAGGATGCTTCTACCAGCAAAGTCTCCAATAGGTCATTCAGCCAAGCGTGTCACTCATCACCCAGAACAACCCAAACAAAGAACAGTCCATATATATCACAGCTCCAGCGCTATCCAGAGAGAGAGAGAATTCCTCCACATCAATGTGTGTCAAATGAACTCTAAGTCTCTCCAATATATAGGAATCTTTGGGGGTGTGTGACACGTCCTTTAAGACATTTAAGTCTATATTTTATTCCAGGCCGACCTAGCACATAAGTGGAATAAATTCAAAGTACATGTTCTGCTCATCCGATCAAGATGATCTTTAGATCAATCTTACACCTCTCCGAAAGAGGAATCCAATAAAAATATTGTGATCGTCATCTGAGCAGCACAACCTGGAGTTTGGACCTAGTTGTCCAATTTTAACACTCCCTCTCAACTAGGGAGAACTCCGTCCACTAGTGCAATCCAAACATCGTGCGTCATCTCGCCGTAACTTGCTTTGCTGGCCTCTTTATTTCAGAACAGAAGTGGGTCAGTCACAAAGACATCATACCCGGCTGACAGATTCAGCCCAGAGGTCAAAACCTCTATCGGACTCACAAAGAGTCTCCAACCAACCCGAAGTTGGTTCATCTGACCCGAAGTCAGGCGGAGGTCCGAGACCTCACAAGACTTGATCCCAGATCAAGTGGTTGGACCGTGCCATCCTAGATAGAGAGTACGGCAATCTCTGATGCGTCCATCAGTATTTGCTACTAGTCTCTAGATTTTCCCACCTCATTGGCCAAATGAGAGGTACTTCCCATGAGCCCTGAACTCAATGGGTAGGATGCATACGGGGCATAGATAATGAGAGGTGAACCAACTCAATAATCACAATGGTGGGGTCCAAGCACACCAACAAGGTTCGGAAATCCTAGCCTTGTGGTTGCTCATAGCTCTGAAAAGCTGTCCCCAAAGCCCCCCAGAGCTCCCAGAGCTCATCGTCCAATGGGACCCACATCATAGGGTCATTCCACGATACCAAGACTCTCACGGAAGGTTAGGAACTTGACCTTCCCCAGGGGCTTAGTGAGAATATTCGCGACCTGCTCATCAGTTCCTATGATCGAGCCTTACGGCGCCTCGCTGTACCATATCCCGGATAAAGTGGTACCAGCCATCAACATGCTTGGATCAATCGTGGAACCCGGGATTCTATGACAAATGAATCCCCCTCTGGTTATCACAAAGGATAACAGTGGCATCTAGCACATGCTTGAACAACTCATAGAAGAGCTTTCGCAACCAAGTGACTTCACAACGGGCCATACATGCTGCAATGTATTCGACCTTAGCGGTGCTCAAGGCTACCATCTTTCGTTTCTTGCCTGAAGCAGATCTATTTGTGAAGTAGCATCCAGATGTGCTCTTACGATCCACTGCCAACCCAATCAGCATCAATATATCCATGAAGTGTCATACTCCCGGCAGTGTATCTCAGCCCATGGTCTATTGTGCCTCAGAGATATCTCAAGATTTTCTTGGCACCATCCCAGTGAATGTTATGATCAACCATGTGTTGACTCAAGTTGTTCACTGCACAACATACGTCCAGACAGGTGTTCACTAAGAACATCAGAGCCCCTACGAGTTGATGATACTCAGTAGGATTTGTTAACACGGGCCTAGCAGCACTGCTACTCAATTTATTAAAGTTAAGCTCCATCGGTGTTGACACGGACTTACAGTCCACCATACCAGAAGCTTCACAATGTATTTTCCTTGAGAAAGGAAAATCTTGCCAGGTCTCTGCCAGACCTCCAGGCCTAGGAAGTAATGCATCAGTCCTAGGTCCTTCATCTCGAGTTCAGTAATGAGCTCCTTCTTGCACCGATGAATGAGAGGGTCAGCATCTATCAGGAAGAGGTCGTCCACATACAGCACCAGAATGAGAGGCTACTTTCTATCAACTTTGATGTAAAGGTTCGGATCAACATTACTACGAGTGAAGCCTAGCTTCATCAGGTAGCTATCTATCCTCTCGTACCAAGCTCTGGGTGCTTGCTTCAGCCAATAGAGGGCTTTCTTCAACCTGCAGACATGGGTGTCCCGATCCTGGACTTCAAACCCCAGAGTTTGCTCTACATACACCTCTTCCTTTATCGCATCATACCAAAAGGCAGTCTTTACATCCATCTGATGATGATCCCATCCTTGCGTAGCAACAAATATTATACTAGATCGAATGGTGGTATATCGGGCCACAGGTGAAAATATGTCATCATAGTCTCTGCCTTTCACGGGCAACAAATATTGCCTTGTAATTTTCATCACCTCCATCAGATCCATGCTTGATCTTATAACGAGGTGACAACAGCTTTGTCCTGTGGTCTAGGGACCATATCCTAGACATCATCCTGACATCCTTCCAGACTCTGATGCTTTCCAGTTTTTGCAAATGATCCATGCTCATATTGTACTCATGGCAGCTAGATACCCTTATATTTATATGGCTTCTCAGTTTTCCTCTGGAATTTCTCCCTCTGAATCCATATGTCTCTAAGCCATGAGGATCTTCTTTCATTCAACAAGGGTATCCGCTCAGGAGTTTATACAGTTGTATTCTCCCTCTTAATGTTTGCTTCTTGCTCGAGACAAGACATTTATTTTAAAGGAGGGCATCCCACATGTTGTACCTTAAGAGACAATCCCTTAGCTGTGATAAGGAATCAATGCTTAAGACATTATCTGATTATGTCACAAATGAATATATATCTGTCTCTGTCTTATAAACCCTTAAACATTGATTATGTAACCCTTAAATATCAAGTCCATGCATGTTCTGCAATGCTATATTCCACTTATACTGAAATGAATGAACGGAAGAAAAAGAGAAGAGGATTTCAATCTGATATGTTGTTTCAAACAGAATCTATCATTTTAAAACCCTGAAGAATTAAGTAAAGATAAAGTTAAAACAGAGGAGCGCACATTAAGGTTTGTTTAACTCTTAAATACATATGTATAAAGAGACTTGCTGCTCTTTACTCTAACTTTCCGGAGATCATTCCTAATTATCATCTTATTAACCTCCACAGCATAAAAATATCTATGCTTTATTCCAATGTATTCTAATTCCTCATCTGACTTGGAATTAATAAAGTTTATGAACTTCCTAGCCCAATTGGCTCTCTTAATTGTTGTTTGCTTATCAGATAGGATCTCTTCTTCATATTCTAAGATAAGGATTTTCTCCTTTGCAACTATATTCAAGAAGTTCCAATTGGACTT
This sequence comes from Pinus albicaulis, assembly GCA_034641835.2. NCBI lineage: Eukaryota > Viridiplantae > Streptophyta > Pinopsida > Pinales > Pinaceae > Pinus > Pinus albicaulis. The sequence goes on from CM076572.1 coordinate 399,875,462, forward strand.
CATTTCTAAGATAATTTCACCCCAAATGATATCTTTAGCCTTTATAAGTGAGATATTTCCTTTTAATTTCTCTTTGAGATCTTTAATCTCAGCTTCAGCCTTTTGTAAATTCAGTTTATTCTGATCAGCTTCATTTTCTAGTGACCGTATGATCTTTGTGGCCATTTCTAATTCTTCTTAAGCTTGCTTGCGATCTCTTTATGCCATCTTCATTTCTATGGTGAGTTGAGAAATCTGTGCTTGGGGATTTGTATCACCTGTAGGAAAAACAAAGGTATAAGTATGACTTTCAATGTGATTTTGTAAAGAGATGGCAGTCTACTTTATTTTAGACAATTCTTCATCTTTATGCAACAATTTCTGACGGAGTTCCTCTTTCTCTTTCTCCACCTCTGCCACTTCTGCAGCCATTGAATGCTCTGCAGTAGGTAACTTTAGCTTTTTCCTCGGGGTGAATATCTTTATTTCAGCATTCTCCATGAACTTATGTACTGCAGCTTTGTCACTAGGATCTACACCAACCTTTATGATAATCTTTTTCAACTCCTCATTTTGAACTGATAAGGCCCTTGAATTGGCCTTCTCCAACTTGAACTGCTTGATAACTTTTGCTAGCATATTTTCAGACGTCATTGCGGAGGCTCATGGAGTATGGCAGCAAACTTTGGCTAGTCCCCCCGCAATGAATCTACACCGTTGATCGTTGTTTACCCTAAGGTCAAACAGGTCAACTACGGGGGCACTTGATTCAATAACTCACGAGCTCTTTGCGCCTCCGCACTTTATCATTCGGTTATAATCTTCAATACTTGCTACTTCCGCTCGGAGACTTGCTCGACGTTTAAACATGAAACTATAATATACATCTAAATAAAGTTTAACAATAAACTTAATTTGCATCGAGCTTTTAGAAACATTTCGTTTTTATGTTACAGTATAAAAAACATTATACTATAGCATATACTTTTTCTGAATTTCAGATTTTTTTTGCTTTTTTTTTTTTTCAAAATAAAATAGAAAAGGAGATGCAGATGATCCACAACATCTGGCTCCACCTAGGGATAGTGTTTTTGTCACGAAACACTAAGAACCTGCAGATCAGTGCCTTCACTTCAGGCATGGAGTCAAAAATTGCTAAATGAAAAATGTACAATGATAAAACCGGATATATACAATGATGGTCAAACAGCTCTTAGTGTTGGAAATAATGTTTTAGATATTGCCCATTCATAGGCATATCTATTACTTCTCCTTCAAGACTTTCCAGCATGAAGGTATTATTCATAGTGGCCTCACTAATTTTGAACGGACCGTACCACAAAGGATCCAATTTTCCATGTTTCTCTTTGTCTTCCCTCCGGGTATCCCATCTTAATACCAGATCTCCATTCTGAAACATGATTTCTTTTGCTTTCCTGTCAAATATTGTCTTCATTTTTTGCTGGTAAGTAAGCAAATTCTCTCGAACTTTTTTTTTGCTTTCACTTAACTCCATTACATTATTCATTCTTCTAATCATGGCATTAGGTTCTTCTTGAGCATCTTGAAGGAAAGAAATCACAGGTTTCACCAACTGGGTGGGAAACAATGCTTGAGTACCATATACTAGTTTATAAGGTGACTTACTAGTGGATCTCCTAGTGGTCATCCTTGTTGCCCATAGAGCAAAAACTAGCTTTGAATCCCAATTCTTTTGGTTTTCATTTATTGTCTTCTTCAAAAAATTTACTATTGTTTTGTTAGAAGATTCTGCCAATCCATTTCCTTGTGGATGATAAGTTGTAGAATGAGACAATATCACATTATAAGTCTAACAGAAATTAATAAACCTGATTGAGTTGAAAACTTGGGCATTATCTGTCACAATATTTACTGGACATCCAAATCTGCTAAAGATATTTTCTTCTAAAAACTTCATAACAACCAAATCATTTGCCTTCCTGGTAGGGATTGCCTCTACCCATTTTGTAAAATAATTTGTAGCAGTAAGGATCCACTTAAATTGCCCACTAGATGGTTGATTGATTTCTCCAATGAAATCCAATCCCCATTGTCTGAAAGGTTCTTCAACAAAAACAGGGAGAAGAGGTAAAGGGGCTAACCTTTTCTTTTCTGCGAACACCTGGCATTTTTTACAACTTCTGAATGTTTTATATACATCAGCAAATACAGAGGGCCAATAAAAACCTGATTTGAGAACTTTATGAGCAGTTACCTTCCAAATGTAGTGACCCCCGCACAAACATTCATGATATTCTTTAATTACTTCTGAAACTTCCTCCTCTGTCAAACATAACAATAACACACCAGCAGGATCTTTCCAATATAGCTTTGCTTCAATTATGACATAAGGTTGAGCCTTGAGTTTTAAAGCTCTGTATTTAGCTCTATTTATTGAAGGAGGACAAGAAAGAAAGCATAAATAGTGAATAATATCCTTGTACCAATCTGAGCAGAGGAATTTATATTTAATTGCTGACTTTGACTGAATATTACATGTTTCTCCATTGACTTCCTCTACAGGCGCCAATAAATTAATTCCCAGTGCTTGGAAATTTGACTCTATTAATAATTTGGCTAGTCCCAATCCTTTGATCAATTTTGTTGGTTTAACATCCAGGTCGTATTCTTGGATTTTTGTAATCCATTTGCCTCTTTTCCCTTCTACATCGCTCTGTACTAAAACATCCTTTACAACAGAATTAGGAACATATGCTAAAATTTGGGAATGAAGAATATAGGTTCTGAATGCTTTCAAATCTTTCACCAGAGCATATACTTGTTTCTCCAATATATTATATTTTCATTCTGCATCTCGGAGCACCTTACTGAAATATGCTACAGGTTGTTCACACTTTTCTTCATTTCTCTGTAATAACACAGCAGCAATTGTTGAGGAAGACGCAAATGAAAAAATTTGAAATGGCTTCAAATAATCTGGACTAATTAGAACAGGTGCTTCCTGTAGAGCTTCTTTAATCCTTTGAAAAGATTCCCTTGCTTCTTTGTCCCACTTCACCTCAACATCTTTTTTCAACATGTATGTTATTTTCTTGACAATCTCTGCGTAATTAGGAACAAATCTTCTTAGAAAATTAATTTTTCCAAGAAACCTCTGAATATCTTTCTTACTTCGGGGCAGTGGAATTAACTGTATTGCTTCGACCCTTGCTGGATCAATATTCACTCCTTGTTTGGAAACAATATGGCCCAGCAGTTTACCTTCCTCCAGAGAAAACAAAGATTTTTTAGGATTCAGCGATAATCCATATTTCCTACACTTCAAGAAGGATTTTTGCAAATGTTGTAGATGTTCCTCATCAGAGTTTGAAAAAATTGTGACATCATCCAGATAAATAACCACAAACTTATCTCCTACAAATGCAATATCCATTGCTCTTTGGAATGTGGCCCCTGCATTCATTAGGCCAAATGGCATCCTGGCATACATGAATGTTCCCCAGGGTGTAGTGAAAGCAGTTTTCTTTTGATCTTCCTTCTCCACAGCAACTTGGTTATACCCTGAAAAACCATCTACCATAGATAATCTGTAAGCTCCAATCACTTTTTGCAAGACAAAATCCATTTTTGGCAAAGGATAATTATCTTTCAATGAAGCCCTATTCAAGTTCCTGAAATCTACACACAGCCTTATCTCTCCATTTTTCTTTCTGACTGGTACAAGATTGGAAACCCAATTTGAATATCTAAGAGGAACAATTATTTTAGCCTGCAGCAATTTCTTTACCTCCTTTTCAATCGGGGCCAACAACAATGGATTAATTTGTCTGAGTTTCTGTCTATGTGGTTTGACTCCATCTTTCAATGGGATTTTATGCTGAATAATATTCTTATCATAAGTCTTCAAATCATCATATGACCAAGCAAATACATCCTCAAATTGTTTGAACAGATCTATGTACCTTTGTTTATAGTCCTTCGAAACGCCTTTGAAAAATTGACCAGTTTAGGCTCATATTGAGTAGCTAAATTAAAATCTTCCACATTCTCATCTTGATGTGCTTTCTTCTGATTCACTGCCACATCATTAGCATCAAACAGTCTTTCGAGAGGTACCAAACTTCTTGGTAAAATATTGTCTTTCAACTGAATAATCTGCTGATCACCAATATTCTTTTTCAGAATCTTAGACATATCAGCCAAGTCATTTTCATCAGTTTCCAAATCAATCTGATGATCTTCAAAATCTTCAATCATCAACAAAAATTTCTTAATCTGTTCATCATCCTCAAAAACCTGCCAATGTTTGATATTGTCAGGGATCGAAGGTTTGTGTCTCATCTCAATTTCATATCTTAGTCTTGGATTGATTGGAGGTTTGAATGTACTGGCTGCAACTGCTAAAGAATCAGCCATTCTATTCTCTTCTCTTGGGATAAACTGTAGGTTGAAAGCTTCAAAGTAGTTTTCAATTAAATCCCATACCTCATTCCTATATGTTCTTAACCTGGGATGTTTAGTTTGACACAAATTCTTAACTTGTCTTATGATTAATTCAGAATCACCAAACACGGTCATAGACTGAATTCCCATTTGCTTAGCTATCTGCAGACTGATGATTAATGCTTCATATTCAGCTACATTATTGGTGGATTCAAACTCCAATTTGAAAGAGAAAGGTACAAGGTTACCTTCCGGAGATACAAAAATGAAACCAGCTCCAGTGACTTCTTTAGAAAACGCACCATCAAAATAGCACTTCCAAAGCTTGTTTGAATGCAGCTCCTTATGTAAAATGGCTGAAGGGAGCTGCCCTTGTGACTCTTCAGCAAATTCTGCATCTTCATGCAGCATGAAGCAAGAGAGGTCCTCCTTCTCTTGGCCATAAATAGGTGAATTACCTGCATCTTTCTTGGTAGCAGTTTTTTGAAATCTAGTTTCTCTATACAACCTCCTTTCTTCCCCATTAAAGACAGGAATGATGGCATATGTAAAATCTCACTTCAAAACTCCTCCAAGCTTTGCCCCCAGAGATCTAGATAATAACATACCAAATCTGGCTGGAATATATGCCACTACCACATCCATCATAATTGTCTTGGCTGGGATTTGAGCCAATGAAACAACCATATCCTTAATAAGACCCACACACTTCACCCTTTTTGAATCAAAAGAATAAAGGTCTCTGTATGGCTTAGTGATTTGTAAATTTAACTCTTTCATCACACACAATGGCATCAAATTGTGGGATGCGCCAGAATCTAGCATACAATTATGTAAAACAAAATCATGTAACAGAAGTGATATATAAAAAAGAAGGGACAGACGAATCTACCTCTTCAACATGAGGCCCAAAAGTAACCATTGGTTTTTATTCTTGCAGATTTACTATATCACCTACTTCATCAGACTGAGATAAATTGATAAATTCTGCAATCTTCTTCTTATAACCAGGTGTTTTGATTAACTCAAGAAGAGGTATTTGAATTTTCACTTTTTCCAACTCTTTCGAAAAACTGAAAGTTTGATTTTGTTTTGTCAACTTTTCAAGTTCTTCTTGATTTTTATTGGAATTTAGACTTTGATTAGAAACAGTAACAACATTCTCCAAAATATTAGGATCTTTAATCCTTGTTTGAGAAGCCTCAACTCGCTGTTTTTCCTTCTCTTTTTCTTCATTCATGGGCTGCTTCCCCTTATCTGATTTCTTAATTTGGTTTCTCTGTAATGGAGTCGCCATTGGAGCAAGTACTGATTCTGATTCTTTTTCCTCATCATCTTGAGTTCTTAACCTCTTCTTTGACCTCAAATCGTATTTTTTATGTAATTATGATTGCATGAAGTCCGTAAAATGTTTGCAATAATCATCCATCTCTTCTTGATCGAATGAAAGATCAGTTTCTTCATTTTCTTCCACTCTTTCTTCCGTATTTTCTTCTTCTGTTTCATCATCTTCCATGTAGACAGCAGAAATTTGCGAATCATCTTCTTTTTCATCATCATCATCTGCTGAGCAGGATGGAGCTGCCTCTATATACAAAGGTGCTTGCACCTGATTTTGATCTTTCCTTTCTCTTTGTAGAATCTGCAGGGGTTGTTTTTTAAATTGGGGATTAAAAACCCCTCTACTTTGTCTTGCAGGCTTATTATTATCTATTTCCAAATTCACCAGTTTATTAGACAAAATTTTTATGACTTTAGTCATATCGTCAATTCTTTGATCTTGAGATGAGGCTTCTTCTTTAGCTTTTCCTTTATCTTGAACTTTACCAGCAGCGGACATATTGGCCTCAATCTCTAGAGCATCAGTTTGAATCTGATCCAAAGTGGGGGACCTTCTTTCTCTCAATGTGAAACTGAAATCTGGTTCAAATGCACTAGCAAAAATGACCCTTGCTCCAATAGGAGGTTTCATTTCTAAAGGCAAACTATTATACAATTTGTTAAATCTTTTCACAAAATCATTCATATTTTCATCATATTTCTTCTTTATTGCATTGAATTCTGTCAAAGAATAACCATGGTCCCTTTTTTCACCCCATCTCTCGGTGAAACGTCTTTCTAGTCCATCCCAATCATTTATTGAACCATTAGGAAATCCTTTAAACCATTTCCTTGCCTCTCCACTTAGAGACTGGACAAAATGTCTCATTACAACATCTAAATGCTCAACATTGAAATTCTCAGCAAATGTGCAAAACAAGAGCAAGTGTTGTTCTGCAGTTATTTCATCTTCACTAGTAAATCTAGGGAGTAACTTGAGATACTCCTGAGGCATTGCATTCATTGGTTGGGGTAGATTTAATGGTGCATATCTATTCATCAAGAAAGCAGGGGGTGCCATGTTTATGCCCTGGTTAACTGCTCCTTGAGTGGGGGTAAAATGAATACCAGTTGTAGGTGGGGGTGAATGAGGTGGAACAACTAATATAGGGATTGGTGTATGAACGATTGCAGAAGAGCTGGAAACTATATGAAGTTGAGTTTCTGTAAGAGGGAAAGACACAAACTCAAAAGATTGCTCTTCTAATGCAGGTTCTTGAAAATTAATGGGTGATGGTGAGGATTCTTTTTCCGAGAAAATGAGTTTCTTGGAAATATCCTTGGATGAGAAAGTGCGTGAACTGTTGCCTGGTGCAAGTAGTGTAACGTCTGGTGTATTAAATATTTTTGGTTTCTGGCCCTTCTTTGAAACAAGCTTCTCAGGATCAAACAAAACAGGAACTTTTTGCTGAGAGGTATCCGACCTCGTGTGAGGTTTCTTAGGAGCCAGAGCTATTTTAAAACAAACACAGCTTATTATTTCCTCCTCTCTAAACAACCAGAGGATATTTAAAATAAAACCCAGGGAAAACCTTCGAATCTTCGTTCCCCGGCAACGGCGCCAATTTATGTTGTACCTTAAGAGACAATCCCTTAGCTGTGATAAGGAATCAGTGCTGAAGACATTATCTGATTATGTCACAAATGAATATATATCTGTCTCTATCTTATAAACCCTTAAACATTGATTATGTAACCCTTAAATATCAAATCCATGCATGTTCTGCAATGTTATATTCCACTTATACTGAAATGAATGAATGGAAGAAAAAGAGAAGAGGATTTCAATCTGATATGTTGTTTCAAACAGAATCTATCATTTTAAAACCCTGAAGAATTAAGTAAAGATAAAGTTAAAACAGAGGAGTGCACATTAAGGTTTTTTTAACTCTTAAATACATATGTATAAAGAGACATGCTGCTCTTTACTCTATTTTATTCACAGATAAGAAAACATTGTGTAAACTGGATAACTTTTCAGCATAAACAGAATGATAGAAACTTGCATACTCATTCATTAATTTTCCATTCTTGAGTACAAAAATTTGGCTTCAAGGTTCAAAACTCGGAACCTTTTCCTTTCTTGGAATCTTCTTTAAATACAAAATAACAAAACATTTTCTAGCAATGAAACTAATTCTAACTGCTTTAACTACTTACAGTTACGGAGGTACATGCCTCAAAAAGGTCCTATTACAATTTACATAATTTTGAGAAAATAACATAACGTTAAATTGAAAATTCCTAATCTATAAGAATAGCCACTTCTGATACGGTTGCTGAGTCAACGGCTACTTTTTGTTGAGATGCTGGGATTCCTTTTGTTGAGTCCATTGAGAATGTTTTGCACTTTTTCCATATCTCACTTTGGGTTGTTGATGAATTCTTGAAACTATGATATTCCAACCTGAATGCAACAATCTGACTGTGTGTAGGTATTTCTGTGAAGAGATTCTTCACCATCCATAACAAATTGAAATGCCTTTGCAAGAAATTAAACATTGTTTCTCCTTTTAAAATCTGCGTCTTTTCATGCCTATTATCCATCTTGCTTTTTGCCAGTATTAATGAATCTTCATAAAATTTCCATGACAGAATGTTTCCTTTCTCTGTCCAACATGAAGGTAAACCTATTCTTGTCAATTTATCAAATGATATATCAAAATTGTTCACTGTCTCTTTGATTCCCAGTAGTCTCTTTTCTGTAACTTTCTGGAGATCATTCCTAATTATCATCTTATTAACCTCCACAGCATAAAAATATCTATCCTTTATTCCATTGTCTTCTAATTCCTCATCTGACTTGGAATTAATAAAGTTTATGAACTTCCTAGCCCAATTGGATCTCTTAATTGTTGTTTGCTTATCATATAGGATCTCTTCTTCATATTCTAAGATAAGGCTTTTCTCCTTTGCAACGATATTCAAGAATTTCCAATTGGACTTCATTTCTGAGATAATTACACCCCAAATGATATCTTTAGCCTTTATAAGTGAGATATTTCCTTTTAATTTCTCTTTGAGATCTTTAATCTCAGCTTCAGCCTTTTGTAAATTCAGTTTATTCTGATCAGCTTCATTTTCTAGTGACCGTATGATCTTTGTGGTCATTTCTAATTCTACTTGAGCTTACTTGCGATCTCTTTCTGCCATCTTCATTTCTGTGTTGAGTTGAGCAATCTGTGCTTGGGGATCTGTATCACCTGTAGGAAAAACAAAGGTACAAGTATGACTTTCAATGTGATTTTGTAAAGAGATGGCAGTCTGATTTATTTTAGACAATTCTTCATCTTTATGCAACAATTGCTGACGGAGTTCCTCTTTCTCTTTCTCCACCTCTGCCACTTCTGCAGCCATTGAATGCTCTGCAGCAGGTAACTTCATCTTTTTCCTCAGGGTGAATATCTCTATTTCAGCATTTTCCATGAACTTCTGTACTGCAAATTTGTCACTAGGATCTACACAAACCTTTATGATAATATTTTTCAACTCCTCATTTTGAACTGATAAGGCCCTTGAATTGGCCTTCTCCAACTTGAACTGCTTGATAAATTTTGCTAGCATATTTTCAGACGTCATTGCGGAGGCTCCTGGAGTACGGCGGCAAACTTTGGCTAGTCCCCCCGCAATGAATCTACACCGTTGATCGTTGTTTACCCCGCGGTCAAACAGGTCAACTACGGGGGCACTTGATTCAATAACTCATGAGCTTTTTGCGCCTCCGCACTTTATCATTCGGTTATAATCTTCAATACTTGCTACTTCCGCTCGGAGACTTGCTCGATATTTAAACATGAAACTATAATATACATCTAAATAAATTTTAACAATAAACTTAATTTGCATCGAGCTTTTAGAAACATTTCTTTTTTATGTTACAGTATAAAAAAACATTATACTATAGCATATACTTTTTCTGAATTTCAGATTTTTTTTTATTTTTTTTTATTTTCAAAATAAAATAGAAAAGGATAAGCAGATGATCCACAACACCACACACCAACTTGGAAAGGGGACTTAATCTCCCACAGTCAAAGCCATCCAACAGACTTTGCTAATCATGATTCAAGATTCCAACAACGTGACTAAAAGTTGCAAAAAATTCTCAGTTCACATTTTAAGTTTGCCATAACGCTCCAATGTAAGACTAATACAATCACATGCTTGCTGCTACATAGGTGTCTATCTATGTCACTATCATACAGGGGGAACATATCAACAAGCCTCAGCTTGTGTTAGAATTCCTTACAGCCACTACCTGTTATTCTGTGGGTAGCTTCTTCAAACAGCCTTCTAAGACTGCAGCTTACAAAGCTAGGGATCCAATCTGCCTTGGTTTATCCTGCACTTGAGGCATTGCACCCTGATTTGCTTCCAGATCTGCCCATTTCTGGTTATTTCAGCAGACTACTCCTAGGGCTGTCAAAATTTTGCCTAGCTCAATGACTTACATCTATGCCCATCTCGTCAACAATCTGATCACTACATAGAATTTCCCCAAGGAATTCTGCAGTCAACCCTTAAAACTTCCAGCTCCAAAAAAAAATGTGCTTTAGGGCTTCCAAATCTGCCCAGCTATAGTTAATGGTTGACTGATCTTCAGTTCTCAGTTCTGCAAAAAAAAAAAAAATATTTTAAATTTGTACTGATATAGGAACTAGTCTGACAAATGTTTCAGACACAGAATTTTCCCTATTTCATGCTAGTCCATACCTTATGTGATACCTTTCTCTGATGCAGATCTAACATAGTCATAAGATACTTCTTCTCATCATATTTTCATAAGGATACAAGCCAATCCTGCTCATCAATGTTTCAGCCCCAATCATCCATCAGGATAAATCTCAAGTCATCAATAAATGTTACATGTGTCATGTTAATTTACAGATCTGAGCCACAAAGGGATAACTACTCCAGAACAAAGTGAGCACACAATAAAAAAAACTGTGATAACCGCCTGCAATTTGCTGTGATGATCCTTGAGGAGACTCATCTTTTTCTCAGCCTTTACGGAAGGGCCCAAAAAAAAATTGCTCTACCTCAATATTCCTTAACTTCATAGGCTATAAAGGACATTATTCCTTCATGCTGAGGGTAAAAAGGGCCAAAAAGTTGGCCCAAACAAGGCTTGTTTTTGTGGTATGGCCTATGGCCTACCACAACACTCAACGTGCTGCCTTCAAACAATATCCGGCAATACTAAGGCATTCCTTCCCAAATTTTCATGACATCCACAATATTCAAATAAGAATTATATTACTGCAATAAGTTTTAAACTCTCATAATAAGTGGTTACATTAAAGGAAATGGCAACTTATTCTAGCAGAGATAGTTTATAAAGGCACCTGGTTTGTTTGAAAGCAATCAATACACTTGGCACCAAAAGATATTTAGCTCAGAATGGCTCCCATGCAGCATAAATTTCAACTACACCAGTAGTATGGAACTCAGGCCTCAAGCTTGGATAATCTCATTCAACATCCTTGAACGCACAAGCTTAACCACAAGTGGCATTCAGAGATGAATGAGAAGTAGAACCAACAACTTCCAGCCGCATGCCCAACAAGAGTCTAGCAGAGATAGTTTGCTATCCACTGTCCCGAAGTGCCCAAGACACAACAACTCTATTCGAATGACAATAGCCCCAAAAAAATGGATTAGTGATTATATGAGTAAAATAAACCTGACACAGAAGGTGCTGACTCAGAGAAACACGTACAACTGGCGAAGGATGATTTTCGTCCCTGTACAACTCACTCCAACAATTTTGAACTCAGGCCAGACTCCAAAATTACGCAGAAGGAAACCAACTCTCTTCGCATTTCGTATCAAATATAGAAGCTAAACTCGGCCAATAATTAGCAAAGAAACTCGGCCTGAGAGTGGCAAGAAAAATCGACCCTTTCAAAACAAATTTGATTGACGATTCCTTTCTGTGTATACTTCTGCAATTTCTTGTTGGATGATTACGAAAGATGCTTAGTTACACGTAACAATAACCTGCATGCTTCACCTATTTTCCTGTGCGATCCTCAGATGAAAAAGAAAACTTTGTTTCCAGGCAAAAATCGAATCACTTAGATCACTGATATGTCGCATTTCTCCATGCGCACAATAATACTCTGATAAACATTCAAACACAATTCAACGCATAGGTGGATTTGGGTGATAACTAATCATTTCTCCTTCGTCTCACAACAGATGAACTTCAACCGACTTGATTTATTTATTTTACGTGGAGTTTGTCCACTGAATCTAACGATCCCGACGATGCTCACCTACGGAAAATTTCCACGTGATTTCAACGCTTTTCAGCCCTTCATAACCACTATGCAACTGGCCTTCGACCCGACAGATTCAGCACCTTGAGCCACTTGGCTTCAATCATATTCAACCCGTGAGATGAGGTTCGTCTGTGATGCGATGATATCGTTCGCGGGATAATGTGCTTCCCCTAGTGCCCATGAGTAGCATCCCCAGCATACTCATGTGCGACGTGTTTTATGACAGCCCAGATTGGGGTACGATATGCGTATTCTCCACATATGCTGCCCTACGCTATTACCTCCAGTAAATTAAAATATATATATATATATATATATATACGCTGATATGTGCTGTGGTGGTATGGCCTGCGGCCTACCACACAGCTTTTCTGAGGCAAACGGCATCCTTAGAATAACCCATATTCCCCTGCCCTAGTTTCATAAGCTGGGCGTTGTCTTCTCCTGGCTCTGATACCATGTAAAATTCTACATATGCTCTATGCCATTTTAGATTAGGGCACAATACTGAAGAAGATAGAACATACTAATAGATCGATAGAAGAAAAGCCAAAACAGAGATGATAGATGGTGGCGTTACGGCGATCAGCAGGATGCTTCTACCAGCAAATTCTCCAATAGGTCATTCAGCCAAGCATGTCACTCATCACCCAGAACAACCCAAACAAAGAACAATCCATATATATCACAGCTCCAGTGCTATCCAGAGAGAGAAAGAATTACTCCACATCAATGTGTGTCAAATGAACTCTAAGTCTCTCCAATATATAGGAATCTTTGGGGGTGTGTGACACGTCCTTTAAGACATTTAAGTCTATATTTTATTCCAGGCTGACCTGGCACATAAGTGGAATAAATTCAAAGTACATGTTCTGCTCATCCAATCGAGATGATCTTTAGATCAATCTTACACCTCTCTGAAAGAGGAATCCAATAAAAATATTGCGATTGTCATCTGAGCAGCACAACCCAGAGTTTGGACCTAGTTTTCCAATTTTAACAGTTTAGAAAGAATTCATGCTTAGCCTTGCCTTTTCTAGCTCCTCAACTTTCTAATCCATCCCACTAAAGAATCCTAAAGTGTTAGGTTTTCTACCTACCTTTCCCCATTGAATCTCTGCAACCCTAATCTTATTTTCCCTTACCTAGCCTCTTTGACCTAATTCACCCTCTAGCAAACTAATTCAAAAAACAAATTCTTGTACTTATACCTAGCCTAAAATCCTAATTCATTCAGCCCTCTTAGCTGTGATTTGTGGAGAGATCCCTCTCTGGCTTGGTAGGGCTAGCTACCAAGCTAAAGTTCTGTGGTTACCTCTGTTGGGATTTCTTCTTCAGCCTTAGAGATCTAGCGGAGTGATAACATAGTGGCTTCATTGCAAGGGAACAAAAGATTTATTTTCCCTGGGTGTACGACAAGAAACATTGGAATTTGATCCTTTGGATGATAGGGTTAAGTTTTAGAAAGGTTGATTGGATAATTGTAGTGCCAAGATTGTAGAGTTGGCTTAGAGAAGGTATACCAGAGAAAATCCCGATCCTGATCTAGCTTATCCAGTAGATGATCCAAAGAATATTTTCTGGAGGCATAGATATCAAACTACAAAAATTCAGTCAGGACCAGTTCCATTGGTAAGATATGTTTCTCTACCTTCTAAACTACTATCTCTTGAAGGTATACCGTATGATCTGAAATTTGAATTGTCATTGTTTAAATCTAAGTATGAAACCTCTTTATCTGACATAGTCTTCGATCCTTTAAGACTATCTGAGGTCAAGTCATTGTCTGAATTAGATCTTAGTCCTATGAAATATTGGTTCTTTGAAGAGATTAAACCCAAATCTGACCTTGATATCAAATATTGGATCCAATTCTACCATCAAGAGGAAATACTTGTTTCAACTCAACCTAAAACTCAATCAATTGTAGTTTTTTCATCTGCACCTTCGACCTCGTCATTTATACCTACTACTTCAGTACATACAGCTGTTGTTCCACTACCTATTAATTCAATCCCTCTTGTTGTCAATCCAACACTTCACCTAGCAAGAATCATGGAAATATTTTCCCCATTTATCTTACCTGCCCAATTGAATGATTTACCCCAGGGTTTTGGCCAAAGACTCCCCTTGTTTGATGAAAATTCTACCATATCTGCAAGACAACACATTGTTAAGGTCACTGACTTCATATATTTGAAGGAAGTTGATGTTGACAATGCGAAAATGAGGATTATATCCTAGAGCTTATCTGGAGATGTTAAAGTGTGGTTTAGCTCCTTGACTACTAATTCCATTGCCACTCCAGACCAGCTCATTAATTTATTTATAGACGAATGGGAAGTAAAGAAAAATCATTTACAATTTCTTGCTGAGTATGAGAACATTAAAAGAAATCTCAATGAATCAGTCCAAGATTTCAACACTCACTTCAATATAATTTATAATTCAATTCTTGTGGAGATCAAGCCTCCTCCAGGCTTAGCTCTCATACATTATCTAGATGCATTTGATCCTAACATGGCCTAAAAAATAAGGGGAATAAATTCAGCTACACTGGAGGATATGAAAAATAGCGCGGTCAGCGTTGAAGCAAATATGCTGATGAAGAGAGCTAGAGATAGAAATGAGAGAAGATTTACTATTAAAGATGAACCATCCACCTCATATTTCGATGCTAAGATGGATACACTGATAAGAAATATTTAAAGGATGCTTGACAAGATGTCCATCACTGAGAGATAGCCTGAGGTCATAAATCCTAACTAGAGAGGTCAACAAGAGCCTCAGTTAAGGATCAAGCAGAGAGAATAACAGGCTCCTGAGCAACCACCATAGTAGCAGCAGCAAATCAAGACACCCTTGCAGCAGAACTATGCTAAAGGAGAAGAAGAAGATGAAGAAACAATTGTTGAGGAAAATCTTATTTTAGAGGCTGATGATCTGCCTATGTTTTTGACCAAAGATGAGGAGAATTTTGAAAAGAAATATGAGCCTAAGGATAATGATTTTATCCTTGCCAATGATCATGAATTGGAAACTGAATCAGATGATTATCAGCAGGGGTACTTGAATGCACTTAATTAAAAAAATAGGCAGATGTCATTGAGGAGCAGCGATGTGTTGGCCAATACCATTCAAAAGTGAGCATCTCAGTAGAAAAACACTCAGGCAAGGGAGAATCCTCTGAGCAATCAGAGTAACGAAAAAGAGCCTGCAGTCACAAATCAGAACAAGGTAAATTAGCCATCGCAAGTTTAGAAAATAAAGAAAATGAAAATCAAAAGAAATAAGTTCCATCAAAGGACCATGCTAGACAATGAGATATCATCATTAAAGAGGTAGACAAAAGCACTCCCTTCAGTCTAGAAACAGAAATTTCAAATTTAAAAGTGTCTATTCCTTTAACTGAGTTTGTTAAGAATAACGAGTATAAGTCCCATGTTGCCAAGATGCTTAAAATAGATCCTTTGTCTAACATCGTGAATGTCGAAAATGATCAGCCCAAACTCATTTTTGGTTCTGCTATTGATGTTCAATTAGAAAATAGTGAGCTTCCTCCTTTTTACTTGAGTCTAAGAATCCACTAATGCATTTTACATAATTCCATGTTAGACTCTTTAGCCTCCCACAATCTAATGCCAAAAGCCATTATGGAAAAGTTGGGCCTTGACATCACTCGTCCCTACCATGACTTATACTCCTTGAATTCCGGTACAGTCCATTGTATTGGCCTTATTAAACCTTTGTTATTCTCCCTAGAGCAGATTCCAACAAAGAATGTTTTAATGGATGTGGTGGTAGCTAACATACCGCCATGGTTTGGCATTTTGCTGTCAAGATTTTGGGGGGAGAAATTATGAGGCACATTGCAATTAGACTTTTCTTATGCAACTATCCCTGTTTTTGGGAAATTGAGAAAATTTTACTGTGAAACCAAGATGAAATATATGATCACAATAAAATAAAAGCCCAATAATCATCTGATAAATGTTGTACATACAAAATTAGAGTCATTCATTTTGTTTAATGATAGTTGCTTAAATGATATAGATATCCAGTTAGTAGATGTAGAAGATGTTCCAGAGATTCATAATTGCATCAGACAAGTCATAGAAAAGGAAAAAGAGAAGCTACCGATCTCATCAGAACAACCATCAGATGAAGCAGAGAAATATTCAGAATAGCCATTGGATAAAGTGGAAGAAAGTCCGGAAAAGCATGAAGAACAATTCATAAAATTTTGCCAAAACAAATATCAGAGTTTCAGCACTTGGAGGATGAAAATGGTCTATGTTCCATGGACTTTGATGGTTCCTTTGTGTTACGTGGATTAATCCCTCTTGTATACAAGAGCGATATCCCTAGTACTCCAGCGAGTAACTAGAAACAAAGATCCATTTGAAAACATTTTCCTCTAGATTAATTGAATTTCAAGATTATTATAATAGTAAAGTAGAGAGGACATGCCCCTACCTTGAAATCCAAACTTTTTATGTAGCCCTTTGTCCCGTCGCTCCAAAGTAGTTCTCAAATGAGTAGAACCTGCAATCAAAGGCAAGACAAATAATCAAAGAATCTGCAACATATAATAATCAAATAATACTAATCCAACTTAGTGATCAAGGTGTCTAAGTATTGACATTATTCCAATAAAAATAGAAACAAAGCAATGAGAAAAAGAGATCCATATGTATTATCTTGAATAGAAAGAGTAATCTTACAACCTGATGCCTTGATGTTGTACAGATTTCTCCCGGGGTCCTGAACAATCGTTCTCCTTCAGTCTGATAAGCCTTCCTCTCTGAGTACCATCATGGAGTTATGGACACAAAGGTGTGATCTTCCTTATGCCAACAACAAATCACTAGTGTAGAAAGTATGCACTCTTATGAACTCTCTTCAGCTTAGAAACTATATAGTTCAGTTTCTCTGATTCATAATCTACCCTTCAACCTGAAACTTGAACTCAATTTATAGGGAAGTGGAGGTAGTTTCAGTTCCATGAAGAGGGGGATGGATTCCTATCGTGAAGGGATTTGAGTTACATGGACCAAGGGATAAGCTCCATGAGTGGGGGGATAAAGCTTGAACTGATCGCGAATCTAGAAGCTTCCAGTTGGGAGAATATTCGACCAACTAGGCTTCTAGAATTTACTTTTTTATTTTATTTTCTTTTCACTGGGGTACGCAAGTTATAGTGGCAAAAAGTGCAGGATTCATCGCAGTTTATGGATAGAACATCAATGCATCTGCAAGGAAAGGCTAGAAAAACCACGCAGGTAGACTTTTAAGGGTTTTACAAAGCTTTTCTCCAATTATAAGACTTGATTTAGGAACATTAGTGTTTTTTACCTCTAAGGGAACATGATATGGATGATGATAGACCCATATGAATAGTCAAATGTCATGGTCAAAAAATGACGTGTAACACTTCAGGAAAGACGAGGCAGGCATGGGAATTTGGGTCTGCAGCCCTTTTCATCAGCAAAATAAGGTCCCTAAAAATGTTAAAATGTGCTCTTACAAGTTAGCTTTTGATTATACTAACAATGAAGCAGAGTAGGAAGCACTGATTACTGGCCTAAAGATCTTGAAGAAACTGGGTGCAAGAAGGATTGATGTGTATGGTGATTCAGAACTTGTGATCAAGCAAGTTAAAGGTGAATATCAAGCTAACTATCCTCGAATAAGACAATATAGGAATGTTTTACTAGATTTTGTGAAAAAATTTCAGGAGTGTATACTTACAGTGGTGCCAAGGAATCAAAATCTCATGGAAAATTCATTGGCTAAAGATGCAAGCAATTTTAAGATCCCCATATTTTCAAACATGAAGTTTTAGATTCATGTGAAACATCGGCCCACTGTTCCCGATAACTTGCAGTATTGGCAAGTTTTTTGGGATGATAAGCATGTAAATAATTTTCTACAAGCTGAAGAGTAATTTGATAATTGTTCCATAAATGAAATTTGTGATAAATATGACCAGGATATAAAGGAAACTCAAATGGATATATACAGCTGAAAGACAACAATATTCAAAAAGGTCTCATACCTTTGGAAGAATTGTTTGAACAAGATGACGTGGCAAGCAAGCCTACATTGGTGCCTATAGAAAAGGGTGTTGAAGATGTAAACATTGGGACAATAGACAAACCAAATATCGTTAAACTATCCAAGTCCTTATCTCCCGAGGTAAAGGCTAAATATGTTAAATTACTTTCTAAATTTCCTAATGTTTTCGCATGGGAATATGCAGATTTAAAGGTGTATGACAAGAACATCATTCAGTTCACTATTTCGATCAAGTCCAATCAAAAGCCCTTTTGGAAAAAGTTGAGAAGGATAAATCCCAGACTGTTGCCATCAATTGAAAAAGAGGTAAATAGACTTTTCAAGTCGGGTGTTATTGTCCCTATCAGATTCTCTGATTAGATTTCAAATTTAGTCCCAGTAAGAAAAAATACTGGAAAAATCCGGCTCTGCATAGATTTCAGAAACTTGAACAAAGTTTCCCTCAAGGACAACTATCCAATTCTGAAGATGGACCATATACTTCAAAGATTTGTCGGTTCTTCCCAGATGTCACTATTGGATGGCTATTTAGGATACAACCAAATTTTGTTGCACGAGGATGATAATGACAAGACAACATTTACTACACCTTGGGGCACGTTCAAATATGAAAAAAATGTCATTTCATTTGAAAAATGCAGGGGCCACTTTTCAGCAGGCCATGGACATAGCATTCACCGATGAAAAAGATCTGTTCTTGGTTGTTCATTTAGATGACTTGACAATGTTTTCACATTCTGATGATGAACATTGCACCATTTAATAATTGTTTTCAAGAGATGCAGGGAGTTCAGAATATCTCTCAAACTAAAGAAAATCATTTTTTCCATGAAGGAGGGAAAACTTCTCAGTCACATCATCTCCAAGGATAGGATCCGGATTTACCCTTCCCGTGTTCAAGCAATTCAACGGATTGATTTCCTTCACAACAAAAGGAAAATACAAGAATTCAATGGTAGGATGAATTTCTTACATAGATTAATTCCTAATTTGGCGGATCATCTTAGAGATTTAACAAATATGTTGAAGAAAGATAATGATGTAAAATGGTCTGAAGATGCCCAAAAGTCTTTCAACTCAGTTAAGTTTGCCTTTAATACTACCCCTATTTTGATAAGTCATGATTATACTCTTGATTTCATAATATTCTCATTTTCTTCTGAGAACACTATGGCAACAACCTTGATGCGGAAAAGGGATAAAACAGAGCTACCAATTGCATTTTTCAGTCGCAATATCAGAAGATGTAGCCCTTCGCTACAACATCATAGAGAAACAGGCTCTGGCTTTGTGTAATATTCCCAAATGGGAAATGCAGCAATATAGCTCATAAAATGGAAAGCAGCAGTAAGTATTTAACACATAAAATCATGAGACCAATATAAATCCATATTATTGATCATATATGCAGCAAATAAGTACAAAAAAATGAGGCACCAATCATATAATATGATCACACAAGCCTCCAATACATAAACACTCTCAAAAGTGAGATGTTGCTGCAATACAAAATGTCGGGGAACTGCTACAGCACAGTAATATTAGATATAACTAAAGCTGAAGATGATACAATGATGTAAAAATACTAATATAGGCCCCAATAGAATCTCAACATATAGATCCAAGCACTAGATCAGCTTTCCAAGACAACCTAAGGGGGTTTTCGAAAAATGCACACAATGTGCCAATGTAAGTTGTAGCCCTAGGGTTGAAGATATGTTGCAACCATTGAAATGAGAAGATATGGTTGAATCTGGTGTAGATAATTACAGATATTCTCCAATAGATCCTCCGGATGAAAGGATGGCTCCTCCACTGAAGAAATCACCTCACAAAACAACCATTGCAACTACCCCTGCAACTCCTCCCAAAAATAACGCAGATCTGGACTGAAACTGCAGTGTAGGGGATAAATTCTCCTTTGCATGGTGCCAAATGTGCCAATAAAGCCCAAGGGGCTTCTTTATAGGCCTCCAAATGGATGGAAACCTTCCTCCACTGAAAAACTAGCTCTGAAGACACCCGATCTAATTCTCCACAGCTGCACCCTGCAACACAACACAATATCCTGCAGAAACTGTGCTGATGAAGAAATTTGTAGCTTGGCTTGAAAACCTGAATGTGGAAATGAAATTCAATACTCTTCCAAGAGGCCTCTCAAGGGAATATGTGGGATTCCCGCTCGGGAACCCCCGGTGCTAAACAGCACATCAATCTCAACTAAACAGCTGAAGAATGCAAGAAGTCTAAACAGACCACATACAAAATAATAATCCAAAACATAACCCCATATGGCTGCCATCCTCTTCCTTATATATGTTATGAGCTTACTTGCTCTTGGCCCCACTCAATTAGGTCTTTTCCTCCATCCAATCCATCTCCCTCCAAAACTACGTTATTCCTTATTTAATGTCCACTCCTCCATAACAGCGTTGTTGACTTGGTCAAAGTTGACATGTTCAACATGATCCAACCCCTGTTCATACTGAAAGGTGCTTTATTTAGCTTCTTAGAAGGTCTCCTTTCACACTTGAAGTGTTTTTATTGCTGCTAAGGAGATCTATGGACCTCCCCACCCATTTATTCACCTACCTAGTGACAAAATGATCTATAATATTCCATTTAGCTAAAAGATAAATTTTAGGAATATTACAGTCCTCCCCTCCAAAAAGTCGCTTATCCTCAAGAAACTGTGCAGGTGGAGCAAAATTCATCCCCTCCTCCTCTTTTTACCTCCTCATCAATAGTCCCCACCACTACTCAAAATAATCTGCAATAAATCTGCCCCCGAATGGTTCCTCCCAAGTATGCAAAACCAAATGGCTCACATCATGAGAAAGTGGAAGGTGTAAGTGGAAACCTTCTTGTTTTCCAATGGCCTCCTCAAGGTAGGAGTGATGAAAAACATAGGGGATCTCATTCCCAATGAGAGACTCCCATACCCATGCTATCATCCAAATGAAATGAGCCATTCTAGGTAGCTCATCAAAGAAATCCTCAACCCCCTGTTCATGCAATGTATTAGGGTTGTATGGAGAGACTAGATTTTTCCACCCATGTTGTTTCTCTCTCCATTTATGATATGTATGGGGTTTCTACTGATCCTGGGCTGAAATATTATGGTCTCCAAGAATGTCCCAAGCTACCCCACCAATCAAAACATCCATGAAGTGCCTCTCCCAAGAACTCAAGTTCTCCAAATGGCTCCTCCCACATGAATAAAAGAGATGTAGTATGGAAATCATGGTTTGCCCATTGTTTCTCCTTAAACATGCAACATATGAATTATGGAGAATCATACTCCCAATGGGAACCTCCAACTATTGTGCCATCCTCCCAACAAAGCTTCCCATAAGAACAAGAACATAAAAGCAAATAAAAACAAGCTACCATATGACAACCGAGATGTGGATCATAGTCCCACTTGTGGAACCAGCGCAGTGCATCCCCTGCTTGCCTCTAAACAAAGTATAACAAGTGTCTTTTCAACCACTTTTTTTCTACCACAATCATCCTAAAAGATGAGATCATAGAAGTAAAGTTTGGTGCCAATGGTGCACACCAAGAATCATGTGTCCTCTCCCACAAACCACCAATAGAGTGGCCAACATCAACGCTGCAAATGGCCTCAATTACATCACAATACAATATACAAGAAGGAATGATCCTCCTTGGTACAATATATTTCTCACAAAAAGTAAAAGATTACAAATCAAAATGAATAAATGTACATCATCCACTATGTACCTTGGTCATTGAGCTGAAATGGCTCAACTGAAAGTTCTCCCTCACTCTCAAAGAGTAGGGAATTTCTTGTGACAACCTCACCATCATCATCCAGACTATGAATATCTCCATATGCTGATATACATCCTATTAGATGCCCTCCCAAGTGAACTCCTCCATCAAGGAATGATATGCACCAAAGTGCATGGAAAGAAAGTCCACGTGTGTTGCATGTAACAGCTTCTCCTTGAGCTCAGAAGCTCTAGTCAAGAAGACTCTGCCATAATAATAGATGACCTCATCATCCACCATGTATCTATCATCTCCCTCTGGGTCATCAAGAATCATGCAAGCACCAAGATGCTTGGAGTACTCTACCAAAAGTTGAGACCTCCATTATGGATCAATCCTTCTAAGAGATAGCGCTGAAGGTCTGAAATGTGAAGCTCCCCACATGTTGTTGTCTTCTCCTTTAACATCCCTTATTCCAAATTCATCCTCCAAAGTTCTTCCATGCCCATCATGCAGTTTCTAATGCTCCAGTAGAAATGGTGACCTTTGGAAGTTGGCCTCCCATGAGAAGCTATCGTCCAAAAAGAACCTCCTAATCTTGGCCAATGTAAGCATGAGTGGCCTCCATCTACTCCAATACATGGAGGATTTCTTCCTTAAGGGAAGTACCCTCTGTTTCTCCAAATCCATGGAGTGGTCTCCTTGCACCATGGTGGTGCCATCCTCCATCACTGCAGCAACTTATGTCAGTGCATAATATGTTGTGAGAGTGGTTAATGTTGAAAATGGGAGGATGTATCCCTCCTCCTTGAGTCTACACAAGACTCTTAGCACTGTGTCAAGTCCTCCCAAGGTCCTCACCCCTCTAGAATCAATGAGTGGTGCAACCAATTGTGAAGCATATCTCATCATCTCCTGATCTGGTGGTCTCCCAGGTGGAATGCCTCCATGCAATGAGACATCAATATCAAGAGTAGACTGCATATATGAATGGACAAATTTTTCCTTGCCCTCACTGCCCAAATCAGTCTGCCTCTTTGTGCATCAACCTTTTGAAATAGATAGGGGTGTGTGATCTTAATCATATGATGTTGGCCATCCTCCCTACCTTCTCCTTTCATCTTCCAAGTCTCACAATCTATCAGTAATGGCACATGCTACTCATGGATTGTGCATTGATCTCCACATATGATATCCTTTGGAACTCCTTGTGAACATACAAGAATTCCTTTTGTTGGAGCAAGTTCTCCATCTTCCTCTGCATAAGGTTCTAGATATGCTCTGGATATGACAGCGATGTTGCCTCCAGCCTTCTCTTCCTCTTCAATATGAATGGGCAACTTCTCAATAAGAGGATCCTCTTTTGAAAAAGGGATCTCTATGCCCTCTTTTCCAGGAGTATGAGATACAGATCTTGCCTCTAACAAGGTATTATGCAAGATGTTAGCCTCTTTAATAGTTTTCTGAAGTGGAGTTGGGTTTGTAGATTCGTCCAATCCATGCAAAGGTTTTGTTTGTTTTGGTTTGTTTATCTCCACCAAAGGTGTTTCAAAATGTTTTTCACCAAACCTTTCCACTATTCTCCTAGTGAACTTTGCATAAGTAAAGGTCTTTTCATTTTTTAATGAAAAAGATTCAAACATCCACCAAGCATAGGCCTTACCTTCAAAATGCAGTGCTACTACCTTGATGGCTTCATTCTCTGAAACTTGGTGTTGCTGCAGATAGGTGTCTACCTCCTCCACCCAAGCTTTGGCTGGACATTTAGGTGAACCATCAAAAGTGGATAGAAAGAATCTTCCCACATCATGTTGCTTGCTCCTTCGGTTTCTTCCCTCCTTGATCTTGCAAAACCCTTGGAATTTAAGGTGATCTTTGAACCTCTTGGATTGAGATTCATACTCTTGCAAATAATCACCAAGAGTCTCCCTCTTTGGCACATATTCTTCCTCCCTCTCTCTTATAGTAAATTTGGGCATAATACTGCGCTGTGAATCATAGTGTGTGGCTACATGCTCACAACCATCCTGCAAAAATATAGAGCTTGCCTCATATTCAAACTCCTTTGGAGATTTCCTACACCTCTCCCTTCTCATCTTCTTGATATCTCCTTTAATGCTCTGCATAGTTTGAAGAAAAATCTTTAAGAGCTTCTCTTCCTCACTTCCTCCAAATAATGGAGACATGTCTTCATTTTTTCTGTACTTCTCCTCTTCTTGTGAGAAGCTTCTGTTTATGGTGACATATTGGCTGAATGCGCAGGCTGAACCAAGATTATGCTCTGATACCACTATAATATTCCCAAATGGGAAATGCAACAATATAGCTCATAAAATGGAAAGCAGCAGCAAGTATTTAACACATGAAATCATGAGACAATTATAAAGCTATATTATTGATCATATATGCAGAAAATAAGTACAAAACAATGAGGCACCAATCATAGAATATGATCACACAAGCCTCCAATACATAAACACTCTCAAAAGTGAGATGTTGCTGCAATACAAAATGTCAAAGAACTGCTACAGCATAATCATATTAGATATAACTACAGCTGGAGATGATACAATGATGTAAAAAAATTGATATAGGCCCCAATAGAATCTCAACATATATATTTGTGCACTAGATCATCTTTCCAAGACAACCCAAGAGGGTTTCCGGAAAATGCACACAATGTTCCAATGTAAGTTGCAGCCCTAGGGCTGAAGATATACTGCAACCACTGAAATGAGAAGATATGGCTGAATGTGGTGTAGAGAACTACATATATGCTCCAATAGATCCTCCGGATGAAAGGATGGCTCCTCCACTGAAGAAATCACCTCTCAAAACAACCACTGCAACTTCTCCCTAAAATAACGTAGATCTGGACTAAAACTACGTTGTAGGGGATAAAGGCTCCTTGTCCTGGTGCCAAATGTGTCAATAAAGCCCAAGGGGATTCTTTACAGGCCTCCCAATGGATGGAAACCTTCCTCCACTGAAAAAATAGCTTTGAAGACACCCGATCTAATTCTCCATTGCTGTACCCTGCAACACAACACAATATCCTGCAAAAACTGCACTGATGAAGAAAGTTGTAGATTGACCTGAAAACCTAAATGTGGAAATGAAACCAAATACTCTTCCAAAAGGCCTCTCAAGGGAATAGGTGGGATTCCCGCTCGGGAACACCCAGTGCTAAACAACACAGCAATCTCAACTAAACAACTGAAAAATGCAAGAAGTCTAAATAGACCACATACAAACTAATAATCCAAAACATAACCCCATATGGCTGCCATCCTCTTCCTTATATATATTATGAGCTTCCTTGCCCTTGGCCCCACTCAATTACGTCATTTCCTCCATGCAATCCATCTCCCTCCAAAACTGTGTTATTCCTTATTTAATATCCACTCCTCCATAATAGCAATGTTGACTTGGTAAAATTTGACCTGTTCAACATGATCCAACCCCTGTTCATACTCAAAGGTGCTTTATTTAGCTACTTAGAAGGTCTCCTTTCACACTTGAAGTGCTTTTATTGCTGCTAAGGAGATCTATGGGCCTCCCCACCCATTTATTCACCTACCTAGTGACAAAATGATCTATAATATTCCATTTAGCTAAAAGCTAAATTTTAGGAATATTACACTTTGGTAAAAGCGTTAAAAGATTTCAAAGTTTAAATTTTACATTCACATACTCTTGCCTATGTGCCTAATGTAGTTGTTAAAGAAGTTCTCATGCAGACAGACCCATAACGTAGGAGAGGGAGATGGATAGAAGCTTTACTAGAATATGACCTTGAGATCAATCCCACCAAGCTGATCAAAGATCAGGGTTTAGCCAAGCTCGTGGCTGAGTCAAACCTTCATGCTCTTGACATCAACTTGATTTCAGCCTTGTCCGATAATGAAGAAGAAGTGAATCTCATTCAGGTATCCGATATATTTTTGTCATCTCCACGATATTCTGATATTGTTTATGTTTTGCAACACCTAAACCCTCCTGTATGCATGACTAAGATTCAAGCCATAAAGCTTCAAATCATTGCATACTGGACAATGCACTTCATTGGAAGGATCTTGAAGGTGTGTTGCTGAACTTTTTGGTCGAAGAAGAATCTAAGGAAGTGATGAATTACTTCCACAAAGGAGATTGTGGGGGCCACCTATATTGGAAGACCACGGCCAATAAAATATTTAGAGTGGGATATTATTCGCCGACACTTTTTGTATATGTCTAAAAAATAGTAATGAGCTGCCACGAATGTCAATTTTTTGAGGGTAAGAGAAAGCTTCTCCCATTACCTCTTCAACCTATTTCAATACATGCACCATTTCAACAGTGGAGCCTAGATTTAATAGGGGAGATTCACCTAGCATCATCCTCATAACATAAGTGGATATTGATAGCCACATATTACTTTACAAAGTGGATCGAAGCGATCCCGACCAGGCAAGCAAAAAATTCTGTCATCATTCAGTTTTTAGAAAGTAATATTTTGTCATGTTTTGTTTGTCCCACTAAGATTATTACAGATAACGCAGCAGCATTCAAGTCTAAGAAGATAACTGAGTTTTGTGACAGATATAAAATTAATTTGGGACACTCTACAGCCTACTACCCGCAAGGTAATGGATTGGCAGAGTCCTCTAATAAATCCTTGATCAGTATCATTAAGAAAATGTTAGAGGAAAATATAAAGAATTGGCATAAGAAGTTGATCCATGCATTGTGGGAAGACCAGGTGAGTAATAAGAATTCTATTGGTATGTCTCCTTTTCAAGTTGTGTATGGTGTCGATAATGTGTTTCCTTCATCATTATTAGTCCCAATAATTAAATTGTTGCAAGAATCAGGGACTGAGGAAAATTACATACAACATCATATTAATAAATGATACACCTTTAGCAGATGAGAGATGAAGTATTTCAGAATACTTCAAAACTCCATGATAGGATAAAGAAGATATATAACCGAAAAACTAAGGAAGACAACTTCAAGGTTGGAGATGTGGTACTCCGTTGGGATGCCAAAAATTAAGACAAGGGTAAGCATGGCAAATTTGAGAATTTACGGAAAGGGCCATATTAGATTTCATCTTGTCGGGGAAAAAATTATTATTTGCTTGAAGAGATGAATGGACAAGACTGTTTAGGAGAACCATTCAATGGTAGGCTCCTTAAACACTATCTTTTATTAAGTACATTTCTTGGTTAGTTTTCCATTTCATTGTAAATATCAATTACATTTTCTGTAAGTGTGAAGTAGAGAATCACTAGAGTACGAAGCCCGAAGTGAAGGCCATGGAGCTTCACTGATTTTCTGCCATTTTCAAAATGTTCAGTTTTCAGTCAAGTTAGTATTGAGTCAAGTTTCAGTCATTTGAGTTTTTCTTGAGTCAATATATTTCTTCTAAGTAATAAGTTTTCAGTTATGTTTACTAGTTTGAGTTTTTAACTGTATTAGCCCAATGAATAAGGCACTGCTCTGCAAAATCCATAGTTATGTGGTTCTTGACACCTCTTTCAGAGCTATCATCCCCAATAAGGCCAATGTTAGTGTCAGTATTTTCATCCTACCGTCAGTGATCAAAATCCTCTTTTCATATCATTTTTGGAGTCCCGCTCAAAAAATTTTATTCATTCCACTAGGTCATGCAAAAATTTACTCGCTGATGGTAGCCCTAAGTCAAAAAAAATCACTTTTTCTAAATTTCCATTACCTGTTGGCTCAATTTCATACCTTTTTTATTCTACATTATCCATAAAGCTAATGTCATCATGAAAACCACTCTTTCAAACTCTCATTAGGCCTTTAGGGTTTTTTCAAGCTTTCATTAGGTTATTAGGGTTTTCCAAGATCCAATAAATGCATCATTTCCATTTCATTAAGCCAGTAAAATAAGAGAGCGAAAAAAATAACATCTCTTTACCATGTAAAGATGATTTGAAAATATGTAATTCTGATTCCAAATTTGTGAATTTCATTCTAAAATGTACTTTTTATTCCAAAAATATGTAACTTTTATTTTTATTTTGTAATTTAATGTCATTTAATATGTAATAAGTACAAGATTCCAAAGCCGCCAACTCAAAGTTCCACATGTAAACAAAGAAAATATCAAAGTGAAAAGAGTTCCTAGTCCATCAAATGATCAATTTCCAAAGAATAAAGTCAAATTTAAAGGTATAGTTTCAAAAATTTAAGGTGAAAGTGAGAAGGAAAGGTGGGTCCCAAAGCTCAAAACATCCAATCCATCAAGTATAAAGCCCATCCAAAGATCAAAAAGACATTCATTTTCTCTTTATACCATCGATTGATCACTCATGCAGCTCGAAAACCAAATTTTAAAGGTGAAAGTCGAGTTTCTGGGAGGTTTTGCGTACCTGGAACAAGGTAATGCTCACTTGGGACAAGTGTTGCACATAGACCAAAGGCACTGCGCACTTGGTAGACAAGCACTGCACACACACCAAAGGCACTGCACACTTGTCAAATTTCGTCTGCAAGCTCCAAAACCTTGTGCAAGTGTTCCAAGCCTTCAAAAAGGGATTTATCCATCTTCTAGCAAGTAAGACATTATTATGTCCTTCTTTAATTTATTAAGTGAAAATTTCATGGTGTCAATATTTTCATGAGAAATCTCTAGCTTTTCAATTTGATCCCTGAAGACCCTTTTATTCTTCCCACATCACAATAAATCCTATCCCTACCCCTATATCATTAGATCTCTATCCCAAAGTTAATTTTCCCTAAACCCTAAGACCTAGGTATTTCAATTTCCTAGGCTCCCAAATCCCCACACCTATAATAAAATTCCTATTCCCAAATCCCACAACATTTCTACTCCCTGTCACCTCCCTCAATTTAATAATCCCTTCACCCATATCCCTAATTTTTACCATCCTATTCCCTATTCCCTAAACCTATATTTCACTCCCAATTCATCTCCCTAGGGTTTCTAGCCAAGACACTATGGAAGAAGAAAAAAGAGAATTCAGTGAGGAAGAAGAAAGGGAAGAGAGGAGGCCATAAAAAAGACAAATGATCCTCATACTTGAACATAAAAAAAACAGAGAACTCATGGCCTCTCCCATGACTGTGACATGTTTCAAGTATGTAGGAAGCTTTGAATTTTGCGAAAAAATACAAAAGGTCCAACATCACCATGTTTTGAGCAGGATTTTCATCTCTAATCTTCATGACAACTAGGTAACCCTTGCTGGTGTCACTTTCAAAGTATCCACAGCCATCATCGCAGCTTCCACTGGAATTTCAAATGTTGGGGATAAGTGGTACAAGGAAAAAAGAAAAAAAAACTTGGAGAATAATTACTATGAGCCATACATCAAGCCAAGGTACAAGAATCGGAAGGAAAAATGTTCTTTCCTTTATCTTACCTTCTGGAAAGGTATGTCCCCATGATGAAAATCATCATGAAATAATTTTCATGTGAAGGAAGGTTCTTTAGACTCTACACATACCATACCCGGTTATTAATGCACTTCACAAGGGTCAAAATGCTCAACATACCTTATTATCTCTTCAGGAACATTCACAAAATTGCATACATTGTTCAAAAGAGAGATTATGACCACCAGATGAAAATTCATTTTCACCACTCTCTCATCAAGATCATTGTCCTCCATCACCTTGATCAATTGAACATCTCATGGGACACTTTCATAGATAATGACATCTTTACTGCTCCACCAATTCAACATGCTCAAGTTGTGCCTCCACCAACTCATCCTTCTACATCCATTCCTCCATCTCAGCCCACAATACCTACTTTTTCATCAGCTCAAACTACTTCACCCATTTCACCACCATCATCTCCATTTCACACTCAGATTGGGTCATCTAGCAAAGCTAAGATCAGTGAGATTCAAAAGACCAAAGTGGCTGAGATAGAGACATTGGAAAAAACATATAAGAGAGGTCATAGGAAAGTGTTTGCTTCATAGATTACGGAAGGGGACTTGCCTTCTTCATCGGCAAAGCAGGTAGACAAAGGAAAGCAAAATAAGATAAAGGCAGATATTCAGGAAGAGATTAGGCACGAAGAGGGAAATATTCATGAGACAGAAATGGAGTTTGACCTTGTTGACTTGGATCAACAAGATGATTCAGATATCACTAGCATAGTCATTAAGGAAAAAGAAGCCAATACTAGAGAGCTACAAACTAATCTTGATAGATCTAAATTTGTCATTACCTTTCTTGAACAGGAGAACTAGCAACTAAAGACCAAACACTTCACTGATGAATTGAAATTCATAAAATCTCAAATAGAGGTAGAAAAATCTAAAGTCTTGCTTGAAGAGACACTAGAAAAATATGGTGTGCAAGATGAACAAGAAGAACAAGTGCCAAAAAGAAGGCCAAGAACTAGAGGTTTGAATAGAGCCCTAGAACTAGAAAGGCAGAAAAGAAAGAGAACTAGCAGATGAGGTCACTCTTAATGAGAAATTTTCAGTTGTAATCAATGAGAATAAAGAAGGTTGGCTTCAGGAAATAAATTACCACCTTGAGAAGTTGTTGAAAAGGGCCACGAAAGAAAATTATATTCAGAGAAGGATGGAAAAGCACTATGCCAAGACAAACAAAATTGCAAGGTCAAAACTTAAACAAGCCAATGCAAAAATTGAAACCTTGACTATGCAAGAAGAGAAAAGAAGGTTTGATATCCTTGTTGAAGCCTCACTCCATGCCTAAACCTAATAATCAGATTCCATTCAGAAAATTTTGGCAAGTTTTGATACATTTTTGCAATTTTTTGAAGTTTTTGTGCATTCCTAGATAGTCATGTGACAATTGGACTGTCAGGATCACAGCGCCCTAGGCATTTTGATCCTATTTGAGGCATATTTTGGTCAAAAGGAGACTGAAATTGGATTCAAAATAGAGAAAACATGCAGGAAAACGATTTTTCCAGCCTTATTTAGTCAAACTGGCAGGTGAAAAAGTCAAAAAACATTTAAAAATCACAATTCTGCCTCCTTTTTCACCTTGGCATTGTGCACCTAAGAAGTATTGGGATAATATATTTTTTCAAGGTCAAATCAAGTCAAATCTACAAACCAATAAAATATTTGGAAATTATACTAGATAAGCTTTCCAATGAGCTATCCTGAGCTCAATTTGGACACTTGCAACCCATCTAAAACTCAGCTGCAAGATGGAGGGCGCACCTGACATTGGCGTTGCGCACCCGACCAGTGTCTGATTTTTCTGAGTTTTCTCTGAAATTTTGATTTTCACCTTTATAAATCATGTTTTTACTTATGTAAATGATGGAAGTAAATGTAATTATGATGTTTTTACACTTAACTAGGGTAAATACATTAGGTGAAAAGTTTTGATGACATGTAATGAACCAGTTCTCAAAAAGTGAGGGATGAGTCAGTTTGACCTCCCTACACTCTAGGTATTCAACTCAGTTTTTGGTGGAACTACTCCTCCTCTCATGGATTTGTCCCCTGAGGTTGATATAGGTTGTTTGAGGTCTATCTCATGTACTTTTTGACTCATTACGCAGGTTGGATGTTGATGCATTGATCGGAGACTCTAGTGTAATATATTTGGCAGGAAATTAATGAAAAGGTTGCAGCTATTTCTTTGGGATACTTGTGGTATGGAAATTTAGAATTTTTCTTCTTATATCTCATTATGAATGAATTTTTTTTTTTTATGATCCATTACATTTCTATGATATCCTGGTTTTTAAGTTGAGAAAAAAAATACATCTCTCATCCTCTGTTTTGGGAAAACCTTCATAGTTTGTCCATATTCTTTAGTTTAGAAATAATTCATGCTTAGCCTTGCTCTTTTTAGCTCCTCGCCTGTCTAATCCATCTCACTCAAGAAACCATAAAGTGTTTGGTTTTATACCTACCTTGCCCCATTGAATCTCTACAACCCTAATCTTATTTTCCATGACCTAGCCTCTTTGACCTAATTCACCCATCCAGCAACCTAATTCAAACAAAAAACCCATGTACTTATACCTAGCCTAAAATCCTAATTCATGCAGCCCTCTTGGCTATGATTTGTGGAGAGAGCCCTCTCCGGGTTGGTAGGGTTATCTACCAAGCTAAAAGTTTGGTTTGTGGTTACCTCTGTTGGGATTTCTTCTTCAGCCTTAGAGATATAGCGAAGTGATAACATCTTTACTACTCCACCAATTCAACATGCTCAAGTTGTGCCTTCACCATCTCATCCTTCCACTTCCATTCCTCCATCTCAGTCCACAGTACCTACTTCTTCATCAATCAAACTACTTCACCCATTTCACCCCATCATCACCATTTCACGCTCAAATTGGGTCATCTAACAGAGCTAAGATCAATGAGATTCAAAAGACCAAAGTGGCTAAGATAGAGACATTGGAAAAAACATATCAGAGAGGCCATAGGCAAGTGTTTTCTCCACAGATTGTAGAAGGGGCCTTGCCTTATTCATCGGCAAAGAAGGTAGACAAAGGAAATCAAAATATGACAGAGGCAAATATTCAGGAAGAGATTAGGCATGAGGAGGGAAATCTTCATGAGACAGAAATGGAGTTTGACCTTTTTGACTTGGATCAGCAAGATGCTTCTGAGATCACTAGCATAGTCATCAAGGAAAAATAATCCAATATTAGAGAGCTACAAACGAACCTTGATAGATCTAAATTTTTTATTACCTTTCTTGAACAAGAGAACCAGTAGCTAAAGGTCAAACACTTCATTGATGAAGTGAAATTCATCAAACCTGAAAGAGAGGTAGAAAAAGCTAAATTATTTCTTGAAGAGACACTAGAAAAATATGGGGTGCAAGATGAACCAGAAGAAAAATTTCCATAAAGAAGGCCAAGAACTAGAGGTTTGAAGAGAGACCTAGAACTAGAAAGGCAGAAAGAAAGAGAATTAGCAGATGAGGTCACTCATAATGAGAAATTTGCAGTTGTAATCAATGAGAATATATAAGGTTGGCTCAAGAAATAAATGACCACCTTGAGAAGCTGTTGAAAAGGGCCAAGAAAGACAATGATATTTAGAGAAGGATGGAAAAGCACTATGCCAAGAGAAACAAAATTGCAAGGTCAAAACTTAAACAAGCCAATGCAAAAGTTGAAACCTTGACCATGCAAGAAGAGGAAAGAAGGCTTGATATCCTTGTTAAAGCCTCACTCCATACCTAACCCTCATCATTAGACACCATTCAGAAAATTTATCAAGTTTTCATACATTTTTGCAAATCTTTGAAGTTTTTGTGCATTCTTGGATAGTCATGTGACAATTGGACTGTCAGGAGTGCAACTCCCTGGGCGTTGTGCTCCTGTTTGAGGCATCTTTTGGTCAAAAGGAGACCACCATTGGATTCAAAACAGATAAAACATGCAGTAAAACCACTTTTCTAGCATTTTTTGGTCAAAATAGTGGGTGAAAAAGTCAAAAACCATTCAAAAAATCACAGTTCTACCTCCTTTTTCACCTTGGCTCTACACACCTGATTAGTCTTGGGAGAATCACGTTTTTGGAGGTCAAATCAATTAAAATCTGCAAACCAAGTACATATTTGGAAAGTAGACTAGATAATCTTTCCAATGAGCTATCCTGATCTCAGTTTGGACAACTGTAACCCATCCAAAACTCAATTGCAAGATGAAGGGCGCACCTGATTAGTGTCTGATTTTTCTGAGTTTTCTCTGAAATTTTTATTTTCACCTTGAGAAATCATGTTTTTACGTATGTAATTGATGGAATTAAATGTAATTATGATGTTTTTACACTTACCTAGGGTAAATAAATTAGGTGAAAATTTTTGATGACATGTAATGAATCAGTTTGCAAAAAGTGAGGGAAAAGTCAGTTTGACTTCCCTACACTCTAGTTATTCAACTCAGGTTTTGGTGGAACTACTCCTCCTCTCATGGATTCAACCCCTGAGGTTGAGAGAGATTTTTTGAGTTATATGTCATGTAATTTTTGACTCATTACACAGGTTGGATGTTTATGCATTGATCAGAGACTCTAGTGTAATCTCTTTGACAGGAAATTAATGAAAAGGTTGCAGCTATTTCTTTGGGATACATGTAGTATGGAAATTTGTCATTGTTTGTATTATGTCTCATTATGTATGAATGTTTTGTTTCATGATCCATTTAATTTCTATTATATGATGGTTTTTAACTTGATAATTAGAATACATCTCTCATGTTATGTTTTGGGAAAACCTTCATAGTTTTTCCATCTTCTTCAATTTAGAAAGAATTCAGGCTTAGCCTTGCTCTTTCTAGCTCCTCACCTATCTAATCCATCCCACTCAAGAAACCCTAAATTGTTAGGTTTTCTACCTACCTTTCCCCATTGAATCTCTGCAACCCTAATCTTATTTGCCCTGGCCTAGCCTCTTTGGCCTAATTCACCCATCCAGCAACCTAATTCAAACAAAAAACCCCTATACCGATACCTAGCCTAAAATCCTAATTCATCCAACCCTCTTGGCTATTATTTGTGGAGAGATCCCTCTCCAGCTTGGTAGGGCTAGTTACCAAGCTAAAATATTCATCTATGGTTACCTCTGTTTGGATTTCTTCTTCAGCCTTAGAGATCTGGTGGAGTGATAATAGAAAACAACAACAAAAAAACCTTCTACACCTACAAAAGAACCCCCATGAGCCATTGAAACCTTCCAGGTGACTAGCCCATGAGACAAACTAACTTTTTACTGCATTAATCCCCCATTCTCTCCCTTTCCAAGCCCTCCAAGCGACTGAGATCCCCAATTGCTCTCATGAACTTACATGAGTGCGACTACAACCTTTTTCTGCCAGTGTTATGCCATCTACTGTAGGATTTAAGGCTAAATTTTAGGGCTAGGACCCAAGTCACTGCCCAGAACTCCATGACACTTCCAATAATGAAAAATAACAACGGAATAATGATACAAATTCAATTACTTGGACAAGGAATTGACTAGACCCCTACTAGCCATGACAGACATTTCATCACACATGTCACAAATATGTCATCTACATGTTTAAACAATAGATCTCAGCATAGTGGTCTCATACTTATCTGAGAATTGCTAGGAATAATCTATATGCCTCATTGCATTAGCTACATTAACATCTATTAGGTCATAGATTTTGTGTTCATTCATTTACAAATAAAAACATGATGAGAGCCATACATCATCATTTTCATAGAACACATTCATAACCAGCATATAAAAAACAAAAATTACAAGCATAGAACAACCATATAAGCCACATAATAACAAGCATATTTACCCATCAATACAAGAGGAAAAGAGCTATTTTTTCCATAATAAAAATGCAACAAAATCTGGGACTTGCATGTACCACCCGACCATAGACATTGCTGAACCAAATATCTCTTTCATCCAGTCACCCTCCTACCATATTCCAAGCATGAATGTGGGATCTCATAAAACACATCAATCAAAACCAAACGACCTCAACCCTCAACCACTAATTCCACCTTATGATCGAACATCACTAACCATCACCATATTGGTCTCTTCCCCAAGTTTTATAGGACTCCAGAGCGTTTGTTCAAACCAGGGCTTCCAGGACTAGTAACTCAACCCACAGCTGCCACCGAGCTTCTAGAGTGTTTTTCGAACCATGGATTCTAGGACTAGTAACTCAACTCACCAAGGGCTTTCAGAGTGTTTCTCCAACCAAGGCTTAGAGGACTAGTAACTCAACCCAAGTTGTTACAGTGCTTCTAGAGATTTTTTCCAACCAAGGCTTCCAGGACTAGTAACTCAACCCAAGCTATTACAGGGCTTCCAGAGTGTTTGTCCAACCAAGGCTTTCAGGATCTAAAAACTCAACACATAGCTAAAGGAACATGAGAACCAACTATAAAACAAAAGTACAGCCCACAATATTATGGCTATCCAGGAAATGGAAAGGTTAGGAAAATTTATTGTCAATCTAGGAAATCCTCCATGTCAATGACAGATCATAAACAAATACCCACATGCATATGCCATGCATGCTAAAACTCGTGAGGAAATCATACATGCAACTTGGTGCCTACAAGAAAAACCGGTTGTACTTGTTGACCATGATGTCCTCTTGTGCTTTCTTGCTCTTCATTTTCCTTCTTGCTCCAAATACCAAGTATGCCACACTCCTCCAAGAGTGCTCCAAGAAAACTCTATGTGTCCAAGGGTATGATAGAGAGAGAATAGAATTAGAGCTCTAAAACTAAACTGATAAAAAACCATGAAATCATCCTCAAAAAACTTTGTATTAATGAGGCATCTAATTTCTTCAAATTTGCATAGATTTTCTATTTATCATGTGCTTCGTTTAGATTCTTCCTGATTACCTACACTTAATGTTCCATTTTTGCCAACATTTTTTATCAAATCAACACCTTGTTAATTGGATCACTCCAACTAATGGGAGTATTCCAACCCTACCCATATAATGCCTCAAATGAACTCATCCTTAAAGATACTTGATACCCATTGTTGTAATCGAACTCTACCAATGGAAGATACTCTTCTCACTTTCGTTGTTGATGTATCACATACATCCTCAACATATCCTCTGATATCCTATTGACCCTCTTTGTCTGTCCATCCATCTATTGATGATAAGTTGTATTGAAGGCCAACTCCATGAAAAAATTGCAAACAACTCCTTCCAAAACTTGGAAGTGAACTCTGGATCCCTGTCTCACACAATCTTTTGCAGAACACCATGCAATCTGACCACATCCCTAATGAAGACATGTGCTACATAATTCATTAAATATGTAGATTTCACTGGAATTAAGTGTGCTACCTTCGTCAACCTTTCCACCACAACCATGATGGTATCATGTTGTCTAGATGTCCTCGATAAACCTATGATAAATTCCATGGAAATGACCTCCCATTTCCACTCTGGAATTAGAATCAGCTATAGTAGTCCACCTGAATGCTTACAATGTGATTTTACCTGTTGAAAATCCAAGCACCTAGCCACAAACTTTGCTACGTATTTCTTCAAATTCAGCCAATAATAAAACTTCTTTACTGTTGTTAGTGTCTTCTGATAGCCTGGGTGACCTGAATACAGTTTCACATGAAACTCCCTCTAAATCACCTTCTTGAGTTTACTATTGTCTAGCATATATATCCTATCTCTAAACTTGATCAAGCCATCTGTTGTGAGAAGATATTCCACATCTTTTTCACCTGTACCTATACCACCACCTTTACATGTACTTATACTCTGCTGCAATCTATGCCTAAGCTCGATATACCTGAAATCCTGTTGAACTACCTATAAGATCCTATCATGTATATTTTTCCCATAGGAGCTCATAGGTGTTATACAATTCACCTATATTTGTCTTCTAAGAGAATTTGCAACCCTATTCTCTTTACCTTTAATTTACATGATTTCAAAGTCAAACTCGATGATCGTGGCCAACCATCTAGCTTGTCTGGAATTCAGATTTTGTTGGTCAAATATATGCCTCAATCCACTGTGATCATTCATCAATAAAAATCGTATACCCAGAAGATATTTCCTCCACATATTCAATGCATGAATGATCATTGCCAACTCAAGATCATGTGTCGTATAATTCTGCGTGTGCTCATTTAGTTTCTGTGACTCATAACATACCACCTATCCTTCCTACATAAGGACTCCACCAAGCCCTTTCTTGCAATCATATGTAAGTACCACAAAATATTTATCTGTATCTGTGATCTTTAACACTAGAGCATGTTTCAACAACTGCTTTAATTTCTTAAAACTGGTTGCACATTCCTCTGTCCATTCAAACTTCTAACCTTTCCTTTGCAATGATGTGATAGGATAATAAATCTATGAGAATTTCCTCATGAACTTCCTAGAATAACCTTCTAATCCGATAAAGGACCTTACCTCATCCACATTCCTAGGAGTTTCCCAGTCCATGATAGCCCTTATATTTTCTACATCCACTGTTATGCCTTCTTGGAAACCACATGTCCCAAGTAATGTACCTCTATCTGAAAGAAACTAAACTTGTTGGGTTTAGCATACAACTAATTCTCTGTCAAAAATCTCAGTACTATTGCTAAGTGTTTGGCATGCTCTTCTTCAATTTTAGACTATACCAATATATCATCAATGCACACAATAAAAAAAAAAATCCAAATAAGGACGCAACACACTATTCATCAAGCACATAAAATTAACTGGAGCATTATTCAAACCAAGTGGAACTACAACAAGCTCATAATTTTTGTACCTGGTCTGGAAAGTTGTCTTGTGAATTTCATCTTCTTTAATGCATACCTAATGATATCTGGATCTAAAATAAATATTCGAGAACAATGTTTCTCCCTTCAACTGGTAAAACAAATCATCAATCCTCGGCAACATATACTTTTTCTTGATGGTCGCTTTGTTCAACTGTCTGTAATCAATGCATAGCCTAAGAGTACCATATTTAAAATTCACAAACAATATTGGTGCACCCCAAGGTGATACACTTGGTCTAATGTATCCCTTTTCCAGTATTTCCTTCAACTGCAACTTCAACTCTACCAAATTCAGTGTGCTCATCTTGTAAGGTGCCTTAGATGTTGGTGTTGCCCTTGTTACCAACTCAATAGAAAAATCCACTTCCCTGTGAGGCGGTAACTATGAAAACTATGCGAGAAATACATCCTAAAATTTTTGTAGAACTATGTATTTGCTTAACACATTTGCATACTCAACTTCCTTACCTCTGTCACTATAAATGTGAAGTGAAAATAACACACACCCTTTCCTATGACTATGCTTGGCCTGCATAATTGTCACCATCCTAACTGATGTTGCTTTCTTCTTACCCTGCAGGACTCTTTGTTCCCCATTGTCATCTAATAACTCAATATCCTTGTCATAAAAATCTACCTTGGTCCTTTGAATATAAAACCAATCCATATCCAAAATCATGTTATACGATCCCAACGACCTTACATTCAGATGTGTTGAGGTAGGCATACCATTCATGTCAAATCCACAATCTCTTACACAATGATGAACTCTCTTCTTGGTACCTATAGCTAACTTCACTAACCAAGATTCTGCATGCACTTCCTTATTCAAACCACACTTATCCACCAGTTCAAGATTAACATAACTATAGTTAGATCCAGGGCCAATCGAAATAAAAACAACTTGATCACAAAGCTCACAGTCCATCTCGATGATAGATACCTGGTGATCTTCATGCCTATTATCTAGTGTTGCATAGATCCTAGGAATACGTTTTCCAACATATCCCACAGTTTTTACCCCCTGAGCGCTATAGATATGTGGTCTACCACCTTGATGTTGTGGACAATCTCTCCTGCAATGATTTTTTTCAAAATTCCAACACTGTATAGGCTTCCAACCTGCACCCTTGTTCTGCTCCTCAAACTGAAATCCCTTCCCTTTGTCATATGCATTGAACTTCTTGTGTGGTGCTTCATTCTCTTTGTTTTCCATATCTGGAGGTATTTCTCGCCTCTTATCCAATTTCCCTTTATTCTTATTGTTACCTTTCTAGTCCTGCTTATTCTCATATTTGTGCCTTGATTTCCTGTAACAATGCTTTAGCTCTTGAATGGCCTCTTCCAATGATCTAGGCTCATCAACCTCAATCCTGTCTTTGAATGCTATCAGCAACCCATTGATGAATCTATGAATCTTGGCCCTCTCATCCTTGTGGTAAGGCACATACCTCAATAACTCCAAGAACCTGCTAGTGTACTCCTCATTATTCATAAATCCCATCTTTAGTTCATAAAAATATTTTTCCCTGTCATCATAGTATCTCTCTGATAGATACTTCTTCCTTAATAGTCTCTCAAATTCACTCCAAGTCAACTCTTCTTCATTAATATATCTGATGTTCTTTACATCTTCCCACCAAATATGTACTTTAACTTTAAGACTAAATGTATCTAATTTGGCCTTCATGTTCTCTGAGTAATCATGTATCCTGAAGAAATTATCCATTCCAATCAACCATGCTTTTGCATCCTGTCATTTATTCATCTCTCCATCAAATTTAGGTGGCTTTGCTTTCTTAAACTCATACAGAAAATACCCCCTTTCACTGCTCTAAGGATGATAATTATGATGATCATAGTGTCTGTCAGAACTAGAACTAGAATAGTACCTATGTCTATCACCCCTCCTATTTGCAGTATCCATGAAATTTCCATGTATCATCGTGTCCTCCCTATCTAACTTGTAGCCACCATGAGACCTACTTCCATATGTGTCCATTATTTCCATAATCATATCCATAGTTGATCCGAAGTGGTCCCTATCGCTGCAACTCTAAAAAAATCTGAAGGATTACTGCATTAATCTTTGCTTGTTTCTCATGTGCCTGTATGATTCTATCATTATTTTCTTTGCAACTCCTCAATGTGTCTGCTAAGTCATAAAACTTCCTAACACCACAATTCTAGTCTAATTCATAGGGAGAATATTTGTAGTCTAATTATATCTTTCTATTCATCTTGATCTCTTTCCTTAAAGGCTTGTTATGTCAGCCAAACCAAATCATAAACAAACCAATGTACCCTAGCATCATTCGGGGAGGATATCTCCTCTAATATCAACCAATTAGCATAATACATTTATACAAATAATCATAATAACATGTAAATATGTAGCATATAGATAAAACAACATATACAACATTCCATCCATAGTCTAATCATTAATGTATGACCATATCAATCACATACCATGACCTCATGCATGACAAAAAAAAAATACCAATGTACACTTGATAATACATAAGCACTTGAAATGCATAAACAATGCATAACCAATCATACACTCATGACGACACATTCCAAAACAACCCCATCACCTTCACGTGGCGCCATCACTGCAACTATGACCAACACCATGCATATGGAAAAAGCACATAGACCACAAGCATACATAACACATATGTAACCGACATGAATGCATGACCAACACAGTGCCCATCTAGTCTGGGGGTGAACCATGCTCTTATAACACTCTGTAACACCCTCCTCCCACATCTACCCAAGTAATCGACCAAATAGAGTAAACAAGTGACAAAGAATTAAGTGGAATCGATGAAACACAACAACACATACCTTCTACACCTACAATCAAAACCCCAAGAACCATTCAAACCTTCTAGGTGACTAGCCCCCGAGAAAAACTAAATTTTTGTTGCATTAATCCCCCAATCACTCCTTTGCCAAGCCCTCCAAGTGACTGAGATCTCCAGTCGCTCCCATGAGCCTGAATGAGTGCAATTGTAGCCTTCTTCTTACAGTGATATGCCACTGACTGTAGGATTTAAGGCTAAATTCAGAGCTAGGACCCAAGTCACTACCCAGAACTCCATGACACTTCCAGGAATGAAAGATGACAGTGAAATAGTGATACAAATGAAATTACTTGGACAAGGACTTGAATGGACCCCTACTAGCCATGATAGGAATTTCGTCAAACATGTCACAAATATGTAATCTATAGTTTTAAACAACATATCTGAGCATAGGCGTCTCATACTTATCTAAGAATCCATAGGAAGCATTGATGCATTATCACATTAGCTACATTACCATCTATTAGGTCATAGATTTTTTGTTCATTCATTTCCAATTCAAAACATGATGAGAGACATACATCATCATGGTCATAGAACACATTCATAACCAGCATATAAAAACATAAATGAAAATCATAGAACAACCATATAAACACATAATAACAAGCATATTTATCCATCAATACGAGAGGAAAAGAGCTCTTATTTCCATTGTTAGCGTCCACAATGTCCCAAGGCTAAAAGGATATCGACGGAGGTAACCTCAAACCAAGATTTTAGTTTGACGTCTAGACCTACCAAACCAGAGAGGGATCTTTCTATGAAA
Organism: Pinus albicaulis; assembly: GCA_034641835.2. Classification (NCBI taxonomy): domain Eukaryota; kingdom Viridiplantae; phylum Streptophyta; class Pinopsida; order Pinales; family Pinaceae; genus Pinus; species Pinus albicaulis. Next base: position 399,917,257 of record CM076572.1, read on the forward strand.
ACACGGCTAAGGGTTTGATTGGTGCAAGGGTGGATTTTAGGCTAGATAGCTCAGCTCTAGGGTTTTGAAAGATTTAGGTTTTTTTCTATTGGATATGAAAATCAGGGAACTAGGTCAAAGTATCAAAAGTTATAACTACAAGAGATATAAAGGATAAAGATAGCTATGCTTTTGTGATGGCTTAGGAGTTTTTCGACGTAGTGTATGGCTTGAAAGAGCAACAGATCATAACGAGCATGTGCACCATGAATTCATTAATCAAGAAGGAAAATTACACAAAATGACATTCCTAACAAAACAAAGCTTTCATGAAAAGAATTATGCTTATAACCTCTTAGGAAAATCACTGAAGATCAAAGATATGGTAAGTAGATAAGTATATCATTCATATAAGACTATAATAGAGATAAAACATTATCACAAACTCACAACACGAGAATTCCTGAATAATAGCTGCAAATTGTCATTTGCTTTCATGTATAAAATGAAGGACAAGCTACAAGAGTTTCACCCTCTGCAATCCAACCATCAAAATGAATGAAAACTCCATACATATAGACTTAATAAAAATTTCCCCTCTCTCAAGGATCGAATCCCTCAATTTCAGAACAACTTACAAATATCTCTCAACAAAACCCTAATGTCTAGGGATGTTTGAACAAACCCTCCAAATAGAGTTTACTAATTTTTTCCTCATAAATGAGGTCAAAATTTACATTAAAGAGACCATAACAAGCCCATTTACCCTTAATTGCATCACATCAATAATAAAATAGAGTAATTACATCATCATACCAATATTCACTAAGAAAAAAATCGAAAAAATACACAAAGGGAAAATCACAGCGCCTGGCTGATAAAGCACAACGCATTTCTGATAAAGCACAACGCCTAGCTTGTGAGAGGATTTTGGAGGCCTTCCAATGCTCCAAATCCAATTCTGAAATATTTTATGGAAATATGAGGATGTATAGTTGTCATTAGACACCTCAAGAAAGCCAAATGGATTATCCATGAGGGAGAAAAATGGATTTTCCCACAACTACTCCCAAAAGTGCAGCGCCTAGTTCAAAATAATGGAAAAAAGTGTATTTTTTACTCCTTTTTTGGCATTTTCTCTCAAAGAGATTGCTGACAAGGGATTTTCCTTGGCCTGCACCCAGTATTTAATGTGGACCATCTATGACCATACTTTCCCCCATTGTTGGACACATCCGACATTGTTAAGAAGCTGACACCAATAGATCTCAACCTAAGTGGCATCAAACAATCCACAACTGACGGGATCATGGACACATAGATCAAGCAAACTCACCAGCAGCGGATCTAGTTATATAGAGTTATCAAAGTAGGCCAACTCCTTCACCAAGGTAAGTGGTTCACCAGGGACCAAGTTCAACAGAAATTTCCTCACCTCATGGAGGCTCTGCATGCAATGGGAATCATTTCTTCCTAAGTGGGGAGGACTAATCCAGGTGTACATTTATGACCACCTTCCTATTACACCTATACCTCCAGTTAGTTTCATCAGTTTTCCTTGATTATAGCAGCATTTACTATTTTTAACTCTTTTTTTCGAGTCTCGAACTTTGAGAGTTGTTTTGACCCCCTAAACGACATTTTTTTGAGGTCTACAATAGGCCCATAGCCATAGGCAAGGACCTACCACAAATCTTGTAGTAATTAGGGAGATATTTCCAACGAGGTATCGTACGCGCCAAACGAAGATCATATGACCAAGTTACGACCCTAAGAGGTTGGTTGCCCAATCAATCCCAATGGTGCCCACAAACTCTTGGTGTTCCATTAGGGTTTTGGTTGTTTAGGGTTTCCCTTTGTTGTTTAATAACAAAAATGCCCTTGAGCCTCATTTTAACATAGTTCATAAGCATGCATCCACCACATCTCTTCTCAAAGATAAGCTACTATCACTCAAGCTATTTTATTTCCATTATGATTGTAAGCATATTTTAGTTCTTTGATATCAATGAAATTAAGATTGATTTCTACTACATCTCTATGTCTATGTTTATATCTATATCCTATTGTGTTTCTACATAAGTATGGATCAGTAAGAGTGAAGTCATCTCTAGAGGGATGTCCTAAAGAGTAGAAATGTTAGTTGGAGGAGTTGTTGTAGGCATACAGAGAAGTATTTTAGGAGCCTAAATGGATACTACATAAGAGGGAAATGGAGCATGAGATACATTTTTTTATGATTCCCCATTTCCAAATATTCGGTTGTATAAATAGTCAGTCCTAGAAGTAGATAAAGTGAAGAAATAATTGCAACCACTTCTAGAGCAGGGAGTAATTTGACCATGAACCTCACCTTGTGGGCCAATTTTTGGAAAATTTATATAAACTATAGAGCTTTGAACAAGATAAAACTCAAGAATGGATACCTTTTTCCCATTATTGATGATTTATTAGATTAGTTTCAACACACTAATTACTTCACCAAGTTGGATATTAAATTAGGATACAATCAAGTACAAGTTAAACAAGAAGACACCTTGAGAAGACCACCCTCAAGATTGAGTTGAAGGAATATCTACTTCAATGTAATTTTATGAATGATAGGTGAATTATGGATATATGCCCTTAAGTTATATCATAAAAACTCCAAACATGGTGTAGAAGTTAGATGAGATTGAACACTACCTCAAGTCTGAAGGGTCAAGTTCCAAACTCTATGAGGATGATGGGACTATATGTTTGCATTAAAACAAAGTAAAGAAGGAGGATGGTCTATACTCTCTCTATTTAGGATAATTTAGACTCTATTAAAACATTACCCCAAACCTCAAATCCATATAGAAATGTGGGGTGGAAAAGAGTGTCCATGAGTGACATATGGGATGATATGTACTTGAAGTGATGTTAAGAACATTTTTCCCTAGAAGAGAAAAGAGCCCATAGCCCTTATTGATTTGGGGCTAAAGTGCATGCCAAAAACTAAAGCAAGAACCTGTGAATAATACCCCCAAATAAGTATATGTGGTGGTGATCTCAATCTCCTCACCTTTGAAAAATAATTGGTTATAAAAGAGAACCTTCTTTGATGCCTTGAATATCTTGGCCTTGGTTTCACCCAGGTTAATTGTGAACCAGTGAATATCACAAAAAAGGGCCACAACATCCAATTTACAGTGAAATCCATCTAGGGATGTAACACCCTCCTCCCACATTTACCCAAGTAATCGGCCAACTAGGGTAAACATGTGACAAAGAGTTACTATGATATGGTTCAACTCCCTATGTGTCAGTTAAGGAAGTGTAACCGTGGAAAATGTTAGTGTCAGTATTTGCATCCTGCCATCAGTGACCAAAATCATATTTTCATATCATTTTAGGAGTCCCACTCAAAAATATTTATTCATTCCACTAGGTCATGCAAAAGTTTACTCACTGATGGTAGCCCTAAGTCAAAAAAAATCACTTTTTCTAAATTTCCATTACTTTCTAGCTCAATTTCATACCTTGTTGATTGTACATCATCCATAAATCTAATGTCATCATGAAAACCACTCTTTCAAAGTCTCATTAGGTCTTTAGGGTTTTTTCAAGGTTTCATTAGATTATTAGGGTTTTTCAAAGTCCAACAAACACATTATTTCCATTGCACTAAGCCAGCAAAGTAATACAGTGAAAAAATAACATCTCTTTACCATGTAAAGATGATTTGAAAAGATGTAATTATGATTCCAAAGTTGTGATTTTCATTCTAAAATGTAATTTTTATAGCAAAAATATGTAAATTTTATTTTTATTTTGTAATTTTATGTCATTTAATATGTAATAAGTACAAAATTCCCAAGTTGCCAACTCAGAGTTCCACGTGCCAACAAAGAAAATATCAAAGTGCAAAGAGCTCCTAGTCCATCAGATGATCAATTTCCAAAGAATAAATTCAAAGTGAAAGGTATAGTTTCAAAAATTTACGGTGAAAATGAGAAGGAAAAGTGGGTCCCAAATCTCAAATCATTCAATCCATCAAGCATAAAGCCCATCCAAAGATCTAAACAACAATAATTTTCTCTTTATACCATTGATGCATCACTCACGTAGCTCGAAAACAAAATTTGAAAGGTGAAAGGCTGAGTTTCTGGAAGGCTTTGAGCAACTAGAACAAGGCGTTGCTCACCTAGGACAAGCGTTGTGCATAGACCAACGGCGCTGCACCCCTGGTAGAAAGGCATTGCACACACACCAAATGCGCTACGCACTTGTCCAATTTTTTTTGCAAGCTCCAAAACCTTGTGCAAGTGTTCCAAAACTTCAGCAAATTATTTCTCCATCTTCTAGCAAGTAATTAAGACATCATTATGCCCTCCTTGCATTTCTTAAGTGCAAGTTTTATGCTGTCAATATTTTCATGATAAATCTCTAGTTTTACAAGATAGAAACCCTAGTTTCTTGAGACCGTGGACGTAACTAGGTTCATGTGTGCGGGCACATGGATTCGTGAACCACTTGGAAAAAAAAAACCCTAGTTTCACTTCCTAATCCCAAATTTGATCCCTGAAGACCCTTTTATCCTTCCCACATCACAGTAAACCCTATACCTACCCCTATATCATTAAATCCCTATCCCAAAGTTCCTTTTCCCTAAACCCTAAGACCTAGGTACTTCAATTTCCTAGGCTCCCAAATCCCCACACCTGTAATAAAATTCCTATTCCCAATTCCCACAACATTTCTACTTCCTGTCACCTCCCTCAATTTAATAATACCTTCCCCCATCTCCCTAATTTTTTCCATCCCATTCCCCATTCTGTAAACCTACATTTCACTCCCAATTCATCTCCCTATGGTTTCTAGCCAAGAAATTATGGAAGAAGAAAGCATAGAATTCAGTGAGGAAGAAGAAAGGGAAGAGAGGAGGCCACACAAAGGAGGGAGGGTCCTCAAACTTGAACCTACAAACACCAGAGAACTCATGGCCTCTCCCATGACTGTGACATGTTTCAAGTATGTAGGATGCTTTTAATTTTGTGAAAAAATACAAAAGGTCCAACATCACCCTATTTTGAGCAAGCTTTTCATCTCTAATCTTCATGATAACCAAGTAACCCTTGCTGGTGTCACTTTCACACTATCCACAACCATCATAGCAGCTTCCACTAGAATTCCAAATGTTGGTGAAAAGTGGTACAGGGCAAAAAAAAACTTGGAGAATCATTACTATGACAATACATCGAGCCAAATTACAAGAATGAAAGAAAAATGTTCTTTCCTTTCTCTTACCTCCTGGAAAGGAATGTCGCCATGATGAAAATCATCATGAAGTACTTTTCTTGTGAAGGAAGGTTCTCCAGACTCTACACCTACCATATCCGATTATTAATGCACTTCACAAGGGTCAAAATTCTCAACATACCTTATTATCTCTTCAAAAACATTGAAAAAATGGCATACATTGTTCAAAAGAGAGATTATAACCACCAGATGAAAAGTCTTTCACCACTCTCTAATCAAGATCATTTTCCTCCATCACCTCGATCAATTGAACATCTCATGGGACACTTTCATAGCTAATGACATATTTATTGCTCCACCAATTCAACATGCTCACATTGTGCCTCCACCATCTCATCCTTCCACATTCGTTCCTCCATCTCATCCCACAGTACCTACTTATTCATCAACTCAAAGTACATCACCCATTTCACCACCATCATCACCATTTCACACTCATATTGGGTCATATAGCAGAGCTAAGATCAATGAGCTTCAAAAGACAAAAGTGTCTGAGATAGAGACATTGGCAAAAACATATCAGAGAGGTCATAGACAAGTGTTTGCTCCGCAGATTGCGGAAGGGGCATTGCCTTCTTCATTGGAAAAGCAAGTATACAAAGGAAAGAAAAAGATGACAAAGGCAAATATTCATGAAGAGATTAGGCATGAGGAGGGAAATCTCCATGAGACAAAAATGGAGTTTGACCTTGTTGACTTAGATCAACAAGACGATTCTGAGATCACTAGCATAGTCATCAAGGAAAAAGAAGCCAAAATTAGAGAGCTAAACTATTATTGATAGATCTAAATTTGTCATTACCTTTCTTGAACAGGAGAACCAGTAGCTAAAGACCAAACACTTCATTGATGAAGTGACATTCATCAAAGCTCAAAGAGAGGCAGAAAAAGCTAAAGCTTTCTTGAAGAGACACTAGAAAAATATTGTGTGCAAGATGAACCAGAAGAACAAATTCCAAAAATAAGGCCAAGAACTAGAGGTTTGAAGAGAGCCCTAGAACTAGAAAGGCAGAAAGAAAGAGAAATAGCTTATGAGGTCACTCTTAATGAGCAATTTTCAGTTGTAATCAATGAGAATAAAGAAGACTGGCTTCAGGAAACAAATTAACACCTTGAAAATCTATTGAAAAGGGCCAAGAAAGACAATGATATTCAGAGAAGCATGGAAAAGCACTATGCCAAGAGAAACAAAATTGCAAGGTCAAAACTTAAACAAGCCAATGCAAAAATTGAAACCTTGACCATGAAAGAAGAGAAAATAAGGCTCGATATCCTTGTTGAAGCCTCACTCCATGCCTAACCCTCGTCATCAGATACCATTCATGAAATTTTGGCAATTTTTGATACATTTTTGCAATTTTTTGAAGTTTTTGGGCATTCCAAGAAAGTCATGTGACAGTTGGACTATCAGGAGCACAACGCCCTAGGCGCTCCGCTCCTGTTTGAGGCATGTTTTGGTCAAAAGGAGACCACCATTGGATTCATAACAAAGAAAACATGTAGGAAAACCAATTTTCTAGCCTTGTTTAGTCAAATTGGGAGGTGAAAAAGTAAAAAAACATTCAAAAAATCACAGTTCTACCTACTTTTTCACCTTGGCGCTGCGCAACTAAGAAGTCTTGGGAGAATCACTTTTTGGGAGGTAAAATCAAGCCAACTCTTCAAACCAAGCACAGATTTGGAAATTAGACTGGATAAGCTTTCTAATGAGCTATCCTAAGCTCATTTTTGACACCTGCAACCCATCCAAAACTCAACTACAAGATGGAGGTCACACCTGACATTAGCACTGCCCACCTAACCAGTGTCTTATTTTTCTGATTTTTCTCTGCGATTTTGATTTTCACCTTGAGAAATCATGTTTTTATTTATGTAATTGATGGAAGAAATGTAATTATGATTTTTTTACACTTACCTAGGGTAAATACATTAGGTGAAAAGTTTTGATGACATGTAATGAATCAGTTTGCAAAAAGTGAGGGATGAGTCAGTTTGACCTCCCTACACTCTAGGTATTCAGCTCAGTTTTTGGTGGAACTACTCATCCTCTCATGGATTTGACCCCTGAGGTTTAGAGATGTTTTTTTAGGTCTATCTCACGTTCTTTTTGACTCATTACATAGGTTGGATGTTGATGCATTGATTAGAGACTCTAGTGTATTCTATTTTGCAGGAAATTAATGAAAAGGTTGCAACTATTTCTTCTTATGCCTCATTATGTATGAAAGTTTTGTTTCATTATCCATTTCATTTCTATGATATGTTGGTTTTTAAGTTGATAAAAATAATACATCTATCATGCTCTGTTTTTGGAAAACCTTCATAGATTTTCCATCTTCTTCAGTTTAGAAATAATGTGTGCTTATCCTTGCTCTTCCTAGCTCCTCACCTGTCTAATCCATCCCACTCAAGAAACCCTAAAGTGTTAGGTTTTCTACCTACTTTTCCCCATTGAATCTCTTCAACCCTAATCTTATTTTCCTTAACCTAGCCTCTTTGACCTAATTCACCCATCCAACATCCTAATTCAAACAACCAACCCATGTAATTATACCTAGCCTAAAATCCTAATTCATCCAACCCTCTTGGTTGTAATTTCTGGAGAGACCCTCTCTGGCTTGGTAGGGCTAGCTACCAAGCTAAAATATTGGTTTGTGGTTAACTCTGTTGGGATTTATTCTTCAGCCTTATAGATCTAGAAGAGTGATAACATACTCGCGCCATTGGCAGTGAACAAAAGATTTATTTTCCTTGGGTGTATGACAAGAAACATTGGAATTTGATCCTTTGGATGATAGGGTTAAGTTTCAGAAAGGTTTATTCGATAATTGCAATGCCAAGATTGTATAGGTAGCTTCGAGAAGATATACCAGATAAAATACCGATCCTGATCCAGCTTATCTAGTAGATGATCTAGAGAATATTTTCCGGAGGCATATATATCAAACTACAAACATTCAGTCAGGACTAGTTCTATTGGTAAGATCTATTTCTTTACCTACTAAACTACTATCTCTTGAATATATACCGTATGATCTGAAATTTGAATTGTCATTTTTTAAATCTAAGTCTGAAACCTATTCATTTGACATAGTCTTCGATACTTTAAGTCTATCTAAGGTCAAGTCATTGTCTGAGTTAGATCTTAGTCCTCTAAAAGATTGGTTCTTTGAAGAGATTAAATCCGAACTGAACTTGATATCAAAGATTGGATCCTATTATACCATTAAGAGGAAATACCTATTTCAACTCAACCTCAAACTCAATCAATTGTAATTTTTACATCTGCACCTTTGACCTCATCATTTATACCTACTATTGCATTACATACAACTGTTGTTCCACTACCTATTCAGCCAATCCCTCCTGTTGTCAATCCAACACTTCACCTAGTAGGAATCATGGCAAGATTTTCCCCACTTATCTTACCTACCCAATTAAATGATTTACCTCAGAATTATGGCCAAAGACTCCCCTTGTTTGATGAAAATTATTCCATATCTGAAAGACAACACATTGTTAAGGTCACTGACTTCATATATTTGGAAGAAGTTGATGCTGACAATGCGAAAATGAGGATTATAACCGGGAGATTATCTGAAGATGTCAAAGTTTGGTTTAGCTCCTTGACTGCTAATTCCATTTCCACTCCAGACCAACTCATTGATTTATTTATAGCCTGATGAGAGGTAAAGAAAAATCATTTACAATTTCTTGCTGAGTACAAGAACATTAAAAGAAATCTCAAGGAATCAGTCCAATATTTCAACACTCGCTTCAATAGAATTTATAATGCAATTCCCGTGGAGATCAAGCCTCCTCCAGGCTTATCTCTCATATGTTATCCAGATGCATTTGATCGTGACATGGCTTACCCACTAAGGGAAATAAATTTAGCTACACTAGAGAATATGCAAAAGAACACGGTTAGCATTGAAGCAAATCTGTTGATCAAGAGAGCTAGAGCTAGAAATGAGAGAAGAGTTACTATTAAATATGAACCATCCACCTCATATTCTGATGCTAAGATGGATACACTAATAAGAACTATTGAAAGGATGGTTGATAGGATATCCATCACTGAGAGACAGCCTGAGGTCATAAATCCTAACTACAGTGGTCAATGACAACCTTAGTTAAGGAGCAAGCATAGAGAACAATGGGCTCCTGAGCAACTAGCACAACAGTAACAAAAAATCAGGACACCCTTGCAGCAGAACTATGCTCAAGGAGAAGAAGAATATGAAGACACATATGTTGAGGAAAATCTCCTTTTCAAGGTTGTTTATCTGCCTATGTTTTTGACCGAAGATGAAGAGTATTTTGAAAAGAAGGATGAGCCTAAGGATAATTATTTTATCCTTGCCAATGATCATGAATTGGAAACTAAATCAGATTATTATCAGTGGGGGTACTTGAATGCACTTAGTTCACAAAATCGGCAGATGTCATTGAGGAGAAAAGATGTGACAGTTAATACCATTCAGAAGAGAGCATATCAACAGAAAGATACTCAGACAAGGCAGAATCCTCCGAGCAATCAAAGTAAGGGAAAAGAGCCTACAGTCACAAATCAAAATAAGGTGAATCAACCATCCATAAGTTTAGAAAATAAGGAAAAGGACAATCAGAAGAACGAATTTCCATCAAAGGACCATGATGGACAATGAGATATCGTCATTAAAGAGGTAGACAAAACCACTCCCTTCAGTCTAGAAACAGAAATTTCAAAGTTAAAAGTGTATTCCTTTAACCGAGTTTGTTAAGAATAAATAGTATAAATCCCATGTTGCCAAGATGCTTAAAGTAGATCCTTTGTCCGACTTGATGAATATTGATGGTCAATTAGAAGATAGCGAGGTTCCTTCTTTTTATTTGAGTCTAAGAATCCACTAATGCATTTTACATAATTCCATGTTAGACTCCGGAGCCTCCCACAATCTAATGCCAAAAGCCATATGGAAATGTTGGGACTTGACATCACTCGTTCCTACCATGACTTATACTCCTTCAATTCAGGTAGAGTCTGTTGTATTGGCCTTATTAAATATTTGGTAGTCTTCCTAGGGCAGATTCCAGAAAAGAATGTTTTAATGGATGTGGTGGTAGCTGACATACCGCCATAGTTTGGCATGTTGCTGTCAAGATCCTAGGGGGGGTTGGGGGGGGAAGGAATTACGAGGCACATTTCAATTAGACTTTTCTTATGCAACTATCCCTATTTTCGAGAAATTGATAAAATTGTATCGTGAAACCAAGATGAAATATATTATCACAAGCAAAGAAAACCCCAATAATCATCCAATAAATGTCGTACATACAAATTTAGAGTCATTAATTTTTTTTAATGGTAGTAGCTTAAATGATAAAGATAGCTAGTTAGTAGATGTAGAAGATGTTCCAAAGATTCATAATTTCATTAGAGAAGTTATAGCAAAGGAAAAGAGAATCTACCGAGCTCATCAGAACAACCACCAGATGAAGCAGATAAATATTTAGAACATCCATTAGATAAAGTGGAAGAAAGTCCAGAAAAACATGAAGAAACAGTTCAGAAAATTGAGCCAAAATAGAAATCAGAGTTTCAACACTTGGAGGATGAAAATTGTCTATGGTCCATGGACTTTGATGGTGCCCTGGGGAAAGATGGGGCAAACATGGGAATTTTTTCCATGGCCCTTTTCATCAGCATAATAAGGTCCTACAAATGTTAGATTGTGCTCTTACAAGTTAGGTTTTGATTGCACTAACAATGAAGCAGAGTATGAAGCACTAATTACTGGCCTAAAGATCTTGAAGAAACTGGGTGCAAGAAGGATTGATTGGTATGGTGATTCAGAACTTGTGATCAAGCAAATTAAAGGTGAATATCAAGCTAACCATCGTCGAATGTGACAATATAAGAATGATGTACTATATATTTTGAAAATGTTTCAGGAGTGTATACTTATAGTGGTGCCAAGGAATAAAAATCTCATGGCTGATTCATTGGCTAAAGCTGCAAGAAATTTTAAGATCCCCATATTTTCAAACAGGAAGTTTGAGATTCATGTGAAACACCGGCCCACTGTTCCAGATAAATTTCAATATTGGAAATTTTTCTGGGATGATAAGCAGGTAAATAAATTTCTCCAAGGTGAAGAATAATTTGATAATTTTTCCATAGATGAAATTTGTGATAAAGATGATCAGGATATAAAGGCAAATCAAATGGATATACTACAGTTGAAAGACAACAATATTCCAAAAGTTCTCATACCTTTGGAATAATTATTTGACCAAGATGACGTAGCAAGGAAGCCTACATTGATGCCTACAAAAAAGGGTGTTGAAGATGTAAACATTGGGACAACAAACAAACCAAAGATGGTTAAACTATCCAAGTCCTTATCTCCTAAGGTAATGGTTGAATATGTTAAATTACTTTCTGAATTTTCTGATGTTTTCGCATGGGAATATGCAGATTTAAAGGTGTATGACAATAACATCATTCAACACACTATTCTATCAAGTCCAATCAAAATCCATTTTGGAAAAAGTTCAGAAGGATAAATCCCATATTGCTGTCATAAATTGAAAAAGTGGTAAATAGACTTTTCAAGTCCGATATTATTGTCCCTATCAAATTCTCTGATTGGATTTCAAATTTGGTCCCAGTAAGAAAAAATACTAGAGAAATCGGGCTCTCCATAGATTTTAGAAACTTGAACAAAGTGTCCCTCAAGGAAAACTATCCACTTCTGAAGATGGACCATATAATTCAAAGAGTTTTCGGTTCTTCTCGGATGTCACTATTGGATGGCTATTCGAAATACAACCAATTTTTTGTGCATGAGGATGATCAGGACAAGACATCATTTACTACACCTTGGGGCATGTTCAAATATGCAAAAAATCCATTTCGTTTAAAAAATGCAGGGGCCACATTTCAGCAGGCCATGGACATAGCATTCGCCAATGAAAATTTATTTTCTTGGTTGTTTATTTAGATGACTTGACAATGTTTTTACATTTTGATGATGCACATTTGCACCATTTAAGAATTTTTTTCGAGAGATGTAGGGAGTTCAGAATATCTCTCAACCCAAAGAAAATCCTTTTTTCCATGGAGGAGGGAACACTTCTCGGTCACATCATCTCCAAGGATGGGATCCAGATTGACCCTTCCCATGTTCAAGAAATTCAGCAAATTTATTTCCCTCGCAGCAAAAAATAAATACAAGCATTCAATGTTAAGATGAATTTCTTACGTAGATTCACTTCTAATTTGGCGGAGCATCTTAGAGAGTTAAAAAATATGTTAAAGAAAATAATGATGTGAAATGGTCTGAAGATGCCCAAAATTCTTTCAACTCAGTTAATTTTGCCTTGACTACTGCCCCTATTTTGATAAGTCTTGATTATACTATTGATTTCATAATATTCTCATTTGCTTCTGAGCACACTATGGCAGTAGTCCTGATGCAAAAAAGAGATAAAATAGAGCTACCACTTGCATTTTTCAGTCGCAATATCAGAAGATGTAGCCCTTTGCTACAACATCATATAGAATTAGGCTCTGGCTTTGGTAAAAGTGCTGCAATATTTCTAATTTTACATTTTACATTCACATACTCTTTCCTATGTGCCTAATGCAGTTGTAAAATAAGTTCTCATGCAGACAGACCCAGGAGGTAAGAGAGGGAGATGGATAGTAGCTTTACTATAATATGACCTTGAGATCAAGCCCACCAAGCTGATCAAAAGTTAGGGTTTAGCCAATCTCATGGCTGAGTCATCATTCATGCTCTTGACATCAACTTGATTTCAGCCTTGTTCGATAATGAAGAGGAAGTTAATCTCATTTAGGTAATCCTATATCCTTTTGTCATCTCCACGATATTCTAATATTATTTATGTTTTGCAACACCTAAACCCTCCTGTAGGCATGACTAAGAGTCAAGGCAGATATTTGAAACTCAAAGCTTCAAAGTATTTCATACTGGACAATGCACTTTACTGGAAGCATCCCAGAGGTGTGTTGTTGAACTGTTTGGTTGAAGAATAATCTAAGTGATGAATGACTTCCAAAAAGAATATTGTGGGGGCCACCTATATTGGAAGACCACGGCCAATAAAATATTGAGAGGGGGATATCATTTGCCAACACTTTTTGCAGATGTCTACAAAATAGTAATGAGTTGCCACGAATGTCAAGTTTTTCAGGGTAAGAGAAAGCTTCTCCCATTACCTCTTCAACCTATTTCATTAAATGCACCATTTCAGCAGTGGGGCCTAGATTTCATAGGTGAGATTCACCCAGCATCATCCACACAACATAAGTGGATATTGATAGCCACATATTACTTTATAAACTGGATCGAAGCGATCGTGACCAGGCAAGAAATAGATTCTGTCATCATTCAGTTTTTAGAAAGCAATATTTTGTCTTGTTTTGGTTGTCCCACTAAGATTATCATAAATAACATGGTAGCATTCAAGTCTAATAAGATGACTGATTTTTGTGACAGATATAACATTAATTTGGGACTCTCTACAACCTACTACCCGCAAGGTAATGGATTGGCGAAGTCCTCTAATAAATCCTTGATCAGTATCATTTAGAAAATGTTAGAGGAAAATAAAAAGAATTGGCATAAGAATTTGATCAATGAATTGTGGGCATACCAGGTGAGTAATAATAAGTCTTTTGGTATGTCTCCTTTTCAAGTTGTATATGGTGTCGATATTGTGTTTCCTTCATCATTAGCAGTCTTGGTAATGAAATTGCTACAAGAAGCAAGGACTAAGGAAAATGACATACAACGTCGTATTAATCAAATGATACACCTTTAGCAAACGACAGATGAAGTATTTCAGAATACTTCAAAACTCCATGACATGATAAAGAATATCTATGACCGAAAAACTAAGGAAGACAACTTGAAGGTTGGAGATGTGGTACTCCGTTGGGATGCCAAAAATGAGGACAAGGATAAGCATGGAAAATTTGAGAATATATGGAAAGGGCCATATCATATTTCAACTTTTCAGGGACAGAATGCTTATTTTCTTGAAGAGATGAATGCATAAGAGTGTTTAGGAGTACTAGACAATGGTAGGCTCCTTAAAAACTATCTTTTGTGAAGTACATTTCTCAATCAGTTTTCCATTTCATTGTAAATATCAGTTACATTTTCTGCAAGTGTGAAGTAGATAATCACTTGAGTTAGGAGCCCGAAGGGAAGGCCATGGAGCTTCACTGATTTTCTGCCATTTTAAAAAAGTTGAGTTTTTAGTCAAGTAAGTCAGTATTGAGTCAAGTTTCATTCATTTGAGTTTGTCTTGAGTCAGTCTATTTCTTTTGAGTAATAAGTTTTCAGTTATGTTTACTAGTTTGATTTTTTTACTGTATTGGCCCAATGAATAAGGCACTAGTCTGCAAAATCCATAGTTATGTGGTTCTTGACACCTCCTTCAGAGCTATCATCCCTAATAAGGCCAAAGTTAGTGTCAATATTTGCATCCCACCATCAGTGATCAAAATCCTCTTTTCATATCATTTTAGGAGTCCCACTTAGAAAATTTTATTCATTTTACTAGGTCATGCAAAAATTTACTCACTGATGGTAGCCCTAAGTCAAAAAAAATTACTTTTTCTAAATTTCCATTACTTGCTGGCTCAATTTCATACCTTGATGACTGTACATCATCCATAAAGCTAATGTAATCACGAAAACCACTCGTTTAAACTCTCATTAGGTCCTTAGGGTTTTTTCAAGGTTTCATTAGGTTATTGGGGTTTTTGAAGGTTCAATAAACACATCATTTCCATTGCATTGAGCAAACAAAGTAAGGAGTGAACAAAATAACAACTCTTTACCATGTAAAGATGATTTGCAAAGATGTAATTCTGATTCCAAAGTTGTGATTTTCATTCTAAAATGTACTTTTTATTCCAGAAAGATGTAACTTTTATTTTTATTTTGTAATTTTATGTCATTTAATATGTAATAAGTACAATATTCCCAAGCTTACAACTCAGAGTTCCACATGCCAAAAAATTAAATATCAAAGTGAAAATATTTCCTAGTCCATCAAATGATCAATTTCCAAAGAATAAAGTCAAATTTAAAGGTATAGTTTCAAAATTTTAAGGTGAAAGTGAGAAGGAAAAGTGTGTCCCAAAGCTCAAAACATCCAATCCATCAAGCATATAGCCCATCCAAAGATCAAAAATACGTTCATTTTCTCTTTATACCATCGATCCATCATTCATACAACTCAAAAACCAAACTTGAAAGGTGAAAGGTCGAGTTTCTGGGAGGTGATGCGCACCTCGAACAAGGCACTGCTCACCTGGGACAAGCATTGCACATAGACCAAAGATGTTGCGCACCTGGTAAACAGACGTTGCGCACGCACCAAAGGCGCTACGCACTTGTCCAATTTTTTCTGCAAGCTCCAAAACCTTTTGCAAGTGTTCCAAACCTTCAAAAAAGGATTTCTCCATCTTGTAGCAAGTAAGACATCATTATTCCCTCCTTGGAATTCTTAAGTGCAAATTTCATGGTGTCAAGATTTTCATGATAAATCTGTTGTTTTTCAAGATATAAACCCTAGTTTCACTTCCTAATCCCAAATTTGATCCCTGGAGACTCTTTTATCCTTCCCACATCACAATAAATCCTGTCCCTACCTCTATATCATTAAATCCCTATCCCAAAGTTCCTTTTCCCTAAACCCTAAGACCCAGGTATTTCAATTTCCTAGGTTCCCAAATCCAAACACCTATAATAAAATTCCTATTCCCAAATCCCACAACATTTATACTCCCTATCACCTCCCTTAATTTAATAATCCCTTCCCCCATCTCCCTAATTTTTTCTGTCCCATTCCCCATTCCCTAAACCTAAATTTCACTCCCAATTCATCTCCCTAGGGTTTCTAGCCAAGACACTATGGAAGAAGAAAATAGAGAATTCAGTGAGGAAGAAGAAAGGGAAGAGAGGAGGACACACAAAGGAGGGAGGATCCTCAGACTTGAACCTAGAAACAACAGAGAACTCATGGCCTCTCCCATGACTGTGACATGTTTCAAGAATGTAGGATGCTTTGACTTTTGTGAAAAAATACAAAAGGTCCAACATCACCCTGTTTTGAGCAGGATTTTCATCTCTAGCATTCATGACAACCAGGTAACACTTTTTGGTGTCATTTTCATAGTATCCACAACCATCATAGCAGCTTCCACTAGAATTCCAAATGTTGGTGAAAATTGGTACAAGGAGAAAAAAAACTTGGTGAATCATTACTATGAGCCATAAATCAAGCCAAGGTACAAGAATGAAGGGAAAAGGTTCTTTCCTTTCTCTTACCTCCTGGAAATGTATGTCCCCATGATGAAAATCATCATGAAGTACTTTTCTTGTGAAGGAAAGTTCTCTAGACTCTACACCTACCATATCCGTTCATTAATGCACTTCACAAGGGTCAAAATGCACAACATGCCTTATTATCTCTTCAGTAACATTGACAAATTGGAATAGATTGTTCAAAAGAGAGTTTATGACCACCAGATGAAAATTATTTTTCACCACTCTCTCATCAATATCATTTTCTTCCATCACCTCGATCAATTGTACATCTCATGGGACACTTTCATAGCTAATGACATATTTACTGCTCCACCAATTCAACATGCTCAAGCTATGCCTCCACCATCTCATCCTTCCACATCCATTCCTCCATCTCAACCCATAGTACCTACTTCTTCATCAACTCAAACTAATTCACCCATTTCACCACCATCATCACCATTTAACACTCAGATTGGGTCATCTATCAGAGCTAAGATCAATGAGCTTCAAAAGACCAAAGTGGCTGAGATAGAGGCATTGGAAAAAACATATCAGAGAGCCCATAGGCAAGTGTTTTCTCCACAGATTGTGGAAGGGGCCTATTGGGTCTCGTAATTGTCGCAATTTGAACATGTTTATCCTCTCCATTCCTCACAATCCATCACCTCATTTAACCATTTACCATACCATCCTCATGGTTTCACCTCATTATTTTCCAATTTATTTATTTTTAATATTATAAGAGAATTTATGATTAATTATTGGAAAATTAACATATTTCATTAATATCTCAAATGTGGATGAGCTTTGTAATGTTTAGGATTATTTGAAAGGATTATTCAAAAATATTCTTGAATATTTCCTCCACCATTTCAAGAATTCAAAGGATAATTGTTCAAGCTTATTCCAAGGAGAAGATCATGGAGATTCCAAGGAGAAGATCATGGAGATTCCAAGAGAAGATCATGGATATTTGGATAAACATATCTCATCCAATATTTGTGAGAGATGAGTGAGGATTTCAAGGGATCATATCTTGTAATTGTAGGGATATTGGTTGAGAGAAAAGTGGATTTGTAATTATGAGTTGCTTATCTTGTTTTCAAAGCACTCATGTATAAAAGAGAGTGCTCTCTCTTCATTTTGATATGGAAGAAGGATATGGAATAGATGATAGAGAAGAAATATATGATAGGAATGATAAATATGATAGAGAGGAGAATTAGAGTCTAGAATAAGTTTTGGTTTTGTAATCTTTCATTGTTTTTCTTCATCATTAATATATGTTGACACAGGGTTATTCTTCACATGTTGTTTTTATCTTATACGATTGCACATTTCCAATTTTTGATATAATGTGGTGGTAATGTTGTTGGAGTAGAATTGTTGAGGAAGGACGATCAGATTCTCCTAAGTTAGGAGCCTCTTCTCTTGCTTTCTACATATCACAACATGTTGCTCTTTAGTATCTCTTCTTGAGGACAATAATCTGGGGAAGGACATATGTTGGAACAAGGTCCCATAACCACATTTTTGGTCCAGTTTTGTAATATTTTTGTAATACTTGGTCTACCGCAGGGGCTTTGGTGTGGGTCAAAGCCCCAATGTATTATAATGGGTCAAAATGCGTGGTTTGCGGACCATCGAGTAGCATGGGCTAAGATGTTATAAATAGATAGATAAATTGATTCTAGAGTAAGGAAAGTAAGAATTAAGTAAGATATAAACTTGTGATCTTCTGTGTCGTTTGTCTGGGAAAGAGCTCCTGTTGGTTGTGTGTGCGGAGACCCTAAGTCCTGCTGTGTGTGGACCCTGTGCTGGCTGTGTGCGTGGGCTGGTAGCTAGAGTATGTAAGTGGGATATGGATATGAATGAATGAGAAGACTATTTTGTGATATTTAAGTGTTTCTATGTTATGATTATCAGCTACGCTTTATGTTATTTCTAATCTACTGATGCACAGGTGGATGCGATATTATGAATGGATAGATATAGTTCAAGTGCCTTGCTCTGGTTATGTTTTAATTTCATGAGTTGTGGTATTCGCTTAAAATTACTCTGTTGATATATTGTTAAAGGCTTCTGTGTTAGGGCTTCTCCTGCGTAGGTCTGTTAGATCAAAAGGGACTCTCTTGAATTAACTTTATCTCTCTCAGAGTGTGAAAACCTGGTTCCATCACCCTCCCATACTACTTCGGGTGAGACCTTGACTTGCGCAAGTAGGCCATTGCTGAAGGGGCCAGTAGTACAGGGGTTTGTTGGCAAACCTTAAAACTGAACCTGGGTCAAGACCCCACACGCCAACAAATGGTTTCGTTGTCAGGACCGGGATAATTTTCAGAGAGAGATTGGGTAATGCCACGGGGTCGTTGGTAGCCATTGAAGCCTAAGCTAGAATACTGGTTTGAAAAACAAATTCAGGAGTTTTCCCTAAAATAGAATAGAAATAAGAAGTTATTTGATGAAGAGTGGAAAAATAAGTATATTTTTACGGAAGTGCAAGAAATATTCTTCGTATCTTTCGCACAGGAATTGAAACAGTCGTTTGCACGATTGGTGGAGTTCCATACTTGCTGGAAAGACGATCGGGTCACATAGTGGAGCCCCGAATTGATCCAATTATAGTAAAATATTGATAGAAAGATTACCAAAACTATAGACCACTGGGTTGACAGCAACTTGGGAGGATTTGTGATAGAGTTCATCGTTGATCAATTTGTGTCATATTCGGAAGTAGAGCGAAGGTTCTTCAAGGGATTTAGAGGTAAGTTCCTGAAAACCCTGCCGCTGCTGATTAAGATGTTATTGATTGAACAGGGTGTCCTGTGTGGCCACACCGAGTGAATGACCTCCGATCAGAGTGGGAGAATGATAGGAAGTGGTGAATACTATTGGGTTAATCAAGAAGGAGACAGATCGATATACAGTCCCTTAAGGGAATCACCTTATTTCCAACCCCCGGCCAAGCCAGCATCAAACCTACAAAAGGGTAAGAATTCTCCTACACCGTCTCCGCCACCACCTCAGGATGACATGGCTATGCACATGAAACTACCTTCCTTTAAGGGTGTAGGGGATGAAGATATGGATCGATTCTAGTTCATATAAGAGTCTGTGTGGATTGCGCAGAACGTTAGCAATAATGCTATCAAACAAGCGCAGCTATCCATAGCCTTTGAAGGAAGTGCCCTAGATTGCTTTTATGGGATACATTGGTCAACATGCGAACGCACCCATACAAGATATTAAAGACACCCTATAACAACAATTTTGGAAGCCTAAATCATACTCTCAATTTGTAGCCAAATTGAAGGACTTTAAGCAGGGACCTACAGAGTTCATCTGGGAAGCTGAGCAACGATTAAAGAAGGTCATAAATTATGGGGGATTTTTCTACAAGGACAAGTAACACAAGGAATGGTTTATCACTAAGCTATTTCCACATTTGCGTGGACCCATGGGACAGCAGAAGATCGGCTCCCAGGAAGAAGCCCTGGAGATTGCTATGAAGTTATAAGTTGCACCAAGAGATGATACGCAGTTCGCAGATCTACAAATCTAGATCCAGATAGAGGCAATGCACTTAGAAATTTAGAACTTACCAAAGGATCGAGGTAAGGAAGCTAGCCCGGATATCTGGTGCATATGTTGTAGGGTGTCGGGTCATACTAAGGATCAGTGCCCTTTGTTATCTGATTATATGCAGGTTGGAGGGCCAAGCCCTCTATGCCCTAAGTAAATGGTTGGCCCTAGTAATCCTATTTTGTTGTGCGCTGACTATCAGGTAGCAAGAATACATGATACAGATCACTACCCATGGTTAGGTGCTTATGTCCCAGAATTGAAACAGCAGTGGTGCAGATTCTGCTCATCTGTAGGTCACGACGAACAAAAGTGTCGAACACTCGACCTCATGGTAGATAGGGGTAACCTATACAGGGTGCAGGTGGACCCCTCATCACCACTATCCCCTTCTCGATGGGGTGGATCTCCCGCAAGAGGAAGTGGAGGAGGTAGAGGGGGGAGTGCAGGTCGAGGACGCAGAGAGCTGATCTGCTACAATTGTGGGGACGTAGAACATTTCGCAAGGGATTTCCCGAACCCTACGCTCCAGTCCTGTAGATATTGCAGGCAATTCAACCACATCATTGAAGACTGCATGGTATGAATAGAAAAAATGCAAGAGAAACAACAGACGCCCACGCAAAATGTACAAAGGGTTAAGGCAGAACCACGATACGATGTACCAAGTATCAATGTGATCACACGCAGCGGCATTGCCAACGGAGGAGCTGAGGAAAAGGTTGCGGTGGAATCACTAATCCAGAAAGCTGGGGAAAAAAAGGAAAGCTTAGATCTGAAAAAGGGGAAACAAACCTTCATAGAAGCTCGAAGGGAGATGACCAAGGATGAAGGACCTACCTCAAAGAGTATGATAAATCCAAGAGCAAAAGAAGTAGTTAAACCATTCCTCCAGACATGTATGAAGTTGTTGCGCAACCAAAAGGTCATAGAGAATATCCAAGCACTAATAGATAGTTGCGCAGAAAAGGTTGTTTTACAACCAAAGGTTAAAAGTGTAAACAACCTATACAAGAACAAAAAAAGGACTGGACGGGAGATTCGCATGACTGCGCAAATTTGAGACTACGAAATGCACCAAGTCATCCTTGATTTAGGATCAGATGAAAATGTTCTACCCAATCAAACCTGGAAAATAATGGGAGAACCTAAGCTAGAATGGTCTACTATTCAGCTACAGATGGCTAATCAATAGAATATTATCTCGCTAGGATGACTGATGAAGGTTGTAGTAGACATTGCAGGTGCTAAGTTTTATGTTGATTTTGAGGTAATTCATATAGTGGATGACGCAGACCCTTACCCCGCGCTCTTGGTTTTGGATTGGGCTATTGACATGGGAGGTATCATTAATTTAAAAAGATGGATCATGATCTTTGAAAGTGAAGGTACAAGGGTGATAGTCCTTTTGGATCCAGCAGAAGGAGAGCGATACACTGAACCCATTCAAGAGGAAGAGGATGTAAACCACATTTACAAGTTGACCGCCTGAGACGACGACTGGATCAACCCCACGGCTGATGGTATGTTATGCTGGGAAAAATATAGTGAATGCTTATCTAACTCAGATGGGGAGATAGAAAATTGGCAGAACCGGCTGCATGATGTATCTGTGCTGTGGTGTCTTAAGATCACAAAGAGCTTTTGATGCATCTCCTCAGAGGTAAGAGAACTACCCTACTTTGATGGCTCTGATAATATTAAGAATTTTCTTAGAGAAATTGAAGCAGACATCCCCGAAGAACGGAGATTTTGGGCACTTGACTTGGCCATGCACGCAACCCCCACACGCTGGTGGGAAACCCATAAGGGATATTTTCAGGACTGGGAGGAATGTAGAGAGATGATGATCTTACGATTTTACCCTCTAATCAAACCTCCCATGGAACTCTTCTCGGGACGAGGGGATCCGCGCAAGAACTTGGCTCTCTGGATGGAATTACAGAAGGAAAACACCTAGAATGAATGGTTCCATATGTTCATTCACACATTAGGACCAATCCCTACCACTTGGTATTTGGATGCAGAACTACACCAACGTACCCGTCACTGGGATAAAATGGCTAAGGATTTTTAAATGGCGTTTGGATTAACATGAGGAACTGAGAAACTTGATGAAGCACTGCAAGATATAGACGCATTGGTCTTCAATGAGTCCCTCCCTAAGCAAGAGTGTATTACGCCTGCCTGGGATACGTAGATACAGAATATATTAAACTGCATAAATTTTCCCATAGAATACTGTGATGAGGATCCCCAGAATATCACTATCTCAAAGTCAGAAGGAGAACGTGTTTTTGCAGGTTCGTTGCTACAAGTGGTTGATGTTACCAAACCATTGAAGCTGAAGGAAGTTAACATTGGCACATAAGAGTAGCCCAAGATGGCCAAGATTTGGGATTACTACGATGATGGCACGGTGGAAAATATCGTAGAATTGCTGACCGAATATCAGGATCTATTCCGTGCCAAGTTCTCTAAACTTAAAGGGATCGTAGGGGATATGGGAGTCATGAGGATTACCTTGAAACCAAATGCGCGGCTAGTCAAACAACGACCCTATCGCCTGAACCCGAAATACAAACAGAAAGTTAAGGAGGAAATTGAGAAGATGGTGGCCACTGGTATCATTGAACCAATAGAACAGTCAAATTGGGTAAGTCCTATGGTGGTCCAGGAAAAGAAGACTAAATGAGATATAAGGATCTGCGTAGACCTACACAAGTTAAATGATGCCTGCATACATGATCCTTTCCCTACATCGTTCTCCAATGAAATCCTTGATAATGTGGGAGGTCAGGAATCTTAATCATTTAATGATGGGTTCTAGGGGTACCATCAGGTCCGCATAGCACTTGAAGATCACAACAAGACAGCCTTCACAACTGAGTGGGAATCATTCCAGTACATTGTCATGCCATTTGGACTAAGGAATGCCCCCGCCATATTTTCACGCGCAGTTCTTGCCGTATTCAAGGAATTCATTCACAAGTTTTTGGAAGTCTAATTTGAATATTGGACATTTTTAGGGTAAGTAAAGAACCATGTGTCGAATCTGCGCATGATGCTGGATGCCTGCAGGAAGCACCAAATTTCACTAAACATTAATAAATTCATATTATGTGTCCCATTTTGGATTCTATTGGGACACGTAGTGTGTCAGCATGGATTGATGGTTGACCTAGCCAAGATCACGATTATCATCAATTTGGCAGTTTCGACTACTGAGAAATAGCTGCACTCCATCCTCGACCACACCGGTTACTACATAAAGTTTATTCAGGGGTACGCTTTGATCACCGCCCTGATGGAGAAATTGTTGAAGAAGGTTGTCTCATTTTTTTGGGATGATGAATGTCAGAAAATATTCAAGATATTAAAAGAAAATATGGTGATTGACCTTATTTATATATTCCCTGACTGGGAAAAGGTCTTTCACGTACATGCAGATGCATTAGGGATTGCATTAGGAGCTGTCCTGGCACAGACTGGAGAAGGGGAAATTGATCACCCAGTGGCCTTCGCTAACAGGAAGCTTTCGAGCACGGAGCATAACTATTTTACCACGGAGCTTGAGGGGTTTGAAATGGTGTACGCCCTACAAAAATACAAGCACTATTTATTAGGTAAACACTTCAAAATGTTCACAAATCATACATCTTTAAAATACCTAGTTAATAAGCATGTGTTGGGGGGAAATATCTGTCAGTGGCTGCTGATGTTTCAAGAGTATGAATTTGAAATACTTGTGAAACTAGGGAGGTTGAACACCGGAACGGTTCACTTGTCCAGGATTGAGAATGGGGAAGAGCCAACTAACCTAGAAGAAGGATTACCTCACACGCAACTGTTTGCTATCAAGGTGGTCGATGAGTAATTTGTTGACGTTATCTAATTCCTGACCACAAGAAAGGCATCTGATGGCTATTTAGTATCACAGAAAAAGAAATTGGTCGCTCATGCAACCGATTTTACCATAATCGTGGGCCATATCTACAAGCTGGGAGCAGACAAGGTGCTGCGAAGGTACGTACTAGAACACGAGAGACAAGCTATCTTGGCTAAGGCCCATGGAGGAATTGCAGGAGGACATTATGTAGGTAAAGCGATTGTGCAGAAAGTATTAAGGGCCGGATTGTGGTGGTCCACATTGCACAGCGATGCCCATGCGTACTATCGGACCTGCGACGCATGCCAACGAACCGAGAAGCCCTCACGACGAGATGAGATGCCCCTACAGCTGCAGGTGGCTCTGCAAGTGTTCGAAAAATGGTCCATAGATTTTGTCAGACCCATCAATCCCCTAGGAAAGAAGATTGGTGCTCAATACATCATCACTGCCATATATTATGTCACCAAATGGGCAGAAGCGAAAGTTGTCAAGGATTGCACTGCGGACAATGCCGCACACTTAAGTTTTGAGTATATTCTGACCAGGTTTGGTTGCTCGAAGATCCTAATGAGCGGTAGAGGTATGCATTTTGTTAATGAAACTATTATGGCTCTGATTGAGGAATTCCAGATCCACCATGCGAAGAGTACCCCGTATGAGTCACAGGCGAATGGGGTCGTAGAAGCCTTCAATAAAATATTGGAATATGTTCTCACTAAGGTCCACAACGCGAACTGTATCGATTGGGACGTGCGCATCCCTTCTGTACTCTGGGCCTACAGGACTATATGTAAGAAACTCATAGGAAAAACGCCCTTCAGAATGGTCTACGAGAAGGAGGCTATTATGCCTATGGAATACATCATTCCCAACCTGCCCATCTCGATGTTCACGAACATGATGGAACCATACATCATGGAGGACCGCTTGGCGCAGCTAGTGGCCCTGGAATAATATCGATTCATTGCTCAGTTCCACCAGCAGGTTCAGAAGGCTTGCAAAAAAGCATGGCATGATCAACACATTCGGCAGAAGGTCTTTGAGGAGGATGAATTGGTATTACTTTACGATAGCCAGTTTGTGCGACACCTGGGGAAGTTTCGCAAGCATTGGTTGGGTCCGTATATAGTGAAATAAATTATCGATGGAGGTGTCGTTAGATTGGTTACACTGTGTGAAGATTTCTTGCTGGGGTACATTAACGGAAGTCGTCTGAAACCCTATAGGGATAACCTGGTGCTGACCAAATGACTATATGGTCGGAGTAGCTTTATAACAAAGGCTACACCCCTTAGGGCACAAAAACGAAGCTAGGATCGATGGATGCGCAGGGATGTTGCGCAGGGCAGGAGGTGCGAGGGGGCGCAATGCAGGCGCAGGGGTTGTGCGCAGTGGAAAAAAATAGTTGTTGGAATGGGGCAATGGTGTGAAAAAATGAGTTTACTGTTAAACGGTATGCGAAATTGGCAATTAATGTGGCGATTTAAGAGGATTTTTTACCGTTTTCGTAATGATAGATTGCAATTAAAGCTAATCTGGTTGTTTTCCATCTGCGTGAGCTATAAGAAAATGGTCGTCGGTCACAAGGGGTTTGTTTGTTGTCCAAAACTCTAGGAATTACATTGTCTTTCATCTGCAATACGTCTATCTGATTTGCTTCAATTTCTTGATCATCGAAATCATAATCACCCTCTATGGAAGTATCCTTGAATTTTCATTCACTCTGCAAAAAAACATTGATTTCATTGTCATCCCAAAACACTTGCCAATACCTTAAATTATCCGGAACAGCAGGCCGATGTTTGACATAAATTTAAAATTTGTTGCTGGAATTCATTGGAATCCTCAAATTGCTTGCAGTAGTGGCAAGAGAATCTGCAATAAGATTCTGCATTCGAGGTACTACTTTCAAAGTGCATTCATAAAACATCCTCAAGATGTCTAGGACTACATTTTTGTAGCCTCTTAATCATGGATGCTTTGCTTGATACTCTCCCTTTACCTATTTGATTATCAAATCTGAATCTCCATAGACAGAAATCCTCTTTTCCTTTAGCTTCTTCAAAATTTTCAGACCTGCGATCAAGGCTTCATACTCTGCTTCATTGTTAGAGCAGTCAAAAGCCAATTTGTAAGCACATACTCTAACATTACTAGGAAATTTTTCAGGTTGGAAAACAGGGCTCTGAATCCATATTCCTATACCAGCACTATCCTTACCAACAGCTCCGTCAAAGTCCATGCTCGAGAGGCCTTCTTCTTCTTCTTCTAGATGCTGAAATTTTGCTTCTTTCTCTACTTTTTCTTGGCTGATTTCCACATTTTTCTGCTGTTCATTGTCCTTTTGCTGCTGGTAGGCAGAGAGCTCAAAAATGCTTGCTGCTTTATCTTTTTCCTATCTAAGGGCTTCCCTAAAATTTTCTGAAATTCTAGGTACCTCGTCTACTTCTACCAACTGAACATTTTCATCATTCAAACCATCATCTAAATATAATAAAAATGACTCTAAATCTATGTGGACTGCATTAATTCGATGATTAACTGGCTTCTCTTTGCTAGTGATCATGTATTTCATTTTCTTCTCCCTGTATACTTTTCTCAACTAACCGAACACGGGAATAGTGGCATAAGAGAAATCAAGATGTATGGTTCCTTTCAGTTTTGCACCCCATGACCTGGACAAAATCATTCCAAACTGTGGTGGAACATCGACAACAACCACATCCATCAAAACATTCTTGGCTGGTATTTGATCTAAAGATACTACCAAGTCTTTGATAAGACCAATACAATGGACCCTACCGGAGTCAAAGGAATACAAATCATGGTATTTGCAGGTAATATCAAGACCTAACTTCTCCATAATAGCTTTGGGCATCAAGTTGCGCGAGGCTCCGGAGTCCAACAAAGCATTATGTAAAATGAACTCATGCAATCTAAGACTCAGGTAGAAGGGAGGGACTTCACTCTCTTCAGACTGACCTTCTATGGCTGGACAAAAAATGAGTTTAGGATATTCATCTTCAACATTTACCATATCTGATATAGAGTCTATCTGCAAAATTCTAGATACCTGATGTTTATAAGTGTTGTCCTTTACCAACTCAATCAAGGGAATGGACACCTTCAACTTAGCAATTTCATTTTCTAAACTAAAAAATGGAAATTTTTTCTACCTCTTTGACGGGAAAATCTTCCTTCTCCACTTGCTCCTTTGTTGCGCTAAGCTGATTCTTTTCATTTGCAATGTTAATCGCTGAGGATGCCTTGCTGGGAGAGGGATCAGCAGGCTCTTTCCCTTTCCTTTTAGTATTTGAGGAGTCATTTTTTTATTGCAGTTCTTTCCTTTTCTGAACGGGATTGATTGGCACATCCCTGCTCCTCAAAGAATACTGCTTTTGTTGCGCTGATAAAGCGTTCATATATCCTCGTTGGTAATCATCGGATTCTTCCTCTAACACTACATCATTGGCCAATATGAAATCATCATCTCTTCGAGTGTCTGGAATCACGGCATATTCTTCATCTTCTGTCAGAAAAATGGGCGTACCATCGGCAGTGAAAAAATGATTAGCTTCAACTACCGGATCATCATCATCATCTGTTTCTATTCCCTGAACATAATTTTGCTACAAAGGAGTTCTGAGTTTTTGTTGTGCTATTTGGTCTTGCGTTTTATGTTCCCTTTGCTTAATTCGGAATTGGGGCTGCTGCTGTCCTCTGAAATTTGGATTCCTGATTTGTGCTTCAGGTCTATCTGAAATAGTCAACCGATCAACCATATTCTCCACCGTTCGGATCAAAGTATCCATCTTTGTATCTGAAGGAGATGCTTCTTCTTTTACAGTTACCCTCTTTTCGGCTCTTGTCCACGCTCTTTTGGCCAGCAAATTTGCTTCTACACTCACAGCTATTTTCTCCATATCTTCAAGTGTTGTAGGATCTCGTTCTCGTAGCTGATATGCCATATCAGCATCAAAACCATCTGGAAATTTGAACAAACCTAACCCCATGGGGGGTTTTAGGTTGGCCAGAATAGCATTATACACAGCATTAAATCTTACACAATAATCTTGTACACTTTCACCCACATTCCTTCTAATATTTTTATATTCAGACAAGATTTGGAGTGGGTTTTTATTTACCTCCCACCGGTCTAAGAATTGTCTATGTAGCTCCGGAAAAGTGTGGATAGAGGCTGCTGGTAAGGCTCTGAACCATTTTTGAACTTCACCTCCAAAGCTTTGGACAAACAATCTCGTGGTCACATTTTTTGCCTCTACCTCATGAAGGCCAAATAAGTCATTCATCTTATCAACATGTTGTTGGGCTATGATGCTTTGAGTGGCATCAAAGAAAGGTATTTTACTTTGGTAATCAGCAGGCATATCATTCAGATCCTGAGGTAAAACCAGGGGTGCATACCCGGCAGCCATGACTCGAGGTGGATTTACAACAGCGTTTGTGTTACTAGGATTCAAGGGAGCTATTGATGGAGGAGTCGAAAGCTAAGAATTGGCTTCTAAAACTGATGGGAATGCTAATGAATTAAGGGCAACAAATGTTGTTTCTGATAACTCTGAAAGCTCAGGGGTATTGGTTACAGTGATAGATGTCTGAGGGGAATTTAAAATATAATCATCAATTGATGTGTTTTCCCTTTGAACTTAAAGATCCACAAGAACTTAGGGTCTAAAACTGTGTCGTCAAGTACAGTTTCAGATTTGTTTTTGAACAAATAAAGCTCAAAACACTCATCAAAAGAGAGGTCTTCTACAAACAACCCCTCACTGGGCCAGGTATGGGATCTGAAAATAGGTCTAGGGCTTACTGAACCTTCTTGTCTTTTGATTATTCATGGAATGAGATTAGGATTTTCAAATATAGGGGGAGGATTTGGATCAAGGTTGGCCCTTGTGTATTTCCTTGAAGCCAGTGTGGTTGATTTTCTAATTTACAATGTTTTATTTCAGCCTAGCAAACTCTGAACCTCATCATCTAGAGTCCAAGAATTTATATAGAAGATATTACTGGGGTGATCAGTCTTTTGTTTTAAATAGTTCCCTAGTATGGTCGCCAAGATGTTAGCACCTAATTTGGACCTCAGGCTGAAGGAAGGAAAATCAGGGTAACCTCAAACCATGCTCAGCCTTGTAGCTAGCCCTACAAGGTCAGGAGAGGGCTCTCTCCGTGAAGGATATTCAATGAAATATAACTGCAAATTGATTTTAGGCTAGGTATAGTAGCTCGAAATGTTTTATCAATTTTTCTGGGTTGAATGGATCAGATGGGGCTGGGCAGTTTGAATCTGGGGAATTAAATCAGAGATACTGGATATTCTATGGGGCAAGGTAGGCAGGGATTTTAACAACTTTGTTTTTAATAATGATGGAATGTTTAAGACTGATGAGAAGATGAAAAGGGCATAGGAGATGGATCCTCTTCAAACAACAAAAAACATAAAGTATTGAATGATTTTCCCAAGGTAGAGCATTATACAATGGATTCTACCTATCTATATTGAAAACATCCAAACAGAAATATGAATGAATGAATGGCAAACATAACAATTAGAAAACGATCACAAAGGAAATAACAGTGCTAAAATCCATACCACAAGGATCCCATAAATCAGTGTTGCATTTCTTTATTAATTCCCTGCTAGACTGTTACAAAATGGAGTGCATAGCGTCCTCAATGATTCCAACTTATTCCACCTTCCCCCCCCCCCCCTCTTTTACAAATGATGAAAAACTACATTAAATAGATCAGTTTCAAGGGGAGTGGATCCACAGAAGGAGGAGTTGCTTCACCTGCCCAGAAACTAAAATCTGAATATAGGAAAGAGACCAACATAATGCCTCAAAAAAAAGAAGAAACAATACATTTTGACCATCTGGAGGATTGGCTGTTACAGTTACTCAAACAGGGGAGAATAAAGACAAATCTGGAATCGATTCCCCTCCTTTATCGTTGTTGTCGTTTCGTGGTAAACGCTGTAATGATCTATGTGTTTCATAATATCTCGCGGCCCAAAACAGAATGTCTTTTTCCTTTAATCTTGAAGAAAAACCCTTTTGCCAAAGGAAAAATGCCTTTGCAACCAACTAAAATCATATTGACCCCTTTAACAAAAATCCCTTTTTGTATTGAAAAGAGCGAAAGGAAGGATGGTGGGCCCAAATCGCAATCGCAAATCGCATTGGAAGGAGGGAGGGTGTATTGCATAATGGAGCGATGCGATGAAAACTTGCGATGCGATGCAATAGTGTAAAATGGCGCAGAGGAGAAGTGGAACAGGCGGAAGGGGCGAAAATATTTGGTGGGACAGGGAGAAATCACAATCGCAAATCGCAGCAGAAGGGGGGAGGGAGCATGTCGTAATGGAGCGATGCGATGGGAGGCCGATGGTGCAATGGAATGATCAGATCGGAGGCATCAGAGTTGGGTTAATTGCATCGGCGGTAAACATCGGAGATGGTCAATCGGGAGACTATGCGATGTGATGCAATGGAATGTGGGCCATCGGATCGTTGAGAAGATTGACGGTCCGGATGCAATCAGGGGAAGCAAATATCGGCGGGGAAACAACGGAAGGGTTTAAATATGCAGAGTGTCGATAATGCGATGCGATGGTGTGATTCCAGATCGTGGTGGGTCAATCGTGATCGGAAGTGTTGTGATTAGCGACCCATGGAATTTTTCGATGCGATGCAATCGCATCGGAGTTGTAGGATGCAGAAATGAAACAAAACATTAAAGTTTGAAGGGTTAATAATAATGAAAAATGGTGCTTTGGGGCTTTTATTCATTTGGGCCTATCTTCCAATCCAGAAGTCTATTTTCGGGAGTATAATATATCATCGGAAAGCTCTTTCCGGGCTCCTTCTGATGAATGCACTTGGAAAATTATTTGCACTAAAAATATTGTGGAGAACATCTCTGAAATGCAGGTAGATAAAAGCCCCTTCTCTTTGGTCCTTGATGATGAGCTGCAAAGGACTGGTGGTGGCTTTGTAGAGATAGCAACTTCTAAAACTCAACTTATTACATATGAAGACATAAAATTACATAATAAATGCATAAAAAGAAAAGTACCATGTTTTGAGGTGAAAATTACATCAAGCTTAACAGAACAACTCTTTTATTTTTCCAGATACTGTGCTTTTGAGTTTATTCGATCTCCTCATGTCCTTGCTGATATTTATTGACACTTGGCTCATTAATTTGACCATGATGGGACCCTAGAACCTAATGAGATCAACTCTATGACCTAATAACATGAATTGTGGAGTGAAAGTGAATCATGACTGAAGACCATAGAGAGGAGAATCAGCAAGTTTTCACATGAGGGAAAACTAATGAAAGACCACTACCATAAATGAATCCATGGCCTAATGGAATGATGAAAATTTATAGTATGGGACTCCTACTATGAAAATGCAAAAGAGTAAATTTGATCACTGATGGCAGTATGACAAAACTGACACTAACACAGGTTACCATGCATAATGTGTAGGTTCGGGCCCACAGCGATCTTGCTTGGTATATCCTTCCGTATATGGCCACACAAGTAGAGATTGACCAAGTGATTGTAACTCGGCCACCTGAGTGGAAGATTTCCCCCCAAAAATCTGGCCCAGGCACAGCGGGAACTTCTGGCCAAAACGCAGCCCTAAAGGATACTACTCCACCCACCACAATAAAGGATTCGGCGGTTCCTACTACAACGCAGCGTACAACCCCCACCCCTCCCATGAGCACTACCACGCGGATAGAACCAGAGTCCTAGCCGGATCAGGACCTTAATGAGCTCGATGACATAGACACAGCGTCCCTGCATGGTATCAGATGCACTAGTGAACTTCCTAAGGGGTCCAGGAATAAGCGTAAGGCTATTAAGCCTAACGCATACATAGAGGTTACGTTGACAAAGGATGAACTAGAGAAAATTTCTGATGCCGTCACCATCGCGTTCGAGGATCGATGGACTGCTTTGGGAGAATAGCACAAGGTCGCAGTACAATTTTTGCAATATGAGCTGCAGACTCTCCGGATAAAGGCAGACACCCTTCAAGCAAGCATGGATCAAGCAAGGCAGAATCAAGCGGGCCAACCAGCTATAGTTACAGCCCTGACCACCATCACGAACAACTAGATCTGCCCCCTCCCAGGCACAGCTTTTGCAATGGTACCCGCAAAATTATGCAACCAAGTCTGTGCATGCTCTTTAGTCGATCTCGATATTGGGCGCTTGACGGGTGCGCAGCTGCATGACTTATTTACCTCCATCACTAGTGAGCTTCAGTACATAGAACTACAAGCACAAAAACACCTTATCAAGGCCAAGCAAACTATTGTGACTCAAGTTGTTGAAGCTGCCCAAGCCCAGGCTGCACACATTGCTGCCATCGCACAACAGGCTAAGTTAGAGAAGTTGATAGACCGACTCTGTGAAGACATCCCGGAAGTAATTCTTTCCTCCACTGCATCGTAGGCTAAGGTTGAGGGCTTGGTTGTTGCTCTTAAGGCATCTCGAACTGATGTGTAGGTTGTTAAGGCTGATTTAGAGCTTCAGATAACATCGCTGCAAGCCAAGCTGTAGCCTGAGACCCCCCCGGAGGTACGCACCCACCGAGCCGCACTGGTCACGGAAGTGAAAAACACTATTACCGTGTAGATCATTCAAGGCACCACTTTGTTTGAGACTCCTATGGAATTATGGTCCCGAGTGTAGCGTGACCCCCTCCTTCACCAAATCATTCAGGAGCTACACCAAAAGGAGCAAGATTTTGAGCAGATGGAAGCCACTATGAACACCCTTGTTCCAACCCAATGACTAGCACGCCTTCGAAATAGCCACGTGCTCAGAAGTGAAATTGTGGGGCTCTAGCACAAGAATCAGGTACTCAGTGACCATATGACACCCTGGGCTGATGAAGCTCTCAAACTTTCACACGAGTTAGAAGGCGTCGTGCGGCAATTGAATCAGACCTTGGAAAGTTTCACCACCGCCACTGAAGGACCAACTCCGCAAAAGTTGGTTGATATTGCGCAAAACGCAGCTGTGCAGAGGATAGGTTTTCTTCCCCCTTTAGCTGTCGCTATTGAGCAGCTCCAGGAAACAATGAAGACCCCGTCGGTGTTGTGACTTGGGACAAGTCACAAGATTGTGTTGGGGGACTGTTGGAACGAGGTCCCCTAATCGCATTTTTGGTCCATTTTTGTAATATTTTTGTAATACTTGGTCTAGCGCAGGGGCTTTGGGGAGGGTAAAAGCCCCAATGTATTGTAATGGGTCAAAGGGTAGACCAGGAGTCCGCAAACCATGGTTTACAGACCATATAGTAGCGCAGGCTAAGATGTTATAAATAGATAGATAAATCGATTCTAGAGAAAGGAAAGTGAGAATTAAGTAAGATAAAAACTTGTGATCTTCTGTGTCGATTGTCTGGGAAAGGGCTCTTGTTGGCTGTGTGTGCGGAGACCCTGAGTCCTACTGTGTACGGACCCCACTGGCTATGTGCACGGGCTGGTATCTAGAGTCTGTAAGTGGGATCCGGGTATGAATGAATGAGAAGACTGTTTTGTGATATTTAAGTGTTTTTGTGTTGTGATTATCAACTACGCTTTATGTTATTTCTGATCTATTGATGCGCATGTGGATGTGATATTATGAATGCATAGATCTAGTTTAAGTGCCTTGCTCTGGTCATATGTTAAGTTGATGAATTATGGTCTTCAATTAAAATTACTCTGTTGATATGCTGTTAAAGGCTTCCGCGTCAGGGCTTCTCCTACGCAGGTCTGCTAGATAAAAAGGGACCCTCTTGAATTAACTTTCTCTCTCTCAAGGTACAGAAACTTGTTTCCAGCACCCTCCCATACTACTTTGGGTGAGACCTTGACCTGCACAAGTAGGCCATTGCCAAAAGGGCCAGTAGTACAAGGGTTTGTTAGGAAACCTTAAAACCAAACCTGGGTCAAGACCCCGCACGCCAACAACAACCATGTTCTCCTAAGTTAGGGGCCTCTTCCTTATTTACTGCATCTTGAATGAGAGATGAAAGCATTAGACTAGGCTAGTTTAACTTCAGTCCTGCATTTCCAGTGCATGTGCTTCATAAGTCTATGAAACCCTCAGATTGATAATTTATGTTAGGGAAATTATTTGACGGTGATAGTATAGCCCAAAATTTTGGTGTCGTTACCAGGGAAGCACGATGGATTGAGGTATAGGTTACTTTTTCCTGCAACTGTGAATTTCAATTTCAGCATGCGTGTTTAATTTCTGCACGTTTGATTTTTGTGCAAGGGCATTTTATTTCTGCAACTATGAAGAGTCATTGTTAGTGTTTTTAAAAATGATTTAACAATGAGTATAATTTTGGAACAACTAACTCAGATCCCAGTACAAGTTGGGATCTCCTCTTCCTATGAAAAGAAGATCTTGACAGCTGCGGAAATCTTAACTACTCCTCCAAAAGAGAATGAATCTACATATGAAAAATCATGTACATTTGATGAAAAACAATTAGAAAAGCAAGATATTGAGGACGACAACGAGGAGTGGCAGCATGGTCTGAAGGAGGAAAATCACACCTACGAAAACCTTATTGAAGAATGGTTCCAAGAGAGTATTAAGTTAGATCAATCGTTTTGTTTTTATTTAGTTAAATCAAAGTTACAACAAGTAGGTCTAGTTATTTTTGTACATTTCCATTTTTTATGTGCACAATTGGAAGTTAATATATTTTTACTATTGTTGTATGCATGGCTACATTGAAAGTTTGATTACACGTAGTGATTTTTAATATTTAATTAAAGTAGAGTAGGTAGGAAAAATAAAACTAAAAATGTTATTTTTAGTTTTTTAATAAGTATGTAAACTCTGAAAAAAAATAATGTCTTTAATAATTTTCAGGAATAATTTTTTTTTAGATTTCTAAAATTTTAGTTTTGATTCCAAATTTTCTAATTTCAAGTTTTTTTATTAGAAGCAAAACAAATTAAATAATATATATATATATATATATCATTTAGATTTTATTTTTAATTTTATTTTCTTTTGAAAAAAAAAAGAATTAAAATAAATAAATTTCACTCATGCACGTTCACAGTTGGTCCTGCTGGTGATTAATCTGGATAGTATGAAGAAGACCGACTATAATTGGTGCATGACCATTCAATTAATCTTAAAGAAGTTAAGTATTACTTTACAGTTACTAAATCTTGATTCGAGGAAGTTGTTCGGGCTCTATCCTCTAGTATTCATGTTCTAGATCAGTCCATCCAGAGGGGTGGAATTAGAACGTATGTGTCATCCATCAAATTCTTTGGGAAATCAAGAAATCTGGACATGATTGGATTTTGTGGGAATTCATGTAAGAAATCCTGAGAAAAATACATTGGAGTACAAACATGGAAGTCCTGTGGGTTGAAGCTGTGAGGAGAATCAGAATATGACACCTGTGAATCGACCAAAGAGTTCTCTATTTCATGGTCAATTTGATTCTCAGAGAATGGTGAATGTGAGAAAAATATGTTTCTAGTATTATGATGCTCGCTGTCATTATTTAGTGATAAATAGCTATGTGGCTGCAGTGTCATTTCTTTATCATCGAAATGGTGGTGTTGGATAGTAAACGTTGTGTCTACATGTTGATGAAACTCTTAGTCCACACCCATTGAAGACTCTTCCGCAATATCAAGAAATTTCTTCAAAGACTCCATATACTCGTCAGCTGATCCATTAATATATTCTCAAGTCTCAGGTCTTGCAACCTTTTGCATCACCTTCATCCACTGTAAAAAATCAATCCAAATAACATACTCAGTCTGCCTTGACTTAGAAAGAATAGCATGTTGGATATCGCATAGCCGTTGGGTGACATAAGTCGCATTCACGGATTGCATCTATTAGGCTCTCGAGTGCGACTTGCGAGTTGGAAGATCGATTCCAGTCGCAAACCTGATGACGGGTCGTGATGCAACTCTGTCCAAGTCGTATTGGGGGAATGCTATCATCCAAGACACAACTAGAAAATGGGAAGATGTGACCTCCAAGAAAGTTGCAACTGGAAGGTGCAACCTCTAGATATATTTTGAAAAATGAAAACCTTGACTCAGCAATTTTCCCACCACGACCGGGGCATCATCAAACAAACGTTGCCTTTCCAACAATTTCTTGAAGAAGTCACAAATATGAAAGTCGATGAAGAACCAAATTACCCTAAGGGAATGTGCTATCTTATCCAAGATTTGGATAAGATATACATATTTGATTGGATTTGTTGGCCTATTAATCTCCACATCCTCCTCCATTGGCAGTCAACACGGAGGCGATAATGCAGATGTGTATTGGAAGATGATTAGTTGGCATCTATAGTGAATAATTCATTAAAGCAGGCTACGGTGGATAATCTCTTGAAGCAGGTGAGGAATTGTCTCGCAAGGAATCCCTGAGCACGAGATCTTAGAACGATATCAAAATGAATGGTTCCATGTCACGATTCTTCGTGTCATTGTGTGACTATCATTCTGGCTCATCAATTAACATACTCGATGGTGATCTGTGTGCTCTGATGACCGATCGATCGAGGGGAAGGATTTTCTACTGAAACTGGATACAAAGGCACCGCTTGTATGGTCGAAAGATCCCACTTGCATGCCTCCATGACCGATCTCGACCACCTTTAAGATCTCCTATTTTTAGTTAGGATGTCAGTTTCAGAGAAAGTTTTTGCAATAGGAGTGGATGCAATCATTGTTGAAGGTTTTGAAGCAGGTGGTCATGTCATTGGCAAGGAGATTTTGATGGCATTGTTACCAAGAATAATTGATTTGGCTCGAGGTCATGATATTCATGTTATTGCAGCTGGAGGAATCGTCGATGCCCGTGGATATGTTGCAGCTCTAGCTTTGGGAGCACAAGGTGTTTTTTTTGGCACTAGATTTGTGGCCACAAAGGAAAGCAATTATCATTCATTCTACTCACAAAAATTGGTTGAGGCATCTAACATTGAACACACTGACATATTTGGTCGTGCAAGATGGCATGTAGCACACCGTGTCCTTGTAACAAACTTTTTCAATGGTTAGAAGTGTCTTCCTGATAATGTGAATGAGGCTCAACAACCAACTATTTCTCAAACAAAGGAGGACAACCAGGTTCTCCTAAGTTAGGAGCCTCTTCCTTATTTACTGCGTCTTGAATCGGGGACGAAATCATTAGACTAGGCTAGTTTAACTTCAGTCCTGCATTTCCAGTGCATGTGCTTTGTAAGTCTACAAAACCCTTGGAATTAGAATTTATGTTAGGGAAATTATTTGATGACGATAGTTTTGCCCAACAGGGCCTTGCCTTCTTCATCGGAAAAGTAGGTAGACAAAGGAAAGAAAAATATGACAGAGGAAGATATTCAGGAAGAGATTAGGCATGAGGAGGGAAATCTTCATGAGACAGAAATGGAGTTTGACCTTGTTGACTTGGATCAATAAGATGATTTTGAGATCACTAGCATAGTCATCAAGGAAAAAGAAGCCAAGACTAGAGAGCTACAAACTAATCTTGATAGATCTAAATTTGTCATTACCTTTCTTGAGTAGGAGAACCAGCAGCTAAAGACCAAACACCTCCTTGATGAAGTGAAATTAATCAAAGCTCAAAGAGAGGAAAAAAAAGATAAATTCTTGCTTGAAGAGACACTAGAAAACTATGGTGTGCAAGATGAACTAGAAGAAAAAGTGCCAAAATAAGGCCAAGAACTAGAGGTTTGAAGAGAACCCTAGAACTAGAAAGGCAGAAAGAAAGAGAACTCGCAGATGAAGTCACTATTAATGAGAAATTTTTAGTTGTAATCAATGAGAATAAAGAAGGTTGGCTTTAGGCAATAAATGACCACCTTGAGAAGCTGTTTAAATGGGCCAAGAAAGACAATGATATTCAAAGAAGGATGGAAAAGCACTATGCCAAGAGAAACAAAATTGCAAGGTCAAAACTTAAACAAGCCAATGCAAAAATTGAAAAATTGACCATGCAAGAAGAGAAAAGAAGGCTTGATATCCTTGTTGAAGCCTCACTTCATGCTTAACCCTCATCATTAGATACCATTCAAAAAAATTTGGCAAGTTTTTATACATTTTTGCAAAAATTTTAAGTTTTTGTGCATTCCTGGACAATCATCTGATAGTTGGACTGTCAGGAGCACAATGCCCTAGGCGTTGCACTCTTGTTCTTGTGCTCCTGTTCGAGGCATATTTGGGTCAAAAAATGACCACCATTGGATTCAAAATGGAGAAAACATGTAGGCAAACCACTTTTCTAGCCTTGTTTGGTCAAAATGGTAGGTGAAAAAGTCAAAAAACATTCAAAAAATCACAGTTCTGCCTCCTTTTTCACCTTGGCAATGCGCACCTGAGCAGTCTTGGGAGAATCCATTTTTGGGAGGTAAAATCAAGTTAATTCCACAAACCAAGCACAAATTTGTGAAGTAAACTAGATAATATTTCCAATAAGCTATCCTGAGCTCAGTTTGGAC
This sequence comes from Pinus albicaulis, assembly GCA_034641835.2. Classification (NCBI taxonomy): domain Eukaryota; kingdom Viridiplantae; phylum Streptophyta; class Pinopsida; order Pinales; family Pinaceae; genus Pinus; species Pinus albicaulis. The sequence continues at coordinate 399,955,872 of CM076572.1, forward strand.
ACCTGGAACCCATCCAAAACTCAACTGCAAGATGGACGGCGCACCTGACATTGGCGCTGGGCACCTGACCAATGTCTGATTTTTCTGAGTTTTCTCTGTAATTTTGATTTTCACCTTGACAAATCATGTTTTTACTTATGTAATTGATGGAATTAAATGTAATTATGATGTTTTTACACTTGCCTAGGGTAAATACATTAGGTGAAAATTTTGATGACATGTAATGAATCAGTTTGCAAAAAGTGAGGGATGAGTCAGTTTGACCTCCCTACACTCTAGGTATTCAGCTCTGTTTTTGGTGGAACTACTCCTCCTCTCATGGATTCGACCCCTGAGTTTGAGAGAGGTTGTTTGAGGGCTATATCATGTAATTTTTTACTCATTACACAGGTTGGATGTTGATGCATTGATCAGAGACTCTAGTGTAATCTATTTGGAAGGAAATTAATGAAAAGGCTGCAAATATTTCTTTGGGATACCTGTGGTATGGAAATTTAGCATTGTTTTTCTTATGTCTCGTTATGTATTAATGTTTTGTTTCATGATCCATTTAATTTCTATGATATGATGGTTTTTAAGTTGATAAACATAATACATCTCTCATGCTCTGTTTTGGGAAAACCTTCATAGTTTGTCCATCTTCTTCAGTTTAGAAATAATTCATGCTTAGCCTTGCTCTTTCTAGCTCCTCACCTGTCTAATCCATCCCACTCAAGAAACCCTAAAGTGTTAGGTTTTCTACCTACCTTGCCCCATTGAATCTCTGCAACCCTAATCTTATTTTCCCTTACCTAGCCTGTTTGACCTAATTCACCCATCTAGCATCCTAATTCAAACAACAAAACCTTGTACTTATACCTAGCCTAAAATATTAATTCATCCAGCCCTCTTGGCTGTGATTTGTGGAGAGAGCCCTCTCCAGCTTGGTAGGGCTAGCTACCAAGCTAAAATATTGGTTTGCGGTTACCTCTGTTGGGATTTCTTTTTCAGCCTTAGAGATCTAGTTGAGTGATAACATACTAGTGTCGTTGCCAGGGAATGAAAGATTTATTTTCCCTGGGTGTACAAAAAGAAACAATGAAATTTTATCCTTTGGATGATAGGGTTAAGTTTTAGAAAGGATGGTTGGATAATTGCAGTGCCAAGATTGTAGAGCTGGCTTAGAGAAGATATACGAGAGAAAATCCCGATCACGATCCAGCTTATCTAGTAGATGATCCAGAGAAGGTTTTCCGAAGGCATAGATATCAAACTACAAAAATTCAGTTAGGACCAGTTCCGTTGGTAAGATTTGTTTCTCTACCTGCTAAACTATTATCTCTTGAAGATATACCGTATGATCTGAAATTTGAATTGTCATTGTTTAAATCTAAGTCTGAAACCTCTTTATTCGACATAGTCTTAGATCCTTTAAGACTATCTGAGGTCAAGTCATTTTCTGAATTAGATCTTAGTCCTCTGAAAGATTGGTTCTTTGAAGAGATTAAACTTGATTCTGACCTTGATATCAAAGACTGGATCCAATTCTATCATCAAGAGGAAATACCTGCTTCAACTCAACCTCAAACTCAATCAATTGTAGTTTTTTCATCTGCACCTTCGACCTCATCATTTATACCTACTACTTCAGTACATACAATTGTTGTTCCACTACCTATTAAGCGAATCCCTCCTGATGCCAATCCAACACTTTACCCAGCAGGAATCATGGCAGTATTTGCCGCACTGATCTTACCTGCCCAATTGAATGATTTACCCCAGGGTTTTGGCCAAAGATTCCCCTTGTTTGATGAAAATTCTACCATATCTGCAAGACAACACATTTTTAAGGTCACTAACTTCATAGATTTGAAGGAAGTTGGTGCTGACAATGCGAAAATGAGGATTATAGCCCAGAGCTTCTCTGGAGATGTCAAAATTTGGTTTAGCTCCTTGACTGTTAATTCCATTTCCACTCCAGAACAGTTCATTGATTTATTTATAGCCTGATGGGAGGTAAAGAAAAATCATTTACAATTGTTTGCTGAGTATGATAACATTAAAATAAATCTCAATGAATCAGTCCAATATTTCAACACTTACTTCAATAGAATTTATAATGCAATTCTCGTGGAAATTAAGCCTCCTCCAGGCTTAGCTCTCATACGTTATCCATATGCATTTGATCCTAACATGGATTACCAACTAAAGGGAATAAATCCAGCTACAATGGAGGATATGAAAAAGAACGCGGTCAGTGTTGAAGAAAATCTGCTGATGAAGAGAGATAGAGCTAGAAATGAGAGAAGAGTTACTATTAAAGATGAACCATCCACCTAATCTTCTGATGCTAAGATGGATACACTGATAAGAACTATTGAAAGGTAGTTGACAGGATTTCCATCACTGAGAGATAGCCTGAGGTCAGAAATCCTAACTAGAGAGGTCAATAACAGCCTCAGTTAAGGATCAAGCAGAGAGAACAACGGGCTCCTGAGCAACCACCATAGCAGCAACAGCAAATCAGGACACCCTTGCAGCAGAACTATGCTAAAGGAGAAGAAGAAGATGAAGGCAATTGTTGAGGAAAATCTCCTTTTTGAGGTTGATGACTTGCCTATGTTTTTGACCGAAGATGAAGAGTATTTTGAAAAGAAGGATGAGCCTAAGGATAATGATTTTATCCTTTCCAATGATCATGAATTGGAAACTAAATCAAATGATTATCAGCGGGGGTGCTTGAATGCACTTAGTTCAAAAAATAGGTAGATTTCATTGAGGAGCAGAGTTGCGTCAGTTAATACCATTTAGAAGTGATCATCTCAGCAGAAAGACACTCAGACAAGGAAAAATCATCTGAGCAATCAGAGTAAGGGAAAAGAGCCTACAACCACAAATCAGAACAAGGTAAATCAGCCATTCGCAATTTTAGAAAATAAAGAAAATGACAATTAGAAGAAAGAAGTTCCATCAAAGGACCATGCTGGACAATGACATATCGTCATTAAAGACGTAGACAAAACCACTCCCTTCAGTTTAGAAACATAAATTTCAAATTTCAAATTGTTTATTCCTTTAACCGAGTCTGTTAAGAATAACCAGTATAAGTCCCATGTTGCCAAGATGCTTAAAGTAGATCCTTTGTCCGACATGGTGAATGTCGAATATGATCAGCCCGAACTCATTTTTGTTCCTACTATTGACGTTCAATTAGAAGATCGCGAGGTTCCTCCTTTTTACTTGAGTCTAAGAATCCACCAATGCATTTTACATAATTCCATGTTAGACTCTTTAGCCTCCCACAATCTAATGCCAAATTCCATTATGGAAAATTTGGGGCTTGACATCACTCGTCCCTACCATGAATTATACTCCTTGAATTCAGGTAGAGTCTGTTGTATTGTCCTTATTAAAGATTTGGTAGTCTCCCTAGAGAAGATTCTGGCAAAGAATGTTTTAATGGATGTGGTGGTAGCTGACATACCGCCACGGTTTGGAATTTTGCTGTCAAGATCCTTGGGGGGGGGGATTATGAGGCACATTGAAATTAGACTTTTCTTATGCAAATATCCCTGTTTTCAGGCAATTCAGAAAATTGTACCGTGAAACCAAGATGAAATATATGATCAGAATAAAATAAAAGCCCAATAATCATCCGATAAATGTTGTACATACAAATTTAGATACATTCATTTTTTTTAATGATAGTTGCTTAAATGATATAGATACCCAGTTAGTAGATGTAGAAGATGTTCCAGAGATTCATAATTGCATCAAAAAAGATATAGCAAAGGAAAAGGAGAATCTATCGATCTCATCAGAACAACCATCAAATGAAGCAAAGAAAGATTCAGAACAACCATTGGATAAAGTGGAAGAAAATTCAGAAAAGTATGAAGAAACAGTTCAAAAAATTGAGCCAAATCAGAAATCAGATTTTCAACACTTGGAGGATGAAAATGGTCTATGGTCCATGGACTTTGATGGTGCCCTGGTGTTATGTAGATTAATCCCTCTTGCGAACAAGAGTGATCTCCCTAGTACTCCAGCAAGTAACTAGAAACAAAGATCCATTTCAAAACCTTTTCCTCTATATTAATTGCATTTCAAGATTATTATAATAGTAAAGTAGAGAGGACATGCCCCTACCTTGAAATCCAAACATTTGATGTAGCCCTTTGTACCTTTGCTCCAAGGTATTTCTCCAATGAGTAGAACCTACAATCAAAGAAAATACAAATAATCAAAGCATTCGCAACATATAATAATCAAAAAATAATAATCCAATGTAGTGATCAAGGAGTCTAAGTATTGACATTATTCCAATAAACATAGAAAAAAAGCAATGAGAAAAAGAGATCCATATGTATTATCTTGAATAGAATGAGTAATCTTACACCCTGATGCCTTGATGTTGTACATATTTCTCCCGGGGTCCTAAACAATCGTTCTCCTTCAGTCTAATAAGCCTTCCTCTCTGAATACCGGCATGGAGCTATGGACACAAAGGTGTGATCTTCCTTATGCCAACAAAAACTGACTAGTGTAGAAAGTGTGCACTCTTATGAACTCTCTTCAGCTTAGAAACTGTATATTTTAGTTTCTATGATTCTTAATCTACCCTTAAACCTGAAACTTGAGCTCAATTTATAGGGAAATGGAGGTAGTTTCAGTTCCATGAAGAGGGGGATGGATTCCTCTCAGAAGGGATTTGAGTTCCATGGACCAAGGGATAAGCTCCATGAGTGGAGGGATAAAGATCGAACTGATCACGAATCTAGAAGCTTCCAATTGGGAGAATATTTGGCCAACTAGGCTTCTAGAATTTACTTTTTTATTTTCTTTTCTTTTCACGGGGGTGCGCGGGTTATAGTGGCAAAAAGTGTGGGATTTGCTGCAATTTATGGATAGAACATCAGCACATGTACAGGGAAAGGCTAGAAAAACCGCGTAAGTAGATTTTTAAGGGTTTTACAGAGATTTTCTCCAATTCCAATACTTGATATAGGAGCCTTAGTGTTTTTGACCTCTAAGGGAACATGATATGGATGGTGATAGACCAATATGAATTGTCAAATTTCATGGTGAAAAAATTATGTGTAACACTTGGGGAAAGACGGGTCAGGCATGGGAATTTGGGTTCGCATCCCTTTTCATCATCAGAATAAGGTCCCTACAAATGTTAGATTGTGCTCTTACAAGTTAGCTTTTGATTGCATTAACAATGAAGAAGAGTATGAAGCATTGATTACTTGCCTAAAGATCTTCAAGAAACTGGGTGTAAGAAGGATTGATGTGTATGGTGATTCAGAACTTTTGATAAAGCAAGTTAAAGGTGAATATCAAGCTAACCATCCTCAAATGAGACAATATAGGAATGTTGTACTAGATATTTTGAAACTGTTTCAGGAGTGTATAGTTATAGTGGTGCCAAGGAATCAAAATCTCACGGCAAATTCATTGGCTAAAGCTGCAATAAATTTTATGATCCCCATCTTTTCAAACAGGAAGTTTTAGATTCATGTGAAACACTGGCCCATTGTTCCCGATAACTTGCAGTATTGGCAAGTTTTCTGGGATGATAAGAAGGTAAATAACTTTCTCCAAGGTGAAGAAGAATTTGAGAATTGTTCCATAGATGAAATTTGTGATAAATATGACCAAGATATAAAGGCAACTCAGATGGATATACTACAGCTGAAAGACAACAATATTCCAAAAGGTCTCATACCTTTGGAAGAATTGTTTGAACAAGATGACGTAGCAAGGAAGCCTACATTGATGCCTATAGGAAAGGGTGTTGAAGATGTAAACATTGGGATAACAGACAAACCAAAGATGTTTAAACTATCCGAGTCCTTATCTCCCGAGGTAAAGGTTAAATATGTTAAATTACTTTATGAATTTTCTGATGTTTTTGCATGGGAATATGCAGATTTAAAGGTGTATGACAAGAACATAATTCAGTACACTATTCCAATCAAGTCCGATCAAAAGACCTTTCGGAAAAAGTGTAGAAGGATAAATCCCATATTGCTGCCATCAATTGAAAAAGAGGTAAATAGACTTTTCAAGTCCAGTATTATTGTCCCTATCAGATTCTATGATTAGATTTCAAATTTGGTCCCAGTAAGAAAAAAGACTGGAAAAATCCGGCTCTACATAGATTTCAGAAACTTGAACAAAGTGTCCCTCAAGGACAACTATCCACTTCTGAAGATGGGCCATATACTTCAAAGCGTTGTCGGTTCTTCCCGGATGTCACTATTGGATGGCTATTCGAGATACAACCAAATTTTGGTGCACAAGGATGATCAGGACAACACAACATTTACTACACCTTGGGTCACATTCAAATATGCAAAAATGCCATTTCTTTTGAAAAATGCAGGGGCCACATTTCAGTGGGCCATGGACATAGCATTCGCCAATGAAAAATATATTTTCTTGGTTGTTTATTTAGATGACTTGACAATGTTTTCACATTATGATGATGAACATTTGCACCATTTAAGAATTGTTTTCAAGAGATGCAAGGAGTTCGGAATATCTCTCAACATAAAGAAAATCATTTTTGCCATGAAGGAGGTAAATCTTCTCGGTCACATCATCTCCAAGGATGGGATCCGAATTGACCCTTCCCGTGTTCAAGCAATTCAGCAGATTTATTTCCCTCGTAAAAAAAAAGAAAATACAAGCATTCAATGGTAAGATGAATTTCTTACGTAGATTCATTCCTAATTTGGCAGAGCATCTTAGAGAGTTAACAAATATGTTGAAGAAAGATAATGATGTAAAATGGTCTGAAGATGCCCATAATTCTTTCAACTCAGTTAAGTTTGCCTTGAATACTGCCCCTGTTTTGATAAGTCCTTATTATACTATTGATTTCATAATATTCTCATTTTCTTCTAAGCACACTATGGCAAAAATATTGATGTCGAAAAGGGATAAAACAAAGCTACCAATTGCATTTTTCAATCACAATATCATAAGATGTAGCCCTTCGCTACAACATCGTAGAGAAACGGGATCTGGCTCTGGTAAAAGCACTAAAAGATTTCAGAGTTCACATTTTACATTCACATATACTTTCCTATGTGCCTAATGCAGTTGTTAAAGAAGTTCTCATGCAGACATACCAAGAAGGTAGGAGAGGGAGATGGATAGCACCTTTACAAAAATATGACCTTGAGATCAAGCCCACCAAGTTGATCATAGGTCAGGGCTTAGCCAACCTCATGGCTGATTCAAACCTTCATTCTCTTGACATCAACTTGATTTCAGCCTTGTCTAATAATGAAGAAGAAGTGAATCTCATTCAGGTAGCCGATATATTTTTGTCATCCCCACGATATTTTGATATTGTTTATGTTTTGCAACACCTAAACCCTCCTGTAGGCATGACTAAGAGTCAAGGCAAATCTTTGAAACTCAAAGCTTCAAATTATTTCATACTGGACAATGCGCTTTACTGGAAGGATCTCGAAGGTGTGTTTCTGAATTGTTTGGTCATAGAATAATCTAAGGAAGTGATGAATTACTTCCACAAAGGAGATTATGGGGGCCACCTATATTGGAAGACCACGACCAATAAAATATTGAGAGAAATATATTATTGGTCGACACTTTTTGTATATGTCTACAAAATAGTAATGAGTTTCCATGAATGTCAAGTTTTTCAGGGTAAGAGAAAGCTTCTCCCATTACCTCTTCAATCTATTTAAATACATGCACCATTTTAGCAGTGGGGCCTAGATTTCATAGGTGAGATTATCCTAGCATCATCCGCACAACATAAGTGGATCAAAGCGATCCTGACCAGCAAAGAAACAGATTCTGTCATCATTCAATTTTTAGAAAGTAATATTTTGTCCTGTTTTGGTTGTCCAACTAAGATTATTACAGATAACATGGCAACATTCAAGTCTAAGAATATGACTGTGTTTTGTGACACATATAAAATTAACTTGGGACACTCTGCAACCTACTACCCACAAGGTAATGGATTGGAAGAGTCCTCTAATAAATCCTTGATCGGTATCATTAAGAAAATGTTAGAGGCAAATATAAAGAATTGGCATAAGCAGATGATTAATGCATTGTGGGCAGACTGGGTGAGTAATAAGAAGTCTATTGGTATGTCTCCTTTTAAAGTTGTGTATGGTGTCGATATTGTGTTTCTTTCATTATTAGCAATCCCAATAATTAAATTGCTTCAAGAAGCAGGGACTGAGGAAAATGACATACAACATCGTATTAATCAAATGATACACCTTGAGCAGACGAGAGATTAATTATTTCAGAATACTTCAAAACTCCATGACATAGAGCGAACAAAATAACATATCTTTACGATGTAAAGATGATTTTCAAATATGTAATTTTGATTCCAAAGTTGTTATTTTCATTCTAAAATGTACTTTTTATTCCAAAAAGATGTAACTTTTATTTTTATTTTGTAATTTATGTCATTTAAAATGTAATAAGTACAAGATTCCCAAGCTTCCAACTCAGAGTTCCACATGCAAACAAAGAAAATATCAAAGTGCAAAGAGTTCCTAGTCCATCAAATGATCAATTTCTAGAGACTAAAGTCAAAGTTAAAGGTGTAGTTTCAAAAATTTAAGGTTAAAGTGAGAAGGAAAAGTGGGTCCCAAAGCTCGAAACATCCAATCCATCAAGCATAAAACCCATCCAAAGATCAAAAAGACATTCATTTTCTCTTTATACCATCGAGCGATCACTCACGCAGCTCGAAAACCAAATTTTAAAGGTGAAAGGTCGAGTTTTTTGGAGGTGTTTCGCACCTAGAACAAAGCGCTGCTCACCTGGGACAAGCGTTGCACATAAACCAAAGGCGTTGCGCAGCTGGTACACAGGCACTGCACACGCACCAAAGGCACTGCGCACTTGTCCAATATCGTCTGCAAGCTCCAAAACCTTGTGCAAGTGTTCCAAACCTTCAACAAAGGATTTATCCATATTCTAGCAAGTAAGTAAGAAATTATTATGCCCTCCTTGCATTTCTTAAGTGCAAATTTCATGGTGTCAATATTTTCATGAGAATCTCTAGCTTTTCAAGATAGAAACCCTAGTTTCACTTCCTAATCCCAAATTTGATCCCTTAAGACCCTTTTATCCTTCCCACATCACAATAAATCATATCCCCACCCCTATATCATTAAATCCCTATCCCAAAGTTCCTTTTCCCTAAACCCTAAGACCTAGGTATTTCAATTTCTTAGGCTCCCAAATCGCCACACATATAATAAAATTTCTATTCCCAAATCCCAGAACATTTATACTCCCTATCACCTCCCTCAATTTAATAATCCCTTCCCCCATCTCCCTAATTTTTCCATCCCATTCCCCATTCCCTAAACCTACATTTCACTCCCAATTCATCCCCCTGGGGTTTCTAGCCAAGACACTATGGAAGAAGAAAACAGAGAATTCACTGAGGAAGAAGAAAGGGAAGAGAGGAGGCCACACAAAGGAGGGAGGATCCTCAGACTTGAACCTACAAACACCAGAGAACTCATGGCCTCTCCCATGACTGTGACATGTTTCAAGTATGTAGGATGCTTTGAATTTTGTGAAAAAATGCAAAAGGTCCATCATCACCCTGTTTTGAGCAGGATTTTCATCTCCAATATTCATGAAAACCAGGAAACCCTTGCTATTGTCACTTTCATAGTATCCATAGCCATCATCGCAGCTTCCACTGGAATTCCAAATGTTGGTGAAAAGTGGTACAAGGAAAAAAAAAACTTGGAGAATCATTACTATGAGCCATACATCAAGCCAAGGTACAAGAATGAAGGAAAAAGGTTCTTTCCTTTCTCTTACCTCTTGGAAAGGTATGTCCCCGTGATGAAAATCATCATGAAGTACTTTTCTTGTGAAGGAAGTTTCTCTAGACTCTACACCTACCATATCCGGTTATTAATGCACTTCACAAGGGTCAAAATTCTCAACAAACCTTATTATCTCTTCAAAAACATTGAAAAAATGGAATACATTGTTGAAAAGAGAGATTATGACCACCAGATGAAAAGTATTTTTCACAACTCTCTCATCAAGATCATTTTCCTCCATCACCTCGATCAATTGAACATCTCATGGGACACTTTCATAGCTAATGACATATTTACTGCTCCACCAATTCAACATGCTCAAGTTGTACCTCCACCATCTCATCCTTCCACATCCACTCCTCCATCTCAGCCCACAGTACCTACTTCTTCATCAGCTCAAACTAATTCACCCATTTCACCACCATCATCACCATTTCACACTCAGATTGGGTCATCTAGTAGAGCTAAGATCGGTGAGCTTCAAAAGTTCAAATTGGCTGAGATAGAGACATTGGAAAAAACATATTAGAGACGTCATAGGAAAGTGTTTGCTCCACAGATTATGGAAGGGGACTTGCCTTCTTCATCAGAAAAGCAGGTAGACAAAGGAAAGAAAAATAAGACAAAGGCAGATACTCAGGAAGAGATTACGCATGAGGAGGGAAATCTTCATGAGACAGAAATGGAGTTTGACCTTGTTGACTTCGATCAACAAGATGATTCTTAGATCACTAGCATAGTCAACAAGGAAAAAGAAGCCAAGATTAGAGAGCTACAAACTAATCTTGATAGATCTAAATTTGTCATTACCTTTCTTGAATAGGAGAACCAACAGCTAAAGACGAAACACTTCATTGATGAAGTGAAATTCATCAAAGCTCAAAGAGAGGTAGAAAAAGATAAAGTATTTCTTGAAGAGACACTAGAAAAATATGGTGTGCAAGATGAACAATAAGAACAAGTGTCAAAAAGAAGACCAAGAACTAGAGGTTTGAAGAGAGGCCTAGAACTAGAAAGGCAGAAAGAAAGAGAACTAGCAGATGAGGTCACTCTTAATGAGGAATTTTCAGTTGTAATCAATGAGAATAAAGAAGTTTGGCTTAAGGAAATAAATGACCACCTTGAGAATCCGTTGGAAAGCGCCAAGAAAGACAATTATATTCAGATAAGGATGGCAAAGCATTATGCCAAGAAAAATAAAATTGCAAGGTCAAAACTTAAACAAGCTAATGCAAAAATTGAAACCTTGACCATGAAAGAAGAGAAAATAAGGCTGGATATCCTTATTGAAGCCTCACTCCAAGCTTAATCCTCAACATCAAATACCATTAAAAAAAAATTGGCAAGTTTTGATACATTTTTGCAAATTTTTTAAGCTTTTGTGCATTCCTGGACAGTCATGTGATAGTTGGACTGTCAGGAGTGCAATGCCCTAGGTTTTACGCTCTGGTTTGAGGCATATTTTGGTCAAAAGGAGACCACCATTGGATTCAAAACAAAGAAAACATGCAGGAAAACCACTTTTCTGGCCTTGTTTGGTGAAACTAGCAGGTGCAAAAAGTCAAAAAAAACATTCAAAAAATCACAGTTCTGCCTCTTTTTTCACCTTGGCGCTGTGCACCTGAGAAGGCTTGGGAGAATGAATTTTTTGGAGGTAAAATCAAGTCAACTCTACAAACCAAGCACAGATTTGGAAATTAGACTAGATAAGCTTTCTAATGAGCTATCGTGAGCTCATTTTGGACACTTGAAACCCATCCAAAACTCAGCTGCAAGATGGAGGTCGAACCTGACATTCGCGCTACGCACTTGACCATGGCATTGCACACCTGACCAGTGTCTAATTTTTTTTATTTTTCTCTACCACTTTGATTTTCACCTTGATAAATCAGGTTTTTACTTATGTAATTGATGGAATTAAATGTAATTATGATGTTTTTACACTTACCTAGGCTAAATACATTAGGTGAAAAGTTTTGATAACATGTAATGAACCAGTTTGCAAAAAGTGAGGGATGAGTCAGTTTGACCTCCCTACACTCTAGGTATTCAGCTCAATTTTTGGTGGAACTACTCCTCTCATGGATTCTACCCCCTAAGGTTGATAGAAGTTGTTTGAGGTCTATCTCATGTACTTTTTGACTCATTACACAGGTTGGATGTTGATGCATTGATCAGAGACTCTAGTGTAATCAATTTGGGAGGAAATTAATGAAAAGGTTGCAGCTATTTCTTTGGGATACCTGTGGTATGGAAATTTAGCATATTTCTTCTTATGTCTCATTATGAATGAATGTTTTGTTTCATGATCCATTTAATTTCAATGATATGTTGGCTTTTACGTTGATAAACAGAATACATATCGCATGCTCTATTTTGGGAAAACCTTCATATTTTGTCCATCTTCTTCAGTTTAGAAATAATTCATGCTTAGCCTTGCTCTTTCTATCTCCTCACCTGTCTAATCCATCCCACTCAAGAAACCATAAAGTGTTAGGTTTTCTACCTACCTTGCCCCATTGAATCTCTGCAACCTTAATATTATTTGCCATGACCTAGCCTCTTTGACCTAATTCACCCATCCAACAACCTAATTCAAACAACAAACCCTTGCACTTATACCTAGCCTAAAACCCTAATTCATCCAGCCCTCTTGGTTGTGATTTGTTGAGAGAGCCCTCTCCGGATTGGTAGGGCTAGCTACCAAACTAAAAGATTGGTCTGTGGTTACCTTTGTTGGAATTTCTTCTTCAGCCTTAGAGATCTAGCGGAGTGATAACATCTTTACTGCTCCACCAATTCAACATGCTCAAGTTATGCCTCCACCATCTCATCCTTCCACGTCCATTCCTCCATCTCAACCCACAGTACCTACTTCTTAATTATTCAAACTACTTCACGCATTTCACCACCATCATCACCATTTCACGCTCAGATTGGGTCATCTAGCAAAGCTAAGATCAGTGAGCTTCAAAAGACCAAAGTGGTTGAGATAGGGACATTGGAAAAAACATATCAGAGATGTCATAGGCAAGTGTTTTCTCCACAGATTGCGGAAGGGGCCTTGCCTTCTTCATCGGAAAAGCTGGTAGACAAAGGAAAGAAAAATATGACAGAGGCAAGTACTCAGGAAGAGATTAGGCATGAGGAGGGAAATCTTCATGAGACAGAAATAAATTTTGACCTTGTGAACTTGGATCAGCAAGATGATTCTGAGATCACTAGCACAACCATCAAGGAAAAAGAAGCCAATATTAGAGAGCTACAAACTAATATTGATATATCTAAATTTGTTATTACCTTTCTTGAACAAGAGAACCAGCAGTTAAATACCAAACACTTCATTGATGAAGTGAAATTCATAAAACCTTAAAGAGAGGCAGAAAAAGATAAATTCTTGCTTGAAGAGACACTAGAAAAATATGGTGTGCAAGATGTACCAGAAGAAAAATTGCCAAAAATAAGGCCAAGAACTAGAGGTTTGAAGAAAGCCCTAGAACTAGAAAGGCATAAAGAAAGAGAACTAGCAGATGAGGTTACTCTTAATGAGAAATTTGCAGTTGTAATCAATGAGAATAAAGAAGGCTGGCTTCAGGCAATAAATTACCACCTTGAGAAGTTGTTGAAAAGGGCCAAGAAATACAATGATATTCAAAGAAGGATGGAAAAGCACTATGCCAAGAGAAACAAACTTTCAAGTTCAAAACTTAAACAAACCAATGCAAAAATTGAAACCTTGACCATGCAAGAAGAGAAAAGAAGCTTGATATCCTTGTTGAAGCCTCACTCCATGCCTCACCCTCATCATCAGACACCATTCAACAAAATTTGGCAAGTTTTGATACATTTTTGCAAATTTTTGAAGTTTTTGTGCATTCCTGGACAGTCATGTGACAATTGGACTGTCAAGAGTGCAACACCCTAGGCGTTGTGCTCATGTTTGGGGCATATTTTGGTCAAAAGAATACCACCATTGGATTCAAAACAGAGAAAACATGCAGTAAAACCACTTTTCTAGCTTTGTTTGGTCAAAATTGCAGGTGAAAAAGTCAAAAAGCATTCAAAAAATCACAGTTCTGCCTCCTTTTCACCTTGGCATTATGCACCTGAGTAGTCTTGGGATAATCACTTTTTTTGTAGGCAAAATCAAGTCAACTATGCAAACCAAGGATGGATTTGGAAAGTAGATTGGGTATGCTTTCCAATGAGTCATCGTGATCTCAGTTTGGACAACAACAACCCATCCAAAACTCAGCTGCAAGATGAACGACGCACCTGACACTGGCATTGCGCATCTTACTAGTGTCTGATTTTTTTGAGTTTTCTCTGAAATTTTGATTTTCTTCTTGAGAAATCATGTTTTTACTTATGTAATTGATGGAATTAAATGTAATTATGATGTTTTTAAGCTTACCTAGGGTAAATACATTAGGTGAAAATTTTTTATGACATGTAATGAATCAGTTTCTAAAAAGTGAGGGATGAGTCAATTTGACCTCCCTACACTCTAGGTATTCAACTCAGTTTTTGGTGGAACTACTCCTCTCATGGAATTGACCCATGAGGTTAAGAAAGGTTATTTGAGGTATATATCATTTACTTTTTGACTCATTACACAAGTTGTATGCTTATGCATTGATCAAAGACTCTAGTGTAATCTCTTTCATAGCAAATTAATGAAAAGGTTGCAGCTATTTCTTTGGGATACATGTGGTATGAAAATTTAGCATTGTTCTTCTTATGTCTCATTATGTATGAATGTTTTGTTTCACGATCCATTTCATTTCTATGATATGTTGGTTTTTAAGTTGATAAACAGAATACATCTCTCATGCTCTGTTTTGGAAAAGACTTCGTAGTTTTTCCGTCTTCTTCAGTTTAGAAAGAATTCATGCTTAGCCTTGCTCTTTCTAGCTCCTCACCTATCTAATCCATCCCACTCAAGAAACCCTAGAGTGTTAGGTTTTATACCTACCTTGCCACATTGAATCTCTGCAACCCTAATCTTATTTGCATTGATCTAGCCTCTTTGGCCTAATTCACCCATCCAACAACCTAATTCAAACAACATACCCTTGTACTTATACCTAGCCTAAAATCTTAATTCATCCAGCCCTCTTGGCTGTGATTTGTGGAGAGAGCCCTATCTTGCTTGGTAGGGCTAGCTACCAAGCTAAAAAACTTGGTTTGAGGTTACCTCTGTTGGGATTTATTCTTCAGCCTTAGAGTTCTGGTGGAGTGATAATAGAAAACAACAACAAAAACCTTCTACACCTACAACAAATCCCCTAGGAGCCATTGAAACCTTCCAGGTGACTAGCCCCTAAGACAAACTAACTTTTTGCTACATTAATCCCCCAGTCTCTCCCTTTCCAAGCCCTCCAAGCAACTGAGATCCCCAATCACTCTGATGAACCTACATGAGTGCAGCTACAACCTTTTTCTACCAGTGATATGCCATCGATTGTAGGATTTAAGGCTAAATTTTAGGGCTAGGATCCAAGTCACTGCCCAGAACTCCATGACACTTCCATTAATTAAATATAACAACGGAATAATGATACAAATTTAATTAGTTGGACAAGGACTTGACTAGACCCCTACTAGCCATGATAGACATTTCGTCAAACATGTCACAAATATGTAATCTACATGTTTAAATGACAGACCTTAGCATAGGGATATCACACTTATCTGAGAATCGTTGGGAAGAATTTATGCCTCATCACATTAGCTGCATGACCATCTATTAGGTCATATATTTGTTGTTCATTAATTTACAAATAAAAACATGACGAGAGCCATAAATCATCATTGTCATAGAACACATTCATAACCAGCATATAAAAAATAGAAATGACAAGCATAGAACAACCATATAAGAGACATAATAATAAGCATATTTACCCATCAATACAAAAGGAAAAGAGCTCTTAATTCCATAATAAAAATGAAACCAAGTCTCGTACTTCAATGTACCATCCGTCCATAGACATGGATGAACCAAATATCTCTTTCATCCAGTCACACTCGTGCCATATTCCAAGAATGAATGTGGGATCTCATAAAACACATCAATCAATACCAAACTAGGGATTCTAGAGGCCAAACTACCTCAACCCTCGACCACTTATTACACCTCATGATTGAACATCAGTAACCATCACCATATTGGTCTCTACCCCAAGTTGTCCAGTGCTCTAGAGCATTTGTTCAAACCATGGCTTCCAGGACTAGTAACTCAACCCACAACTACCACCGAGCTTCCCGAGTGTTTTTCCAACCATGGATTCTAGGACTAGTAACTCAACTCATCAAGGGCTTCCAGAGTGTTTTTCCAACCAAGGCTTACATGAATAGTAACTCAACCCAAGTTGTTACAGGGCTTCTAGAGATTTTGTCCTACCAAGGCTTCCAGGACTAGTAACTCAACCCAAGCTATTACAGGGCTTCCAGAGTGTTTGTCCAACCAAGGCTTTCAGGAGCTAATAACTCAACACATAGCTAAAGGAACACAAGAACAAACCAGAAAATAAAAGTATAACCCACATCTAAAGGAACATGAGAACCAACTATAAAACAAAAGTATAACCCCCAATATTTTGGCTATCCAGGAAATGGAAAGGTTAGGAAAAACCATTGTCACTATAGGAAATACTCCATGTAAATGACAGATCATAAACAAATACCCACATGCATATGCCATGCATGCTAAAACTCATGAGGAAATCATACATGCAACTTGGTACCTACAAGCAAAACTCATTGTACTTGTTGATCCCAATGTCCTCTTGTGCTTTCCTGCTCTTCCTTTTCCTTCTTTCTCCAAATACCAAGTATGCCACACTCCTCCAAAAGTGCTCCAAGAAAAATATATGTGTCCGAGGGTACGAGAGAGAGAGAATAGAATGAGAGCTCCAAAACTGAAATGATCAAACGCCATGAACTGATCCTCAATTTTTTATTTATTAATGAGGCATCTAATTTCTTCAAATTTGCATAGATTTTCTATTTATCATGTGCTTACTTTAGATTCTTCTTGATTACCTACAGTTAATGTTCCATTTCTTCCAACATTTTCGATCAAATCAACACCCTATTAACTGGATCACTCCAACTAATGGGAGTCTTTCAACTCCGCCCATACAATGCCTCAAACGAACTCATCCTCAAAGATACTTGATACCCATTGTTGTAAGCGAACTCTACCAGTGGAAGATACTCTTCTCGCTTTCGATTTTGATGCATCACATACATCCTCAACATATCCTCCAATATCCTATTGACCCTCTCTGTCTGTCCATCCGTCTGTTGATCATAATTTGTATTGAAGGCCAACTCCGTGAAAAAACTGCAAACAACTCCTTCCAAAACTTGGAAGTGAACTCTACATCCATGTCTCACACAATATTTTGCAGAACACCATGCAATCTGAACACATCCCTAATGAAGACATGTGCTACATCATTCATTGAATATGTAGATTTCACTGGAATGAAGTGTGCTACCTTCGTCAACCTGTCCACCACAACCATGATGGAATCATGTTGTCTATATGTCCTCGATAAAACTATGATAAATTCCATGGAAATGACCTCCCATTTCCACTCTGGAATCAGAATCAACTATAGTAGTCCACCTGGATGCTTACAATGTGCTTTTACCTGTTGAAAATCCAAGCACCTAGCCACAAAATTTTCTACGTATCTCTTCGAATTCAGCCAATAATAAAACTTATCTACTATTTTCAGTGTCTTTTGATAGCCTAGGTGACCTGAATATGGTTTCACATGAAACTCCCTCAAGATCTTCATTGACAAAGATGTTCCTAAGCCAGATGTTGTAGATGCTGCCAATCTTGATGCATGGAAAAATAAAGTGTCAAAGGCGAGGAGATTCCTGTTGGAGGGAGTACGAGACCACATTGTCTCAAGCCTCCATGGGAAATCCACACCATATGCAATTGGGAAGGCTTTGATGGATCTATTCCAAAGCAAAAGCGACCATAGGAAATTGGTGCTCAAAGATAAACTCAGAAAGATCAAGATGGAAAAGGGCGACACCATTCCAAAATATCTCACGAAGTTTGTCCAGTGTCGGGATGAATTGGGGACTGTGGGAATAACATTCGTTGATGATTATTTGGTGAGCTTGGATCTCCTAGGACTTTCTAAGAGTTGACACATTTATCAAGACTCTATCAATGGAAGGGGAAAATTGCCATATTGAGAACGACTGTGGTCATATTTGGTGCGGGAGGAGTTCAGACGGAACACCAGAGATGGATCCTCATCTAAGAATGAGGATCAAGAGTATTGTGCTTTGGTCGCCAAGGCGAAGAAGTGGAAGGGGAAGAAACTCCATTCTAAATCCGAGTCCAAAGGCAAGAAGCAAGACATGTCCAAGGTGAAGTGTTTTCACTTCACGAACATTGGCATTTTGCTACTAACTATCCACAAAAGAAGAAGAACAAGAAGGTTGCTGGATCTACAGCTGGTGAGGCCCTTGCCTCACAATTTGAGCTTGACTTCTCATTGATCGCATGCATGGTGTCAAGTGCATTGGGATCTGTGTGGTATTTGGATAGTGGCGCTTCCTTTCACGTGATGGAAGACAAGGAATTTTTCAGTGACTTGGAGGAGAAAGATCTCCAAATGCATATTGATATGGGTGACGACGGATGGTGTAGTGATACCGAGATTGGTACCATTACCTTTCAGAGCGATTCAGGTAAAAAATTTCAATTAAAAGATGCAATTCATGTACCAGGTCTGAAGAAAAATTTGGTCTCAGTCGCAATGTTGGAGGATAGAGGTTAGGACATCATTTTTAGTGATGGAAAATATTTTCTGCGACATAAAACAACAGGTCAAGCCAATGGGATAGGGATTCGAATTAAGAATATCAACAAGATGGAGGTAGATGGTTGCGCTACCATGATGGGCAAGGAGGAAAAAGTGGTGAGCCGGGATGAGGGAAAATTATGGCACAGGGTATTGGGCCGTCTTCATCATTGAGCCTTGAAAGTCATACATAAAATTTCTATTGGACTTCCAATGGGAACACTTGCTCAATTAGATCAGTGCAAGGGTTGCACCATGGGGAAGTATGTAAAGTCCACCTTTTATGAGAATGAGAACCGAACTTCGGCGATCCTTGAGAGATTCACACAGAAGTGAGTGGACCATTCTCGGTTGCTTCAATAGAAAAACATAAGTACTATGTAATATTTTTTGATGAATTTTATTGTAAATGTTGGATCTTCTTCATGCAGAACAAAAGATCAAACATTCTCTAAGTTCTGTGAGTTTAAGGAATTGGTGGAGAAAGAGTCGAGGAAGCAAGTGGAGGCTCTTAGGAGCGATAATGGTGGAGAATACATCTCTAACGAATACAAGAAATTCTGCAGCAAAGAAGGAATTCAAAGAGAAATCATAGTGCCTCATAACCCACAGCAGAATCGGGTCACGGAGAGGAATAAAAAAACAATCATGGGTGCAACACGAGCGATGTTGCATGATTAGGGCTTACCAATGCATTTATGGGTGGAAGCATGCAACACTACAGTTTATGTGCAAAACTATTGTCCTCATAAAGTACTTGGCATGAGTACACCTGAAGATTTTTTCACTGGTAAGGAACCCGATGTTTCACACTTTAATATTTTTGGCTCATATGTTTATGTGCATGTGACTAAGGACGCCAGGAAGAAGCTGGAATCGACTGCTGAAGTTGGGATTTTTGTGGGATACGTAGAAACACCCCATAATTATCGTGTGTATTTTCTAAACAGCAGAATGACTGTCGTGCAACGAGATATAAAATTTGATGAGGGGAAAGCCATGCGGTTGTCCCTTGAGAGGGAGTTAGACTTGCATGCAGAGGAGGAACTGCTAGTTCCCAAGGATGAGTCTCAAGATGTGGATTAGCCACATGAGGAGGTTCATGGAGTGGAGGAAATCACTCATGCAGAGCCATCCATTAGAAATGGCAGAAGGCGCACCACTGAATCTTATGGGTTGAGACTTGATGCTGCACAGAATGTAGGAGCCCATACTTCACAGCATAGACAAAGACAGTATCCTAACTGATTTACTGGATACATGGCTCTTATGAGAAAATTTATTGTGACTGAACCATATTCCTTTCAGGAAGTAGTGCAACAGCCTACTTGGGTTGTGCAATGGTGGAGGATTATGACTCCATTGTCAAGAACAATGCATGGGAGATAGTCCCAAGACCGATCGACAAATCAGTGGTAGGTTCGAGATGGATCTACAAGGTAAATCAAGATTTTGATGGGAGTGTGGAGTAATAAAAGGCCAGATTTGTGGCCCAGGGTTTCTCACATATCGAGGGGATAGATTATGATGAGACTTTTTCACCTGTCGCAAGGTACTCTTTCATAAGATCCATCCTTGCACTCTCAGCACAGATGGGCTAGCGCATTCATCAAATGGATGTGAAAATTTTGTTTCTCAATGGGATCATTGAGGAAGAGGTGTACATAGAGCACCTTGAAGGTTTCAAAATATTCAACAGTGATTCACATGTATGCAGGCTCAAAAGAGCATTGTATGGGCTGAAGCAAGCACCCTGTGCTTGGTACACTTGGATAGACAACTATTTCACTAGACTAGGCTTCACCAAAAGTGAAGTAGATGCAAACTTGTACCAAATTTTGGTTGAGGGTAAGATATTGGTAATTGTTCTTTATGTTGATGATCTAAATTGTACTGGTGATGAGCAGCTGATACACTCATGCAAGGAGGATCTTGCAAGGGAGTTAGAATTGAAGGACATGGGACTCCTTCAATATTTCCTTGGATTGGAGATATGGCAGCGGGATGGTGAAATTTTTGTGTCTCAAGGAAAGTATGCAAAGGAGATACTGGGTAAGTTTAACATGGAGAGCTGCAAACCCATGGATACTCCTCTTCCAAGAAACTGGAGGAAAGAGGATGCTACTTATTTAGAGGTAGTGGATGTTAATGTCTATCGACAGTTAGTGGGTTCGTTAATGTATCTAGTGAACATGAGACTATCCATTTGCTACGCAGTTCACCAGCTGATTCAAGCTATGGTTAAGCCTACCAATCTCTTTTTGAAGGCGGGGAAGCGTGTCTTGAGATACCTGAGGGGCACATCAGAGTATGGTCTATCGTACATAAGGACGGATGGAGTAAAGTTGCATGGCTTCATGGATGCAAATTGGGTTGGAAGTCCATAGGACAGAAAGAGCACATCACGGGGGATCTTTAGCATTGGGTCATCAACAGTTTCCTGGTACAGCAAGAAACAAAAATTCGTGGCACTCAGTTTAGCAGAAGCAGAATACATGGTAGCAAGTCAAGCTGCATGTGAGGCTATCTCGATGAAAAAGATATTGGTTGGTTTGTTTGTTTCTCAGATGGATCCAACAGTGATTCATTATGATAATCAGATTTACATTAAACTCTCGATTAATCTTGTGTTTCATGATAGGTCCAAGCATATAGATATCTGGTACCATCATCTCGAAGATTGTGTGCACAGGAGGATCATGTTGCTTCAATACATTCCCACAGAGGATCAAGATGCAGATATTCTGATGAAGGAGCTCACCAGGAGAAAATTTGAATACCATAGAGACATGATCGGGGTGAAGGATAATCCCTTTCTTGTTGAGAGGGAGTGTTGAGATTCAACAATAAGATTCAACACCCACACCTAGTGCATTAAGCACCTAGTTTCATTTAGCACCTAGTTGCATTAAGCACCTACACTAGGGTGGGGCTCACAGTTCTATTTTTGGGTGCATGTCTATTTTTATTATCCCTTAATTTAGATGGACATTAAACCATATTATATTCTCAATATGGACTTGAAATAGTTAACTGAAAGTGAGAAATTCTATTAGCTAGTGGATTTCGAGTTAGAGGTTGGTTAGTGGGACATGCAGAGTAATTCTAGTTGTAACAGAGTTCGAAGTGCAGTGATGCATGAGTTGGTGCAAGTTGTAAATAGTTTAACTCAGTTAAGTGAGTTAAACTCAGTGGTGCTAGTTGTGACTGAAGATACACTAGTGAGAGATCTAATGAATTAAATATTAATTAATTCACAATCAGTGATCTCACATGCAACTGAGGATTTACTATTATTAGTTGCATGCATGTCAGATCCAGTGGAGACCCAGTTGAGTTCTAGGTGAAAGAGAGGTTGACTATCAGTTGTAGGATTATCTGCTTGCACACATGTAGGAAAACACCCATTGGAGTGCCCATGATACTTGCGCAGACAAGGTAGGATCTTTACCATCAGGGATTACGCAAGCAAGCCAGGTTGTCTGAAGGATGAGAATTGGCTATGTGTTGGTCAGTATTTCATATGACAGTGTGAGACAATTAGCTAATAAAATGAGGGCTCTTGTGAGAATATTTGTGTATGTAATTGTTTCATGATCCATGCTTAATATACAATAGAATATAGTGGGGTTTTCAACTGTAAGCTTTCCCCGGAAATTATCTATGATGTCTACGATTGCTCTTTCTTCATGTTCATGTGATTAGTGGTTGTGTTTTTAATTCTGAAAAATATTTGTAGAAGAAATTCAGTATTTAACTTTAGTACATTGTTGGATCGGGTGAATTTGAGATATGCATGCTTGTTGTATAATTTCTACATCAAAGATGGAACACTACCACCCTTATCACTTCATCCTTTATCAGGGCGTATTTAGTTGGGAACCCCCAAGGGTCACCCAATGCCACACTGGTGGAAACCCCCCCAGGGTCACCACACACCACTCCTCCTGCAACCACTAGAGGGCATAGGAGCGCTACCCATTCGGGGAGCCAACACAACACACAATCGGGTACGTCATAGACAAACCTCATACTCAACCAGAACCTTGTGTTTTCACAATCTATAATGGCTCTCAACACTCAGCTACCTTTCTTAGCATATTTAAACTTACCTGATCTATCAAAGTTAACAAATGACCCCATTTCACACAATTCCACTTGGTCCTCCATGCCCACAAATCTCCCTTCAGACATTCCAAAGTTCTAAGGGAAGCAAGCAGAAGACATTGGAAACTATGTAATGACTTTCCACCTATGGCGTTCGTCTAACAATATTATTAATGATACTATTCGATTAAGACTATTTCAGTGCACCTTAACCGGACCAGCCGCAAAATGGTATGGTATGTGGAGCAGCCTTCTCCTTCACATGGAATCTTTAGCACTCTCACTACTGTGTTCCTCACATATTTCTAGTTATCCATCCACCACGATTCAGGAATGGAGTTACTGACGCATTTTAGAGAAACGCCAGCCGTCCATATCTCAGACCATCTCCATGACTGGAGGCTACGTCGAAGTTTGTGTAAATCCAAACTCGACGAAATAGTTTTACTGGACCTATTCCTAAAAACTCTCACGTCAGAGATTTCGAAGGATGTGACAACTCAAGGACCTACTTCCAAAGAGGATGCCATTAGAAAAGCCCAGCAATTCAAGCTGATATACACTCAGTCAGGATACATCTATAACATCCTGCCTAATGCCTCGCGCTTGCATGCTTATAAAAAATTTCCAAGCACGTCAAACACTTCAGACAGATTAATAGGGTCACTAATCCAAAATCACCTGGGCAACAATAATCCATACATCGGTTACGCATATGATCCTAACCAGAACATCCCGCAACCAGGCTACCATCAGAGTCATCATGCACCTCTGCAGAAAATGATCAATAGGGCGTCGTCGTACCATCATTAGCAAGGAGGATCATACCCTCCCACACAGGGGAGCTAGTATGTAACTAGGAACGTTGAAGGAAGAGCTCCCCCCCAGCAGT
Source organism: Pinus albicaulis (assembly GCA_034641835.2). Classification (NCBI taxonomy): domain Eukaryota; kingdom Viridiplantae; phylum Streptophyta; class Pinopsida; order Pinales; family Pinaceae; genus Pinus; species Pinus albicaulis. The sequence goes on from CM076572.1 coordinate 399,979,553, forward strand.
AATTTACAAACCAAGGAAAGGGACCTCAATATTCCCACTCCCTAGCACAAAACCCACCAATGCAAAACAATGCACCAGTGAACTTTGTGCAACCTTACCAGGCCCAACCGCGCCAGTCATATGACCAGGAAAATCCTAGTTATCCTCCTAACGTGGCAAGGAAAAATCCAAAAAGCAAAAAAAATGGAAATCATTGATAGGGGGGCAATAACCAACGACACCCTTTACGATCTCAGGCTGGGGGAAACTCCAACCGAAATCAAAACCAGGCTCCAAATAACTCCCAAGGGCAGAACAAGAGGGCTAATCTTCAAACCAACCACTCTTGCACAATCTGTGGTGAGTATGGCCATTACACTCATCATTGTCCCAAACTCCCCGAGCTGAAGAAACTTCAGGGTAACCAAGGACAAGGGGGACCCACACAGTAAACAGATGTAATGCAAGAGTCCTTCCCCCACCAAGGGGTGGTTAGTACCCAACAGCAAAAAACACCCCCCGATGATTCCAGAAACAACAGCCACAAAATCTATATGGCTGGCGAGGAAATGTTCTTTCAAACACAGAATCGAAGTTATGATACCTCGACAAACGCTAGTTCGTCAGGGGCTAGCATGAGTGCACCTACAACACCGTTGACTATATTAAAAATTCCTATTGAACCTTTGCCAAAAATGGCTAACGAACCAACAAGGCGGGCAGGACACCACTCTAAAGTGGCCCATAATTATAGCACCGTGGACGACTTAGCACAGTCTCCCGCTACCATGTCAGCTTTAGAAGTCTTGCAATATTTCCCAAAGCAAAGGAAAGCCTTACTTTCCGCATTAGGCGCAATTGATTGTGTTGATTCATGCCTAATGGATTTTGACTTAGATAAAGCCACCCCTAAGCTTCCTTCATTGGTTGCCTTCCAGATATTAGTGTCGGTCCAGAACATAACTATCCACCGATGTATCATTGACGAGGGTGCATCCAAATGCATCATGTCAAAGAGCGTTTGGTAGAAGTTAGGATCTCTCGAACTGAAGCCATCAGACATCATGCTCAAAGCATACGACGGGCGCCCTTCTGCTCCCGTTGGTCTCTATCAAAACGTCCTGGTCTGCTTGTCCGAAAAGACGGATCTTATAGACATTGAGGTCTTGGACACTCAGCTAGATTACAATATACTCCTTGGCCGGAGTTATATGTATGCCATGTCTTCCATATCATCCTCCATCTTCTGGATCATTATGTTCCCCCACAAGGATTGCATCATCATTGTCAACCAATTGACGTACCATGACAAGCGACCCCTAATGAACATCAATGTCGTTCTACCCTATGTGGACACATATGTTGAAACTCTCACATGGTACCAAGAATATGGCCCTGGAAAATTCAAACTGTCGTCTATCCTCGGATCATTCCTAGGATATCCCCCTATCATACTAGAATCATTCGTTGATATCATAAGGGCTCCGGTGTGCATGATGTATACATCAAGCACCGAAGCCAGCTAGGAGACAGAGACTAGTAGTAACAAAACTGAGGCCTCTGGCACGGTGACCTCTCTATCCTAAGCCATCTCCCAAACTCCTTTTCTATACCCTCCACCTCGTTTTGTGTCACAACAGGTTTTGTAAATGGTAGTGTTTCCAAACATATCTTTCACAATACGAGTTTGGTACTTGGTCCCACCTGCCATGTCGGGAAGCATGGGCATCACCTCTATAAGATTAACCCCCCTCACTCCTGAGGAGGCCCCATCTATTAAGAAAACCACCACAACCATACCATTTAAGGAAACTCCCATCGCAAAGGCGGTTATAACGACCAAGAAAACCCATAAAAAGGGTAAAAAGATAGAAAACCCCATCATACCAAGGGAATTACAACCTTATGCAGTATGCGACATAGTAGGCCACCCTACCCATATCATCCCAGAGCTGGACGAATTGAAACCGCTCCTAAGTTTCGAAAGAAATATTGCGACGAAAATTTCCCGTATAAAGAAACAAGCCACAAAAAACCAAGGAAAAGCATTGTGTACCAACCACGCATGTGTTATCTGTAACAATTATGGGCATTACACTCATCGTTGTCCAGAAATACCGCGATATAGGGATGCCTTACATGCCCTAGAAGAATCATATCAGGAGGATCCCCCCATACATACATATGGAGAAGAACCTCAGGCCATATTATACCTTCAGGAGGCACGACATTCACCATAAAGAATCCCATTCATCCACCCTCCTCCTATCCCACGTTTCACTCTGCAATGAACGAGATTATTTCATCGTTGAATGTGCAACCATGGAATTATTTTAACGATGGTATCCAGTTAATGTAGTACACCATAACGACCTTCTAGCCATCCAACATTCATGTCAGGTATGTGGTGGCGATCACCCATTACGCCATTGTCATTACATCCCTCGATTTCGCTTAGCGCTAGCCAGTCTATGAACGGCCACATTTTGCCTCTCCCTAGAAGACAGCTCAGGCACAAAATCCATGGATAACTCGATAATGCAAGAGGATGTGACAAGTAGGTCCATTCTCTTCCTGTCAGCGGAAAAGTAGTCGGTCGGGGAGCCCTCAGTCACCCCCACCCGCCCTCCACAGAGAAGACCAACCTGTGCATTGTGTAACGCACACAACCATTTGATTGCCAAATGCCGAGACCTAGAATCGCTCTGCAGATAGTTCCAAATCACGTTATCAACCGAGCGGGACGGGAATACCCAAGAAAGACTTTATTTTTTGGTGTGTCAAGGCAACCATCATGCTCAACACTGTACCTATACTCCTCGAGTGTGCCCGCTAATTGACATCATTTGTTCATTGGAAACATAATATTGCAGAGCTTAGAGAACCTAATGGAAGGCAGACTCCCCCCAATAAGCCTACCCCATTCCAATACCAAAACAATGGGCGAGTAAAAAAGACACATCGACCTAATAGGACCCATGTCCAGTCTAGGGTAGCATGCGAGCTATGCGACATAATCGGCCACTAGGTCAATCAGTGTAAAGAACTGAAGCACCTCACGAACAACTTTCGCATGGTCTCCTCCCTCCCTCAGAAAAATATCTCTAACAAAGAGAAAATCACACACTGCTATTGCCAGATCTGCTCACATTTCCACCATACAATGAAATGTGAGCACCTCCCAAAGCTTCCAGTGGGAAGAGTAGAGTTGGGTATACACTCCCAAAGAGAGCTAGACATACCAAAACCAAAAACTCAGAAATGGTAGTAGCATAATCTCTCCCCTGCGCTTGATCCTTTCCGAGCATCCACTTCAAGGACAAAGAGTAGTGTCATTTCTCACATCATCTACTCGATAGGCATAGTGGTACCGCGCACCATTTGCACCAGCCATAACCACGAAACAGAGGCATGCCCATTAATGGAAACATTCAGGCACCTTTGCACCAGGCATAACTTCCAAATCCCAGAAAGTGCCCATTCTCTTAGTACGCCTTATGAGGAACCTAAACTTGCTCTCACGCAAGCCGCCACGATGGAAATTCCTCCCCCACCAAACGTCGATGAATGATACATCATATACGATTCATATCGTCGTGTATCAGAACGATGACTCGGGTTGTTTGCTCATTAGTCATAGGTGTTGAGTCAGCTGCAACTACGAGAGTAGCTGTACCAACGACGGTGCAAACCCAATCTATCTGCACCCTGTCAACTGTGTTCGTTTCCACCACATCAATGATGGAACCTTATTCATGTCTATCGACCAACTCTGTTAGGACCGAACCACTTCCTCACGGCCTTGTGCAGACTCAATCCCCCTTAGGATCCTTATTTCACTCAAATGAGGATATTCTTGGGGCCATGACGGAACCAGATTCTCTATGGGATGTGATGCATCACAGCTCGTTTTTTCTTCCTGAAAAAACGTTCAGCCATAAAAAAACAGGAAACCAAGAGATTATGCAATCAAATCAAAATATTTCCTTCCATCGAGGAAACTTGATTGGTTCAAAAATCCCATTATGATGCCCGATGCATTCGAATAAGGGAACATGTCAAACATTTTGCCTACCATCAAGATGAATATCTATCGAAATCCTGAGAAAGTCAAAGAAATTTCACTGGGGGCATCATGTTCCCCAGATGAGATAACCTCTTACACCCATTTATTGCAATAGTATCGAGATATATTTGCATGGGACTACTCGAAAATTCCAGGGCTTAATCCCACTATTGTAGAGCACCACATTGACACTTGGCCTGACGTACCACCAGTATGCTAGAAATAGTGTCAACTGCACCCATCCAAGGTAGAATTAATTAAACTAGAAATAGATAAGCTTCACAAATTCGGGTTCATCTACCCCATTGCTTATACCTCATGGGTTTCCAACCTTGTTCCTGTCATTAAAAAAAAAACAGGGCACCATACGTGTTTGTACCGATTTTTGTGATTTAAAGAAATCCTATCCAAAGGAAAAATACCCTACCCCATTCATCGAACAAGTCATTGATGCTTGCACGGGACACGAGCCCCTCTCCTTCATGGATGGTTTCTCTGGGTATAATCAAATCCGAATACGTCACACCAACCGGTACAAAATCGTGTTCACCACCCCATAAGGCACGTTCGATGCCATCCGGCCTTAGAAATGTTGGAGCCACTTTCCAGCGGGCCATGAATTATATCTTTCATGACTTGGCACACCTCATCCTCGCCTACTTAGACGACCTCACCATCCAATCCAAGAGTGATCTTATCATCTCAAGGATCTATGACTGGTATTCCAACGATGCCAGCAATACAACTATGATTAAATCCCCTCAAATGCGTCTTCTATGTCACAGCAGGATGACTTCTAAGTTTTATTGTGGCCCAACAAGGGATTAGAGTGGACCCTCTCAAGGTCCAAGATATCAAAGAGTTACCACCGCCTCAAATGCTCAAGCAACTACAAAGCTTTCAGGGAAAGGCCAATTTTCTGAGATGCTTTGTTCTAGACTACGCCACTTGCGCTCAGGGATTCCTATGCCTCCTTCATCAAGATATCCCTTTCAAATGGGATGATCAAGCCCAATAATCATTTGAGGCGCTGAAAGACACGTTATCTTCAGCACCATTGATCAGTCCCCCAGACTACGATAAGGATTACACCCTGTATCTATCAGCTTCCAAGATCGCTTTGGCTGGAGTATTGATCTAGGAAGGCCCTGACGGGAAATAACACATAATCTATTACGTTAGTAAAACCTTATGAGGTCACGCATTAAGATATGAGCCCGAAGAGAAGACTTCCCTAGCATTGATACACGCAGTCCAAAAAATTCGCCACTACATTATCTTAAGGACTACAATAGTCATCGCAGATATTAACCCCATGAAATACCTTCTCACACGTCGTTTAATGAACCATAAGTACGTTCGCTCGATAGTTATACTGCAATAATTTGACTTACAGTTTCGCTCCCCCAAGAGCAAGAAGGATTTAATTTTAGTCAAGTTCATTGTGTACCTCCCAAGTCAGACCAAAGGATCACCAGTCAATGATTCACTACCGGACGAACATATATTCCTAGTGACAACCGACGACCCTTGGTACAGAGATATTCTCCTATTTTTACGAACACAAAAGTTCATACCCAATCTCACCCGTGACAACCGTCAGCGCATCCGCCACCAGTTCCCCCGATACCTCCTCACAGGAGATGTACTATACCGATGGGGCATTGACACCATCTTACGTCAATGCCTCACCCATGACCAAGATGAGAAAGCCCTTAATGAATGTCACAGCGGAGCTTGCGGTGGCCATCTCTCTAGAATGGCCACTGCCCAAAAATGCCTGCGGGCAGGACATTTTTGGCCCATGTTATTTCGCGACTTCATTTTAGCAGTAAAGAGGTGTGAGCGATGTCAACGCTTCACTCACAAGGAAAAATCCCCTCCCACTCCCCTGCACCCCGTCATAGTCGTTGATCCCTTCTGCAAATGGGGGATTGACTTCATGACTTGTAACCCCACGTTGTCAGGCAACCACAAATACATTATTGTGGTCATCAATTAATTCACCAAATGGGTGGAAGCCATGCCCACATATGACAACATGGCAGAAATCGTTGAACATTTTATGTTCAACCATGTCATTGCCCGGTTTTTTGTACCCAAAGAGTTAGTATCCGACCATGGAAAACACTTCGAAAACGAGGTTTTTCAGAAGCTATCCCATCACCTCGTATTCACACATGAATTCACTTCACCATATTGCCCCCAATCCAACGGATAGGTAGAATTTATCAAAAAATTACTAAAAACAATGTTAAAACGCATGGTGATTCACCACAAAACAAACTAGCACCACATGATTTTCTCCGCCTTGTGGGTGTACCGCACGGTAGTGAAAACATTAACGGGGTTTGCACCCTTCCACTTAGTATACAGGGTCAAAGCCGTGATTCCCATAGAACAGGAGATCCTGAACTCACACGTCGCCATCAAACTCCTCAACGACGCCCAGCCTCTAGAGCAACGCTTAGTACAACTAGAGCTCGTTGAAAAAATTCGAAGACAATCACTCCAACACAACGAGGCCCATAAAAAGTGGGTGAAAGCATCGTTCGATCACAAAATCACCCCTCGATCATTTACCAAAGGGGAGTTAGTCCTCTGCTACGATGTCATGAAAGAAGCCTTATGGCTAGGAAAATTCGAAACCTTGTGGAAAGGTCTCTATATCATAAAATATTTTCTCCTAAAGCAGGCATACACCTTAGCAGAGCCTGATGGAACATGCTTGAGAAACCCTTTCAATGGTCTTTACCTTAAGAAATTTTACCCATAGGGGTCACGTGGGTTCAGACCTAGAGATAACATGCACATATCAAACTTTGTTTTTGATCAAATAATTGTTCCAAAAAGCGCTCTGGTGTCACAAATGGATCTTCAACCCAACCATTATTTTGAATTCGTTGATGGAGCATCGTGATGGTCTCAAAATTTGGCAGTAGTCATCTGGGTGATCTACTACCCTTGCCAATCACCATTCTTCACCAATGGAGTATGCATCGGGTCAGCCACAAACAATCAAGAAGAATATGATGTTGTCATAGGGCTCATGAGCGGCACCTTCAATCATGGCATCCACAACTTACATATCTACCTTGATTCCGAGTTAGTGGTTTCGTAGCTAAACCAAGAATTTGAGGTACGGGATTCACAACTGTTTAGAAAATATTTGTCTACAAAAATATTAAGTCGTCAATTTGATCATATTACATTCTCACATGTACCAAGAATTCAAAACCAGACAACAGATCGCATAGCTAACCACATCCTAGACTGGAATGCATCTCGTAAAAACCATCATACATAAAACCAAAAAACATAAAAATATAGATATCCATCAGTGATACCCAACATCCATGAAAACATATAAACCATAAGACACGTCATCTAGAGCCGTAAAAAATACATCTCATATATACCAAAAAATATGTTTGAGTACAAATAACAAGTCATGTATCTGACCCGCAAGTCAGCCAAAAAATACATATACAAATGCCATCAAAAATAAGTGAGGCATCCTCATAATGGGTGTTTTCCCTATGTACAAAATATCTCTAGAACTGCAACCTGCCAGTTGGGCACATGGACCCACGGCTACACCTGGTTCCAGTACTAGGACAGTCGTCGAAATTGAAGCCACCACACGATGCAAAGTCGATCAATATCCCCTCTCTCGGGCCATCAATGTCTCCAACCAAACATCATCTAAATCATCAACAAACCCACGGGTCAGCATACCTTGGGTCATCCTATCCACTCGCCCCCAGGCATCTGCCAAGTCAGTGGCTCGGGCCTCAAAAGCAGCAAGTTGCTCCGCCCCCTCCGCCATGCGAGCCTTCACCGCCTCAGCACTAGCGATCACTGCAATACACTCGGCAGTAACAGAGCTGCTACCCTCTCTGGAAGGGCCATATCTGTCACCGGTTCCTCCACCCTAGGGCTGCCCTGGATTTCCCCCCTGCCACACCATTCTAGGGCGGAGCTCCTCGAACCCTCCGGTTCGGTTGGTGTCCTACCAACCAAGCTGTGGGGTGCCCTACCTCTCCAACATCTGCAAGAGTAAAAAAAAAAAATGTCAGTTTCATCACAATACACATATAAATCATAAATACTCAACAAATGCATAAAAATATTACAAAAATCATACCTGTCTGTCCCCAAGTGTACCTAGCAGGAAGACCCATATTCAGGTCTCTCAATAGTCCATCCCAGAGTATGGATACAGGAGGAACATCTGATGGTTGGCCTCAAACCAAGCCTCGATGGTCGCGTTCCAATAACGCCCCATCGCACCTCTTCCACCGTGAGGCATCATTGGGGCCCATCACCTCATACGAGGGTCCCGAAGACCCCTCACAGGCACAACCACCCAGGGTCGTAAAAACACCACTCTTTCAACCATAATGCTGCAAAGGATGTTGTCATCTATAAATAGCTCAGATTCATCTCGAACCTTCGCTAGCTGGGACACCATACCCTCGTAGCAATGATGGGCAAAGGTAAAGAAATGTCTGGCCTGAAATTGACGTAGAACACCAATTTGTGGCCTCGACACCCTGTGTGGTGATGATGACCCCGTCAGTCTCACAATCATAGACAAAGCACGCGGTTGGCTAAGTCAGTCACCGATGCTGTCAGAATGCCCCCCTCCGTAAGAGGCACCCTGCCATAATGAAGATCCGCCTAGCGCTGAAGATCTACCCTCCCAAGCGGGAGTGGATGGGGGAGTGCCTCACCCTGAGGCAACTTACTGGCCATGAAATAAATATTCGTTTCTAGATGGATGTCAAGGTCACACCTTCGCAGCACCATCACTTTGTGCCACCTGTTACAGCAACAAACCAGGTAGCGCAGTAATCGATCCTATGACCACAGGGGGTCATTCTCAAGGAATTTGAGAAGACACCACCGAGCTAGATGCTGGTGAGAATTTGCATCCTGTGCCATAATCATATGGAGTTTTGGCTAATCTTGCTCCCTCCACAGCATCCTGTCACCAAACAAACACACATTAGTGACATCAAAACACCAAAATTTTCAAAAAGTTCCCAATTTTTTTCTTCAAAAAATCACCTTGGCTTTTTGACACGCCTGTTTCTCAAACAGGCGCGTTGTGCGCTGACCGCACGTCTGTATCTTAGATAGACGTGGAATTCACGCACAAAAAGCACCCATAGGCACGAAATCTGTGCAGAAATCCTTAGTTTCGTGCATAGATTTCGCGTCTGTGCCTTGATCGCCCGTGCGGTCAAGGAAAAAAATGGCTAGGGTTCCGTACAAACCAGATTTGTACAGACACCTGTCCAGTAACACTAAAAAAATCAAAATGCAAGACGTTATGGGGCCTACCTGACACTATTGGCACAAATCCCGGGTGCACAGGCTGACCGCAACAACAAGAAAGGCTCAACAGCAAACTATGGCCTCTCAAACTCTTAAACACTCAAATGACACAAATGAGTTGAAATGAGACATATTGGCCTATATGTCACCCTGTTCAAATTGTTTGAAGGACCATAATGACAACTCAGAGAGCCCAATTGCAAAATCTAAAGCAACACAGTGATCAACACTTCATAGTGCCCAAAGGAGGCTCCACACATTCACGTCTCTGAAAATAAAATAAAAAATCAGTTCCAACAAGTAGCCCCTCCCTTAACGTCTTTTCATTCATCACATTTTGTCAATATATTTGAATGAGAAAGATGATTTCACTTGGGGTATTTTGTTGCAGGTATTATACAGTACAACAAATCACCTATTACCCCATGCAACAAAGGTTCCTGAGCAGGTATCATTCTACCCTCAACATGATAGAGTCCCAGAGAAACTTTGCATATCCTGGCATAATTCCTCCGCAAGAAATCAACCATAGGTTCCAAACACCCGACCATGTTTATCATCTCCCCACCTTGCACATGATAAGCATCCTTGTTTGTCGGTAGAGCCTCCCCCTCCATGGCGTTCATCACTCAAAGTAGACCATTCATCAAAAAATATGACGCCATGGCCATATCACCTCAGTTTGGGAAGCACTTCATGATCGTTCATCCATCATGCATCAAGTCAAGTTTTACCATATCAAAATAAAACCCCTTTCCCGAACTACCATTTTCGCAAGAAGATCGAACACACACCACCGCATCTCGCATTTGGCCTACCATCCCCCCCATTAGCATAGCCCATCTGCGATATTTTCCATTCACTTCATCATCCCCACACTGAGACCAACCAATGGGGGCCCCACCCTCAGCAAAAATACCTTTCTCACATCATCAGTGAGCGATCATTTTAATTTTTTTGGGGCACCCGTCTCCGTGTTTTTTACAATCGAAACCCATTTTTTATTCTTTTGGCAAGTGTACAAAGATTCCTTAGGAGAACATCCCCCACCCATCCACCCATTTTTCTCCCATGGCAGTAGTCCCTAATTAACCTTAGTCAGAGCATCACACCTTTCATGCAAAGCCACCACGATATTCATAACCAACATATACCCACCCTGGACGTCCTACCGACTCTAAGGCTTTCCTCATCAGAAATAGTTATGACTGCCACCAAACTGCTTTTTTCATGCTCCAACCTTGGGCCACTGAACTCCCATCATCAGTGTTCAACTAGTTCTCGCCATCATGCCTATGTTAAAACTATCATATCAGAGACCCTGGTCCCTTTCATCAGTATCTCTCTCGTTCGGTCGAGGCTTCCTTTTTGTTGACTTCAACAACCATTCTCCAAAAGGGAAGTAATACCTTGGATGACTCCTCATCTCAATTGGGGCATCCTCGGATGGCACTCTGGGAATCATAATTTCCCATAGATGTCATCGATCCTCCTTACATTTGACTACAACACAAGCTTTCATGTCAAGATGGCATCGTACTTCATAACCATTGCCTTCATCCAAATTCGTCGAAGACCCATGCCATTATAAGCATCTCTTTCAGCAATTATTACACGGGAAGGTCCCAGCTTTACACCCATGCATACAATGAGCATTTATATGCCATACCAAGATTATGCATGTGGGCACCACATTCAACCTATTTTCAAATAAAAAATGCCCCTGAGGGCAACAACAATCATCGTCATCAACCAAATTAGCAGATCACTACCATATCAGTGACACAGACAGAACCTTTATCTATCAGATAGGATTTTTAACTAGCCAAAGCATCACGAGCATGGGACATGCCCGCCTCATATAAATATTTTATTTATTATATCATACTATCTCTTGCAGGTTTCCGACAAAACATGGTCCCTCTTTTACCCACTGTAAGGGGTCTCCAACCTTGGGTTGCACACAGGTTTCTCTCTCTCTCGACACGGGTTACACAGAATAGAAACTATAATGTATTTTGGCTATACAGTTCTTCCTAGACCTCACACATTAGGGGGCAATTGTTATCACTGGAAAATCGGACAAGAAAAAGACATCATGAAATGTCAAGTAGAAGGATTTACAAGGCTAAGAAACATTAGAGAATCTGGAAATTTTAAAAATCTCTAAGGTCAAGAGGAAAAAATATCAAATTACGCACAAAAGACACATTCAAAGTGTGCTCCGCGTGCATTTTTCTTCAATAGTCGCATTGGTTTGTGCAAATTTCCCTCAATCAGCTGCATGGTCCTGATCATGGTGGAAGGTCACCATCCGGGACCACTTGACACACTTCAGGAGAATATTCTCCACTTGATGCCACCCAAAGACAACCTTCTAGATCCATCTTGAGACCTCAAGTGAGCACACAATGGAATCAACCGCTACTCTTGGGTCACTATCCACAAGTGTACCAAGAGTGGGAAGAAGGATTTGACTTTAGAGAACACATTGTTATGTTGGCCAAATTGCCCATGAGAAAACCAGGAGTGTGTTGTCTGGAGCAGCAATAGAGTTTAGAGGATTCATTTTTTGGCCAACCAACAACTCAAATCCCTTAGGAGAAGAGAGAGGCCCTGCAGAACCGACTTAAGGGTAAAGCCCTCCTTGCATTAGGTATTAGAGCTCCATATCTCTAAGGATCCACTTCAAGTGTGTAACGTTATATCGCTTCTTTACTAATAGCGGCTAATAAGAGGGGATTAGTTCTTCGTTCGTATTATTGGCTCGTTGACTCGATTGAGATTGTGTTTAAGTTTGATTTTTGTTTCGTTTCTTCTTATTTTTTGTAGCATAATATGTTCCATAAACTATTTTGTTTTACATGTTAGTATGTTTCCTCTAACTAGCTAACAATTCTTTTTGCTTGTGACCATTGCTTGTAGGTTGCAACCATTCCTACCAAGCAACGGTGTTTTAGTACACTCATGCACTAAACACGCCATAACAATATATATATATATATATATATATATATATATATATATGATTCAACCTCATTTCTAGATCATATCTTCAGACATCGTCACAAAAAAGGTCACTACAGTTCACATCTCGTGAACTAGAAGAAAAAGGAGTTGTTTTAGAGTTTGCTTGGATTTTAGCATCACTAGACGAATATTATTTCTTGGCTCAAACATTGTGAAGCATCACAGAACTGTGATCATCATATGGTGTTATCAATACTTATTGCTGATTGGATGGAGTAATAGCCTCGGCGCCTTCTTGTGAATAGATCCCTATGCAAACCTCCTGTAGCTCAGAAAATAGCTCAAATTGTAACATTGATTACAGTAGATTGAATTGTGAATTATTCCTTAAATGTGGTAGTTTGGACCTTGAAGAAAATATTGTGGCTCGGTTCTATTGAATTGTTGCAGCTCAAACTACTGGATAAGACCTCACACAGAGACTCAGACCTGTGGAACAAATCCTCAAACTTGTTTTTTAAATTTCCCAAATTATTGAATCTCGAACTTGTTGAGTTGGGCCTGTTATCACTCCCCCCAACTTCCCAAGGCTGAGAATGGAGCTGAAGGAAGGTAACCACAAATCAACCTTTAGGTCAGGTAGCTAGCCCTACCAAGACCAGAGAGGGCTATATCAATGTCACTTTTCAGCCAAATGGATGGCTTGATATAATTTTTTAAGCTAGTTATGATGCTCAGTAGATTAGCGTTTTTGTTTGTTTGGAGTTTTGCTGGATATGAATGACAGTTAAGAAACTAGGTCTAGGGTTTAGGTCAGATTTCAAAGGCTAGATTCCAGAGGTAACGATGAGGCCAGGTAGGTAAGCTTAGAAGCATGCTTAATTTTTCATTGTGTATAGGATGAACAGAGAGAGAGTTATAATGACCATTAAACTGAATTCATTCATCAGAAGAGCAAAGACATGTTCATGTAAATCTTATAAAAAACAGAGCATGGAAGGCATGATTTATGTCTATAAAATTATAAGACTTAACATAAAGGAGCATATATGGGAAATATGGATAACATAACATTCAACATGATAATTTTATAGAGAAAAAAATTTCTGAAAAGCATACCACTAGAGTCTCAACACTATGTCTTCAACATTGTCTTTGATTTCATTAACAAAAGCTTGTACAATAGCTCCACTGCAAATAACAACTATTCAACCCCTAAAATGACTTGAGGTGGACTAATTATATAAAATAGAGCTCATTTCACCTCATAGGGTCGAAACCCTATCCAAAAAGCATCATAATTACATCATATGAGTCACTTCCTATAATATAGGGAAGTTAGAAACTAATCCTTGAAATTTAGATAAAGACTAGGAGTGTGTGTCGCCTCCATTAAATTACATGTTTCCTCATCATAATAGGAAAAAAAAACAGGGAAAGGAACCAGCAAGCAGACATCTTATCTAAAGAAGGTCTACAACTCGCTTTGGGGACCTGGGCAGTAGTGGAAGTAGTAAATGGGACTGTTCATCCTCAGGAACAGCCTCTTTTTGAGTAAATTTCCGGTTTTTTTTCAGCATTGTACAGTGGACTTTTATATACCTATGTGTTTTTTCTGATACTATCTTGGGTCCTGAACTGTTTCCCTTATGTAAGGGGGTTCAGGGCTCGCTTTTTGTTTATATTTATGGTTATATGGGGTTGGGATAGTTTTTACTGCCAGCCCTTTTGGGCGCTGGAGCATCTCGCTTGCACTGACTCTTTATGCTCTCATTCTGCTTGATGAGCTTAAAGAGATGCATAGATGCTTAAGCTGTGGTCTTTATGGTGCTTTCTTGGGTTGCTGACATCTTCATCAGATGGGAAGTAGCCTGTTCTCATTCTCTTTTTTAAGGGAATGGTTGTTTTGGTTTCAGAAATGCTTGGCATATGTTCAGAGACTATCTATATTAATAGAAAGTTCGTTTTTTTTCTGTGGAAAAAAAAATAGGAAAAAAAAACTCAAATACATCAAATAACACCTCATGGGACAAATAGAATCGAATTCTGAAGTTTTCCTGGCAAGATAGCTATCTGAAAGGAATCCAATGCAAAAACGTAGCGCCTTTAGCAAAAGCGTTGCGCCTATCTGGCAGACACGTCGCGCTTCTTCAATGGTGATTTTGACCCACTTAAAAGCATCCAAATTAAATTCTGAAGGTTGTGATGAGTATCCCTATGAGTCTACTTTACAATGCACTTTTAATTTTGACAAAACACCCATAGGAAGACCTAAAAAAGTTGATTTTCCCAACCACACTCCAGAAGCGCCGCACCTGGTCAAAAACATTGACAGAAGCATGAAAATAAGGCAGTTTTTTGGCTTTTTATCCACAACCAAGGGTTGTCAAGAAAAACCAATACGATCTAAAATGTGCAGGTGAAATAGCATCTATCCATGTAAGCCAATTTTCATTTTGATGCCCTGAGAGAAAGTGTCGTGCCGTTGCGCGACGCTTACGTAAAGACCAATATTCCAGATTTTTCAAGAATTTTTCTGCAAAAATAGGGCTTAAAGATGGATCAATATCTTTCTAGCCATAACGTTTTTTGAAAAACTGAGATATTTTTTGTTATTTTGCATGTTATGAACAAAACAATCCTCCAGTTTTCTAAAATACTTTCCCATTTTCTCAGAATCCAAGTTTGAAATTGATCGCTAAAAATTTGCAGAAGCATCGCGCCACTTTGAGAGGGAGTTTGGAGGCCTTCCCAGAGGATTTTTGGGCTGAAAGTGGTATGGCTGGAAATATTAGGATGTATTCTACAAAATGGAGTCATCAAGCACTGGAAACCCCTTCTCAAAACCCCTAAAACATTGACTTGAAGACAACATGTTCAAAAGTACAGAAAATGACCTGGAGCAACTATATTTTTTTCATTTCTCTCAAATCATAGCACCTGTGCATAAAATTAAGGAGGCTTTTGTTATTTGGCCTATGATTGAAAAAATCCTTTTTCACTTTTGTCAAATTCATCTCCATTTCTTCAGAAACTAATTTTGAAGCAAAATGGTCCCTGTGTGCAATGTAAAGCAAATGATCACGAAGCTCTAAAAATGATGCCATGGGTATGAGTTGGCTCAAACCTAGAATGATGACCTACCTTATGGATCCTCTTCTCCACCCTCCATGATTTTTTTCAACAAGGAAAACCCTAGCTTGATGTATTGGATAAGGAAGGTGGAAAATTAGGAAAATAGGGGATAGGGGTAGAGTGGTTTTAGGGACAGAAATGGGATGGAAGGAAGTTAGGGAAAAATCCCAAAAAAATTGGGGAGGTAGGGTGATGAGTTGGATATAAGATGAAAGTGAAATTTCTTGAAATGGGCGTGAGGAAGGTGCCCAAAATGTCAAAACACAAGAATTTACTAGTTTTTCTGCTAGAATGTAGTGAAAATTAGGGTTTTAATCAAATTGATGGAAAGGAGGGTTGTGAGTGATATGGAGTGTTAGGGTATGGTGTATGAAGGTTGTGTATGTTTAGATTAGGGTTTTATCAGTTGAGACAAGTCGAGGATGAAAAACACCAAAAACATAGTGGAGATGACCTAATGAAGGAAACCACTCATTTGTTGAAGAATTTGACTTGAAAGAGGTGTGAAAAGCATCCACTTACTGATTAGGAGGTCTCTGAACCTTTGTGAAAGTTGATTTAACCCTTGGATGGTTATGGAGATTTTTTAGCATGAGAAAGGAGCTCTTTCGACCATGTAGTAAACTTCTTTAAAAATGAAAAGTTGCCTTTATTTTATTACCTATTTTTGCTAACTCCCAATGAAGATGCTTTGAATAATGACAATGACCTTTATTTTCCTTTCTTTCATGACATGATTGGAAATCATGGTGGTGAAACAAATGAGACCTATACTTTGACCTAGATGAAGGTGTGGTGAATAACCTTAGACCCTAAATGATAAATGGATGACATGGCCATGAATGGAGCAAAGGGAGCAACATTTTAGACCTACACATATTCAATGAACATAATTTTATCTAAAAACCGACTTGAAACATAAAATTTTGACCTAGGAGCACTACCTGGAAAATCTGAAAGAGCATATTTTATCAGTGAACATTTAGACACTAACATTTACTCCAGCTGGGGATGGAAGCTCCTCCAGGAGGTGTCAAGAACACCGTATACTAGGTAGCCTCATCCATTGGGAAATGGAGTAAAAAATAAAACACTATACATTAAAATGACTAAGTGAAACAAAAGATGAATTTGACTCGAAAACTAACTTGACTACTGATTGAAATTACTTATGGCAGCAAACCATCGGGATCTTAGGGCCATCGCCTCGAGCTTCAAATCCTGATGATAATTGCCCACCTACTAAAGATATATATACAATCATGTGATATGATCCCCCCAGTGTAACCAATCCATCAAATGGCTACTTACTTGAATCCTGCTCACACTTTCCTCAAGCAGGAAAAAGGAACAAAAGATAGGCAACTCAAAGTGTTCACTAAACATGTGCTCATGATCCATAAATACAAGAATATTAATCTTCCTAGATGGCCGCAAAAAAATGGCAATAGGGTATTCAATAATATCAGGAGAAAGGGAAGTTTGTTCTTGAAAGTCTGCGTTTGAGGTAGTTACATTATCAAAAGAAAAAATGTGCACATCCATAGGATCCAGGACAAACTCCTCTTCTTCGGCAGACTTTTTATTTTCTGAACCTGGAGGAATATCATCATCTGCAAGAGGCTCTAAAATAACCTCTTATTTTTCACTAATTTCCCGCAACTTATGATGGTAAATTTGAACCATGGCATCTTCAAAATATAAAGGTACATGTATCTCTCTTTTGGAAAATGGATTCAGGAGTAATCCTTCATGTGAAATAGAATTAAGAGTTTCAAAAGTAGAAGATTCATTATATATTTGAAAAAGATTAACTTTAATAGGCTCTTCAATAATTGGCACAACAAGATGCAATTCTATGTCAAATTCCCCTTTAATCCCATCTCCTTGGGCTACATTCTGAGCCTGCTGAAAATAAGAATTTTAAAAGGATTTTTTAATCTGGTTTTTCTTGATCATTGACCCAGAAGATGAATAAACAAATGGACTATCTATTTCCTTATCTTGTTTGAAAGAGTTCTCATACTCTCGTTCAAGAAAATATGGAAAAGGATGCAAAACTTTGTTAACTTCATGAGATATAACTTGACTGTTAGGATGCAGATCTGTTTCATCTTCAAGAAAAGAAGGAGTTGATGTGTGCTGCAAATGATCCTTTGTATCAAAGAAGCTAATCTCTGTTATTTTTTGTTGAGAATAAAATTCATGAAGGGCTTCTATGATTTCATAATCCATAAATTCTAGATCCTCATCAATACTTTCAAGATACTGAATGAAATATTCAAAATGATCACAACAATTCTATACCAGAAGCAAAGATTGATAATGTTGATATTTTGTGTATTTGGGGTAGCATCAGTTGTGCTCTATCTCCCAAATTTTGTGGAGGGACTAGAGTACACTTGATCTACAAGACCCATAAATGGATTTGAGAAATTTCAAGTTCTGTTGAAGTTATTAAAATAATTGATTATTTTTAATGGATTTCCTAAGTCTAACTTAGGAAAATAAAATAATTAAAGTGAATTAATTAACAAGTGTGCTGAAATTGTCTTAAGTCACATGGATCAAGCAGTCTTTTAATCTCAAGCATTGATGGATGTTTTAATCTCGTCCATTGAAGGGTTCAACGAAAAAGTATAAGAGAAAGGCTTGAGGATCACTTGAAGACACACATTTTCTGTAGAACTGAGGAATAGATTTGGAATTCTAGGGCAGGTTTGCTAAGAATTTCCAGTGGAATTTCCTGCAGCAAGGGGTAGTATTGGCTGAGGGAATGATCTGATTCCAAGAGCCAAGAGATAGCAAGAGGCGAGAGGAGCAACTCAAGGACATCGTAGAGAAGCAGAACAATAATTATGCAGGTGTTGCGCAGTCACTATGCAGGTGCTACGGAGGACAACGCAGAGGCACTGAGAGGCTTCAGAAATCATGCTAAGGGGCTTTTAGGGCCAACGAGAGGCTGTGATACCCTTCCAGGGGTGACGCAGTCCCTTCTGGTGCAGCACAGTGGCATTTGAGGCTAGTAGGGTTGACGTTGAGGCTTCAGGGGCAGCGTTGAGGGTCTCTAGAGTCAGATCTAGGCTGAGTCTTGTAAATCCCATTTGAGGGTGTGGATCAGTTAGATATTTGGCACTAGATCTTCAGGTTAGCTACATATTTTATATATTTTATTCTCTGTCGGGTTTTCCAAGGTTGGAACCCAAATTTTTTGTACTCAGAACTACTTAATAATAAAACCCTCATATTTGTTGAACCGGTTTTCCCGCTTTGGGTTTTTCTGGGGACTTATGTCCAAAAATCCATGTGTCACTTTCTTGCATGAGTGAATTATTCAATAAATGATCTGCACGCGTAGGTTGTGGTTGTGTTTATTTTCAGTATTTTATGAATCTAATTTCTGAAAATAAGTTGTATAAATTAAATCAAGTAGGAGGAAATAAACCAATACATTGCAGTAGAATTTTCACATGGTATCAGAGCGATAGCAGATCAAGATGAATCTCTAGCAATTAGCTGAAGAATTATTTTTTTCTGCAGGGTGGCAGAAGAAGCAACAAATCCCGAAAGGGCATCTTGACAGTAAGGGAAAGAAGATCCAGAAGACATCGTTGAAGCTACAGAAGGCCTCTAGGCTTATGCAGACCCTTCCCAGGGAAGCGTAAGGACTGTGTCACCCAGTCTCGGGTTACGCAGTCCACTTCTGAGCTACACTAGGACTGCGCTGGGCCAGCCAGGAGGACGTTATCCAGTCACTTCTCTTATTGTAGAATAATTCAGCCAAGTTTTGGAATTAGTGCTTCAGATCTTCAGCAGTGCTGGTGGGGTAGAGATTCTGCAAGTGCAGAATTGTGCCTAGATAAGGCAACAAAGGCGGGAGGAAGACAGTTATTCAGCAGATCTGAGATTCGATCATGAGGATTGGAGAATATTGTCCGTTTGAAATTGGTGGAATACTTCTAGGAGAGAAGTCATTTTATTCAAATATGAGAAAAGATGGATCGATATGGATTGAGGGATCAAAACAGATTGGATGGCATATCCAACTATGTCATTTGGAAGGCCGTAATCCTCTCAGTTTTGGATGAGTATGGTCTCAAAGATCATGTAGATCAGACACTTTTTGTACCAACTGATGCAGATCCACTCAAGAAGTATGAGGAAAATCAAGCACGAACAAAGCAGTTGATCATAGACAGAGTCAAGGACCACGTGATTCCACATATTACTTGTTAGAATACAACAAATGCTATGTGGAAGGCTTTAGAGGTGATGTACCAAGGAGGCTATGTGCAAAGAAGAATGCTTCTTGAGAATCAGATGCGGATGTTCCAAATGATGAAGGGCGAAGAGATAGATCCATTTCTCTTCAAACTTCAAACTATTCATGACCAGCTGATTGGCATGGGTGCTGCTCCAGACGAAGGGCTCCTAGTGAGGAAAACCCTGAATTTTGTCTCTGAAGAATGGGAAACGTTTGTCCAGAGTATTATGGGAAGGAAAGCGTTACCATCTTGGGAATATATGTGGGCTATTCTCTGCTAAGAGGAGATCAGGAGGATCACCAAGAAGTCTTTTAGTGGAGGAAGTAGATTAGCCAAAGTAAAGAAAAAATAGGAGGATGCAGCCCTTGCATTAAAGTAAAAGAATCAAGGGAAGAAGAAGAAGGACCTCTCCAAGGTCCAGTGCTTTAATTGTGGTGATCTTGGTCATTTCGCCAGCAGTTGTCCTAAGAAGAAGGACAAGGAGCTTCTGATTCCAAGGCAGCAGCAGCAAATGAAGAAGGCTCTGATGATGATGCAGCCATGAGTGCTCATGCACCATGAGATAAGATGTGGGGTGACATGGATATATAGAGTATCCATATTTGATGGTGGGATCCTTGAGTTAGCCCTACTCTTGGATCACATATGAACTATGGGAGCCTTGAGACGGTAGTGGGATGAGCCAAGAGATGGTTGCAGATGACCACATGAAGCGGAAGGGGGAGCCATAGAGCTGAAGAGGGAGCAACATGATGCAGAGTCAGCAGCATAGAGAGGTTGATGGGACTTCAGCAGCGCAAAGAAGCTGGGCTCATGCAGTGCAGTGTTGCAGCATGACAATGTCTCCAGGGGGACAGCGTGATTCAACATCCAGGGAGCTTTAGTGGTGGAAGGAAACTTGACTTGTATATCAAACAATTGGGTAGGGTCTTTCAGTTTCTTACTTCTCAGCAATTGAGTTGCAGTGCAGCAGTTAGTAGTGGTAATGCTATGGGCAACATGATGCAGAAATTTGAGAGGGAGCTGTACTACAAATGTGGCAGTGTTAGTGGCATGGGCAGCAGTACAGAGAGCAGCAATGCAGTAGATGGAGGGCAACAGGCCAAGCATCAGCAGCACAAACCAAGTACTCAAGATCTTGTAATGCATGGTTTGATGTATTGCTAAAGCACACTTATGCTAAGAGGGAGTGTGGAGATTTTGTGTATTTGGGGCAGCATCAATTGTGCTCTAGCTCCCAAATTTTGTGGAGGGACTAGAGTACACTTGATCTACAAGACCTAGAAATGGATTTGAGAAATTTCAAGTTGTATTGAAGTTATTCAAATAATTAATTATTTTTAATGGATTTCCTAAGTCTAACTTTGGAAAATAAAATAATTAAAGTGAATTAATTAACACATGTGTTGAAATTGTCTTAAGTCACATTGATCAAGCAGTCTTTTAATCTCAACCGTTGATGGATGATTTAATCTAGGCCGTTGAAGGGTTCAACGAAAAATTATAAGAGAAAGGCTTGAGGGTTAGTTGAAGACACACATTTTCTGTAGAACTGAGGAATAGATCTGGAATTTTAGGGCGGGTTTGCTAAGAATTTCTAGTGGAATTTTCTGCAGTGAGGGGTAGTATTGGCTAAGGGAACGATCTGATTCCAAGAGCAAATATATAGCAAGAGGCAAGAGGAGCAGCTCAAGGATAACACAGAGAAGCAGAACAGCAACTACGCAGGTGTTGTGCAGCCGCTATGCAGGTGCTACGCAGAACAACGCAGAGGCACTGGGATGATTTAGAAATAACGCTGAGGGGCTTTTAGGGCCAGCGTGAGGTTGTGAGACCCTTCCAGGGGTGACACAGTCCCTTTTGGTGCAACGCAGTGGAATTTGAGGCTAACAGGGTTGACGCTGAGGCTTCAGGGGCTACGCTGAGGGTTTTTAGGGTCAGATCTGGGTTGAGTCCTGTAAATCCCGTTTGAGGGTGTGGATCAGTTAGATATTTGGCACTAGATATTTAGGTTAGTTGCAGATTTTATATTTTTTATTCTCTGTCGGGTTTTCCAAGGTTGGAACCCAGATTTGTTGTACTCATAACTACTTAATAATAAAACCCTCCTATCTGCTGAACTGGTTTTCCCGCTTTGGGTTTTTCAAGGGACTTATGTCCAAAAATCCATGTGTCACTTTGTTGCATGAGTGAATTATTCATTAAATGATCTGCGTGTGTAGGTTGTAGTTGTGTTTATTTTTAGTATTTTCTGAATCTAATTTCTGAAAATAATTTGTACAAATTAAATCAAGTAGGAGGAAATAAACCAATACATTGTAGTAGAATTTTCAAAGATAACACTCTTTATAGTTTTCAAAGAAAACTGAATGAAAATCCTTTAAAGAACATATACTAGTTGGTCTCAACCATTCATACCATGTTATTGCTTTGTCTTCCAGAGTAGCCATAAATATCTTCATTAAGAAATCCTCATGGAACTTAACTTTAATTCTACGTACATGCATATGAAACTTGATCAAGTGCAAAGAAACATCGTCGTTCTTTTCATCTTTGAACATGGGAAGATAAGATAACCAATCAATACGAGGCATAGGATTTGGAAAGGCAGGGATATGAGACTGATACATAGGAGCATGCCCGACATTCCTTCTTTCACTTTAATCCATCTTGAAATCAGTGAAGTCACCAATAAGTTCTTCAAGCTACCGGTTTTTTGAATAATGGAGTCGCCATGAAAGCTCTGAAATTTTGGATTCTTCGACATTGGAGTCACCAGTTGAAAAATGCACAACCTTATTGTGCCTGAAATTTTTTCACCATTAGCAATCAGAGCTAATCTTTGTCAAGGCTTTTCCTAGGAAATATTTAACCTTCACTCCCTGTTAACAACGCCAAAAATGGTGTCACTCCCCCTTGCTTCCCAAGGCTGAGAATGGAGCTTAAGGAAGGTAACCACAAACCAACCTTTAGGTCAGGTAGCTAGCCCTACCAAGACTAGAGAGGGCTCTATCAATGTCACTTTGTAGCCAAAGGGATGGTTGGATATAATTTTTTAGGCTAGTTATGATGCTCAGTAGATTAGGTTTTTTGTTTGTTTCAAGTTTTACTGGATAGGAATGACACTTAGGAAACTAGGTCTAGGGTTTAGGTCAAATTTCGAAGGCTAGATTGCAGAGGTAAGGGTGAGGGCAGATAGGTAAGCTTAAAAGCATGCTTAATTTGTCATTGTATATAGGATAAACATAGAGAGAGTTAGAATGAGCATTAAACTGAATTCATTCATCAGAAGAGCAGAGACATGTTCATGTAAATCTTATAAAAAATAGAGCATGGAAGGCATGATTTCTGCCTATAAACTGATAAGACTTAACATAAATAAGCATATATGTGAAAGATGGATAACATAACATTCAACATGATAATTTTACAGAGAAAAAAAATTCTCATAGGCGTACCACTGGAGTCTCAACACTATGTCTGCAACATTGTCTTTGATTTCATTAACAAAAGCTTGTACAATAGCTCCATTGCAAATAACAACTATCCAACCCCTAAAATGACTTGAGGTGGAATATTTATAGAAAATAGAGTTCATGACACCTAATAGGGTCAAAATACTATCCAAAAAGCATCATAATTACATCATATGAGTCACTTCTTAGAATCTAGGGAAGTTAGAAACTAGTCTCTGAAATTTAGCTAAAGACTAGGAGTGTGTGTCCCATTCATTAAATTACATGTTTCCTCATAATAAGAGGAAAAAAAAAACTCAAATACATAAAATGACACCTCATGGGACAACTAGCATCGAAATCTAAAGTTTTCCTGGCAATAAAACTTTCTAGAAGGAATCCAATGCAGAAACGTAACGCCTTTAGCAGAAGCGTCGCACCTGTCTCGGAGAAACGTCGCTCCAGTTCAAGGGTGATTTTGACCCACTTAAAAGCATCCAAATGCAAATATGAAGGTTGATATGAGTAACCATGTGAGCCTTCTTTCCAATACACCTTTAAAATTGAGAAAACACCCACATGAAGACCTCCAAAAGTTTATTTTCCCAACCTCACTCCAGAAGCACCGCGCCTGGTCAAAAACAGTGGAAGAAGTATGAAAATAAGGCAATTTTTTGGCTTTATCTCCACAACCAAGGGATGTCATGAAAAAAAAAGATCTGATCTGAAATTTTCAGGTGAAATGGCATCTATCCATGTAATCTAGTCTTCATTTGGATTCCATGAGAGAATTCTCTGAGAGAAAGCGTTGCGCCGCTGCGCGATGCTTCTGTAAAGACCAATTTTCCAAATTTTTCAAGAATTTTTCTGCAAAAATATGGCTTAAATATGGATCAATATATCTCTAACCATAATTTTTTTTGCAGCTATGAGAGAGGTTTTTTTATTTGGCATGTTATTAATAAAAAACTTCTCTAGTTTTCCAAAATACTTTCCCATTTTCTCAAAATTCAAGTTTGAAATTAATCACTAAAAATTTGCAGAAACGTCGCACCACTTTAGTAGAAGCGTCGCGCCTCTTTGAGAGCGATTTTGGAGGCCTTCCCCGAGAATTTTTGGGCTGAAATTGGTATGGTTAGAAATATTAGGATGTATGCTACAAAATGGAGTCATCAAGCACTGCAAACCCCTTCTCCAAACCCCTAAAACATTGACCTGAAAACAACATGTTCAAAGTTGTAGAAAATGACATGGAGCAACTGTATTTTTGGCATTTCTCTCAAATCATAGCACTTGTGGGTAAACTGAAGAGTGATTTTGTTATTTGGCCTATGATTGACAAAAACCTTTTTCATTTTTTTCAAATTCATCTCCATTTATTCACAAACTGATTTTGAAGCAAAACTATCCATGTGTGCAATTTAAACCCTAGCAAATGATCAAGAAGCTTTAAAAATGATGCCATGGGTCTGAATTGACTCAAACCTGGAATGATGACCTCCCTTATGGATCCTCTTCTCCACCCTCCATGATGTTTTTCAATAAGGAAAACACTAGCTTGATGTATTGGATAGGGAAGGTGGAAAATTAGGAAAATAGGGGATAGTGGTAGAGTGGTTTTAGGGACAGAAATGGGATGGAAGGAAGTTAGGGAAAATTCCCAAAAAAAATGGGGAGGTAGACTGATGAGTTGGCTACAATATTCAAGTGACATGGTGTGAGGAAGGTGCCCAAAACTTCAAAACATAGGAATTTCCTAGTTTTCCTGCAAGAATGTAGTGAAAATTAGGGTTTTAATGAAATTGATGGAAATGAGGGCTCTGAGTGATAGGGAGTGTTAGGGTATGGTGTATGAAATTTGTGGATGGTTAGATTAGGGTTTTATCAGCTAAGACAATTCAAGGAAGAAAAACACCAAAAACATAGTGGAGATGACCTAATGGAGGAAACCACTCATTTGCCGAAGAATTTGACTTGAAAGAGGTGTGAGAAGCATCCACTTACTGATTAGGATGTCTCTGAACCTTTTTGCAAGCTAATTTGACCCTTGGATGGCTGTGGAGAGTTTTGAGCATGAGAGAGGAGCTCCTTCTACCATGTATCAAACTTCTTGAAAAAGGACAAGTCGCCTTTGTTTTATTACCTATCTTTTCTAACTCCCAATGAAGGTGATTTGACTAATGACAATGACCTTTATTTGCCTTATTTTCCTTTCTTTCATGACATGATTGGACATCATGGTGGTGAGAAAAATGAGATCTAGACTCTGACCTAGATGAAGGTGTGGTGAATGACCTCAGACCCTAAATGATAAATGGATGACATGACCACTAAGATGATGATGACCATGAATGGAGTGAAGGGAGCAACATTTTAGACCTAGACATATTCAGTGAACAAAATTTTATTTGAAAATTGACTTGTAACATGAAATTTTGAACTAGGACCACTACCAAGTAAATTTGAAAGAGTACAGTTGATCACTGAACATTTAGACACTAACATTGGTTCCCGCTGGGGATTACAACTCCTTTAGGAGGTGTCAAGAACACTGTAGACTAGGTAGCCTCTTCCATTGGGAAATGGAGTCAAAAATAAAACGTTGGACACTCAAATGACTAACTAAAACAAAAAATGACTTTGACTCAAAAATTGACTTGACTACTGACTGAACTTACTTATTGCAGCTGACCATCGGGATCTTAGGGCCCTCGCCTTGGGCTTCAAATCCTGATGATAACCGCCCACCTACTGAAGATATATATACAATCATGTGATATGATCCCTCCACTGTAACCAATCCATAAAATGACTACTTACTTCAATCCTGCTCACACTTTCCTCGATCAGGAAAAAAGAACAAAATATAGGCAACTCAAGTGTCCACTGAACATGTGCTCATGATCCATAAATACAATAAGATTCATCTTCCGAGATGGCTGCAACAAACTGGAAATAGGGTCTTCAATAATATCAGGAGAAAGGGAAACTTGTTCTTGAAAGTATGAGTTTGAGGTAGCCATATTATCAAAAGCAAAAATGTGCACATCCATAGGATCCAAGACAAAATCCTCTTCTTCGGGAGACCCTTCATTTTCTGAACCTGGAGGAAGATCATCATATGCAAGAGGCTCTAAAACAACCTCTTCTTTTTCACTACTTTCCTGCAACTTATGATGGTCAATTTGAAGCCTAGCATCTTCAAAATCTGAAGGTACATTATCTCTCTTTCAGAAAATGGATTCAGGAGTTGTTATCACCAAATTGTGTCCTGTTGGGTTGCTTCAATGGTCAACTTGGAGTAACTATTTCAAACCAACTTGTAACTAGAAATTAGCCTTTCCAGTCTAAGAGGGCTCTCTCAAAAGGATAAATGATATTCAATGAATAACTTGAAAGCATATTGCTAACTTTGAATTGGATTGAATGTTGTTGTTTTAGTGTAGGTGAAAGATGTAAAAGGTTTACTACCATTGGGCTTATGGATTCAATATGAAAAATAAGTCACAAGTCAACTTATCTCATGGAAGCTGAGGCAATTGTATTCTTATC
Source organism: Pinus albicaulis (assembly GCA_034641835.2). NCBI lineage: Eukaryota > Viridiplantae > Streptophyta > Pinopsida > Pinales > Pinaceae > Pinus > Pinus albicaulis. The sequence continues at coordinate 400,006,318 of CM076572.1, forward strand.
AAATCACACATGAAGGAAAAAACAACAAGCTATATGCATACAGGAAGTTGGAGCATGTCACCATGAATTCCAAGTGATTATACATAATCAAACTAATAAAATATGACAACACAACAGACTATGTGTATAAAGGAAGTTGGAGCATGTAATCATGAATTCCAAGTGATTATACAACTAGAACACCGGAGAGAAAGTAAAAGACTGATATAAGAAACATACATAAGAATACAGATAAGAATCTCGGGTCTGAAACAAGCTACTGCAACTGTATATTACTGATAGCCAAAGATTACAATGGTGGTAGTGTCAAGTAACCATCTCTCAACCCCGGTCTCATTCGATCTCCTCACTATAAATAAACCCATGTTGAATACATAGAATCTGCCCAGCTGGCTAGATCATCGAACTATGACCTTGACACCTATCATAACTGTAAACCAATTTCCTGGAATAAAAAAAGACAACTAGTCTCTAAAATACTTATACTTCTAATAGGACTCTATTTTATTTATTACAACTACTAGTCGAGGAGTGCATAATTACATCAAAATTAGTTAGTTGCTTGAATGACACTATCCACCATCAAAATAATAAATGCCCTCACTGAAACACAAAACAATCGACCCTTTTTTCTTGTGTTGCGTTATTACTAATGTGCTGATGTAGTGGGGCAATTTAGGACATGGACCTCAATTTGCTGATATGCTGACAGACAAGCTAAGAGCTGTGCGGGTAGATCTGCTATTGAACGGAGTGCTGAACGCTTTTGGCTGCATGACTCAAAATTTCTGTTGTTTTATTTACCCGAAACTCTCTTGCTGTGTTAAAACCCTTTTTGTGAATAAAACAACGTGAAAAACCCAAAATACCGGACTTGAAACCATTTAAACTTTAATTATGAAGCGTATCACATCCGCGCACTTCGCAACCTTTAAAGTTTAAGTTATGAAGAATACAATCTGCGACGCGATGCGATGGGGAGGTGACATGGAAGGTAGGTGACATGGAGGGTCGGTGGAACCGGACCGCAGTGCATATCGCAACTCTCAGCCATTAGTTATGAGCGCGAAGGATATAAACTTTAAACATTGCGAAATGCGACGTGCGAGGGAGGAGGTGAATGATGTGGCAGAGGAGAAGTGGGACCGGACTGCATCATAGATCACAACTTTTAGCTTTTATTTATAAGATGCAGGGGTTAAATTTTAAATTTTGTGAAGTGTGGGGAAGAGGGACCCACTGGCTATATGGCGGAGTTTTATGAATCAGCGATCGGGGAATGAAAATCGATGAAACGGTAAAGGTGGAAGGGCAAAGCGGAAAGGCAGAAAAGGGGTAAGTTAATGTATATTTTGATGAAAATGAAATGGAAGGGGAGCGTGGCAGAGAATGGGTGCCACATCATATCACATTGACAATTTATAAGTTTAGCATTTGATTGTTGTAACAAAAATTTGCGATGGCGATATGCGATAAGGCACAAGGGGTCCTACCAATGGTTTAAGCAGCCTTTTGTTATATATATGATATGCAATATATATAACAATAAGTTTATATAATACAGTTGTTCGATGGGTGGTGAAGCTTATAACATAAACTCTGAAAATTTATAATAAATGGGTTTATAAAGAAATAAGCCACGAAGGGTTATATATGTGGGTTTTGGGCTTAGGATAAACAAAATTTTGAAAATTTTGAGTGTGATAACAGGAGTAATCCTTCATGTGAATTTGAATTAAGAGTTTATAACGTAGCAGATTCATTATATATTTGAAAAAGGTTAAATTTAATAGGCTCTTCAATAACTACCACAACAATATGCAATTCTATGTCACATACCCCTTTAATCCCTTCATCTTGGGCTGCATTTTCAGGCTGCTGAAAATAAGAATTTTCAAAAGGATTTGTAATCTGATTTTCCTTGATCATTGACCCAGAAGATGAATAAACCAATGGACTATCTATTTCCTTTTCTTCTTTGAAAGAGTTCTCATACTCCTGATCATGAAAAGACGGATAAGGATGAAAAAATTTGTTAACTTCATGAGATATAACTTGATTGTTAGGATGTAGATCTGTTTCATCTTCAAGCAAAAAAGGAGTTGATGTGTGCTGCAAATGATCCTTTGTATCAAAGCAACTAATCTCAATTATTTTTTGTCAAGAAGAAAATTCATGAAGGGCCTCTATGATCTCATAATCCATAAATTCAAGATCCTCATCAATACTTTCAAGACACTGAATGAAATCTTCAAAATGATCACAACAATTATGTACCAGCAACAAATATGGATAATACTCTTAATAATTTTCAAAGAAAACTAAATGAAAATCATTTAAAGAACATATACTATTTGGTCTCAACCATTCATACCATGTTCTTTCTTTGTATTCCAGAGTAGCCATAAATATCTTCATTAAGAAATCCTCGGGGAACTTAACTTTAAGTCTACATACATGCATATGAAACTTGATCAAGTGTAAGGCAACATCATATTTATTTTCATCTTTGAACATGGGAAGATAAGATAACGAACCAACACGAGGCATAGGATTTGGAATGCCAAGGATATGAGATCGATCCATAGGAGCATACCTAGCGTTCCTTCTTGCACTTGAATCCATCTTGAAATCAGTGAAGACACCAAGAAGTTATTTAAGCTACCAATTTTTTGAACAATGGAGTCGCTATGAAAACTTTGAACTTTTGAATTCTTCGACACTGGAGTTGCCAGGTGAAAGATGCACAACCTTCTTGTGCCTGACCACTGTTCACCATCAGCAATCAGAGCTAATCTTTGTCATTCTTTCCCGGGAAATAATTTACCTTCGCTCCCCGACAACGACACAAAAAATGGTGTCACTCCCCCCCTGCTTCCTAAGGTTGAGAATGGAGTTGAAGGAAGGTAACCACAAACCAACCTTTAGGTCAGGTAGCTAGCCCTACCAAGACTAGAGAGGGCTCTCTCAATGTCACTTTGTAGCCAAAGGGATGTCTGGATATAATGTTTTATGCTAGTTATGATGCTCAATAGATTAAGGTTTTTGTTTGTTTTGAGTTTTGATGGATAGGAATGATAGTTAGGAAACTAGGTCTAGGGTTTAGGTTAGATTTCAAAGGCTAGATTGTAGAGGTAAGGGTGAGGCCAGGTAGGTATGATTAGAAGAATGCTTAATTTGTAATTGTGTATAGGATGAATATAGAGAGAGTCGGCATGAGCATTAAACTAAATTCATTCATCAGAAGAGCATAGACATGTTCATGTAAATCTTATAAAAAATGGAGCATGGAAGGCAAGATTTTTGTCTATAAACCAATAAGAATTAACAGAAGCATATATGTGAAATATGGATAACATAACATTCAACATGATAAGTTTATAGAGAAAAACAAATGCTCAAAGGCATACCACTAGGGTCTCAACACTATGTCTGCGACACTGTCTTTGATTTCATTAACAAAAGCTTGCACAATAGCTCCACTTCAAATAACAACTATCTAGCCCTTAAAATGACTTGAGGTGGACTACATATAGAAAATAGAGTTCATGACACTTTATAGGGTCTAAATCATGTCCAAAAAGCATCATAATTAGATCATATGAGTCACTTCCTATAATCTAGGGAAGTTAGAAACTAATCCCTGAAATTTAGCTAAAGACTAGGAGTGTGTGTCCCCTTCATTAAATTACATGTTTCCTCATCATAAGAGGAAAAAAAAAGACTCAAATACATCAAATGACACCTCATGGGACAACTAGCATTGAATTCTGAAGTTTTCCTGGCAAGAAAGCTGTCTGAAAGGAATCAAATGCAGAAATGTAACACCTTTAGCAAAAGCATCACGCCTGTTTGAGAAACGTCGAGCCTGTTCAAGGGTGATTTTTACCCACGTAAAAGCATCCAAATGCAAGTCTGAAGGTTGATTTGAGTTTCCCTATGAGTATAATTTCCAATGCACCTTGAATTTTGAGAAAAAACCCATAGGAAGACCTCCAAAAGTTGATTTTCCCAACCTCACTCCAGAAGCGATGCACCTGGTCAAAAACACTGGTAGAAGCATGAAAATAAGGCAATTTTTTGTATTTTTCTCCACAGCCAAGGGATGTCATGAAAAAAAATCCTTGATCTGAAATGTGCAGGTGAAATGGCATCTATCCATGTAAGCCAATCTTCATTTGTACGCCCTAAGAGAAAGCATCACGCTGCTGCGCGATGCTTCTATAAAGACCAATTTTCCATATTTTTCAAGAAATTTTCTACAACAATACGACTTAAAGAGGGATCAATATCTCTCTAATCATAACTTTTTTTTCAAAACTGAGAGAGTTTTGTGTTATTTTCCATGTTATGAACAAAAACCTCCTCCAATTTTCCAAAATACTTTCCAATTTTCTCATAATCCAAGTTTGAAATTGTTCACTAAAAAATTGTAGAAGCGTCGCGCCACTTTGAGAGGGAATTTGGAGGCCTTCCCAGAGTAGTTTTGGGCTTCAAGTGGTATGGTTGGAAAACATAGGGTGTCTTCTACAAAATGGAGTCATCAAGCACTGCAAACCCCTTCTCCAAACCAATGAAACATTGACTTGAAAACAACCTGTTCAAAAGTGCAGAAAATGACCTGGAGCAATTGTAGTTTTGGAATTTCTCTCAAATCGTAGCACCCGTGTATAAAATGAAGGGTTTTTTTTCTTTCTTTGGCCTATGATTGACAAAAACCTCTTTCAATTTTGTGAAATTAATCTCCATTTCGTCAAAAGCTGATTTTGAAGCAAAATTGTCCTTGTGTGCAATGTAAACCCTAACAAATGATCACAAAGCTCTAAAAATGATGCCATGGGTCTGAGTTGGCTCAAACCTGGAATGATGACCTCCCTTATGGATCCTATTATCACCCTCCATGGTGTTTTTCAACAAGGAAAACCCTAGCTTGATGTAGTGGATAGCGAAGGTGGAAAATTAGGAAAACAGGGGATAATGGTAGAGTGGTTTTAGGGATAGAAATGGGATGGAAGGAAGTTAGGGGAAAATCCCAAAAAAATTGAGGAGGTAGGGTGATGAGATGGCTACAAGATGCAAGTGAAATTTCTGGAAATGGGCATGAGGAAGGTGATCAAAATGTCAAAGCACAATAATTTCCTAGTTTTCATGCAAGAATGTAGTGAAAATTAGGGTTTTAATAAAATTGATGGAAAGGAGGGCTGTGAGTGACAGGGAGTGTTAGGGTATGGTGTATGAACGTTGTATGAAATTTGTGGATGGTTAGATTATGGTTTTGCCAGCTGAGACAAGTCAAGGATGAAAAACACCAAAAACACAATGGATATGACCTAATGAAGGAAACCACTCATTTGCTAAAGAATTTGACTTGAAAAAGGTGTGAAAAGCATCCACTTACTCATTAGGAGGTCTCTAAACCTTTGTGCAAGCTGATTTGACCCTTGGATGGTTATGGAGAGTTTTGAGCATGAGAGAGGAGCTCTTTCGACCACGTAGAATACTTCTTGAAAGAGGACAAGTTGCCTTTGTTTTATTACCTATGTTTGCTAACTCCCAATGAAGGTGATTTGACTAATGACAATGACCTTTATTTTCCATTCTTTCATGACATGACTAGACATCATGGTGGCGAAACAAATGATACCTAGACTCTGACCTAGATGAAGATGTGGTGAATGACGTGAGACCCTAAATGATAAATGGATGACATAACCAATAAGATGATGATGACCATGAATGGAGTGAAGGGAGCAACATTTTAGACCTAGACATATTCAATGAACAAAATTTTATTTGAAAACTGACTTGAAACATGAAATGTTGACCTAGGACCACTAACAAGAAAATATGAAAGAGTACATTTGATCACTGAACATTTAGACACTAACATGGCCTTCAAAATTATAGTTTTGGAACAAGGTTTCGGTGTATTTTCTATGGTGGACATTGTCCTGTCATCTTTGGAGAGCTCAGATTTGTTGTTCTCAGTTTACTCGACAAAACCTCGAATCAATTGAACTAAATCTCGGACCTCTGGAGTAGTTTCTCAAATCTGTAAGCTCAGAGAGCAAGCTCATATTGGGATATCATTGATATTTCATATTATGTCATTTATGCCTTGAACATGCGTAGAATAGTGACCTTTCCTTGGAGCTGGTTGAACATCTAAAAAATTGAACAATGAAGAATCTTGTTGAAGACTCTCAAGTAATTACATCACAATTTTTTAAAAGAAGATCGGAGGATTGGTTTCCTAGGGGTTGGTGCCTCTAAACATAAGGTTGGAGCCTTGAAAATGATAGGGTCGAAGCCCTAGAGGTCAGAGCGTCACAAAAGACCAAGTTGGTGCTTGGCAACATGTTGGAGCCTGGAAGGCTGAAGGGCTGATGCCCTTAAACATCATTGTACTCAATTTTTGTAAAAAGGGATTTGTGTCTCCTCTTATTTATAATAAAAATCTTATTATTCATTTTCTGATTATAATTGTGTAAGAATATTAACTGGTAAACATAACAATTGAAAAGAAATATTGATTTACCCCCCCTCAATATTTCCAACACACAACAGACCAAATTATGCTCCATCGCGGAAGAGAACTCACCCAACCCCAACCAGGCCAACAAAATGATTCTGGAACGAGGGGTCCAAAACCTTCCGCAAGCCTAATAACCAAAGACCAAACCCCGAAATGGAAATTAATCTAAAAGCACACCCAGAAGCGAAGGAAGGGACGTCGACGACGAAGCCGTAACCTTTCCCATACAAGGTGTCCTTTGAAACAACCACTCCAATGCTCTACACTCAATTTACATGCACCACAACCAAACCAAAGCCAGATTGCTCGATACAATACCTTGCCACCCTCCATAAAACGTCGACATGCTCTACCTCCCGCTGGCTTCGAGATTTATGGAGGCCTCGCACAAACTTCATTATCGCTCCCGTACACAAGGTGCCTTGAGAGGACAAAGAGGCCAACCCTCGCACCGTCAAGCAAGTGTATATCATGAATGTTGACGCGTTGGATCATGAGCATCATTGACTTTGTTCACCACCCCCATCGGGAAAGTTAAAATATTTACATTACATTACATTAATCTTTTTATTTAATTTAATTTAATTTTTAATTTTAAGTAATTTGTCTTAGTCAAAATTGTTAAGCATTGCACTACAATATCTCTATTAAAGTCAAAATTGTTAAGCATTACACTACAATATCTCTATTAATTACACTACAATATCTCTACTAAGGCTTAAGAGCACCTCTCGACACAATAATTATTTTTATTTTTTATAATTTTAATTGTTTAAAATTTTATACCTCCTATTTTAATTTTGATAAATTCAAAATATTTATAATAACGTTAGTGGAGCTTTAAAAAAACAAAAACAAAATATAATACCAAATTTTCCATTCCCTTACCATCAACCAATTTTTAAAAACAATCAAATTTTATATACAACACAAATCAAGAAATCAAAATTACATCATTAAAACTAATACACATAATAATACAACACAAATCAACACATCAAGATCACATCACCAAAAACTAAACTTATATAGTGTTTGAAATTTGTTTCCTACTTATACAAAACAATCAATCATCTTTTATGATGCTTGAACTTTGATGGAAAAAACACGTTTAACAAAACTATCATCATATAGGCGCCTGTGACCATATGATCAGTAGGTGATTCAATCAAATTTTATATACAACACAAATCAAGACCATATGATTAGTAGGTAATTCAATCAAATTTTATATACAACACAAATCAAGAGATCAAAATTATATCATTAAAACTAATACACATAATAATACAACACAAATCAACACATCAAGATCAAGGTACCACCACTAAACTTATAGTGTTTGAAATTTGTTTCCTACTTATACAAAACAATCAATCATCTTTTATGATGCTTGAACTTTAATGGAAAAAACACGTTTAACAAAACTATGATCATATAGGCGCCTATGACCATATGATCAGTAGGTGATTCAATCAAATTTTATATACAACTAAACTTATATAGTGTTTGAAATTTGTTTCCTACTTATACAAAACAATCAATCATCTTTTATGATGCTTGAACTTTAATGGAAAAAACACGTTTAACAAAACTATGATTATATAGGCGCCTATGACCATATGATCAGTAAGTGATTCAATCAAATTTTATATACAACACAAATCAAGACCATATGATCAATGAGTGATTCAATCAAATTTTATATACAACACAAATCAAAAGATCAAAATTATATCATTAAAACTAATACACTCAATAATACAACACAAATCAACACATCAAGATCACATCACCAAAAACTAAACTTATATAGTGTTTGAAATTTGTTTCCTACGAATACAGTCATCTTTTATGACGATTGAACTTTAATGGAAAAAACACGTTTAACAAAACTATGATCATATAGGCGCCTATGACCATATGATCAGTAGGCGATTCGAGCTATCTGGATAACCACATGCATCCGCGTCGTCGTTAGAGGAGATCTCTAGACTGGAGAAAGAAATGGTCTTGGGTTCTCTTTCGTCGCCGTGGCCATGGACATGCTCCCAATATTACTGTTCTTTCTCACTGCTCTCCACCATTTCCAAACTAGGAAACTCAACAACACCGGCAACTTTTTCCTATGTCAGGTCCAGGCAGAGGCCCAGCCCCTCTTCTACTGTTACTCTTAGTACCTCCCAAGTATCATTTGGCCAACACTATCATTCTTTACAGGAGAAGAAGAAAGAGAAGGAGACGGCCTCAATTTCTTCCAGTCAATTATTCAGTCGGCCCGTATACGCTGGAGAGCATCATCGAATATTTCCTGTATTTTGCCGAAATGCAGCCTCCACGGCCTCCTTGCCTACTGCACGGTATTTTCCTTCCCATTTCTTCCTCAATTTGTTTATATATATATATATATATATATATATATATATATATATATACCAGCTATTTCCTCATTGTTTTTCCATGTTTCTTCGTTAAAATCTATCAACATCGCCTAAGATCACCAGTTCTATCAAAATTGCCATTTCGACATACAACGATGGAAAAATTGGATATGTAACCAAAGAGATCTATAAAGACCTATCATCGAGACACAAAACCAAAAGAAAACACAAATCTAAGAAATTATTGGAGCAGACCTGCATTTGGACGGGGTCATTCTGGTCATTTGGGACAGGCCTCCATCCATCATCATAACTAGTTCTGTGTAAAGAGAAGTGGTGCACCATCCATCATTTGGGTCATGCCTCAACCCATCATTAGCTAGCTCCGTGTCAAGGAGAGTGTTTCATTGATCATCATTCTCAGGCTGTTTGTCATTTTCTGAGATGGCCAAGGGGCTGTCTCAGAGGACTGCAAGGCCAGCTATGATGCAACTCCTGCCTTTATTGTACTGCTTGACCTGCTTTGTGTGGTGGCCTCTTATCACCGTGCTGAAAATGCCTAGATCAAATGAAAGGAACTGGGGAATCAACAAGAGGCTTCTTCCTCATGGTTCAAGGATACCCACCCCAAGACTTTAGCAACTGGCACAAGTGCAACATGTCGAGCTCCATTTTGTGAACTGCCTGCCTAAGAAAACAATTCACTGTTTGGATCTGATTAAACATACAATCATTCCTTTTTTCGTAAAAAAAATAAGACTTCGATTAATGAGTGCTCACGCTGCATGAAACTCAACATCCCAACCCAATTTGTTTCATAAGGGGGCAACTTTCTAGCCAAGAGGGGCAGCGAGGAATTGGCCACATAAAGTGAGATCTAAGTCACCTAACATGATGACATGGGACACAAAGCACACGGAAATATGAGTATTTGACACATATGACAAAATGACCCCATGTGAAAATTTCTTAATCTAAGAAACCCTACTGCTAACCATTGATTTACTTCTCCTACTTGATTTACTTCTTCTCATATGACAAAGTGACACATAGATTTTTCGGACAAATGTCCCCGGAAAAACCCAATGCGGGAAAACCAGTGCAGCTAGCTCTGGAGGGTTTTATTATTATGCAGATTCTGAATACAACAATTTTTGGGCATCAGACATGGTTGGCTCTACAGAGAAAATCACGACAGTAATACCTCTTTAACTTGGAGACAAAAAATATGCTTGAATCAACCCTCATCGGGGAATTATGAATTTGAGCCCTTTTTGGTCCACCAGAAACCCCAGCGCTGCTCCTCAGCCCTCTGCGTTAGCCTTACTAGCCTGCGTCAGCCTCTGCGCTACTTTAGAAGAGTCTGCGTCACCCTTGAAGGGCTTACGCTGCCCCTACGCCGCCCTGACTGGGCATGCGTCAGCCCTACGTGGCTCCTACTGCCTCTGCACTGCCCCTGACTGCGCTTGCGTCAGCCCTGCGTGGCTCCTACTACCTCTGCGCTGCCCCTGACTGGGCTTTGGCTGGACTACGTAGCACTGGCTGCCCTCTACGCTACTGATATGTTGCCTCTCTGCCGTTGTTGTATTCTTGGCCTGGGATCAGATCATTCCGTTGCCAATACTGCCCCTCGCTGCACTGCAAACTCTTCCTGAAATTCTTAGCAAACCACACCCTAGAATTTCAGCTTAGTTTCAGTACTCCGCCAATGTGTGTGTTCTCCAAGTGACCCCAAGCCCTTCTCTTATACTTTTCTCGTTGGCAAACCAATGGCCGTGATCTAATCTCTAATCAACGGCTAAGATTAGAAGCTGCTTGATCCACGTCACTTAGATCATTCTCATCACATGTTTAATTTAATTCACTTTAATCTTTTAATTTTCCTAAGTTAGACTTGGGGTCCTTAATTAAAAAAATTAATTATTTGAATATCTCTTAAACCAGATGAAATTTCTCCAAACGCTTTCTGGGTCTTGGAGATCTCATGTACTCCAGCTCCTCCACAAAATTTCGGAGCTAGAGCACATCCGATGCTACCCCAAAATCTCAACACCCTGAAACAGGACGTGGAGGACATGTATAAACAATATAACAAATTAGTGAATTACACACAAAAAATGAAACATCGACAAAGATTCAATTTAAAAACTAAAAATTTACTTGATGATGATACAAATTCAATCGTACATACAATTAGTACTACATCAATGATGATAACTTGACAAACACACAAGAAATTACAACCATAAACAACAGTTTTTTCATTAAGTCATCAAAATCAAAATATATTACTTAGATACTATCTTATTCAGTGATTGCTACTAGAGGTGGGAATGCCAGTGGCAAATATAAAATAGGGTAGATATAGAACTGCAAATCAAGATGGAAGAATCTCATTGCTCATGACTATCAGTAGTCCCCCATGTCATCAACATCAAAGTTAGCATCACTGCCACCACTACTCTCTCCTCCATCCTCCTCCTTTGTATCCAATCTAATCTTTGCATCTGTTGGTGTGCAGGATGGCCCCTTAAGAGGATCACCATCATCAAAACTGACTAGCTTTAGCACTGATTCATTAAGATCCAAGTTGGACAATGCCAACTCAACACTGCTATCCAAACCCATATCATCAAGAAACACATCCCACATCTTTGTCTTTCCCATCAATCGCTTCTCTCTCTGCCTGTAAATAAGACGAAGGTTGGTGTGCACATACACCATCGTCTTTGCCCTGGATTGCTCAAGCCCACTCTTCTTCAAGCTATACAAATTCCCATATATGGTCTAATTCCTCTTGCAACAAGAGGATGAAGTGTCCTAAGATAGGAGCCTCATGGCCAATTGCTGTAGAGGAGGGCATGCTGCCTCATGAGTTGCCCATCAAGCATAGGGATTTTAGTCCCCCTTGTTGATATTTTGGGGTAGAACTGGATGTGCTCTAGCTCCGAAATTTTGTGGAGGAGCTGTAGTACATAAGATCTCCAAGACCCAGAAAGCGTTTGGAGAAATTCCATTCGGTTTGATAGTTATTCAAATAATTAATCTTATTAATTAAGGACCTTAAGTCTAACTTAGGAAAATTAAAAGATTAAAGTGAATTAAATTAAACATGTGATGAGAATGTTCTAAATGACGTGGATCAAGCAGCTGCTAATCTTAGCTGTTGATTAGAGATTAGATCACGACCATTGGTTTGCCAACGAGAAAAGTATAAGAGAAGGGCTTGGGGTCAGTTGGAGAATAGACAAATTGGCAGAGCATTGAAGCTAAGCTGAAATTCCAGGGCGTGGTTTGCTCAGAGAGAGTTTGCAGTGCATCGAGGGGTAGTATTGGCGAGGGATTCTGATCCAAGGCCAAGAATACAACAACGACATAGAGGCAGCATATCCAACAACATAGAGGGCAGCCAATGCTACGCAGTCCAGCCAGAGCCCAGTTAGAGGCAGCAGGAGCCCTTCAGGGCTGACGCAGACCCAGTCAGGGCAGCGCAGGGGTAGCGTAAGCCCAAAGAGGGTGACGCAGGCCCTTCCAGAGCAGTGCAGAGGCTGACGCAGGCCAGTAAGGTTGACGCAGAGGGATGAGGAGCAACACTAGGGTTTCCGGTGGGCCAGAAAGGGCTCGAGTTCTGTAAATCCCGTTTGAGGGTGTGAATCAGCCATATTTTCTGTCTCCGAGTGAAAGAGGTATTGTTGCCATGATTTTCTCTGTAGGGCTTGTTGTAGCTCCTAGAGACAGCCTTGAGTTGCCAAAGACCAGTGCCTAGGACATCTTAAACAGTAGGGAGTATAAAGTATATTTCAGGCTCATTATCAGCTTAAGACTCTCTACCTTTTCAACTTGTGCAAAGCATTATCATATGGATGGGACCAAACTACCTTCAGATTTAGCAAGCTATAAAGACACTGTAGAGACAAGAAGGGAATCTTCAATACATATATACTTCAGACAACTTAGAGACAACTTTCATCAGAGAGGGCCAGTTTCTCAAGGACATATAGGTATCTTAAACAAGAAAATATTTGGTGCGCAGAAAGTGAAAGGGGAGTACTAACTACCAATGAAATGGCGCTCGGAAAACATATTTCAACATAATATGGGCTTAAGAACTAAGAATCCATACATATCAATCAGTTCAGTAAGAGTAACTTCCCATGGTGTTTAATACAGAGGAAATGTGAATGATGTGTTAAGCGGAACGACATATCGTGTATGAGCCATATTTAAAGCAACATAGACCAGTAAAGCATGAGTATCAAACAGCGATAAATTCATACCCGAGCTGACAAGTTACTCGCATTCCAAGACACGATAAAAGGAAATTGAAAACAGTGTAGAGAACAATGATACAATATCACAAGGAAAGAGTCACAAACTATATAGCATTAAGACTGGAATCCTCATACATAACTAGAACTTCTCTTCGCTGAAACCCCATGGGCTCTGTGTATTTGCATTGATAATTCCACGACAAGCACACAAAAACTTTTACACTGCGAGTTTCTTCAGGAAATCTGGAACTCGTTTTTCTCATTCGATCTTCCTTATATAGACCTCTTCCTATCTCAGCGAGAAGATATTTTTGAGAAAATATCTTCTTCGCATGACCAAAATCTGTTAAAGGTCCTTATCAGAACAACAAAACTTATGATGAGGAATAAGGCCTCCCATCATGGATAGTCAGGCCCTTGGCCGTTTTTAAAACAGGAAATTAAACCAAAGTCTGGTAACAGTAAAATGCTGGAGTGGAGTAAACAACCCACTCGAAACTTAAAAGTAACTAATTCAGTAAAAAGTAAATGGGCCGCTGAGGCCGAATCATGAGTTGACATGATTTCATAGGTGTGGAAGGGTTGAGGCCGTTGCCGATGCTGATGGTGGGATGTTTGCTGATGAGCTGGCGATCCGGGTGGCGAACTGAGCGCATTTTTCCCGGCTGCTCTATGAAGTAAAAGCATCGGGTAGAAACCCTTCTCAAGGACATAGCATGAAAATGAAAGCTTTAAATAATCTGTCCTTTTCTGAAAAGAAATCCTATTAGAATTAAACCTGGAGGGCATAGTTCTCTTGTGCATTGTACTCTTTGTTTTCAAATTTTGAATTTGAATTTAAAATCTTTTGTGCCAGACATTGAATTCATAGGTCTTCGACTGATACTCTTTGCTTCGTCATTAATGTCTTCATCTGCAAAAATCTGCTCCTTGAATGATTCTGAAGGGTTTGGTGGATTTTGAACCCTATTTCTTCCATGGATGCCATGTCGAGACATCTCCCGGGACTTTTCTTCATAATTGTAGCTTCTGTAGAGTAGCCCTTCGATGTGCTCTGCTACTGCAGTCCAGGCTGTATATTATGATAATTTTTCCATCGCTAAAACCCTGCAAAATCCGCAAACTTGTTAAGAAAACCGTGCACGGGGAGGTGGAAGTGGTGGGGGATAATGAGGAATGACAGCACTGCATGATGGACCGGGGTAAAAAGTAAGGCGGTGGTAGAAAATACAGCGTAATAGTGTTTTCTGCGTAAAAACGGTGAAAAAGGCAATGGTACGGTGTATGATAGGGTTTGGTGGGGAATGCATCGCGGGCCGTTCGATCGTGGTCTAGTGGTGGGGATTGACGGTGGAGAATGGTTCGTGGAATAACTTATGTACATGACGGAATACATATGAAACATTGAAATTTTAACGTAAAATGTGAAACCTTCAGACTTTGGTGGAAATGCAAAGAAAACACATGAAATGCAACGGAAATGCGCATGAGGGGTACGGGAATGAACGTACGAGGTGGGACCCAATACAGAAAGCGCGGATCGCAAAGGCGGAAAGTGCGATGGCGGAAAGTGGCACCAATCAGAAAACTGCGCTTTGCGCTTTTGCGATGGGGCGGATCTGCGATGGGTGCGGTTTGCGATGGGTGCGATTTGCGATGATCGCAAATCGCAAAGGCGGAAAGTGCGATGACGGAAAGTGGCATGAATGTGATTTGCGATGGAAAGTGGCACCAAAAAGAAACCTTGCGCCTTTTGAAATTACTATTCCCCTTTTGCTCTATACTTCAGCCTTTTCGTATTAACTCCGCCTTTGGCTTTTATGTATGTGACTTCCTTTACCTTGTTTCGCTTCGACCATCTCTTCAAATATTTCACTCTTTGATATAATGTTCCACCCATAGCCTATCAACATTTAATAAATCAATGACTTATGAGTCAATATTGATCAACAGGGCCAACCATGTCTGGTGCCCATAAATTGTTGTATTAAGATTTTGCATAATAATAAAACCCTCCAAAGCTAGCTGCACTGGTTTTCCCGCATTGGGTTTTTCCTGGGACATTTGTCTGAAGAATCTATCACTTTGTCATATGTGCGATATATTTAGTAAATGATCTGTATGTGTAGGTTGCTATTTTTGTTTACTTAGCTGTTTTTCTGAATATTCAGATTAATAACTTGTATAAATAATCAAGTAGGAGAATTAAATCAATAGTTAGCAGCAAGGTTTCTTAGATAAAGAAATTCTCACATGGTATCAGAGTGTTGCAGATCAAGCTGAATCTCCAACGAAGAGGCTGAAGATTTTTTTTTGTTGCAGAGAGGTAGCAGAAATCCTGGAGGGCAGCGCAGCACCAGGAGGATGCAGTCCCAACAGAGGCCACGCAGGGGCTGATGCAGTCCCAGCTGAGTGACGCAGAGGCAGCGCAAAGCCTTCCAGAGGGACAGAGGAGCAGCCTGCGCTGCTCAGTCGCTGCGTAGAGGCTGCACTAAGCCAGTCTGCACACGCAGAGGCCAACCAGAGGGACGCAGTCCAGTTTCGAGTTGCTGTGCAGAGTTGCCTTAGTCCGAAAGAAGAGCTTCAGATCTTCAGTAGTCACTAGTGTGGTGGAGAATTCTGTTGGTTCAGAATCGTGCCTAGCTAAGTTGACAAAGAGCGGGAGGAGAATAGCTGCTCAACAGATTTTTGCCAAAGAAATCTAAGGATCGATCAGGAGGGTGATCTAAGAGGGCTGATTCAGAGACTTTGGCAGATTTCTAAGGAGGGAAATTAGTTGTCAGAGGGAGCAGTTGCTATAGAGGGTTCCTATTCGCCAAGGACCCTAAATCTAGGTTTCTGTTGAGGGTAGTAGTAGCAACAGGGAGAGGAGCATTTGTTTCGACAAATTATTTTTGAGCTAGATGGCGCCATACAGACTGTGTGATCAGGATAGGTTGGACAGCTTGTCCAACTTTGCTATCTGGAAGGCCAGAATCCTGACGGTCCTGAAGGCATACGCATTACGAGAGCATGCAGAAAGTGTGTTGGCTACACCAATCGATGCTGCTCTTCTCGCGAAGCATAATAAAGCAGAAGCGCATGCTAAGCGTTTCATCATGGACGGGGTCAAGGATCATGTGGTCCCTGTTGAGATTTTGAGGTGTTGGGGTAGTATTGGATGTGCTCTAGCTCCCAAACTTTGTGGAGGGACTAGAGTACATGAGATATCCAAGACCCAGAAAGCGATTTAAGAAATTCCATCTTGTTTAAGAGATATTTAATTAATTAATCTTTTTAATTAAGGACCCTAAGTCTAACTTAGGAAAATTGAAATTTTAAAGTTAATTAAATTAAACATGTGATGAAAATGACTTTAGTCACACGCATCAAGTATCTTCTAATCTTAGCCGTCGATTCAAGATTAGATCACGACCGTTGATGTTTCAACGAGAAAAGTATAAGAAGAGGGCTTGGGGTCAGTTGGAGAACACACACAGTGGCAGAGCATTGAGACTAAGCTGAAATTCTAGGGTGTGGTTTGCTAAGAATTTCAGAAGTGTTTCAGCTGCAGCGAGGGGTACTATTGGCGAAAGGGATGGTTTGATCCCAGGCCAAGAGTGCAACAAGAGGTAGAGAAGCAACAGATTGAGCAACACAGAGGGGAGCAACTACTCAGAGCAGCCACAACCCAGCAGAGGCAACACAGAGGCTTCAGGGGCTACACAGGGCTGACGCAAGCCCAGAAAGGGCAGCAGGAGGCCAGCAGGGTTGACGCAGGGGCAGCGTAACCTAGTTCGTGGTGATGCAGGTCCTTCCTAAGCAGAGCAGGGGCAGACGCAGAGGGCTTCAGAACAACACTGGGGTTTCTGAAGACTGAAAAGGGTTGAGTTCTGTAAATCCTGTTTGAGGGTGTGAATCAGTTAGTTTTTATGTCTCTAGAATAGAGGTATAGCTGCAGTTTTATTTCTCTGTTGGGTTAACCAGTTGGTGCCCAAATTTGTTGTACTTAGAATCTATTTAATAATAAAACCCTCCAGCAGCCAGAAGACTGATTTTCCTGCATTGGGTTTTTCTAGGGACAATTGTCCATAAAATCCTTGTGTGTCACTTTGTCATTGTGCATGTATTCAGTTTAGATCTGTATGTGTAGGCTGTTGATGTATTTACTTCGATGTTAATGCTGAATATTTCACACTAATAACTTAATGTAAGTAGGAGAAGTAAATCTGAAAATTAACAGTAGGGTTTCTGTTTGAGATATTAAAAATTTTTCACATGGTATCAGAGCGATTGCAGATCTAGCCTGGATCTCCAACAAGAAGACTGAAGAATTGGTGCTGCAGAAAGCAACAGCACCAGAAGGAAGTAGAGCCAAGCAGAGGCCAGGGTGATGCAGTCTCCACATAGATCCACGCAGGCTCACGCACTTACTGCGCAGAGGTAGTGCAGAAGCTGCGCTGAGACTGTCTGCTCACGCAGAGGCTAGCCAAGGTGATGCAGTCCAAAAGTTGATTGCTGTTCAGAGTGCCGGAAGCTAAGCTGCAGACCTTCGGCAGTTGCTGGTGGGGTTAAAATTCTGTCAGTGCAGAATTTAGCCTAAGCTAAGTTGACGAAGAGCGGGAGGAGAACAACTTCTCAGAAGATTTCCTGCCAAAGAAGTTTGAAGATCGATTAGAGGATCGAAGAGAGTTGATTTGTTATTATTTGGTAGACTTCCAAGAGAGGGAGTCAGTTGTTAGAGGGAGCAGAGGGTTCCAACTTCTTGTTTCGTCACCGACCTTAGTTCTGAGTCTCTAGTATAGAGAGGAGGATTTGTTCTAACACATTTTTTGAGCATATGACACCCCATGGACTACGTGATCAGGATAGGTTGGACGACCTGTCCAACTTTGCAATTTGGAAGGCCAGAATCCTGGTAGTCATGGAGGCATACGACTTGAGGGAGCATGCAGAGAAAGTCCTGGCCACGCCAACCGATGCGAAGCTCCTGGAGAAGCATGAAGAAGCAACGACACATGCCAAGCGCTTCATTATGGACGGGGTCAAAGATCATGTGGTCCCACACATAGCCGAGAAGGTAACGGCTCATGAGATGTGGGTAGCTCTAACCACACTATATGAAGGAAGATCCGTCTAGAGGAAGATGCTTTTGGAGAACCAACTGAGGTTATTCATGATGGCCAAGGAAGAGGAGATCGATCCTTTTTTGTCCAGACTACAATCGAACCGGGATCAATTGACTGGCATCGAAGTCAAGGTAGATGACGATGTCATGGTGAGGACTGCTGTGGCAGACGATGGCTCTAGATATGACGTAGCCATGAGCGCTCATGAACCACGAAAGTGGGGCGATTTTGATCTGTAGAGCTGCTACAGAGTGTAAGCAAGGTCCTTGAGGATCCCAACTCTTGGATCACATACGAGCTACGAGAGCCTTAAGACAGTTGCAAGGCAAGTGTAGCAGTGAGTGCAGAAGATCACAGATGGAGTAGAGGCAGAGCTGGATGCTGAGAGGGAGCAACGCAATGGAGATGCAGCATCAACAACGTAGAGGGGCTGATGTGACTTCAGCAGCGTAGAGCAGGTTTGCTTATGCAGTGCAGAGGCTTCAGGAGGACAACGCAGCGCAGTAGCAGCGTAGGGGACTTCAGTGCAGAGGCAGTGCAGAGGAGGTCTGCTTATGCAGTGCAAAGCTGTAACAGTGCAACAGACTCCAGATGACAGCACGAAGCAACAGCCTATGGAGCTTCAGTGATGAGGATGCAACCCAACTGACTTGTCTGTAAAAGATTGGGCAGGAGAACTTTAGTTGCTTACTCTCAGCAACTGAGTTGCAGTGGAGCAGTTAGTAGCACGATGCAACAGATTGAGAGGGAGCTGCAGTAAAAATGTGGCAGTGGCGGTGGCAGCGTCATGGGCAGCAGTACAGGAGAGTAACAACAACGCAGTGATGAAGGGCAACAAGCCAGGCATCAACGCAGAGACCCACAATAGAGATCAGTGGAAAACTTCGGGGTTAAGTATTGTTGCTAGAGCACATTCCTCGCTAAGAGGGAGTGTTGAGATTTTGAGGTGTTAAGGTAGCATCGAATGTGCTCTAGCTCCCAAACTTTGTGGAGGGACTAGAGTACATGAGATCTCTAAGACCCATAAAGCGATTTAAGAAATTCCATCCCGTTTAATATATATTTAATTAATTAATCTTTTTAATTAAGGACCCTAAGTCTAACTTAGGAAAATTAAAATATTACAGTTAATTAAATTAAACATGTGATGAATATGACTTAAGTCACATGGATCAAGCATCTTCTAATCTTAGCCATCGATTCAATATTAGATCACGGTCATTGATGTTTCAACGAGAAGCGTATAAGAAGAGGGCTTGGGGTCAGTTGGAGAACATACACAATGGCAGAGCACTGAGACTAAGCTGAAATTCTAGGTTGTGGTTTGCTAAGAATTTCAGAAGTGTTTTAGCTGGAGCGAGGGGTAGTATTGGCGAAGGGGATGGTTTGATCCCAGGCCAAGAGTGCAACAAGAGGTAGAGAAGCAGCAGACTAAGCAGCGCAGAGGGAGCAGTAGCTATGCAGAGCAGCCACAACCCAACAGAGGCAGCACAAAGGCTTCGGGGGCTACGCAAGGCTGACGCAGGCCTAGAAAAGGCAGCCCAGGGGCAACAGGAGACCAGCATGGCTGACACAAGCCCGACCAGGGCAGCGCAGGGGCAGCCTAACCCAGTCTTGGGTGACGCAGGCCCTTCTTGAGCAGCATAGGGGCTGACGCAGAGGGCTTCAGAGCAACGTTGGGGTTTCTGAAGACTGAAATGGCTGAGTTCTGTAAATCCCGTTTGAGGGTGTGAATCAGTTAGTTTTTCTATTTCTAGAACGTAGGTATAGCTATAGTTTTATTTCTTTGTCGGGTTAACCAGTTGGTGACCAGATTTGTTGTACTTAGAATCTACTTAATAATAAAACCCTCTAGTAGCCAAAAGACCAGTTTTCCCGCATTGGGTTTTTTCGAGGATAGTGGCCCAGAAAATCCTTGTGTGTCACTTTGTCATTGTGCATGCATTCAGTTTAGATTTGTATGTGTAGGCTGTTGATGTATTTACTTCGATGTTAATGCCGAATATTTCACATTAATAACTTAATGTAAGTAGGAGAAGTAAATCTGGAAATTAACATTAGGGTTTCTGTTTGAGATATTTAGAAATTTTCACAGTCTCACACATAGCCGAGAAAAAGACGACTAATGATATGTGGAAAGCGTTAACCACAATGTATCAAGGGAAATCCGTCCAAAAGAAGATACTTCTGAAGAACCAGATGATGTTATTTGTGATGACTAAGGGAGAAGAAATCGATCCTTTCCTCTTCAGGTTGCAATCGATTCGGGATCAGCTGATTGCCATGGGAGTTAAGTGGATGATGATGTCATGGTGAGGACTGCTCTAAATGCAGTCACAGATGAATGGGAAACGTTTGTCCAAAGCATCTTGGGCAGATAGCACCTTCCAAGCTGGGACGACATGTGGGCTATCCTCCGACAAGAGGAAATCCGCCAGATGACCAAGAGACAAACAAGCACCATATCAAGCAAATTGAAGGAGGAAGAGGAAGATGCAACCCTGGCATCTAAGAAGCAGCAAGGGAAAAAGGAGCGGGATCTATCAAAGATCAAATGTTTTAGATGTGGTGAACTTGGACACTTCGCCACTAATTGTCCTCTAAGGAAGAAGGACAAGGAAGCTTCTAATTCCAAGGCTGCGACAGCTAAAGAAGATGATGGCTCCGATGATGATGTGGCCATGAACGCTCATTTATCTCGAGAGAAGAGGTGGGGCGATATTGATCTGTAGAGTAGCTACAGAGTGAAGGCATGATCCTTGAGGTGCCCAACTCTTGGATCACATACGTGCTACGAGAGCCTTAAGATAGTTGCGGGGATGACTGGAGCAGTGGGTGTAGAGGATCACGGTGAAGCGACGGGCAGAGCTGGGACGCTATAGAGGGAGCAACGCAGTGCAGAGGCAACAACAACGTAGAAGCAACAACGTAGAGGGGCTAATGGGACTTCAGCAGCGCAGAGGGAGCATTGCTTACGCAGTACAGAGTTGTAGCAGCACAGTGGCTTCAGGAGGGCAACAATAGCCAAAGGAGCTTCAGTGATGAGATGCAACCTGACTGACTTCTCTGTCAGTGATTGGGCAGTGACTGAGTTGCAGTGCAGCAGTTAGCAGTGGCAGTGCTATGGGCAACATGATGCTACAATTTGAGAGGGAGCTGCAGTACAGATGTGGTAGTGACTGTGGCAGAGTCATGGGTAGCAATATAGAGAGCAACAACAGCGCAGTGATGGAGGGCAGCAGGCTAAGCATCAGCGCGAGGACCGATGCCAAAGATCAGGGCAATACTTCGGTGTGGATGTATTGTTAGAGCACACTCCTCGCTAAGAGGGAGTGTTGAAATTTTGGGGTAGCATTGGATGTGCTCTAGCTCTGAAAGTTTGTGGAGGAGCTGGAGTACATGAGATCTCCAAGACCCAGAAAGCGTTTGGAGAAATTCCATCCGGTTTGATAGTTATTCAAATATTAATCTTTTTAATTAAGGACCCTAAGTCTAACTTAGGAAAATTAAAAGATTAAAGTGAATTAAATTAAACATGTGATGAGAATGTTCTAAGTGACGTGGATCATGCAGCTTCTAATCTTAGCCATTATTTAGAGATTAGATCACGGCCGTTGGTTTGCCAATGAGAAAAGTATAAGAGAAGGGCTTGGGGTCAGTTGGAGAATACATACATTGGCAGAGCACTAAAGATAAGTTGAAATTCTAGGGCGTCGTTTGCTAAGAATTTCAGAGAGAGTTTGCAGTGCAACGAGGGGCAGTATTGGCGAGGGATTCTGATCCAAGGTCAAGAGTACAACAACGACAGAGAGGTAGCATATCCAGCAGCGCAGAGGGTAGCCAGTGCTACGCAGTCCAGCCAGAGCCCAGTCAGGGGCAGTGCAGAGGCAGCAGGAGCCCTTCAAGGTTGACACAAACCCAGTTAGGGTAGTGCAGGGGCAGCGTAAGTCCAGAGAGGGTGACACAGACCCTTCTAGAGCAGCACAGAGGCTGACGCAGAGGGCTGAGGAGCAACGTTGGGGTTTCTGGTGGGCTAGAAAGGGCTCGAGTTCTGTAAATCCCGTTTGAGGGTGTGAATCAACCATATTTTCTGTCTCCGAGTGAAAGAGGTATTGTTGCCGTGATTTTCTCTATAGGGTCAACCATGTCTGGTGGCCAGAAATTGTTGTATTTAGATTCTGCATAATAATAAAACCCTCCAGAGCTAACTGCACCAGTTTCCCTGCATTGGGTTTTTCCGGGGACATTTGTCCAAAAAATCTGTGTCACTTTGTCATATGTGCGTTATATTCAGTAAATGATCTATATGTGTAGGCTGCTATTTGTGTTTACTTCGCTGTTTTTCTGAATATTCAGATTAATAACTTGTATAAATAATCAAGTAGGAGAAGTAAATCAATAGTTAGCAGCAGGGTTTCTTAGATTAAGAAATACTCACACCCCTGTCTCTAATGACATCATAGCCTCCCAATCTTTTAATGCTAGTGGATAACTCAATGATCCTCCACCTCATCAAGAGATGCTTTATCTTGATAGATTTGTCTAAATGCATCCTTCCTCCCTTTGAAATCTTAACATCCATGTGAGGAGGAAGTTTGCATGAAGGCCCACCATTGAGTCACTCATTGTTGTAGTAATTGGGATTCAATGCGTGAGCCAAACAATGCAAAGGTGTGCAATTCTTGTCCCACCTGTTGACATGAATATCACGTATGATGGTGAAAAAGGCCTCTGCTGATGTCTCATACTCAAGGCACTCATTCTGAAAAATAATGGTCCGCATGGTCTCAATCATGGAATCCCACCCCTCATAAACCTCTCTTAGGATGGGTTGGTCTGTGTCTACAAATCACAACAAAGCAATGACAAGGTCCATTATCTTAATAGTAAGATATACTCTCTCCCACCAACCATCATCTAACACTGTATCCTTAACCTTTTTTGAAGTTGTTTGTTTTGTCTTTTTCCAAAAATAGCAAAACTTTGAAATAACCATGGCCCCAAGAGCCGTCTTGACCTCCTTCAACCTCTTAAGCATGATGAATGAGAAGGCGAACCATGTATCTGCAATCTTCAACAATGATAGATGTATGGACCTTTTGTATATTGTGTGGGCTTTGATATGATTTTGTACAAATTGCGGATATGGTGTGCATCCTCAATATGATTTTCGATCCATGCCAAATTGAAAGCAATAGATTTAAGTGCTAAATTCAAAGAATGGACAATGCAAGGTGTCCAAAATATTTGTGGATATTTAGCTTCCACAATCATGCCAACAACCTTGTAAATGGGTGCATTATATGTAATGGTTTGCACACAAGATTCAACACCTACATCTTCAATAACTTTAATGAACAATTCAACTATTAAAATTCTGTAATTTACAGTATCACATGGTGACTTTGTACTTTCTCTTTGCAAATTTTTCATATCGTACATAGATGTCAATATTCAAAAGTCTTTTCCAAAGAAAGATGAAGAGAAACTAAATAAGAAGAAAAAAGGGTATTCAAAAAGGAAAGATGCAAAGTTCATACTATAGGTAAGTAGCCTAAAAACTGCTTGATTGTTTTCCTATAATCAAACTAAAAAGATCAGATTTTGCTCTAAAGGTCTGAAAAGGGATGATTTTTGTTGAGTTTGGGACCTTATGGTATGTTTTAATCGTAAGTCCCAGACCACGCCGCATATCTTTTTACCTCGCCCCTTTGTTATTTCTCTTATCCTAAGTTTCATTTTACCCCCTTGACTCTCATACCCCGACTCCACCTCACATCACCTGCCCCGTCCCATCTGCGTTAACAGTGGGACCTGGCCCGCATACCGCACATTGCAAGTTTTAAAAGTTAAATGCAAAGGGTTTGAGTCATAATCACCGAAGTGCGATATGCAATGCGGTAGGACCTAATCGCAATCGCAAATCACAAAGTTTACAGGACAGGCGCGAGAGGTAAATGCTAAAATCGCCGAAGTGCGATATGCGATATGGGTGGGACCCGATTGCATAGCGTGCATCGCAAGTTTCAAAAGATAAGTGCAAAGGAAAGGTTAAAAACAACGAAATGCGAAGTGTGATGTTGGCGCGGATGCGATGTGGTTCTAAGCTGAAATCTAAAGGATTTCAAGTCTGGGCTTATGTAGTTTGTACGCTGTTTTATGAAGAAATAGGCCAAAACACGGCATGAAGGACTTATGGTAGAATAAGCCCCGACAAGGAGTGAAAACAAAGGAGTTCGAGTCGGGCAAAGGGCGTTCATGCAGAACTGTTATGGTATACCAACAGAAGCAGAAAAGGCAGTAGAATACATCAGTACCATCATCAATCAATGAAAAGTGGCAAGCACTACACCAGATTTAATTACCAAACGCCAGTTTTCTGAAAAGCAGGGCCAGATGTCAGAGCCACCATTGGTTGCCTCTTCGTGACCATCACAGCCACCTCCAAGCTTATTGTTTGATCTTTCGAAGAGCCATCGAAGCGTTTGGATCCATGAAGAGCTGCCCAAAGTTAATTCTACAGGCGGTGTTTTTGTCAGAGATTTCTGTCCAGGCCTTGCATGGTCACACTTGTCTATTTTCTGCTAAATTGTAATCATTAAAAGGTTGTCGAGTAAGGTAGGGCAACCGACTTAGTCTTTAGATAAATACTGCATGCCTTAGCAGTATCAAGGGTTGGAAAATTGGACCCTGCTGAAACTTGCATTGTAAGAAGTATTGGAACACTGTAACTGTTTGAGTTGGGCATCAATAATAAGAGATTGTTCACAGGATTCTTGAGCTATGTTAATGGTGATGTTCTTTCCTCTGTCTTTTCATGCTGTGCATCAATTTCTCTGATTGCAAAACAAAAAATTTAGATCAAGATTTGCTGAGAGAGCACCTTAATTCTGTCTGTGTTTGTTATCTTAATGTTTTCCTCTGAAGTATAGATAAAGAATTCTTAACTGCTCTTTAGCTATTACTGAACTCACTGCTGTCTTTCATCTCATATTCACACTGCCAGTCAGATCCAGTCTGCATAGTTAGCTTGCCCTATGAATGCCCTTGAAAAGTTGATGCACAATTCGGCCTTTTATGACTCCATAGCCCAATGGATTAAGTTTCACAACTCTGTCTTTCCAACCACCCAATCAATAAACACAAACAACCCTCATAATTTCTATAACTAGCCTAATATCAACATTTAGAATTATCAAGCTAAATCATAAAAATAGAGAGAGCCCTCTCTGAGTCTAGGAAAGCTAGGTCCCAGACTCCAAAGTGGTTTGATGTTGTCCTTTGTCATTTGTTCTTGCCAATCTTACAAATTACAGAGTGATAACATCGCCCATATATTGTGCATCCTTGTATTTTCCAAGAACATCCACTGCTTTCAAGAAGACTGGTCCATTCAAGGAAGACACCATGAAGTTGATGAGTGGATTGCATGCTACATTTGTCCACCCATCAGAAACATTACTAACCCTAAAAGATGGCCATGTTGATTTAATAGACTCTAGGATTTTATCCACCTCCTTCTTTGCCTTAACCAACAATGTGGTTCTAAGCTTCTCTAAACGAGGCACATATATTGCTAGAGCGCCTTGAGCTAGAGATTGACACATCTCAATAAACAAAGGTTATCGTATAACATTGAATGAAATAAAGTTGAGATAGGAAAAAAACCCAGTGGTAAGATCCATCTCTTTTTGCTTCTCTTACTGAAATATCTTGTCCGTTGGACCAAATGCCCTCTTTTTTGTTTCTTGAATTGCACTCCCATGGAACTCCCCAATGGATAATTGGTTTTCCTCAAGAATGGAAGAGGATCCTCATTCTCAGTTTCTTTAGATGATACGACCACCATTGCCACACCAACATTGGCCTCTTTTTCTATTTCTTTTCATTTGGATGCATTCACCCTTGGACATGCTCCAAGTCCACAAAATGTGCCTAACAAATGCCCTTTCGCTTAGAAGTAGGTGCTCTTGAATTGATGGTTGCAAAAATTTATTGATTTGTGTAGCTTGGGAGGTACTCCCACACCCTAGGGTACAGGGTTTGGGAGAAGCTGACCCACATGGGCTTTGTGGGCAAGTGTACCCAAGTTGTGGGTTTTGCACCCAAAGTTGTGGAAGCGAAACCAAGAGGAGAATTTGATGGTTTGTTCTTTGAGGGAATTTGGGGCACTCTTAAGGAGCTAAGGGGCACCTAAGGCATCAATGAGGTGGCGTTGGAACAACGAAAATAATTTTATCTCTTGAGTTATATATATTTGAGCTACAAACTCAAGTTGACTTAGTTGAAGTAGTATCTCTTGTGGGCTAAAAAACTCCACCAAGATTGATATAAGAAGAGATGAAGTTAGTTCGTTGAAGAGCACCATCCACAAGTGCATTCATCATAAGAAAACAAGTCTAGGAGCCGTTGACCTCAGAAGACGAGCTGGATAGGCGAGAAGGATGTGTTATGTTCTGGTTTTGTCTCAATTTCTTGTTAAGATTGAAGGAGGAGAGTTGGTCGAAGTCCTGCATATTATTCTGTGTAGGTTTCGCTATTTGACAAGTTGATTTGTGGCTATATGATCTTTGTTTTGGAGTGAGTTTCTTCATGTGTTGAGTGTGGGCAGGAGCCCTAATTTTTGTGATGAAAGAAGGCCTCAAGGTTGGGTAATAGGACCAAAATAAGGGACAAGTTCCCTAGTACTTTATGTAGAAGGATACCTTAGGCCGAGAACGCAATAGGGGTCGCAAACCTGTATTGGAGGTCAAATTTGTTGATTTGGGGTACTCTGTCTCAAAATGTTAAAATTGGACAACTAGGTCCAAACTCCATGTTGTGATGCTCAGATGAAGATACCAATATTTTTATTGGGTTTCTCTTTCGGAGAGGTGTAAGATCGATCTAAAATTGATCTTAATCTGATGAGCAGAACATTTATTTTGAATTTATTTTTAATAATTTCAAATATGTGCAGGTTGGCCTTAAGGTTTTACACCCCCAGCAGATGTGTCACACACCTCAGTGATTGATATAAATAGAGTCAACGTTGGAGGACTTTTTCACTCATCTCATTCTCACACATCATCTCCTCTTCTGATTTAGTACGAGCTCCTTAGAAGCAGTTTTGGTTCACACGTGGGAAGAAGGACAAATTTATTGCAGCTAGGGTTTCCACACAAGTTTGACCAGCGTTGACTTTGGTCAACGCATGGTCCAAAGAGGCTGAAAATTGGTGGAGACTTCGATTTTGGAAGGTTGTACACATTGGCACAAGAATCGAGGTCAAAAGGTTGACTGAAGACCTAGCTGTGTTGACTTTCTTGCTGCTATCCTGCATTGAATTTTCTGGACAACGTTGACTTTTCTGGGGTTGACTTTGAGTTGATCGTGTGGCTGTTTTGAGGGCTGTTGTGACACATGCTGGGTTGGCTGACCAAGGAAACTTTGCTGGTTGAAGCATCCTGTTGACTGCCGTAACGCACCACCACTTTTTTCTGTTTCTGGTTTGTCTTTTGTAGATCCTCTGGTATGCTCTATCAACATTTTACTTGATTGTTTATGTGATTGCTGTAGTGAAAAGTAAAGTTGCATCAAGCATAGAACATCTACATAAATTTACATGGTATCAGAGCTGAGGTGAAGACAAGCCCTATTTGTAGCAATCACCAAAGAGGATAATGGGTTCCACAAACTATGGCTTCAAGGAGGATGACAAATTGACTAGGAAGGATGACTTCCATGCTTGGAAGATGATATTGGATCTCAAATTGGAAGACCAAGATGTCATGGACTATGTGCAGGGTAAAATCCAAGAATCTCCATCCACTGCTACTGCTGCTGCCAAAACAAAGTACAAGAAGGGGGAGATCAAAGCAAAGTTGATGATCAGTGAATCCATTCATAAAAGCTTGGTGGCCTACGTCTCTGAGTTGGGCACATCCAAAGAGATGTATGATAAATTGATTCTCATGTTCAAGGCCAACAATGCGAATCAAGTACTATTCTTCAAGAATCAATTGAAGAATTTGAAGAAAGGCAGGGATGAGTCTGTCCAATCATACTTTCTGAAGCTGATTGAAATCAGGAACAATCTGCTAGCTATTGGGGAGACAATAGCTGATCGAGAGATGGTACTCACCGCACTTGGAGGGCTCTCATTTGAATGGCATGTGTTCAACACTACCATTCTAAATAATAATGTGATACCTGACTTTGACGAAGTACTGTCAAGATGCGTTCAAGAAGAATCAAGAATGAAGGAGTATGGAAATGAAGGAAATGCTACATACGCTGCTCATTCTAGAAAGAAGAACTCTGGTGGTCCGAAGAATAAGGGAAAAGCAGGGGCCCAAGGAAAGAAGGGCAAGTGTTTCACTTGTCATAGGCCTGGTCACTATGCTAGAGAATGTCCTTTCAAGAAGGATTCTCCCGATGGTGATGATAACAATAACAACTGGAGGAATGGCAATCAAAGGAACACCAGGTCCAAGAGAAAGAGGAAGACTCCCTCCGGCGGAAATGATCAACCTTTTAAAAGGTCAAGAAACTCCAGGTGTGAGGAATCACATGTTGTTGATAAAAGAAATGAATACATTCTTGTATTTGCCCTCTCTGTTGCGTCCCCACCCGACACTATGGATGTCTGGTTGATAGATAGTGGTGCCTCAAGGCATATCATTGGGTTCAAGGAAGCACTTTCTGATATGGTTGAGAAGGATACTAATCTGGAAATTATCCTTGGAGATAATGCCACATATCCCGTGAAAGGGACAGGGACTGTGACCCTCCACTTGTCTTAAGGTCAAGTCCTCCACTTGCAGGATGTACTCTATGTACCAAATTTGAAGAAGAACCTTGTGTCTATATCGGCCATGGAAGACAAAGGTTTCAATGTGGCATTCACTGATGGAAAGGTGCTCATGTGGAAGAAGAGCTTCAAGGAAGCTATCTCGATTGGGTTTAGAGTTGATACACTCTACCATGTTGGAGGAAGTCCGTTGGGAGCAATGACATGTGATACTATCCGACAGACTGAACTATGGCATCGAAGGTTTGGACACCTTCACTACAAAGCCCTTCCCGAAGCAAGGAAGGTGGTGACAAGGATGCTCGAGTTTTCAAATAATCATGAAGGTGTATGTAAGGGTTGTGCCGAAGGAAAGCATACATTGGGACCTTTCCCCTCAAGTGTCACAAAGACATCTGATGTTTTGCAATTGATCCATTCTGATCTATCTGGTATGCTGCCCGTGACATCCTTGGGAGGATGTTCATATTATATGATGTTCATAGATGACTTCTCTCGCAAAACCTTGATATACTTCTTAAAGAAGAAGGATGAGGCTTTCATGTGGTTCCGTACCTTCAAAGCCTTGGTGGAAAATATGACAGGGAAGAAGATCAAGGTTTTGATAACTAATAATGGCATTGAATATGAGACAAACGAGTTCAAGGACTTTTACAGAGAAGTTGCATTAAGAGGGAGACCAAAACTATCTATACTCTCGAGCAAAATGGTGTCGCTGAATGAAAGGACAGGACCATTGTGAAAGCTGCCCGTGCCATGCTATGTGACCAAGGTATTCGGAAGTTTCTGTGGGGAGAAGCTGCGAACACTGTTGTGTACATACAAAACTGATGCCCACATTCCGCTCTAGAATCCAAAACTCTCGAAGAGGTTTTCTTTGGTAAGAAACTTGACGTCTCACATTTTAGAGTTTTTGGATGTCCTGTTTACTTTCATGTGCCGAAAGAAAAGAGGAGTAAGTTGGATGCTTCTGGGAAGAAAAGAATGTTTGTGGGCTATAGTGAAACTTTGAAGGCCTATAGAGTCTATGTGCCTGGTCAAAGGGAAGTGGAGATATGCCACGATGTCACCTTTGACGAATATACTTCCTTGAGGAAAGTAGTCAATCTTCCAAGATCTGAGGAAGATCATGAAGTAAGGCCTGGAAATCAAGAGGAACCAAAGGATGAAATGATGCCTGATGTTGAAGGACCAATGGACCCGATTGATCCACCTCCTTCACTGGGAAAGAAACCATCATGGCTCCACCTCCTTCACTGGGAAAGAGACCATCATGGCTCCGGGACACTCTCGAGGATGCTGAGGGACATGCGGCCCCAAGGGGGACATTCCGTGAAAGCAAGAAGCCGAGTAGATACCAAGGGTATCTAGTAGCCATGAGTACTATTGTACAATCCTAGCTTGGATCTTTTGAGGAAGCCATAAAGCATCAAGTCTGGAAGGATGCTATGCACGAAGAGTATGAGTCCATAATGAAGAATGATGTCTGGGATGTGGTTCCAAGACCGAAGGACAAAGCAATTGTCACCTTGAAATAGCTCTACAAGATCAAGCATGGATTTGATAGAAGTGCTGAAAAGTTCAAGGCAAGATTTGTTGCCCGTGGCTTCTCTCAAAAGGAAGGCATAGATTATGATGACATACTTGCACCTGTGGCCCGATATACCACCATTCGATCTATTATAGCCCTTGTTGCTACGCAAGGATGGAATCTTCATTAAATGGATGTGAAGACTGCATTTTTGCATGGTGCGATAAAGGAAGAGGTATATGTGGAACAACCTCTGGGGTTCGAAGTCCAGGATCGGGACACCCATGTCTGCAGGTTGAAGAAAGCCCTCTATGGGCTGAAGCAAGCACCCAGAGCTTGGTACGAGAGGATAGATAGCTACTTGATGAAGCTGGGCTTCACTCGAAGTAATGCTGATCCGAACCTTTACTTCAAGGTTGTCAAGGGAAAGCCTCTCATCCTGGTGCTGTATGTGGATGACCTCTTCCTGACAGGTGCTGACCCTCTCATTCTTCAGTGCAAGAGGGATCTCACTGCTGAGTTCGAGATGAAGGACCTAGGACTGATGCACTACTTCCTAGGCCTGGAGGTCTGGCAGAGACCTGGTGAGATTTTCCTTTCTTAAGGAAAATACATTGTGAAGCTTTTGGAAAGATTTGGTATGGTGGACTGCAAGTCCGTGTCAACACCAATGGAACTCAACTTCAAGAAGTTGAGTGGCAGCGCTGCTGGGCCCGTATTGTCAAATCCTACTGAGTATCGTCAACTCGTAGGGGCCCTGATGTTCTTAGTGAACACTCGTCCAGATATATGTTTTGCAGTGAACACTTTGAGTCAACAGATGGTTGAACCTCATCACTTTCACTGGGTTGGTGCCAGGAATCTTCTGAGATACCTTCGAGGCACGATAAACCATGGGCTGAGATACACTGCCAGGAGCATGACACTCCTTGGATATACTGATGCCGATTGGGCTGGCAGTGTGGTGGATCGTAAGAGCACATCGGGATGCTGCTTCAATCTTGGTTCTGCTTCGATCTCATGGATGAGCAGGAAGCAGAAGTCGGTGACTTTGAGCACCGCGGAGGCCGAATACATTGCTGCAAGTATGGCCTGTTGTGAAGCAGTTTGGTTGCATAAGCTCTTTAGTGAGCTATTTGGACATGTGCTAGATACCACTGTGATACTCTGTGATAACCAGAGTGGGATTCGTATGACTGAGAATCCTGTGTTCCACGACCGATCCAAGCATATTGATATCAGGTACCACTTTATCAGGGATATGGTACAGCGAGGCGCCGTAAGGCTCGATCATATAGGAACTGATGAGCAGGTCGCGGATATTCTCACTAAGCCCCTGGGGAAGGTCAAGTTCCTAACCTTGCGTGAGAATCTTGGTGTCGTGGAAAGACCCTATGATGTGGGTCCTGTTGGACGATGAGCTCTGGGAGCTCTGGGGGGCTTTGGGGATAGCTTCTCGGAGGCATAAACAGCACGAGGGCTAGGCTTGCCGAACCTTGTTGGTGTGCTAGGCCCCATATTGATTATTGAGTTGGTTCACCTCTCCTTATCTGTGCCCCATATGCATCCTACCCATTGAGTTCAAGGCTCATGGGAAGTAACTCTAATTTGTCCAGTGAGGTGGGAAAATCTAGAGACTAGTAGCAAAGACTGATGGATGCATCAAAGATTGTCATACTCTCTATCTAGGATGGCACGGTCCAGCCACTTGATCTGGGATCAAGTCTAGTGAGGTTTCGGACCTCCTACTGACTTCAGATAAGATAAACCAACTTCGGGTTCATATGAGACTCTTTGTGAGTCCTATAGAGGTTTCGGACCTGCAGGTACGAATCCTTAACAGAGGAATGATGTCTTTTGTGACTAACCCTTACGTTACCGGAAATAAAGGAAGACTGGTAAGCCAAGTTACGGTGCAGGATGATGCACGATATTTGATTACCTGGTGGATGGGTTCTCTCTAGTTGAGAGGGAGTGTTAAAATTGGACAACTAGGTCCAAAATCCATGTTGTGATGCTCAGATGAAGATACCAATATTTTTATTGGGTTCCTCTTTCAGAGAGGTGTAAGATTGATCTAAAATTGATCTTAATCCGATGAGCAGAACATTTATTTTGAATTTATTTTTAATAATTTCAAATATGTGCACGTCGGCCTTAAGTTTTACACCCCCAGCAGATGTGTCACACACCTCAGTGATTGATATAAATAGAGTCAACGTTGGAGGAATTTTTCACTCATCTCATCCTCACACATCATCTCCTCTTCTGATTTAGTACGAGCTCCTTGGAAGCAGTTTCGGTTCACACGTGGGAAGAAGGACGAATTTACTGCAGCTAGGGTTTCCACACAAGTTTGACCAGCATTGACTTTGGTCAATGCATGGTCCAAAGAGGCTGAAAATTGGTGGAGACTTCGATTTTGGAAGGCCGTACACATTGGCACAAGAATCGAGGTCAAAAGGTTGATCGAAGACTGAGTTGCGTTGACTTTCTTGCTGCTGTCTTGCGTTGACTTTTTTTGGATAGTGTTGACTTTTCTGGGGTTGACTTTGAGTTGACCGTGTGGCTGTTTTGAGGACTGTTGTAACACATGCTAAGTTGGCTGACCAAGGAGACTTTGCTGGTTGAAGCATCTTGTTGACCGTCGTAACGCACCACCACATTTTTCTGTTTCTGGTTTGTCTTCTGTAGATCCTCTAGTATGTCCTATTAGCATTTTACTTGATTGTTTATGTGATTGCTGTAGTGAAAAGTAAAGTTGCATCAAGCATAGAACATCTACATAAATTTACACAAAATTTGTGGAGAGGCTTAGACACATGTATTCTAGATAACTGTGAAATCGTTTGGTGAAATTCCACTCGGATTGTATTCTATAGAAAGATTTAATTATTTTTAAAGGGACCCTAAGTCTAAATAAAATAATTAAAGTATATTAATAGAATATGAGTGATAATGATCTAGAAGAAATAGATCAAGTCAAAAGTTAATCTTAGTCGCTGATTAGAGATCTAATCTAGGCTGTTGAAGTCTCAACGAGAAGACTATAAGATTGGCTTGAAGGGTCATTTGGAAAAAACACATTTGGAGACACAGAGGATCTAGAGATCGATTTTTTCAGACGGAGCAAGTGCTTAGACGAAAATCAGATCTAAGTGATTCTTGATTGCAGTGAGGGGCAGAAGTTCCGGTTGGAAGGTTTTCTAAGCTAGAGAGTACATAGCAGTAGAGACAGAGAGAGCCACAGCATCAGTGCAAAGCCAGTGAAATAGTGCGTACGTAGTCACTGCACAGAGCTAGAGGGAAAGACGTTTTCCTGCTGAGGAGATAGCTCAGAGCCAGTGTCAGATCCCGAAGAGATTTTCTGGAGGCTAGAGGGCTTCAGTTTCCAGCCAGCAGTGAGACCAACACATAGGCAGAAGAGCAGCCGTAGTTGTGATGCAGAGACTGCGTGGGTGACGCAGACACTGCACAGATGCAGTGCAGGGCAGTCAAGTTTTGGTGCAAATCAATGCCAGGTTCCTGTGGAGGAGTGAGGTTTGTCTCACAAGATATCTTTTGTCAGTTTATTTGCATGATTTCACTGTTAAGTAAATAGCAAATAGAAGACTTTCCATCAATTGCTGCAGTAGGATTCCCGAGTTGACGGAATTTTCACAAAACTGTGGTAGCCACAGGAGATAAGGGGTTTGAGCATGTAATGGGAGCAATAAGCTAGTACAAGGGCCGAGAATTTTAGAGGCTGGATTGAACATAACAGAGGAGGACAACAAGGTATGTTTGTATTATTTTTATGTTGATGAACGCTAAGGTGGATAGGTCTGTTCATGGGCATTGAACAACAAACTAGTAGCCCTAAGTTACAGTGACGATCCATTGTTGTGTGGGCTGCTAGGAAGAGCCCTAGTTTAGTACAATTTGAGGAGCCAAATTGCAGAAGAGTGGGCTGTGGATCAAGCCCTAGGTAAGTCAATTTGTGGACTGTGTGAGGGAAAAATTGTATGCCCTAAGGATTGGCTTTTGGAGGAGCAAAAGAGCAGTCAAGTAGGGCTGGTTATTGTGCCCTAGTTCAGTGGGTTGCAGGAGGACAACTTCAGTGATAAGAGCTAGGTGTGCCTTGTTGCTGCACAAACTAGCAGGCCTAGTGGATGGGCAAAAGCTAGAGGGCACAACAACACCTGGGATAGAGGCCCACTGTCACCACAACCTAAGTCCCCTTCTCTTCTTGGATTTTCACCAACGGGAGGAGTCCCATTAGTACTCACTTATGATAGATGTGTATCTATGATAGGTTTGAAGTGAGGGAAGGTGGCTCATTTAATGGAAGGGTTAAAAAAAAAGGTATGAGCTTTGGGAGAAGCTAATAAGACCTTCCGCAAAAAACCCCTTGGAAAAGAGACTACACGAGACTTAGGGTTGAGATATATGACGAGATATGAGTTCATCGAAGGTCAAGGTAGACGAGAAAAGGCAGTGTAAGGTTTAATTCAACAAGTACTAAAGCACACACCTTCAAAGAATTCCCAATTTGAAGGATTAGCTTCTAGGGTTCCCTCTTGATATAGTGGCTTGGGCATAAAATATATGGAGAATCCACCATGAGAATCCTACCAAAACTTGAGAATCCGTAGAGGAAACACGAAGGAAGAATCTTATCCAAACTAAATTCAAATTGCCTCCCTCAAAGGGATTTCGCACTAAGCCCTAGAGAGGCCTCCTTATCCTTAAAGGGATGAGGGATAAAGGTGAAAAGAGAGATGATTTTTTAAGTTAAAGGTTATCACCAAGGAAGTTTGACCATTTCTTAGATCTTTGGTAGATTTGGAGTCATGAATGATCTCAATGTGGGCAATTTGCTATTCAAGGAGATCTAAAGAGAGAGGTTTTCGCTACCTTGTTAATGGAGTTTTAAGGATGCAATGCAACCATCCCCTAGGAAAATTCATTCATTCAATATCTAGATGAGTAACACATGCAAAATTCCCAATAGTTATCAAATTAAAACAATTCTTCAATAATTAGGGCACACTTATAACCATGAGACTTTATTCCATGCATTAGACATTTGCAAATTCAGAAATTTATCATAAAGAGCGCTTACAAGATAATGAAGAGTATATCCATACACAACAATGCCATTAAGAAGCTCCAAAAATAAGACAAGATTATCCACACATCAAAATTCATCCAAAAGCTCCAAAACACTCCACAAATTGCAGGTCCAAATTCTTTTCACTAGGCCGAAAATCCAATGATGACGGTTTTAGGTGAGAATAGGTCTCACCTATTTATACAAGTCAGAAGAGTTCAAAATACAAAAGACAAAGCCCCCTTTTACATGCCTAATATGCTAAGTAACCCACCCATGGGTACAAGCCAACCATGATAGCTTTAAAAATTAAATTGACTCTCTCTCAAGCCCACGCATAGTTGATGTCATGCATGCGAGGTAGGCTAGAGAGGCAGTGTTGAGGCCTCGTGTGCTAAAAATGTGCAAGAGGGCCTCAAAAATCATGATGAAGAGGGTCATGCCCTCCCTATGCTGCAAAACATCTTCAAACCCCTATTTGGGCTCTGTGGGTTTTAAATGGGTTTTATGGGTCTCCAATGTTGATTTTTTGGGTAGCATCGGATGTGCTCTAGCTCCAAAATTTTGTGGAGGGGCTAGAACACACAAGATCTCCAAGACCCAGAAATCGTTTGGAGAAATTCCACCCGGAATGCAAGTTATTCAAATAATTAATTATTTTTAATGAAGCCTAAGTTAAAACTTAGGGAATTAAAATAATTAAAGTGAATTAAATTAAATATGGGTGAGAAGCTTCTAAGTGACAAGGATCAAGTCTGTTTTAATCTTAGTCGTTGATTAAATATTAGATCACGACCATTGATTTATCAATAAGAAAAGTATAAATGAAGACTTGTGGGTCAGTTGAAGATAAGCTGGGCAAATACTCAGTAACCCGAGAGAAGTCGACACTTCAAAATTTAGAATTCAATTTCAGAGGGAGAGTTGTAGGGCAGAGGAAGAGGAGCGTTTCAGCAGCAGTCAGAGCTCGAGGAAGAAGGATGCAGAACAACAAAGGGACAACACAAAGAGACAGCGCAGAGGGACAACGCGGAGGTGACGCAAAGAGACAAAGGAGAGGGACAACTCATAGGTGACGCAGAGAGACAACGCAGAGGGACAATGCAGTGGTGACGCAGTCCTCATGCAGTCTCTGTGCAGAGGATCACGTAGAGGTGACGTAGTGAAGGCCAGAGGGCCTCTCAGGTGTCAGAAATTCTCCGGAGGTCAAGGGAAAAATACCTCAGGTGTTTTCTTGGATATTTCTCAGTTATTCCTTGTAAAGAAATTACTATTGAAGATAATATATAAATCCTCATCTGCTGCACCGATTTTCCCGCATTGGGTTTTTCTGGGGACAATTGTCTAAAAATAACTGTCGATGTGATTGATTCTTGTGCTTATATTTCATTGTTCTTTTCTCTATGTTGTTGTGTGATAACTGTAGCATAATTTATTTCGATATTTACTGAAATTTTTTGTAAATAACTTATTGTGGAAAATAAGTAGGAGAAATAAATCGGTAATTGTAGCAGAATTTCAGATTTGAAATTTTCACATGGTATCAGAGCAGAGATCGGGTAAGAGGGTTGGAGATTTTGCAATGGAACGAAGTCTTGATGCTGCTGGAGCAACAACTCGAAAGGGTTCACACAGTTCTCTTGAGAAAGAGAAAAGCATGAGAGAAAGGATGGATCATGACATCTCTGTATTGGCTTCCAGATTGGAAGAAAAATTCGCTTGCGTGTCAAGCTCTGCTTCCTCAGAGGTTTGGTATATTGATAGTGGAGCTTTTGCACATATGACGGATACGAGATTCGAGCTATTAAGAAGAACAAATGAACTTCAAGATCACCATGGGAAATAAGGCGAAATGTACCCTTGTTGGAAGAGGTACTGTAGTTTTTCAAATTGAAGTAGGAGACTGACTTCAGGGTACCAATGTACTACATGTGCCTGGTTTGGGGGTGAACTTTCTTTCTGTATCTCAGCTACAAAACAAGGGTTATGAAGTATACTTCATTTCCAAAAGAGTATCTGTCAAACACCCAAGTTGGAAGAAGAAAGCACAAATTGGAGTCAGGAGCAACAAATTGTATAAACTACAGCTTTAATCTCCAATGGTACTGATAGGCCGCAGTGGTGAGAAATGAATGAGCTATGACACAAAAGGATGGGGCACTTACACCATGGGGCTCTGAGAATTCTCAGAAAGACCATCATAGGAGTTCCAGATTTGAGCACCAAACGAGATGATGTGTGCAGAGGATGCGTACTAGGCAAGTATGCCAAAGCAACTTACCCCAGGAGCAACAATAGGGCTAAGAGTGTGTTGGGATTAATACACTCAAACTTCTGCGGGCCAATGTCCACCAGAGCTCTTAGTGGTGCCAAATATTTCGTCACCTTCATTGATGACCATTCCAAGAAAACGTGGATCTACTTTCTAAAGACCAAGGATGAGGTTTTTGATTGATTCAAAGAGTTTAAGGCTCTGGTTGAGAATTTGACAAGAAAGAGGATAAAGATATTGCGGTTAGATAATGGTGGAGAATATGTTGATAAAGGCTTCATTGGGTTCTGCGGAAGGGAAGGCATTAAAAGAGAGTGGACTGCTCCATATAATCTGGAGCAAAATGGAATTGCAGAGAGAAAGAATAGAACTATTGTTGAAGCAGCGAGGGAAATGCTGTATGATCAAGATATACCCAAATTTCTATGGGCGGAAGCATGCAGTAAAACTGTGTATGTTCAGAACAGGGTTCCTCACCAGGCACTAGGTAAGGTTACACCAGAGAGTGTCTTCACTGGCAGGACGCCAGAGGTGAGTCATTTCTGGGTCTTTGGTAGTTTGGCATACTGCCATATACCCGAAGAAAAGAGGAAGAAATTGGATCAGACTGCAGAAAAGGGATATCTGGTGGGATATAGTGAGAATGATAAGGCATATAGAATCTACATTCTTGGTAGTAGGAAGGTTGTAGTTCGACGGGATGTATAGTTCATGGAGGACAAAGCTTTTAGGAAATCCTGGGAGATGCCTTCCGAAACGCAGTTAGAGGATGATCCATTTGTCTAGCCTATTTGACTAGCGAAAACTAGCACCGGTGCTTCTCCAAGGCATAAGAATCTAGAATTATTACTTCAAGAATATTCGCAGGAGGAGTAGGTAGATCCACCCATTACCAGCTGAAGAACGAGCCGAGAATTACGACAGATTCTGAGAGACGCAGAGGATTTTGTCGGAGCTCCCAGAAATGAGAAGAGGTAGCATAGAAAACCTGACAGATACCAAGCTTTGGTGGCTCAGGTTGGAGAACCGTCTAGTTTCCAGGAGGCACCTCAACATCAGGTATGGGTAGATACAATGGTGGAAGAATACAGTTCCATTATGACCAATGATGTCTGGGAAGTGGTACCTAGGCCTCAGGACAGATCGGTTGTAGGTTCGAGATGGATCTATAGGATCAAATATGCTGCAAATGGCATCGTGGAAAAATACAAAGCCAGGTTTGTGGCTAAGGGGTATGCTCAGAAGGAAGGGATAGACTACGAAGAGACCTTCGCCCCAGTAGCCAGGTATACTTCTATCAGATTCGTGATATCCCTTGCAACGCAGATGGGGTGGGAGATTCACCAGATGGATGTCATGACTGCCTTCTTGAATGGGGTGATAGAGGAAGAAGTATATATTGAACAACCAGAGGGCTTTGAGACGGATGAGCAGAAGTCTCATGTTTGCAAGCTTAAGAAAGCCTTGTATGGACTCAAACAAGCACCTAGAGCTTGGTACGGTCAGATTGATGGTTACTTGCAGAAGATGGGATTTGTCAAGAGTGACGCAGATCCTAATCTCTACTATTTGATAGTAGGGAATGAGCTTCTAATTCTAGTATTATATGTAGATGATCTATTCCTGATAGGTTCATCTAGGCTCATCAAGGATTGCAAGGAGAACCTAGCTACAAAATTCGACATGAAGGATTTGGGATTGATGCATTATTTTCTGGGGTTGGAAGTTTGGCAGCAGAAGGGTGAGATCTTCCTTGGACAAGGGAGATATGCTACAGAAATTCTGAAGAGGTTTAGGATGCAGGGCTATAGACCCATGGCTACTCCAATGATCACTAACTGGAGGAAGATTGATGCATTTGAGGATGAAGAAGTTGATCCCACTGTGTAAAGACAAATCATAGGATCATTGATGTATATGGTTAACACAAGACCAGATATTTGTTATGCAGTCAAC
Organism: Pinus albicaulis; assembly: GCA_034641835.2. Classification (NCBI taxonomy): domain Eukaryota; kingdom Viridiplantae; phylum Streptophyta; class Pinopsida; order Pinales; family Pinaceae; genus Pinus; species Pinus albicaulis. Next base: position 400,046,256 of record CM076572.1, read on the forward strand.
ACCCTCAGTCAGTTCATGGTGGAACCAAAGAGGGCGCACTGGGCAGCAGCCGAGCATGTTCTCAGATACATATGAGGAACAATCGAGCATGGATTAAAGTACACCCAAGGCAATGACATCAGACTGCGTGGGTTCCCTGACGCAGATTGGGCTGGAAGTTTAGTAGATCGGAAAAGTACCACTGGGTACTGTTTCAACATTGGACCAGGAATGACTTCTTGGTGCAGTAAGAAACGAAAGTCCGTAGCTTTGAGCTTAGCTGAGGTGGAATATATGGCAGCGAACGCAACGTCGTGTGAAGCCATACGACTTAGGAAGCTGCTTGTGAATCTATTCAGGAGAAGGATGGAAATGACCAACATCTTATGTGATAATCAGAGTTGCATCAAGCTCTCTAAGAATCTAGTGTTTCATGATCGGTCGAAGCACATTGACATCAGGTGTCACTTTATCAGAGACTGTGTCCAACAGGGAGCAATACAATTACAGTACACTGCGACAGGAGAACAAGTAGCAAACTTCCTCACTAAGGCTCTGGGAAGAACAAAGTTTATTTATTTCAGAGAGAAGTTGGGCATGATTAGGAATCCGTTTCAGTAGCAGAGAGGGATAGATGCAGTACTTAAGAGGGAGCTATAGTACAGATGAGGTAGTGATAGTGATAGTATCATGGGCAGCAGTACAGATAGCTACAACGCAGCAGATGAGGGGCAATAGACCAAGCATAAGCAGCGTAGAGGACCAATGCCATGGATTAGGGTGATATTTCTTGTGGGAAGTATTGTTAGAGCACTTTCCTCGCTAAGAGTGAGTGTTGATTTTTTGGGTAGCATTGGATGTGCTCTAGCTCCAAAATTTTGTGGAGGGGCTAGAACACATAAGATCTCCAAGACCCAGAAATCGTTTGGAGAAATTCCACCCGGAATACAATTTAGTCAAATAATTAATTATTTTTAATGAAGCCTAAGTTAAAACTTAAGGAATTAAAATAATTAAAGTGAATTAACTTAAATATGGGTGAGAGGCTTCTAAGTGAAGAGGATCATGTCTGTTTTAATCTTAGTCGTTGATTAAAGATTAAATCACGACCGTTGATTTATCAATAGGAAAAGTATAAATGAAGACTTGTGGTTAGTTGAAGATAAGCCGGGAAAATACTCAATAACTCGAGGGAAGTCGATTCTTCAGAATTTAGAATTCGATTTCGGAGGGAGAGTTGCAGGGCAGAGGAAGAGAAGGGTTTCAGCAGCACTCAGAGCTCGAGGAAGAAGGGCGCAGAACAACAGAGGGACAACACAGAGAGATAATGCAGTGGGACAACGCAGAGGTGACGCAGAGAGACAACGCAGAGGGACAACATAGTAGTTACGTAGTTTGCATGCAATCTCTGTGCAGAGGATCACCCAGAGGTGATGCAGTGAAGGCCAAAGGGCCTCTCAGGATATTTCCCAGTTATTCTGCCAGTCATTCCTTGTAAAGAAATGGCTACTAAAGATTAATATATAAACCCTCATCTACTGCACCGGTGTTCCTGCATTGGGTTTTTCCGGGGACAATTGTCCAAAAATAACTGTGTCGATGTGATTGATTATTGTGCTTATATTTCACTGTTCTTTTCTCTATGTAATTGTGTGATAACTGCAGTAGAATTTATTTCGATATTTATTGAAAGTTTTTGTAAATAACTTATTGTGGAAAATAAGTAGGAGAAATAAATCAGTAACTGCAATAGAATTTCAGATTTGAAATTTTCACATCCAAGTGGCTCAAGATCAAGTCAATGCTCCATCAATGAGGTCTAGGAGATGACACATGCCCTCCCATGTCTCCCTAGGAAAGACATAACCTCCTTTGGGCCTTGGAACAACTGCCAAGTGTCGGGTGCAATGTATAGTTGACTGGGGCAATGTGGTCCAAGTGCATCATCATCTTTGAATAACTGGGGTATGAGCAAGCAAACGCTGGTGTTGAAGAAGCCCATGGCATGACAATAAGTACTCTGTATGAGTGGAGGCCCATGGCTCTCAACGCTCACCCCACAAATGCCATTGTGATCCTCTGGAGGGCTTGGATCTCATATAGGGAGGCCAAGTCCAAGATGAAAATCCATTTTCAATCTTGTATAAGATCCAATGCGTCTCCTCACGTTCCAATACAATGATTCATTAGTGCAATTGGGTAAATAGGCTTGCTAATTAAGGGCAGAAACAAACACTTCATAGTGGGTTTCCCTTCTGAATTTGGGGCTTTGAACATGTATTGGTGTTACCTTCTTGGGTAGGGGAGGTTAATGAAGGACCCTATTAGGTGGTTTCAACCTCTAAGGGAATAACAGGTCCAAGGTACACCCTTCATGTGGTAGGTGTCACGTGAAATAATGATGGAACGAAGTGGGGGCAAAGGGAAGGTTCCAAGTCACATGCCATGGTACAGGGGTAACTATGATGAGGAAAGCCCACACCTTGGGTATATGAATGTAAGAGGGAGCAATCGTGATACATGAGTTACCCTGACCTTTTTTTTTCCCATCCTTCTTCATTTTCCTTTTGCCTATTTTTGATTTTTCTTCATTTTACTACTCGAGGCTCAAGGGGATGAGAGTATGATTTGCAAGATAAAACAATGGTTACCTCGTTAAAGTAGGGTAGTTCATCACCCACCAAGGGTTGGGACATTCATGGGTTCCTTAATGATGCAAGGGGCACTCATTGAGGCCCTAGGAACCAGGGTGATTGCATAATGATAGGGGGTAGAGCTCATGTTTGGGTTTTGCCCACGTGCTAGATTTTATTGTCTTGACCATCTTTTGCATTTTGTGGTACATTTCCTGTTTTATGTGGCCATATTATGCTTTTATCTTTCTTTTTCGCTGCATCAACCTTCAGGGCATCGCTCCTGGCCCGATCCAAGGTGTAGACAAGGGGAAGGGGAGGCTAACACCTTGTGGACCCAAATAAGGAAAATGTGAAAAGGGCTTGTAATAAACGAAGGGAAGTGAGATATATGGTATCAGGAAGCGAGGCCAGGCAACCAAAATCAGGGTTTCCCATGTAGTGCCACTCCTAAAGCTAATAACCAATAAAGGAGATCCCACTAGACTAGGATTCAGGATTAACCCCCCTAGTTAAGGTAATGGAACAAGAGTACAGTCAAAACCATTCCTTCTTCCAAATCACCCAATAATCCATGCCCAAGTGTGCTCAAGAAAAACAAGCATAAACACTTAATTACATAATGAAAAATCATACCTTTGGGATTGGAGGGCCCACCTTCAAACATATGATCATGACAGATGAGTGAGGGTACACAATGGCTAGCTCAGGCGACGGAGAAAGTAGCACATCAAAGCTATTAGGTGGCTGGCAAGGGGCTACTAGTTGCTAGCTGAAGACAAATCTAGGCGAAAATTTCTCCCATAGAGTCACTCATTGGTGGTGGGTAACATTCCCTAAGTATGGTCTTCTTTGGAGCAACAAAGAGGCAAGAAGAGGGCAATTGTGAAGTCCCTATGTGCTCATGTCTTTGAGAAGCTAAGGAACAACTAGTGGGCATACTTGTACGAGCCAAAGTTCAGTCACTCTTAGAGCAGCAGGAGGGTTGATAGTGGTAGATTGTTGAGTTGGAGATGCAAGCTTTTTGAGTGGAAAAAGTTGCCATTAGAGGAAATTTTAGTCTAAAAGTGGCCTCCTAAGGAAAAATCAAGAAATTAATAAAAAATGTCATGTAAGCAATTTTTTAATTTTAATTTACTTTTATCTATGTTCCACAATATTTATTAGCACGAGATTCAATAAACTTTTTTAGTATATTATTTCTAATTTTTTACTTTTATCGAAATCCCTCAATATATGGCACTTTTATTAAAGTCACTGTCTATATATATTTTATATTTAAATATAACTATCTATATTTATATTTTATATTTAATTGTGTATATATAGTTTATATTTAACTATTTTTTGATGTTTTTTTTTTAACGATATTGTCTATTGAAGCCACAATTTCACCCGAAATATATTTTTTTGGTCGGAATCCAGTGATTTTTCCTTTCTAGAATACATTTTTTAACTATTTAATTATTTTATATTTAACTTTTTTTTTTTAATTATTTAACTATTTTATGTTTAATTATATTTAACTATTTAACTATATATTTTATATTTTTGGCTGGAATGTGGTAATTTGTCCTTTTGGGAATACATTTTTTAACTATTTTATATTTAATTATATTTAACTATTTAACTATTTTATATTTAAGTATATATTTTATATTTTTGGCTGGAATATGGTAATTTGTCCTTTTTGGAATACGTTTTTTAAGTATTTTATATTTAACTATATATAACTATCTTATATTTAACTATATATTTTATATTTTTGGCCGGAATCCGGTAATTTGTCCTTTCTGAATACATTTTTTAAAGTATTTAACTATATTTTTATTTTTAAGGATTTAATAAATTTATATTTTACATTTTATATTTAACTACTTTTTAATTATTTAACTATTTTATATTTAACTATAATTGTATTTTATTTTCAATTATTTAACTATTTTACATTTAACTATAACTGTCTATATTTATATTTTATATTTAACTATATATATATATATATATATATATATATATATATATATATATATTTAACTATTCTTTTGGTGTTTTTTTGGCCATGGTTATTAATGTCAAATGGGCCCATATTTTAATTTATATTTTTTCACTAATATCAAGATTTACATTGCATTAATAATTTTTTTAATATTCTAATTCATATGGGTAAGGTAGGTAAGTAACATTAATAAAATATTTCACGAATACCCAAAATAATAATAAAATATTTCACGGATACCAAAATTAAACAATTTAAAATTATTTAGGACATGTACCTCTTTTTAAATCTAAAATATTTTGATTGGTTTACATATTATGACATGGAAATTACGTGAAAATTTCATGGGCACTTTTAGGCTGAAATTTCCTCTAATGAGTGATTAACAGGAGAGGAGGCAAGTACCCACTAGAAGTGTCAAAGTTACGTGGAATGAAAGGAATGTGGATGTGCACCATCAACAAGTCAAGCATACTTTGTTTAGGGACAGATAGGTCATCATAGTTGTTGATACCAAGCCCTAGTTGTCTTGTACCAAGGCTGATTGTAAGGGCCTTGATCCTTGGTATGAGAGCCCTAATATTGTTGTATTAAACTTTGTAATATAACGAGTTGTGGGTTAAAAAATTTTCACGTGCATGAGATTGATTCATTGCTATATGTTTTCCACTGTGTAAAGTGTTTGTGTTGTGGCATTTGAGTGTGTTTGTGTTCATGATCTTAGAATCAAACCTAATTCTTGAGTGCCGTGGAAAAATCAACATCTTATCAAAGCTACTTTGAAGGGCTAGTGAATCAGAGCGTGCACAACGTACAACTCAAGGGGGAGTTGGTTCCATTGTTGTTAAAGGGCTAATAGTAATGGCAAAGTTGTCAGTTGGTCTGTGATTTGATGATAGGTTTGATTGGTTGTCCAACTATAGTCCTTGGAAGGAAAGGATCAAGTTGGTCTGGATGGTGAACAAGATCTATGATTTTGCTGAAAAGGAGATCAAGAAACCAACTGACCCTAAGGAGTTGGAAGTGTATGAGGAATTAGATATGAAGGCGAAGTGATCATCCTAGATGGTGTCAAAGATCAATTGATACCTCATTTGTCTGGGAAGAACACTGCCCATGATATGTGGAAAGCTCTTCAAGATTTGTTCCAGAATAAGAACGAGAACCGACGAGAACCGACTGTTGGTATTGAAGAATAAGTTGAAGAGCACCAAGATGTTGGATGGTGAAGGAGTGGCCTTGTATCTGACGAGAATTTCTCAGGTTCGAGATGAGCTTGCTGCTATCGGTGAGACTGTTTCAGATTCTGAGTTGGTGAGGACTGCTTTGAAAGGGTTTATCGAGGAATCAAAGCCCTTCATCAAAGGGATTTCACTCGTGAGAAGCTACCAGAATGGAATAGGTTGTAGGATGACTTCATTAAGGAGAAACTGCGAGACGAGGACCTTCATAAGGAGAAGAAGACTTCTGATGATAACATGGCTCTTGAAGGGAGAATGAATGGCAAGGCAAAGAAGGACTTGAGTAAGTTGAAGTGTTAGAAGTATGGTGAATATGGTCATTATTCGACCGAGTGTCAAAGGAATAAGAAGGGAGATAATGATAAGAATAAGGGGAAGGAAGTAGCTAGTGTTGCTACATCTTTTGAGCTGGATGACCTCTCGAGAATGTTGCAGGATGAAGATTTTGCTTTGATTTCTCATTTCTTTGAGGGTGCCATCAATGAGACTACATGGTACATGGACAATGGTGTGTCGAAGCATATGACAGGTTCGCTTGATGTGTTTGAGACTCTTACTGAATCAGACTTGAAGTTGCACATGGTGGTTGGCGATAAGAGTTAGAAAGAGATCAGAGGATCAGGTGTTGTGCCATTTGGGATGGAGTCAGGTCAGTTGTTACGAGTTCGAGATGTATTGTTTGTACCGAAGCTCAAATACAACGTGTTGTCTCTCTCTGTGATCAAGGCGAAGGGGTTTAAGATGATTTTGTAGGATGGGAAAGCGAGACTCAAGCCCAAATGCTCTAACTCTGCTGGAGTTGTCATTGGAGTTAGGGAGCATGGTCTATATTGGCTGATGGGAAAGCCTATAGATCACGAGCAGAATCCAGAAGCAGATGCAGGATCTTGAGGCTTAGAGGGAGCCAAGTTCTAGTGGGAGTATGCAGGTTTAGAGGGAGAATCCACAACCCAAGAAGAGTGCGTGGTCAGTGGAGAGTAAGGGGACTTCTACAACTGGCAAGAAGGAACCTTGGGATAGCATGGAGGCCTATCAAGAAAGGAAGAAGAAGCAAGAAGCTTCTGGTGGTAGAGACACTATCGAGATGAGTGTGGTTCATTCTACAGGGCATGCTGCAGTGGTGAACGCCAAAAATTGGGCTAGTGGCGCCAGTGACGATGATGACAAGATATTTTCGAGTGGTGGAAGTACTGTCCTTGCTAAGAGGGGGTGTTGATTTGTGTAGCTTGGGAGGTACTCCCACACCCTAGGGTACAAGGTTTGGGAGAAGTTGACCCACATGGGCTTTGTGGGCAAGTGTATCCAAGCTTTGGGTTTTGCACCCAAAGTTGTGGATGCGAACCAAGAGGAGAATTTGATGGTTTGTTCATTGAGGGCATGTGGGCCCCCCTTAAGGAGCGAAGGGGAACCTAAGGTATAAATGAGGTGGCGTTGGAACAAAGAAAATAATTTTATCTCTCGAGTTATCTATGTTTGAGCTACAAACTCAAGTCGGCTTAATTAAAGTCGTGTCTCTTGTGAGCTAAAAGACTCCTCCAAGATTGATATAAGAAGAGATGAAGTTAGTTCGTTGAAGAGCACCATCCACAAGTCTATTCATCATAAGAAAACAAGCCTAGTGGTCGCTGACCTCAGAAGACGAGCTGGATAGGAGAGAAGGACGTGTTATGTTCTGTTTTTGTCTCAAGTTCTAGTTCATATTGAAGGAGGAGTGTTGCCCAAAGTCCTGTGTATTATTTTGTGTATGGTTTAGTTGTTTGGCAAGTTGATTTGTGGCTATATGATCTGCATTTTGGAGTGAGTTTCTTCTGGTGTTTAGTGTGGGCAGGAGCCCTAATTTCTGTGATGAAAGAAGGCCGCAAGGTCTGGGAACAAGACAAAAACAAGGTGCGAGTTCTCTAGTACTTTTGTGTAGAAGGATACCCTAGGCCGAGACTGCATTAAGGGCTGCAAATTCTATGTTGAAGGCCGAATTGTTACACCCGTAGAAGATTAGGGGTTCGAGCCTGTAATGGGAGCAATAAGCTAATACAAGGGCGAGAATTTCAGAGGCTGCGCTGAACAAAACAGAGGAGGACAACAAATTATGTTTGTATTGTTTTATGTTGATGAATGCTAAGGTGGATAAGTCTGTTCATAGGCATTGAACAACAGATTAGTAGCCCTGAATTATAGTGAGGATCCATTGTTGTGTGGGTTGTTAGGAAGAGCCCTAGTTCTGTACAAGTTGAGGAGCCAAATTGCAGAAGAGTGAGCTGTGGATCTAGTCCTAGGTCAATTAGATTGTGGACTGTGTGAGGGAAAAATCGTATGCCCTAAGGATTTACTTTTGGAGGAGCAAAAGAGAAGTCAAGTAGGGCTGGTTATTGTGCCCTAGTTTAGTGGGTTGCTATTGAGATTTTGTGTATTTGGGGTAGCATCAATTGTGCTCTAGATCCCAAATTTTGTGGAGGGACTAGAGTACACTTGATCTACAAGACCCATAAATGGATTTGAGAAATTTCATCTGGTTTAGGAGATATTAAATTAATTAATTATTTTAATGTATTTCCTAAGTTAAAACTTAGGAAACTTAAATAATTAAAGTGACTTTAATTAAACATGTGATGAAATTGTCTTAAGTCACACGGATCAAGCTTTCTTTTAATCTTAGCCATTGATTAAAGATTTAATCTTGGCCGTTGATTTGTCAACGAGAAAAGTATAAAGGAAAGGCTTGGGGTCATTTGTAAAGATACACAGAGGCAGAGCACTGAAGCTAAGCTGAGACTCTAGGGCAGGGTTTTCTAAGAATATTCAGAAGTGTTTCAACTGCAGAGAGGGAAATTTAGACCAAGGGGATGATCTGATCCCATGGTCTAGAATACATAAGAGGTAGAGATCAGCTCAAGGATAGCGCAGAGGAAGGCAGCAGCAACAACAACAAGGACAACGCAATCTCTCCAAGGACAACGTGATTTTTAGCAGGGAACCCTCAAGGGTTACGCAGAGACCCTTCAGGGGTGGGCAGAGACCGTCACCTCGTTCGGGTACCCAGCCTCCTTCCGAGCGCTCGGTGTTTGGAGGACGTCTGCTGGGCCGACACAAGAGTTTTCTTGTGGCCGCAGACCGACGCAGAGGCTTTCTTGTGTGACAACGTTGTGTTTCTAGGCCCCACCCTAATGAAACGTAAATCCCGTTTGACGGTGTGGATCAGTCACTATTTTGGTCCTAGATCAGCCAGTGAGCTGTAGATCTAGCATTATCTCTGTCAGGTTTTCCAGATTTGGAACCCAGATTTGTGTATTCAGAAATATTCTTAATAATAGAACCCTCCAGCAGCTAGAGACCAGTTTTCCCACATTGGGTTTTTCTAGGGACTATTTGTCCAGAAATAATTGTGTCATTTTGTCAATGTGTTCATGTGCTTATTCTACATCTGAATTGGTAGAGATCTGTTATGTGTTTTGCTTCGATGTTAACTTGAATTTATTTAGTTAATAACTTATCTAAGTTGGAGGAGCTTAACCGGATTAACAATAATAATTTCTGCATAAGATATAAGATTCATAAATTTCTACATGGTATCAGAGAAATTGCAGATCTAGGAGGGACACTAGCTGAAGAGATTGAAGGTTCTAGCTGCAGAAAGCAGCAGAAACGCAGATTTGAAGGGACAACGCAGTTTTCAGGAGCAGATTCACATAGAGGGAAGGGTGACACTGTCCAGCGCTGTGTCCTAGCAAGCCCACGCAATTACTGCGTAGAGGCAGCTCAGAAACAATGCTGGTTTGGTCTAAAGCCAGCCAGTGTGATTCAGATCTAAATCTGTCAGATCCAGAAAAGACTGCATAAAAGCTGCAGAAATTCATAAGAGCTGGTGGGGTTAAAATTATGAAGTTTTCATATTTTTAGCCTTAGCACAAGTGACAAATATTGGGAGGAGATCAGCTTCTCAGAGAGTTTCTTGCCAAAGGAAACTTGGAATTTGATCAGAGGATCAAAGAAGAAGTTGAATCATAGTTGATTTGGTAGATTTCCAGGGAGGGAAATCAGTTGTCAGAGGGAGCAGAAGGCACCTGTTTCACCAAGGGCCTTAGATCCATTTCTCTAGCAAAGAGAAAAGGAAGTTTTGACACATTCTGAGCAGATGGATCCTCATGGACTGCGTGATCAGGATAGGCTAGATGGCCTCTCAAACTTTTCCGTTTGGAAGGCAAGGATCCTGATTGTCCTTGAGGCATACAATCTAAGAGACCATGCAGAGCAGACTCTGGCCACACTGACAGATGTGGATCTCCTTTAGAAGCATAAGGAAGCTGCTGGGCATGCCAAGCGGTTGATCATGGATAGTATCAAGGACCATATCGTACCACACATAGCTGAGAAGAAGACATCTAACGAGATGTGGAAGGCCTTGAATTCCCTATATGAGGGAAAGTCTGTCCAAAGAAAAATGTTGTTGGAGACCCAAATGAGGTCATTCATGATGACCAAAGGAGAAGACATGGAGCACTTCCTCTTCAGACTGCAGTCAATCAGAGATCAGCTGACTACAACAGGTGCAACGGTGGATGATGCTGTGATAGTCAGGACTGCCCTCAATGCAGTCACGGATGAGTGGGAAACCTTTATCCAAAGTATCTTGCGCAAGTGGACCTCCCAGATTGGGATAGCTTGTGGTCAATTTTGCGTCAAGAAGAACTTCGCAGATTCACCAAGTGGCAGCACAGCCCTGGATTAAGCAAAGGGAAGAAGGAAGATGAGGAAGATGCAGCCTCGGCATCAAAGAAGTAGCCGAAGAAGAAGAAGGATCTTTCAAAGACCAAGTGCGTCCAGTGTGGTGAATTGGGACATTTTGCCAGCCATTGTCCTTAGAAGAAAAAGGACAAGGAAGCATCCTCTTCCAAGGCAGCTATGGCAGATGATGGGCCAGAAGATGATGCAGCCATGAGTGCTCATGAACCACGGAGGTGGGGTGACATGGACATGTAGAGGAGCTACATGGAAGAGAGGCGGGATCCTTGAGCAACTCATCTCTTGGATCACATGCAAGCTACGATAGCCTTAAGACAGTAGCGGTATAAGTGGAGCAGTGGGTGCATAGATCACAGATGAGGTAGAAGCAGAGGCAGATCTGAAGGCTGGGAGGAGCAGCGCAGAGCAAAGCAGCAGCAGCAACATAGAAGCAGTAGCAGCGTAGAGGCTGATGTGACTTCAACAACGCAGTGTAGAGCTGCAGCAACACAGAAAGCTTCAGAGGGACAATGCAGTGCAGCAACAGCGTGATAGATTTTAGCACAAGGAGCTGATGTGACTTCAGTAGTGCATAGGGAGTCTGATTACGCAGGTAGAGCTGTAGCTGTGCTTTGTTCTTTAGATGCCAGCATAGATCTGTAGCCTATGGAGCTTCAGTGATAAGGATGCAGCCCATCAGACTTGTTAGCCCATCATACTTGTTTGTCAAATATTGGGCAGGAGATTTAGTTGTTTTTCTCAACAATTGAAGTTGCAGTGCAGTAGATCAGCAGTGGAAGTGCTATGAACAGCACAGATGCAGCATATTGAGAGGGAGCTGCAGTACAGAGGTTGCAGTGGTAGTGGCAGAGTCGTGGACAACAATACAGAATGGTAGCAGCAGTACAGAGTTGAGTGGAAGCAAGCCAAGCTTCAACAACACAGAACCAGTGCCCAAAATCATGTAATGCATAAGTGTGATGTATTGCTAGAGCACACCCTTGATGCTAAGAGGGAGTGTTGAGTTTTTGTGTGTTTTGGGTAGCATCAGTTGTGCTCTAGCTCCCAAATTTTGTGGAGGGACTAGAGTACACTTGATCTACAAGACCCAGAAATGGATTTGGGAAATTTCATCCGGTTTAGGAGATATTAAATCAATTAATTATTTTAATGTATTTCCTAAGCTAAAACTTAGGAAACTTAAATAATTAAAGTGACTTTAATTAAACATGTGATGAAATTGTCTTAAGTCACACGGATCAAGCTTTCTTTTAATCTTAGCCATTGATTAAAGATTTAATCTTGGCCGTTGATTTGTCAACGAGAAAAGTATAAAGGAAAGGCTTGGGGTCATTTGTAAAGATACACAGAGGCAGAGCACTGAAGCTAAGCTGAGACTCTAGGGCAGGGTTTTCTAAGAATATTCAGAAGTGTTTCAACTGCAGAGAGGGAAATTTAGACCAAGGGGATGATCTGATCCCATGGTCTAGAATACATAAGAGGTAGAGATCAGCTCAAGGATAGCGCAGAGGAAGGCAGCAGCAACAACAACAAGGACAACGCAATCTCTCCAAGGACAACGTGATTTTTAGCAGGGAACCCTCAAGGGTTACGCAGAGACCCTTCAGGGGCAGCGTAGTGACTACATCACCCAGACTAGGGTAACGCAGTCCCTTCCGGAGCAGCGTTGAGGGTTTGGAGGACGTCCACGGCTGATGCAAAGGCTTTCATGGGCTTCAGAGGCTGACGCAGAGGCTTTCAAGGACAACGTTGGGGTTTCTAGGCCCTAATCTTGGCTGAGTTCTGTAAATCCCGTTTGAGGGTGTGGATCAGTCACTATTTTGGTCCTAGATCAGCCAGTGAGCTGTAGATGTAGCATTATCTCTGTCGGGCTTCCAGATCTGGAACCCAAATTTGTGTATTTAGAAATATTCTTAATAATAGAACCCTCCAACAGCTAGAGACCAGTTTTCCCACATTGGGTTTTTCCGGGGACTATTTGTCCAGAAATAACTGTGTCACTTTGTCAATGTGTGCATGTGCTTATTCTAGATTTGAATTGGTAGAGATCTGTTATGTGTTTTGCTTCGATGTTAACTTGAATTTATTTAGTTAATAACTTATCTAAGTAGGAGGAGCTTAACCGGATTAACAATAATAATTTCTGCATAAGATATAAGATTCATAAATTTCTACAGTTGCAAGAGGACAACTTCAGGGATAAGAGAGCAGGTTGGTGCGTCCAATTTCTGGTCTTCTTTGGAGCAGCAGAGAGATAAGAAGAGGTCAATTGTGAAGTCCCTATGTGCTGGTGTCTTTGAGAAGCTAATGAGCAGCTAATGGGCAGACTTGTATGGGTCAAAGTTCAATCACTCTTAGAGCATTAGGAGACTTGATAGTGGTAGATTGTTGAGTTGGAGATGCAAGCTTTCTAAGTGGCAGAAGTTGCAGTGATTAGCAGAAGAGCAGGCAAAGTACCTGCTAGAAGTGTTCAAGGTATGTGCACTGAAAGAACTGTGGATGTGCACCATCAACAAGTAAGTCAAGTGTACTTTGTTCAGGGACAAATTGGTCATCATAATTGTTGATACCAAGCCCTAATTGTCTTGTGTTAGTGATGATTGTAAGTGCCATGATCCCTGGTATGGGAGCCCTAAGATTGTTGTATTAAAGTTTGTAATATAACGAGTTGTGGGTTAAAAAATTGTCATGTGCATGAGATTGATTCACTGCTATATGTTTTCTGCTGTGTAATGTGCTTGTGTTGTGGAATTTGAGCGTGCATTTTTGTGATCTTAGACTGAAACCTGATTCTTAAGTGCCGTAAAAAAATCAACAAAATTGCTTGTCCAAAGAACTTTGCCTCCTCCCTTTTACTTGCTCTTTGGCCCTTGATGTCTTGTAACATACTTCTACAATGGATATTTTTGTTCTTGAGCCTGCTGTCTTGCTAAAAGAATGTTTTTTCAACATTTGAAGCTATTGTTGCAGCCCCACTTCCAATAGATGGAACACTTGTAGGCCTTGATGAAATGGAAGGAGGGGGGACGTTATCAATGGGGGCATTCTTCCCCTTCCTTTGCCCTTTTCCAACTACCCTTGATTGAGTAATGATTGCTGTGATATGAATTAAAAATAGGTTGCTGTAAGCAAAAAACAAATTTCTATAGCAAGAATGCACTGTTGTACCAAAAACAAAAAAATATGGATGGCCAATTCAATTACCAACACATTGAATCTCCTCTAAAACTGGTTACTCTCCCTTTCTCGCAATCCAAATCCTCCCACAGCTAGAAAACCTTGACTGAATGAGCAAAAAATTGGGACAGAACCAAGTTTTAAGCCACGCAGGGGGGCACTTTTTTCCGAACACGTGTTTGGAAATCGTGACACAATCCTAATTCCTGACACGTGTTAGACACGAGCTTGACTCGTGTCGTGCGCACAAGACATGAGTCAAACTCATGTATAACACATATTGTGTTCGACATGAAGGATTCAAGACATGGGGGGAGGAAGGGATGTGTCAGGTAACTTAGCTTGAGATCTGCGTCCAAGCCGACTTAATAAAACAACAGAACTAGAAAAGATGTTTTAAGGCTCTGGGGTCACCCACAAAAAGTGCACCTGGGTTTGGGGATTCCAAGATGGACTAGTTGATTACTGATGGAAAGGTACCTAAGACAAGGGATTAGACAAAAAAGGCCTTATTTGTTTCAATGAGAGATTTTCAAATGTAGCAGAACTTGAGAAGTTGAGTCATTTACTTATATTTCAGTCTATACAACTTGTTTAAATGAATATCCAACACAGGGTTATGACTGAACCACTTGTAGCCATCTAGTAGTTTATATTTCACCAGGCCCTTTATTTTGTTCCAATTCTAGTCCTTCCACCAAGTAATTTGATTGTAGGCCTAACTTCGTTGAAAGAAACTTTGGGATAAGTTTGCTTGCATGTTCAAGGATTGAGCTATCATGTATTGAAAAGTGTAGTGAGAGAAGGTCTTCTTTGGTACATGCCTTGGCCAAAAATACCTCGAGTTGGCCTCAGGAGATAGAATTCAATCGTGGTGAGTTAATTTCCAGTTATGGGAATAATCATCACGAGTTCATGCCTAGAGTTGGAGCTCCAGTTAAGTGGAAGTCTTCAATAGTTTAACTACACGATTGGTTGGCAACTCGAGTTTAGAAAAGGATGAGTTGGGAACTTCAGTGATTGATTGAAGTAAGGACGAGTTGTGACTCCATTTATGATTGGAGACAGAAACAATTCGAACTCAATTAACTTGCTAGCTAGAGTCTTGAGTTCTAAATTTGAACAAGGCTCAAAATTAGCATGGATTGAATCTATAAAGCAAGGATGAAGGCGCAAGGAATTCATTGTTGTTTTGTGCACGAAGGATTGTGACAAGACACAACTCACGCGATTGTGAGAGAGAGAGCACTAGTTTGTGTGAGATTATCTTTATTTGTGAGTGCATACCATAGAGGAGCTAGTGCGTAGTATTGAGGAGGTTTCTCTGTGGCATAATTGCTCTAGGAAGTAGGAGTCGAGTCCTAAAGAATAGGAGGCCCTCTGTGCTAGTAAATAGGAGGCCTGTGCACAAGGAAATCAGGCCAGGCAGAGCACAAGGAAGTAGGAGCAGGGTCAAGGGATTGTAGAGCAGAGTCAGGCTTGTACAACAAGAGAACAAGTGTGTTCTCAAGAAGATATATTTCCTTGTAATCAATCTATTTGCTCAATCAATAAAATACTACAAACAAAGAAGCAGGTTTTCCCTGCTGGGTTTCCTGAGAAATTAAGTGTGTCAATTTGTGTGATTGTGTTTTTATCTCTGTGTTTATGTTCCGTTGCTTATCAGTAAAGAAACTCTGTATCTTGGTGAAAGTAAACTAGTTTTAGTTTTCAGTTATTCATCTAAGTAGTTGCAAAGTTTTATGGAAATTTAACATGGTATTAGAGCAAAGATCAACATAAAGACTAGCACCAAGTTGATCAGTGAGGCTAGAGCATAAATCAGCTAGGAAGGCTAGCGCTAGAGTTTGAAGAGCAGAGGAGAGAAATTCCTTGGATAACATTATGTCGTTCTTGGGGCTAAGGTCAGATCACAGTTTAGAGGGAGCCTCAAATTTCTGTGCATGGAAGGAGTGGGTATATGTGGTTTTGGAAGATAATGGGGTGATAGAGTTTGTGAAGTAAGCTCAAGTGCCATCAAGATCCCCAACAATTGGCCCAACATAACAAGTTGACACCAAGGTGAGGAGGATCATTCTTGAGGGGATCAAAGACCATATTATTCCTCATCTTTGTGAGAAGAAGACAACATATGAGATGTTTAAAGCCATCTTAGATCAATATTAGCTTTCAATGATGCTAAAAAGCTTTCTCTCGAAGAGAAGTTGAGAAGTATCCAGATGACCAAATATTAGCTCATTATCACATATCTTTCGAAGTTCACTCAGGTTTGAGATGAGCTAGGTGGTGTGGGTGTGACAATAGCAGAACAAGACCTTGTGAGTCTTGCGCTTCTGGGACTCCATAAGTCTTGGTATAGTTTCCAAGATGTAGTGAGTGGCAAAGAGAGTATTCCTAGTTGGAAATGGTTATGGAGTGATTGTGTTCAAGAAGAGATCCAGAGAAGGACGAGAGATGGTAGAGAAGCTCCAACAGAGGACGAGGAGAACTTTTCCTTGACAGGAAAAAGTATAGCCAAGGGAAAGAAGGGCCAAAGAGAGGCCAAGTCCAGTCAGAAGGGTGGAAAGAGAAAGAAGGATCTGACTAAGATGAAGTGTTTCTATTGCCATGAGTTTGGGCACTATGCCACTAAGTGTCCTAATCGGAAGAAGAATTCCGGTAAGGATCATATAGCCGCATCAACAAAGGTAGGTGCTTTTTATTCCTAGTTCGAGAAGATTTCTCATTGATTGCTTGAATGGTAAGCTAAACAGGCAACAACATATGGTATATTGATTCAAGAGCATCCTTCCACATGAATGGGAACAAGAAGTATTTTAGCCACGTGAAGGAGAAGGACATGCAGTTTCAAATCGAGCTAGGAGATGTTGGTATGTATGTAGCTAGAGGAGTCAGTTTTCAAAGGGAGTCAGGTAATCCCCTCCATCTCAGAGATGTCCTCTATGTTCTAAGCCTTAAGTAGAATCTTGTTTCGGTAGCTACCCTTGAGGACAAGGGTTATGATGTTATATTCAATAGAGGTAGGGCTTACCTCCAACACTTAGCTTCTGGATGTAAGAAGCAGATAGGTGTAAGGAAGAAGAATCTATATGTACTATAGGTTGAGATAGGTGCAACCTTGAGCAGCAAGGTGGGAAGTTCTCAGAGGAGAGAAGTGATGGTTGAGGAGAGCAGAGCTCTAAGGGAGTCCTTAGAGCAAGAGTATATTAGTGTATCTGAGAAGAAGCTACTCAAGATGGAGCCTCAGTCAGCGTCTTAGTTTGAGTCTCGACTAGTTGGTTGTTGGGCTGACTAGTAGGATGATGAGGAGCAAAGCGTGGGGTGAGTGGAGATAGCCACTCAGTTAGTGACTCCTACTATAGGGAGAGTTTGAGCCAAATGGGCAAAAGAGTTGTTTAGGGAGAATCAAAAGAGCGTTGGACCTCCCAATACGACCTTCAGCCATAGTAAGCAACCATTGAGATACACAAGGTACATGGCACTTATGATCGAGGTGATAGACTCATAGAGCATTATTGGAAAGATCAGGTCTTCAAACCATATTTTGCAGCAGGAAGTAGAGAAATCTTCTAGTTCAGAGGGAGCAACTGCAACAACGGAGAATGTGATAGCGTTGGAGACAAAGACCTAGGATTTGAGGCTTCAAACCTTGGGATGGACATGTAGAGGCTAGCACTGGAGTTGAATTTCCATATACTCGTGTGATTCAACATGGCTAAAGTTTGTAAACCCTATGGAAGACAATAGTGCTAGAATGGAGAGTCTGTATGATATGAACTTTTTGTATGTGCTAAGGAGGACTTGCTAGTGTTGATGCTAGCATGTAAATGACCTTTGTTGGAGTGGCCATCTTTGGTTGGGAGTGATTCTTAGCTAAGAGGAGTTGGTGGTTAGGGATTTTTTATGGTTTTCCTAGCTAGGGTTTGGAGAGCCTGACTCATACTAGCTTTGTGATAAAGCTGAAAATTGAAATATGTACTTGTACTTCATTTGTTTTTATATATTTATGAAGTTTTTAGCTGTCCAAAATTTGTGTACCTGCAGATTGGATTTTAAATTTATGTTATATTCTTGATTGAGTAGATTTCAACTAGCATGTGAAGCTTCTTTGGTGGGTTGACCATCTTTGGTTGGGAGTGATTCCTATTTAGGGGGAGTTGGTGGTTTAGGTTTTCTTATGATTTTCCTAGCTAGGGTTTGGAGAGCTTGAATTGCACTAGCTTTGTGATAAAGTTGAGGTATTTACTTGCACTTAATTTTTGTTTAATATATCTGATGTTTCTAGCTGTCCAGGTTTTGTGTACTTGCTGATTTGATTTTTAATTTATGTTATCTTCTTGATTGAGCAGATTTCATCCCTTGCTGTTCATGCTAACTTGACATAACATAGAGTTGAATTGGTTTAGTGATTTAACACATATCTAGAAGATAAGATTTGCATGAAAAGTAACTTGCTAACATTGAAGTACACTTGTTTGGTAAATTTTCTCTTGAGTTGCTTAGTCATTTGGTTTGAAGTGAAGTTTTTGATGTTGTAATTAAATATTTTATGTCAGCCATATTGCTGAAAGTCCACAAGGATTAGTAGATCCGGGGAAGCTCAAGTAATTGTGGTGAAATTTTATAATTGCATTGAAAACCCCATTCTCGAAATTTATACATGGTTTTAGAGCTTATTGGACTGATATTGCCTTCTTGCTGATTTGGAGGCCTGATATTTCAATTGTTGTACTTGGGAGTGGTTGCTGGGTGGTGAAACCCTAGTGTGCTTGAGATGAGCATTTGCACCTGTCAAAGGTTTGATGGGTAGAAATATTTGAAACCCTAATTGGTCATGTGGTGAGAGTGTGTTTTCACACATGCTAGGTGGTAGTTCTGTTGCATGGATGGTTCTTATGGAGCTTTTTCAATGGTTGAGATGCCTAGGGGGACCTTTGATAGGTGGTACCGTGGTATGTTCTGCTTCATTCATGGATAGTATGCATTTAGTTTTAGCAGGTGAGATGCCCAACATTATCCATTATGATGTATGAGTGTGATTGTGCACATTTTAACACACATGGCAAATGATATTGACATATGATTGATTGGATTCAAGGGCATTTTCTGGATGCACGCACTTCTCCCAGCGTTGCCCTTATGGCTTGCGCTGACCAACGACCTCAACAATTAGGTGCTGTGATGCCTTGAGGAGAGTGTATTGTGCAAAGTTATTGATTTACACTCTTGGAGTTGTGCAAGATGCTTAATTGTTATGTATTCTGTGTTGTGATGGTATTCTAAGATTGTATGTTCCTCATGATGGGATGGCATTTTCTATGACTAGGCTCCCATGTTGCCGAGCCATTCTATCATGGATTTAGACATTGTTGGTGGTGCATAATGTTTAGGTGGATCTCCGTGGCACTTTAGCTATATTTCACTTATATTTGTACCTTGGTATTATGGATATTTCCTCATCATGGATCAATTGGTATATGTGCTTCATTCACATTATTACATGACAATTGTGGTATTTTACTTGGGTACTAGGTGGTATTGAGGCTCGTATGCCCTAGGATTTTTGTGGTCTCACGAGGGCTAATCCACTTTATTATGATGAGAAGACCCCGTTGTAATGGAGCACTAGCTTTGTACACACATGTTCATGCCGATTCAACAACTCAAGGATGTTTAGACCACTTGGAGGCTTATGGATGATGCAACCTCGCTCATTGGAATGCATTCATGTTTGTGTTGAGTTATTTGAGTTGTTGTTGATGGTTTCTAGGGGAGCGCTTTCCCCTTGGTACACATGTTGAGGTACCCCACCTACTTTATCATTATTATGTTGTTGGTTGTTGGGGCTGACCCCTCTTCTTTAGTGGTTAGTTGAGTTGATTATGACTCCATACAATTGAGATGTAGTCATTGCACACTTTGGGGAGGTGGTAATGCTTTGGAGGTTTCATGGAGGAGTTTGTTACACATTTTAATACTATTTTGATGAGCCTCCTCACCTTGTGAGCCATGTGTACCACTTCTCTTACCCTTTGGCATGATTTTAGAGGATTTGGTTGTTGAAGCAACTTGCCTTGGAGATTTTTGAGGGTTAACCTCCCTTTTTATTATTTGTTCACAATATGCAGACTAGGGTTGTTGTAAGTTGTAACTGTTAGAAAATCAGAAAGGCAGAAATATTTTCTTATGTTGATAATTACTTGTGATATTATTTTATTTATTCTTATTAACTTCTTTATGTTCTTCCTTTATCTTCTTCTTATCAAGCAATCATCAAAATAAAAACATGAAGATCAGGGACACTAGAAGTAGGCACTCAGACAGGGCTAAAACCCCTTTATAGGGGAAAATTGAGTCAAACTCTTCCACTAGCAAATTGAAATTGAGATAGGCCAAGACCTTAGACCCAAAAAACCTTCCTCCTCCACCAAGTTAACCTTCCAATGAAATACAACAACCTTCAATAGTCTCTTCTTGTTTAGTAGCTATAACCCAACAACAATCCAGAATTTCGGCTCCCCAGCAACTGAAAATTTTGGCCCCCTAACAACTAAGAATTTCGGCCCAGCTTCAACACTGCAGTTTCGACCCCTCCAACAGCTCAACAAATTCACACGTGAGAGAGAGAGAGAGAAAATTTCGACTTCTTGTGCTTGATAAAGACCCCCTTCTCCTTCGCTAGCCCTTTCCTCTTCTTCCCTTGAATTTCACGTTTTTTCTGGCCCGAGAAGTTTCAAATTGAACTTGATGAGTGAGAGAGTAAAATGAGGTTGAGTTGTTGCCTTTATGTAGGAGTTTCTGCCCCTCAGTTAGGCCGACTTGTGCAGTTTGAGGCCGACTTGGTGGAGGTGGCCTAGAAGACCTAATTTACATTAAAATAAATTTATCTCTTGACAAATAAAGCCCATGAAGGGTATTTTACATTATGACATGGACAAGAGTACTTGACATAAACCCTAGAAGCCTTCAATGGAGGCTTTGACCTAAAAACAATTGACCCAACCATGAAATCCATGCTTTAATAGGTCTATTTCTTTAATAATAAAATTTCTTTTTCTTTCTTTTGACAAATATATTACATCATGACTCAAATATATCTATGAAGACCGACACTAGTTACATTCTTCAATAGTAACCTCAATAGACTTACCTATTTTTGGCATCATTCATGTCTTTTTTAGGAGGGCGCAACATCTTTGGAGTGTTTATTGTCATTTTGGAGCTTGTTCACATGTCAACTCACTTTATTCTAGGAGGGCATTGGAGCCTTAACTCACTCTTTGCTCATCTAGAGTAGGGCGCACCATCTCTTGGAGCTCAGTAAGTCGAACTTAGTTAAGGTAGATTTTGGGAAAACAACTTGCATAAAAGCACAAGTTAATAGCCAAATATTGAAGTTGTTAGCTAAAATGAACTTGGAGATGCAACCTATTCCTAAGATTTAGAATCTATAAATACTAGATTGCATATAACAAAATTAAAAGGGAAAATTTAAATGAGATTGCTGAAAATGCAAGGAAGATCGACACCTTATCCATCAGGATATGGGGTCACTTGATCAAATCCTAAGTGACATTCTTGCATCTTTAGCACTTGTGTTAAAATTTGAAAGTTCTATGCAGAAAGTTGAATGTACGTTGCAGAAAGCTAAATTTACTTTGCAGAAAACTGAATTTTCTATGTTGGGACTTGAAAGTACTTTGCAGAAAAATAAATGTTCTATTCTGTTACAATTACTTAGAATGTGTATTTCTTCTTCAAAACTTTTCAAATCAACAATTGTAGATAGAACATAAACTTAAGGATCATATGAAGACACCTAAGCACTAATATGAGATGTTGAGATTTCGGTCCAATGACTTGGGCAAAAGAACTCAAGGGGGAAAACCCAAATGATTCTTTTTCTATTAGATTTCTTCAATTGTTCAGTTCCCAGTAGAGTAGAGAGAGAGAGAGAGATGTTGAGATTTTGGAGAAATTCCAAGACTCAGATATTGTTTGGGGAAATTCCACCTGGAGCCTAAGTTATTCCAATAATTAATTATTTTAATGGAGACCCTAAGTCTAATTTAGGGAAATTAAATAATTAAAAGGAATTAATTTAAACATGTGGGTGAGAATGTTCTCAGTGACGAGAATCAAGTCTTTTCTAACCTTATCTGTCGATTAGAGATTAGATCACGACCGTTGATTGTTCAACGAGAAAAGTATTAAAGGAAGGCTTGGGGTCAATTGGAGGACACACACAGAGCGATAGCACTTGAGCTAAGTCAAAATTCTGGGGCATGGTTTGTTGAGAATTTTCGAGTGAGCTTGTAGTGCCGGTGAGGGGCAGATCGGCGAGGGATTATTCAGATCCGAGGCTGAGAATGCATAGGCAGAGAGGTAGATCTGTACCAGGTAGTGCAGAGAACCAACAGGAGGGACGCAACCCAACCAGGCTCACATAGAGGAAACGCAGAGGCTGAGGCAGGCCCTTCAGGGTGACACAGAGGCAGCGCTGAGCCCAGAGGGGTGACATAGGAGCAACCTGTGCTGCGCAAAGGCTTTAGCAGCTACGCAGAGCTGACGCAGTGCCAGGAGAGGCAGCGCTGGGATTTCCAGTGGGCCAGAAAGGGCTCGATTAAACGATTCAGAAGGTGTGAAGCCTAAGTTGAATCAGCGATATTTTCTGTCTCCGAGTGATAGAGGTACATTTGCCGTGATTTATTTGTTGGGCAAACCACTATTGGTGCCCTTGATTGTATTAAGATATTCTGCTTAATAAACAAACCCTCTAAGAGTTGCTGCACCGGTTTTCCCGCATTGGGTTTTTCCGGGGACATTGTCCAAAAAACACTGTGTCCTTTGTCATATGTGCGTTATGCTTCAATAAATGATTTGTATGTATGTGTAGGCCGCAGTAGTATTTACTTTAATGTTTTTACTGAATAATTCAGAAAAATAACTTGTTAATTAAATCGAACAAGTAGGAGAAGTAAATCAGAAAATTGCAGTAGGGTTTCTGTAACTTAGGTTCAGAAATTTTCACATGGTATTAGAGCTATTGTAGATCAAGCTGAAGCCATCAACAAAGAGCTGAAGATTTTTTGCTGCAGGAGTGCAGTTGAAGCTCACAGAACTAGAAAAAGGCAGTGCAGCACCAAAGGGACAATGCAGACCCAACAGGGGTGACACAGAGCCTGACTGCTCACGCAGAGGCTGATGCAGGCCCAGAAGGGTGATGCAGAGCCTATCAAGCTCACACAGAGCTGATGCAGAGGCTGATGCAAACCCAAGAGGGTGACACAGTCCAGGAGGGAGTGACACTGTGCCGGCTGCTGTGGATGGAAGTGCATTTTTTTGATCTTCGAAGTTGTTGGTGGGGCATTGTTTTTGCGGGTGCAGAAAAATGTCTAGCAGGGTTGACAAAGTAAGGGGGAACAATTCCTCAACAGATTCTCTAGCCAAGAAATCTGAGATTCGATCGGTGAAGTGATCATGGAGGGCTAATTCGATAGAGTTGGTGGAGGATTTCCGAGAGGGAAATCACTAGTTAGAGGGAGCATAGTCTCGAGAGGGTTTTATTGCCAAGAAACCCAGATCCAATCTCTTGCTGAGAGTAGCAACAGTAGAAGGGAGAAGAGCTTTTTGCTTCAACATTTTTAAGCAGAGATGGCCTCGCACGGATTGAGAGATCAGGATAGGTTGGACGGTGTGTCTAACTTTGTCATCTGGAAAGCCAGGATCTTGTCAGTCCTTGACGAGTATTGTATCAGAGACCATGCCGAGAGGGTTGTGGCCACGCCGGTCGATGGTGATCCTGTAAAGAAGTATGAGGAAAATTAGGCGCGGGCTAAGCTCTTGATCATGGATGGGGTGAAGGATCATGTGGTCCCACATATTGCTGAGAAGAAGACGACAAATGAAATGTGGCAGGCACTAGAAACGTTGTATCAAGGTAGCTCCATCCAGAGGAAGATGCTTCTGGAGAATCCGATGTGACTATTTGCGATGCACAAGGGAGAGGAGATCGATCCTTTCCTCTTTAGATTGCAGGCTATTCGAGATAAGCTAGTTGAAATGGGGGCAACTCCTAATGACGGTCTCTTGGTGAGAATTGCCCTGAATGTAGTCATTGATGATTGGGAGGCATTTGTCCAAAGTATTTTGGGCAGAGCACAACTTGCAAAGTGGGAGTACATCTGGGCAATCCCTCATCAGGAAGAAATCAAGAGAATAACCAAGAGGGGCAGCAGCAACGGAGGAGCCAAGATAAAGAAAGAGGAGGAAGATGCAACTCTCGCATTGAAGTGACAGAGGCAACTGTTGTCGCACAGATTGTCTAGGCACCGCGACAACGGCTTAGATCGGGGGCTGTCACCTTGATCCCCAATCTCTCTATCTAAGCTGTCTCCTTGCAAGCTAAGGGAGGTAGACCCTAACAAATATGAAGGAAAAGAATTGGTTGTAAGTCAACCAACCCAGGAGACACAGTCAAATAACCAAGTACTTGATGAGATTAACGAGATTTCATAGATCAATTATATTAAAACCAGTGCCTTATGGAGTTAAAAAAGATCCCATTATGCAATTAAAGCCAAGTAATTGATGTATAATTGCTGCTATGAAAACACAAATGACCACAGTGATATTCAATAGAAAGCACCACAACCATTCATTAAAATACTCTGAATCCGCAGCAATGCTATCATGAGACGATTACCAAATTGAAATGCCAGATGCTTGCAATATTCCCGAATTTATGATGTTTCAATTAGTTCCAGTCCAGAAATTAAAATGTTTCTATAGTCAAACTTAAGATAAAAAATTAAAAGCTCATTTGACTATAAAATTTTTTAGAAATTTTTTATGTTTTTGTATTTTCTATTTTTTATTATTTTTTCAAAACCAAATATACCTATACAAATGAAACTGAGATTAAAATCTAAAATTAAATCTAAAACAAAAATGAAATCTAAAAAATTAAAACTAATACCAAAGTAACTAAAATCTAAAATTATTTTCTTTTTAAAAATTTTTATCTCTAAAAAATAAAAAATAAAAATTAAAACTAAATCTAAAACAAACTAAATTAAAATCTAAACTAAACTAAAGTTACACGTTAAAATCTAACAACTCAAAACTAAAGCTAAATTAAATCTAAAACTAAAATTTAATTAACAAAAATCAAATTATAAAGTTAAAACTAGAACCTAACTAAACCTTACTAAACAAAAATCGAATTTAAAAAAAAATACACCTAAACTAAATTAAAACTAAAACAATTAAAAATCGAATCCTATTTAAAAAACTAACTCCTAAACTAAACGCGACCCCAACCCAACTAGCTAAAAAAATCCGATGCATATACATGAGCTTTTGTTTATTACGTGTGCGTTTTCGTTTGTGTGTTCTGCAGGTCGGAGGACAGGGACACGACGGACAACAAAGAAGAATGTAGTACGACAGGAAAATGAAAGCCGAGGTCAATGGAGGACATCGACGGCAGAGGGACGAGCTGGACGGACGGCGGATGAATGGAATGAAGGCTGGACGAGCAGTAAGGGAGAGGCAGCGTGAGGGAATCGAAGGGTAGAGGAGGAGGTGAGGGCGTTCAATGCAGAGGAATGATGAAGGCAGAGGAAGGTTAACACAGCAGAGAGGGATGGAGCGTATGCAGAGCAGGGAAAATTTTAAGGATGGACGTTTATCTTAAAGTTTAAAAACTTGCTGAATCTTAGTAGTCCCCAATATGTGAATTGTAAAATTTTTGATGTTATTTCTATAAAAATATTTAGTTTTGTAATCATTTTATATTAGCATATATAAATTTTTGGCGATTTTTAGGGTAAAATATTTTTATACTATAAAATTTGGGCAAATCAATTTAAAAAAAAATGGGAATTGGCAAATCTTTTTTTTGGAAAAAGCATGGAAAATTAGCCCACCTGCGAATATTAGCCCCTAAAATTTTCCATGATGCAGAGTGAAGGGACGAGTTTTTGAAACCCCAGTACACACAAAAAATGTCCAACAAACTCCAATTCTTTCCGTTAAGCTCAGATTTTTTATGCTCTTTAAATCGAATATCATGCAGATCCGCCAAAAGAAGAGATTCTGAGGCTAGATCTCACCCTCGGGGGTTAGATTTGGCTCAAATTTAAAAAAAAAAAAATCTGAGAAAACCCTGCAGCCTGCAAAAAACCAGACAGATCCAAAAAATATGCACAAAATTTTATAAAACCCTTACAGCCTAGAGCAAATATACAAATTTACAAGCTAATATACAGATCTGAAGCCCTCATGGCCAAATTTAAACCCATTTCAGCACAATTTTTAGAAATTTGAAATTTTAAAGAGAGGCACAAGCCCTAAAAGACCCTGTAAAAAACACAATTTTGGAAGATAGCTTTGAGAAATTAGAAACAATGGGCTTTTTCAGATTTACGAAATCTGAGAGTCGGCTGGTCCAACTAAAGACTTCCCCAGACGCTCAAACTTTAAAAAATTTTTCCCTACACACTTAGATCTGAACTTTAGATTGATAGAAATTTAAAAAAATAAAATGAGATCCTTCAGAAAAATAGATAACTAGTCTTTCCGTTAAATAAAAAATGTCATTTTATGAACCCAGAAAACTGCACAAGATACATGTATGTAGATTAATCCATGAAGGCCATCAACCATAAAAATGTCAAACAAAGTAGCAGAGTTTAGAAATGAATCGCCGCATAGATCTGGAAAAGGAACACCAAATTTTGTAACCCCAAAGTCTTTATGCTTTATTCATCAAAGAAAATTCACAAGAGCTTCCAAGACAAGTGCACGATCCAAAGATCGGATGACTCAAGACTGACAAAGACCTTTAATTTATAGGACAAAATCTCCAACAACTAGTTCGGTTTATCCATGTCAAAATAATTTCGACCGTTGAAAAGATTTGATCATCTTTTAATCTGGGCTGTCGAAATTATAATTTTGTGGAAAAACGAATTTATCATTTAATTTCATTTTAATTAACTCAAAAATACTATTTTTGAGTTAATTACCTCAAAATTTTGACTTTGACTTAACCACCTAGGCCCAAGGGTCCAAAATTTCTTAAAATTATCAATATTCCCTTGGTCTGGGGCCTTTAAAAATTCATTTTTTAAGGACCAATGAATTTTGCCTTTGAAGGATTTATACTTACCTAGGACCTAAAATTAATTAAATTTCTGGCTTAGGATTGTTAATTAATTTGGCCAGAAAATTTAATTAATTAACTGAGAGGGGATTTTAATTATTTTTCCAACCCTCTTTACATAAGATAAATACATTTAGACACATGAAGGGAGAATACCCATTCTTATAGACCCTCAAATAGGTACTCAATTTTGCGACTCAAAACATGATCTAGTAGACCAAGTAGCTTGTAATAAAATAATCTAGCCAACTAGCTAGGATTATTCCCAAACTACTTTTACAAGGACTCGATAGAAAACACTAGGACTCACTTAGCATGCTGATGACAAAATCCACCCTATCTTTGGGGTGAGGCTGCAGGGGAAAACTCTGCCGATAACTTGTGTCGAAAAACACAAGTAAATCAGTGAGACAAAAAACCTCCTAGGATAGAAATCGTCACCAATATACTAGGCTTACCTAGGTTGTTACATACATGACGGTTTTACTTAGATCATTTACATCATAAACATGCAGAATGGGTTTACATTGTTTATAAAACTGTCGACTGATGACGGAATCTGAATGGTGCGACTATGTCGAACATGATGAATCCCATTTAAAAAAATGGGGGCGTACTGCTATGGGGTCGTTGACAAAGTGTGGTCAACATCTGGCTCTACTTGGGGACACGTTGCTTCATTGGAGGAATACGAGAATCCGGAATCTGCATCCAAGCAACACACAAAATTACATAAGTAGTGTCCATCCAAATATCATCATATAACATTAAGCACATGAAAAATAGAAGCTCTTCTTTCATTTATTATTCTACTTAACATGAAAAGTAAATTTACTCCAACTACAAAAATGAAATGCTGAAATAACAAGGTTTAAGGTTAGAGATACAATACAAAGGATGCCCTGTGGCATCAGATGTGCTCAATATAGTGCATGCTGAGCATTTGCCTGCTTTCAGGCAAGTCTGTGGGCTGCTTTTCAGATGTGCCATGTGCAATCTTGCATATGGTAGGATTCTGTCTTATCTGAATGTCAAGCTGCTCTCGAC
The DNA here is from genome assembly GCA_034641835.2 of Pinus albicaulis. NCBI lineage: Eukaryota > Viridiplantae > Streptophyta > Pinopsida > Pinales > Pinaceae > Pinus > Pinus albicaulis. The sequence goes on from CM076572.1 coordinate 400,074,237, forward strand.
CATCAGATGAATCAAAACGCTTCTTTATTCTTTTTCTTTTTCGCTTCAGGCTCTTCTTTGTGGAAGATTGTATTGTTGATGATGTGGAACATTCTGCTTGTGAACTTTCAGACGAAGTAAACAATATATGTGTGACATGCCTCTCTTCATTCTGCATTTGCTCTGTCAAGGGTGATGTATTAACCTGATTCCCTTCGGTTTTCCTTTTATCTGGGTCGCCTTCAATCAACCACTTTTCAATGGAAGAAATGGTCTCCTCATAATAGGATGGAGCTTGCTTCAGCAAACTGGGAGGCCTATGATCTGTTGACAATTCTGACTTGAGTTGGACATTCTGTATATGTGATCTTTCCATTTTCTCCAACTTATTCTGAATAACAGTCATTTGATTAGAATGCTTAACTTTTATAGTATTGATTTCCTTCGCATGACTCTTTTTAGCAGTCAATAACTTGTGATGAAGAGACATTTGACTGGTTTCCATGTCCTTTATAATTTTATCATTACCCGCTTTCATGGCCATGAAGCAATTATGAATATAGTTCATTTCTTTCTCATGATTTGCTTCCATGGTGATCAAATGATTTTGCATGGTGGCCATTTGATTAGAGTGACTAAATTCCATGATCGTCATTTCTTCAATATGCTTTTCTTCCATGGCAATCATTTGATTAGAGTGACTAAATTCCATGATCGTCATGTTTTCCTCTAAGGCTAACAACTTGTTTTGTATAGCATCAATTTCCCTGGTATGATCAGCTATTAATCTTGCTTGGTTAAGTTCCATATTCTTAATGATTTGAGCCTGGTTGGCCTCCATGTTCTTGATTACCTGAGCTTGATTTAGCTGTATATCCTTAACCATCTGAATGAATTCGTTAACAAGATGTTTATCGTTGTCAACACTGATTTGAAAACTTGTTTCTACTTCATCACTATCATGGATTTGTGCTGTCGTGGTACTGTCTGGAAAACTCCTGCTGATAGTTGAGTTCTCTACAAGATCAATTTCATTATTTTGCACAATACTGGGAGCACAAGGCCAATCATCTTGTTCTATATATTTTTCTATAAAGGCTTTGATGATACTTTGCCAAGAAGTAATATAACCCCCAAGCCAATTACTCAACCATTTCATAACATCACCATCTAAGGAACGGCAAAAGAGACGTATCTTGATATCTTCTCGATTATATTGTGAAGGAAGACAATATCTGTTTATTATATGGGTAATTGTTAAGAGATGCTTTCGAGTAGCGACTGAATTACCACCTGAGAACACAAGCATTTTTAGAATGGCTTCCATTGGCATGTCATAAAAAGGATCATCCATGATGACTTACTTGAATGAAAAAACCAAATGGATGTTAGAGAAAGAGATCCTTGTTCAAGGAAAATCAAGAGATCCACAAGAAGCGAGCTTCTTAGTAGAAATTCTCGTAAGAAATGAATGAATTGGAGTTGCCACTTGAACATAAAACTAATTCTAAAACAAAAGAAATGATTGAGAGTAGCAGATGGATATCAGAGGGGATTCTTGTCTGGGAGTAAAAAGATGAATAAGTGGAGTCGTCACCCAAACAAGAAGCCAACCAAAATGTCTAGATGCTAAAGATGAAATGATTAGTGAGATGAAAGATAAGATGATGAAAAGATAAAGAGATGAAATGACGCCAGAAAATGTGATCCCTTGCGACAAGCTTATGAATGGTGAAAGAAGATTAGAAGATTAGAAAATGTCGTTAAGACCAAGGACAGGAAAACTCTATCCCCGGCAACGGCGCCAAAAAATGTTGTCGCACAGATTGTCTAGACACCGCGACAACGGTTCAGATTGGGGGCTGTCACCTTGATCCCCAATCTCTCTATCTAAGCTGTCTCCTTGCAAGCTAAGGGAGGTAGACCCTAACAAAGATGAAGGAAAATAATTGGTTGTAAGTCAACCAACCCAGGAGACACAGTCAAATAACCAAGTACTTGATGAGATTAACGAGATTTCACAAATCAATTATATTAAAACCAGTGCCTTATGGAGTTAAAAGATCCCATTATGCAATTAAAGCCAAGTAATTGATGTATAACTGCTGCTATGAAAACACAAATGACCACAATGATATTCAATAGAAAGCACCACAACCATTCATTAAAATACTCTGAATCCGCAACAATGCTCTCATGAGACGATTACCAAATTGAAATGCCAGATGCTTGCAATATTCCCGAATTTATGATGTTTCAATCAGTTCCAATCCAAAAATTAAAATGTTTCTATAGTCAAACTTAAGATAAAAAATTAAAAGCTCATCTGACTATAAATTTTTTTATGTTTTTGTATTTTCTATTTTTTATTATTTTTCAAAACCAAATATATCTATACAAATGAAACTGAGATTAAAATCTAAAATTAAATCTAAAACAAAAAAGAAATCTAAAAAATTAAAACTAACACCAAAGTAACTAAAATCTAAAATTATTTTCTTTTTTAAATTTTTTATCTCTAAAAAATAAAAAATAAAAATTAAAACTAAATCTAAAACAAACTAAATTAAAATCTAAACTAAACTAAAGTTACACGTTAAAATCTAACAACTCAAAACTAAAGCTAAATTAAACTTAAACTAAATTAAATCTAAAAATTTAAATCTAAAACTAAAATTTAAATAACAAAAATCAAATTATAAAGTTAAAACTAGAACCTAACTAAACCTTACTAAACAAAAATCGAATTTAAAAAAAAAATACACCTAAACTAAATTAAAACTAAAACAATTAAAAATCGAATCCTATTTAAAAAACTTACTCCTAAACTAAACGCGACCCCAACCCAACTAGCTAAAAAAATCCGACGCATATACATTAGCTTTTGTTTATTACATGTGCGTTTTCGTTTGTGTGTTCTGCAGGTCGGAGGACAGGGACACGACGGACAACAAAGAAGAATGCAGGACGACAGGAAAATGAAAGCCGAGGTCAATGGAGGACGTCGACGGCAGAGGGATGAGCTGGACGGACGGCGGATGAATGGAATGAAGGTTGGACGGGCAGTGAGGGAGAGGCAGCTTGAGGGAATCGAAGGGTAGAGGAGGAGGTGAGGGCGTTCAATGCAGAGGAAGGTTAACATAGCAGAGAGGAATGGAGCGTATGCAGAGTGAAGAAACGAGTTTTTGAAACCCCAGTGCACACAAAAAACGTCCAGCAAACTCTAATTCTTTCCGTTAAGCTCAGATTTTTTATGCTCTTTAAATCGAATATCATGCAGATCCGCCAACATAAGAGATTCTGAGGCCAGATCTCGCCCTCAGGGGTTAGATCTGGCTCAGATCTTAAAAAAAAAAAATTCTGAGAAAACCCTGCAGCTTGCAAAAAACCAGACAGATCCAAAAAATATGCACAAAATTTTATAAAACCCTTACAGCCTAGAGCAAATATACAAATTTACAAGCTAATATACAGATTTGAAGCCCTCATGGCCAAATTTAAACCCATTTCAGCACAATTTTTAGAAATTTGAAATTTTAAAGAGAGGCACAAGCCCTAAGAGACCCTGTAAAAAAACACAATTTCGTAAGATAGCTTTGAAAAATTAGAAACAATGGGCTTTTTCAGATTTACGAAATCTGAGAGTTGGCTGGTCCAACTGAAGACTTCCCAGACGCTCAAACTTTGAAAAAAATTTCCCTGCACACTTAGATCTAAACTTTAGATTGATAGAGATTTAAGAAAATAACATGAGATCCTTCAGAAAAATAGATAACTAGTCTTTCCATTAAATAAAAAATGTCATTTTATGAACCCAAAAAACTGCACAAGATACCTGTATGCAGATTAATCCATGAAGGCCATCAACCATAAAAATGTCAAACAAAGTAGCCGAGTTTAGAAATGAATCACCGCATAGATCTGGAAAAGGAACACCAAAGTTTGTAACCCCAAAGTATTTATGCTTTATTCATCAAAGAAAATTCACAAGAGCTTCCAAGACAAGTGCACGATCCAAAGATCAGATGACTCAAGACTGACAAAGACCTTTAATTTATAGGACAAAATCTCCAACAGCTAGTTCGGTTGATCCATGTCAAAATAATCTCGACCGTTGAAAAGATTTAATCATCTTTTAATCTGGGCCGTCGAAATTATAATTTTGAGGAAAAACGAATTTATCATTTAATTTCATTTTAATTAACTCAAAAATACTATTTTTGAGTTAATTACCTCAAAATTTTGACTTTAACTTCACCACTTAGGCCCAAGGGTCCAAAATTTCTTAAAATTCTCAATATTCTCTTGGTCTGGGGCCTTTAAAAATTCATTTTTTAAGGACCAACGAATTTTGCCTTTGAAGGATTTATACTCACCTAGGACCTAAAATTAATTAAATTTCTGGCTTAGGATTTTTAATTAATTTGATCAGAAAATTTAATTAATTAACTAAGAGGGGATTTTAATTATTTTTCCAACCCTCTTTACATAAGATAAATACATTTAGACACATGAAGGGGGGATACCCATTCGTATAGACCCTCAAATTGGTACTCAATTCTGCGACTCAAAACATGATCTAGTAGACCAAGTAGTTTGTAATAAAATAATCTAGCCAACTAGCTAGGATTATTCCCAAACTACTTTTACAAGGACTCAATAGAAAACACTAGGACTCACTTAGCATGCTGATGACAAAATCCACCCTAGCTTTGGGGTGAGGCTGGAGGGGAAAACTCTGCCGATAACTTGTGTCGAAAAACACAAGTAAATCAGTGAGACAAAAAACCTCCTAGGATAGAAATCGTCACCAATATACTAGGCTTACCTAGGTTTTTACATACATGACGGTCTTACTTAGATCATTTACATCATAAACATGCAGAATGGGTTTACCTTGTTTATAAAACTGTCGACTGATGACGGAATCTGAATGGCGCGACTACGTCGAACATGATGAATCCCATTTAAAAAAAATGGGGGTGTACTGCTATGGGGTCGTTGACAAAGTGTGGTCAACAACAACAAGGAGGGAAGAAGAAGAAGGACCTCTCAACGGTCCGGTGCTTCAGATGTAGCGAATTGGGACACTTTGCCAATACTTGTCCTCAGAAGATGAAGGGCACGAAAGATTCAGATTCCAAGGCTGCGACAACCAAAGCGGATAGTGGCAGTGATGACAATGTTTCCATGAGTGCTCATGTCTCGAGAGAAGAGGTGGGGCAACATTGATCTGTAGTTCTCTTGAACTACAGATGAGGGGCAGGATCCTTGAAGTGCCGAAACTCTTGGATCACATACGAGCTACGGGAGCCCTTAAGGACAGTAGCAGGATGACTAGAGTTAGTTGGTGCAAAGGATCATGGAGGCTCTTTGGCAGTGCTAGGACACTGAAGACTGGAGCAGCGCATAGGAGAGGCAACAACAACGTGGAAGCAAGAGCGCAAAGGCTGATGGGATTTCAGCAACGCAGAGGGAGTGCTTATGCAGTGCAAAGTAGCAGACAACACAGAGCTTTAGAGGGTTAGCGCAAATCAGTAGCAGAGGGTGCTTCAGTATCGAGATGAAACCAAACTGACTTGTCTGTTAGTATTTTGGGTGATGTCCCTTAGTTGCTTACTTCTCAACAACTGAGTTGCAATGCAATAGTTAACAGTGGCAGTGCTATGGGCAACGTGATGCAGGATTTGAGAGGGAGCTGTAGTACAGATGAGGTAGTGACTATGGCAGAGTCATGGGCAGCAGTACAGAAGGCAACAACACAGTGGATGAGGGGTAGCATTTCGAGCATCAACATCGCAGGGGACCGATGCCATGGATCAGAGTAATGCTTCTGGGTTGAAGTGTTGCTAGAGCACATTCCTCGCTAAGAGGGAGTGTTGAGATTTTGGGTAGCATCAGATGTGCTCTAGCTTTGAAATTTTGTGGAGGGGCTAGAACACATGAGATCTTCAAGACCCAGAAATCGTTTGGAGAAATTCCACTCGGAGCCTAAGTTATTCCAATAATTAATTATTTTAATGGAGACCCTAAGTCTATTTAGGGAAATTAAATAATTAAAAGGAATTAATTTAAACATGTGGGTGAGAATGTTCTAAGTGACGAGGAAAAAGTCTTTTCTAATCTTAGCCGTCGATTAGAGATTAGATCACGGCCGTTGATTGTTCAACGAGAAAAGTATGAAAGGAAGGCTTGGGGTCAGTTGGAGGACACACACAGAGCGGTACCACTTGAGCTAAGTCGAAATTCTAGGGCGTGGTTTGCTGAGAATTTTTGAGTGATCTTGCAGTGCTGGTGAGGGGCAGATCGGAGAAGGATTATTCAGATTCGAGGCCGAGAATACATAGGCAGAGAGGTAGATCCGTACCAGGCAGCGCAGAGACCTAGCAGGAGGGACGCAACCCAGCTAGGCTCACGCAGGCCCTTCAGGGTGATGCAGAGGCAACACTGAGCCCAGAGGGGTGACACAGGAGCAACCTGTGCTGCACAAAGGATCTAGCAGCTATGCCGAGCTGACACAGTGCTGAGAGAGGCAGCGCTGGGATTCCCAGTGGGCTAGAAAGGGCTCGTATTCAACGATTCAGAAGGTGTGAAGCCTTAGTTGAATCAGTCATATTTTTTGTCTCCGAGTGATAGAGGTACATTTGCCATGATTTCTCTGTTGGGCAAACCACTACTGGTGCCCTTGATTGTATTCAGATATTCTGCTTAATAAACAAACCCTCTAAGAGTTGTTGCACTAGTTTTCCCGCATTGGGTTTTTTCGGGGACATTGTCCAAAAAATACTGTGTCCTTTGTCATATGTGCGTTATGCTTCAGTAAATGATCTGTATGTATGTGTAGGGTGTATTAGTATTTACTTTGATGTTTTTGCTGAATAATTCAGAAAAAGACGAAAGTTGGTTATGGCACAAACGAATGGGACATATAAATTTCGACAATTTGGCCAGTATTAGCAAGAAGGAAGCCAGTAAGAGAAATGCCTAAAATTTCAAAACCTACCAATACGATATCTGAATCTTGTCAACACGACAAGCAGACAAAAGTTGAGTTCAAGACAAAAGAACACTTTGCATCACGTCCATTGGAATTAGTACATACTGATCTATGTGGTCCTATGAGAACAAAAGGTTTAGATGGAGAATTATATTTTATGCTAATGATAGATGATTACACTAGAATGACAACCGTTAGCTTCTTAAAGAAAAAGACTTGAGGCATTGAAGTGTTTTAGAATCTACAAGGAATTGGTTGAAAATGAAACTGATTTGAAGATCAAATGTCGGAGATCAGATAATGGTGGAGAATTCACTTCCAAGGTATTTCAACAGTGTTGTGATGAAAATGAAATAAAAAGGCAATTCTTAACAGCCAGAACACCGTAGCAAAATGGAGTTGCTGAAAGAAAAAACAAAACCGTACAGGAAATGACCAAAACAATGTTAAATGACTCAAAATTAGATGATAAATTCTGGGTTCAAACAATCGATGCAACTGTCATCATTATAAACAGAGGTTTGCTAAGGAACAATTGTAACATGACTCCATACGAATTATGAAAAGGAAGACCGGCTAATGTCAAATACTTCAAAATATTTGGAAGCAAATGCTACATCAAAAGAGAAGATAAAAAATTGGGCAAGTTCGATTCCCGTGTCGATGAAGGTATTTTCGTTGGTTATTGACACAAAAGGAAGGCTTATAGATGCTACAATCTGAGGCGAAAACAAATAGTGGAAAGCATAAGTGTTACTTTTGATGAAGATTGTGTTACAAAGGATGACGATGAGATTGTCCCTTCAAGCAAATCTGAGGGATCTGAGGGAGAATCTGTGAAGGAGGAAGAAGAAGCTCTAGAACAAGACCAATCAAATAAGGAAACAACAGTCAACCAAGAGGAAATAAGAAATGATCAGCAGAATGTACAAGAAAATTCTCCAAAAGCTTTAAAATAATGGTGTCAAAATAATCATCCGTCAAATCAAATCATCAGCAACATAAATGAAGGAATTGGAACTAGAATAAGTCGACAGCTTCATTCATCACAACAAGCCCACCTTGCTTTTTTAGCAACTTTTGAGCCTAGCAATTTTGAGGGAGCTAGTCAAGATGAACACTGGATTGCAGCTATGAATGAAGAACTAGATCAAATTGAGAAAAACGATACTTGGGAATTGGTTCCACAACCAAAGGATAAAAATGTTATTGGAACTAAATGGGTCTTCAGAAACAAATGGAATGAGGATGGACAGGTTACCCGGAATAAGGCAAGAATAGTCTGCAAAGGATATGCACAAGTTGAAGGAATTGATTTTGAAGAAACATTGCTCCCATTGCCAAGATGGAAGCTATCAGAATTTTTCTCGCTTATGCATGCTCGAGAAAATTCAAGGTCTACCAGATGGATGTTAAGTCAACCTTTCTAAATGGTGAATTGGAAGAAGAAGTTTACATTGAACAACTTGAAGGTTTTCTGCTCTCTGAAAAGGAAGACTATGCTTGCAGATTAAAGAAGGCACTATATGGTCTCAAGCAAGCTCCTAGAGCTTGGTATGCTCGTCTTGATGGATATCTACATCAACAAGGATTCAAGAAAGGAAGCGCCGACAACAATCTCTATGTGAAAGTGGCTCAAGATAACCTAACAATTATCGAGGTATATGTAGATGATATAATTTTTGGAAGCAATGATGACAGATTAAGTAAAAACTTTGCCACAAAGATGCAAAGTGAGTTTGAAATGTCTCTACTTGGCGAGCTGACATACTTTTTAGGGCTTCATATATCTCAGCAGGATAAAGGAATATTTATATATGAAACCAAGTACATCAAGGAACTGCTCAAGAAATTCAAGATGGAAGATTGCAAGCCCGTCCTTACCCCAATGGTAACAGGTTGCAAGTTAAGTTTAGATGATTCGTCAAAGGATGTGGACCAGAGGTTGTATAGATCTATGATTGGTAGTCTTCTCTATGTGACAGCTTCTTGGCCAGACGTAATGCAGGCAGTTGGACAAGTAGCAAGATTCCAAGCAGCACCAAAAGAATCTCATATTATCGCTGTCAAAAGAATTATCCGATATCTTAAGGGCAAAACAGAATATGGTTTATGGTATCCCGAAGGAAATAATGTAGTTATCCAAGCTTATACAGATGCAGATTGGGCAGGAAGTGTTGATGATCGAAAAAGTACCAGTGGAGCAGCATTCTATCTAGGTGGTTGCCTTGTTTCATGGTTAAGTAAAAGACAGTCTTCAATCTCGTTATCCACAACAGAAACAGAATATATCGCGGTAGCAACTAGTTGTACTAGGGTTCTCTGGATGAAGCAAACTTTGCAAGATCTTCAAGTCAAGTTTGATGAGCCTATTCCCATCTTTTGTGATAACACTAGTGCCATCAGTATCTCTAAGAATCCTGTGATGCATTCCAAAAAAAGCACATTCCGATCAAATTTCGTTAGAGAGCAGGTCGCCAAAAAGAATATCAAGCTTGAATATGTTGGCACAAAGGAACAGATTGCTGACGTCTTTACCAAACCATTACCTCGTGAAGCATTTGAGTATCTTCGCCTAAAGCTTGGGATTCTCCCAAGTTCTCATTAGACTCTTTCTCTTATCTAACAAAGTAAAAAAAAGGGGAGTTGAGGTGTGTACAGGTCCACAGGATGACATTTGTCAGGGTGAGTTACCCTTTGCCATTGATGAGAGAATGTTGTAGGAAGAGGTGTCATGATCGCAGGGGGAGTATTTGTGTTGCCATCAATGCCAAACGGGGAGATTGTTGATCAGTGGTTGTCATTGATGTCAACCCAAGCAGCACCAGGGGCTACCCTGATCTTGGATGGGAATTTTGATTTGACAACTTACTCTATTCCGAGTCAAGGGCATTTTGGATGGTTTCTACTTGTCGAGATGTTTCCGTTGATATATGGCACACCACGTAATTCTACACGGTTTGAGAGATATTCGTGTTTGAAGTTAGTAATCCTAGTTAGTGGGCTAAAACCCCATGGGGTTGTAGCATGACACTAATCATTGGTTGTGGTCATTGATTATTCAATAATTAATAATTTTTTAAACTCCAAAAATCCCTCCAACGTTCACTTGTTGAAGACCCTCTCAACCTAAGCATTTATATAAATTGTGACCCTCATATCCTCCTGATGCAAGGATTTCGCTACTTAAAATAGGTCATCGTGGCATTATTGCTATAACTTTTTTCCTACGAAGCTTCAGATGCTGAAAGAAAAACCCATTTGAGCCGAAATCTTGATGAAGCATGTGTCCAAATTTCAAATATTGGTTCGCTATATTTTCAGAGATATGATTTGAGGAAGTTAGGGTTTTTGTAGGCTCCTGAATTTCATGTCAAATAGGTGACCTTGGGAAAATCGTCATAACTTTGTCTCTGAGCATTGGATTAAAATTTCGTAAAAAGTGATAGAAAGAGGACGGACTTTAGTTTGTTGGATATCGTTTTCAGGACCAAAGGTTGAAAGAATGACACGTGGCACTTCGTAAAAGTTCACTCTACTGAACCAGTCTATAATCAGGTCATCGTAAGAGATTGGGCATAACTATTTCGTGAAGAATCCAATATTGATCAGACCTACGGGGTTGGAAAGAGGACTCAGAGGGCTACCATAGGATGCAATTTCAGACCTTAGAGATCTGAAATTACATAGATACAACAGATTCAATATCGAGCTTCTAGAAGGCAAGAAAAAATATGCATTCAAGGATCACTGCAGTAAGGACAACACATCAACAGTCAAGAGTAAGTTTGCTACAACAAGGTATGTATGATTAGTGTTTGAATTTTAATTTGAATATCATCTCTGACATGTGTTTTTGCAGGACAATGTAAGTATTTTGTATGTATGTTTGATTGGGTTTTGTTCATAAATGTTGAACGTATTTACATTTGAATTTTGAATGTTTCTCTGACATATGGTTTGCAAGACAGTGTAAGTATTTTGTTTGTATATTGGTTTGTGTCTTGTTCATTAATGCATGTGCAGGAAGGAGGACACAATAGGACAACTCAGACACAAACTAGAAGGACAATGCAATGCCAAAGTACCATTACTTGAAGCAAGCACGATGCACAACAATACCTCAACTAATGCTAGAGTTCAAAGAAGTAGTGTCAAGTCAAGTATCAGGTTGTGTCAAAAGTCAATATTGCAAAAATCATCATTGTAAAATTGGAAAAGTGTCATTATTGTAAAAGAGTCAATTTGCCTAGAGTTGGAGAGGCATTGTTGCGAGGTATAAGTGTCATTGTTGGATAATGTTATGGTTGGGTTGCAGGTCATAGTGTGATTGGGTGATTGGTCTAGTTCAAGAAAATCATTGTAAATCATATTGTATCGTGGATTATTGTCCTTGGTACGGGAGTTCACACTCTTGTCTTATTTTTGGTCATTATAGGGTGGCAGGGCGTGCTAGTTTGGTGCATGAAGTCACTTACAGGTTGGAGCCTGTGAACACTTCAGGGTGGTAGGTCGGTCTAGGATGTCAGGGCATCCATTCAGTTGACTACTGAAGAAACCAGGGCGTTGGGGTGTCCTTCCAGTGGGAGTTGGAGAAGAATGCTTTTCTAGAATTCTAGGAAGTTGTACCTTTCATTTCAGTTGGGGCTGAATATTAAAGAATTTATTAGAAAAGTGTTCGGTGGTTTTTGACTCGGAGGGGGTTTTCCACCTAAAATTCATGTGCCTATTGTGTTCTATTGTTTATTGTTGTTATTGGATAAACATCAAGAATAATTGAAGATTAACTAATGCTTTGAAAATATTTAAAAGTGCTAATTGATAAGAAATACTGATTCACCCCCCCACCTCTCAATATTTCCAACATTTTCAACACTCCCTCTTAACGAGGAAGGTGTTCATGGAAGAACCTCGTCGACCTAGATCTGTCTCCAACATCACCAAGTTCTTCGCTGTTGCAGCCGCTCCCTCTAAACTAGAAGGCTTCCTTGCTTTCTTCTGTGGAACCTGCTTTGAATATTTGTCTTTCCCACCATACTCTGCTCCTCGTGCTTCTCCTCTTCATCATCCTGCTAGCCAACCCAACTGCCAACTAGCTTAGACTGAGATTGAGATACCAGTTGAGGCTCCATCTTGAGAGCTTTATCCGGCTCTCGCTCAACCATCACTTCTCTACTTTGTACACTACCTGCCTTGCTGCTGAAGGCTGCACCTGTCGCTACCTGAAACTTGTAGATATTCTTCACCCTCACACCTATCTGCTTCTTACATCTAGAAGCTAAGTGTTGGAGGTACACCTTACCTCTATTGAAGATGACATCATATCCCTTGTCCTCAAACGTGGCTATTGAAACAAGATTCTGCCTCAATCCTGGAACATAAAGAATGTTGAAAAGTAACTAGGTTCCGTCTTCATAATGACATGTAATTGTGTCTTGTATAAATGATGTAATAAAAGTATTGTTGTAAACCTTGCTTCATGGGTTTCATGAGCAAGTGATTTTATTATAGATGGCTCTCATTTGAGAGCATTAGGTTTGTCATTTAGAGTCAAAGAATTAATGTCATGAATGAAGAGCTCTTCTTGAGCCTATGTCATTGTATATGTGTCAATGTACTAGAGTCTATAATAGCCCTCCAAAGACAAGCACAATCAACCTCCAAAAAATCTTCGTGTTGGCTTTAAATAGGAGTGAAAATTTCATGTCGGCTCACAGTAATAAGACACATCTATTCATCCTTGACAGATTGGCTTATTTATATGAACCAACAACTATAAATAGGCGTGAAGGGTCACCACAAAAGCACAAAGAAGTTCATATCTATCTTTGTAATTTTCGGATGGGCATAATGGATCGGAGTATGTTTGAGATTTCGGATGGGTGAGACAGCAAGAAGCTCGGATGCTATCTCAATAAATACAGTGATCATAAGTGTGGATTATAATACAAAATTCAGGTAACATTACAACGATATTCTCCCTCATTGTCTTGGTATAATATCACAGTGTATATCCTCGGTGTTGCTTGGTGCTGTGTTTGGTACTGCAATGATGCTTAGATATTGGGTGCTTCTCGGTGCTACTTGGTGATATACTCAATGTTACAGTAAGGATATGAAAGGCTCGGTGATGATGATCAGTGCAGTTCATTCTATGTTGGTGATAGTAAGAAGATCTTGGTGTTGACAAGGACGAAGAAGAAAGGTTGACTGTGTCTTGGTCTTGGAGAGGCGAAATATGTCAAGGGTCATGGTCTTGGTATTCGTCAATTGGTATCTCTACAAGAAGAATTTGTGCGGGTTTTCCTCTCAAAGAGTGAGAGGTTTTGGCCCTGGCTCATAGCCTACATGCTGTGTCTCTTGTCTATTTTATGTTCATGCATTGGTTATTGTTTGACGAAGAACACTAATAACTTAACATGAAGAAGTTCCTAATCCGAATAAGTAAAGATGCATTCACAAGCAGTAACTAATAAAGAGAAATCTCTTAAAGCAAATGCCCTAGATTTCTCGACAAAGAACATCTCTGAGATGAAGGGAATTAACTGTCTCCCTCTGAAAGCTGACAATACCAACTCCTTTAGTTGCATATTGACCATCATCTCCTAGCTCAATTTAAACCTGCATGTCCTTCTCCTCCAGGTGGTTGAAACTCTTCCTGTTCCTGGTCATGTGGAAGGAAGCATGATATGTTGTCTGTTGAGCTTGCCATGCAAGCTATCAATGAGAAATCCTTCTCAAACTGGGCATAAACGTCATCTACCTTCGTTGATGCAACAACATAATCCTTCTTGACCCCCTTCTTCTTACCAGGGCACTTAGAAGCATAGTGTCCAAACTCATGGCAATGGAAGCACTTGATCTTACTTAGATCCTTCTTCTTGCCCTTCTCATGGGACCTAACCTCTCCGTGGTCCTTCTTGCCCTTAGCCTTGCTACCCTTGCCTTCCAGGGCACAATTCTCCTAATCCTCGGTCATAACTGATCTTCCTTCTATTGTTCCTCTCCGGATTTCTTCCTGTATGCAGTCAGTCCAAAACCTTTCCCAATTTGGGAAGTTCTCTCTCCCATTGACAACATCCTAGAACCCTTTCCATGACTTGTGAAGTCCAAGTAAGGCAAAACTCACAAGATCATGATCAGATACAACCTCGCCCACCCCACCTAGTTCATCTCGTACCTGAGTGAACCTTGTCAAATATGGGACAATGGGCTCATGCTTTCTCATTCGAATACTCCTCAACTTCTCTTTAAGAACAAGCTTCCTGGTATCACTGGTACTCTGATACAACTTTAGGATTTTATCCTACATCTCATATGTTGTCATCTTCTCATGGATATGAGGCACTATATGATCTTTGACCTCTTCTATAATGATCCTCTTTGCCTTGATATCATTCTTATTATGTTGGGGCAATTGTTGGGGGTCTTGAGGTGGTGCTATTGCTTGCTTGATGTACTCTCCCACCCCATTATCTTCCAGCACTATTGTAATCTTCCCTTTCTAAGCTATGAAGTTCGATGCTCCCTCTAGACAATGATTTTCTCTCAACCCTTGGTAAGTCATATCGCTTCCCCTAAGAGCTCTCTAAAAAACTTTCCCACTAACAATCTTGTAGTCCTTCACAAGAAGCTATACTTAGGGCCTTTAAATTTGTCTCTCCTAGATGACCAAATGTCCTTCTCTGATCTGCACATAGGGCCTCCTTTTGACACCTACTAGTAGCCCTCCTCACTGCTTTTACGATGCCAAACAAATTGTTCAACCTGAAAAATATCCACTTAGAAAAACATCGACATGAAGGAAGAAAACAGACCTTTGAGTGTCCTCAAGTACTCCATTGTTCTGTAGCATACACCTGAACTCTTATTCGTCCTGGATAAGACTTCCTGTACAACTGTATGTTACCCCTTCTTGCCTCAAAACTCTACGCAAACCTTCCTTAATCCTCAGTTTTATTTGTTGTAATTTCTGGTATCTCGACCTCCTTAAATAGCTTCAGAACAGGTATAAGATGCCTCTGTCCAACACTTCGGCCTTGCTCCAAGTCACAAATTTTTTTTTCGGCTTAAACACAGAGATCACTGCTCAACTTCATGCCCAGAACAATCAGTAAACTTGACCAACTCTCTGCCTAGTAACAACCCTCCAAACATGGAAGGAGTTAACACAAATCCATCCTTCTCTATGACAAGTTGATCTTGGATGTGCTATCTTTATTATGATCCGACTCTGATACCATGTAGAAAATCCACGAAATTATGATCTGCTAATAAGAACAATCTAGAAAACACTTTATTTTCTTACAAACACATAATTTCTCTACTCAATTTGCAGCAAAATTAGGAATATAAATAAAACACAGTCACACAATTCAAGACAATTTTTTTTACTAGGGAACCCAACTGGGAAAAACCCTTTGCTTGATGAGAATTTTATTGATAGCAAAAACTGAGCAGTTGATCTCTTACAAAATCCAATTGTTTCAATCTGAAAGACACACTTGCCTTTCTTGCTTGTTCTAAGTTTGAAACCTTTGCAAGACTGCTGATCTTTGTTGCCCTCTGCCAATCTGTGCACAAGCTTCTCTTGCACACTCTTCCTCTCACAAGCTCCATGCACAAAATTGTGCTTCATATTGCTTGGTCTCACCAACTCATGCTCACCAAACAATGATTAAACTCGTGCCTTCATTCCTTCTTTTAAAGGAAATTCGAATGGTTAAAATTAGTGAGTTTTCTAATTAAAGAATTGAACTGGAGCTTTTCTAGTTAAAAAAAGTCAACCAAAATAGTTAACTAGATCCTCCTAAAATTTTGGAGGATAACTCCACTTAAGCTTTCAATTCCCAATTTAACTCACACTAGAAGATCAAAACACAACCTTCAACTTCAACACATAAGTTAATTTCCTCACGCACTCCCAATTTTTAGGGAAACTCCTAAATTTTAGGAACTCAACCATGCACAAAAAGGAACTCGACTTTGACTCCTTGAATTAAGGCACAAATCAAGGAATCACTTTTTTCGCTAATTTTCAACAATGTGCAGAACTTAGAAGAGATCGTCCAAGCAACAACACCATTCCAAATTAGAGTCGCTCTAGAAGTAGCTACCCTGAAAGGGAAACATATCTGTTGACTTAAACTATTGGAAGAAATGAGTAGAAGAGCTCATCCAAGCAGCAACATCACTCCCAATTTAGAGTGGCTCTAGTAGTAGTTAGCCTGAGAGGGCAACATGTTTGTTGGCTTAAACTATCTTTTATTAGTTAGTGATTCAATATGAATGGTAATATGCTGAATCTATGGGCAAGTTCTTGTTGCTGTCTCTAGGGGGTTTGGAGGGTTGGGGTGGCAACATAAGGGCCAATCCTAAAAGAGAAATATTTCGGCTCATAGTATTTTTTGTTTAGAAATGTATCATATATTACTTCATGGAGCAAACGGAGTTACCACAATCTAGCAACATAGTTACAAGGAAATTCACATCCTAAGATGGCCATAAATGCTAGCATATGAGCTTGTGTTCCAAGAGGAAGGGATTTAACATCTTAATGGAAAAAATTAGGCTTGGATTTAACAAGCACAACCAATTCCTGCTTGAAAAACCTCAGTTCCTTGAAGCTTATAGGGGATGGTCCTCTTGTAAAACATCCTTACATTTTTATTTCCATAGAAATCCAATTGTGGACTTCCAAATTGTGCCATAAAGTTTTGCAGCTCTTTCCAAGGAGAGTGTTGGAAATCAAGAGTTTTTTCCATTTTATCTTAGATTTCTATTACATGATAATTACTTGTGAGTCTGTCAGCATTATCATTATTATGTTTTCTTTCTTCATGAAGTAATTACCATAAAACATGAAGATCATAGAAGACAATAGAACACAAGATATAGGCTCCAAGCTAGGGCAAAAACCCTCCAAGGGGAAAGCCCAAAAAATTTTCTTCTTATAGAATCAGGGCAAATGAGACATCCAAGACCCATAACCACAAAAATTTCCACCTCTAGATGCCAAGTCAAACCTTCCTTCCTTCCAGTAGATTCATCAGCAAGAGACCAACAACAAGAGGCAAAACAAGACAGATCTTCCACAAACTCTAGCTCCAAGAAGAAATTCTTTCTTCCGGATTTCGTCCTTCACTTCTTCTTTTCCCTTCTCTGTGATATTTCAGACCAAAATCCATCCAAGTGTGTGTCCAAATGAGCTCCATCTATCCTCTATTTGTACAGTCCAAAGGGGTGCGAATAGACATGTCCATTGGGGCAAGGCCGACTTGACATGTAGGCTGACTTGGCATCTAGTGTTGAAATATGTAACTAGGTTCGGTCTTTATAATGATAGATGTAATCATGATTTTATGTATTTTGTAATGAGAGAAATAAATTTATTATTGTTGATCTTGAGGCATGTGTTTCATGCTCAAGGAAATTTATTTTTAGGTCAAGTCCCCATTGTGAACTCCTAGGGCTTGTCATTAAATCATTAAGGTCATTTTCATGTATGGAAGACCCATGTGGGAATGTTGCATATTGTAAAAATAATTTATTTAAGTCAAAGTCAAGTCAAAGAACTCTCCAAAGACCAAGTCATAATGCAAAAATAATAAGTCGGCCTGGAGACAACTTCAAGTCAACCTAAGAGCATGGAGAAGAAGTCTATTTATAGGAGGACTCAGCCTCACTTAAGGAGGCATTCATTTTGCATCCTCAAGTCCGATCTAAGAAAGAAGAAGTGTCCGAAAAAGGCAGTGAAGGAAGAGACAATCTCTAGCAAGAAGAAATCGAAAGTTTGTATCTGTTTTAGGGTTGAAATCTGTCACACATGCAAGGAAGAATTAGGGCATCCACTTATTGCAGAAAATATGAATTGCAGACCTTAAGGAAGCCGAATCAAGACGAGAAAATAATCCATCTTTCAAGTCAAGTTCACAAGAAGACTAAACCTAGTCAAGCAAAGGAGAAAAGGGGCTGAAATTGCCCTAAGTCTGTTAGACATGTGAAAGGTACAGTCAGTTGCAGGAGGTTGAGAGTTGTAGTCTAGGAGGCCGAGAATTTCAAATTAGTGTTGCGGGGTCGAAGGTTGAAGTTGAAGAAGATATTGCAGCCAAATCAAGAAAGGGTTAAATTTTACTTGTGGCAAGTTGACTTAGTTTTGGAGAAGTTATTGGTTAAGGGTCTAGGTCTTGGAATTCATCAATTGAAGATTCTATAAGAAGAAGAATTCATGTGGGTTTTCCTCTCAGAGTTTGGAGAGGTTTTGGCCTTGGCTGATTGCCTATATCTTGTGTACTTTGTCTCATTGTTCTTTATGTTTTGGTGATTGCTTGATGAAGAAGAACACTAATAGTAATCAAGTATAAGAGGAAGCTAATGAAATAAAGTAAAAATACATCACAAACAATTATCAAGTATTAGAAATCACCTATACTTGCTGCCCCTAGATTTCTCAATATCTAGAGGGGTTTCTGTCCCAAAATTTACATTTAAAAATCTCTTTTTCTTTTTCTTTTACAATAGGTCCAAAATAGGACTTTGACTCTTTGACTCACAAACCCAAAAGCATGAAGAACATGGTTTTATAGAAAAATAATAATAATTTTTCTTTGTCTTTTTATGTAAAAATACATAATGGTACAAATTATGAAGACCGAAACTAGTTTCATTCTCTAACACTCCCTCTTAACTAGGGAGGTATTCATAATTGTACACTTGGTACAAGGATAATCTCAAACTGAAGAGTTCTCTTAAGAAGAGTCAAATTGGTAAGCCATCTTTAAGCATCAACATCATGACCAACATTCTCAACATAGTAAAGCTTTAACTTTGACAAGCTCTTTCATATACAAGCACATAGTGTGGGGAGGTTTTACATAAGATACCACACTACCTCTGCAAGGCACATACCACATTTGGATGTTCACCAGGTATGTCCTTTTAGGACTATTCTTATCTTGATTCCCAATCTTCAAAGAATATCGGTCCTCTTCGACCACTCTTGTCTTGGATACTTGTCCAATCCTTAAAGATTGTCAGTCCATTTCCTATCTTGGATTTTTCTGTTCTCAAGGAAATCACAAATTCTTATCCAATCCTCTATTGTCCATTTTCCCTCCATGGCCTTAACTTAGACTTATGCTATTAGTCCTGGTCAAGTGCATGACACATGAAGGAGAGAATACCAATGTGATGTCCATCATCACTCCCTCTCAACCAAAGAGTAGATCGCTATTTTATCTTTATTAGGGAATAGATCCTTGCTCCTTAAGCATTTAAGGAGAATCCTTTACTCCCTCTCAAATATAGAGGAGATTCCTGACTTCCTTTCAATTGGAAAGTCCTAACCGCAAGTTCTTCATGGAGATAGCTACATGGCTCCCTCTTTCCTTTTCATCTCATTATGTCGAGCTTTCTTCCTTCCTGGGAATTCTGAAGCCATCCTTTTTCCTTCAATCTTGCAACAGGGTTCAGGCCATCAACCTTTCACATCACTTTCCTTTTGTCATCATCAATGAAGGCATTATATTGAGCCTTTTCAATCTTCAAGCCATTCGTAGCTCTCTCATGAAAGTGATCTTTGTTGATGAACATCAGGCTATCTTCTTTCATTGCTACTTTTCAATCCCAAGGTGATAATGTGAACACCTTTAATTTCCAAAACCATATACTCAATTCATATGTTCGTTGAATTGAGTTAAGCACCCATAGTTGAACTTTCCTCAACTATCATCATTCATTCCTACAATATCTTACTAGGTAGCAAAACAATATGTTAACCAGATAACTAATATAAAAAATGTTAAATATCAGACTTACCTTGCCATGATGGCCCTTCTCATCAAAGTATCAACTTACTTGAGTTCTTCGAGATCAACATCCTTTTGCATGATTCATCTCCATATGAATCTTTCTCCATACAATCATCCGAGTGCCCATGGATCGAGCTTGATTACTAAGCTATAATATCTTCTTCGGACTTGTCATCGTTAACTCCCTTTCTTTCTTTCAAAGACTATACTTGATGTTGATCAACATTATCATGTTTTCCATGCTATTTTGTGATAGAGTCTTGATCTAAAGCATGTCAAACTCCTTCTTCCAAGTATATGGAAGACTTCTTATGCTCTTATAACCAACTCTTTCTGCAAACTTCTTATAGATATGAATTCTACTTTCTTTCTTTTTTATACGTGGCTTTCTAGTCATCTTTCCCTTGAATGAGCTTACTTCTATCCTTCGAAAGACTTCAATTATGCCTTTCGAACTGTAACACGATCATCTGCATGCCTTCATCCTTCTAGATGGAATATACTTAGTCATGTAGTAATGCTTCTTCCAAGAACTTTTCCTAAATGATGGTTCTCATCAGAGGATCTTCGTGATCCTTTTTGCAAAATGACTACTTCTAACATCTAGAAAATTCCTGAATGAACAGTGAAATGCAATATGATCCAAATCTTCTCGGTCATGTTAGCTAGATGACTATTTCCAAAGCAACTTAATCATGCATATTTTAAAGTCTTCTACTATCATATGCTTTCTTCTATGATGCTATGCTTCATAACGACAAAGACCCTTTTAGAAATGTAACGATGCATGCTTACTCTTTTAATCAACAATGAACTTGTTAGCATCAATTTCGTTAGGGTCCTTACATTTCCTACCTTCCATCATGCTCATCATTTTCAATTAATCAACAAGCACGAGTGTTGCTATCCTTCTTATCTTGCTTCCTTTATGTACCTACAATTTTTACCAACAAGTACAAAGATAGGAGCATGATGTCAATATTGTCAATCTAGGGTTCCAAGGCTTCTCAGAGGGTGCACCTCCAGGGTTTTAGATACAAACTCTTGTTAGGGTTTTACTTTCAACGAAAACATTAGCCCTAGGGTTTCAACTTTCAAGCCCCAGGGTTTATTCACTTCAACCCTTGCTAGGGTTTTACCATATACCCTAGACTCTTCTTGTAAACCCTAGATATTAAGATTTAGGGTTTAGAGGGAATCACCAATTAGGGTTAGGGTTTTCACATTTCTAGGTTATTTCCAATCCAAGACTCATCAAGGGTTTACGAACCCTAGATACCAAAACTTTCAAAAATGTTAGGTGTATAAACCCTAAATTCTTATTATGCAAAGTAAGTTGCAAAACCCTAATTACTTACATAACATGAAAATGCACATAAATTGTACATACCTTTGCGCCTTTACTTTACCTTGTGTCTTATTGCAAAGATTGTTTTTCAAGGACCCTCAACTTCTTGATCTCATAATCCAAAGCAATGTAGAAGTATATAACACGAGTTTGGAGATCATTGTCATTGTTATGTATGTGCTCTCTTTTACATGCGACTTTCGCACAAGTTGTGTCCTCTGACATACTCCTCAAGTATCAAGGTATATTCTCGAGCCAATCTCTATAGGCATACTGTTATGCCAAGCCTGAGATCAAGTCAGAGTAAGGAAAAATGATCTATTTAAAAAAGATCCCAGGCATGAGCGCTGGTCCTTTTAGAGCAATGTCACATTTAGATTTCCTGACAGATCATGATGTCTTCAGTTTATCGCATAACAATTCTTTATTTGACACACTTCAAAGGTAGGTCGGCTTTATTCCATGATTGCTACACAATCAGTGCAATATATATTCTAAAACAAAACTGTCACTCTGTAGAGCTAGATCCAATGAACGAGATCATCTATTCCAGTTCATAGTCACACATTGTGTATGAGTATGAGCCATTGTTGTATCATAGAGTCTTGATGGTGTCGTAGTGATACGTTGACTAAAGTGTGTATCATAACCTACTCTGGTGTTGTGTAATTTTGTGAGCTATTACAACTTATGAACGAGTCATTGCTTGTGTGATCCATCGAGTTATAGATGCAGGCCATCTTAATTACACAACAAATTGCTATATACCAAACAAAGTACGAGCCATTCATAAACTCCAGAATATGTATTACAGTGCATCAAATCATTGTAATTCGAATCATCTCCAAAAAATACAAGTATAATTACACCTTTGTGACCGCAGAGATAACGATCCATCAAAGGTGTAGATTATTGTAGCCATAGAGATATACAACCATCACAGTTTATATGAATGCATTTGCCGGAATCAAGCGATTCAAGCCATTGAAATTGTGGAGCAATACTTAGATGCCCAGAATCCATTCTAGAAACCAAACAATTGATATTGAATTTCTGTTATTTTAACGAACCACAAATTATGTATTCAACGAGATTTTTGATCCATCGATGGGTTACAGTTGCAAAGATAAATATCAAATGTGCGAGCTTTAACTATGATGAATCATAGAGAGAGTCATCAAACCACAAACCCAAGCTCCTGTATAAGTGCAAGCCATAAAAAATAAGACGAGCTATCCGAATTATAGATAATGCGGGTCCCATCACTGTAGTACGAGTTACGTCATTATTTGATGCGGTGCCGTTTCTTTAAAATACATTACTGTATGCATGAGTTGATGCCATACAAGGGTTATAGATAAAAAAACGAGCCACTGTGGAATCAGTTGATGCACAAAGAAACTATAGATCGAGCCCATAATTGACTTCCACAAATAATTTTATGGTTACTGTAGTCCCAACAAAAAGTGATCTTCGGCCTCCTCCTTTAAACCATGCTTTGATACCATGTTGGAAATCGAGAGGTTTTTCCATTTTATCTTAGATTTCCATTACATGATAATTACTTGTGAGTTTGTCAACATTATTATTATTGTTTTCTTTCTTCATCAAGTAATTACCATAAAACAAGAAGATCATAGAAGACAATAGAACACAAGATATGGGCTCTAAGCCAAGGCAAAGTCCCTCCAAGGGGAAAACCTAGAAAGTTCTCTTCTTATAAAATTGGATCAAATGAGGTATCCAAGATACATAAACCACAAAAATTTCCACCTCTAGATGCCTAGTGAAACCTTCCTTCCTTCCAGCAGATTCATCAACAAGATACCAACAACAAGAGGCAAAAAAAGACAAATCTTCCTCAAACTCTAGCTCCAAGAAGAATTCCTTTCTTCCAGACTTCATCCTTTACTACTTCGTTTCCTTTCTCTATGATTTTTCAAACCAAAATCCATCCAAGTGTGTCCAAATGAGCTCCATCTATCCTCTATTTATAGTATATACAGTTCAAAGGGGTGTAAATAAACATGTCCTTTGGGGCAAGGCCGACTTGGCATCTAGAGGGGTTTTGGTCCCAAAATTTACATTTAAATTTTTCTTTTTCTTTTTCTTTTACAATAGGTCCAAAATAGGACTTTGACTCTTTGACTCACAAACCTAGAAGCATGAAGAACATGCTTATCTAGAAAAATAATAATAATTTTTCTTTTTCTTTTCTTTTGCTTTTTACATAAAAATACATAATGGTACAAATTATGAGGACTGAAACTAGTTACATTCTCCAACAGAGAGGACCTTTCCAAGGAAGTGGGGAAATATTGAAGTGGTTAAATTCACCTTGAAATCATGCCCTAGAAGTCTTTGCATATGTGCACCTCCAAAAGAGGTGTTCAACTGTTTCATCCTACATAAAGTTTGTGTGGAACAAAATTTAACATCATTTTTTTGAACTTTGGTCTTGACATCCAACCCTTGGTGGAGCATAAGCCACCCCAATACATTGTGCTTGAAAAAATATGGAGATTTCCAAATAGATTGGCACCTCCTCAGCCCCTGTATATTAGCAATCTTCACCCCCACCTTTTGTTCAAATGTGGGACAATTTCAAAGTTGCGTCTTGTGTTTTTTTTGTCGGTCAAAGTCAAGTTTATATTATCATATCAAAATTTACATCTAGAAACAATAGTGCTGTGATACATCCAATCAACCTGAGTGGAAAAAAGGCCTCAATTGACTCGGGTGTGTGCGAAGGCATATGACGCCACTGGTTATTTCCAGCACAAAACTAGCAAAAACCAAGTAGTTACACAACTCAATGGAGGAGGATTAAGGGGGCCTACTAGTGGCCCTGCAAAGAAATCGACACGATTGTGCACATGGTAGTCAATATTCTTGATCTGGATCTCCAGTGCTCGGAGGTGGTTATGGGAGCGCCTCGACTGATGGCGCAGACTCTCCAGAGCATCTAAAGTTTCAGTTTGCATATGCTAGATATCATTGGTATAGGCCATGAGCTCGTTACGTTCTTCATACCTCTGTTCTCGCATGTTGTCCAGGTTGAGCTAGATTTGTTGCAGTTGAGCTGAGATCACGTCTAGGGTGGCCGAAATGTCAACTTGCCTAGGTGACTGGATTAGAGAGACCGCCGTGGCCGCCGCTGAATGCTGGCTCTCATTGGATTCTGAATTCGAGCTCGAGTCCCCATTCGGCCTGCGCTCCGTCATCCCACGTCCAAGACCTCCTCTGCGTGCACGTCCGCGTTCACGTGGCATGGGCTTCTCGTCCTCGCACCTATCTGCTTCCTCGCTGTGTCTCCAATTGCTTGCGCGAAGAGTAGCCCTTGGACTAGCAGTGCATTCCCACAAGCCACCACCTCCCGTCCAGCCACCCGTACCCACTCCAACATAGAAAATTTCCGTTTGTCTGTCGGTTTCTTCAGCACTACGCTCGTTGGTGCGGAGGGACCTCCACCCGCAGAAGTACCAAACTACTAAAAGACCAAGTGGGCCTTTGAGCCCGATCCAACACCGCACGGAGGTTGGATCCTCTACTGCCGCTAACCTCGTTCCTTCTGCGGACTGGAAGAGACACAAAAGCTGCGCACAGGTGGACACCTACCTTCCAGACAATCCACGCACAATTGTCGTCCCGTCACCACGTTGCTCCTCCGTTTCTAGGCTACCAGGTGATGATTTTTGTAGCGTTGGAAAGTGTTCCAAGTCTCATATTTTGGGAAGAGGCTTGGACATCAGTATTCCAGAGAACCTAGAAATCGTTTGTGGTAATTCCACTCAGATCATGCTTTATTAAAATAATTTTAATGTGATCCCTAAGTCTAAACTTAGGGAAATTAAATAATTAAAGGATATTAATAAAGCAGAGTGTGAATCTTCTAGAAAATGAAGATCAAGTCATCTTTAATCCGAGCCATTGATTAAGGATATAATCTGGGCCATTGGTTCATCAACGAGAAGACTATGAGAGAAGGCTTGAGGGTCATTTGTAAAGTAAGCCAAGCACATTCTCAGTATTCGAAGGAAATTGATTATGAAGTAATAGAATTCGATTTCAGAGGGTGAGGTTGTAGAGGCCGGGTTGCAGAGGCAGAAGGAAGAGGGAGAAGTCAGCAAAGACGAAGAGAAGGCAGACATAAGACGAAGAGGAGGAAGTGCTGGGCAGCAACACTGGCCCTCGACGCAAAGTGACATAATCCAATGCAGTGACTGCGCAAAGGGGCCATCTGGAGTGACGAAAAGGGAGGAGAAGTGCCTTCCTTGTGTCGGGAATTCTTCCGAGGTGTTCAGAAAATTAATCTTAGGTGTATGCTAAATATTTGCTCGTCATATATTCTGTAAACGATCTTTTCACTGCTGAAGATTAATATAATTCCTCATCTGTTGCACTAGTTTTCCCACATTGGGGTTTTCCAGGGACAATTGTTTAATAATAACTCTGTTCATACATCCTAGCTGGAAAACGGAGGCACAAATTGGAGTAAGGAGCCATAAACTATATAAGCTACAGGTCGAGTCTCCAATGGCACTAATCGACAGTACAAATTGAAAGAGACCTAAATGAATTATGGCATAGAAGAATGGGGCATTTACATCATGGAGCCTTGAAGATCTTCAAGAAGACTGTCATGGGAGCTCCAGAACTCAGCACAAGAAAAGATGATGTCTGCAGGGGGTGCGTACTAGGGAAGTATGCCAAGGCAACATTTCCAAGGAGCAGTAGTAGGGCCAAGAGTGTATTGGAGTTGATACACTCAGACATCTGCGGACCAATGTCCACGACTTCTCTCAGTGGAGCAAAGTACTTTGCTAACCTTTATTGATAACCATTCTCGGAAAACATGGATCTAATTTCTCAAAACCAGAGATTTGAGCGATTCAAAGAATTCGAGGCTTTGGTAGAAAATTTAACCAGAAAGAAGATCAAGAAGTTGCGATCAGATAATGGTGGAGAGTACATTGATAAAGACTTCACGAGTTTCTGCGCAAAGGAAGGCATCGAGAGAGAATGGACAACTTCATGCAATCTAGAGCAGAATGGAGTTGCAGAAAGGAAGAATAGGACCATTGTGGACGCTGCAAGGGCGATGATATATGACCAAGACATTGCCAAATTTCTGTGGCCAAAAGCCTGCAATACAGCAGTGTATGTGCAGAACAGGGTGCCTTATAGAGCATTGGGAAAAGTGACTCCTGAGAGTGTGTTCACTGGTAGCAAGCCTGAGGTGAGCCACTTCAAGATATTTGGCAGTATAGCTTATTGCCACGTACCCAATGAGAAGAGGAAGAAATTGGATCGGACTGCGGAAAAGGGTTATCTTGTGGGATATAGTGAAAATGCGAAGGCATATCGCATCTATATTCCGGAAAACAGGAAGATCGTAGTAAGGCGAGACGTGAAATTCATGGAGGAGCGAGCCTTCAGGAGATCCCGGGAAATGGCTACAGATATGTAGGCTGAGGAGGATCCTCTAGTATAGCCACATTAGCCTATAGAAGATGGCTCAAGTGCCTCTCCACGACACAAGGGTTCTGAGGAAAGTTCTTCCGAAGAAGAGAAAGCAAGAGAGCAGGTAAATCCACCAACCACTAGTGGAAGAACGAGCAACGAGCTCCAACAGACTCTGAGGGATGCAGAGGAATTTGTTGGAGCCCCTAGATATGAGAAGAGGAACGCAGACAACTTGACAGGTACCGGGCACTGGTAGCACAAGTCGGAGAACCCTCTGGTTTTTGGGAGGCAGCTCAACATCAGGTGTGGGTAGATGCCATGGTGGAGGAGTACAGCTCCATCATGACAAACGATGTGTGGGAAGTAGTCCCCAGACCGCAGAACAGATCGGTTGTAGGATCAAGGTGGATCTACAAGATCAAGTATGTTGCAGATGGCAGTATAGAGAAGTTCAAGGTCAGATTCGTGGCTAAGGGGTATGCACAGAAGGAAGGGAATGATTATGAAGAAACCTTCGCTCCTGCAACTCGGTACACTTCAATCAGATCCGTCATCTCTCTTGCAGCGCAGATGGGATGGGAGATTCACTAGATGGATGTCAAGACGACGTTCTTGAATGGGGTGATAGAAGAGGAAGCGTACATAGAACAACCAGAGGGCTTTAAGACACATGAGCAGAAGACTCGTGTATGTAGGCTTAAGAAAGCCTTGTACGGACTGAAGCAAGCCCCTAGAGCATGGTATGTGAGAATTGATAGCTACCTGCAGAAGATGGGATTTGTCAAGAGTGACATAGATCCCAACCTCTACTATCTGAGAGTAGGGGATGAGCCGCTAATCCTGGTATTATATGTAGATGATCTGTTCTTGACTGGATCATCTAAACTTATCAAAGACTGCAAGAAGAATTTGGCTACCGAATTCAACATGAAGGATCTGGGGTAGTTGCACTATTTTCTTGGTTTGTAGGTCTGGGAGCAGAAGGGAGAAATCTTCCTTCGGCAAGGAAGATATACTATAGAGATCCTGAAGAGGTTTCAGGGAGGACTGTAGACCCATGGCTATGCCAATGATTACAAACTGGAAGAAGATAGACACTTCCGAGGATGATGAGGCTGACCTTACCTTGTATAGGCAACTCATATGATCATTGATGTACCTGGTCAACACTATACCAAAATTTGTTATGCAGTGAATACCCTCAGCCAGTTCATGGTGGAACCAAGGAGGGCTCACTAGGTAGCGGCCAAACATGTTCTCGGATATTTGAAGGGGACAATCGAGTATGGGTTGAAGTACACCAAAGGCAATGAAATCCAGTTGAGTGGGTTCACTGACGCACATTGGGCTGGAAGCCCAGTGGATTAGTAAAGTACCAGTGGGTACTGTTTCAGTCTCGGATCAAGAATGACTTCTTGGTGCAGTAGGAAACAAAAATCCGTGGCACTAAGCTCAGTTGAGGCTGAATATATGGTAGCAAGCACAACTTCGTGCGAGGCCATATGGCTTCGTAAACTACTCTTGAACTTGCTCAAGAAGAGGATGGAACCGACCAGAATTTTGTGTGATAATCAGAGTTGCATCAAGCTCTCTGAAAATCTTGTGTTTCATGACCGGTTGAAGCACATTGACATTAGGTGCCACTTCATCAAAGACTATGTCCAACGAGGAGCTGTACAGTTGAAGTACATTCCTATAGGAGAACAGGTGGCAGATATCCTCACAAAGGCTCTAGGTAAGATTAAGTTTACTTACTTCGGGGAAAAGATGGGGATGGTCGAGAACCCTTTCCAGCAGAGGAATGGGTGGTCTTCAAATTCAGAGGGAGCTACTGTACGGATGAGGTAGTGGCAGAGGTGGTGTCACAGGCAATAGTACAGAGGGCAGCAGCGTAGAGATGAGGGGCAACAGCCAAGACATCAGTAGCGCAGCAAATGCTTTAGGTCAGAGTAAATACAGTTGGTACCTTGCCTAAACACTTTCCTCGCTAAGAGGGAGTGTTGATTTTGTAGCATTGGAAAGTGTTCCAAGTCTCATATTTTGGGAAGAGGCTTGGACATCAGTATTCCAGAGAACCCAAGAATCGTTTGTAGAAATTCCACTCGGATCATGCTTTATTAAAACAATTTTAAAGTGATCCCTAAGTCTAAACTTAGGGAAATTAAATAATTAAAGGATATTAATAAAGCAGAGTGTGAACCTTCTAGAAAATGAAGATCAAGTCATCTTTTAATTTGAGCTATTGTTTAAGGATATAATCTGGGTCATTGATTCATCAACGAGAAGACTATAAGAGAAGGCTTGAGGGTCATTTGGAAAGCAAGCTGGGCACATTCTCAGTACCCGAAGGAAATCAATTATGAAGTAAAATAATTCGATTTCAGAGGGTGACGTTGTAGAGGTTGGGTTGCAGAGACAAAAGGAGGAGGGAGAAGTCAACAGAGACGAAGAGAAGGCAGACAATAGACGAAGAGGAGGAAGTGCTGAGTAGCAGCACTGGCCCTCCACGCAGAGTGACGCAGTCCAGTGCAGTGACTGCGCAGAGGGGCCACACAGAGTGATGCAGAGGGAGGAGAAGTGCCTACCGTGTGTTGGGAATTCTTCCGCGGTGTTCGAAAAATTAATCTCAGGTATATGCTAAATATCTGCTCGTCATATATTCTGTAAAATGATCTTTTCACTGCTGAAGATTAATATAAACCCTCATCTGCTGCACCTATTTTCCCACATTGGGTTTTTCCTGGGACAATTGTCCAAAAATAACTCTGTTCATGTGGTTGTTTCTATTGTGTGATACATGTTCTAGTTGTTCTTCTGCTTTAGATTAAAGTGAATACTGCAGTTATGTTTATTTCAAAATTTACTAAAGCATCTGTAAATAACCTATCATAAATAAGTGGGAGAAATAAATCAATCACTGCAGTAGCATTTTCAGATTGAAAATTTCACACCAGGATCCCACGGGCCTCGACGCCACCATCCCCAATTCACCATCTCCCTCTCCTTCCCCCACGCTTCTTGCAGTCGAAGCTCAATCCGAAGATTGAGAGCCAACGCCGGTGCACAGAGAATAACTTTCGCATAGACTTCCACCATTGCCCACACATTCATTATGCCAAATCTCTTGCTCGTGTGCTTGTTATGCGAACGTCTCCCTCCACAACTCTTCACTTCTCGAGGGCTCGTAACACTCCAAGCATGGGAGGTTAATGGGGTTCGGTGGCGCGTGGCGTCAAAGCCTGTCCGGCCCGCGTTGCCAGCCCCATTTTTCCTTCAGATGTGACACCCCCATCGAGGACAAAGTTGCGTGTTGTTGCTGCACAATCTAGCAATAATTGTACAGAGGCAAAAGCTAGAGGGCACAACACCACTTGGAACAAAGGCCCACTGTCACCACAACCTAAGTCCCCTACTCTTCTCGTATTTTCATCGACGGGAGGATTCCTAGTATGGCTCACTTGTGATATATGTCTTTATAATAGGTTTGAAGTGAGGCAAGGAAACTCATTCAATGGAAAGGTTCAACAAAGGTGCAAGGTCTTGGAGAAGCTATAAAGAGTTTCCCCGAAAAACCCCTTGAAAAGAGACTACACGAGACCTAGGGTTAAGAATTGACACGTGATATCTGTACATCCAAGGTCAAGGTAGGTCAGAGAAAAGACTATATGATTTACTTCACCGAGTACTAGAGAATTTGCCTTTGAAGAATCCCCAAGTTGAAGGATTAGCTTTTAGGGTTCCCTCTTCATGCGACAATTAGGCCACCAAAATTTATGGAGAATTCACTGTGCGAATTCCACCAAAACTTGAGGATCTCTGGAGGAGACACTAAGGAAGATTTCTATCCAAACAAAATTCAAAATACTTCCTCCAAAAGATTTTGCATCAAGCCCTAGGGAAGCCTCCTTATCCTTAAAGGGACGAAAAATAGAGGTGAAAAGAGGTAATTTTTTTGAGTATTGATACCATCAAGGATTTAGGATCAGTGCTTGGTCATTGGGAGATTTGGAGTCATGAAAGATCTTGATTCAAGGAGACCTAAAGGTTAAGGCTTTCACTATCCCTTTAGATATTTACACTTCTTAGACTTAATGGAGTTTCAAGGATAACATGCAATAATCCCCTAGGAACATTCATTTATTCACTATTCAGTG
Source organism: Pinus albicaulis (assembly GCA_034641835.2). Taxonomy (NCBI): domain Eukaryota; kingdom Viridiplantae; phylum Streptophyta; class Pinopsida; order Pinales; family Pinaceae; genus Pinus; species Pinus albicaulis. The sequence goes on from CM076572.1 coordinate 400,104,990, forward strand.
AGTAACACATGCAAAAACTATCAAGATTTCCAATTTCAAACAATATTCAGTAACTAGGGCACATTAATAACCATGAGACATTATTCCATGCATTAGACATTAGCGAAATTCATAAATTCATCAATAAAGAGCACCTACACAACAATGCTAATTAGAAGCTCCATAAATGAGACAAGGTTATCCGAACATCAAAATTCATTCATAATCCTCCAAAGCCATCCCACATTGTAGGTCCGAATTTTCCAAATTGGCCGAAAATCCAAGAGTTCATGGTTTGAAATGGGAGAGAGTCTCCCCAATTTATACATGACATAAGGAGTTCGAATAACAAATACACAAGCCCCTCTAACATAGCCTAATTGCTAAGTAACCCACCTATGGTTACAAGCCAACTGCAATAGCTTTTAAAAATATTTTATTTCTCTCCTAAGACCACGCAAGGTTGACGTCATGCGTGCGTGGAGGCTTAGAGAGGCAATGTTGAGGCCTCTTGTGCTAGAAATGTGACAGAGGGCCTCAAAAATCACAATGAAGAGGGTGATGCCCTCCTTATGCTGCAAAACATCTCCGAGATCCCTATTTTGGGTTTGGAGCTCCAAAATGGGTTTCACGGGTCTCCAAATGGCTCAAAATCAAGTTAATGTTCCATCAATGATGGCTAGAAGATGACACATGCCCTCCCATGTCTCCCTAGGCAAGAGATAACCTCCTCTGGGCCTTGGATTAGCTGCCAAGTGTCCGGTGCAATGTATAGTGGGCTAGGGCATCCTGGTCCAAGTGCATCACCGTCTGGAATAACTAAGGCAATGAACAAACAAATCGTGGTGCTGAAGCCCATGGTGTGGAAATCAATGCTTTGCATAAATGGAGGCCTATGGCTCTCAATGCTCACCCTACAAATTCCATTCTGATCCTTTGGAGGGCTTGGATCTTGTATAGGGACGCCAAGTCCAAGATGAAAATTCATTTGCAATCCTGTATAAGATCCAATGCGTCTCCTCAACTTTGGATAGAACAATTCGTGTGCAATAGTGTGAGTAAGCTTGTTAATCAAGGGGAAAAATGGACACTTCATAGTGGGTTTCCCTTCCGAATTTGGGGCTTTGAACATGTAATAGTGCTACCTTCTTGGGTAGGAGTGGTTAATCAAGGACTTATTAGGTGGTTTCAACTTTCAAGGGAATGACATGTCCAAGGTACATACTTCAAATGGCAAGTGTCATGTGAAATAATGATGGAACAAAGTGGGGACAAGGGGAGGGCTCCAAGCCACATGCCATGGTACAACGGTAACTAAGATAAGGAGAGCCCATATCTTGGGTATATAAATGTAAGGAGGGAGCAATCATGGTACATGAGTTACCTCGAACTTTGTTTTTCCACCCATCTTCATATGCCTTTTGTCTTTTTTGAATTTAGTTTTGTTTTACTGCTCGAGGCTCTAAGGAATGAGAGCATGATGTGTATGATATAACAGTGATTACCCCCTTAGGGTAGGGCAATTCATCACCCACCAGGGGTTGGGACATTCATGGGTTCCCTAATAATGCAAGGGGTACTCATAGGGGTCCAAGGAACTAGGGTGATGGCCATGATGAGAAGGGGGTAGAGCTCATGCTTGGCTTTTTCCCACTTGCTAATTTATTTGTCCCGACCATCTTTTGCGTTTTGTGGTATATTTCCTTTTGTATGTGGCCATATGATGCTTTTATCTCTTTTTTTAGCTGCATCAACCTTCGGGGTATCGTTCCAGGCCCGACCTAAGGTTTGGACAAGGGGAATGGGAAGGCCCGACCTAAGGTGTGAAAATTTCAATCCTGAAATACTACCGCAGTGATAGATTTATTTCGCCTACTTATTTTTAAAATAAGTTATTTCTTCCAGTAAATTTTAAAATAAACACTACTGTAGTAATCACTCAAGTATATCCAGAGAATAGAACAGTAAAAAATACAAGCATAAGAATCAATCACATAGACACAATTATTTTTGGACAATTGTCCTCGGAAAAACCTAATGTTGGAAAACTGGTGTAGCAGATGAGGGTTTATATATTAATCTTTAGCAGTGAATTCTTTACAAGGAAAGTCTGGCAGAAATAACTAAGAAAACTTCTTGAGATACACCTGAGATAATTCTTCTTCAGTCCTCTGAAGAATTTCTGACACCTGAGAGGTTCGCTGTCCCTCCCTGCATCACTCTGCGCACCTCCTGCGTACTTATCTGCGCAGAGCCAACGTAAGCCTGCGTCACTACTGCATGAGGCCTCTGCGCTACTCCTTAGTGCTGCCTTTCTGCCTCTCTTCTTCCTCCTTCCCTCGTGCCCTGACACTGTTGATGCCCTCTGCTTCTTCCGCCCTTGCAAATCTCCCTCTGAAATCGAATTTTATTCCTTCAGAATCAACTTCCCTCTGGTTACTGAATGCTTGCCCGACTTACTTTCCAAATGGCCTTCAAGTCTTCTTTTATAATCTTCTCGTTGACAAATCAACGACCCAGATTAGAAGTCTAATCAATGGCTAAGATTAAAACTTGACTTGATCTTCGTTTTCTAGAAGATTCGCACTCCGTGTTATTAATACCCATTAAATATTCAATTTCGCGAAGTTTAAACTTAGGGTTAACTATTTTAATAAAACACAAACTGAGCGGAATTTCCATGAACGATTTATGGGTTCTTTAGAATACTGGTGTCGAAGCCAACTCTCAAATTTTGAGACTTAGATCACTTTTTGATGCTAAATAAATCAACGCTCCCTCTTAGAAAGCAAAGTGTTCTAGCAATCTGCCTGCTGCCTGCTGCTTGCTGCTCTGCCTTTGAAGCATCCTCTGCGTTGCTGATGCCTGGCTCTGCCTTCTGTACTGCTGCCCATGACACTGCCACTGTCACTGCCTCATCTGTACAACAACTCCCTCTTAATTTTGCATCTGTCCATTTCTGCTATTGAAATGGATTCTTGATCATCCCATATTTTCTCTGAAGTAGACAAACTTTGTCTTTCCCAGAGCTTTAGTGAGGATGTCCACCACCTATTCTCCTGTGGGAGTATACTCCAATTGTACAACTCCTTGCTGGACACAAGTCTTTGATGAAATGACACTTGATGTCAATTTGCTTCGATCGATCATGAAACACAGGATTTTCAAAGAGCTTGATGCAACTCTGATTATCACATAGAATGCTGGTCGCTTCCATATTTCCCTTGAGTAGATTCACAAGCAACTTCCTTAGCCATATGGCCTCACACGAAGCAGTGCTTGCTGCCACATATTCTACCTCAGCTGAGCTCAGAGCCACGTATTTCTATTTCTTGCTGCAGTAGGAAGTCATTCTTGATCCAACATTGAAATAGTACCCACTGGTACGTTTTCGATCTACTGGGCTTCCAACCCAATCTGCATCAGTGAACCCACTCAATTTGATGTCATTGCCTCGGGTGTATCTCAATCAAGCTCGACTGTTCCCTGTAGGTATCTGAGATCATGCTTGGCTACTGCCCAATGTGCACTTCTTGGTTCCACCATGAACTGACTAAGGGTGTTGACGACATAATAGATGTCTGGCCTGGTGTTGACCAGATACATCAGGGATCCTATGAGTTGCCTATATAAGGTAGGATCAACCTCATCATCTTCGAATGTATCAATCTTTTTCCAGTTGGTGATCATTGGAGTAGCCATAAGTCTAAAGTCCTCCATCTTGAACCTCTTCAAGATTTCTGTAGCATATCTCCCTTGGCCAAGGAAGATCTCACCCTTCTGCTGCCAAACTTCCAACCCCATAAAATAATGCATCAGCCCCAGATCCTTCATGTCGAATTCTACAACTAAATTCTCCTTGCAGTCCTTGATGAGCCTAGATGATCCTATTAGGAATAAATCATCCATGTACAACACCAGTATTAGAGGCTCATCCCCTACTCTCAGATAGTAGAGATTGGTATCTGCGTCACTCTTGACGAATCCCATCTTCTGCAAGTAGCCATAAATTCGACCATACCAAAATCTAGGAGCTTGCTTCAGTCCATACAAGGATTTCTTAAGCCTACATACATGAGTCTTTTGCTCATGCATCTCAAAGCCCTTTGGTTATTCGATATATACTTCTTCTTCTATCACCCCATTCAAGAATGTAGTCTTGACGTCCATCAAGTGAATCTCCCATCCCATCTGCGCAACAAGAGATATTACGTATCTAATAGAAGTATATCTGGCTACTGGGGCGAAGGTCTCTTCATAATTTGTCCCTTGTGAGCATACCCCTTTGCTACAAGCCTAACTTTAATTTTTTCTACGCTAGCATCTGCAGCATATTTGATCTTGTAGATCCATCTCGAACCCACAACTGATCTGTCTTGAGGCCTAGGAACCACTTCCTAGACATCATTTGTCATGATGGAACTGTACTCTTCCACCATGGCATCTACCCCCTCTTGATGTTGAGCTGCCTCCTGAAAACTAGAGGGTTCCCCAACCTGGGCTGCCAAGGCTTGGTACCTGTCTAGTTGCCTGCGTTGCCTCTTCTCATCTCTAGGGGCCCCGACACACTCTTCTGCGTCCCTCATAATTTATCGTAGTTCCCTGCTTGTTCTTCCACTGGTAGTGGGTGGATCTACTTGCTCCCCCTCCTGCAAATCTTTGGGGGATGAATCCCTTGGATCCTTGTGCCTTGGAGAAGCACTCGTGTTATCCTCCACAGGTCGTTGTGGCTGGACCAACAGATCCTCCTCAGACTGCGTTGCGGAAGGCATCTCCCGGGATTTTCTGAAAGCTCTTTCCTCCATGAATTTTACATCCTGACGTACTACAATCTTCCCACTCTTAGGAATGTAGATCCAGTAAGCCTTCACATTCTCGCTTTATCCCACCAGATATACCTTTTCCGCAGTCTTATCCAATTTCTTCTTCTTCTCTTTGGGTACATGGCAGCATGCCATGCTGCCAAAGTCAAATATCCTGAAATGGCTCACCTCTGGCTTCCTGCTAGTGAAGACACTTTCTGGAGTGATCTTACCCAGTGCATTGTGAGGAATCCTATTTTGAACATATACAGCTGTATTACAAGCTTTAGCCCACATAAATTTAGGCATGTCTTGATCATACAACATTTCCCTTGTGGCCTCGACAATAGTTCTATTCTTCCTTCCTGTGATTCCATTCTGCTCCGGATTATATGGAGCAGTCCACTCCCTTCTGATGCCTTCCCTTGCGCAGAACTCTGTGAAGTCTTTATCTATGTATTCTCCACCATTGTCTGATCACAGTGTCTTTATCCGCTTTCCTGTCAGATTCTCAACCAGAGCTTGAAACTCCTTGAATCGATCGAAGATGTCGTCTTTGGTCTTTAGAAAGTAGATCCAAGTCTTCCTGGAGTGGTCATCAATAAAAGTGACGAAATATTCGGCACCACTGAGAGCTCTAGTGGACATTGGTCCGCAAATTTCTGAGTCTATTAATCCCAACACACTCTTAGCCCTATTGCTGCTTCTGGGGTACGCTGCCTTGGCATATTTCCCCAATACGCACCCTCTGTAGACATCATCTCGCTTGGTGCTTAGTTCTGGAACTCCTGCGACGGTCTTCTTGAGAATTCTCAAAGCCCCATGGTGTAAGTGCCCCATTCTCCTGTGCCATAGTTCATTCAAATCCTTCTCATCATTGCTTCCTATCAGCGCCATTAGGGATTCGAGCTACAACTTATAGAGTTTATTGTTCCCGACTCCGATTTGTGCCTTCTTCCAAATCGGGTGTTTGACGTATACTCTTTTGTCAATGAAGTAAATGTCATAGCCTTTGTTTTGAAGCTGAGACACAAAGAGTAAGTTCATCCCCAAACCAGGCACATGCAACACATTAGTGGCTCGAAGCTTATTACCAACTTCGGTTTGAAACACTATGGTACGTCTTCCAGCAGGGGTGCATTTCGCCTTATTGCCCATGGTGATTTGAAAGTTCATCTGATCTTCTCAGTAGCTGGAGAAACATTCTTGTACCCCTGTCATGTGTGCAGAAGCTCCACTGTCAATATACTAGATCTCTGGAGAAGCCGAGCTTGACACACAAGCAAGTTCTTCTTCCAGTCTGGATGCCAGTACAGAGATGTCGTGATCCATCTGTTCTTTCATCCTTTCCCTTTTCTCTGGAGAGTTGTGTGAACCCTTCCGAGTGGCTGCTGCAGCAATGTCTGGTCTTCGTTCCATTGCAGGTTCTCCACTCCTGTTACTCATCTCAGGCTTTGATACCATGTGAAAATTTCAATCCTGAAATACTACTGCAGTGATAGATTTATTTCGGCTACTTATTCTTACAATAAGTTATTTACAGAATTCTTCTAGTAAATTTTGAAATAAACACTACTGTAGTAATCACTCAAGTATATGCAGAGAATACAACAGTTAAAAATACAAGCTTAAGAATCAATCACATAGACAGTTATTTTTGGACAATTGTCCCCGGAAAAACCCAATGTGGGAAAACCAGTGCAGCAGATGAGGGTTTATATATTAATCTTCAGCAGTGAATTCTTTGCAAGGAAAGTTTGGCAGAAATAATTGAGAAAAATTCTTGAGATACACCTGAGATAATTCTTCTTTAGTCCTTCGAAGAATTTCTGACACCTGAGAGGTTCACTAGCCCTCTTTGCATCACTCTGCGTACCTCATGCGTACCTCTCTGCACAGAGCCAACATAAGCCTGTGTCACTACTGCATGAGGCCTCTGCGCTGCTCCTGAGTGCTGCCTTTTTGCTTCTCTGCTTTTTCCTTCCCTCGTGACTTGACACTGCTGATGCCCTCTGCTTCTTCCGCCCTTGCAAATCTCCCTTTGAAATCGAATTCTATTCCTTTAGAATCGACTTCCCTCGGGTTACTGAACGCTTGCCCGACTTACTTTCCAAATGGCCCTGAAGTCTTCTTTTATAATCTTCTCGTTGACAAATCAACGGCCCAGATTAGAAGTCTAATCAATGGCCAAGATTAAAACTTGACTTGTGTAATATCCCAAATGGGATATTTTAACTAAAAATGCAGAAATAGACTTGAGCAGCAAAATAAACAGAAATAAACACACAACCACCAATATAACACAATGGATGCCGATAAAATCACTGAGCCATTTTATTAATCTATGGTAGAAAGTACATCAACATAAACGAACAACGGAACCTGAGCTTCCCAAGCAAGCGGAGCAAAACCCAGAAAGATCTTTGGCCCAACTGATGAATGACTCTGGCAATGATGTAGACGGCTCGGCAAGAAGACTACTGCAAATCGGCTACGACAAAACTATCACTGAACCCCACTGAAGCACAAGTTGAAGATCCAGATGATCCTCACACCAATCCCTGAAGCTCTGCGAAACTTCTGAATGAAGTCTCCTCAAGAGAGTTGGGTTTTCGTCCAACACTCACAAATCACCCGAGGGTTTCCGTCCTGGGGCTACGGCTGAAGTAGAGAACCACGTCTCACACCTCTCATACAATAAAATAACATGATCCAAAGATATCTCCCAATGGCCTCCTCCCTTTCTTTTATAGATCTCTTGGAGCTTTCTAGAGTATTATTTTATTCATGGAGCACTTTTCCCTTTTATTAAAATATTCCTTTTTAATGCAGAAAAGGGTAAATCGTCTACCACGCCTCCTCCGGTTACTGAAATCCGTGTCTAACTGTCCCACCATGTAGGTATCCTCGTCCCGGTTCCAATGAGCTATTACACTAAGGTGTTCCATCATGTATTCCTCCCGGAATGCCACCTTGAGTGTAATCAACTGAGTTAAGCCCAAAAATAACTCAAATTTCCGAAAGTTATCGGAATGCACCGGAACAAAAGCCAAACCGCTCGGATGATGGAGTATATCAAGAGAATGCCTCCAGAAACCATGAAAACTCCTCAAAACTCCTCCAAAGAGCTCTTGAGCCCACTGGTAGCACCAATTTGTACATGTGACCTGTCTGCTCCAATCTTTAGAAGTCCAACCTGACCCGGTAGTAGGTGACACCAAAATAAGGAATATTACAGACCTTCCGCCCCAAGATTGCTTGCCCTCAAGCAATCCAGATATGTGGGCCACTTTGTCGGCCTGATGCAACTGAGACCCAATTCCCGGATCCCATACAAACCTCCTGGTGCAACTATGTGCATGTGTCAAGCCATCCGGAATAGACCCCTTGATGATGGGATCCCAAACTGATCTCTCACTGTACCTGTCATCAAATAATCCTCCTGGATCCCCATGCCACGGTGGCCAATCATCGCCCAAGTCCCACGACCTAGACTGTGCACTGCCTTTGGCTATGACTGATGCTCTAAGAGGGGAAGACCACGTCTCCTGCTGCGCTAGATCTATGACGGTATAAGCTGCCCCATCAACTGTGTACCAACTCATCACCTCTATCCAATCCAATCCCTGACTAAATCCACTGTTGGTTTTGCTCTCCTGAAACCGGGATGGGATGCTGAAGAATCTGCCCCACTGCCAACTGGAACCTGTATCATCTGTGATGTCTAAGGGCCCTTGCCCTGCTGTGCTCCCTACGAAGAATATCGAACCATCAAGAGGATACCAACTCATGATCTCCCGCCAGTCCATCTTGGAAGAAGAATCCAATGTAGCAACAATTGCATATGGAACACGCCTGGAGTGTTGTCGCCAGCCCGTAATCAACTCCCCCTGCTCTGCCCTGTCTGCCAATGAAAGATGCCTGTAGAAGGAAGCCCTTCTCTCTATAATGGGCCAAAGTGGGCAAGATATGCTGCAAGCCCCATCGATGTACTCTTGGAGAGTGCTACTCACTGAAAATGCTGCAGCTTTGCTGACTGCATGTACATCTATCTGCACCTCATTCCTGTGTCGACCCACAGATGGATGCTCCACCATCTCCAACAGCTCCTCCCACTCCTGATCAGGAATATCATGCTCCTGCTGTCTACTAACCCCCTGCAGAACAATCCCATCAACCTCCAACACCTCCAGAGGATATGGATCTACAACTGCTCTCACCGTACTCGAAGTCAGTGCATCTGACTGCTCCACCTCAATGGCTGACCCCAATGTCAGCCGCATATCCATCATAGACTCAATGTGGGCGCCCATCTGGCTCTCCCCCAAAGGAATATCGTGCCTGATGTGCATAGTATCCTCCTCTGTTAACTCAGGCTCCATCATATGCTGCTCTGGCTGAATCGTTGCAAGTGACTCATCACCCAGAGTATCTCCCATAGAGTCCCTTAACTGCTCACCCTGCACACTAGAACACAACTCTGGTCTACTGTCATCATCTCTGCATGACTGCTCTCACTCCCTAGAAGCGTCCTCAACTGATCCCATGGACTCATCTGGAGAAGAGTCCTCATCCTGACATACTGAAGGAACGTCTACCTGCTCTACCTCTGCCACCTCATCTGCATCTTTCAAACATGAGTGATCAGGCCCCCAAGGTTCTTTGCAAATGAAGCAAAGTCCCTTCCTCCTTAGCTCATTTCTGCTGCCTGATCCACCAAACTGGAGCAGCTCCTCCCTGGTCAACTGTCTCCTAAAAAGCTCAATGTTCTGCTCAACTAGCCCTTGGGCTAGCTCATAAGCAGTAGGTGAGACCAACTGCTCTCTCCTCCAAATGCTCAACAACCTAGTCTACAGCTCCCGGCAAATGGCATCATGGTCTCCCATACATGACGACATGATGGACTGCATATGAGCTATGGCTATGTCAGAATGATGTCTCCTAATGCTGAAGAAGCATTGGAACATCTGCAGAATCAAGCCATCACACTCAAGATCGATCATGACCTCATAAGTCCGGGTCATGGCCATGGCTTCTAAGACCTTAAGCTTTCTCCCAAATGTAGAGCCCGCACAGTTGTATAAATCCCGAAAGGTTCCTACTATCAGTCTGAAAATTCTTTTCATAATGTCATCATTGTAGGGAGGGAAGGGTGCTGTTATCCTCAAAATATCACTGAAACAAGAGGCAACTATAAGCTTGACTCTCTCACTTGGATGTTCCAAGAATCTAGCTTAATCTAGCTTATACCAATGCAAGCATAGATGGCTCCAAAGCCCAATTTAAACTCCAATCAGATTGCTCTACCTTTGAAAGGCAGGATTCTAGTTTCTCTAACATGGGAAAGTCATTTTCTGATTTTCCACTCTTTAAGTCCATCCCAAGTGCATAAAGCCAATTTCCCACTTCTTCCTCCTTTTGCAAATTCCTCGGATGCCTTTGTTGGAGCAAATTATGTACCTTCTTGGAGAAGGGTCTGTTGTTCTATTTTGTTTTCTGGTCTTTTAATGCATGGTGGTTCAAGGAACCAACTTATGTTTTTATTTTTCTCAAACAGTTTAAGAATCCCTCCATGGTTCAGCCAATGATATGATTACTCTTTTTCTGAGTTTTAAGTGTATGTCACTCACTGAAAATTCGTCAAATACTTGACATTCCTTATTGCTGTAGGTGAGGTTTGGCTTGAATATTTAAGGCATGGACTAATAACAGAAATTTTTTGATATTTGTGATAATATTAACAAACAGAGATGCAAATAAAATTATGAGAAATGTATCACAGTTGGGATTAGGAGAACCTGATTTGAGTGCTGTGAATGCCTTGCATTTACGCCCAACCTTCATATATCACAGCAAGGGTGGCTTTCCGAGAATATCCCCTTCATTCCCCTGCTTCCTGCTATCTGGAGAATGAGTAGGAAGATGACCTTTAGAATTTGACCAATTTAAGTGTAATCTTCAGCAGTGGAAACAACACATGTTTAGCCTCAAATATGGTACATATAACTCAAAAGACTGATACCCTTGAACAACGTTTGCTCAGCTGGGTCCCACTCTAACAAAATAATATCAGTCCAATTTTCCAATCTGCCATTTATGAAGCATACACCAGAATTTGCCCACGTGCACCTTCGTACCAATAGAACTGAAGGGGATGCTTAATACATTACACCATTGATTTTGCATCAAAGGGTCCCCCTATGATTGCACACTCACCCTCCAGCCTTAGGAAAAATCGGATGAATTTGATGCCCGACTTTAATTAAGTGTTGTGTGCATATTGGAATTAGACTCAGCCAGGAGAGATAAGGAGTCTGTGTCTCAAATTTATATTTCCCGCGAGTAACTGCCTCAAGGATGGCACGTCACCCAGTGATAGAATTACAGCCATGCGAAGATATTAAAATGTGATCTCGTGCTCTATCAGACAAACTCTGCGCACAAGTAATTCTTGAGCAAATCGTTCTAACGCTCAGAATATAGCTTCTTCACATGGTCCAGTTTACCCAATTCTCATGACGTTTCCTGGCTCTATCAACCATCACACTCTGCTACAGTCTTCTGTTGGCACGATTAGTTCAAAATTCACAGTTTGAAATTACGTGGTCGACCCCTCCATGTGGACGTACTACCATAGCAAGATCGGGTTTGAGCGCAGCCTTATCACTGTCCAAAGCACATTTAGCTTCGGGCGTATCTCACCATCCATATGAACACCGCCATGATTTGCCTCGTTTGCCCCTGTGTGACTCATCAAGCAATGACTCGGCCCTTATGTGGCCTTCGTAGCCGTGCTCGAATTCCCGTTTAATGATAAGCGCTCCTTTCAACACGTCCGATTTCCTTTGGTTGCTCGACCCTCCTTTAGACGGCTATTCGAACCCATAAATTCAGACGCCAACAAAAATATCTCGTCTGACTGCCCCCAGTTGCTCGACACTCCTTTAGACAACTATTCGAACCAATAAATCCAGACTTTGACAAGAATATATTCGGGCCCCCATTAAACCATTTCTAACTCTCGGTGTAGTGCCAAAAAAAAAATACTTACGAAAACTCTGCCCCAATCAAATTCGATTTGCGACGAGAAAAAAATAAAAGAAAACCCTCTTTGACATAATGTTCTGCGGCTCATAAATTTGGTTCTGATTCCAAATTTTTCAACATACGCTCTCACTTTGCGTGGGCCATATCTGCTGTCACTTTGCGTGGGCTTATATTCACAGCTTCATAATATATATATATATATATATATATATATATATATATATATATTTTTATTTTTTATTTTTTATTTTTTCTCTGCAATCAGTTTGCAGCAAAACCTTCTAATATGAAACCCCGCAGGTAGAGCCAAGACCAAGGCTTTGATACCACTGTAATATCCCAAATGGGATATTTTAACTAAAAATGCAGAAATAGACTTGAGCAACAAAATAAACGGAAATAAACACACAACCACCAATATAACACAATGGATGCTGATAAAATCACTAAGCCATTTTATTAATCTATGGTAGAAAGTACATCAACATAAAGGAACAGCGGAACCTGAGCTTGCCAAGCAAGCAGAGCAAAACCCAGAAAGATCTTTGGCCCAACTGATGAATGACTTTGGCAATGATGTAGACGGCTCGGCAAGAAGACTACTGCAAATCGGCTACGGAAAAACTGTCACTGAACCCACTGAAGCACAAGTTGAAGATCCGGATGATCCTCACACCAATCCCTGAAGCTCTACGAAACTTCTGAATGAAGTCTCCTCAAGAGAGTTGGGTTTTCGTCCAACACTCACAAATCACTCGAGGGTTTTCGTTCTGGGGCTATGGCTGAAGTAGAGAACCACGTCTCACACCTCTCATACAATAAAATAACATGATCCAAAGATATCTCCCAATGGCCTCCTCCCTTTCTTTTATAGATCTCTTGGAGCCTTCTAGAGCATTATTTTATGTAATATCCCCAAAGGGAAATAACCAGTAATAAACAGAAATATGCCAGACAGATATAGAAAATACAATGCTGAACCAGATCATGGAACAATTACACATAGAATGCCAGAAAACTGAGCCATTTTATTAATCTGAAAGTACATAGAGAGGAGTACAAGAAAATCAGAATGAGGGCACCTATCCTTGCTCAAGGCAAGTGAAGAATCCTCTCGGAAAATAGGAAATGGCTACTACAGAAACTGCATCCCAGCTGCTGGAAGAAACTGCCGTAAACTGCTGCTGCTGGAGTGAACTGAAGCTAGGGGCTGATCCCCTTGCCGGAATGAGCTAAAAATCTACAGATCACTTATACTCGTTGCTCCGGACAAAACCCAAAAACCGTGAAGCAAATGGACCACCTCCGAAAATCGCCCCCAGAAACCCTCCTCCTACAAAAACGCTGTGCCTTCAGGAACAGCTCAGAAGCTCAAGAAATATGCTGGCAAAAGGGCCGGATCTACCCACAAATCCTCCAGATGAGATGACCAACTCCTCAAGGCTGAAAACACTGAAAAATGCTGCCAGAACCCCACATAAAGACCCTACTCATCAGATCTGCGTCCTCCCTGACTGGATCTGCGTCCTCTCTGCCCAGATCTGCTGGATCTGAGTCATACAAGGCCGGATCTGCTACTATCTCTCCAGATCTGCGTCCCACAAGGCTAGATCTGCTGCTAGCTCTTCAGATCTATGCTAGATCCGCCAATATCTCCTCGTATCCGCAACCTCGTTGGGCTGGATCCGATGTTATCTCTTCGCATCTAGGCTTGATCTCGCCAATATCTCCTCGCACCGCAATCTCCTGCGCCGGACCCAGCGCCCTCCGTATCCGCAAACTCTGCTGCAACCGCATTCGCAAATATCTGCTCAGATCTACAATCTCCAAGGCCGGATCTATCACTGTGCCTTCAGATCTGCGTCCTTCCTTCTCGGGCCGGGAACAATGCCTTACTCCAACCGGACCGCGTCCTTCCCCGTCGGGGCCGAAACCGTGCTTTTTCCGCCAGACCGCGCGGTGCTCACCGAGGGCTTCTTCCTCTCCGACTCTCCACCTGAAACTGCTACTGAAACTGAAAGATAGAACTCATAAATTAACCTTACTAGGGCGGGCACTCGAAGTCCCCCGAAGCTAAGGGTGAAACCAGAAATAACCTTACCAGGGCAGGCACTCGAAGTCCCCCGAGGCTAAGGGTGAGATCTTCGACCGGAGACACTCGTGCACTAAACAGTGCTGCAGACCGACTAAACAACCGGCGTGCTGAAGCAGACAAAAGTCTAGCTCTCAATATCAATATCAAAATATGCATGTCCAAATGAGGTGAGAACCCCTCCTTTTATAATGCTAAACTCCCTCCAAAACCTTAACTGCGTCCTTCACCTTGCAGTGACCCTTGGGTCAGCGTGAGGCCTCCCATCATATACGTGTGGACCCCCAAGGCCCCCTCTTTAAGTTATAACGTTAATCAACTAGGAAAACACTTTATTTTATAAAGTGAGGTGACTAAAGTGAGGTGACCCCTCTTATTTCTCACTTTATTTATTATTTCCAACTAAAGCGGCAAAATTAAACAAAAATGAAATATTCCAATTAGCAAGGCTAATTGGGAATATTACGTTTTATTATTATTTTATTCATGGAGCACTTTTCCCTTTTATTAAAATATTCCTTTTTAATGCAGAAAAGGGTAAATCGGCTACCACGCCTCCTCCGGTCATTGAAATCCGTGTCTAACTGTCCCACCATGTAGGTATCCTCGTTCGGGTTCCAATGAGCTACCACTGTAATATCCCAAATGGGATATTTTAACTAAAAATGCAGAAATAGACTTAAGCAGCAAAATAAATGGAAATAAACACACAGCCACCAATATAACACAATGGATGCCGATAAAATCACTGAGCCATTTTATTAATCTATGGTAGAAAGTATATCAGCATAAAGGAACAACGGAACCTGCGCTTGCCAAGCAAGCAGAGCAAAACCCAGAAAGATCTCGGGCCCAACTGATGAATGACTCTGGCAATGATGTAGACGGCTCAGCAAGAAGACTGCTGAAAATCGGCTATGGAAAAACTGTCACTGAACCCACTGAAGCACAAGTTGAAGATCTGGATGATCCTCACACCAATCCCTGAAGCTCTGCGAAACTTCTGAATGAAGTGTCCTCAAGAGAGTTGGGTTTTCGTCCAACACTCACAAATCACTCGAGGGTTTTCGTCCTGGGGCTACGACTGAAGTAGAGAACCACATCTCACTCCTCTCATACAATAAAATAACATGATCCAAAGGTATCTCCCAATGGCCTCCTCCCTTTCTTTTATAGATCTCTTGGAGCCTTCTAGAGCATTATTTTATTATTATTTTATTCATGGAGCACTTTTCCCTCTTATTAAAATATTCTTTTTTAATGCAGAGAAGGGTAAATCGGCTACCACGCCTCCTCCGGTCACTGAAATCTGTGTCTAACTGTCCCACCATGTAGGTATCCTTATCCCTGTTCCAATGAGATATTACACTAAGGTGTTCCATCATGTATTCCTCCCGGAATGCCACCTTGAGTGTAATCAGCTGAGTTAAGCCCAGAAATAACTCAAATTTCCGAAAGTTATCGGAATGCACCGGAACGAAAGCCAAACCGCTCGGATGATGGAGTATATCAAGCGAATGTCTCCGGAAACCATGAAAACTCCTCAAAACCCCTCCAAAGAGCTCCTGAGCCCACTGGTAGCACCAATATGTACATGTGATCTGTCTGCTCCTATCTCTGGAAGTCCAACCTGACTTGGTAGTAAGCAACACCAAAAAAAGGAATATTACAACTTGATCTTCGTTTTCTAGAATATTCACACTCTGTGTTATTAATACCCATTAATTATTCAATTTCCCTAAGTTTAAACTTAGGGTTAATTATTTTAATAAAACACAAACTGGGAGGAATTTCCACAAACGATTTTTGGGTTCTTTAGAATATTGGTGTTCAAGTCTCCTCTCAAATTTTGAGACTTAGATCACTTTCCGATGCTACCAAAATCAACACTTATGGACCCAATGGACAAATGTGGACCTAGATAGGGAAAATGTGAAAAGGGCTTGTAATGAATGGAGGGGAGTGAGATATATGATATCGGGAGGCGGGACCACGCAACCAGAATCCAGGTTTTCCATGTAGTTCCCTTCTTGAAGCTAATAGCCAATAAAGGAGATCCACGAGACTAGGATTCAGGATTAACCCCCTAGTTAAGGTAAGGGAAGAGTATAGTCAAAACCCTTCCTTCTTCCAAGTCACCCAGTGATTCGTACCCAAGTTTACCCATGAAAAGCAAGCATAAACACCCAATTACATAATGAAAAATCATACCTTTAGGATTGGATGGCCCACCTTTAAACATACGATCATGACAGATGAACAAGGGTACACAATGGTTGGCTCAGGTGGCCGGAGACAAAATAGCACATCAAAGCTATCAGGTGGTTGTCAAGGGCTATTGTTGCGTACTGAAGGAAGATAAATTGGAAAGAAAGTTATCCAAAGGGGTATCCCACTTTTGGTGGGCTACATCTGGCTCCAGTTGGGACATGAGCTCACTGTAGAGCGCATGATCCATGTACTTGATCGGGGAGGTCATGAGAACCTCAACAATCCTCTGAGACCATAGACTTGTTACCTGCACATCACAGACTATGTTTCAGAGCATGTGCACTAGGTGTCGTTAATCATCAAGTGTATAATAAACCTTACAATAAATAAAATCCATTCTAAAATGCAAGATTAAACTAAATGCAATCTAGTCTACCATGAGCAATCAATATGATATTAAATTCTAATGAAAAAATCAATATGTAATGCACCTACTCTAACATGCATATGATACAATGTCAAGTATCTAGGAAAGGGGTGATGATGTTTGACTTGACTGGTGTAGACCAAGTCTTACCATCTAAGTTGGTTATGTAATAATATCCATCACCCACCTTCCCATGGATCCTGATAGGCATAAGACTGTCCCCAACTAAGACAACATCCCCAGGTTTAAATTCCCTTTTACATCTAGCCACCCATTTCTTCTTTAGCTTGTTTGGTTTGGGTTGTGGTTCCTTGAGGAGACAAACCTGCTATGGAGCAGGAAGATTAATTTGCTGAGGGACCTTCCCTTTTGATTTATGGTCAGGGTATGGATATGGTTTGATTTCTTCAACATGTTGTGCTAGTAATGGTTCTCTATATAATATGAACGGGGACCCATCAAGTAAAGGTATAGTAGCATATGACAAATCAAATTATAAGTGACCCCCTATCGATGCACCCCATTTCCTTGATAGCAACATTCCCCACATATCAGGGGTATCCACCACCACCACATCCATAAGCATGGCTATATCATTATTGTGAGCTAAACAAACTTTAAGGTCTTTGATAAGGCCAACGAGGGGAATGGATTTGGAATAAATAAAAAAAACGTTCCTATAAGGCCTCGTGATACTTAAATTCTAATTGATTCATGACCTTTAAAGGCATAATGTTTGTTGCGGCCCAAAATCAAACATACAATTATGGAGGAAAAGTATATGTATGGTCAAAGTTGATAAAAATGGATCATGCCCAGGATGAGTCTTTGTTACATGGATGGTTTGCAACATTATTGGGGGATTCTCCTCTCCAACCCCTAAGGCTTTGGTGATTTGATGTCTTTGAGCAGGTAATTTGGCAATTTCTTTGTGGTACTTGCACCATAATTTTTCCGATTACACTAGCATCAACATTCAGCTCAATTGGTTTACTCTTGGGCTTGGATTGGCTTTGGCGAGGAACCTTTTACTAGGGAATTGCGTTTGTACTCTCTTTAGTTGATGGTTGGGGTTGTTTTTCATTCTTCCTTGAATAATTTCCCCTTAAATTTCCCATCTACCTCGGCCAAAAACAAGTCTCTTAGGGGCTCCTTTGGTGGCTTGATAGTCTTGATCTTAGGGTGAATAAAATTATTAGCGAACAAGATATTGAATGAGGAATCTTGGTCTACATTGTTCATTTGCTCAACTTCTTCTTCTCCAATTTCCTCTTGTGATTCTTCATCTTCCTCGGAGTCCTCATCGGATGTACTACCTTGGTCCACGACATTGGGGGCTCCAAGGTGTTTAGGACCTCTTGTTGCTTTCCTTCATTCTTCTTAGGAATAAATTTCTTTTTCATATAAGTTTCGAGATGTTGGCGGTTGATGTGTTCTTGCTCTAGGGTAGCCAACTAGTTAATAACGGCCTTTTGAGAGGCTGACATCTCACTAACCTTCTTTGCCAACATTTGCAGAACTTCTTCCATTCCATCGTCTTTCTCGCTTTTGGAAACTTGGAGCTTGGCTTGAGGATAGTTAAATAGGTCATTGTGGGAAGAATTAATGTTTCGTTCAACTTTAATGACCATATTCTTTGCTTCATTATATGTTTTGGGCTCCTTTTCCCTAATGATATATGAAAAATGTCCCCCAACAACTTGCGTAAATTTTTCCAACACAATATCTTCAGTGGGCTTCAACTTATCCAGCATGTCCCAATATGAACTTTCGAATCTTTGAACAAAATTTTGCATGTTTTCATTGTCAATTTTCATCATATTTAGGAACTTACCAAGTGCCATACCTCCATCCAGGTGATTAGCCTATTGCTTCTTGAAAATTTCTTCAAATGTTTCAAAATCAGGAATACTTTGCTTTGGTAATTGTGTATACCAATCCCTGACTTTTCCCTCCAAGGATGATGCAAAAATCATAAGAACGACATCTTCTTCTTCTTCCTTGATGTTTCTGAAACTAATTTCGCATATGAAGTCAAAGACATGTTTCTCAACACTCTTTGTACCATCCATGTTGAACTTAGGCAACCATACATGATATTTATCAGGTAATGGGTGAGGAGCATCAGGATATAGATCAAATTTCAATGGTTTGAAGGATGCCACATGCCACCTCTTATGTTTAGGAGGATTTCGATTAGCATTTTGGTTTTTGGCACTAGCATTTGCATTAGCTTTTGTATTTGCATTTGCATTTGCATTTTGGTTATTCATATAGGTATTAGTATTATGATAAAATTCCTCAAACTCGGGGAGTAGATTAGTTCTAATATGAGATGGAGATCTTTCCACTCTTCTTGTAGGAGCCCTAGTCCTAGGAGGAATGGTGTCTTCAAGTTCTTCTCCTCCAAGTAAACTAGGAGTTTTGATAAGAAATGGAGTCGCCAGAGGAATATGTATAACGTCGTTCAAGAATCAATTCCTCAATGATTCACATGGATGGGAGACTCGCTTCCTCCCCGACAACAATGCCAAAAATGTTTGTGCACAAACTAGCAGGCCTTGTAGAGAGGAAAAAGATAGAGGGCACAACAACACTTGGGACAAATGCCCACTGTCACCACAACCTAAGTCCCCTACTCTTCTCGGATTTTCAATGGCAAGAGGAGTCCTAGTATGGCCCACTTGTGGTATATGTCTCTATAATAGGTTTGAAGTGAGGCAAGGTAGCTCATTCAATAGAAAGGTTCAACAAAGGTCCAAGCTTTGGGGGAATCTATAAATTTTTTCCACGAAAAACCCCTTGAAAAGAGACTACATGAGACCTAGGGTTGAGAATTGACACGTGATATATGTACATCCATGGTCAAGGTAGGTGAGAGAAAAGGAAATGTATGATTTACTCCACCGAGTACTAGAGAATTTTCCTGCAAACAATCCCCAAGTTGAAGGATTAGCTTCTAGGGTTCCCTCTTGATGCACCAACTAGGGCATCAAAGTTTATGGAGAATCCACAGTTGGAATTCCACCAAAACTTGAGGACCTCTCGAGGAGACACTAAGGAATATTTATATCCAAACAAAATTCGAAAATACCTCCTCCAAAATATTTTGCACCAAGCCCTAGGGAAGCCTCCTTATCCTTAAAGGGACGAAAAATAGAGGTGAAAAGAGAGATTATTTTTTTGAGTTTTTATGACCATCAAGGATTTAGGATTACTGCTTGGCCATTGGGAGATTTGGAGTCATGAAAGATCTTGATATGGGCAACTCGCTCTTCAAGGAGACCTAAAGTTTAAGGCTTTCACTATCCCTTTAGATATTTACACTTCTTAGGCACTTGTTAATGGAGTTTCAAGGATAGCATGCAATAATCCCCTAGGAACATTCATTCATTCACTATTCAATGAGTAACACATGCAAAAACTCTCAAGTTTTCCAATTTCAAACAATATTCAATAACTAGGGCACATTAATAACCATTAGACATTATTCCATGCATTAGACATTAGCGAAATTCATAATTTCATCAATAAAGAGAACTTACAAAATAGTGAAGAGTATATCCATCCACAACAATGCCAATTAGAATCTCCAAAAATGAGACAAGATTATCCAAACATCATAATTCATTCATAATCCTCCAAAACCATCCACAAATTGCAGTTTCGAATTTGCCAAATAGGCCAAAAATCCAAGAGTTCATGGTTTGAAATGGGAGAGATCTCTCCAATTTATACATGACATAAGGAGTTCAAATAACAAATACAACAAGCCCCTCTAACATAGCCTAAATGTTAAGTAACCCAACCATGGTTACAAGCCAACCATGATAACTTTTAAGATTATTTTATTTCTGTCCTAAGCCCACGCAAGGCTGACATCATGCATGCGTGGAGGCTTAGAGAGGCAACATGGAGGCCTCTTGTGCTGGAAATGTGGTAGAGGACCTCAAAAATTACGATGAAAAGGGTGATGCCCTCGTGCTGCAAAACATCTTTAGGACCCCTATTTTGGGTTTAGGGCTCCTAAATGGGTCTCATGGGTCTCCAAATGGCTCAAAATCAAGTCAATGCTCGATCAATGAGGGCCAGAAGATGACAGATGCCCTCCCATGTCTCCCTAGGCAAGACATAACCTCCTCTGGGCCTTGGATCAACTGCCAAGTGTCAGGTACAATGTGTATCTAGTGGGGGTATCCTGGTCCAACTGCGTCATCATCTCGAACAACTGAGGCAACGAACAAAAAAATAGTGGTGTTGAAGAAGCCCATGGTGTGGAAATGAATTTTGCATAAATGGAGGCCCATGTCTCTCAACACTCACCCTACAAATGCCAGTGTAATCCTCTGGAGGGCTTGGATCCTATATAGGGAGGCCAAGTCCAAGATGAAAACTCACTTGCAATTCTGTATAAAATCCAATGCTTCTCCTCACCTTTGGATATAACAATTCATTAGTGTAATAGAGTGAGTAAGCTTGTTAATCAAGGGCAGAAATGGACACTTCATAGTGGGTCGCCCTTCCAATTTTGGGGCTTTGAACATGTAATAGTGTTACCTTCCTGGGTAGGAGTGGTTAATGAAGGACCCTATTAGGTGGTTTCAACCTTTAAGGGAATGAAATGTCCAAGGTACATCCTTCAAATGGCAGATGTCATGTGAAATAATGATGGAACAAAATGCGAACAAAGGGAGGGCTCCAAGCCACATGCCATGGTACAAGGGTAGCTATGGTAAGGAGAGCCCATACTTTGGGTATATAATGTAAGGAGGGAGCAATCAGGGTACGTAAGTTGCACCGACCTTTGTTCTTCCACCCATCTTCATACTCCTTTTGCCTTTTATTGATTTTTCTTTTACTTTATTGCTCGAGGTTCTAGGGAATGAAAGCATGATGTGTATGATATAGCAGTGATTACCCCCTTAGGGTAGGGCAGTTCATTGCCCACTAGGGGTTGGGACATTCATGGGTTCCTTAATGATGGAAGGGACACTCATAGGGGCCCAAGGAACTAGAGTGACGACCATGATGATAAGGGGGTAGCGCTTATGCTTGGCTTTTTCCCACGTGCTAATTTATTTGTCCTGACTATCTTTTGCATCTTCTGGTATATTTCCTTTTGTATGTGGCCATATTATGGTTTTATCTATTTTTTTAGCTGCATCAACCTCCAGGGCATCGTTCTAGGCCTGACCCAAGGTGTGGACAAGAGGGGAGGGATGCTAACACCTTGCGGACCTGATGGACAAATGTGGACCCAGATAGGGAAAATGTGAAAGGGCTTGTATTGAATGGAGGGGAGTGAGATATATGATATCGGGAGGCAGGACCACGCAACCAAAATTAGGGTTTCCCATGTAGTGCCCTTCTTGAAGCTAACAATCAATAAAGGAGATCGCACGGGACTAGGATTCAGGATTAACCCCCTAGTTAAGGTAAGGGAACAAGAGTACAATCAAAACCCTTCCTTCTTCCAAGTCACCCAGTAATCCATACCCAAGTGTGCCCAAGAAAAGAAAGCATAAACACCCAATTACATAATGAAAAATCATACCTTTAGGATTGGATGGCTCACCTTCAAACATACGATCATGATAGATGAGCGAGGGTACACAATGTCTGGCTCAAGGGGCGGAGACAAAATAGCACATCAAAGCTATCAGGTCGCTGTCAAGAGCTGTTGCTGCCTGCTGAAGGAAGATACATTGTTAAGAAAGCTCTCCAAAGGGGTACCCCACTTTTGGCAGGCTACATGTCTTACAAGGTTGTCCAGATAAATTGCATATAGATGTAAAAGGGTTTCTCACTAGTCCATCTCCAATATCTCTAGATAGGACCCAACCCATGGAGTTTTACATTTCTTGTCTTGCTAACTTCCAAATACCTTGTTTGGGTAACTGTCACGCACTTTTTCAATCATATATTTTACTGAACCATTAATTTTTTCAAATTAGTTGTTTCTAGTTAGATTGCTATTAAAGTTTCATAGGCTGAGTCAATTTCATGAATGAAGGAAACAATATTAATTCTTTTCCAAGGAAAACCTCGTGGGCAAACCCTCTCAGGGAAACTATTCGGAACTTCCCTGGATTTCAGAAATGGCACCCAGCATAAACCTATTGGCATTGATTACTGCACCTAACCTGCTAGGAACATCGAGTTAAGTAGGGAACGAGGCAGCCAGCTCAGGGGATCGACCCTGGGGCCTTCTACATGAAGCTCAGAGCACTTAATCACTCAAGCTAGCTTAGTGGGCTAAAGAAACAATATTGTTGCTAGAGTGCTTGATCTTTTTTGTTGAAGATGCGAGAGCTATACTTGAGTTGTTGGATTTATAAATATTTTGTTTAGTTTCTTTATGTGATTTAGTTATGCAGAATGTTTTCTTTTCAAATTTTCCTTTCCATTGTCCTATCTGTGGCATTTTGTTTTATAACCTTGGCTTTTTTCTCTAAATTAGTTTGTTATCATGGCACAGGTATCCTGAGTATAACCGTTTGCTTCCTTGTCCAACGCAAAGTCAGAGTCCAAGGATTGAACACTTGGTGATGGAGGAAACAGGAAATGTTGTTGACCTTATTTGTCAAGCACTCAATCTTCCACATTTGTAAGGAAAAATTAGTTATGTTATACTTTTTATGACTGAAAAGACTAAATTACTCTTTGTAATACAACTAGTAATATGTACCAGACAAATATATATTTTAGTTAAGAAACTTTCTTTTGTTTCTGAAGGTATGTTGCAGATCTCATTCATTTTGGAGCTGTTTATTGTGCCTTAGTGTGTCCAAACCCACCTCCAACCGCAACTGCTGAACAAGTTAAGATCTTCAGAAAAGTAACTGCAACTGCTGCATTGAAGAAGAGAGCATCTCTCAAAGGAAAAACTGTTAGAGAGGCACAGAAAACCTTCAGAATAACCAATGCCAGCGAATATGTAGAAGCTGGGTCATATTTACGTGTTCATGTGCATCCAAAGCGATTTCCAAGGTAGATTAACATCCCAGGTGTAAGGTCCTTTTCAAATCAAATTTTAAGTTTGCTTTGATCATTTACATCATTACAAATGTAAATATCAGAGGATCCAAATTGCCTGGAAACTGTAGCGTACTGACCAGAACTTGCTGTATGACTGATGGGCTTCTGTTTTAAACTTTCTTGTTGATATAGTCAATGTAACAATGATATCATTCTACCTGTCAAAGTTAATAGTTTTGAATGATTTCTAATCAGGTGCTATGAGGTTGACTGGCTGTCCAGAGTTATTGCAGAGACTGAATCATATGTTGTTCTTGACAAACCTGTAGGCACTTCGGTAAGTGCACATTTCCTCAGTGGTAAGTGTTGTTAATCTGCTTACCTTTTCTTGTAATAACCACATATGCTGCAGTCCATGCACAATCTGTGATCAATGAGTGCTTTGAGCGTGGATTTCATTTCATCTTGATTTCTGCTCTTTATATCTATTCTGTTTGTCAGTTTAGTGTATCCCGAATTTGGTTGCACCCCGTGCCTTTATTTCTATCATTTATAGGGGGACGAATTATGTTGAAATCTTGAGATTCTTAGCACTTCTGATTCAGAAGGGAATTACTTTTTCTGTTGACCTGGAAAATATTATAATGGAAATTGGATTATTATAGAAGAGACACAATGAAATGTCTATTGTTACAGCCTTGTTTCCACAAAATCTAGCAGACCTAGTGTAAAGCCTCACTAGGTAGGTCCAGAGCCCGGGGCAACAAGAGATCAGCTACCACTGTCACCTTTGCAGCTTTTCTCCAGCTATTTAGTGGTATTTACCTCAAAAGGGAGGCTTCCCTATAAAGATCACATAAGGATATTCAATAATAAGGGTTCAAGGTGATGGATGAGGTCTAATGATCAGGATAGGGTACTAATGAAGCCTAGAGGGCTGAGATAATCTTTACCACAGTATAAGTAGTCCTTAGACCACTTAAGCAAATAATAGGGCTGTTAAAAGTTAGGGTTCGATGGATTTTCAATGATAGGGCATGCAATGTCATATAACTGCCAGAAGAAATAGTCTTACAATGATTAATCAACAAAGGATCAAGATTTTCAATTAGATATGCAAGGTTTACGGTTTGCAATTGAGTTTTTTTCACTGAAACATGCATAAAACAAGAATATAATGATGACCTCAGCCCTAAAAATAGGGTTTTAACATGTAATAAATGCTAGATTTTGATTTTTAAGAATTATTTAATGCAATTTCTATTAAAAGGGCAATAACACATCAAATACAATAACTTTTTTAGCAATATTTCAGAAAACCCTAACCTTAGTTATCTAGAATTTAAGAGAGAAGAAAAAGAAATTAGTAAAATTAGAGGGTTTGATCAGCATCACATAAACTAGTGCCTTGATCTAAATGGGCAAGGGAGTTGCCTAGGGAAAATTCAGTGAGAACGCCTTTGTTGAAGAGGGTGAGAGGCCAAAAGCCTCTTATTACAAACCTTGTGACTTCCTTAATAGGGAGATTTTAAATTTAAGAGATGCACAACTCGGAGTTCTCTTAAAAGATTCAAGTAAACCAATTTTACATGGCATAGAGGATCCAAATTTCTAGATAAATTTAACAATTTTAACCATGGCATATGTAGAAACCTTAATTTGCACTATATAACAAGCAAAATATAGAAGTTGTGCAATAAACTTACAAAATTTCCAGAAGAATCTCTTAAATCAATCCCAAGAAATGAATTTCAAGCTAAATACCCACCTCCAAGAGCAATTCGCACCATAGAAATCACATTGCGGCCAAGTTGCAAGAGACCAAGAGCTAGTGCACACATCTAAAAAGAGGGAAGCATGATGAATGAATGATGATCCAAAATGGATAAGGCTTCCCTCTATTTATATGACGGAAACCAAGCCTTATTTTCTTATTTTTACAACCAAAACCGCTAAAAAAGTTTACTTGAGCATTCAACTAGGTCAAATGTCACAAGTCGGCTTTAAAATAGCTACAAACATAGCAAAATGCCAAAACTAGCCCACATGCATGGAAGAAATGGTATCCACCATAATGTCATCCTCCAAAATAGATAATACAGCATCAAGGAACATGAGACAAAGGTCCAAGAGTGCTCCTCACTCTAAGAAAGTCCCAAAATGCATGTTCACATCTCAAAATGGTGCCTCCTCCATGATGATGTAACAATTACTTATTTCAAAAACTTCTTTCTGCTGCAACATTTGTTAAGAAATTGTAGATGGAACATAAACCAAATGCACAATAGAAGACAACCAAGAACAAAAATGAGACACAAAGAATTTAGGTCCAATGACCAGGGCAAAACCCACAAGGGGAAAACCCAACCAGATTTTTCTTCTATTAGATATCAATTGTTCAATAGAGATACATAGTACAATGAGAGATCAAGAGAATGAGTAAGTTCACCCAAATATGAAAAAGCTGTAGCATAAAGAACACTGGTAGCAACAACAGATGCAAACATTGAATCAACCTTCCCTTCAACTGAATCAACACTGAAACACTGAAACACTAAACCAACCTTGGCTCACCAAGTCCTGCTCTTACTTTCCAAGTCCCTCTCTCACAATCTTCTTCAAGTCTCTCCAACTTTCTCTCTCAAGTCAAATTCTTCTTTCACAATGCACAAGAAGTGAGAATGAGATGATATGAGATACATATATATAGGAGGAGCAACAAATTCTGCTCATAAAGAAGGAGCAATACGCATGCCTTGAGGAGTTACATATGCCATTTACGGAGGTACACATGCCTTTGTAACTCATAGTAATAATAATAATATTGATGATTAAGTCGAGATTAAACTATTAGGATTGATTAATGATAAGTTAAGTGATTTTTCATCAACTATACTTGACTACCAATTGATGCAAGGTGATTTACTATTTCTGGAAAGTCATACTTGAGATTCTAGACATGACTTTCTATTTTTAGAAAATCTCTCCAAAATTGTTAGAAATGAGATTTTAGATAAGGAAATTCATCCTTGAGCTACCAATTTTCAACACTCCCTCTCAACTGGGGAGGAATTTCTTTCTGCATCAAAGATCTTTGCTTTATCTGCTCATTTCTTTTCATCTTTGCTCTGTATCAGCTGGAACAATGATGTCTCAATTTAATGAAGAAGAATCATCATAGGGGAGATTCATCTATCACCCTATATCCACTGAACTTCCCACCTTGAAACAAACTTGGGGGGATTACCACTTGTCAACACATGACAAGGATCACGCACAACCAGGTCTCATCTCTGCTTGGGGGGATTACCACTTGTCAACACATTACAAGGATCACACACGACCATACTTCACCTCAAGAGTCAAGTGGTAGAACACTTGCATCCATAAACTTTGGGGGGATCACCACTTGTCAACACATGACAAGGATTGCGCTCAACCAAGTCTCATATTTTCTTAGGTGGATTACCACTTGACAAGGATCGCGCATAACCAAGTCTCGACTCTCACCTCTGCTTGGGGGGATTACCACTTGTCAAGGATCGCGCACAACCAAGTTTTACCACACCCATTGGCTAGATGGATGGTATTCCCAACAAGCCTAGCTTGTGCGTAGGATGCATACTAGGGTATACTTTTGGCAAGTCCTAGACTTGATGGTAGGGGGATTACCACTTGTCAACACAAGAAAAGGATGACATACAACCTACAATCAAGAGTTCCCTCAACCCCAAGAGCTCTCCTGGCTCCATTCCCAACTTGGGAGCTCAAACAAGAGGGAAGAGCACAACTTAGTGTTCTTGATCATCCATGACTGCCCCCACTAGGAATGGTCACATCCATTAGTCCAAGCTCCTCTCTGAATACCAAGAACTTCCCTTTCGACAAAGGCTTGGTAAGTATGTTAGCTATCTAATCATCAATTGCAATATGATGGAGTCTTACTGCTCCTCTCTGCAACATATCTTGGATATAGTGATATTTGATCTCAATGTGCTTGGACTTGTCATGTAAGACATGATTTTCTGCAAAGTCGAATCCCACTTTTATTGTCATAGTATATTATTGTCGAATCTAACACATACTCAAACAACTCTCCAAAGAGCTTCCTTAGCTATATTGCCTTATAGCTAGCCATGCTAGCAACAATGTACTCGACTTCAGCTATGCTAAGGGCTACAAACTTATGTTTTCTGCTCATCCAAGATATCATGGCATATCCCAAGCTAAAGCAACATCTGAATGTGCTTCTTTCTATTAGTAGAGCTACCACCCCAATTAGCATCAGAGTACCCATGTAGTCTCACATCTATGGCAGTATATCTCAATCCAAGATTGATGGTCCCATGCAGGTATCTCAACACATGTTTTGCAACAGTCCAGTGTGCATGTGATGGCTTAATCATATATTGGCTCAGAGTATTGACCGCAAAACATATGTTCGATCTAGTGTTCAGTAAGAACATCAGTGCCCCAATTAGTTGTCGATACTTGGAAGGATTAACCAAATCAGGTCCTACAACTTCACCACATAAATTTTTGAAATTCATTTCCATTGGGTGTTCATGGACTTACATTTTGTCATACCATGTATTTCCAAAAGCTTGACAACATATTTTCCTTGAGAAAGGAAAATCTCACTCGGTTTCTGTCATACCTTTAGGCCAAGAAAGTAGTGCATCTAAGAAATGTTGGAAAATTAGAAAGGCAGAAAGATTTTCTTATGTTGATATGTAATATTCCCAATTAGCCTTGCTAATTGGAATATTGCAATCTTGCTTTATTTTGCCGCTTTAGATAGAAATAATAAATAAAGTGAGAAATAAGAGGGGTCACCTCACTTTAGTCACCTCACTTTATAATAAAGTGTTCTTTTTTCCTAGTAGATTGACGTTGTAACTTAGAGAGGGGGCCTTGGGGGTCCACATGGATATGATGGGGGAGGCATCAGGCTAACCCAAGGTAAACTGCGCAGATCCAGGGAGAGTTAAGTTTTGGAGGGAGTTTGATGTTATAAAAGGAGAGGCTCTCACCTCATTTGATCATTCATGATTTGATATTCTTATTGATAGCTGGACTCTTGTCTGCTTCAGCACGTCGGTTGTTTAGTCGGTCTGCAGCATTGTTTAGTGCACGAGTGTCTCCGGTCGGAGATCTCACCCTTAGCCTCGGGGGACTTCGAGTGCCGGCCCTGGTAAGGTTTTCTGGTTTCACCCTTAGCTTCGGGGGACTTCGAGTGCCCGCCCTAGGAAGGTTTGTTCTGAGTACACTTTTCAGTTCCAGTAGCAGAGCAGCAGCAGTTTCTGAAGCAAATCTGAGGAGGAGAAGCCCTCTAGTGGCTGCGCAGTTCATTGAGGAGAGGACGATGTCTCATCCAGAGAGAGGACGCAGTTTTATTCAGGAGGGTGAGGACGCTGTCCTAGGAAGGACGCAGTCCAGTCTGGCAAGGGAGAACGCTGTCCAGTGAGGAGGAGGACGCTGTCAAGTCTGGAAGGGAGGACGCTGTCCATTTCTGAAGGGAAGGGTTGCAGATCTGAAGGCCTATTGTTAGATCCAATCTTGGAAAGGGTAGATCTGAGCAGCCACTTGTAGATCCAGTCTTGTATCTTGCAGATCTGGAGGTTTAGCCCTAGATCCGTCTTGGGGAGTTGCAGATCTGAGGAAATATTGGCAGATCTAGTCCAGATCTGAAGGGTTAACATCAGATCCAGCCCTAGAGGCTGTAGATCTGCGGAGATATTGTCAGATCTAGCATAGATCTGAAGGTTTGGTGGCAGATCTGATAGGGGAGGACGCAGATCAGGAAGGGAAGGAGCGCGGGGTACGGTTTGAAGGAGCTTCGGATACGCGTCGAATCCCCGGAAGTGTTCGGGGAAGACGGATCCGCGGCCGACCGACGATCGATGGGCGAACTCCAGGAGAGCGATCACGGCGTTTCTAGCCAAGGCTAATCTATCTGTCTGGAGGATTTGGTGGCGGATCTCTACTCTTGTTTCTGCCTTTGTCTGCGCCGGAAACAATGGATAACATTGTGGAGGGTTTACGGTTGGAGATCAGGCGTTTGTGGTCTTGTGATACCCGGGCGCGGTTCATCTTAGAACGCGGGCGACTGGGGCCATTGTCCTTGTTGCGGCCATTTTTACATTGGGGGTCCCACTTGCCTAGGGCAGGATAGGTGCACTTACTCGGATTTATTGTACTCCTCTATGTGCTGGGTTAATAAAATGGCTCAGTTTCTGGTATTCCATGTGCTATGATTCAGTGATCTGGTTCAGTATTATATTTTCTATATCTGTATTGGTGTATTTCTGTTTATTACT
Organism: Pinus albicaulis; assembly: GCA_034641835.2. NCBI lineage: Eukaryota > Viridiplantae > Streptophyta > Pinopsida > Pinales > Pinaceae > Pinus > Pinus albicaulis. The sequence continues at coordinate 400,134,846 of CM076572.1, forward strand.
GGTTATTCCCTTTTGGGGATATTACATGATAATTACTTGTGATATTCTTATGTTCTTATTAGCTTTCTTGTGTTCTCCTCTATCTTAGTTCATCAAGCAATTACCAAAACCATAACACGAAGATCAAAGACACTAGATTTAGGTGAACAACCAAGGCAAAACCCCTATGTAGGGGAAAACCTAGTGAAGAACTCTTCGTTCAGTATATTCATATGACAGTGAGACAACCTAGACCCTAGACCAACAAACCTTCCTCCTCTAGCAACTCAGCCTTTTGATATGATGCATCAATCTTCAATCTTCTCCTTTTGTTCAGTAGCTTCAACCCAACAACATCCCAGAAACTTCGATCCATTTTATTGCAACTGCAGCAGAATTTTCGACCCCCAACTTCAGTGCGTCGATCCTGCAATAGAGACAGAATGTCGGTCCCAGCTTCAGCTCAATAAATTTGCACGTGTGAGAGAAAGGTAACCCAAAAACTCGATTTCCTTCCAACTTCTCTCCTTCTGCATCAACTTTACACTTTTTATTGCAACCCAAAAACTCGATTTCCTTCTTCCAACTTCACACTTTTCACTGCAACCAGTTTACTGCAAATCGAACTTATTGAGAGTGTGACAAATGAGGTCGAGTTGCTGCAATATATAAGCTTTGGGTGAGGTCGAATTATCCTATTTGAGGCCAACTTGATGTCCTTGAGGCCAACTTGGTGGAGGAGGCCTAAATGACCTATTTTATAATAAAATAATTTTCTTCTTTGACAAATAATTCCCAAGAAGAGTTCTTTACAATATGACATAGACAAGGACACTTGACATAAACCTTAGAGGTCTACAATGGAGACCTTGACCTAAGAAGAATTGACCCAAGCATGAAACCAATGCTTTAATAAGTCAATTTATATCAAGGTTGCGGGGAAGCTTCAAACCCACTTCGTTCCCGTTTTCGAAACGCGCTCCGTGCGGGAGCGTTTTGGAAACGCTCGGAAACGCGCTCCCGAAAACGCTTCCTGAGGGGAGCGTTTTCGGGAGCGCATTTCCGAACCTGTTAAAACGCTCCCTGCCTTTTCGGGAGCGTTTCAGGAAGCGCTTGGGAGCGAACGCTCCCTGAGCACTTCCGACGTTCGGGAGCGTTTTTTAAATGTCGGAAGTGATCGGGGAGCGTTCGCTCCCGAACGCTCCCCGGAAAAAAAAAACGCTTCCCGCTGTGCGCAAATTTTTTTATGTGAAAAAACGAATTGTTTAAAGGGGGGGGGTTTCATTTTAGTTTTTATAGTTTGTTGACTGTTGAGAGAGCGAGAGCGAGAGCAAGAGTTGAAGGAGAGCAAGGAAGGAGAGCAAGGAGCAAGGCAACAGGGGGATTGCAAGAAAGAGGTAGGCCTTCTAATCCAATTTTGTATTTTCTAGGATGAATTTGTAGATTGTTAAATTGTTTAAAAATGAAAACTTGAATTTTTCTTGAATGTTGCATTTTATTGGATTTAAAACTTAAAAAATGAATTGTTTTTTTCCTATGTTGCATTTCCTATTTCCATTTGGCATTTTTCCATTTGTTTTGCAGGCTAGAAACTTGAAACTTGAAACTTGTTTCCATCATGGCTATATGGCTAGGGATTTTCCTCATGTTGGTTCCTTTCTTTGTGATAATGGTGGTGGAGAGTAGTAGAAGAAAGAGGCAAATCAGAGAAGAGGAGGATGAAGAGGAGGGTTATGGTGGATTTGAAGAAAATCCTGAAGAGGAGGAGGATTATGCTGAGGAGGAAGTGGGGAGTGGAGAACCTGAGGACACAGATTCCCCAACTAAACGAGACCAAACTCGGACACCTTTGTGGAAATATGTTCAGAAAATGGAAGGAGGGAAAGGTGGTGGAACCACTAAATTTATTTGCCCCCATTGCAATAAACAATACCATGGTTCATACACCCGTGCGAGAAGGCACCTTTGTGGGATAATGCAAGGGGATGGAACTAAAAATATTGGAATCAAAGTTTGTCCTTTTGTGCCAGCACCACAAAGAGAGATATATAGGAAGGAAGAGGGGGTTGCCCTACAGAGATCATCTAAAAGATCTAGGGGTTTCGTTGATTCAGGCCCAACACATCATGGACAAACAAGTTCAACTTCCACCCATGCCAGTGGTTTTGGAGGCAGTGGCATTGGATTAAGGCGTAGAACCATATCCGATTTCCTAGACGAAGGGTGTAGGATGATGTGGATTCAAAAGTTTACCGGTTTCTATATGCATGTGGGGTGCCATTCAATGTTCTTAGCTCACCTTATTGGCATGAAATGGTTTCTGCCATTAATGATGCCCCCAAAGGATACAAAAGCCCTGGGTATGACAAGGCCAGAACCGTGGGTCTTGATCATGAAAGAGCTAAAATAAACAATTCTTTGGCTAGAATGACAAGTTCGTGGAATGAGCATGGGCCGTCCATTGTCTCTGATAGATGGACCAATGTAAAAGGAAAACCATTGATAAATGTTTTGGCTGTGTCGGTTAGTGGTGCAATCTTCCTGGCAGCATATGATTATTCAAATAAATTCAAAACCGGCATTAACATTGCAGAACCATTATTTGATATAATTGAAAAGACTGGGCCATACAATGTCATACAGGTCATCACTGATAATGCGGCTAACTGTAAGGCAGCAGGAGCAATTATTGAGGATAAATACCCCAACATTTTTTAGTCTGGGTGTTTGGTTCACACAATGAACCTTTTGATGCATGATATCATAAAAAACAAACAACCTCAATTCAAATGGCTTGGTGATTTGTACAAGAGAGGTAAAAAAATGATAAAATTTATTACAAATCATAGCAATACCCATGGGCTTTTCCGTACTCCCTCCAAATTGGAGTTGTTGAAGATAGCAAAAACTAGATTTGCTAGCTATTACCTCACCTTCAGGCGCCTTTTGAAGGTAAGAGAGTCATTAGCTACAATGGTATCAAGCCCACACTGGCAGCTATTAAAGGATAGGGCAGCAACAATAGTTGACAGGCAAGGTTTCGAACATGTGGAGGAGACCGCCCTTGACCATCTATTTTGGGCACGTGTGAGGGAAATTTTGAGTTTTACCAAGCCCATTTATAACATGATTCGCTTTGCAGATATTGATAAACCAGTGATTGGAGTGGTTTATGAGCAGATGGATAGCATGTTGGGGCAAATAAAAGATATTGTTAAGGATAATGATCCCAACTTGTATGCTTCATGGCTGAGCAATGTGCACGGTGGAATAAACTCAATGTTCCACTACATGCTTTGGCATATATCCTTACGCCAAAATATTACTCTCCATCTTGGTTGGGCCAGCACACTTTTCTGGAGGTGAAGTTAGGGTGAAACCTCACACACATCTCCGGAGGTACAAGAGGTACATGAAGGCATTGGACAAATTGGAGCTTGTGAGGGGAAGAGTGTGCAAGAATTGCGCCTTGAATTAGGCAAATACTTGATTCTTGCTAACTTTGGTTCTTTCCATGAAATGGAAGACAGAGACAGATTTGATGCTCTCACATGGTGGAAAGCGTATAGCGGCATGGGACTTTTGCCAAAGTTGGCAAAAAAAGTTCTCTCACGAGTTGTGAATACTTCTTCTACAGAGAGGTGTTGGAGCACCTACAGCTTCATACATAATGTGAGAAGAAACAGGCTAAATGAAAACCGAGTTGAAAGCTTGGTTTATGTGCATTACAAATTGAGGTTGTTGAGTCATTACTGTGATCGAGCATATGAGGATCAATCATATAAAGTCTGGGACAACAACCCAGAGGATGATAGCAACCCGGAGGATGATAGTTGGAGGGGCCGACACGTTACATACGGAAAGGGTGGAAGCGAACTTTATCGGATGATGACATCGGCGGCACACCGCCACACACGGGGGCTAGTCCCACCATCTGCCGTAGCGGTGCGGGTGCTGGCATGCCGGTCCAGTGCCGGTGCCACTCCTCGATATCACCTTGGACCGTTTAACTGCCGGATCCGGCCTCCTTCTAGTCGTGGGCTCGGCTGGTACTCCGAAAGTACTAGAAGACCAACATTTCCTCGTGGCTCTACAAAATTAGACATTTCTCGTGGCGTGGCAAGGGGCCGCCGGATAAAATAGATTTGTTGTTTACTAGTCTTTTCTATTTGTTGTTGACAGTTGAGCAGTTGAAACTTGACTCTTTCATATATTTAATGACAATTTAAGTTTGAAGTTTGAATTTGAAAGGTGAAACTTTGAAGTTGGCATTTATAAGTTTACAAGTCATTATGAATTATGAATATGATGCTTCAAGAAAGTTATATGGTGATCAATGAATCAACGATGATAAATGTTATATATTGAATTTTGAAATCAATGAATCAATGATGATAAATGTTATATATCAATGATGATAAATGTATATTGAATTTTGAAATCAATGAATCAATGATGATAAATGTTAGATATTGAAATTTGAAATCAATGATGATAAATCTTATATATCAATGATGATAAATGTATATTGAATTTTGAAATCAATGAATCAATGATGATAAATGTTAGATATTGAAATTTGAAATCAATGATGATAAATGTTATATATCAATGATTATAAATGTTATATATTGAATTTTGAAAGCTTGAAACCTTCAGATTGATGATTTACGAGACTCAAGAGTCAATATGTTGTATGCTTCCAACTCGTGGGCGTGGTTGATGAAGATTATAACTTCTAGATGATTGATGTTATATGATTCAATCTATGTTTTTATGTTTTTAATGTCTAATTCATCATTCTACATGTTTTTGTTGACATATATGCATCAAAATATAAAAAATAATATATATATATATATATATATATATATATATATATATATATATATATATATAAATGCTCCCGAAAACGCTCCGGACCGGAAGCTTCTAAAAATGGCGCTCCACGCTCCCGCTCCCGCTTCCAAGTAACCTTGATTTATATAATAATAAAATTTATTTTTATTTCTTTTGATAAGTACATTTCATTATGACTCAAATACAATTATGAATACCGAACCTAGTTACATTTTTCAACTATCTTTCATTTCAAATTCATAAGCTATCTCCCTCTTACACTGGAGGATAAGAGGTTCTCCACTAGTCAAGAATAAGTCATGAACATGTAATACCGAAATCAAAGGCATACCTTAGACCGTCTTGAAGTAGAGATTTGGATCAACATTGCTTCTGGTAAAACCAAGCTTCATCAAGAGGTTATCAATGTGGGCATACCAAGCTCTTGGGGCTTACTTCAATCCATAGAGAGCTTTCTTCAGTCTACATACATTAGTTTTCCTGTCATGCATTTCAAAATCTTGTGGTTGCTCCACAAATACTTCTTCCTTGAGGAAGCCATGTAGAAAAGCTGTTTTCACAGCCATTTGGTGAAGAGTCCATCCCTAGCTAGCAGCTAGAGCCACAATAGATCGAATGGTAGTTGTAATATTCCAAATTACCAATCAACTAATTGGAATATTAATTTTGATTTATTTTGGCATTTTCTAATGTTGGGTGGAAATAAAGTAGGTAGGGAACCCACAACTAACAATTAAGCCAAATAAAGTCTTTCTCTAAAGTCCCTAAGGGAAAATTGTGGCTCTAGTGGTGGGGTCGAATTGGCCTTAGAAGAGGCACGAAAATGACAACGTGGGATTGGCTAGAGGAAGGCAGCACATGATTGGTCAAGGGGAGGCAACGTAGGCCAAGGTGGAACCCAAGGCATATGTTGGGCCTTAATGGATAAAAGGAAGAATGGAAGGCTCATTTGGCATTCATTCATTCAACTATTTTTTTCTTGTCATTTTGACAAAGCATGCTTGAGCCGAAGAGTCAAGTCTGCAGTGCTGTTTAGCACACGGGATCTTGAGGCGGAGATCTCAACCTCTACATCGGGGGACTTCGAGTGCCCGCTCAGGAGAGGAGTTCCACACCTTGTGAGGATAATTTCCATCAGCAGCATCAGGAGGAAGCGTAGCCAATTCTAGACTGCGCAGAGGAGGAGGAGACTGCATAGGGGAGGACGTAGTGTAGAGAGGATTTGGTTGTTCCGGGAGGTGAGAAGAGAGGGAGTTGCAACTGAGATTTGGTGGGGAGGCTTTGAACTTCCTAACAGGGATTTTTGTGGCATTTTGGAGACTTCCAGCAGTAGGATTTAGAGGAGGATCGATTTACCCAGAAGTGCAGTGAGCCAAGCCCAAGAGGGCCAATTTTCGGGGTCAAGCTTTTGGCGAACCCTTTCTGGGGTTTTTTGGGTTTATTGAGGAGAAGCCAAGATTAATTTGGCAAGATTTTCTAGGCAGATTTGAGGTGTCAAACAGAGATCCTAATTGAGTTAGCAACTAGAGGAGTTAGGCAAAATTGGGCCGAAATTCTGGGGTCAACATTTGGCCAATTCCTTCGTGGTTTCTTGAGTAGAGTCAGGGGTTAAAGTCCCAAAATTTTCTGAGCAGTGTAGTAGGCCCTAGCGGCATTTCTTCGAGAGCAGCAACAACATTTCTGGTAGATTGCAGCGCAAAGCTATAGCTATACAACATACCGTAAGTGGGGGATTTCAACATTGATTCAGAGGGCTTCTCTAGCTTGCCTTGAGCAAGCTCAGGTGCCTTCATTCCAACACCTCCATTGTACTCATTTCTAGCAAATTAATAAAATGGATCAATAGTATTTTATGGCTCCGTTGATGTTTTGATATCAGTTTTTGTTTTGTTGTCTCCTTAATATCTTTTATTCTGTTATTACTGTTATTTTCCTATTTGGGATATTACAGTAGTATATCGAGCAACATGTGAAAAAATCTCATCATAGTCTACTCCCTCTCTCTGAGAGAAACCTCTAGCCACAAGTCTAGCTTTATACTTTTCAATATTGTCGTTCGCACCAAGTTTAATTTTGTACAACCATTTAGGAGTCACAACAGACTTAGGTCTTGGAACTACTTCCCATACATCATTATGTATGATGGACTCATATTATTCGGCCATTCCATCTTTCCATACTTGATCTTTCACCGCTTCTTCAAAAGTACATGGTTTAGTCTGAATAATATTTCTCATGGCTACAAGGTATACCGTATCACTAGAACCGGCATGGTTTCTTGATTTCTTTGAAGGTTCCTCTAGGGGTAACATGTCTATCAACATATTGTAGAGTGTCACGAAGCCATAATGGTCTCTTTCTGGCAGGAGGATCACATGGAGGAGGATCCAAGGGGTCCATGGGTTCATCAACAAGATTAGGCCCAGGCTTAGGATCTTCTTGTGCATCCAAGGCATCATCTTGACTTTCAACATTAGCAAGAGGAGTGTTTACTGCCTTTCCAAGAGCTGCATCTTCATCAAATGTTACATCGCTGCTAAACTCTATAGATCGTTGACTAGACACATATATTATGTTGTTGATTTTGTAGCATTGGAAAGTGTTCCAAGTCTCATATTTTGGGAAGAGGCTTGGACATCAGTATTCCAGATAACCCAGAAACCGTTTGTGGAAATTCCACTCGGATTATGCTTTATTAAAATAATTAATTATCTTAAAGTGATCCCTAAGCCTAAATTTAGGGAAATTAAATAATTAAAGGGTATTAATAAAGAAAAGTGTGAATCTTCTGGAAAACGAAGATCAAGTCATCTTTTAATCTTGAGCCATTGATTAGAGATCTAATTTGGGCCATTGATTCATCGGCGAGAAATCTATAAGAGAAGGCTTGAGGGTCATTTGGAAAGTAAGTCGGGCACACTCTTAGTACCCGAAGGAAATCGATTTTGAAGTGAGAGAATTTGATTTCAGAGGGTGAGGTTGTAGAGGCAGAGTTGCAGACGCAGAAGGAGGAAGGGGAAGTCAGCAGAGGAAGAAGGTAGAAGGAGGATGCAGAGAGAACAACGCCTGAGAGCAACACTGGCCCTCCACGCAGAGTGACGTAGTCCAACGTAGTGACTACGTAGAAGGCCATGCTGAGTGGCGCAGAGGGAGGAAGGGTGCCTCCAGTGTGTCAGAAATTCTTCTGAAGTGTTCAAAAAAATTATCTCAAGTGTATGCTAGACAACTACTCATCATATTTTTTGTAAAAGATTTCCACTACTGAAGAATAATATAAACCCTCATCTACTGCACCGGTTTTCCCACATTGGGTTTTTCCGGGGAAAATTGTCCAAAAATATGATTGTTTCTATTGTGTTATATGTGTTCTATTTTCTCTTCTGCTTTTGATTAAGTGAATACTGCAACTGTATTTATTTCAGAATTTACTAAAGCATCTGTAAATAACTTATCAGAAATAAGTAGGCGAAATAAATCAATCACTGCAGTAGTATTTTAGATTGAAAATTTCACATGGTATCAGAGCAAAAGATGAAAGATAGAAGAGGAGGTTCTGCAATGGAACTAAGATCCGACATCGATATGGCAACAACTCGGAAGGGTTCACGCAGTCCTCCATAACGCATGGAGAAACAGAGGGATCATGAAATTTCAGTTATGGCATCCAAACTAGAAGAGGATTTCGCTTGTGTGTCAAGCACGGCCTCTCTAGGGGTCTGGTATATTGATAGTGGAGCATCTGCTCACATGGCGGTAGTTCGAGAATGCTTCTCGAGCTACCAGGAAGAGCAGATGAATTTTCAGATCACAATGGGAAATAAAGCCAAGTGTACCCCCGTTGGAAAAGGAACCATAATATTTCAAACAGAAGCTGGTAACAAGCTTCGGGCCACCAACGTACTACATGTACCGGGATTGGGGATGAACTTGCTCTCGGTGTCTCAACTTCAAAACAAGGGTTACGATGTATACTTTATTGGAAATAAGGTTTATGTCAAACACCCTAGTTGGAAAAGGAAGGCACAAATTGGAGTAAGGAGCCATAAACTATATAAGTTACAGCTCGAGTCTCCAATGGCACTGATAGGTAGTACGAATGAAAGGGACTTGAATGAGTTATAGCACAGAAGAATGGGGCATCTACATCATGGAGCCTTGAAGATCCTCAAGAAGACTGTCATGGGAGCTCCAAAACTCAGCACAAGGAAAGACGATGTCTGCAGGGGGTGCGTACTAGGGAAGTATGCCAAGGCAACATTTCCAAGAAGAAGTAGTAGGGCCAAGAGTGTGTTGGATTTGATACACTCAGACATCTACGGACTAATGTCCACGAATGCTCTCAGTGGTGCAAAGTATTTTGTCACCTTTATTGATGACCATTCCCGAAAGACATGGATCTACTTTCTCAAGACCAAAGATGAAGTCTTTGAGTGATTCAAAGAATTCAAGGCTTTGGTAGAAAATTTAACCAGAAAGAGGATCAAGAAATTGCGATAAGATAATGGTGGCAAATATATTGATAAAGGCTTGACAAGATTCTGCGCAAAGGAAGGCATCAAGAGAGAATGGACAGCTCCATACAATCCGAAGCAGAATGGAGTTGTAAAAAGGAAGAATAGGACCATTGTGGAAGCTGTGAGGGCGATGCTGTATGATCAAGACATGCCCAAATTTCTGTGGGCTGAAGCTTGCAATACAACAGTGTATGTGCAGAACAGGGTGCCTCATCGAGCATTGGGAAAAGTGACTCCCGAGAGTGTGTTCATTGGCAGCAAGCCTGAGGTGAGCCACTTCAAGATATTTGGTAGTATAGCGTATTGCCACGTACTCGATGAGAAGAGAAAGAAATTAGATCAGACTGCAGAGAAGGGATACCTTGTGGGATATAGCAAAAATGCGAAGGCTTATTGCATCTATATTCTCGAGAACAAGAAGATTGTAGTAAGGCGGGTCATGAAATTCATGGAGGAGAGAGCCTTCAGGAGATCTTGAGAAATGGCTATAGATACACAGTCTGAGGAGGATCCACTAGTACGGACACAACGACCGACAGAAGATGGCTCTAGTGCCTCTCCATGGCACAAGGATTCTGAGGAAAGTTCTTCCAAAGAAGAAGTGCAAGAAGGTTAGCAGGTAAATTCACCCACCACCAGTGGAAGGACGAGCAGAGAACTCCAACAAACTCTGAGGGATAAAGAGGAATTCATTGGAGCCCCTAGAAATGAGAAGAGGGTACGCAGGCAACCAGATAGGTACCAAACATTGGTAGCACAGGTTGGAGAACCCTCTAGTTTTCGAGAGGCAGCTCAACATCAGGTATGGATGGATGCTATGGTGGAGGAGTACAGCTCCATGATGACAAACAATGTATGGGAAGTAGTCCCTAGACCTCAAAACATATCGGTTGTAGGATCAAGGTGGATCTATAAGATCAAGTATGCTGCAGATGGCAGCATAGAGAAGTTCAAAGCCAGGTTTGTGGCTTAGGGGTATGCACAGAAGGAAGGAGTCGATTATGAAAAAACCTTTGCCCCTATAGCTCAGTACACTTTAATCAGATTCGTCATCTCTCTTGCAGCGCAGATGGGATGGGAAATTCACCAGATGTATGTCAAGAAAATGTTCTTGAATGGGGTGATAGAAGAGTAAGTGTACATAGAACAACTAGAGGGCTTTGAGAAGCATGAGCAGAAGACTCATGTATGCAGGCTTAGGAAAGCCTTGTACGGATTGAAGCAAGCCCCTAGAGCATGGTATGGGCGAATTGATAACTTCTTGCAGAAGATGTGATTTGTCAAGAGTGACATAGATCCCAACCTCTACTATCTAAGAGTAGGGGATGAGCCGCTTATTCTGGTATTATATGTAGATGATCTGTTCTTGACTGGATCATCTAAGCTCATTAAAGACTGCAAGGAGAATCTGGCTACCGAATTCGACATGAAGGATTTGATGCAGATGCATTATTTTCATGGTTTGGAGGTCTGGCAGCAGAAGGGAGAAATCCCCCTTGGGCAAGGAAGATATACTGCAGAGATCCTGAAGAGATTTTAGATGGAGGACTGTAGACTGATGGCTACGCCAATGATTACAAACTGGAAGAAGCTTGACACGTCCGAGGATGATGAGGCTGACCCTACCTTGTATAGGCAGCTCATTGGCTCATTGATGTACTTGGTCAACACTAGACCAGACATCTGTTATGCAATGAATACCCTCAGTCAGTTCATGGTAGAATCAAGGAGGGCTCACTGGGCAACAACCAAACATGTTCTCAGATACTTGAAGGGGACAGTCGAGTATGGGTTGAAGTACACCAAGGGAAATGAAATCCAGTTGAGTGGGTTCACTGACGCAGATTGGGCTGGAATTCCAGTGGATCGGAAAAGTACCAATGGGTACTATTTCAGTCTCGGATCAAGAACGACTTCCTGGTGCAATAGGAAATAGAAGTCCGTGGCACTGAGCTCAGCCGAGGCTGAATATATGGCCGCTAGCACAACTTCGTGTGAGGCCATATGGCTTCGTAAGTTGCTCATGAACTTGCTCAAGAAGAGGATGGAATCGACCAGAATTCTGTGTGATAATCAGAGTTGCATCAAGCTCTCTGAGAATCCTATGTTTTATGACCTGTCGAAGCACATTGACATTAGGTGCCACTTCATCAGAGACTATGTCCAATGAGGGGCTGTACAGTTGAAGTACATTCCTATAGGAGAACAAGTGGCTGATATCATCACAAAAGCTCTGGGTAAGATTAAGTTTATTACCTCAGGGAAAATATGGGGATGGTTGAGAACCCATTCCAGTAGAGGAATGGGTGGACTTTAGATTTTGAGGGACTTGCAGTACATATGAGGCAGTGGCAGAGATAGTCTCATAGGCAGCAGTACAGAGGGCAACAACTCAGAGATGAGGGGCAACAACCAAGCGTAGTAGATGCTTCAGGTCAGAGCATATACAGTTGGTACCTTGCTTGAACACTTTCCTCGCTAAGAGGGAGTGTTGATTTTGTAGCATTGGAAAGTGTTCCAAGTTTCATATTTTGGGAAGAGGCTTGGACATCGTAATTCCAGAGAACCCAAAAACTGTTTTTGGAAATTCCACTCGGATTATGCTTTTATTAAATAATTAATTATTTTAACGTCATCCCTAAGTCTAAACTTAGGGAAATTAAATAATTAAAGGGTATTAATGAAGCACAGTGTGAATCTTCTAGAAAACGAAGATCAAGTCATCTTTTAATCTGAGCCATTGATTAGAGATCAAATCTCGGCCGTTGATTCATCAGTGAGAAGACTGTAAGAGAAGGCTTGAAGGTCATTTGGAAAGTAAGCCGGGCACACTCTCAATACCCGAAGGAAATTGATTTTGAAGTAAGAGAATTCGATTTCAGAGGGTGAGGTTGTAGAGGCGGAGTTGCAGACGTAAAAGGAGGAAGGGGAAGTCAGCAGAGGAAGAAGAAGGCAGAAGGAGGACGCAGAGGGCGCTGCGCTGAGTAGCAACACTGGCCCTTCATGCAGAGTGACGCAGTCCAACGCAATGACTGCGTAGAAGGCCACGTTGAGTGATGCAGAGGAAGGAAGGGTGCCTCCAGTGTGTCAGAAATTCTTCCGAAGTGTTCTGAAAAATTATCTCAGGTGTATGCTAGATGTTTGCTTGTCATATTTTCTGTAAAAGATTTCCACTGTTGAAGAATAATATAAACTCTCATTCGCTGCACTGGTTTTCCCACATTGGGTTTTTCCGTGGACAATTGTCCAAAAATAATTGTGTTCATGTGATTGTTTCTATTGTGGTATATGTGTTCTATTTGCTCTTCTACTTTTGATTAAGTGAATAGTGCTGCTGTATTTATTTCAGAATTTACTGAAGCATCTGTAAATAACTTATCATAAATAAGTAGGCGAAATAAATCAATCATTGCAATAGTATTTCAGATTGAAATTTCACATATGTAAGCTTTAAAATTTTCACAATACCCAACAAACATACCTTTCTTACCTAAAGCTTCTAGCTTGGTTCTCTTTTCCTTTGGCACATGAAAGTAGATAGGGTAGCCAAAAATCCTCAAGTGCCCAACTTCAGGGTTTTCACTAGTGAATACTTCTTCAAGAGTCTTGAAGTCTTTGAATATGCCAAATGCTTGACCCAACTGGTTCTAAATATTTTTGAAGGGAAGGGTCCCTTTACATGCTTTCCGCTTGCACACCCTTGGCAAACTCCATCATGATCAACTCTAATCTCAGGCATTCCAGAAACCATCTTTCTCACATGAGGCAATGCTTTATAGTGAAGATGAGTGAACCTTTGGTGCCAAAATTCACATTGATAATTACTATCATGAATCAATGCATGGATAGGTCTTCCATTGATTTTATAAAGATCTTCAAATCATGTTCCTAGAGTGAAGACAAGTAATAATAATTATACATATTGATTTCATTGTTAGCAATGATATAATTCATCTTTGATTGTTGCAAAAGAGGTTAGTTTAGAAAACTATCATTCCATCCTTTTGCATAAATCATGATTCTTTCTTGCAGTCACTAGTTTTAGTAAACCAATGACCTTTCTCATCAAATATAATGTGAGAGAATGAAAATCCCCCTATTTTTAGTATTCAATTTCTATTAGTTATTCTTTCATAACCTTGTATGCATTATACTTCTTTTCAAGTCAACACTTTCTTGCACATGCATAAACAGAAGTAAAACTACTCTTTACTTTTACATGCATCAACAAGTACAAAAACCACAACCATTAAACACATGTAGAACCTTAATTACTATTTGAAAAATCACTATCATGTCTATTTATTATTGGATTTCTTGAAAAGAGATGACCTCTTTTTCCTTTCTGCTTCTTGTCTTGGGCAACAAAGGCAGTGATTTCTCCCTCTTCATGCTTAAGAATTCTTCCTCTAAAAATCATTCTTGTTGAAAAATGTGTAACTAGGTTCGGTCTTCATAAATACGAAATGTCTTTTGATTATTGTATATTGTAGAATGAAAGAAAATTATTATTATTAGTATTGGAGCATGGGTTTCATGCTCACGGTCAAGCACCCATTGATTGCTTCTAGGGTTTGTCCTAGGTCAAAAAGTCAAAAGAGTCATTGTCATAAGTTGAAGACCGCTTCGGGCACATTGTAACTTGTAAAGAAAATTATTTTTGTCCTAAAAAGTGTCAAAATACCCTTCAAGGCCAAGTCAGCTTGGTAGTTGGCAAGTCGACCTAATTTGAGGAGCTATGTCCACCTTGAGAAGCCTATATAAAGGAGGAAACTCAACCTCCTTGGAACACATTCATCACTCACTCATCCAAGTAAAGGAGGAAGAAGAAGAAGACAAAGAAGGAAGAGGACAAAGAAGACTTGTTTTTGGGCTCTTTATCTGTCACACATGGGAAGGAAGGCTAGGATTTCTACAACAGATATAGTGTTTTCTTCTACAAGTTCGATCTTGAAGAAAGGAACGAAAGAACGTCAAGCGAATATCACAAGAAGCCATCCACAAGCTCCAGATGGAAGAGAAAAGCCAAGTGAAGGTTTAAGGAAGTCTTGAAAGGCTAAACAAAGTTCATGTGTGTGGTAGCAGCAACTTCAGGAGGGTCGAAAATTTCAGGTCTGCAGTGGAGGCCAAAATTCTGCAGCTGGGAATCAAAGTTGTGCTACTGGAAGAGATTTGACTGTGTTTGACTTGGATAAGGAAAGCACATCATCTAGAAAGGTTGGACTTAGTCTTGGAGGGTATTGTGTGAAAAATTCTTAAACTTAAGAAATTGTATTGTTAAATATTGATTTACTTCTCCTACTTACATAAGTTATTAATCTGAAAAATTTAGCATTAACATCGAACACACAAGGATTTCCTGGACAAATGTCCCCGGAAAAACCCAATGCGGAAAAATTGGTGCTGCTAGCTTCTGAAGGGTTTTTATTATTATGCAGATTCTAAGTACAACAATCCTGGGCACCAAAACTGGTTAACTTGACAGAAAAATATATGGCAGCAATACCTCTATCCCAGAGACAGAAAAATATGACTATTTCACACCCTCAAATGAGATTTACAGAACACAGCCCTTTTCCGGCCTCTGGAAACCCCAACGCTGCTTTGAAGCCCTCTGCGTCAGCCTCTGCACTGCTCAGGAAGGGCCTGCGTCACCCTAGATGGGGTTACATTGCCCCTGCACAGCCATAGCTGGGACTGCGTCATCCTTCCTTGGCTCCTACTACCTCTGCATTGCCCCTGCTGGGCACTTGGCTAGACTGCGTAGCCGCTACCTCTGCGCTGCTCTGGAATGCTCCTTCTCTGCCCTCATTATACTCTTGGCCTGGGACTAGACCATCCCCCTCGCCAATACTGCCTCTCGCTGCAGCTAAAACACTTCTGAAATTCTTAGCAAACCATGCCCTAGAATCTCTGCTTAGCTTCAGTGCTTTGCCAGTGTGTGTGTTCTCCAACTGACCCCAAGCCCTTCTCTTATACTTTTCTTGTTGCAAACCAACGACCATGATCTAATCTCTAATTGACGGCTAAGATTAGAAGCTGCTTGATCCACGTCACTTAGAATAAAACTTAAACCTGATGGAATTCTTCTAAACGCTTTCTGGGTCTTGGAGATCTCATGTACTGTAGCCCCTCCACAAATTTTGGGAGCTAGAGCACATCCGATGCTACCCCAACACCCCAAAATCTCAACACTCCCTCTTAGTGAGGAATGTGCTCTAGCAATACACTTCACCCCGAAGTACTACTCTAATCTCTGGTGTTGGTCTTTGTGCTGATGCTTGGCCTGCTGCCCTTCATTCCTGCACTGTTACTGCTTTCTGTACTGCTGCCCATGACTCTGCCACCGTCACTGCTACATCTGTACTGTAGCTCCCTCTCAAGTTGCTGAGAGTAAGCAACTGAAGGATCCCAGCCCAATGACAGACAAGTCAGTCGGGCTGCAACTCATCATTGAAGCTTCATAGGCTGCTGGTCTGCGCTGTCCTCTTGAAGTCACTGTGTTGCTATAGCTCTGCACTGTGTAAGCAGACCTCCTCCGCGCTGCCTCTGCGTTGCTGCCTCCACGCTACTGCTGCATCTGCACTGCGCTGCGCTGCTCCCTCTCCAGTGTCTCAGCCTCTGCCTTTGCTTCATTCGTGTTTTTTGCTCCCACTACTCCAGTCATTCCTTGCTACTGTCTTAAGGCTCCCGTAGCATGGATGTGATCCAAGAGTTTGGCTACTCAAGGATCCCACCACCACTCTGTCGCTGCTCTACAGATCATTATCGCCCCACTTCCGTAGTTCATGAGTGCTCATGGCTACATCATCATCAGAGCCATCGTTTGCTACAGCAGCCTTGGAACTAGAAGCTTCCTTCTCCTTCTTCCTTTGAGGACAATTGCTGGCGAAGTGTCCAAGTTCTCCACATTGGAAACATTTGATCTTTGACATATCACGCTTCTTTTTCCCTTGCTGCTTCTTTGATGCCAAAGTTGCATCTCCCTCTTCCTCCTTCTTCACCTTGCCCGCTCCGGTGCTGATCTGCCTCTTGGTTATTCGGTAAATCTCCTCTTATCGGAGGATAGCCCACATATTGTCCCAGTTAGGAAGGTCCACTTTGCCCAAAATACTTTGGACAAATGTTTCCAATCCCCTATGACAACATTTAGAGCAGTCCTCACCATGACATCATCCTCCACCTTGACCCCCATGCCAGTCAGCTGATCCCGGATCGACTACAGTCTAAATAGGAAAGGATCGATTTCCTCTCCCCTGGACATCATAAATAACCTCAGTTGGTTCTCCAGAAGCATCTTCCTTTGGACGGACTTCCCTTGATACAATGTGGTTAAAGCTTCCCACATCTCATGAGCCGTCGACTTCTCGGCTATGTGTGGTACCACATGATCTTTGACCCCGTCCATGATGAAGCACTTGGCATGTGCCGCTGCTTCATTATGCTCTGCCAGGAGTTTCACATCGGTTGGTGTAGCCAAGACTTTCTCTGCATGCTCCCTCAAGCCGTAGGCCTCCAGGACTACCAGGATTCTGGCCTTCCAGATAGCAAAGTTGGATAGGCAGTCCAACCTATTTTGATCACATAATCTGTGTGGTGCCATCTTCTCAGATCTACTTTTTCGGAACAACTCTTCCTCTCCCCGCTTCTCAACTGAAGTTCGGATCTAGGGTCCTTGGCGAAAAGGCACCCTTTGCTCCCTCTGACAACTGATTTCCTCCTTGGAAATCTGCCTAACGCAATGAATCAGCTCTCTTCGATCACCCTATGATCGATCCTCAAATTTATTTTTGCGAGAAATTTGCTAAGCTGTTGTTCTCCTGTCGCTCTTTGTCAACTTAGCTTAGGCTTAATTCTGCACCGGCAGAATCTTCACCCCACCAACAACTGCTGAAGATCTACAACTTAGATTTCGGTTCATGACACTCTGCACAACAATCAATTTCTGGACTGCGTCACCCTGGCTGGCCTCTGCTTGAGCAGACTTGCTTAGCGCAGCCTCTGTGCAACGCATGCTGCTCCTCCGTCCCTCTGGAAGGCACTGCGCTGTCTCTGCGTCACCTAGCTGGGACTGCGTTAGCCCCTGCGTGGCTCTTGCTGCCTCTGCATCCTTCTCGTGCTGTGCTACCCTCTCCAGTTTCTCTGCTGCTGCTGTTGCTGCTTTTTGCAACCCAAATTTCTTCAGCCGTCTTGCTAGAGATCCAACGTGATTTGCAATCCCTCTGATACCATGTGAAAATTTCTTAAATTTAAGAAACCCTACTGTTAAATCTTGATTTATTCTCCTACTTACACTAGTTATTAATTTGAAAAATTCAGCATTAACATCGAAGTAAATACAGTTAACAACCTACACATACAAATCAAATACTGAACAACATGCTCATAGTCAAAGTCACACACAAGGACTTTCTGGACAAATGTCCTCGGAAAAATCCAATGTGGGAAAGCTAGTGCTGCTAACTTTTGGAGGGTTTTTATTATTATGCAGATTCTAAGTACAACAATCCTGGGCACCAAAACTGGTTAACCCGACAGAGAAATATATGGCAGCAATACCTCTATCTTAGAGACAAAAAAATATGACTGATTCACACCCTCAAACGAGATTTACAAAACTCAGCCCTTTTTCGGCCACTAGAAACCCCAGTGCTGCTCTGAAGCCCTCTGCGTTAGCCTTCCTGGCCTTCGTCAGCCTCTACGCTGCTCAGGAAGGGCCTGCGTCACCCTAGAAGGGGTTACACTGCCCCTGCGCTGCCCTAGCTAGGCCTGCGTTAGCCTTCCTTGGTTCCTGCTGCCTTTGTGCTGCCCCTGCTGGGCTCTTGGCTGGACTGCGTAGCTGCTGCCTCTGTGCTGCTCTGGAATGCTCCTTCTCTGCCCTCGTTGTACTCTTGGCCTGGGACTAGACCATCCCCCTCGCCAATACTGCCCCTCGCTGCAGCTGAAACACTTATAAAATTCTTAGCAAACCACGCCCTAGAATCTCAGCCTAGCTTCAGTGCTCTACCAGTGTGTGCGTTCTCCAACTGATCCCAAGCCCTTCTCTTATACTTTTCTCGTTGGCAAACCAACGATTGTGATATAATCTCTAATCGATGGCTAAGATTAGAAGCTACTTGATCCGTGTCACTTAAGTCATTCTCATCACATGTTTAATTTAATTCACTTTAATCTTTTAATTTTCCTAAGTTAGACTTAGGGTCCTTAATTAAAAAGTTTAATTATTTGAATAAAACTTAAACTTGATGTAATTCTTCTAAATGCTTTCTGGGTCTTTGGAGATATCATGTACTCTAGCCCTCCACAAATTTTGGGAGCTAGAGCACATCCGATGCTACCCGAACAACCCAAAATCTCAACATATTGGTCTTGGTATAGAGGTCTTGGAATTCGTGAATTGAAGGATCTATAAGGAAGAGAAGAGATTTACAGGTTTTCCTCTCAAGAGGAGAGGTTTTGGCCCTGACTTGCAACCTATATTTTGTGTTCTTGTTCTTCTTGTTTTTGGTAGATGTTTGATGATATACAAACATAATAATAAGTGAAGAAGTTAATAAGTAAGAAAAAGTAAAAACACATCACAAGCAGTTATTATAGAAAGAGAAATCACTGAAATCATTGCCCTATAGATTTCTCAACATGGTATTAGAGCTAAGGTTGGAAGAGGGCATTATGAAGATCTCTATTACATTGAAGAAGTTTCTAAAAAAGTGTTCAAAGGTGGCAAGTCATCTCAAGATGGATATCATAGAAGTATGGAATGTCCTATTCACTCCAAAGAAGGAAGTAATCAAGACAAAGGACGAAGGCCTCTTCTCAGCACTCGCTAGCACATTTCAAGATGAAAGCATTTGGGTGATCGATAGTGGAGCATCAAGACACATGACCAGTCATCACAAGCAACTAAAAACAAGAGCTATCCTGTTAGAGGAATTGGATCAACCTCGGTAGAATTGGAGAGTGGAGGAAATATTCATCTCAACAACATCCTATTTGTTCCAGGTTTGCATAAGAACTTACTTTCCATTTCAAGTCTATAAGATAAAGGTGATAGAGTGGCTTTTATTGATGGAAAGGTTGTAGTATGGAGTAAAAACTCAAGCATAGAAAATGCTAGAGTAATTGGGATTCATGAAGGAAGTGTTGAGATTTTGGGTAGCATCGGATGTGCTCTAGTTCTGAAATTTTGTGGAGGGGCTAAGACACATGAGATCTCCAAGACCCATAAATCGTTTGGAGAAATTCTACCCGGTATAAAAGTTATTCAAATAATTAAATTTTTTAATGGGGACCCTAAGTCTAACTTAGGGAAATTCAAAAATTAAAGTGAATTAATTTGCACATGTGGTGAGAATGTTCTAAATGATGTGGATCAAGCTTTTTCTAATCTTAGCCGTTGATTAGAGATTAGATCACGACCGTTGATTTCTCAATGAGAAAAGTATTAAAGGAAGGCTTGGGGTCAGTTGGAGGTACACACACACATTGCAGTAGCACTTGAGCTAAGTCGAAATTTTGGGGCGCGGTTTGTTGAGAATTTTCGAGTGAGCTTGCAGTGCTGGTGAGGGGCAGATTGGCAAGGGATATTCTGATCCGAGGCCGATAATACATAAATCATAGAGGCATATCCGTACCAGGCAGCATTGAGACTAGCAGGAGGGACGCAGCCCAGCCAGGCTGACGTAGAGGCAACGTAGGGGTTGACGCAAAGTCTTCAGGGTGACGTAGAGGCAGGGAAGAGCCCAGAATGGTGATGCAAGGGTAGCATGTGCTGCGCAGAAGCCGCTCTGGGCAGGAAAGGCTGACGCAGAGGCTGGAGGGACAACGCTGGGATTCCAGTGGGCCATAAAGGGCTTGTATTCAGTAATTCCCTTGAGGGTTTGAATTAGCCATATTTTCTGTCTCTGAGTGATAAGGTACATTAGCCATGAAATTCT
The DNA here is from genome assembly GCA_034641835.2 of Pinus albicaulis. Classification (NCBI taxonomy): domain Eukaryota; kingdom Viridiplantae; phylum Streptophyta; class Pinopsida; order Pinales; family Pinaceae; genus Pinus; species Pinus albicaulis. The sequence continues at coordinate 400,155,136 of CM076572.1, forward strand.
CTGTCGGGCAAACCACTACTGGTGCTCTTGATGTATTCAGATTTTGCTTAATAATAAAACCCTCAAAGCACTTCTGCACCGTTTTTCCCGCATTGGGATTTTCCGGGGACATTTGTTTGAAAAATCATGTGTGTCCTTTGCCATATGTGTGCTATGTTTCAGTGAATGATCTGTATATGTGTAGGCTACAGATTGTGTTTTCTTTTATATTTTTCTGAATATTCAATTAAATAACTTGTTAATTAAATCAAACAAGTAGGAGAAATGAATCAATATTCTGTAGTAGCGTTTCTCTATTCAAAATTTTTCACAAGGTATTCGAGCGATTGCAGATCAAGCTGAAGCCATCAGTAAGAGGCTGAAGAATTTTTGCTGCAGGAGGGCACCTGAAGCTCACAGATCTAGGAAGAGGTAGCGTAGCACCAGAGGGACAACGCAGACCCAACAGAAGGGTGACATAGAGCCTGTCAGGCTCACGCTGAGTTGATGCAGAGGGTGACGCAGTCAAAGTTGGAGTGACGCTGTGCTGATTACCGGGGCTGGAAGTGCAGTTTCAGATCTTCTGTAATATTCCTAATTAGCACCGCTAATTGGAATATTTCATTTTTGTATAGTTTTGCCGCCTATAGTTAATTAATAAATAAAAGTGAGAAAGAGGGGTCAACTCACTTTAATAAAATAAAGTGCTTCCTAGTAGGAGCAGCGTTGTAACTTAAAGGAAAGCCTTGGGGGTCCACACTTCGTATGGGAGAGGCCTCACGTAGGCTCTAGAAGCAACTGCGCAGGCATAGGAGGAGCACGTGGAGAGAGGGGACGCAGTTAGGGTTTTGAGGAGAGCTAGCACTATAAAAGGTAGGAGAGTCACTCCATTTGGGATTATTGATATGTTGATGATATTTTGAGCTAGACTTTTGTCTACTTGAGCACGCTGGCTGTTTAGTTGGTCTGCAGCACTGTTTAGTGCGACTGAGTGTCTCTGGTCGGAGATCTCACCCTTGGCCCCGGGGGACTTCGAGTGCCTGCTCGGGCAAGGTATTCCTTCAGTCTTTAGCAGTTGATTTGCAGGTAATTTGGTTGGACGTTTTGCAGAGGAGTTGAGCTTCATTGGGTGACTGCGCAGTCTTGGAGGGAGGACGCAGTTGGAGTTAGAGCAGCTCAGTTGTGGGGGTTTTTCGTGGGAGATTCAGTGTGTTTCAGCTTGGAGGGTTAGTCTCTTTCAGTTGGAGAGTTTGCAGAGGGATTTGTGGCTCTTCTTCAGTATTCTTCTTTTGGCATCTGCGCTGGGCCTGGAGGGACAGCGTTTTCCTTGAGGAGGGCTTCTGGGGTGTTTTTCGAAGGTGGTCCATTTGCTTCATGGTTTCTGAGTTTTGTCCGGAGCAGAGAGTACAGGCGATCTACCGATTTTCAGCTCATTCCGGCAAGGGGATCAGCCCCTAGTTCCAGTTCATTGCAGCAGCAGCATTCTACGGCAGATTCTTCCAGCAGCTGGGACGCAGCCTCTATAGCAGCCATTTCCTGTTCTGAGAGGGTTCTTCACTTGCCTTGTGCAAGGATAGGTGCACTTATTCTGATTATCTATTGTACCCATATATATTCTCAGACTAATAAAATGGCTTAGCATTTCTGGTATTTTTATGTGTACTTGCTCTATATTCTATTTCCGACATTTTTCCTATATAGTTGTATGCTTGTATTGCTGTGTATTGCTGTCTATTTCCTATTGGGGATATTACAGTGGTATCAAAGCATAGTTATGGCTCAGCCTGTGGAGCTAGCAGTCTATGACGCCGGGGGATAAACCCTACATCTGTTATAGGAGCAAGAGATACAGAGACGTTGAGCGTAGGTTGGAGAACACCTACGGAGAGGGGGACTGTGTTCGAGTGGTGGACACAGATCGGGAGCAGCCCGAGCTATACAGAGATCAGGGGGAGCCTGTGACGGATTCTGATCAGGAGCAGCCTGAGATAGATTCAGAGCAGGAGCAGCCTGAGGGGTACGCAGAACAGTGGGGTCCTATGGCAGACGAGGATGATTCGAGGAGATTTAGAGAGGCGCTCCTCCAACACATGCAGGATGTGTCACAGAGACTCACGGCGATAGAGATCAAGCAGCGGGAAACCCCAAGGGGTTTTCAGATCGGTGAGGGATCGGGTACGTCCCATCATGTACCGGATGCTATCCCCATCATGGCATCGCATGCACCCACGCGATCCATTATGCCCACATTCTTAGCAGAGGACACAGGGGCAGGAGCACAGAGGGATATTCCAGCACCCACGTGATCCACCATGCCTACCTTCCTAGCAGAGGACACGGGGGCAGCAGCACAGCGGGAGCCGGAGGTTGACCCTGCCCAGATGGACGCCTACATTGCAGAGTACCTGGCACGCGGGCCGGCGATCAGAGACCTTATCTCATTCAGAGATTATGTTCAGCTCCAGCGTGATGGTAGGCCCCGTGATCATCATAGGGGGCACAGACATCATCATGATGACCGCCGCGCAGCTAGCAGATTTCATTTGCCCACGTTTGATGGCACATCAAACATGTCGGCAAAGTCTTGGGTAGAGAAGTTGGATATCTATTTCCAGCTCAATCAGATGTCGCAGTCAGAGGCCATTAAGGTGGCAACATTACATCTGGAGGGTGAGGCCCAGGACTGGTGGTTTCATGGGATGACTACACTCGGGCATTCTACAGTGGGGACATATGCCGAGTTTACCCGGAGGGTGATAGAGCGTTTCGACAGGAGGGATCCGGAGCAGCACTTTGTTGAGCTGATGAAGCTCAAACAGACTGGGAGCCCAGAGACTTACATTTCAGATTTCTTGAGGGTTTCGGTGATGGTGCCCGATCTATCCGCGGCTCGGATGGTTTACATGTTTGTGGAGGGGTTGACAGAGCCACTACGTGGCCTAGTCCGGTCTACTAGACCAGCTACACTTCAGGATGCCATCAGCAAGACTCGGGATTTACAGGATGTCTTACCCAGGACTCGGACACCTTACCCCCAGAGACAGTTCTTCCAGCCTAAGGGGAAGGACATGAGGATTTCGCCTCCCAAGGCGAATCCTGGGCGAGGGCAGTTTGATGATGAGGCCAGGAGAGAGTTGAGGAGGAAGCGGTTGTGCTTCACTTGCCAGGAGCCATGGGCACCGGGACATAGATGTGCTGCAGGAAAAGCACATTTCATTGAGGTCTTCTCCGAGAGCAGCGGGGAAGAGGATGAGGGGGATGACGTGGAGATAGGAGATTGTTATGCAGCGCAGGGTACCTTACCACCTCCACCACCCGCAGCAGGTGGTGCATCATTTGCACCTACTGGAGGGGCTCTAGCCGCATTGCGGGGAGTTCCCAAGTATTTGACGCTGCGCGTACGGGGGACAGTACGCGGACAGCGGGTCTCAGTCTTGGTTGATAGTGGGGCCACCCACAACTTTATTGATGCACAGATGGTGGAGCGGAGAGGCATACAGACTGAGAGTTTTGATGGATTTTCTGCTTTGGTCCCAGGGGATCAGACTATGGTGTGTGCTCGGTATGTCCCAGAGTTATCCGTGACGATGGGCACTTATACATTGACAGATCATTTCTTTGTGGTGGATATCCCGGACACCAACATGATATTGGGTGTTCAGTGGCTCATTACTCTGGGGAAGGTCACAACAGATTGGAAGGCCCTAGAGATGGAGTGGGATGATCCCAAGACAGGGAGGCATGAGAAGATACGGGGACAACACACATACCCGCCTCAGACAGTGTCGGCACATAGGATGGAGGCAACCTTCCGCAAGGGAGACATAGAGTGGGCCGTAGAGTTGCGAGCTTCGGAGGCAGTAGATACAGGTCAGGCAGTGCATCCTGAGTTACAGACTATCCTCGACAGGTATGCCGTAGTGTTCGGGGATATTCCACCAGGGCAGCCACCGGATCGGGGGTTTGAGCATACTATCGAGCTTGAGCAGGGTATACAGGCAGTGATCACCACACCGTATAGGCATCCCAAGGCCTATCGAGATGAGATAGAGCGTGCTATTCAGGAGTTGCTGGCCCTTGGTCACATTCGGCCAAGCACGAGTCCTTTTGCTTCTTCCGTGGTGTTGGTGAAGAAGAAGGACGACACATTGCGGATGTGCATTGACTACAGGGCTCTGAATAAGAAGACCCTGAAGAACAGGTACCCCATCCCCAGGATCGATGAGCTGATGGACGAGTTGAGAGGAGCACGATTCTTCTCAAAGATTGACTTGAGATCCGGGTACCACCAGATACGCGTGAGGGAACAGGACATTCCCAAGACCGCCTTCAGGTGTCATTATGGGCACTTCGAGTTCCTGGTCATGCCTTTTGGGCTGACCAATGCACCCGCTACCTTTCAGTCGTGCATGAATCACATTTTCAGGGGTCATCTGAGGAAGTTTGTGCCGGTCTTCTTCGATGACATACTTATATATAGCAGGACTTGGGAGGAGCATCTCCAACACATTGAGACAGTCTTGCGCATCTTGGAGGAGCAGCAGTTCTATGCCAAGCTCTCCAAGTGTGAGTTCGGCTTGACGGAGATGCTGTACTTGGGGCACATTATAGGAGTGGACGGGGTGAGAGTCCACGAGGAGAAAATCAGGGCCATCAGAGATTGGCCAGAGCCGAGGAATGTGACTGAGCTTCGGGGATTTATTGGCATTTGCACATACTACAGGAAGTTCGTCAAGGGCTTCTCACAGCTTGCTGCACCCCTCACAGACTTGACGAGGAAGGGGGCATTCAGTTGGTCGGACACAGCACAACGAGCTTTTGATAAGCTCAAGGAGGTGATGAGCAGCTGCCCCGTGCTTGCATTGCCGGATTTCACGCAGCCATTTGTTCTCGAGTGTGATGCATCAGGAGAGGGGATTGGTGCGGTATTGATGCAGGGCGGTCACCCTATAGCTTTTGAGAGCCGGAAGCTCCTTCTGCATGAGAGGTTGTATTCCATATACGACAAGGAGATGTTGGCCATCATGCATGCATTGGCCAAGTACCGGCAGTATTTAGTGGGCAGCCGATTCAGGGTGAGATCAGATCACAACAGCCTCAGGTACTTTCTGGAGCAGAAGCAGTTGCAGGGGAGGCAGCAGAAGTGGATCAGTAAGATCCAAGCCTATGACTTTGACATAGAGTACGTCAAAGGCAAGAATAACGTGGTAGCTGATGCCCTTTCCCGTAGACCGGCCACGTTATCTCTTATGAGCTTGGACGCTGATTGGAGGGCTTGACTGCTGGTAGAGTACTCCAAGGACAGGTTTGCGTGTGAGGTGTTGGATGGGCAGGTAGCAGATGACAGGTATAGGGTGGTCGACGAGATTATCTATTACAGGGACAGGATCTTCTTGACTGACGGATCTCAGCTCAAGAAGAAGATACTCCAGGCTTCACACGATTCTCCATTGGCGGGCCATCAGGGGTTCACCAAGACTTACAGGGCCATCAGGGAGAGGTTCTCATGGAAGGGCCTCAAGGAGGACGTACTCCAACATGTCAGGGAGTGCGATGTTTGCCAGAGAAACAAGGGAGAGATGAGCCATCTTGCAGGGTTGTTGCAGCCTCTTCCCATTCCAGAAGGGAAATGGGAGAGCATATCGATGGACTTCATCACAGGGTTGCCCATGGTGCAGGGCAAGGACTGCATCTTTGTCGTTGTTGACCGACTGACGAAGTATGCTCATTTTTTCGCCATATCCGCACACCACACAGCAGCGCAGGTGGCTGAGCTGTTCTTCAGGGAGATTTTCAGGTTACATGGTCTACCTAAGACCATTGTCAGTGACAGGGACAGCCGCTTCATGGGCGGATTCTGGCAGGAGCTCTTTCGGCTAGTGGGGACAGAGTTGACGCCGAGCACTAGTTATCACCCCCAGACGGACGGACAAACAGAGATAGTTAACAAGTGGTTGGAGGGCTACTTGCGTAACTATGTCAGTGGGCAGCAGAGGGCATGGCTGAAGTGGCTGCATCTGGGAGAGTACTGCTACAACACGACGCATCACATGTCCATTGGTATGTCACCTTTCTATGCTTTATATGGATATCATCCTTTATCTTTTGTGGGCATGATGTTTGGTGCTAGTAGGGCTCCGAGAGCCAAGATCTGGATCCAAGAGAGCCAAGATATCCTCCGAGCTCTCAAGGATAACATAGCCACAACGCAGAATCAGCAGAAGTTGTATGCTGATAAGGGTCGGGTGGAGAGACACTTTGAGGTAGGAGACTTGGTCTACCTGCGACTACAGCCATACCGACAGTCTTCACTTAAGCAGAAGGGGGCCGAGAAGCTTAAGCCCCGTTTTTATGGGCCATACAGGGTGATACGCAGGATTGGGCAGGTTGCATATGAGTTGGAGCTGCCCCAAGGCAGCAAGATCCATAACATTTTTCATGTATCATGCCTGAAAAAGGCATTGGGCCAGCAGGTGACAGTCACAGATGAGCTACCACCCACGGATGATGAGGGGCATCTGGTGTTGCAGCCGGAGGCTATTATTGATACTAGGGAGAGGCAGCTGCGGAGCAGGACGATCTGGGAGTTCTTAGTGAGGTGGAAGAATTTACCGGATGAGGATGCCACTTGGGAGGATGAGAAGATTTTGCAGCATCCATCACTTCAGTTTCTTGAGGACAAGCAACGTTCTGCCCGGGGAGACTGTAATATTCCTAATTAGCACCGCTAATTGGAATATTTCATTTTTGTATAGTTTTGTCGCCTATAGTTAATTAATAAATAAAAGTGAGAAAGAGGGGTCAACTCACTTTAATAAAATAAAGTGCTTCCTAGTAGGAGCAACGTTGTGACTTAAAGGAAAGCCTTGGGGGTCCACACTTCGTATGGGAGAGGCCTCACGTAGGCTCTAGAAGCAACTGCGCAGGCATAGGAGGAGCACGTGGAGAGAGGGGACGCAGTTAGGGTTTTGAGGGGAGATAGCACTATAAAAGGTGGGAGAGTCACTCCATTTGGCATTATTGATATGTCGATGATATTTTGAGCTAGACTTCTGTCTACTTGAGCACGCTGGCTGTTTAGTCGGTCTGCAGCACTGTTTAGTGCGACTGAGTGTCTCCGGTCGGAGATCTCACCCTTGGCCCCGGGGGACTTCGAGTGCCTGCTCGGGCAAGGTATTCCTTCATTCTTTAGCAGGTGATTTGCAGGTGATTTGGTTGGATGTTTTGCTGAGGAATTGAGCTTCATTGGGTGACTGCGCAGTCTTGGAGGGAGGACGCAATTTGAGTTGGAGCTGTTCAGTTGTGGGGATTTTTGTGGGAGATTCAGTGTATTTCGGCGTGGAGGTTTAGTCTTTATCAGTTGGAGAGTTTCCGGAGGGATTTGTGGCTCTTTCTCAGCATATTTCATTTGGCATCTGCGCTGGGCCTGGAGGGACAGCGTTTTTCCTTGAGGAGGGCTTCTGGGGTGATTTTCGGAGGTGGTCCATTTTGTTCATGGTTTCTGGGTTTTGTCCGGAGCAGAGAGTTCAGGTGATCTACAGATTTTCAGCTCATTCCGGCGAGGGGATGCCCCTAGTTCCAAGCCCACATGGGTGAAACAGCGCATTCTACGGCAGATTTTTCCAGTGGGACGTGGCCTTCTATATACCATTTCCTGTTTCGAGAGGGTTCTTCACTTGCCTTGTGCAAGGATAGGTGCACTTATTCTGATTATCTGTTGTACCCATATATATTCTCAGATTAATAAAATGGCTTAGCATTTCTGGTATTTTTATGTGTACTTGCTCTATATTCTATTTTCGGCATTTTTCCTATATAGTTGTATGCTTGTATTGCTGTGTATTACTGTCTATTTCCTATTGGGGATATTACATCTTCAAAGTTGATGGTGGGGCATCGGTACTGTCGGTGTAGAACAATGCCTAGCAAATATGACAAAGTAAGGGGAAACAATCCCTCATTTGATTTTCTTGCCAAGAAATCTGAGAATCGATTAAGAGGAGTGATCGTAGAGGGCTGTTTCAATAGAATTGGCAGAGGATTTCTGGGAGGGAAATCATTTGTCAAAGGGAGCAGATTCTCTAGAGGGTTTCTATCGCCAAGAAACCCAGATCCGGTCTTTTGTTAAGTGTAACAACAACAGAAGAGAGAAGAGCACTTACTTTGACTTTTTTGAGTAGAGATGGCCCCATATGGACTGAGAGATTATGATAGATTAGACGGTGTGTCTTGTTGACCACTGGAGTGGTACCTGATGATAATGAGAAGACTCCATGCCCAAGGATGAACTAGAAGACATTTGTACCATCAGATATCATTAGTTCAACAGAGTTTTTAAACTCTACTTCTACTTCTTATCATTTTCTCTTGTACCCAGATTCCATGCCTTACGAGGAATTGTAATAAGTGATGCTAGTAATGATGAGTTTTGAGTCAGTATTGAGTCTGTAACAGGCCTAGGTAGCCTGGGACCTTGCCAACAAGTGAGTATTACTCTGGGAGGTTTCTTTTACTTGGTTAATTATCATCTCCCTACCAGGAGTTAATAATTAATTGAGTTTTTTCCTCCAATTTTACCCCAAAGCCGGAGTACGGCTTGATGGTGAGGCCTTGGGTGAGTTTTAGTGTCTAGAGTCAATGTATATTACCATACTGGATCACACAAAAAATTTCGTGGAATTTGGTTAGGTTTAGGTAGTGATTTTTTAATTTTTTAGATTTCCCGCAAGTTGAAAATTGCAATAAAAATTGTAATTGAATTGTAATAAGTGTTGTCTAGAGAAGTTGTATGGGGTATGAGTAATCAAAATTACACCTCTCATGCTCAACTTTCTAGTATGACACACTTTGAGGGGTTAAAAATGTGTTTTGAACCCTCAAAACCCACTTTTCCTAAGTTTAGTGGGAAATCTGGCAATTAATTAAGCCATAAATTAAATAAATGGAGAAAAATAAATATCCATACAGGCTAAATGAGGTGGAAATGAGGTGGAAAATTATGAAGGAGTTAAAGTCAAGTCCCAAGGTGATGTGGACTCCTAAAATCAAGGAAAATACATGTGCTCAAATAAAATTGAATTTCTGGCATTAAATGAGAGCTGCTTACTTGGAAATTCGAATTTGTGAAGTTAACGCATGTTTGGGAGGATTCGGGATAATATTTGGTGGAGATTTTTGTGGAAAATTGTCCCCACATGGGTTACCAACCATATACACATGTCATTTCATCATAAAATTCGAATTTTGCACATAAGGGAAGAAGAAAATGATGTCCACTTGCCAGAATTGGATTTTTACACTTGGCATTGGAGCTCCACTTACCAAATTCGAATTTGCCTTGTGATCTCCTCCCTCTCACCACTAGGCATATGGTTCTTCATTGGGATTTGCTCATAACTTTCTATATAATGGAGCCATGGGCTCTCATATTGATCATTGGATACGAGCTATTGTGCTTGCGGAAGCGCTGCTACTTTGTACACTCTTCAAGAATATCAATAAAAAGACTTTGGGGGTCCATTCATGGGTGTTCTTCCTTTGGAGCATGGTGCATTTGGAGCTATTGGTATAATCTTTTCTATGCTTTGAGTTATTTCATTTTCCATGTATTCTTATGAATTTGCTAGTGCACAACTATCTTGTATTAGCATTTGATTTGAAGGTAGGCCCTAGAGGTTGAAAGTTCTAGTTTATTTTCAAATAAATTTCTAGAAGTTTCAATTCATTGTTTGGTTATCTAAATCTGCATGACTAATGTGTGACTTGAGTATTGTAGAAGAATTTTTTTTGGATCAAGTGTGAGGGGAAATCATTGGGAGACCAACCCACTCTTGAAGCACCTTCAAAGGAACTCTCATTTGTTATTTGGATTGTCATTGTTTATTTTACGAAAAAGTGTCTTGCAGGGATTCGTTTGGACATAGTTTGTATGCATGCAATCATTTAAAAATATTTTATTTTTCATTGTGCGTCAGTGGATCATATTTTGCTATTTAAAGATCTTAAGCATGGCTAGACAAAGAGGAGAGTTTACTTATTCTCTTTGGCTTAGCCCTTTGTAGATTATTGTGCAATATTTTGTGATTTTCTTTGTCTAACACTTGCTTGGTTTTTTGTAGTCTTCTTTTTCTAATTTGTTTTCTTGTAGCAACTTGTGGGATTCACCTTCAAGAAACTACTAACAAATTGTTGCAGGACCTTTGAGCTCTAATGTCAAACGAGGAGGACTCTCTCTTTTTCCTTTGGTCGTGGGCAGTTAAGGAGCTTCCTTGAGGAAGGCTGAGTTCCTTTTGTGGCTTCTTCCCTCTCTCTTAGTCGTGGGCATTGAGGAGGCTTAGCCTTTTGGAGCAACAAAGTTGTAGGCTTGTTGACTTAATTGTGAAATACACAAGAGGTATTCGTAATAATAATATATTATATATAAAATGTATAAGAGATAATGATAAAATGTTACAATGAGGCCCTGCTTATATACCTACGCAGGTGACCTTTCATGACTGGGCATGTCTTTTAGACATGCCCTTTCACTAACTTAATGACTACTTAACATAATCCTTATTTGACTATTAATAATTATATTTATTCTATTTATACTATTTGTTATGAATTATATTCATAACATTGCCCTTCTCTTCAGAAACTTTGTCCTCAAAGTTTTATGGGTACTAATTTTCTTTGCCTTAATTGCTTCCCAACTTTCTACACTTTGTGTTGTCATCTTGAATGTATAATTCGTCCTCATACTCCCTTGTAATTAGGGCTTATCCATTTTTCCTTAAAAGCTTTGTCCTCAAAGCTATATTCCCTCATAATTCCTTCTTCTTGTGCTTATCCATATATATATATATATATATATATATTTTTTTTTTAAAAAAAAAAAATAATATATATATATATATATATATATATATATATTAAATAATAATAATTCAATTAATTAAATAGTTTTAATTAATTAAATTAAGTTAATTTAGGATATAACTATTAACCACGAACCGTCGTGTATACGACCAACCTATCGTGATATTTTATATATATTAACCACCCACGAACCGTCATATGAATGGAAATGACCGATGTATTAACATATCGAACAACCAAATTGTTCACACCTCTTGACCGTTGACCGGGGACGATGTTGCCAGTGTGTTGGTCTGATACGGTGCCGCGACAATAGATAACTGATGCTAGAAGCCACCCGAGTCTGTCCGCTGTGGTGTAGCCTCCGCTGTGGGAATATGGGTGCGTGGTTCTAGCCGACGGGTGGGGCAATGTTATTGGCGTGTGAGTAGTTGAGAGCCTCCACCAGAGATTTAATTATTTTGGTGGCTTCTCTCTCACAACGAAAACCCTTTTGCTCGATTTGGAACAACTTCTGTGTGAGAGGATTGTACAATCTGTAGGTCTCACCAGAAGTCATCATCCTGACCAAAAATAGGCCTGCCGCAGATCCAGAGCAATGAGCACGTTCAACTTCCCCAATGAAGGAAAGGGACGGGAATTTCCTCCACGCCTGTGTGTCGAAACAGTAAGCCGCACAAGGCTGACGACAGTCGCTATAATTGTAAAGAATAAGCCATGGCCCCTTTCCCTTGGGTTCAAGCTTCTTAGCCCACCTACGAGTTATGAATTTGTTTGAAAAAAACTAAAGCGTTACATTGTTTAGAAACGCAGCGAAATCTACACAAGTATTCCATTGACAGTCGCAACGATATCTCTTCATGCAAGTCCTCAGGGAATTCATCCCACCACAACGACTTCTGAGACATATTCATCGACGTGGATCGTAAAATCAAAATCCAAGACAGAAATTGTATGGAGGAGGTACTGTGAATTGAAAGTAAGTAGTCATTATTCGGTGATTAGAAGTAGGCAATGCCTTAGAGTATCTATGGGCTTCATTAACATCAATGCCCAACACTTCAAGGAGTGTGGTAAGAGATGTTGAAACCTCCCCCTTTTCATATATAAATTTATCTGCACTTGCTTCTGTCAATACAGATTTACATCCAATCTCTTGATCTTCATTCTCTTTCATATGGGTTTCTTCTTCCAATATTTTTTTCCTTTCTTTGGTGGGAATTTCTATTGTAGCTATATTGCGATGTATTTCTACCAAATTAGAAGGGGGGATGATTAGAGTTAAATGCTGATTATTTGAAAATTTGCTTGAAATTTCTAATATGCCTTTACTCTTTATAGTCTCTGTTTGAAAAATATCCGAAGATACATGTTTTTGACTGGAATTTGGGCACATGTTTAGTTCTAGTTGAAGTTTGATTTCACCCTATATTACTTCTAATTCCTTCTCATTTACAGTTTCTACATCTTCAGGTCATGTATTTTTATTAATTTCCTGCTCCTTCGTCTGTTGCAAATCAGCTGTATTAGAATTTGACTTAACTAGATGAGAATCCACAATTTCCTGGCTTGCAACATCAATTTTGTCATCTTCTTCAACAATCTTATTTATGTCACCCCGAGGAGTTCTTTTTTCATCATTATAAATGTATTTTTCAACATCTTTCTCATTGCTATGATATTGCTCATCTTCTTGTTTCTCAGAATAGTCTTCCTCATATCATCTTCATCTGAATCATGATCTTCATCTATATCATTCTCATCAAGATCTTCTGAATTCCCCGAATCGGCTAAATTGTTCTATTGACTATGTCCAATATTCGGAAATATTGGTTCTTGAGTCAGATTTATCTTGTCCAAAATGGTTTTTATCTTTTGCATTGCTTTGTTATGATTGTCTGTGGCCTCGCTATGATTTAGCCAAATTTGTCTTTCTATCCAATCTGTTGTGTCTTGAAGTTTTTTGATGTTGTTAGAATTTCCTGTAACCTTATCCTCATGATTGATTAATCTTTTAGTGAATTTATCGGAATTATTATTGATCTTACTCTCAAGATCGATCAACTTTTTGTTGAAATCGTCCATCGTCATTGACGAAGACATTGAGCGGCAGCGATTTCGAGGCCCGCATGTAATAGCTGAAGGCAGCCAGCGGTGGCGTAGGTGCTTCTTTCTAGGCGAGAAGATCGCTCCTCTGATACCAAATGGAGCAACAAAGCTGTAGGCTTGTTGACTCTAATGTAAAATACACAAGGGGTATTCGTAATAATAATATATTATATATAAAATGTATAAGAGATGATGATAAAATGTTACAATGAGGCTCGCTTATATACCTACGCAGGTGACCTTTCTTGACTGGGCATGTCTTTTAGACATGCCCTTTCATTAACTTAATGACTACTTAACATAATCCTTATTTGACTATTAATAATTATATTTATTCTATTTATACTATTTGTTATGAATTATATTCATAACATCTCTCTTCTTCACTTGTAAAAATTTGATTTCTATTTTGTCTTTATATTGTAGAAATTTCTCATCAATGATAAGTCTAAGACCTCAAGTTTCATTTGTAAAGGTTTTCCTTGAGCTTGTAGGAGGCTTCATAGTCTCTTATTTTTAACAACTAATAAAATTTCTGATTTTGGGAGCGTGGGTTTTACCCATTGGCATCTCAATCTCTCCATTTTTCGAGAGGACTTGTGGTGTGATTTGTTGATCTCTTTAAATTGCATGCATCTCATTTAATTGGTCAATTAACACAACCATGCATTTCACTAACTATTCACTTTGATTTGCTACAAGTTTTAAGAGCATTTACTTTCATAGCAAATTCAGATTTTTTTATATGCAAGCATTTTTACTTGAGTTTATTTAGCTTGAAATCATACTTCAAATTTTCTTATGTTTCACCATTGAGCACACTCTACAATATTAAGTTTAATGCACAAAGTAAAACTACATTTTATTTCATGACAAGCAAATATATTTCAAGTTGAAGTTGAATTTTCATTTTCATGTTAATTTACTTTTAGATCTTACATGCCCCAAGCATCACTAAAATTTACCTCCAACTTAAGTTGGTTGAATTGACGTTTTAAGGACCCTCTACCTCTATGGGCTCTTCACTGTGAGATCCAAATATTTGGACGAGGGTGAGGTCTGAAGATTAGAGTTCAATTGTAACCTTGCTTTAGAACTAATTAATAAAATAAATCAAGAGCACTATCTCATCACATTTATTTGCAAATTTTCCAAATTTTTTGCTATCTTGATGGTTTAAAGATTCACATGCAAATATTATCTCAAGAAGCACTTTGGATGCAAGCATTTTAATTCCTTAAATTTTGCAACAAGTTTAATTCTATGGTATTTGGAAATTTGCTTACTTTTGCAACTTCATTGCATGTTGTCATTTTAATGATCATTATGCTTATGGATGATTGATATATCTTGTTTCATTGGCAAATACCTTTATTTGGTGTTGCAAATTTAATTGCATGTTGTTATCTTGGTGTAACATTTGAGTTTTTCTATCATCTCATTTACATTCTCCAAAGTAGAACACTAATTGTTTCCTTTTGAGCAAGATAGTTTCTCATGCTTTGATTCATAAATCTGTTTATCTTGAAAGCATTTACAATATCTTGTGCTAACATTTTCTTGTTTCACTTTTTAGGATTATTTTTGTTTTCCATTTGAAAGAATTTTACTTCATTTAAGCAAATACATTTTCATTTGAAAGAGCAATACTTTGAAGGCACTGGTTTTCAGATGCTTTATGCTTATTTAAATTATGTATTGATGGTTATTGTTCATATCACTTTTTGCTTAAGGAGTGATATATTTAACTTTAACAACTCTCCTAGAAACTCATATCTTTTAACTTAGTTTTCCATTTAGGGACCACCTCCCATAGCTAACCTAGGAGATAGCTTAACGGAGAGAGTCGGGATTAGTGTGACAACCCCTTCTATGAGTTCCTTACCACCAACCACACCTTGTGGGGTTAAAGGCTTTTTCTGCTAATTGTAGGTAGGTGTAGGTGACAAGCGATAACATGTCTAACTTTGCTATTTGGAAAGCCATAATCTTGACAGTCCTTGAGGAGTATGGCATCAAAGACCACAATGAGAACGTCTTGGCTATGCCGACCTGTTAGCCTCCACAATGTCCCAAGGCTGAGAAAGGATATCGACGGAGGTAACCTCAAACCAAGCTTTCAGTTTGGTAGCTAGCCCTACCAAACTAGAGAGTGCTCTCTCTATGAAATCACAGCCAAAGGGTCTGACTGGATGAGGAGTATATTTTAGGTTGGTTAGGTCAGCTCTAGGGTGTTGAAAAATTGATGGTTTTAATGCTGGATTAGGGATGAAACTAGGTAGCTAGGTCTAGGTATCAAAGGATTACAACAACAAATATATAAATGAGCAAGGTAGTAATGCTTTAGTGATGGGTTTAGGGTTTTGTCGGTGTAGTGTAGGGTTTGAAAGAGTGGAGAGGATCTTAATGAGCATGCATCATGAATTCATTAAAACTGAAGGAAATAAGCATGAAATGATGTTCCCAAACAAAACAGAGCTTATGAAGAATTCTGCTTATCAAACTTTTAGGAAGATCACTGAAGAAAGTAAGGCAGGGAAAGAGAACATATATATCATTTATAAAAGATTATAACAGAGAAAATACAACATCAAAAACTCACTGCACATGAATTTCTAGAAAATAGCTGCAACTGGTCCTTTGAATTTCTGAATAAAAGCTGAAGCACAAGCTACAATGGTCTCAAACCTCTGATGTCCAACCATCAAAATGACTAAGAAATACATACATATAGACAAAAAACCATTTCCCCTCTCTCAGGGGTCAAATCCTTGAGTGGAAGAACTGATCACATGATCCCCTCACCTTGTTAGGTCCCCGTAATTTTCTAGATTGATTGAGATACAAAGGTACAGGGTAACATCAAACCAAGCTTTGGAATCCTAGGACCTAGCCTTCCTGGATTCAGAGAGGGATCTCTCTAGTAGGTGCAAAGATGTGAACTTGTTTGTTGATTAGGGTTAATTTTAGGCTAGATGTTAAGTGTACGGTATTTTGATTGTTTTTGGTTGGGTATGATGCTCAGATAGATTTAGATAGAAACCAAGGAAGATTGTTAAGTCATTGGGCAATGGAGTCAAACAAGGTCATGAATGAGTTCATCAATGGTTTCAAGAGCATTTGCAGGGCAATTTAACTTGGTTGGTGGATCTTTAAGGTTGTGAAGGATCATGAGATGGACATTAAACTTGATAACAACAAGCTAATAAAGGGAAAAAACAAAATCCTTTATATACTTGTTAAACTGAGGGAGTTAGAAGATTTATGAGCATAGAAAGAGAGTCAAAGGGTTAAGCAACACCTAATCCATTTGATTTCAGACTGAAAGCAGATAATCGACCAAGACAACATTTAGATAAAACATAGAAAGGCAAAAACTTATTTAATCTTTCATGGATTTTATCATCAAGAGCAGGAAAAACATTTAAGTTGCACAAGTAACTATAACTGTAGAAGGAGAAAAAACCTTAACATCCACAGTGACAGCTATGAAAGTTCCTTGAGACAATTTTAGCTAAGTAGAGGCAAAGTGCATGGTTAAGATAGACTTCTTTGACAAACTATAGGCAAAGTTGCTTCAAAATATGATTTCAAGAACAGAGTACTTCAGAGGTAACAATATGCAGGGCTAGCCATAAATCATCATTGATACTAACTGATCTAAATCATTCAAGAAAATAGACAAGCCAAAAACTTATTAGAGAGCAAGAGATGAATTCCCTAACATATCTTAAGTAGAAGAAAACATTAAGGCAGTGAAGGAAACAAACAGATCTAAGGTGCCATCAACAAACATATCTTAGTCTAAATTTTTTGTCCTACTGCAACATAGATGGATGGAAAACATATGAGAAACTTAGAAAACATTAACAAGAGAAAACTTCACCATCAACCAGGCCTATGGATCCTGCAAACAATCCTTCTCCATCAACTAGTGAATCAGATCATGCATAAGCTCCAAGACATCAATTTCTCATCAAAGGCTTCAAGGGACTATGTATTACTTCAGCATAAGTCATCAACATCCAACAAAATATACAAGAGTCTCATGTTCTATTTATGGAGCAAATGAGGAGGTGGAAACCCTAAGAGGCTTCTAGAAACCCTAATTTAGTCATAAATGTTATAAATGTGCTTAATGACCGTGCAAGGCCCAAGGCATATAATAAATAAGGAAATAAATGAAAAACATCAAAACATAACTCCTCAATCAAATCTGGAGTTATTTGCCCAAAAAAATATTAAAAAACCATTTTGTCATTAATCACTGTCTTTTGTTGACTTTTTGGCCTATGTCAGTGTGTTTGTGAAGCGCCACTTTTGCAGAAAATAGGCTGTTTTGCAACTAGCTTTTGAACCACTTCCCGATGTCGGATTTGGCTCCGTGATAGCTCGTTGGAAAGCTTGAAGAGTCTACTTTCCAAAACTGCTTGTGGTTTCCTAATCCAATCCCTGTAACCCTGTCAAAAAAGCAAAAATATCCAACCTGTCATTTGCGCAATGCCAGGCCTAAAACAGGGGCAGAAAGGTGTTTTTTGACCTTTTGAGGGGTCAAAAAAGCTCCAAATCCTCTGAAATTTTTTGTGGATGATGTGTAGGTCACGAAAAATCCAAAAATGTCAAGCTTGCCTTTAGAGGATGCCCCAAATTTTTGCACAAAAAACAAAATCTTCTCCAAATTCCTTCAAAATTGGTGGAGACCCTCCTTAGATGTTTTTAGATAGTTGCTGAGAAGCCTCAACCAAAATTCCAAGGCTGTTATGCTCATTTTCCCTTTTTAGGTTTTTTACCTTAAGGAGAGCCTCTTTGAGTTTGGCACTCGCAAACCTGCTCTTCTTTGTGTAATGCTTGGTCATCTTCTTTTGCAGCTCTTGGAATTTCATTTGCCTTCTTTAGCTTGGCTTCTAGGTGCATGTCTGTCCCTTGGAGTTGATGCAGCTGGCAAGGTCCCTTGCCTCTTGGAGGCAGCAAACACTTGCCTTGGGCCTCTTTGGTATATACATGCAAGAGGTGTGATATTTGTGTCACTGGTTTCTTTGGCCTAGCTAGGATCATCTTTATTTTCTGCCATGTCACCACCCTCTTACTCACTGATGGGCTGGTCATTTTCATGACTGTCATGACCTCTTTCTTCTTGGCCGCTTGGTCCTTTACTGTCTTCCTCATTATCTATCCTTTCTTCTTCTTCTGCTGCTGTCACTTTGGCCTTCAAATTTATCATTAACCTCTGCACTTGCTTCACTTTTCACTTTGTTCATCATTATCACCCTCCTCTGTTTCCATATCTTTTGCCCTTGACATGGTGATTAGGGCCGATGGACAAACTAGGGTTTGGAAGGGCCAAATGAAAATGGTGGTCAGCTCTTCACAAATGAGTGTTGTGGCGGTGGGGTACATGGCTGAGTGCCTTTGAGGTTTGATGAAGGTTTTATTTTAAATGAGATGCAACCACCCTAATTCACTCTCCCTCAAGTGACAATTTTGTTCAAGGAGGCAAAAAAACAGAGGTTTATTTTGCATTGAAGACCTAGGGTTTGCTCAAATTAGGGTTTAACCAAAAAATACTTGAGGAGGAAAGAAATAGGCCACCTACCACTTTTTACTCTTCTGCAGGCTTTGGAGGTGACTTGGAGGTGTCTTTGAGCTTTTGGGCAAGTTTTCTTTTAAGTATGGAGGAATTTCTGCATTTTGCGCAACGCCAGCTATTTGCGTAGCGCCATCCTCCACTTTGCGCAGCGCAGTGCAAAAATGCACTGTGAAAAACCCTGTTTGCGCAACGCCACTTCAGCAGAAAAATGGGTCAACTTGCAGCAAGGGTTGATGACCTTCTAGATGTCGGATTTGGGCCCATGATAGCTCGTTGGAAAGCTTGACTTGTCTATTTTCTAGATACACCATTTTTTCCCTGATTGGAGTTGATTTTCTAAATCAAAAGTTGATTTTCCCAAGACTATTCAAAAAGTCCTGAATGATGGTGCAGAAATGCAGAGTGCTGGTGCAGACCACTTTTGGATGCCTTCCTCAATTCCAAATTGAGCTCATGATAGCTCATTGAAAAGCTCTTCAAGTCTAGTTGTCTTTGGATCTATCAAGCAAGTCATTTGGACACTCCAGCTGTGAGAAAACTTGATTTTCCCAAGGTCACTCCAGCAGTGCAAAAATTCTCCCGTGACACCTGTATTTTTGACATTGCTCCCAAACCATGATACCTGTGTAAAAACTGAAGGAGGTTTTTCTTCTTGGCCCTATTATGGACAAAAACCTCTCTTACTTTTCCAGATTCATCTCTGTTTGATCAGAAACATATTTTTAAACAAAACTGGCCCTAGGTGTGGCAAATGACTTGGCCCTTGGAATGAATTTTTGGAAAATGAGGGAGGCATGATGTTTATGAGCTGGTATGGACTTATACTTGCTGATATGATCTATCAAAGTGATCCTTTTCTCCTATGCCTCTTTTCCATGGCAAACCCTAGCTTAGTTGGAAGAGGAAATTAGGGTTTGGTGTAGGGGATTTAGGACTGCCTTGCAGAGGGAGGGGAATGAAGGGGTTATGGGTTGTCTAAATTCTTGGGGAAAATTTGGGGAATAGGGATAGATGTTAGGGAGTAGGGGAAAGTGGAATTTCAAGAATTGAGTGAGGGGAAGGGGTCCAAAAGGTCAAAACACAGGCCTACTCTAAAAAAGTGTCAAATTGTGGCAATAGACTAGGTTTTGTAGAAAAATGATGATTTTGAGGGATAGGAGTGATGGGAAGTGTTTATGAAGGTATATTAAGGATAGGAGGAGGTGTAAGAGCATCGGGATATAAGACTTGTTGATTTTTTAACCATGGAGGTCATGAAACCATGAAAATTTCCCTTGAAAACCCTAGTTTTCTCTGAAAATAGGCATGCTGCCTCTCCTTTGCTGAGGTGTCTTTAGTGATGAGTTGGCCTCTTACCTTACCTAGTTCTCTGCTGATAGCCACCTTGACACCCCTTTCAGAAATGTCAAAATGGGTAGTTTTCCTTTGTAGACTTTGTGCTTGGCCAAGGAGGCCTTCCTTGGAAGATCTTCTGATCTTCTTTGGACAATCACTTGCTGATCTTCCTCCTCTTTGATTTTACTTTCTTGGCACATAGAAAAAACAGTGACTTAGATCATTCAAACAACCCTACAACCTATGAAACCCTAAATTACCTAGTGGGAGGCTCTTTGGACTTGGCCCTTGTTTGAAAACTTGAGTTGGGATCCCTATGTGAAAAATGGTGACCTTAAGTAGCAGTGTAGGGGTTGGGCAACACAAGAATAGTGGGCTTGAGGCCAAAGGTGACCAGACATGGTGAAGATGAATAGCATGAGCCTGTGATGGGTCTTCTGGGATGGGTGAGCTGAGCTTGACACGACGGAATGATGAAATAGTGAAAATCTATCGAAAGGATAATGAAGGCCGTGAGATTTCTAATACTCACAATGTTCATGAACTTTGTTTCTAGAAATCTAGAACCGATACTTAGTCATCTTCAGATAGTGAAAATTATGGATGACTAACACACCTAAAACCTAAAGACTAGGGAGGTTAACAAGACTCTCCCCAAGTTAGAAAAACTGATACCTTTGACCAAAAATGACTTTACAAGCATGTATCTATCTCATGTTTACTCTATCCAGCATAATTACACATGTTTACATCATCAAAACATCAAAAGTGACTAATTACATTAGTGGAGGTCGAATCTGGACCAAGTCAACTCAGAAAATTGACATTCAGGCAAAAACGCAGCGAATTCAGGCAAACGCACAGCATGCCAGGAGAAAAGGCAACGAAATTGGGAAAAGTGAGTTTTGAAGGGCTTCTCGAGGTCCAAATATTGATCGGAAAGATGCTGGAGATAGCTCTTCCTGTTGGCTGTATGATAGAGTCCTCAAGCACTGAAAATGATTGCTCCTAGCTCCTCAAAAATAGATTCTCCCAGAGGTACTCCGAAAACGCAGCGTGCTGTTCAAAAAGAGGGCATAAAGGTGGTTTTTGGGCCTTTTCACCTGCCAGATCTTGCTAAAACTCTACTCCCAGTGTTGGGAAAAATACTGAGAGGGGGGGGGGGGTGAATCAGTATTTAGGGCATACTCAAATCTTTTTACTTTTTCTTTCTCTAAAACCCATACGCTACTTCACTGAGCCAAACTCGCGTATACACGCGGATATCCTTCATAAAACTCGCGTATACACAGAGATCTTATTATGCATTTATTTCTTTACTTAGGTCTATGCATCATTCATTCATCAGATTTTTAGTTAACAGTAAGCATGTGCAGTAATAACAGAATAAACCATCACACATAAGCAACACACATGAACACCAGGATTTTAGGTGGAAACCCAAGTCGGGAGAAAACCACTGATGCCGTTGTCTCACCCTTCAATATTTTATTATAGAGAAAACATCTTACAGCCATATACTGGCGCAGACTCATACCAGCATGCAGGCACCCACCTGCAGAAGGATACAACCTTCTCTCGTTTACCAACATCTCCTGGAAGGGAGCTACAACCCCCTGCTCTCATTTACCAGCCTCTCCTGGAAGGGAGCTACAACCCCCTGCTCTCGTTTACCAACCTCTCCCGGAAGGGGGATACAACCCCCTGATCTTGTTTACCAGCCTCACCTGGAAGGGAGCTACGACCCCTCGCTCGCTACTGCACCACCGGAAGGAGCCGCCACCGTTTCTAAGTACTGGGCCTCAATTCGGGAAGGGAGCTGTTGGTGACTCCCTGACCAAGGCTACGACCAATACCATGGACCACGTTTCATCAATTTTCATACTGGATCCAATAGCTTCAATAGATCACAACTTGCAGGCCACTTTTCATCATATTTTCAGACTGGACCCACTCCACACATTTAAGCTCAATCATACATCAAACTGAAACTTATAACTCCATCACTTCATTCATTGAATCATCAAGCAATCAATCAACAACTTGATCTTTCATCAATATAACCAGCAACATAATTATTATTCAAACAACCCAGATCTGTATGAATACATCATTATCAGATAGTAGTAAACAACAGAACAGATTAGACATTTCATACCATATACTTCAGCAAACCCTAGTTTTCATACGCGCTTTTTCTTCACTGATCCATCACTTACGTGCTTTTTCTTCACTGATCCATCAGACTGGACCCACTCCACACATTTAAGCTCAATCATACATCAAACTGAAACTTATAACTCCATCACTTCATTCATTGAATCATCAAGCAATCAATCAACAACTTGATCTTTCATCAATATAACCAGCAACATAATTATTATTCAAACAACCCAGATCTGTATGAATACATCATTATCAGATAGTAGTAAACAACAGAACAGATTAGACATTTCATACCATATACTTCAGCAAACCCTAGTTTTCATACGCGCTTTTTCTTCATTGATCCGGCGTATATACGCGCTTTCACAAATACCAACCTGCGTATACATCTGCATACATTTCAGAGCTGACTTCAATTCCCATACGCGCTTTCGCTGAATACAAGCCGCGTATATACGCGCTTTCTCCTCGACGAACCTACGTATAGATCTTCAGACATTTTAGGGCAGCACAATTCTTCAGAACAGATATATATCTCAGATTTTACCCTTCACTTCAGACAGATGTTCGCCTCATCTCAGATTTAAACATTCCACAAACAGATCTAGAAAATACAAATACATTTCAGATCTAGAGATCCCTCTTCATCATTTTCTTCATAGGTGCATCATAGATTCAGATCTATCATCAAAATGTTACCCTTTCCATTCAGACATACTTCAGAGTGAAGTATTCATTCAAACCCAGACACATGCACACCCTTTGCACAATGATTTTCTTCTCCTTATATAGATTTATCCTTTGTCAATACCATGAGCCAAAACCACATCACTTCCGATGGTATTCCTGGACGGGATCAATTAGACAATCCAGCGCTCAATACAATGGGTCAATACCATGGTAGTAACCCCTGGTTTTACACATTTAGAGCGCATTTGAGCATACGCGACTTGGCACGTACTTTTCCGCGTGCATACGCTACTTCTCCTAGACAAACCCGCGTATGCCTTGTGACACACACTTTTCATCATTGTTCTGGCCCTTACTGATATTTCTATCTCTGGTACTTCTGAGCTACTTGTAGAACATCAGATTTACATCATTAGGAAACTCATCAAGCATCAAGAACAACTTCATTAAGTAGGTTGCCATCATCTTCATCAAGTGGGTTGCCATCAAGGACAACACTCTGCATCATATTGCCAACAGGGCTAGAAATGATGTAGGAGCGATGCAAATCCAAGGATGCAAGCCATTTTTCATTTGGAGGCCTCCATCAAAAGCGCAACGTGGGCCACACTGCGTTTTTGACCTAGTGACTGTGTCAAAAAATGCAAAAAACCAAAATTCTTCAAAATTTTCCAAATTTTCTCGAAATTTCCTTAAAATTGCTCCAGACTTTCATCATGAAGACCTGAGATGGAATGCTAAGCTATGAAGGAAGCATCAACTAGCAAATCCAACTTTTCCTTCTCCTTTTCCTCCATTAGGGTTTCTTTGATTTTTGCCTCCAATTGCTTGATTTTTGCCTGAGAGACCTGATTTCTCTTGTAATAGTGCATGGCCGCGTGTCTCTGAATGTTATTGTTCTTATTGGCCCTCTTTTGGAGCTTTTCCAAATGATCATTGACCCTATCAAGACAATACTCCCTGTCTTGCTCAATGTCTGCTAGTATGAACTCATCCACTGTCATTTGTGTCTTTAGTGGAAATGCCTCTCTTTGTTGCTGAAGTTCCCTTTTTAAGCCTCTAGTTCTTGGCCTCTTCCTTATAACCTACTCTTCATGCTCATCTGAATCATCTATATCAACTATTGCTTGTCCCTTTACAACCTCTTTGCTAGCATCAACTTTATGTCTATTCAAAATTAGCTGATTTACCTTCAATTGCATGTTCTCTTGCTCTAGGAATGAAATCATGAAGTTGACCTTGGACAAGTTGACCTTGGACAAGTTGTCCTTTAGTTCTCTGATCTCAACATCTTTATCCATGATGACTTGCTCTGCTGATCTATGCTCCAAGTTTGCCCCGTCAGTGTCAAAATGGATAGGCTCCTCATCATGTAAATGTGCCTCATGTTGTGGTGATGATCTCTTTTCTGCTGATGTAGCCTTGGCCCCTTCCACAATGTTTGGAGAAAACACAAGCCTCCTACCTCTCTGATATGTTTTGTTCACCTCAGCCCTAAATGTTTTCTTCACTGAAACTCTGCTAGATGAGCCAATCTTCATTTGTTTGGATGGTGTTGATGGTGTAGCTGATGATGTACCTTGGCTAGTAGGCTAACTAGCAGAAGGCAAAAAGACATGGGACTGAATGAAGGTCTCCCAAGTGATGTTCTTCTCTGCAAGCTAGTGCAAGACAATGATTTTGATGAGGGCATGGTGAAAAAGGCTGGCTTGATGATCACTTTCTCTATGCTACACCTTCTCTGCCATTTTGGTCAAGCTCTTGTAGAGGTAGCAGGGTAGGTTGAGATATTTGACCCCTGTGAAGTGCAAGAGCAACTTGACATGGTACTTGTACAATCTAGAAAATCTGATCTCACATGTAAATTACTTCATAATGGCCCTCATCAATGGAGCAAACTTGTCAAGTAGCTAACCAAAGGGAAACACTTTCTTTATGGCATCTTTGTAGTGACCTTTGATGAAAGGTTTGTAGTTCTACACATCCAAATCTAAGCTCTTAAACCACTTTTCGCCACTGTTTGGTATCCCTGTAGCTGTAGCGATGGCCTCAGTTGAGATTCTGAAGCTTACCCCTGCAATCATGACCTTATCTCTCCTAAGGTTAGAGGCAAACAAGCTTGTCAACTTGGCATGGTATTTGACTTTTTGAATTTGCTCACAAACCTTAAACACCCTACATTCTGAAAACATTTCTTGACAAGTGAAGATGACATCAACTCATGAGTGTTGAGTTGTTCAAACCTTAACACTTGACCTCCCTTGTTATAAGTTTTCCTTTCTCCCTCCATGTTTGACAGTTTGCAAGGCTATAACCCTAGTGGGAAAAATAGGGGTAATGAGTGAGGTGAAGGGATGAAGGGGTTAGGGAAGTGGAATGAGGGTAGGAAAATTTAGGGAAGTAGGTAGGGGTTCTAGGGAACTTTGGGAAGTGGAGGGGTTTGAAACAAGTGTGGGAATTGGCCTAGAGTATTTTTACACAGTCCAAGCCCTAGATATTGCCCAAAACATAGCGTGGAGCTAGGGTTTGGTTGCTGAAGCTTAGGAAATGGGAGTAGGGGAGTGCTAAGGGTTGTGGAAAGTATGTTTGAGTGTGAGGGAGGGTAAAATGTATGTGGGATAGGCAATTTAGCTTGCAAACTTGAAAAGTGAGGTCACACCCACCAAAACGCAGCGTGGGGACAAATGGAGGTTTTGCACCATAAAAACAAGGAAATGAAGTTGATAGGAGGAATGTAGGGGCCTCAACTTACTTGTACATTAATGATGAAGACTTCAATTACCCTGCAGAACCCTTGGAAGTGAGATTTTGGCTTTTGGAGTGAAAACACAGCGTAGAGGTGAAAACGCAGCATGCTGCCTGAAAGGGCTGCGTGGCAACTTGGAATCACTTCCTTGGAGTGTCTTTTGATGCTAGGAGTGCTGAGTTTACCTTTGCTGGTGAGTGAGAGCTCTTTGACAATGGAATGAGTGAGAGAAATGATCTTGATGGTCTTTTATAGCTTGTGGAAGTCTTTTTCTTCATTATGGTGTGGTGGCCTACCAAGTGCTTTTCACTTTTTCTTTGAAAACTATGCAACTTTGGAACAAATAGAACTTATTACATCATAATTGAATAAAATTTAATGAGAAACAAACTTTATTGAGCAAATTCCCTGTTACTACTCCTTCATTTGCCGGATTTATTAATGATATGACTGATTTTGGTGACTTAAACCTTAATGACCTAATGGTGACACTGAGTTGAATGAGAGCCATGGTGACATGATTGAGATGAAAATGATGACTTTGCAATGATGACTCATCCAACTGAGAGATGGCAATGACTAGCACAAAATGTTTTTTGAATGGAGTAGTAATAAACCTAGACACCACTAGCCAATGACCAAATTTTTATTTGAAGACCTACTGAAATTATAAAAATTTGACTCGACGCCCTAACAAAAACTTTGAAAGATCCCATTTGATCACTGGTGACAGGCAGAACTGACTGACACTAACATGACCGATGCTGATGCTTTGAAGAAGTTCAATGAAAATTAGGCACGGGAAAAACGCTTGATCATGGATGGAGTGAAAGATCACATGGTCTCGCATATTGCCGAGAAGAAGACGACAAATGAGGCGTGGACAACATTGACCACGCTATATCAAGGTAGCTCCATCCAGAGGAAGATGCTTTTGGAGAATCAGATGCGGATGTTCCAGATGCACAAGGGAGAGGAGATCGATCCCTTCCTCTTCAGATTGCAAACTATCCGAGACCAGTTGATTTCCATGGGGGCAACTCCTGATGATGGACTCATGGTGACGACTGCTCTGAATGCAGGCACCGATGAGTGGGAGACCTTTGTCCAAAGCATCTTGAGCGGAGCAAAACTCCCAAATTGGGGGGACATGTGGGCAATCCTTCGTTAGGAGGAGATCAGGAGGATAACCAAGAGGGAATTCAGCAGCAGAGGAGTTAAAATTAAGAAAGAGGAGGAAGATGCAACCCTAGCATCTAAGGGACAACGACAACAAGGGAAGAAGAAGAAGGGCCTATCCAAGGTCCGATGCTTCAGATGTGGCGAGTTGGGACACTTCGCCAATACTCGTCCTAAGAAGAAGGGCAAGGAAGATTCAGACTCCAAGGAAACAACAACGAAAGGGGATGATGGCAATGAAGATGATGTGGCCATGAGTGCTCATGTACCTCGAGAGAAGAGGCGGGGCGACATAGATATGTAGATTGAGCTATAGATGGCAATGGCGTGATCCTTGAGGTGCCCAAACTCTTGGATCACATACGAGCTACGAGAGCCTAAAGACAGAACTAGGATGACTGGAGCAGTGGATGCAGAGGATGATGGAAAGGCACAAGGCAGTGCTTGAACGCTGAAGACTGGAGCAACGCAGAGGAGAGGTAGCAACAACGTGGAAGCAACAATGCAGAGGCTGATGGGATTTCGGCAATGCAGAGGCAGTGCTTACGCAGTGTAGAGCAGTTGACAGCACAGAGCTTCAAAGAGACAATGTAGAGTAGCAACAGAGGGTGCTTCAGTGATGAGATGCAACCAGACTGACTTGACTGTCAATTGATTGGGTGATTGTCCTTCAGTTGCTTACTTCTCAGCAGCTGAGTTGTAGTGCAACAGTTAACAGTGGTAGTGCTATAGGCAGCATGATGCAGCTATTTGAGAGGGAACTGCTGTACAGATGTGGCAGAGTCATGGGTAGTAGTACAGAAAGCAGCAACGCAGTGGATGGAGGGCAGTAGGCCAAGCATCAACAGCATAGGGGACTGATGCCAGAGATAAGGGTGATGCTTCAATGGTGAAGTGTTGCTAGAGCACATTCCTCGCTAAGAGGGAGTGTTGAGATTTTGGGTAGCATTGGATGTGCTCTAGCTCTGAAACTTTGTGGAGGGTCTAGGACACATGAGATCTCTAAGATCTAGAAATCGCTTGGAGAAATTCCACCCAGTGTAAAAGTTATTTAAGTAATTAATTTTTTTAATGGGGACTCTAAGTCTAACTTAGGGAAATTGAAAAATTAAAGTGAATTAATTTACACATGTGGTGAGAATGTTCTAAGTGAAGTGGATCAAGATTTTTCTAATCTTAGTCGTTGATTAGAGATTAGATTACGACCATTGATTTCTCAACGAGAAACTATTAAAGGAAGGCTTGGGGTCAGTTGGAGGTATACACACACATTGCAGTAGCACTTGAGCTAAGTCGAAATTCTAGGGCGCGGTTTGCTGAGAATTTTCGAGTGAGCTTGCAGTGCTGGTGAGGGGCAGATCGGCAAGGGATATTCTGATTCAAGGCTGAGAATACATAAATCAAAGAGGCAGATCCGTACCAGGCAGCGCAAAGGCCAGCAGGAGGGATGCAGCCCAGTTAGGTTGATGCAGAGCCAGCGCAGGGGCTGACACAGAGGTTTTAGGGTGACACAAAGGCAGCGCAGAGCCCATAAGGATGATGTAGGGGCTGCGCAGAGGCCATTGTGGGCAGGAAAGGCTGACGCAGAGGTTGGAGGGACAATGCTAGGGTTCCAGTGGGCCAGGAAGGGCTCGTATTCAGTGATTCCCTTGAGGGTTTGAATCAACCATATTTTCTGTCTCTGATTGATAAGGTACATCTGTCGTGAAATTCTCTGTCGGGCAAACCACTACTGGTGCCCTTGATCTATCAATATTTTTGCTTAATAATAAAACCCTCAAAGAGTTGCTGCACTGGTTTTCTCGCATTGGATTTTTCCGGGGACATTTGTTCGAAATATCATGTGTGTCCTTTGTCATATGTGCACTATGTTTCAGTAAATGATCTGTATATGTGTAGGCTGTGTTAACTCTCCTTGCCGCCTACGACTACCTACAAGTTAGTGGAAAAAGCCTTTAACCCCACAAGGTGTGGTTGGTGGCAAGGAACTCAGAGAAGGGGCTGTCACACTAATCCTGAATTTTGTCGTTTAAGCTATCTCCTAGGTTAGCTATGGGGGGTGGTCCCTAAAGAAAAATAAGTTAAAGATGTGAGTTTTCTAGGAGAGTTGTTTGAGTTAAATAGATTACTTCTTCAGATTTATAAGTAAAAACATGATATGAGAAATAACCATCAATACATAAGATAAGCATGAAACATATGAGAAATTAGTGCCTTCCGAATATCACTCTTAAAATGAAATTGTGTTTGCTTAAATAAAGTGAACTATTTTCAAATGGAAAGCAAAAGTAATCCTGAAAAGTGAAACAAGAAACTGTTTGCACAATATGTTATAAGTGCAAGATACAAGAAAAATAGATTTATGAATCAAAGCATGAGAATCTACCTTGCTCAAAAGGAAACACTTAGTGTTTTACTTGCAAAATGTAGATAAAAAAAACATTTGCCACAAAAAGTATTCAACAAGAGGAATAAACAATTTGCAAGTAAAACCATGAGGTGTATTAGCATGAGATGCAATTACACTAGATTTAGATGCAATTAATCTTGGTTATTTTTAATCTAAAATGCCTAATCTAGGTGAGAAGTCCTCCTCTTGTGCTCTTACCAAGGGGTAAAAATTGGGGTGACTGTAAAAAAGAGGGAGCGAGGACACGAGGGTGTCATTAACAATACCCGTCCTCTGAGTCTTACGAGCTAGCGTGTGCTTTCGTTCCTACAAGGGGACAAGCCACCTTCATAACTGCAGGGTCACACGCTTTTACCTTATTTCGTACCAAATGGAAGAATTTTCCAAGAAAGTCTTTTTTGCCTATAATTTCTATCAACCAAGCTTATGCTTGGAGGTAAATTTTAAATATGCATCTAAGTTAGAATGCCTACTATGATATGCAAGTAAGTTTGCAAGTGTTATGTAAAAGATAGAGACGCTTTAATTAAATATGTTCCAAAACACAAGATTGCATAAGCTTCATAACATATGACATTGTGAAATGAAAGTATTTTCTTTGACTTACGATAAATCGATGACCAACTAAAAGCTTGATGTTTATGAACAATTAATTTGTATGTAAAATAAATTGCAACTCAATATTTTTATTCAAAATAGCCTTGCTAAAGGAACTCTTAAATTTTAGAAAATGAAAGAAAACTTGCTTGACATGGAAGTAAATGATTGTCTTGAAAGATAAATTGCCCAAATACACAATTGTTCGATTATGTTTCAAAATGGAAAGATTGGACAACCATAAAGCATAGATGATTTAGACAATAGCCAAGCCAAGTATATCAAAGTTTGCTAAAACAAAATAATGAAGAAGTTTGCACAAAATGAAAGTAAATGGTTTGGAAAAATGGAAATGTAACTTGAAATGCAAACTTAAAATTTGTAAAGCAAACTTGAGGAAAAAGAAATGCGATTTGTGTAACTTCCCAATTAGAGCATGCATATGTGATGTGAAAGAAAATGGAAATGTCGAAACCAATAAGTCAATCCATCTACAAATTCTCTCCTTGAAATGGAGAGATAGGGATGCCAATGGGTAAAACCCACGTTTCCACAACAAAAACATAAATTTTTATTATTATGGTGTTACAATGAGGTTAGAGCCTCTTGGAGGGCTTCCCAAGGAATCAATAAAAGAATACAATGTGAAATTTTGAAACAAGAAGGAAATCCCTTCAAGTATGGGAGCCTCAAAAGAGATGGAGGAGTTCTACATTTAGAGAATACAAACTCCAAAGTGGTGTATGACCTAGCCTTCTTCCGCAAGCTCTCCTAATGCCCACGCCCTTCTTGAAATGCAACTTGAAGCTAGAGAGAACCTACAAACAAGAATGTTAGGGCTGCAAAAATAAAACCAAAGTTAGTGTGAAAAGAGAGCATGTAATTATGTGAATATGCTACAAAATAATATACAAAGGCTAAATCAAGTGATGGGAAAAGGTCCCCATCGCTTGTTTAGCTTATGAGAAGCTCTTGAATAGCTACATAATGAAATGAAAGCACAATTAAAAGATGAAAACGAATTTTTTAATATTTTGATTCATGCATAGACTATGTGAAGGAGAACCCTGCAAGAACAAGTACTTAAAAAAAAAATAGTTCTATGAAAGTCAAATAACAATGAGTGCTCCTTGAAAACAATGCCAAGAGTGGGTTGGTCTCTTGAAAACTTCCCCTCATGCTTGCTAGTTGATGTAGAAATTTCTGAATCTTATATCTTATGCAAAAATTATTATTGTTAATCTGGTTATGCTCATCCTACTTATACAAGTTATTAACTGAATAAATTCAAGTTAAAATCGAAGCAAAACACATAACAAATCTCTACCAATTCAGATCTAGAATAAGCACATGCACACATAGACAAAGTGATACAGTTATTTCTGGACAAATAGTCCCCGAAAAAACCCAATGCGGGAAAACCGGTCTCTGGCTGCTGGAGGGTTCTATTATTAAGAATATTTCTGAATACACAACTCTGGGTTCTAGATCTGGAAAACCTGACAGAGAAAACTCTAGATCTACAACTCACTCGCTGATCTAGGGCCAAAATAATGACTGATCTACAACCTCAAATAGGATTTACAGGACTCAGCCAAATCTAGGCTTAGAAACCCCAATGCTGCCCCTGAAAGGCTCTGCATCAGCCTTTGAAGCTCCTGAAAGCCTCTGTGTCAACCTTTGAAGCCCCTGAAAGCCTCTGCGTCAGCCTTGGATGGCCTCTAAACGCTCAGCACTGCTCCGAAAGGGACTGTGTTACCCCAGAATGGGTGACGCAGTAACTATGCTACCCCTAAGGGTCTCTGCGTAACCCTTGAAGGGTTTCCTGAAAATTATGCTGTCCTTGCTGCTGCCTCTTGTGTATTCTAGACCCTGGGATCAGATCATCCCCTTGGTCTAAATTCCCCTCTCTGTAGCTGAAACACTTTTGAGTATTCTTAGCAACCTCGCCCTAGAATCTCAGCTTAGCTTCAATGCTCTGCCTCTGTGTGTCTTTACAAATGACCCCAAGCCTTTCCTTTATACTTTTCTCGTTAACAAATCCATGACCATGATCAAATCTTGAATCAATGGTTAAGATTAAAAGAAAGCTTGATCCGTGTGACTTAAGACAATTTCATCACATGTTTAATTAAATTCACTTTAATTATTTAAGTTCCCTAAGTTTTAACTTAGGAAATACATTAAAATAATTAATTAATTTAATATCTCCTAAACCAGATGAAATTTCCAAAATCCATTTCTGGGTCTTGTAGATTAGGTGAACTCTAGTCCTTCCTCAAAATTTGGGACCTAGAGCACAACTGATGCTACCCCAAATACACAAAATCTCAACACTCCCTCTTAGCATCAAGGGTGTGCTCTAGCAATACATCACACTATGCACTACATGACTTTGAGTACTGGTTTTGAGCTGCTGAAGCTTGGCCTGCTACCACTCAACTCTGCACCGCTGCTGCCATTCTGTACTGCTGCCCATGACTCTGCCACTGCCACTGCAACCTCTGTACTGCAACTCCCTCTCAATATGCTGCATCTGTGGTGCTCATAGCACTGCCACTGCTGATCTGCTGCACTGCAACTTCAGTTGTTGAGAGACAACTGAATCTCCTGCCCAATATTTGACAAACAAGTTTGATGCGTTGCATCCTCATCACTGAAGCTCCATAGGCTACAGATTTGTGTTGGAATCTAAAGAACGATGCACAGCTACAACTCTGCTTGCGTAATCAGACTCCCTCTACACTACTGAAGTCACATCAGCTCCTTGTGCTGAAACCTATCATGTTGCTATTGCACTGCGCTGCTTCAGCTCTGCACTGCGTAAGCAACATTGCTCTGCGCTGCTGAAGTCACATCAGCCTCTGCGCTGCTACTGCTTCTACGTTGCTGCTGCTTGCTCTACACTGCTCCTCCCAGCCTTCAGATCTGCCTCTGCCTTTGCCTCATCTGTGATCTATGCACCCACTACTCCACTGTCCCACTACTGTCTTAAGGCTGCCGTAGCTCGCTTGTGATCCAAGAGATGAGTTGCTCAAGGATCTTGCCTTACTCCTATGTAGCTCCTCTACATATCCATGTCACCCCACCTCCGTGGTTCATGAGCACTCATGGCTGCATCATCTCCTGACCTATCATCTGCCACATCTGCTTTGGAAGAAGCTGCTTCCTTGTCCCTTTTCTTCTCCGGACAATGGCTGGCAAAATGTCCCATTTCGCCACACTGGAAGCACTTGATCTTTGAAAGATCCTTCTTCTTCTTCGGCTGCTTCTTTGATGCCAAGGCTGCATCTTCTCATCTTCCTTATTTACTTTGCTCAACGCAGGGCTATGCTGCCTCTTGGTGAATCTGCGTAGTTCTTCTTGCTGCAGGATTGACCACAGGCTGTCCCAATCTGGGAGGTCTGCTTTGCCCAAGATATTTTGGACAAAGGTTTCCCACTCATCCGTGACTGCATTGAGGGCAGTCCTGACTATCATTGCATCATCTACGGTTGCACCTGTTGCAGTCAGTTGATCCCTGATTGCCTGTAGTCTGAAGAGGAAGTGTTCCATGTCTTCTCCCTTGGTCATCATGAATGACCTCATTTGGGTCTCCAACATCATTTTCCTTTGGACAGACTTTCCCTCATATAGGGAAGTCAAGGCCTTCCACATCTCATTAGCTGTCCTCTTTTCAGTTATGTGTCGTACAATATGGTCCTTGATACTATCCATTATCAGCCACTTGGCATGCCCAACAACTTCCCTATGCTTCCGTAGGAGATCCGCATCTGTCGGTGTGGCCAGAGTCTGCTTTGCATGGTCTCTTAGATTGTACGCCTCAAGGACAATTAGGAACCTTGCTTTCCAAACCAAAAAGTTTGAGAGGCCCTCTAGCCTATCCTGATCACGCAGTCCATGAGGAGCCATCTGCTCAGAATTTGTCGGAGCTCTTTCTCTCTATATTAGAGATTTGGATCTAGGGTCCTTTACGAACTGGGCACCCTCTGCTCCCTCTGACAATTGATTTCCCTCCTTGGAAATCTACCAAATCAACTATGATTCACCTTCTTCTTTGATCCTCTGATCAAACTCTAAGTTTCCTTTGGCAAGAAACTTCCTAAGAAGCTGATCTCCTCCCAATCTTTGTCACTTGTGCTAAGGCTAAAAAATTTGTAAACTTCAGAAATTTAACCCCACCAGCTCTTTTGAATTTCTGCAACTTTTCTGGATCCAACAGATTCAGATCTGAATCACACTGGCTGGCTTTAAACCCAACCAACGCTGTTTCTGAGCTGCCCCTGCGCAGTAATTGCGTGGACTTGCTAGGACACAGTGCTGGACAGCGTCACCCTTCCCTCTGCATGAATTTGCTCCTGAAAACTGCGCTGTCCCTTCAGATTTGCTTCTCTGCTGCTTTTCCAACTGCTTTCTGTAGCTACATCCTTCAGATTCTTCAGCTGGTGACCCTTCTAGATTTGCAATTCCTCTGATACCATGTAGAAATTTCTGAATCTTATATCTTATGCAGAAATTATCACTGTTAACCTGGTTATGCTCCTCCTACTTATACAAGTTATTAACTGAATAAATTCAAGTTAAAATCGAAGCAAAACACATATCTCTACCAATTCAGATCTAGAATAAGCACATGCACATGTAGATAAAGTGACAACTATTTTTGGAGAAATAGTCCCCGGAAAAACCCAATGCGGGAAAATCGGTCTTTGGCTGTTGGAGGGTTCTATTATTAAGAATATTTCTGAATACACAACTCTGGGTTCCAGATTTGGAAAACTCGACAGAGAAAACTCTAGATTTACAGCTCACTAGCTGATCTAGGGCCAAAATAATGACTGATCCACACCCTCAAACAAGATTTACAGGACTCAGCCAAATCTAGGCCTAGAAACCCCAGCGCTGCGCTTGAAGGGCTCTGCGTCAGCCTCTGAAGCCCCTGAAAGCCTCTGCGTCAGCCTTGGATGGCCTCCAATCCCTCAGCGCTGCTCCGGAAGAGACTGCGTTACCCCAAAATGGGTGATGCAGTCACTACGCTGCCCCTAAGGGTCTCTGCGTAACCCCTCAAGGGTTTCCTGAAAATTACGCTGTCCTTGCTGCTGCCTTCCTCTGCGCGGTCCTTAAGCTGATCTCTTCTCTGCCTCTTGTGTATTCTAGACCCTGGGATCAGATCATTCCCTTGGTCTAAATTCCCCTCTCTGCAGCTAAAACACTTTTGAGTATTCTTAGCAACCCCGCCCTAGAATCTTAGCATAGCTTCAGTGCTCTGCCTCTGTGTGTCTGTACAAATGACCCCAAGCCTTTCTTTTATACTTTTATCGTTGACAAATCAACGACCATGATCAGATCTTGAATCAATGGCTAAGATTAAAAGAAAGCTTGACCCGTGTGACTTAAGACAATTTCATCACATGTTTAATTAAATTCACTTTAATTATTTAAGTTCCCTAAGTTTTAACTTAGGAAATACATTAAAATAATTAATTAATATCTCCTAAACTAGATGAAATTTCCCAAATCAATTTCTGGGTCTTGTAGATCAAGTGTACTCTAGTCCCTCCACAAAATTTGGGAGCTAAAGCACAACTGATGCTACCCCAAATACACAAAATATCAACAGTTGATTCAATAATGATCCTCTACAAAACTTCCAACAAACATTAGCTCATATGGATTAAATCAATAAACAATGGCAAGAGAACTCTAGAATTTGTATGAAAATAGATAGAGTTTTCTAGCCTAGAGCATATAAAATAACCAATTGTAAATGTAAGATAGCTATACATCTACAGTTCAACAAAAGCATATGAACAAACTGAAATATAAATCAAAGGCACAAGTAGAGATATACCATCAATGATCCAAGCAATGCTCCAATGGAAGAACAATCATGAATGAACCCCAAAGTCTTTTTATTTATATGAAGAGCACAAGTACATAGAAGCAGAGCTTCCCCAAGCACAATAGCTCGTTGCAAAGGATACAATATGAGATCCCATGGCTCTATTATATAGAAAGTTGGGAGCAAATCCCAATGAAGAACCAAATGCCAAGTGGTGAGAGGGAGGAGATCACAAGGCAAATTAGAATTTGATAAGTGGAGCTCCATTGCCATGTGTAAAAATCGGATTCTGGCAAGTGGACATCATGTTTTATTTTCCTTATGTGCCAAATCCGAATTTTATGATGGAAAGACAAGTGTATATGGGTGATAATCCATGTGGGGACAATTTCCCACAAAAATATCCACCAAATATTCTCCCAAATCCTTTCAAATATGCATTAACTTCACAAATTCAAATTTCCAAGTAAGCAGTTCTCATTTAATGCCAAAAATTCTATTTTATTTGAGCACATGTCCTTTCATTGATTTTAGTAGTCCACATCACCTTGGGACTTCACTTTAACTCCTCCATAATTTTCCACATCATTTCCACCTCATTTAACATGTGTGGATATTTATTTTTCTCTATTTATTTAATTTTTGGCTTAATTAATTGCCAGATTTGCCACTAAACTTAGGAAAAGTGGGTTTTGAGAGTTCAAAACAAATTTTTAACCCCTCAAAGTATGTCATAGTAGAAAGTTGAGGGTGAGAGGTGTAATTTTGATTACTCATACCCCATACAAATTCTCTAGGCAATACTTATTACAATTCAATTACAATTTTTATTGCAATTTTCAACTTGCAGGAAATCTAAAAAATAAAAAAATCACTACCTAAATCTAACCAAATTCCACGAAACTTTTTGTGTGATTTAGTATGGTAATATACATTGATTATAGACACTAGGACTCACCCAAGGCCTCACCATCAAGTCGTACTCCGGCTTTGGGGTAAAATTGGAGGAAAAAAACTCAATTAATTATTAAGTTTTGATAGGGAGATGATAATTAACCAAATGAAAAAAACCTCCCAGAGTAATACTCACCTGTTGGCAAGGTCTCAAGTCACATAGGCCTATTACAGACTCAATACTAACTCAAATTCATCATTACTAGCATCACTTATTACAATTCCCCATAGGGCGTGGAATCTAGGTACAAGAGAAAATGATAAGAAGTAGAAGTAGAGTTTAAAAACTCTGTTGAATTGATGATATCTGATGGTACAAGTGTCCTTTGGTTCATCCTTAGGCATGGTGTCTTCATATAATCATCAGCTACCTGGTCACTGTGTCGCATTTTAGAAGCCATGGATATTTTTCTCTCGAATATTCCGCTAAATAACTTGTTAATTAAATCGAACAAGTAGGAGAAGTAAATCAATATTCTCATAAAGAGGGAGCCAGAAATCGTAAATTTTCACAAGAAGGATTTTTTATAGGTTGCTATCTCCTCTTGCCCAAGTTCTAGTTCACATTAAAATCAACCCATGTGAACTTTGGCATAGAAGATTCAATCATCTCCATTTCAAAATTCTTCCAACCCTAAATTTTATAGATGGAATCCCTGAACCAAAAGAAAATCACGAAGGAGTATGCAAGGGATGTGCATTGGGTAAGAACACCAAGAGACCATTTGGAAGCAGTGCTTCAAGGTCAAAATAAATCTTGGATCTTATTCATTTCGATGTCTGTGGTCCTTTGGCTCCAAAATCCAAGGTTACTTGGGAGCGGGAGCGGGGAGTGACATTTTCAAAAGCTCTCAGTTTGGGAGCGAATAGGGAGTGAATTTTTATATAATATATATTTTTATATGTTTTGATGCATATATGTCAACAAAATCACGTCGAATGATGAATTAGATATAAAAAACATAAAAACATGGATTGAACTTGCTAACCTGAAAAGTGTAACTAGGTTCGTCTTCATAATGACTTGTAATTATGCATTTATGTGTCGAAGAAGACATGCTGAATAAAATCTATTTTTGTAATGCTTGCCTCATGGGTTTCATGAGCAAGATGTTTTACTATAGGTCAAAGACTTCTTCTTGATGTCTTTAGGATTTGTCATCTTGTCATAAATATTATTTAAAGTCATGTATATGAAGTCATGGAATGACAAATTTGTTGATGTAAATATATGCTCCAAGACCTTGTCACTAGGCCTCTACAAGAAGTCGGCTTACCTACTCTAGTTGATGTCCGCCTATAAGCTAGAAAAAAGTCTCTATATATAAGAGAATGCGGCTCCATTAGAGGACACATAATTCAGACATATTTGCAATTGGATGCGAAGTACAGTGGAGAAGATAACAAAGGAAAGGAGGACTCAAGAGGTATGAAGAAATGGTTTTCTAAGGTTCGGTCTTGGGTTATATTATCTCGCATATACTTACACGAAGGCCGAGACTTTCCTGAGGTTCTGGCGCAACAAAATATATCTCACTGTTTTGGATGTCATATAGAAGGAGAAGGTCTCGATAAAGGACTAAGGTGGAGCTAAAGTAAGACCGAGAAAAAGGAAGGATAAGCCGAGGATAGGGGACTATTATTTCAGTCTAAAGTTGCAGCAATGGAGAAGTTGATATCTCTATCTTGGGATGTAGCATCAAGGAAGACAACAAGGAGGCCGAGACTCGTACAATGCATAATAAGAAGTATGGTGCAAGACGGTGCAAAACATAGGAATCAAGTTTCTCAAAGGAAAAGCAAAAGGAGAAAGCTCAAAGAAAATATCAAAGGGTAGTGACAATGGTCTTTGAGGCATATTAGTTTCAAGGGTCTTTGTCATGGTCTTGGTACTCGTCAATTGATGATCTATAAGAAGAGTGATTATCAGGTTTTCCTCTCCAAGAGGGAGAGGTTTTGACCATGGCTTGAAAGCCTAAACATTGTGTCTCTTGTGCATTTGATAATTGACTTGATGAAGAACATAATAAGTTAACGAAGATAAGATCTAAGAGAAAGAAGCATAATAAGTATAACACAAGTAGTTACCAAGTAAGAGAATTGGATTAAACATTGCCCTACCAAATTCTCAACAATAACATCAATCATCTAGAAGCTATAATCTTCATCAACCATGTCCACAAGTTAGTAACATACAACATATTGAATTTCATGATTCATCAATCTTAAAGTTTCAAGCTTTCAAAATTGAATATATAACATTTATCATCATTGATCACCAAAGTTGTACTTGTAAGCTAAGTGTCACCATTACAACAAAGAATATCTAACATGAAATGAAATGTTATAAAATGAAATGAAATGAAACAACTTTCAACTTTCACGAAGCATCATATTCATAATTCATTACCAATGAGTTATAATTGCCAACTTCAAACTTCAAACTTAAATTGTCATATATTGTTTACAAAAAATATCATAATAAATATGAAAGAGTCAATAGTTATAAAAACTACTAGAAACTAGAAAAGACAAGTAAATCTATTATCTATAGCTAATGCTTGGGCCTCTTGCCACCACGAGAAATGTCTAATTTTTTAGTCTTGTTGGAAAATCAAGATCTTTGTCATTAATATCACCCTCTAAGCATCATTATCCAGAGGTATCTTTGTCATTACCTCTGGATCTGTATTGGGATCTTTGTCATTAATATCACCCTCTAAGCATTAACATAAGATAGAAAAAACATAGCATGTCAAGTCAAGATTTTGTTTGAGTGATGGGTACATTTTTAGTAGGGTCATGATAGAGGAGTTTGACAACCAATGTCACTAACATCAAGGTACATAGAGGGATTGGTGCTCTTGATTAAATACGAGTTCCATACCCTAATACATGACAAAATCCGATGGAAACATTGCAATCACCCAATCCTGAAATCCTGAAAAACTGATAAGTCTGCTAGATTTTGAATGAGATCTAAAATTCTACTTTCTCCATATGAAATCCAATGAGGTCAGAACCACTCTCAAACATCCTGAGTCATTTCATGGTAATGCTAAAAATATAAATAAAAATATCCTTTTACTTTAAGAATTTAACATTACCATGCACTAGATCTCAATACTAGGGCCATAGGCTTGATCATTAGGTTGCCCCACTCAAAAATTATTGTTCCTTTGAAAAAAAATTGCATTTGGAATGTTTTTGCAACAACAAAAAAATTTCAAAAAAGGCTAGGGAGCAAAAATTTTCGCTCATTGGTTCACTTCGAAAATTCTCCCTTGCGTGCTTTCGAACTTGGCAAAGGAGGCCCGCCTTAGCTCCAAAGGGAGCGATTCGGGAGCAAAGTTGGAGGGGGAGCCGGCTTCGAAAGAACCTTGCCAAAATCTCTTGGAGGTCATCTATATTATGTCACATTTATAGATGGCCATTCAAGGAAAACTTGGGTTTACTTAATGAAATCGAAGGAGGAAGTATTTACCAAATTTCAAGAATTCAACGTTGAAGTAGAGAACCTTACAGAAAGAAGAATCAAGATATTCATATCTAATAATGGAGGAGAATACACATCTAAGGAAATCATCGCTTTCTATAAGGAGTCTTGGATTAAGAGGGAGCTGATAGTCCCATATAATCTCGAACAAAATGGAGTTGTAGAACGAAAGAATCGATTTATTGAAGAAAGTGTAAAAGCAATGTTAGATGTGTGAAAATTCTACTGTAGTATCATGGTTTACTTCTCCTACTTGATTGAATTATACAAGTTATCTTCAAAAATAAGATTCAGAAAACACCGAAGTAAACACAACTAATAGCCTACACATGCAGATCATTTACTGAATATTACGCTCATTCAAACAAGGTGACACACTAATTTTTGGACATAAGTCCTCGGAAAAACCCAAAGTGGGAATTCCGGTGCAACAGATATGAGGGTTTATTATTAATAAGTAGATTCTGAGTACGTAAACTGGCACCAGATCTGGTTCACCCGACAGAGAAAAACATAGATCTGCAGCTAACCTGCTGTTCTGTGGCCAAAATTCTCACTGATCCACACCCTCAAACAGGATTTACAAGACTCAGCCCAGATCTGGCCCTAGAAACCCCAACGCTGCCCCTAAAGCCCCAGCGTCAACCCTGCTAGGCTCTGCGTGCCATTGCGCTG
The DNA here is from genome assembly GCA_034641835.2 of Pinus albicaulis. Lineage (NCBI taxonomy): Eukaryota > Viridiplantae > Streptophyta > Pinopsida > Pinales > Pinaceae > Pinus > Pinus albicaulis. The sequence continues at coordinate 400,195,761 of CM076572.1, forward strand.
CTCAGAGAGGGACTGCGTAACCCCATGGTGGGTGACGCAGTCCTTATGCTGCCTCTAGAGGCCTCTGCGTAACTCTGAAGCTTTCTGAAGCTGCAGTGTTGCCCCTTCCTGGGCTTGTGTAGTGGCTGAAGCCTCTGCGCTACGCAGCTACTGCTGCTGCCTTTGCTACTCTGCGCTGTCCCTGGAAGCTGATTCTCTGCCTCTTATTGTCTCTTGGCTTCGGGATCAGATCATCCCCTTAGCCAATACTACCCCTCGCTGCAGAAAACTCTTACCGGAAATTCTTAGCAAACCCTACCATAGAATTCCATATCAGTCTCTCAGCTCTGCATCTGTGTGTGCCTCCAACTAACCGTCAAGCCTTTCTCTTATACTTTTTCATTGATCTCATCAACGGCCGAGATTAAATCACTCATCAACGACTGAGATGAAAAGAGTACTTGATCCAAGTCATTTAGAACATTTCAGCACATGTGTTAATTAATTCACTTTAACTACTTAATTTTCCTACGTTTAGACTTAGGAAATACATTAAAATAATTAATTATTTGAATAACTGGAACACTAGCTGAAATTTCTCCAAACAATTTCTGGGTTTCGGAGTTCAAGTGTGTCTTAGCCCCTCCACAAAATTTCAGGGCTAGAGCACAACTGATGCTACCCCAACTACACAAAATCTCAACACTCCCTCTTAGCACGAAGTGTGCTCTAGCAATACATCCACACCATGTACTACAAGATCTTGATGTTGGTTTCTGTGCTGCTGATGCTTGGCCTATTGCCCTCCACCCATTGCAATGTGGCTCTCTATACTACTGCCCATGTCACTGCACTGACACTGCCACATCTGTATTGCAGCTCCCTCTCAAATTGCTGCATTATGCTGCCCATAGCACTAGCATTGCTAACTGCTGCATTGCAAATCAGTTGCCGAGAAGTAAGCAATTGAAGGATTCCTGACCAATCGTTGACAGATGAGTTAGGCTGCCTCCCAATACTGAAGCTCCCTTTGCTGCTGATTTACGCTGTCCTCCTAGAGCCACTGCGCTGCTGCAACACTGTAGTGCGTGAGCTCAACTTCTCTGTGCTGTTGAAGCCCCATCAGCCTTCGCGTTGCTGCCTCCATGCTGCTGCTGCCTCTGCATTACGTTGCTCCCTCTCCAACTCTCCATCACTGCCCTTTGCTCCACTGTGACCTTCTGCAACCATCTCCCGACTCATCCCGCTACTGTCTTAAGGCTCCCGTAGTTCGTATTTGATCCAAGAGTACGACTGACTCAAGGATCCCGCCACTCCTGTTTGTAGATGCTATACAGATCCATGTCACCCCACCTCTTCTCTCGAGGCACATGAGCACTCATGGCTGCATCATCATCAGAGCCATCATCCTTTGCTGCTGCAACCTTGGATTTGCAAGATTATTTATCCTTCTTCTTAGGACAAGTGCTGGCGAAGTGTCCAAGTTCGCCACAGTTAAAGCACTGGAGCTTGGATAGGTCCCTCTTCTTCTTCCCTTGTTGATTCCTTTCCTTTGATGCAAGGGCTGCATCATCCTCCTCTTCTTTCTCCACTCTGGCTGATTTGCTTCCGCTGCTTTGCCTCTTCGTGATTCTCTTGATTCCTCCTAACGGAGGATTGCCCACATGTTTGCCCATGATGGTTACGCTACCCTTCCCAGAATTCTTTGGAAAAACGTTTCCCATTCTTCTGAGATTGCATTTAGGGCCATCCTCATTAGGAGCCCCTCATCCGGATTTGCACCCATGGCAATCAACTGATCCCGGATAGTCTGAAGTCTGAGGAGGAATGGATCTATCTCTTCACCCTTCATCATTTGGAACAACCGCATCTGGTTCTTCAGAAGCATCCTTCATTGGACAGAGCCTCCTTGATACATCGTGTCCAAGACTACCCACATCTCATTTGCCGTAATCTTTTCAGAAATGTGAGGTATGATGTGGTATTTGACTCCGTCCATGATCAAACGCTTAGTCTGCGCTTGATTTTCTTCGTACTTCTTTAGAGGATCTGAATCGGTTGGTATAGCTAGAACTTTCTCTGCATGATATTTGAGACCATACTCATCCAGAATTGACAGGATTTTGGCCCTCCAGTTAACAAAGTTGGACATGCCGTCCAACCTATCCCGATGTCTCAGTGCATATCGCGCCATCTTGCTCAGATCTGTCACAACAGATATTCCTATCCTTCTTTCTGTTGCAACACTCAACAAAAATGTAGGAGCTGGGTTTGTTGGTGATTAGAAACCCTCTATAGTAGCTGCTCCTTCTGCCCACTGATTTCCCTCTTGGAAATCTTTCACCCAAACACAATCGGATAGTACTCTCCAATCACCCTCCTAATCGAATCTCAGATCGGTTTAGCTCAGATCTACCGAGTAGCTGTTTTCCTCCTGCCTTTGTTGACTTAGCTAGGCACAATTCTGCACCGGCAGAATCTCCACCACACTAGCACTGCTGAAGATCTGAAGCACTTCTTCCGCATCTTGGCAAGACTTCTCTGCAACAGGAAGAGTGACTGGACCGCGTCCCGCTGATTGGCCCAGTGTAGCCCCAACGCTGCTTAGAAGTGGAATACGTAACCCCAGACTAGGTGACACAGTCCTTGCGCTGGCCTGGGAAGGCTCTGCGTAAGCCTGATGGCCTTCCGAATCTGCAGCGCTCTGCTTCCTCCTGCTGCCAAGCTGCCCCTTCCAGATCTTTGTTGCTTCTAACAACTAACAACCTACACATGCAGATCATTTACTGAATATTACGCTCATTCAAACAAAGTGACACTGATTTTTGGACATAAGTCCCTGGAAAAACCCAAAGCGGGAAACCGGTGCAACATATATGAGGGGTTATTATTATTAAGTAGATTCTGAGTATAGTAAATCTGGGCACCAGATTTGGTTCACTCGATAGAGAAAAACATACATCTGCAGCTAACTTACTATTCTGCGGCCAAAATTATGACTGATCCACATCCTCAAATGGGATTTACAAGACTCAGCCCGGATCTGGCTCTAGAAACCCCAACGCTGCCCCTGAAGCCCCAACGTCAGCCCTGGTAGTCTCTGGGTGCCACTGCGCTGCTCATAGAGGGATTGCGTAACCCTAGGGTGGGTGATGCAGCCCTTATGCTGCCTCTGGAGGCCTCTGCATAACTCTGAAGCTCTCTGAAGCTGCAATGCTGCCCCTTCCTAGGCCTGCGTAGCACCTGCGTAGCGGCTGAAGCCTCTAGGCTGCGTAACTGCTGCGTAGCTGTTGCTGCTGCCCTTGCTCCTCTGCACTGTCCCTGAAAGCTGCTTCTCTGCCTCTTACTGTCTCTTGGCTCCGGGATCAGATCATCCCCTCAGCCAATGCTACCCCTCGCTGCAGGAAACTCTTCCGGAAATTCCTAGCAAACCCTGCCCTAGAATTCTAGATCGGTCTCTCAGCTCTACATCTGTGTGTGTGTCTCCAACTGACCCTAAAGCCTTTCTCTTATACTTTTTCATTGATATCATCAACGACCGAGATTAAAACACTCATCAACGACTAAGATTAAAAGACTGCTTGATCCGTGTCATTTAGAACATTTCAGAACATGTATTAATTAATTCACTTTAATTATTTAATTTTCCTAAGTTTAGACTTAGGAAATACATTAAAATAATTAATTATTTGAATAACTTGAACACCAGCTGAAATTTCTCCAAACACTTTCTGGGTTTTGGAGTTCAAGTGTGTCTTAGCCCCTCCACAAAATATCAGGGCTAGAGCACACCCGATGCTACCTCAACTACACAAAATATCAACAATATGATCAAGATTTACCGAAGTTTCTATGGGGTGAAGCTACAAAGACAACTGAATACATACAAAATCGAAGTTCCCATAGGTCACTAGATAACAAGACTCCTGAAGAAGTGTTCACTGGGAAGAAACCAATGGTAGAGCATCTCCGGTTTTTTGGTTGTCCTGTCTATATTCATATACCTAAGGACAAGAGAAAGAAGTTGGATCCGTCAGGAATGAAGGGAACATTTGTGGTCTACAGTAACTCTTCTAAGGCCTATAGGATCTACATAAAGGAACGACACCGAATAGAAGTCACTCGAGATGTGATATTTGATGAAAGTATTGCATTTAAGAAATCAAAGTATCTCCCTATGGACTTTGATGATGAAGAAATTCTAGTATTCGAAGAAGAAGTTACTGGGGAAGAAGAAGAATCAAATCATGAAGGTCCCAATGAACCTATACAACCTGTGGCTATACCTGAATCTAGAAAAAGACCTAACTGGTTGAAGTCTACACTTCTGGATGCAGAAGGTCATGGAGCAGCTCAAGGTACATTAAGGGAAAGTAAGAAGCCCAAACGATATTTTGGGTATGCAACCTACACGACAAAACTAATAGAAGCAAAGCCATCCACTTTTGAAGAAGCTGTCAATCACCAAGAATGGAAGGATGCCATCATTGAAGAATATCAATCTATAATGAAGAATGGAGTTTGGGAGATCGTACCTAGGCCTGATGACAAATCTGTGGTAACTTCCAGGTGGCTCTACAAGATCAAACATGCAACAGATGGAAGTATTGATAAATATAAGGCAAGATTTGTGGCTAGGGGCTTCTCTCAACAAGAGGGCATCGACTATGAAGAGACATTTTCTTCGACAACAAGGTATACAACTATCCGTTCGTTGGTCTCTTTGGCAACATCAATGGGATGGAACATCCACCAAATGGATGTCAAGACGACATTCCTGAACGACACAATTGATGAGGAAGTCTATATAGAACAATCCTTGGGATTTAAAGTCAAAGATAGAAAGGCATATGTTTGCAGATTGAAGAAAGCATTATATGGCCTCAATCAAGCACCATGGGCATGGTATGCTAGAATGGATGCATACCTTCAAAGATTAGGCTTCACAAAGTGTTATGTATATTTTATTAATTATTAGTTAGATATAGTTATCTTAGGTTTTATTAAGTGAAAGGGCATGATCAAAGATCATGCCTCTTCACCAAGGGACACCATAAGGCTATATTTAAAGCCTTGGTGATTCCCCATTGTAATCATATCTCATATCTCATCTTTTATCAATAATAATATATACTTATTCAAGTTTACCAGAGTTTTTACACTCCATTGGTATCGGAGCCATCGCTCTTCGGGATCTGTGTGATCACCCAGAATTAAGGAATTACAAGAAAATTCCAGAATTGCAGATTTTTTTAAAAACCAAGTGCTTGTGGGCAACAACATCTGTTTTTAAAAAAAAGAAGGAAGAAATATATATATAATATATATATATTAATAAAATAAAGAGAGAAGGAAAGTTAACACAAAGGGGGAAATAAATTAAAATATATATATATATATATATATATATATATATATATTTAAAAGAAAATAGTTCCAAAAGAAAAAGAAAAAGAAAAAGTAAAAAGAGATATATATATATATATATAAAGAAATACGTACATGTGAAGACAAAGTAAAATTAAAAAGGAAGAGTAATTGCTCGTGGTTTACAAGCTCGTGGTTTTTGGGCCCATGGTAATTGCCCATGGTATTAAAACCCATTTTCCCTTTTCAAAACAACGTGCCTTTTCAAAACAAAGTGACTTTTAAAAACAACGTGACTTTTCAAGGTTAACAATCTTTTTCCCCATAATTATATATATATATATATATATATATATATATAATATTCAAATAATAAAATAATAATAATAATAATAATAGAAATTATTATTATTATTTCAAAAAAAATTAATTTAATTAATTAATTAATTTAAAAAAAGAGAGGGAAAAACTGGCAGAAAAATATTCCCCACCTCATACACGTTCAATGTCTTCATCAATGTCGATGGCCGAATTCCAGAAGAAATTGGTGGATCTTGAGAAATAGATCAATAATAATTCATATGACTTTGGAAAAAGATTAGTCGATCTTGAAGGTACAGTTGCAAGACACTCCAACGACATCAAAAAGGTTCATGATACGACAAATCAAATAGAAAGACAAATGTGGCTAAATCATCACGAGGCCACAGAAAAGCATAACGAAGCAATGAACAAGATGACAGAACTCTTCAATAAGCTAAATGATAAGATAGATAAGTTAAGTCAGACACAATCCCCAATATTTCTTAATATGGAACAAAATCAACAAAACAATTCCACAGATTCAGGGAACTCAGAAAAGCATCAGGAGAAGACTGATTCCCCACATCATCAAGAAGATAGTAATGCAGATTTTCAAAATAAGCAGCTTTGGAATGCATTTGCTAATCAATATCCCCTTCTTGTTCCACCATTAGCATATCAGCGAAAAGCCAAAATTGAGCTACCCAAGTTTGATGGTAATGAAAAAAATAGCGTTGCATGTCTTAATAAAGCGGAAGAATATTTTGAGATTTATGACATTACTAGTGATGACGAAAAAATTAAGCATGCTTCCATGAAAATGGAAGGAGAAGCATATAATTGGTATATGTGGTGGAAAAAGACGATGCTTGCTATCAGTTGGAGGAAATTTAAGGATGCATTCTTCAAAAGGTTTCAAGGCATAAAAGAAGAAAAGTTTTTTTCAACGTTTATCAAATTACACCAAAAAGGAGATGTGGATGAGTACACTCGAGAATGGGAGACCTTGGCAACACGAGTACCGAGATTTTCAGAATCTCGTCTAATCCAGTCTTTCATCTCAGGACTTAAAATCCATATACAAGAAGAGCTCGAACTTCATGAAATTACATCAGTAGAAGTAGCAAGGCAAAAAGCAAAAGCTGCTGAAAAGAAATTTGAAAGGTTATCAAAACCAGAAAAAGTATATTTGAGACAAAGATTTCCTCAATCTGAAAATATAGATGACACAAGATATGTCCCACTCCATCTTCGTGAAGAAGAAAAATCTAGTGTGGAAAAACAAAGAATGAGAGAGGTTAAGTGCAAACGTTGCGGTGAAAACTGGGACCCTAAGCATAGATGTGCTAATGGAAAAGCAAAAAATCTATACAGTTGTGAAGCAACTAATGACGCTAACAATAATGATTCATATATAGAAGGATTAGAAGACAACTTAGAGTTCTCTCCAGAAGTGGATGGCGAAACTATTCCGCAAGTGTCATTATCAGCTATGACAGGCATATCACAACCTCAAACCCTAAGGTTCAGAGGACATATCAAGAACAACAATGTAATGGTTCTCGTCGACACTGGCAGTACCCACAATTTTCTAGATTCAACCATGGCAAAAAGACTTAACATCTTTACCTTCCCCATGCCTAATATGAGGGTAATGGTGGCCGATGGTAAGAAGATTGAGCAGGTAGGGAAATGCCATAAAGTCAAACTACAGATAAAAAAATTTCATTTAGAATCTCCATTCTACACTATTCCATTACGAGGAGTGGATGTGGTCTTAGGAATTCAATGGCTACAAACTTTAGGTACTTATTCTGCCAACCATCAGAAGCAGTTTATAAGTTTTAAGTGGAAAGGGCAGAAACACAGGTTGTATGGATTCCAAGCCCCAGAAGATCAAGTCGTATCTTCCTCTCTGATGACGAAGATGATTCAAACAGGAGCACCAACATCTACAGTACAATGTCATCAATTAGAAATGTTATCTTCAAAAGGGAGCCACGAAGAGTCACCAGAAGAACAAGGACTAGTTCGGACGCACGAAAAAGTATTCCAGGATCTACCCATAAAAGTGCCTCCAGATAGGAAAATCAAACATCCAATAGAAGTCAAGACAGGATCCGACCGTGTCGATATCAGATCTTTTTCACTATCCACATCAACAAAATATTGAAATCGAGAAGATGCTCCACGATCTTTTTAAAATGTGGGAAGCAAGAGCTCACCACTCGAGAAACCTAGGCTTTCATCAACGATGTCCTTCATTACGTATGCTTTGAGGACAAAACATCTTTAAGAGAGGGGCAATGTTATGTATATTTTATTAATTATTAGTTAGATATAGTTATCTTAGGTTTTATTAAGTGAAAGGGCATGATCAAAGATCATGCCTCTTCACCAAGGGACACCATAAGGCTATATTTAAAGCCTTGGTGATTCTCCATTGTAATCATATCTCATATCTCATCTTTTATCAATAATAACATATACTTATTCAAGTTTACCAGAGTTTTTACACTCCACAAAGAGTTCTACTGATCCGAACCTTTATATTAAGGTTGTGAAAGGAGAGATGATAATCATTCTTCTGTATGTGGATGATCTTCTCTTGACAGGTGTGGAAGGTGAAATTGAAGAATGTAAGAGGCAACAAGCAACAGAATTTGACATGAATGATCTAGGGCTGATGCATTACTATTTGGGAGTGGAAGTCTGGCAAGGACCTGGTGAAATCTATCTAGGTCAAGTGAAGTATGTGGTCAAGATGTTAAAGAAGTTTGACATGATGGATTGCAAACCAATGACAACCGTGAGGATCACGAACTTGAAGAGATTAAGGAGTTCCGAATCTAGCCCAGTGGATCCTACTAGTTATAGACAATTGATTGGCTCACTAATGTACTTGGTGAATACTCGACCAAACATATGTTTTGCAGTAAATGTTCTCAGTCAATTCAAAGTGGAGCCGAAGCATGATCACTAGATAGCAGCAAAACATATACTGTGATATCTGCAAGGAACTATCCACTACTACCTGAAATATGATAGAAGGAATGATGTCCACTTAATTAGATATGTAGATTCTGACTGGGGAGGCAGTGAGAAGGATGAAAGGAGCACTATAGGAGGATGCTTCAGTTTAGGATCCTCTATGATCTCATGGATGAGAATAAAGAAAGAAACAGTTGCTTTGAGTAGTGCTAAGGCTGAGTATATTGCAGTCTGTGAAGTAAGCAGAGAAGCGGTCTGGTTGAGGAAGTTACTATCCAACCTATTTGAAGGACCAATGGACTCTACAATGATACATTGTGATAACACCAATTGTATACGAATGTTTGAAGACCTAGTGTTTCATGGAAAGACAAAGAATATCAACAACAAGTATCACTGCATTCAGAAGCTAGTACAAGATGGTGTGCTACAACTACAATATATCTCCACCGATGAGCAGGTAGTTGACATATTGACAAAATCTCTTCCTAATAAGAAGCTTGTATATTTGAGAGACAAGCTTGGTTTGGTTGATGTATACTCACTGGTTGAGAGGGAAAGATAGGCACATCATTCTTGTCTTCGCTTGGGAAGACAAAATGGAGGATTGGGTAAGCATCTGGCATCCGATACTCTTTGAGGATGAGGTAGGTCATCCATGATAAGAGTAGGCATGGAGCGATATTCTTTGAGGATTAGCTATCCAAGATAAGGATAGTCCAAGGAAGGTGATACTCTGTGAACACCTGGGTGGGGTATGTACCTTGAGAGACAATGATGATGGTGTCTATAAATCATTGCTCTCACCAACATTGTGCTCTGATCTTGTGGAGAGATAGAGTTGTTAGTCAAGGCCTTGCTATATGACATTGCTGGTTGATATGATGCTAAACAAATGGGCTAGCAATCCGACTCTTTTTATAAGATCCCTTCAAATTGAGAATGTCCATGTACCATTTATGAATGCCTCCCTAGTGAAGAGGGAGTGTTGAAAAATGTGTAACTAGGTTTGGTATTCATAAATATGAAATGTACTTTTGATTCTTATATATTGTAAAATGAAAGAAAATTATTATTATTATTTTTGGAGCATGTGTTTCATGTTCTAGGTATTTTATTTTATAGGTCAAGCACCCATTGAGTGCTTTTAGTGTTTCTCTGAGGTCAAGAAGTCAAGAGTCATTGTCATAAGTTGAAGACCCCATTGGGCACATTGTATCTTGTAAATAAAATTATTTTTGTCCTTAAAAGTGTCAAAATACCCTTCAAGACCAAGTTGGCCTAATTTGAGGAGCTCTATCCACCTTGAGAAGCCTATTTAAAGGAGGAAACTCGATCTCCTTGGAACACATTCATCAGTTGCTCATCAAAGCGAAGGAGGAAGAAGAAGAAGGCAACAAAGAAGAGGACAAAGAAGAGTTGTTTTTGGGCTATTTCTCTCTCACAAGTGCGAAGGAAGGCTATGGTTTTTGCAACAAATCTAGGGTTTTCTTCTGCAAGTTCAATCTTGAAGAAAGGAAGGAAGGAAGGTCAAGCGAAGCTCGAGTGAAGGTCACAAGAAGCCATCGACAAGCTTCGGAAGGAAGAGAAAGCCAAGCAAAGGTCTGAGGAAGTCTTGGAAGGCTAAATGAAGCTCACACGTGTGGCAGTAGCAACTACAGGAGGGTTGAAAATTTCAGCTCTGCAGTGGAGGCTGAAACTTTGCAGCTGGGGGTCAAAGTTGTGGTACTGGAAGAGATTTGACTGGGTTTGACTTGGACAAGGAAAGCACATCATCCAAAAAGGTTGGATTTGGTCTTGGAGGGTATTGGTCTTGGTCTAAAGGTCTTGGAATTCGCGAATTGAAGGATTTGTAAGGAAGATAAGTGATTTACAGGTTTTCCTCTCAAGTGGAGATGTTTTTGTAGCCTATATTTTGTGTTCTTTTCTTGTTTTTGGTAGCTGTTTGATGATATACAAATATAATAATAAGTGAAGAAGCTAATAAGTAAGGAAAAGTAAAAATACATCACAAGAAGTTATCATAGAAAGAGAAATCACTAAAATCACTGCCCTATAGATTTCTCAATACTTTTGGCCTCTTCTTGAATGCACTTTCCCAGGAGCTCATAAAATGTGGGACTATTATCATTATTGTTGATGGTAGTAATAAAATTTTCCCAAGTTGGAGAAAGACCTTCAAGCATAATCAACTCTTTCAATGGCTCTTCCCAAGTTTTTCCCTACTTTCGATGGCTCTTCCAAGAGCTTAGCCAAGGCATGGGTCGAAAAGATGGATGTCTATTTCCAGTTGAACAAAATGACGGAGGGAGAGGCAATCAAGATTGCCACGTTGCATTTGGAGGGAGAAGCTCATGATTGGTAGTTCCATGGGCTGACCACATTAGGCTACGTGGGTGTTATCGCTTATGATGATTTCACTAGGAGGGTGTTAGAGCGGTTTGAGAGGAAAGACCCAGAGGAGTATTTTGGGGAGTTGACTAGGCTCACGCAGACTGGGAGTGCAGAGGTGTACATCTCATAGTTTCTGAGGTTGTCTATGATAGTGTCGGACTTGTCGAAGGCCAGGAGGATTTACATGTTTGTGGAGGGGCTAGCAGACCCATTACGGGGTTTAGTGAGGTCTAATAAACCCTCTACATTGCAAGATGCAGTGGGGAGAGCCAAAGATCTATAAGATGCCCTACCTAGGGTTAGAGTACCTCTACTACCACCCAAACATGGGTTCCAATAGAGGGGGAGAGATACGAGGGCTCCATCACCGAGAGCCAATCAGGGGCATGGATCAATGGTTGAGGACACATGGGGAGACATCTGATGGAGGAACCTATGTTTTACCTATTAGGAGCCATGGGCACCAGGCCACAGGTGTGCAGTGGGTAAGGCCCACTATATTGAGGTTTTCTCTGACAACGATGCGGAGGATGAGACGTATTTTGAGATGGGTGGAGATGACAGCATAACACCTCAGGAGAGAGGGCCACCACCACCCCCACCACCACCACCACCACCACCACCAGGGGGAACTTCTTTTGCACCTTCCGAAGGGGTCCTCGCATCACTGCGTGGGGTACCCAAGTTTTTGACCCTGAGGATCAGGGGCACTGTTTAGGGATAACATGTTTCAGTTCTAGTGGACAGTGGGGCTACCCACAACTTCATTGCTGCCCATATGGTGCAGAGGAGGGGCATCACAACAGAGGAGTTTGAGGGATTTTCAATCCTTGTATCGAGAGATAGAACTATGTAGTGCACACGTTATGTTCCCGCCTTGACTGTGACCATGGGGAATTACTCCATGACATATCATTTCTTTGTGGTGGATGTGCCGGACACCAACGTAGTGTTGGGGGTCTAGTGGCTCTATTCACTTGGCAGAGTCACCATGGATTGGAGGAAGTTGGAGATGGAGTTTTTAGGGCTGGATGGCAAGCTAGATTTGCTACGAGGCATGCACTCCTATCCACCACAAACAGTTTCGGCCCACAGGATGGAGGCCCATTTGAGGCATGGAGACATTGAGTGGGCTGTGGAGTTGAGAGTTTTTGAGGCTGGGGGCAAGCCCAAGGCACCACATCCGGAGGTACAGGCCATTCTTGACAGGTACCCGGTGGTGTTTGGAGATATACCACATGGTCAACCACCTGACCAGGGGTTTGGGCACACTATTGAGTTGGAGTCGGGGGTACAGGTCGTGATCACCACCCCTTACTGACATCCCAAGGCATATCGAGATGAGATTGAGAGGGCCATCCATGAGCTACTAGCACTTGAGCACATTAGGCCTAGCTCCAGCCCTTTTGCTTCATTAGTTGTTCTGGTGAAGAAGGATGGGTCCCTACGCATGTGCATAGATTACCGGGCCCTCAACAAGAAGACATTGAAGAACCGCTACTCCATCCCATGCATAGATGAGTTGATGGATGGGCTGAGGGGAGCTAAGTTCTTCTCGAAGATTGACTTGCGATCGGGATACCATCAGATTCGAGTGAGGGACATGGATGTCACCAAGACAACATTCCGGTGCCACTATGCGCACTTTGAGTTCTTGGTTATTCCCTTCGGGCTGACCAACGCACCAACAACTTTCTAGTCATGCATGAACCATGTTTTCTGTGGGCAGCTAAGGAAGTTTGTATTGGTGTTCTGCAATGACACACGGATTTACAGCCGAACTTGGGAGGAGCACTTACAGCATGTGGAGGCAGTGCTGCATATTTTGGAGGAGCATCAATTCTATGCTAAGTTGTCGAAGTGCAAGTTCAGGTTGACTAAGATGCTCTATCTAGGGCACATCATTGGGGTGGATGGAGTGAGAGTACACGAGGAGAAGATTAGGGCCATATGGGATTGGCCAGAGCCCTGGAACGTGACGGAATTGAGGGGATTTGTCGGCATTTTAATGTATTACCGAAAGTTCGTTAAGGGCTTCTCCCAGCTAGCAGCGCCCCTCATAGATTTTGTTGTAACTCCTACACAGTGTGGAAAAAATCCCGATTTTATCTCGAATTTTTAAAAAAATCCCGATTTTTTGCAGGCGCCGATAAAATCCCCCGATTTTTTCCCGATTTTTTGAAAGTTGAAAAGTTCGGGATTTAATCGTTATAATCCCGACTTTTTGCCGACTTTTTCCAAAAAATCGTGAGGGAGGTAATTTTTTTAATAATTTTTAATTTTTTTTTTTGAAAAAATCGGGATTTTTTCCAAAAAGTCGGGATTTTTTCAAAATATGAATATTTTTGTATTTTTTTAGTTTTGCCGATTTTTTGCCGATTTTTTCGAAAAAATCCCGACTTTGCCGATTTAATCCCGACTTGAAGCCCTGCCGAATAAATCCCGACTCCGACTTTTTCCACATTGCTCCTACAGACAGCCTTGAGTTGTTAAAGACCAGTGCCTAGGACATCTTAAAGACAAGAGGATTTAAAAGGTATTTTGCATGCTGATGGGAAAGGACCTCTTGTTATGGAATGATAGTTAAAGTTTTTGGTATTGGTCCAAGATATCTGAGAGGGAATTGGTAGGAATGATATCTAGTTGTATAACGAAAGAGCTACTCAAAATGGATCTGAATCAGTTATGAAGAGAAACAGCTGAGAGCTGGGCCGAATGTGAAATCAGTGAACAATTATAAGGATAAATGGAGATGATACACAATGTAAGAAAATAAGGAAAACATTAGAGGAAGGTAGGCTTATATTAACACAAGAATCAACCTCCACCAATATCAGAAGAATAACGACCTGCAAGTAGAACTTGAAACAGAAATCGAGCCTCGAGCCATATTTAAAATGTTACAGAAAGGTAAGACATGAGTACCATTTAAGATAAATTCACATCTAACGAATTGAACATTCGCATTCTGAAAGCTATGATAACGAGGAAATGATGCAAACACAATGAACATTAATTTGAGTCACTACCAAGAGAATACATACTTTTCACTTATATCAGTTGGAATCCATCACAACAACAGGTTGGCTTGTATTTCTTTCCCGAAACGGGATCTTCAAATATACACTATGAGAGAATTTCAAAATTTACAGAAAGAGACAATTCACAGACTGCAACTTCTTCTCTAGAAAATTCAAAACTTGTTCTCGGTCTCTGATTTCATGTTTTATAGCTTTTTGCATGAGCTTTGAGAGAAGATATTTTCAGAAACAAAATATTCCTTGGAGATATTTTCTATTCTAAGTCTTAATCAAAAACCAAAAACAATGATGAGGCAAAACGACCTCTCATCTCATACAAAATGGCCTGACACAGGCTGTAACTAAAACATAACAATAAGTAGAAAATAAAGAGTACAATTCATGAAAAACAAAAGTTAAACAGGCCGCATGGGCCAAATCATAAGTTTCATTTGCTGGTGTTCCGATGAGGCGTGCTTGATGGCTGCGGATGTGGCCGAGCTGATGACGAGGACAATCCCACTTTGCGACTAGAAGGGGGCGACAGCTGTTGAGAGGAGGATACCGAAATATTGACATATTCGGTGCATTTTTTCCACGCGTTTTCCCTGAGAGCTGGCATCATGGTAAAGGTTTCAACCAGGGTCTGAATATCTGTGAGTTCAGTATAATCTACGCGGATGGCCAGGAATTGCTTAACTTGATAGAGAAGGTGGAACTCTTTACTCAAAGCGGCTATTATTGTGTCTGCCTTTAGATGGGCAGTCTTTTCCAGAGGTATGTTGGTATTATTCATGATGTCTGTCATTTTCTGCTTGTAAGCCGTTAGCTCGGAGAATGCAGATGTTTCTGGATGCCAGCATGATGGGAGACCTGCTTCCACTTTCTTATTCCACTCCTGGTCGAACTGTTCAACTCCTATTGAAATTAGTTTTAGACAGCCTAACGCATTCGCATGAGCGGTCTCTTTCTCGATTACTCTTCTAACCTCCATTACCATTCTAAAACGATCAGTGATTCCTTGCGCGAGCAATTCTTTAGGGTCCAGCTCATTCAGCTACCGAATATACCTATTAGCCATTGCAACCTTTGCTTCTCCTTCCGCGTGCCCTTCTTGCAACTGTACTCCGAACAAGCGAACAACAATTTTCTTATCGTCCATCAGGGTGAGGTAGTTCCAATGCCGCCGGATCTTTGCTGTTATATCTGTCCAAATTAGATGCCTGGCTTCCAAGAGTGTCATGTTGCCTTTGAGTCGAGCAGTCAAGTCCTTGATAGATTTATCCTGTGCCTGTTTTTCACCTTGTAATCTTGCGACCTCCTTCTGCAGGGACTCCACCACCTTCTGATTTGCCACCAGTGCAGTTTCCATCTCTTTTAATTTCTCACTGGCTGTACGAGTTTCACTTTCAGATACCTTCAAGTCGGATAGGGCTTTAGTAAGCTTTTCTGGGGTTGTTCCGGGCTCACTAGATGCCGGGGCTATACATACGTGCTGGTCCCATTTTCCCTGCAAATCAGACGATCTCTGTTTGAGATCTACAATCTCCGTGATCTTTTGTGCATTTTCTTCCTGCTCTTTAGCAAGCGAATCGGCGAGATCCGTTTTTTCCCTCTCCACTTGGACCAATTCATCTGTTTGCACATGCTCCCCGCTCGGTATGTTTCGTCTCCGCTTCAGCTCTGAGTTTTCTGTTTCTAGATCTGTGATAAGCTTTTGCCGAACTGCATCCTTGTCAGCTCCCTTGTCCCTTATTGCCTTCTTGAGGGTTTCTAACTTGTTACTGTTTGCCCTGGCACTAGCTTTCTCCCTCTTTTGGTTTTCTAATATCAAACTGTGCTTCTTCTCAAGTTTCCTCAGAGCAAGTTCGAGTTTTACCACCTCGTCCCGTAACATATCTCCTACACATTTGTGTAGGCCAAGCTTATCCAACAACGGAATATTGGATAGGTTCAGGGCTATTTCTAAAGTTCGGTAGTGGCTTCCCTCAGTTGAGGGTTGTAGCACTGCTTGTTGGATAAGCCAATATGAGCTGCTCCTTATCCATGTCCAGCACAGAGGTGAGCCGAGTATGATATTTGTTTATAAACCCGGTCAATTCAACCCTTAGCTTTTCTCGTGTGGTCCTGTTTCTGGTGTTTATCTCTTCCCTTACTTTCGCTCTGTCCACTGTAATTGCATGCGAAAGCTCAGAGGGGCCTGACGAGGAGTTGTCGTCGAAAGCAACCATAAAACCTGCCTTGTTTCTGTTAGGGGCCCTGAATTGGGGAACCTCCTCCCATATATCTTTTGGTCCTTCGGTCCTCTGTTTTTTGTGAGGATGTGCTCCTCATCAATGCTCATTCCTTTAGGACTTCCTAAAAACTCTGAGACATCCGCCTGCCGCTTTTTCTCTGTTCCAACGGACGCATTGTCGCCCTTCCCTTTTGCGGCTGAAGACTTGGCCTTCATCTGTGCATCCAAAGGCCATGTATCAAGGTTAGCTCTCCATTCAATGAAGGGCCTAGTATCATGTACATAAGCAGTTGACTTTATTTTCCTCTTCCTATTGGAAAGGACTCCTTTAGGGTCATAGGGCCAGACTTTTCCTTGTAGAAGGTCCATCTCTTGCAGCAATTTTTCCACGGTGGAGAGGGTGTGCCTCGAATTTATGGTGAAGGGACCAACTGAAGTTGGGAGTTTGAGAATGTATCCTTTCTTCACAGGCATGAAGTGGATCTGGTCGGCCTTCAAGGTTTGTCGAATGAATTTGAGGGCAAAGACTCACATAGCTGGAAACACCGGTAAGTGGTAGGGAGGTACTTCTGCCCCATAGACCCTAATTTCAGTGTAATCATCATACAGATACCAGTCCCCTGTGCTATCTTCCTCGTCGAATTGCAGCCAGTCCTTCTGCTCAGGAAATATTCTAGGCAGAGGGCTGTCATGTATAATGGCATAGGCTATGGACATAAAGTCATTAAGAAACCTTGTATAACCCTTCCCCCCTGGTTGCTAGCGAACTGAAACGTTCCACTCAAAGACAGTTCTTGGCTGGGCATTTGTCCTCGAAAGTCTTTCTAAGCCTAGACTCTCAAACTTATCAGCATGCTCGAATAAGAACAGGTAAAACACTAAGGAGCAAAACCTGAAAGATCCGGTAGAAGGGAACTCTTGAAACTGGGATTGAATAGTCGAAGCTAGGAAAATAGGAATATTTAAAAGCGTACCCTTTTGCATCATGAGCCATAGAAGAGCTATACCCTCCTTTGACACTTGCTCGACCTCCTGAAGCCCTAACAATCCTGAAATAAGAGCTAGGACCAGCTGAATGTTATCTCGGAAAGTGGACAAGGGAACAACGTCCGAAGGCGGGAGAGCTGTTAGGCGGGAATCTGAGAGGAGGCTGAGGAAGTCGCTTTGTTGCTCCTAGGGTAACTTTGAGAATTGACAGGAAAGGGAGACTTCGGAGAACTCAACATAGTTTTGACTGAGAGGGAAACAGATAGCCCTCTTTATGAGCTCGGGCGATATGCGAAAGATCTTGTTGCCTTGAGAGGACAAGAACAAGTCTCTGCGCTCATCATAAGCCTCCCCGAGCCAACTAATGAATTCAGGAACTGGGTATGTAGTCGGGGCGACTTGGTAATACAGACTTGACTCCACAACTCTAAACCAATCCTGACCTTTTAAATGACATTCAAACAACTCGGGTCTAATGCTGGCTACACTGAAAGGGTAGAATGGGTCATGAACTCGCGCATGGGCGTCGATGAGAGGTTCGGGTCCAGGAACAACCCTAGACTCGCGGGCTTGTGGGGTTTCAGGCTCTGACTTCTTGGTTTTCATCTTCCCCATGGCCATTTGAAAAACGAAACAGAAGGAAAATGATGAGCTAGAGAAATGACTAAATACCTGAGAATAGTGAGGAAGCCCGAGGGAAAGCGACGCGGGTTGAAAATGACCTTACACTGGAGTTTTTAACCTTCTTTGCACGATAGTTCCATAAAAAAACCTAGTATTTTACACGGTTTGGGAGTAAACAAGATTATAATAGGCCGAGTTTTGTGGAATATGAGACGTGGGGTGACAATTGTAGGGCTGGCCTCATAAGGACGCCGACTATGAGACACGTGGCGACGGGTTATTGGCTGACAACAGCCGGGTAGGTGAAAGCCACGTGCCGAGTTAAGGCGTGTACCGGTCTTCATACCACCCTCCCTAGACTTACCTTACCTTTACTTATTGATGCCAGCTGTTCTGCTTGATGGGCCCTCTTGGAATTTCGGTGGGTCGCATAAGGGTGCTATGCGCCATCTTAACACCCGACGGAAAGCTTGCCATTGGTCCGCCAACATATGACGTCGCGTTCTCCAGGGGCTTGCACTTCTACCCTGCCGCTCTCCTTTTGACTCGACGGAAAGATTCTAGACCCATGCTCTTATGTTGTATTGTTACAACGCTAAGTCCCGAAGATTGTCCTCCGTTGCATTCCGTTTCGTAAGAGAACCTAGCCATTGTGCTTGTCTTTTAGGCACTTTTCTTTTCAAGCCCTATCTGATACACAAATTTTGCCACCTTTATGTATTTCTCCATTTTTCTGCTTTAACCACTCTTCTTTCTTGATCAATGGGGGCGACTAAACAACATTGGCTCCACCTGGGGACGGGGCGCTCGCTCTTTGAGGGTGCCAAGAACCTCGTAGACCCTTCACCTACACGCTCACCAAAATCTGGAGCTCCTCCAACATTTCAATGATGAATTGCACAAAACAACAACATAAATATAAAAATGGAAAATATATAGAAAATGAGGTATATGTACAACAGGCCGCTGAGGCCTTTGTTAAAATTGAAAGTAAGGTTTCAAAAACTGCCCATTCACGGGCGCTTCGATCATATCGCCTTCCAAATTTTCCAACACAAAAGTATTGTTTCCTTTTACTTGCGCAATATTAAATGGTCCGAACCACAAGGGGTCAAACTTTCCATGTTTACCCTTATCTGCTCTCCTGACATCCCACCTCCAGACCAGGTCCCCTGCTCGCATTTATTTATCCTTCACGTGCTGATCAAACAGACCTTTCATCTTCTCCTGATATTATGATAACCTGCTGTTCACTTGGTTTCAAGTTTCTTCTAACTCGACCAGCTGGTTCATTCTCCGGATGAGGTCATTCGGCTCTTCTTTTTGAACCCTTAGTTAAACTGAGAGGGGGGGGGGGGTGAATCAGTTTAACACATTCATGGACTATTAAAACTTTTCATTAAAACTTATTTACACCTTCATTTCATGTCCAACTTAATATGTGAGTAATCTTAGAATGTGAGCAGCAAGTGTTAATATAATATAACAATAGACTTAATATGAGAGCAGCAGGTATTAAGCAGAAGATATAAATCAGATCAACACATAAACATCATGCACAGAGACACCAGATATAAGTGGAAACCCATAAAGGGAGAAAACCACTTCTTATTATTGTTGTGATGCAATGGCAAGCTCCAACTCCCTCTCACCACTGTTTTTCTGCAGGCAACAACCTACAGGAGGCTCCAATCCTCAATTCTGCAAGCTACAACTTGCAAGGAAGCACCAACTTCCTTCAATTTTCTGCAGGCATCAACCTACAAGAGGCTCCAACCTCAATTCTGCAAGCTACAACTTGCAAGGAAGCACCAACTCCCTTCAATTTTTTGCAGGCACCAACCTACAGGAGGCTCCAACCTCAGTCAGCTACAACTGACAGCTATCAAACTGCAACTTGATAGGGAAGCTCCAACTTCTTCAATTTATCAAACTGAATGTTTGCTGATTTACCTCAGATATCAGCTCTGTTCTGTAGCTTCTCTTTCTGCTTTTCTTTTCTTAATCTTCTTTGCCTGTCTCTTCTATACTCTGCCTTCTCTATATTTACTCTCTCTAACCTCTCTCTTGCATATCAAGTTGCTACAACATATATAGTTCCTCACATGACTGTTTGTATTTTACAGGAATTTGGAGTGAACAACCATGACTCTTTGGCTTCTGTCTTTTCATTCCTTTTATTTAACTCATTTTAGATTTATAACAATATGTACAAATTTTCATGCCACAGTGGGATTTTTCCTTTCCTTAGGATACTTGCCTTTGCATCACAACAATATAAATCAATTAAAAACCATTTACATTTCACCTTTTTGGTTACATAAAAACCAATTTCACTTAGCCCATTTTTTGGTCTTTGGCTCTGTTGGTTTTGTCATTTTCTGCTGATTGTAAGTACCTGTTATGCACTCTCTATTGCAGTAATGTAACCGCTGCATATATATGACTGTCTTTTTAATATAACTGCGCTACCCACATATATACTTTGCCAAAGGTTTAAGACTAATCATTGCTCGTCGCGCCCACGATGCATTACACCCTGCCTTTATATATATTGCGCACCGTATAAATATATATATGGTTTGGGCCTTTGCATATAAGGCACATCCCTAATTCATCTCAGCATGCTCTTGATATAACTCAACCATATCATATAACCCTCGACAGGTACATATATTAAACGATGTCAACCTACTCACATATAATGCTATATCTCTTATATGGTCACGACCTCCGTTCAAATATTAAACCATCACGATATGGTTGATCCCACATATATTTCATGGTTCATCCCCTTCGCTTATTCAAACATCATTTAATAATCCCACAAACCTTAGTTTAAAAAGTTCCGATCAATAGAATTTTAGAACTGGGCCCCAGCGCCTACGACCATCCAAATCCGACGGCTGACAATACGGTGCATCACTTTGGTTGATCCAACGGATATCGCTCGGTGGAGATGCGCAAACGATAACACGCGATGGCGCGCAATGGAGGCGGTTTTCCCCGAGCCCTTGGAGCCACGTGTCGGCTAACTTGTGGAATCGCTCCGAAATCTGAATTACCGCTTATTCCGCAAGGGCGGTGCGATCAAACCCGCTGGGTTTGCTCCAAACCGCGTTCACTATTCCTCCTTCGTGGTTTTGTTCTTATGGTTCCGGTTCTACTCCTCAATACACCATTTCGACTTAACTCTACCCACTTGTATTTCTTCTGCGCCTCTGTTATACAACCTCCATCTTTGACGGAAACGCCTCCCTCTATATTGTCTCCTTCAATTTTCAACGGACCTTCATAATCCCTCACGAGGATTCATACCAACATTTGAACGGAATTCTGATATGGTCGGTCTTTCCTCGCACAACCATTAAATATTCACTAGATATACAAAAGCGTGTACTGTGGCGCCAGGGTAAATATAGTTTCACAGTCTTATCCCAATAAATAACAATCCCTCTAATTGCTTCTACAGGTATGGCTAGGCATACTAAATAATTTCACTGACATCAATTTATTCCAATCCCATGCAGAATCACTATCAACTTGGTTGTACAAAAATCAACTATCATTCATCCAGAACTCATATGTTCACACAGGGTTTAACTCGATAGATGCACAATAATCCTAAAACAGCTTCCTCATTATACAGTGAATTAACTTACGAACTTTTTGCTGGCCAGAGTTTAAACATCACTGGTGAATCATTATTCAACTTCCTAGTCTGCCTCTTTTCCTTGTCTGCTGCTTTCTCTGCTGCCTCTCTTTTTGCTGCCCTGTCTCTGTAAATGTACTCTTCCTCTGTTCTTCTCTGCTAACCTTCAACTTCCTAGCCTGCCTCTTTTCCTTGTCTGATGCTGCTCCTTGCTCCTGAAGCTCCTCTAAAACTGCCTCTTCTTCATGTCTCATGCCTTATGAATAGTTTAGGTGCTGCTCCTGTCTTTACCTTTGCCATCAATGCCAACATTTCCAACACTTCTTGGCTGTCTTGGAGAAACTTGGCAACAGGTAAGGCAAGCTGAATTGGAAAAACTGCTGCTCGGCCATAAACTAGTTCATAGGGAGACTTACTTGTTGATCTTTTACTATTAATTCGGTTTGCCTAGAGTGCGAATTTTAGCGGGGAATCCCAGTTCTTCTGATTTTCGCTTATAGCCTTCTTCAATGCGCTTACTAAAGTCTTATTTGAAAATTCGGCCAGCCCATTCCCCTGGGGGTAATATGCTATAGAATGCCCCAAAGTGATAGTATACTGCTGGAAGAAGTTAATGAACTTGGTGGATTTGAAAGCCTGAGCGTTGTCTGTGACAATCTTGGCTGGGCAGCCGAATCTTTATATGATATTATCCTCCATAAACTTGATCACGACCGCATCAGTAACATTTCTTGCGGGTATCGCCTCTACTCATTTAGTGAAGTAGTCAGTGGCAGTGAGGATCCACTTGTGTTGACCACTTGATGCGGGGTGAATCTCTTCAATAAAGTCAATGCCCCATTGCTAAAAAGGTTCTTCGATATGTACTAGTATCATTGGCAGGGGAGCAAACTTCTGCTTTTCTGCGAACCTTTGGCATTTTTCGCACGCCCGAACCCGAGTGTGCACATCTCCGAATAGCTGAGGCCAGAAAAAACCAGCCTTCAGTATCTTATGAGCCGTGGACCACCAGCTGTAATGTCCCCCACAAATGCCTTCATGAAACTCAGCCATGAATTCCTCCACCTTTGACTCTGTAAGACATAGTAGCAAGATTCTTGAAGGGTCCTTCCATTACAATCGGCCATTTGCTACAATGTATTTCTGAGATTTCAACCTCAGAGTACGATACTTTGCCTTGTCAAAGTTTAAGGGACACCTGAGAGTTAAGAGATATTCTACAATATCTTTGTACAAAAGTATTGAGAAGGTATTTCATGTGCGTTTTTTGTACTGCGGTTTCTATTCCGGGCTGTTCCTCCGCACCTTTGGGCACCTCTCCTCCTTCCATGAATAGATTTATGCCGAATGCTTGACAATTTGATTCGGACAAGATCTTTGCTAGCCCTTGTCCTTTAATGAGCTTAGTGGGGCGGATGTCCTGTTCGTACTCTTGAATCTTGGCAATCCACTTGCCTCTCTTGCCATCACTATCTCCCTGGATCAGAATGTCTTTCACTGCAGCTGTGGGAACAAAAGCAGTTATGGCAGACTGTAGTACGTACATTCGAAAATCTTTTAGGGATTTAACCAGGGCGTACGCTTTCTTCTCCAGAATTTTATATTTCAATTCTGCGTCTCATAGTACCTGACTAAAGAAAGCAATGGGCTGCTCATACCCATCTACATTCTTCTGCAGTAACACCAGCTATTGTGTGTGGAGACGCGAAGGAGAATATCATAAAGGGCATAGGCTTATGGACATAAACTCATTATGAAACCTTGTATAACCCTTCCCCCCTGGCTACTGGCGAACTGAAATGTTCCACTCAAAGACAGTTCTTGGCTGGGCATTTGTCCTCGAAAGTCTTTCAAAGCCTAGACTCTCAAACTTATCAGCATGCTTGAATAAGAACAGGTAAAACATTAAGGAGCAAAACCTGAAAGACTCGGTAGAAGGGAACTCTTGTACTGGGTTTGAATGGCCGAAGCTTGGAAAACAAGATATTTAAAAGCGTACCCTTTTGCATCAGGAGCCATAAAATAGCTATACCCTCCTTTGACACCTGCTTGACCTCCTGAAGCCCTAACAATCCTGAAATAAGAGCTAGGACCGGCTGAACGTTATCTTGGAAAGTGGACTAGGGAACAACGTCCGAAGGCGGGAGAGCTGTTAGGCGGGAATCTGAGAGGAGGCTGAGGAAGTCGCTTTGTTGCTCCCAGGGTAACTTTGAGAATTGACAGGAAAGGGAGACTTCGGAGAACTCAACATAGTTTTGATTGAGAGGGAAACGGATAGCCCTCTTTATGAGCTCGGGCGATATGCGAAAGATCTTGTTGCCCCTGAGAGGACAAGAACAAGTCTCTGCGTTCGTCATAAGCCTCCTCCAGCCAACTAATGAATTCAAGAACTGGGTATGTAGTTGGGGCGACTTGGTAATACAGACCTGACTCCACAACTCTGAACCTATCCCGACCTTTTAAATGACATTCAAACAACTTGGGTCTAATGCTTGCTACACTGAAAGGGTAGAATGGGTCATGAACTCGCGCATGGGCGTCGATGAGAGGTTCAGGTCCAGGAACAGCCCTGGACTCGCGGGCTTGTGGGGTTTTAGGTTCAGACTTCTTGGTTTTCATCTTCCCCATGACCATTTGAAAAACGAAACAGAAGGAAAATGATGAGCCAGAGAAATGAATAAATACCTGAGAACAGTGAGGAAGCTTGAGGGAAAGCGACGCGGGTTGAAAACAACCTTACACTGGAGTTTTTAACCTTCTCTACACGACTGTTTGGTAAAAAAAAAACTAGTATTTTTACACGGTCTGGGAGTAAACAAGATTATAGTACGCTGAGTTTTGCGAGATACGAGACACGGGTTGACAATTGTAGGGCTGACGTCATAAGGACACCGACTGTGAGACACGTGGCTACGGGTTATTGGCTGACAGCAGCTTGGTAGGTGAAAGCCACGTGTCGAGTTAAGGCGTGTACCAGTCTTTGAACCACCCTCCCTAGACTTAGCTTACCTTTACTTATTGACGCCAGCTGTTCTGCTTGATGGGCCCGCTTGGAATTCCGGTGGGTCGCATAAGGGTGCTATGCGCCATCCTAACACCCGATGGAAAGCTTTCCATTGGTCCGCCAACATATGACGTCACGTTCTTCGGGGGCTTGCACTTCTACCCTGCCGCTCTCCTTTTGACACGACGGAAAGATTCTAGACCCATGCTCTTATGTTGTATTGTTACGGCGCTATCCCGAACATTGTCCTCCGTTGCATTCCGATTCATAAAAGAACCTAGCCATTGCGCTTGTCTTTTAGGCACTTTTCTTTTCAAGCCCTATCCGATACACAAAGTTTACCACCTTTATGTATTTCTCTGTTTTTCTGCTTTAACTACTCTTCTTTCTTGATCAATGGGGGCGACTAAACAACAGATTTGACGAAGAAGCGGGGCCTTTACATGGACAACTATAACGCAAGAGGCTTTTGAGCGCCTCAAACGGGTCATGAGCAATTGTCCCGTGTTAGCACTTCCTAATTTTACCTAGCCCTTTGTGCTAGAGTGCGATGCATCAGGGGAGGGTGTAGAAGATGTGTTGATGCAGGGAGGGCACCCCATAACTTTTGAGAGTCGGAAGCTATTGCCCAATGAGAGACTTTACTCCATATATAATAAGGAGATGCTAGCCATCATTCATGCGCTAGCCAAGTTCAGACAGTACCCAGTGGGGAATAGGTTGTGGGTCAAGACGGATCATAACAGTCTCAAGTTTTCTTGGAGCAGAAATAGTTGCAAGAGAGGCAGCAAAAACGGGTGAGTAAGCTCGAAGCATATGATTTTGACATCGAGTATGTCAAGGGGAAGCACAACATGGTAGCTGATGCATTGTCTAGAAGGCCAACTTCCCTCTCGTTGATGAGCATTGCCCCAGATTGGTGGACGCAGTTGCTAGTGGAGTACTCCAAGGACCGAGTTGCATGTGAGGTCCTAGATGGGGTGGTGATAGATGACAGGTACAGGGTGATGAATGAGGTGAAGAAGGATGGGTCTCTACGCATGTGCATAGATTACCGGGCCCTCAACAAGAAGACATTGAAGAGCCGCTACCCCATCCCACGCATAGATGAGTTGTGGATGAGCTGAGGGGAGCTAAGTTCTTCTTGAAGATTGACTTGCGATCAAGGTACCATCAGATTCAAGTGAGGGACATGGATGTCCCCAAGACAACATTCCGGTGCCACTATGGGCACTTTGAGTTCTTGGTTATTCCCTTAGGGCTGACCAACGCACCAACAACTTTCTAGTCATGCATGAACTACGTCTTCTGTGGGCAGCTGAGGAAGTTTGTATTGGTGTTCTGCGATGACACATGGATTTACAGCCGAACTTGGGAGGAGCACTTACAACATGTGGAGGTAGTGTTGCATATTTTGGAGGAGCATCAATTCTATGATAAGC
Organism: Pinus albicaulis; assembly: GCA_034641835.2. Lineage (NCBI taxonomy): Eukaryota > Viridiplantae > Streptophyta > Pinopsida > Pinales > Pinaceae > Pinus > Pinus albicaulis. Next base: position 400,221,760 of record CM076572.1, read on the forward strand.
TGTCGAAGTGCAAGTTCAGGTTGACTGAGATGCTCTATCTAGAGCACATCATTGGGGTGGATGGAGTGAGAGTACACGAGGAGAAGATTAGGGCCATATGGGATTAGCCAGAGCCCCAGAACGTGATGGAGTTGAGGGGATTTGTGGGCATTTTAACGTATTACTAGAAGTTCGTTAAGGGCTTCTCCTAGCTAGCAGCGCCCCTCATAGATTTGACGAAGAAGGGGGCCTTTACATGGACAACTACAACGCAGGAGGCTTTTGAGCGCCTCAAACGGGTCATGAGCAGTTGTTCTGTGTTGGCACTTCCTGATTTTACCTAGCCCTTTGTGCTAGAGTGCGATGCATCGGGGGAGGGTGTAGGAGATGTGTGATGCAGGGAGGGCACCCCATAACTTTCGAGAGTCGGAAACTATTGCCCAATGGGAGACTATACTGCATATATAATAAGGAGATGCTAGCCATCATTCATGTGCTAGCCAAGTTCAGACAGTACCCGGTGGGCAACATGTTCTGGGTCAAGACAGATCATCACAGTCTCAGGTTTTCTTGGAGCAGAAACAGTTGCAGGAGAGGCAGCAAAAATGGGTGAGTAAGCTCCAAGCATATGATTTTGACATCGAGTATGTCAAGGGGAAGCACAACATGGTAGCTGATGCGTTGTCTAGGAGGCCAACTTCCCTCTCGTTGATGAGCATTGCTCCAGATTGGAGGGCGTAGTTGCTAGTGGAGTACTCCAAGGACCGATTTGCATGTGAGGTCCTGGATGGGGTTGTGATAGATGACAGGTACAGGGTGATGAACGAGGTGATCTATTTCAAGGACCAGATCTTTTTAGTGGCGAACTCCCAATTGCAGGAGAAGATCTTGCAGGTTTCCCATGACTCACCTCTAGCGGGGCACCGGGGGTTCACGAAGACATACAGGGCCATCAGTGAGTGCTTTGCATGGAGGGGCCTCAAGGGTGATGTTCCGAGGCACATCAAGGAGTCGAGATGTGCTAGAGGAATGAGGGTGTGCAGTTACACCCTGTAGGAATGTTGCAACCTCTTCCTATCCTTGAGGGAAAATGGGAGAGCATATCGTTGGACTTCATTATCGGGTTGCCCAGAATACAGGGCAAGGATTGCATTTACGTGGTGGTGGACCGCCTGGCAGAATTTGCAATCGTACCAGCAACAGTGAGGCCGTACCACAACTTAGAGACAGCTACAGCAGTGCAGGGACTGCACAGTGCTTCGTGGAGTCACTCAGGGAGCTTGAGGAGTGAGGGGAGTTTGAGGTGGAGATTTGGTGGGGAGGCTTGGGAAGCCTTCAAACAAGAATTGCTGGCATTTTGGGAGCCTTTGGCAGCAAATTTCACAGGAGGAGCGTTTTGCCCAGCAGTAGATCCACCCAAGCATAAGAGGGTCAATTTTTGTAAATTTTGGATTGACAGAATTTTCTATGCTTAATGCAAATTTACTTCATTCTTCTAGGGCCCGATACAATATAGCAATCACATAAACATGAAAGTAAAATGCTGATAGAACATACCAATAGATCAACAGAAAACAAGCCAATAAAATAGCTCAGATTTACATATCTTATTGTCCAGCAAATATGTAGAATAGTGTGCGTTACGACAGTCAACAGGATGCTTCAACTAGCAAAGTCTTTCTCAGGTTAGCCCACCCTCCAAGTGTCACACACACAACCCTCAAAGACAGCTCATCAAAAGTCAACATAATTCAACAAAAGAATCCCTCATCTAGATTTTCGACATCATCCATATTTATGGCATCCAGATTTCCGGCATCCATTTCCGGCATCATCCAGATTTCTGGCATCCATTTCCGGCATCATCCAGATTTATGGCATCCAGAATTACGGCATCCATTTCCGGCATCATCTAGATTTACGACATCCATTTCTGGCATCCATATTTACACGTGGGAGAGAGAGAAGCATCTTCTAGGATGAACGAACCAATCAAATCATGAGGAATGTGTGTGATGAGATGATGATGAAATGACCTCCAAGTCTCTCCAATTTATATCCATCTGTGAGGGTGTGCGACACATTTATTGGGCTCTCAAGCCTACATTACAAATTTGGCCGACCTTGCACATAAGTGGAATAAATTCAAAATAAATGTTCTGCTCATCCGATCAAGATGATCTTTAGCTCAATCTTGCACCTCTCTGAAAGAGGAATCCAATAAAAATATTGGCATCATCATCTGAACAGTACAACATAGGGTTTGGACCTAGTTGCCCAAAATTAACACTCCCTCTCAACTAGGGAGAACTTCATCGACCAGTGCCATCCAAACATCGTGCATCATCTCGCCGTAACTTGCTTTGCTGGCTTCTTTATTTCAAACGGCGAGTCACAAATGCATCACTCTTGGCTGACCCGAAGTCAGCTCAGAGGTCCGAAACCTCTATAGGACTCAAAGGAGTCTCATAGTAACCCGAAGTCAGTTGGAGGTCCAAAACCTCACTTGGACTCAAAAGAGTCATATACTAACCCGAAGTTAGTTTAACTGACCCGAAGTTAGTTGGAGGTCCAAAACCTCACTTGGACTCAAAAGAGTCATATACTAACCCGAAGTTAGTTTAACTGACTCGAAGTCAATTGGAGGTCCGAAACCTCACTTGGACTCAAAAGAGTCAAAGTTAGTTTAACTGACCCGAAGTCAGTTGGAGGTCTGAAACCTCACTTGGACTCAAAAGAGTCATATAATAACCCGAAGTCAGTTGGAGGTCTGAAACCTCACTTGGACTCAAAAGAGTCATATACTAACCTGAAGTTAGTTGGAGGTTTGAAAACTCACTTGGACTCAAAAGAGTCATATACTAACTCGAAGTTAGTTTAACTGACCTGAAGTCAGTTGGAGGTCCGAAAGCTCACTTGGACTCAAAAAAGTCATATACTAACCCAAAGTTAGTTTAACTGACTCGAAGTCAGTTGGAGGTCTGAAACCTCACTAGACTTGATCCCAAATCAAGTGGTTGGACACGTGCCATCCTAGACATAGAGAGTACGATAGTCTCCGATGCGTCCATCGGTCTTGCTATTGGTCTCTATCCACATTTCCCACCTCATTGGCCAAGATGAGAGGTATTTCCCATGAGTCCGGAACTCCATGGGTAGGATGCATACGGGGCACAGGTCAAAGAAAGGTGAACCAACTCAATATCATCACGGTGGGGCGGAAGCACACCAACAAGGTTCAGCAAGCCTAGCCGTGTGGTTGCTTATAGCTCCAAGAAGCCATCCCAAAGCCCCTAGAGCTCCCAGAGCTCATCGTCCAACTCAAGCAGGACCCTCAGAATAGGGTCGTTCCACGATTCCAAGATTCTCACAGAAGGTTAGGAGATTGACCTTCCCCAAGGGCTTAGTGAGAATATCTGCGACTTGCTCATTAGTTCCTATATGATCGAGCCTTATGGCGCCTCGCTGTACCATGTCCCTGACAAAGTGGTACCTAATATCAATATACTTGGGTTGATCGTGGAACACAGGATTCTTTGACAAACGAATCCCACTCTGGTTATCACAAAGGATAACGGTGGTATCTAGCACATGCCTGAACAACTCACTGAAGAGATTTTGCAACCAAATAGCTTTACGACAGGCCATACTCGCTGCAATGTATTCAGCCTCAGCGGTGCTCAAAGCCACCGACTTCTGCTTCCTGCTCATCCAAGATATCGAAGCAGAACCAAGTGTGATGTAGCATCCAGATGTGCTCTTGCGATCCACCACACTGCCAACCCAATCAACATCAGTATATCCATGGAGTCTCAAACTCCCAGCAATGTATCTCAGCCCATCGTTTATCATGCCCTGAAGATATCTCAAGAGATTCTTGGCACCAACCCAGGGAATGTGATGAGGATCAACCATGTGTTGACTCAAAGTGCTCACTGCAAAACATATGTCCAGACGGGAGTTCAATAAGAACATCAATGCTCCTACGAGTTGACGATACTCGGTAGGATTTCCCAATGCGTGCCCAACAACATTTTCACACAACTACTTGAAATTGAGTTCCATCGGTGTCGACACAGACTTACAGTCCACCATACCAAATCTCTCCTGTAGCTTCACAATATATTTTCCTTGAGAGAGGAAAATCTCGCCGGGTCTCTACGAGACCTCCAAGCCTAGGATGTAACTGCATTAGTCCTAGGTCTTTCATCTCGAACTCGGAAGCGAGCTCCCTCTTACATTGATGAATGAGAGGGTCAACACCTGTCAGGAAGAGATCGTCCACATAGAGAACCAGAATGAGAGGCTTTTCTCTACCAGCCTTGAAGTAAAGGTTCGGATCAACATTACTTTGAGTGAATCCCAACTTCATCAACTAGCTATCTGTCCTCTCGTACCATGCCCTGGGGGCTTGCTTCAACCCATAGAGGGCTTTCTTCAACCTGCATACATGAGAGTCTCTATCCTGGACTTCGAACCCCAGACGTTGCTCCACATACACTTCTTCCTTTATCGAACAATGTAGAAAAGCGGTCTTCACATCCATCTGATGGAGACTCCATCCTTGTGTGGCAACAATAATAGATCGGATGGTGGTTTAGCGGGCCACAGGTGCAAATATATCATCATAGTCTATGACTTCCTTTTGAGAGAAGCCTCAAGCAACGAATCTTGCCTTGTACTTTTCAGCACTACCATCAGATCCATGCTTGATCTTATAGAGCCATTTCGAGGTGACAACAACTTTGTCCTCCGGTCTTGGGACCACATGCCATACATCATTGTTCATAATGGACGCGTACTCTTCATGCATAGCATCCTTCCAAACTTGGTGCTTTATGACTTCATCAAATGATCTAGTCTCAAATTGTACGATTGTATTCGTGGCTACTAGATACCCTTAGTATCTATTCGACTTCTTGCTTTCACAGAATGTCCCCCTTGGGGCCATATGTCTCTCGGCATCCTCGAGAGTATCCCTGAGCCATGAGGGTCTTCTCTTCGTTGAAGGAGGTGGATCAATAGGGTCCATTGGTCCTTCAACATCGGGCATCATCTCATCCTTCGGCTCTTCGTGCTTCCCTGTTCTTTCATCATGGTCTTCCTTGGAGCTAGGAAGATTTATCACTTTCCTGATGGAAGCATCTTCATCAAAGGTGACATCGTGGCATATCTCCACTTCTCTTTGACCATGCACATAGATTCTATATGCCTTCGAAGTTTCACTGTAAACCACAAACATTCCCTTCATTCCAGAAGCATCCAACTTGCTTCTCTTTTCTTTCCGCACATGAATGAAGACAGGACAACCAACTTGGAGTCCAGAGCGGAATGCGGGCATATATTTTTTACGTACACAACACTGTTCGCAGCTTCTCCCCATAGAACCTTCAGAAGACCTTGGTCACATAGCATGGCACGGCAACTTCCACAATGGTCCTATTCTTTCTCTCAACAACGCCATTTTTCTCAGGAGTATACATGGTTGTGGTCTCCCTCTTAATGCTAGCTTCTCTGCAAGAGTCAATGAACTCGTTTGCTCGTAGTTGGTGCCATTATCGGCCCTCAAAATCTTGATCTTCTTTCCTGTTTGATTTTCCACCAAGGCCTTGAAGGTACGAAACCATTTGAATGGTTCGTCCTTCTTCTTCAAGAAATATATCTAGGTCTTGCGAGAGAAGTCATCTATAAATGTCATGTAATAAGAACATCCTCCCAAGGATGTCACGGGCAGCATACCAGATAAATCAGAATGTATCAATTGCAAGACATCAGATGTCTTTGTGTCAGTTGAGGGGAAAGGTCCCCTTGTATGCTTTCCTTCGGCACAACCCTGACATACACCTTCATGATCATCTTGATCTTCTAGTGCCAAATCCAAGGACATCTTCCATGCATGATAATAAGATTTGTCAGTCAACTTATCATCAGACCATTGGTCCTTGACAAGACTTCTTCTTCGGTGATTGCTTTTCACACTATCTTGGGCTTTGTCTTCACCTCGACTTTGATACCATGTAAATTTTGGATAGACAGAATGTTCTATGCTTAATGCAAATTTACTTCAATCTTTTAGGGCCCGATACAATATAGCAATCACATAAACATGAAAGTAAAACGCTGATAGAACATACCAATAGATCAACAGAAGACAAGCCAATAAAATAGATCAGATTTACATATCTTCTTGTCCAACAAAGATGTAGAATAGTGTGCATTACGACATTCAACATGATGCTTCAACCGACAAAATCTTTCTCAGGTCAGCCAACCCTTCAAGTGTCACATACGCAACCCTCAAAGACAACTCATCAAAAGTCAACATAATTCAACAAAAGAATCCCTCATCCAGATTTCCGACATCATCTAGATTTATGGCATCTAGATTTACTGCATCCATTTCCGGCATCATCCAGATTTATGGCATCCAGATTTACGACATCCATTTCCGACATCATCTAGATTTACGACATCCATTTCCAGCATCATCCAAATTTACGGCATCCATTTTCGGCATCATTCGGATTTACGACATCTATTTTCGGCATCATCCAGATTTATGGCATCCATATTTACAACATCCATTTCTGGCATCATCTAGATTTATGACATCCATTTTCGGCATCCATATTTACACGTGGGAGAGAGAGAAGCATCTTCTAGGCTGAACGAACCAATCAGATCATGAGGAATGCGTGTGATGAGATGATGATGAAATGACCTCCAAGTCTCTCCAGTTTATATCCATCTGTGAGGGTGTGCGACACATCTGTTGGGCTCTCAAGCTTACATTACAAATCTGGCCGACCTTACACATAAGTGGATTAAATTCAAAATAAATGTTCTGCCATTCGATCAAGATGATCTTTAGTTCAATCTTGCACCTCTCCGAAAGAGGAATCCAATAAAAATATTGGCATCATCATCTGAATAGTACAACATGGAGTTTGGACCTTGTTGCCCAAAATTAACAATTTTCCGGGGTCAAGCTTTGGCCAAACCCTTTGTGCGTTTTTCTGGGTATTGCATGGGGAGGCTGGGCTTAGTTTCCCAAAATATTCTGAGCAAGAGAGGACTCTAGCAACAAATTTTTGGAGGCAACAACACATTTCTGGGCAATTACAGCGCAAAGGCAAGGCAACGCAGTGTTTCAGCTGAGGAGGGTGACTTGTACCTCATTTTGGGCTTAGGTAGATTACTTAGAGCTGTTAGTTTTTGTAGGATCAAATGGGTTTTAGCCTTGAAATTTTGTGGAGGCTAGAATACATGAGATATCCGAAACCCAAAAATCCTTTCTGGAAATTTTGCTTAGAGATGACTTAATTAGATTAATTAGTTAGTTTTTAAATATTTCCTAAGTATAAACTTAGGGAATATGATTAATTAATCAAAATTAATTAAGTTAAGGTGTGAATGTTCTAGAGACTCACATGGATCGATTTCAAGTCAATCCTAGGCATCGATTAAGATCTAATCTTGGTCGTTGAAGTCTCAACGAAGGATTATAAGAAGAAGTCGATGGGGCTTGGAGATCACACATTTGAGCAGTTCGATACTGTTTGTTGCTGGAGAGAGGTTCAGTGAGACCGAAGTAGAGAGAGGGGCAGAGACAGTGAAACTGGAGCAGGCATTCCAAATCCAGTGAGTGCATTTGCAGAGAGGCAGAGAAGCCACAGTGAGGTTGATGCAATGGCAGCGTAGTAGCTTCAGTGGGAAATCCGTATTTGCTGGGGAGTAGCAATGATTCAGTGCCAAAAGCTGGGCAGAGGTTCGAGAGGCCAAGAGAGTCAGTTTCCCAGAAAGCAGTTGACAAAATAGCTTGAGGTGACGCAGTTCCACGCTGGGTGATGCAGAGACTGCGTGAGGGTGACGCAATGACTATGCAAAGGCAATTTGGACGACCACATTTTGAGTTGAGGTCAGTGCTTGGATTCGCCTGTGGAGTGAGGAATTTCCTCACTAGTTTTTCTTGCTAGCTTTTCTTTGTAGGATTGCTTGTTTGGGCATTCAGTTGTACTTAGATTATTTCACTACTACATAATAATAAAACCCTCAATTGCAGCATCGGTTTTCCCGAGTTGGGTTTTTCCGGGGACTTCCGTCCAAAAATAACTGCGTTATTTTATGTGTGTGTGCTAGCATTTTCTTCCAACGTTTTATATCTTCCACAGTTTATTTGTGAAGGTTGTAATGTATTTATTTCGATATTTGTCGTAGGAAAGAACAGATAAATTGTTAAGTAGAATTAACAATTAGGAGAAATAATATCAATTTTTGCAGTGGGATTCGGGGGTTTGCCGAACTTTCAAATGGTATAAGAGCGCAGATGATTAGCCGGAGAGCTTAGTAGCAGAAGAAAAGAGGAGTTTCGCTGCTAAGTGTGAGCAGCAGTTCGAAGCCCCAGAGGCAATGCAGTCACCTTTGCCAAGAGGCCGTATTTCTGAAGGAAAATCAGTTTTTCTGAGAGAGTGACATAAAAACTCGTTTTCTCTAGATCAAGGAATTCCAGAGGCAGAGGGAGAAACCAGTATTTTCTTCCGGAGCAGATCTCTAGTTGGACACAGTAGTTTTGCAGTAGTTTACTTGAGTAGAACTAGCGTCGGGCAGAAGAAGAGTAGGGAACTTTTAGTCTCAATAAGTTCGATTTCACTTGCAGATCAAGAGTCGTTGTGAGCAGAGTTTCACACTCCAGAAGGGAGTGCGTAGAGCTTAGCAACACTTGAGCAGAAGGGAAGAGGATATTTTCTACATTTTTGTTGAGATAGCCATAGTCGGGCTTCGGGATTAGGACAAGTTGGATGGAGCTTCCAACTATGTTATCTGGAAGGCAATGATCTCTTTCCTTCTAGATGAATATGATCTCAAAGCATATATCGATAACTTGGTAGCTATCCCCACAGATGCAGATAAGCTGAAGCAGTATAAGAAGGAGATGGCGAAGGCAAAGAGGTTAATCCTTGATGGAGTTCGGGATCACGTCGTATCACCCGTAGCGGCCTAGGGAATGACCAAAGAGATGTGGGATACTCTTTCCACGCTATACCAGGTATCTTCTGAGCAGCGAAAGATGTACTTGGAGGAGAAGCTGAGATGCACTAGGATGCAGAAAGGGGAGCGCATAGACCCTTTCCTTACCATGATTCAGGGGATCTGAGATGAGCTTGCAGCTGTTGGAGCAACGCCTCAGGGCACAGAGCTAGTTTGAGTAGCTCTCAACAGTTTCTCGGAAGAGTGGCAGGTATTCGTCCAAAGTATTTTGGGCAGAGAAACATTGCCAAGATGGGACAAGATGTGGGCAGTCTTGCAACAGGAGGAGTTGAGGTGAGACTTGATGAAGAGTTTCATTAATGGCATCAACAGAAGCGGGTCGAAGCAGGTGAAGGAGGAGGCGAATGTGGCCCTCGCATCAAAGGGTCCCAGTCAAGGACATAGGGAGCAGCGTAGGAAGAAATAGGGCCTGTCGAAGGTCAAGTGCTTCAGGTGTGGCGAGCTATGCCACTACAATTTCCAGTGTCCTCTCTGGAAGAAGGACAAGGAGGAGAAGTAGGACTAGCAGGCAGCTTCAACATAGGTCGATAGGTTGTCCTCCAGGCTAGAGGAAGACTTCACCATGATTGCAGACATCCCTCCAAGAGTGAGGTGGGGTGGCTTGGTTTTGTAGCCCCAGAGCACTACAGATGGGCAGGATTCTTGAGGAGGTCCACCTCTTGAATCGGTACCTTGCTACGGGAGCCCACAATATTTCAGTATTAGGATGGACCAGTGGTAGTGGATGCAGTCAGATGCCAAAGTGACAGTTGCAGAGACTAGTTGCAGTCAGATGCTGGGGAGCGCAGTGCAAAGTCGGCACAGTACTGAGTCAACAATGTTAGTTTTTGTAGTATTGGATGTGTTCTAGCCTCGAGATTTGGCGGAAGGTTAGGACACATGCATTCTCAAAAACCCAGAAATCGTTTCTCGAAATTCCATCTAGAGATGACTTAATTAAAATAATTAATCAATTTTTAATATTTTCTAAGTCTAAACTTAGGAAATATGATTAATTAAAAGGTACTAATTAAGTCAGATGTGAATCTTCTTGAAAAAGGCATGGATCGAGTCCTAGTTAATCTTAACCATCGATTAAGTTTTAATCGTGATTGTTGATGTCTCAACGAGAGATTATAAGAAGGAACTCGATGGGGATTGGATAACACACTTGCATAGATCGAATTCATTGGCAAATCGATTTCTTGAGTAGCAGCGCTAAGTTGCCGGAGAGAGAGCAGTGAGCTCGTTGCAGTGAGAAAGGAGCAGGAATAGTAAGGCTGGAGGAAGTTTTTCAGATCCGTTGAGTGCATAGTAGATAGGCAGTGCAAAAGCCACGCAGATGCTGTGCAGTGCTTCAGAGGAGATCCACAATTTTGAGGGGAGGCGGAGGTGATTTAGTGCCAGAAGCTAGAGAGAGTTTCCGTAGGTCAGGAGAGTCTAGTTTCCAGACAACAGAAGATCAGAGGCGAGGAGAAGGTTGTTCCCAGTTGTGTGACGCAGGACTGCGTAGGTTGACGCAGTGACTGCGCAAAGGCAATGCAGAGCAACTCTTCTAGAGGTAAGGTTAGTGTTGGATCACCAGTGGTAGTGAGATTTTTCTCACTAGATTCATTTGTCAGTTTTTCTCTATATGATTTGCCAATTTGAGCAATCGTAGATTTGTACTTAGAATTTACTACTGCATAATATACAAACCCTCAACTGCTGCACCAATTTTCCCGCATTGGGTTTTTCCGGGGACTTGGTCCAAAAATAACGTTGTTCTTGTGTGTGTGCATCTATCTTTCCTACGTAGTTTTTATTTATTTCCGCAGTATTTATTTTTTGAAGGCTGCAATGTATTGATTTCGATATTTACCGTAGAACACGATAAATAATTTGTTCAGTTTAATAACAAATAGAAGAAATCTAATCGGTTGCTGCAATAGGATTCAGAGTTAACGAATTTTCACAAGCAACAACGCAGAGCCTTTAGTGACAGCGCAAAGGCTAGTAGTAGTCAGGACTCGGATGGCATATGCATCATACTGAACACAGTTGGTTCAATATTTCAGATGTTTCTCAGATGTAGATGTTGGAGTTGCAGCAACAACATATGAGAGGGAGTTGCAGTGCAGATGCAGTGTTGACAACAATTCAGCAGGGTCAGCAACAACACAGATGTAGCACATATCAGAGTTGCGCAGTGGTTGGTGGGGATCAGTAGCTAGACATCAACAACGTGACAGGAGATGGTGCAGAAGTAGAGTATTGCTCCAGAGGTGCAACAGTACTAGAACACATTCCTCGCTAAGAGGGAGTGTTAGTTTTTGAAGCATCAGGTGTGTTCTAGCCTTGAAATTTTGTGGAGAGCCTATAATACGTGAGGTCTCCAAAACCCAGAGATCGTTTCTAAAAATTCCACCTAGAGATGAATTAATTAGATTAATTAGTCAATTTTTATATACTTCCTAAGTATAAACTTAGGGAATATGATTAATTAATCAAAATTAATTAAGTCAAGGTGTAAATGTTCTAAGGACTCACATGGATCGATTTCAAGTTAATCCTAGCCATTGATTAAGATCTAATATTAGCCATTGAAGTCTCAACGGAGGATTATAAGAAGAAGTCGATAGGGCTTGGAGATCACACACTTGAGCAATTCGATTTTACTGGGAAATCGATTTCTAGAGTAGCAACTGTTTGTTGCTGAAGAGAGGTTCAGTGAGATCGAAGTAGTGAGAGAGGGGCAAAGACAGTGAAGCCGAAGGAGGCATTCCAGATCCGGTGAGTGCATTTGCAGAGAGGCAGAGAAGCCACAGTGAGGTTGACGTAGTGGCAAAGCAGTAGCTTTAGTGGGCAATTCCTATTTGCTGGGGAGAAGCAGTGATTCAGTGCCAGAAGTTGGGCAGAGGTTCCAGAGGCCAAGAGAGTCAATTTCCCAGACAACAATTGATGAGACAGCTCGAGGAGACGTAGTTCCATGCTGGGTGACACAAAGACTGCGTGAGGGTGATGTAGCGACTGCGCAGAGGCAGTTTGGACGACTCCATTTTGAGCTGAGGTCAGTGCTCAGATTCACCTGTGGAGTGAGCAATTTCCTCACTAGTTTCTGTTGAGATTTTGTGTATTGGGGTAGCATCGCGTGTGCTCTAGCCCTGAAACTTTGTGGAGGGGCTAAGAAACACATCACCTCCAAAACCCAAAAAGCGTTTGGAAAAATTTCATCTGGTGTTGAAGTTATTCAAATAATTAATTTTTTTAATGAGGACCCTAAGTCTAAACTTTGGAAATTAGAAAAATTAAAGTGAATTAATTAAACACATGTGCTGAAATGTTCTAAGTGACACAGATCAAGCGGTTTTTTAATCTTAGCCATTGATAAGAGATTTAATCACGACCGTTGATGTCTCAACGAAAAAGTATAAGAGAAAGGCTTGAGGGTCAGTTGGAGATACACACATGGAGGCAGAGCTGAGAGATTGAGTTGGAATTCTAGGGCGGGTTTTGCTGAGTATTTCCAGAAGAGTTTTCTACAACGATGGGTAGTATTGGCTGAGGGGATGATCTGATCCCGGAGCCAAGAGTCAGCAAGAGGCAGAGGAGCATCAATCAAGGTCAGCGTAGAGGAGCAAGGGCAGCAGTAGCAGCTACGCAACGCAGAGGAGCAAGGGCAGCAGTAGCAGCTACGCAGCGCAGAGGCTTCAGCCGCTACGCAGGCCTAGGAGGGGCAACACTGCAGCTTCAGAGGGCTTCCAGAGTTACGCAGAGGCCTCCAGAGTCTGGCGCAAGGACTGCGTCACCCACTTTGGGGTTACGCAGTCCCCTTCTGAGCAACGCAGAGGCACACAGAGCCTGGCAGGGCTGACACTGGGGCTTCAGGGGCAGCGTTGGGGTTTCTAGGGCCTGAAAATAGCCGAGTCTTGTAAATCTTGTTTGAGGGTGTGGATCAATTAGCTTTTGGTCTCAGAACAACGGGTATTGCTGCAGATCTATTGTTTTCTCTGTTCGGTTAACCAGTTGGGTGCCTAGATTTGTTGTACTCAGATTCTATATAATAATAATAAACCCTCATATTTGTTGCACTGATTTTCTCGCATTGGTTTTTTCCGGGGACTATTGTCCGAAAAATCTGTGCGTCACTTTGTTTGAATGAACGTATTATTCAGTAAATGATCTGCATATGTGTAGGCTGTTAGTAGTGTTTACTTCGGTATTTTCTGAAAATTTTTCTGGAAATAACTTGTATAATTTAATCAAAAGTAGGAGAAGTAAACCATGATACTACAGTAGGATTTTTGCATTAATGTATTCATAAACTTTCACAGTTTTTCTTGCCAATTTTTCTCTGTAGGATTGCCAGTTTGGCCATCCAGTTGTACTCAAATGATTTCACTGCTGCATAATAATAAAACCCTCAGCTGCTGCACCAGTTTTCTCGAGTTGGGTTTTTCCGGGGACTTTCGTCCAAAACTAATTGCGTTATTCTATGTGTGTGTGCTAGCATTTTCTTCCAACGTTTTATTTCTTCCGTAGTTTATTTGTGAAGGTTGCAGTGTATTTATTTCGATATTTTCCGTAGGAAACAACAGATAAATTGTTAAGTAGAATTAACAATTAGGAGAAATAATATTGTTAAACACACACATGGTGGGTGAGAAAAGTAAACACACATAAAGGAAAGATAAGCATTAGTTGCATATTACCATTGATGTGATGTACATTTATAATACAATGAGGTGACCCTTGGATTCCACATTCCAAAGTCACTTGGACTCCTTTTGTGATGGTTCAGCTTCCACACCTACCCATAGAGGATTAGGTGTCCAACATTGCCCCCCTTAATCTGAAGGGATATGTGTGAGTCCAAGAAGAGAGTTGTAATACAAATTTGCAAAGTATGCATGGTAGCGCTTAGGCTGAATCAGCTCTCTAAAATGTTGGCATAAAGAGGTGGTTTAAGGATGACCACCAACGCTGGAACGCAATGCTTATTGCACTTCCCGGAACTCTTCCAAATCTGGCAAGAAGCTGAGGGCTTCTGCTAGAGGAAGTGTCCCTCATATTTGAAGAGGGAGACCTTCAACCTAGAAGAAGGGAGGTCTACAACCTTCGATGGTTTAAGGATGACCACTAACACTGGAATGCTTAATGCATTTCCCAGAACTCTACCAAAGCTGGCAAGAAGCTGAAGTCTTTTGCTAGAGGAAGTGCTCCGAATTCTTTGAAGAGGAAGAATATGAACCTCGCATAGATGGTTTAAGGTTAACCACCAACCAAAGGCTTGCTCATGGGCATCTGTGTCTCTGGCTACAACTTTGAATCTGGAATGACAGATTGTGGCTCAGGCTCGCTTGAAGTGGCTTTGAAGTTTGTAGATGACCACCATTTTCCCCCTGTCAAGTACAAGGTGAGATGATGGCGAAAACTCAACTGCAAGATTGTTCAATATTTGAGAACAAGTTCTGACATGCGACTTAAACATCTTCTTGGCTGTTGTTGCCCATTGCCAAGAAGCGATCCATCCAAGATGAATCTTTGTTCTTGCAGGAGGCTTGTTTCTGAAGCATCTGTGTGAAGAATGGGTGTGCCGACCACAGTGCTTGCATGGGTGAAGATCGAAACATTGATCTTTCATATGGCCAACTCGATCACAATGTTGGCATTTTTCAATTTGTTGTTGCTGCTTGGAAGAGAAGCAGGATCTGGAATAGCTGTAGGTGAGCTATCATGAAGAAATCCGACACTCTGAAATTTTATAGGCTTGGAGTAGTTTGGAATATGAAAGGACACATCCTTGTCATATCCAAGACCTGTTCTGTGCTTGTTGTGGACAAGCTCTTCCCAAGGTCTAGTGATGGGCTTGGGAAGTGCAGACTGAGCTGCCGCATCTGCATGTAAATCTGCTCTTGTACAAGGAACTGAATGTGAGTTGACTGCAACTTTATATTCTTGTTGTTGATGGGAGTCCCTCTCAATTTTCGGAACAGAAACAGGTTCAGAATGATTACTCCGCTGCTGTAGTTCTTGCTGGAATTGAGATTCAAGTTGCAAAAACTCAATCTTGTCTTGTGCATCATGTAAACAAGTTTGAATATCAGAAATGGTATCCTTATTGATTCTAACTGTACTTTCAGTTTAGACGCCATTAGAGTTCTCAAAAACTCTAATAAATTATCAATTTTAGGCATTTAGAAACTATTTATGCAATAGTCAATATATCACACCAAGGAATTTAATATCAATCACCATTGCTTTAACATTACTTTCAATGTTGCAAATACTGATAAAAATTATTGTATTCACCACCTCATATTCCGAGAGAACCTCGAACTGCCATCAAAGACCTTCATTGTTGCATGTGTTTCAAAATAGTCGAGTCTGCAAGTTTTGTCCTTTAATTGTTCGTGCAAGTTGCTACAATCTGCAAATTTTGTTCTTTCTTGATTCGTGATGGACCTCTAATCTTTATTTGCGTAAATCAAAGTAACAAAAATCGCGATTTTTTCAAGCGGCCGATTTAATCGGCGATTTTTTGGACGATTTTTTGAAAAAATCGTCATCGCGATAAAATCGCGATTTTTTCGAAAAAATCGCGAGTCGATTGGTAAAAATCGTGCCTGCGTTGGACAGCGGCATTATAATGCGATTTTTTGGTTTTTATTTGTCATTTTTAGTTGGACAGAGTTGTTTATGAGAGCCAAGGAGGGAAGAAGAAGAGCCAAGGAGGGAAGGAGGAGATTTACAAGCCAAGATTGGACAAAACTTAGAATTTCTTGCAATCCAAGTGAAGAAAAATCGAATTTGGACCAAGTGTTTTCGGCAAAACGTTTTTCCAGGTATGGGCATCAAATTTGACCCATTTTTTTTTGTTTTTTTCTTGTTCTTCCATGGGTTTCTATTACCCATGTATTTTTCATCATTTGTGATTGCATTTGGTTGTGTTTTTTTTGTTTGTTTTTGTTTTATTGAGAGGAGAGGGTTTATTTTGGTAAAAAATGCAAAAAATTGTTTGTTAAATTTTGTTTTTTATATTTCTTCTTGTGCTCTTAGCTTCTTCCCATTATTTTTGCTTGTGTTTCAAAATGTATTTTTTCCAATTATTTTTGGATTGAGTTGAGGGTTTTTTTTGGTGAAAAAAATCAAAATGTTGTATGTAAAATTGTAATTTTTTTATTTTATTTTTTAACTGGCAATTTTTCTTGTGCCCTAGGTTCAAATTTCAACATTCAAAGTTCAAACTTCAAAGTTTCCAACATGCCAAGGAAATTAGATCCTTTATGGGAATTTGGTGAACCTAATGGGGGTTTTGACCGATCAAACTTGTCTTGCAAATTATGTGGTCAACACATGACAGGAGGGGTATACAGGTTGAAATACCACTTGGCACAAATTCCTGGGCATGAAGTAGGCCCTTGCAAAAACACCAATCCAGAAATAATCAAAGAGCCATGAACTCATTGGGAGAAATAGAAACCACTAAACTCAGCAGAGCAGCTCTGAAAAGTCAAATATCAGGGTTTATGGTTGAGCGTGAGAGTGGTAGTGGCTCTTCAGCATCAGCCTCTTCTACAGGCAGCCCCGTCGTTGCTGCCTCATTTTTTGTTCCTAGAACCACTCACGGGGCACAGCCATCTATCTCCTCCTATCTTAAAAGAAAGGAGAAGGAAGAAGCTGATAGGTTGTTGGGCAAACTGTTTCTTTGGAGTGATATTCCTTTCAGTGTTGCCAGGACCAATCCATTTTATCAGTCTGCGATTGATGCTATCACTGTTGTTGGCCCAGGATACAAAGCCCCTTCAGAGAATGACCTTAAAGGGCGCATTCTGCAAAATGAGAAAGCTGACTGCACCAAGAGATTGGAAGAGTTAAGGGCATCATGGGAAATCACGGGATGCACTGTGATGTCAGATGGTTGGACTGATCAAAGGGGTAGGACCCTTATTAACTTCTTGGTCAGTTGTCCCAAAGGGACAATGTTTATGAACTCTGTTGATGCATCTGCACATGTGAAAGATGCAAGATTATTATGTGATTTATTAGATGTGTTCATTACGGAGGTTGGGCCCCAAAATGTTGTCCAAATCATAACGGACAACGCTACAAACTATGTTTCTGCTGGCAAGATGCTTATGGAGAGGTATCCGAGCATATTTTGGACACCTTGTGTGGCACATTGCCTTGATTTGATGTTGGAGGACATCGGAAAGCTTGATTTTGTCAGTGATATTGTAGAATCATCAAAGAGAATCACAAAATTTATATATAACCATGGATATGTGCTTCATTTGATGAGGACATTCACCAACAATAAGGAGTTGGTGCGGCCTGCTATTACACGATTTGCCACTACTTTCATCTCTCTTCAATCCCTCTTGAATTCTAAGTGGGAATTGAAGAGAATGTTTCTTTCAGATGAGTGGCGTGCTTTGACTATCAGCCGCAAATCAGAGGGACAGGCCATCTGCAGGTTGGTGTCATATCAGGAAGATTTCTGGGGTGGAGTGGAAGAGGTGTGCAGCATTAGTGAACCTTTGGTAAAGGTTCTTAGATTGGTGGATGGAGAGAAGCCCGCAATGGGCTACTTGTATGAGGCCATGGATAGGGCCAAAGAAGCTGTTCGCAGCTATTATGATGATAAGGGTGATGATGGGTTTCAGAGACAACTTATTTTATGGGAAGTGATTGATGATCGATGGAACAACACACTCCATCGTCCCATTCATGCCGCAGGGCTCTTCCTGAACCCTGCATTTGCTTATTCATGTGGTTTTCTATTTGATGCTGAGGTCATGGATGGCTTTTTCAGGTGTGTTCAGAAGATGGTGCCAACTCCATCAGAACGTTCAGAGATATCCAAAGAGATGGAGGTATACAGAATGGCAGGTGGCACCTTGAGCTTCGACATGGCAGTCCAGGATAGGGCTGTTAAAATGCCAGGTAAGATTTTCATTATTTTAAAAATTTTCTTATGTTTGTAACTTTATCAGTTTATCTTATTTGTTGTAACTTGTAACTTGTAGATGCATGGTGGAGGAGCTATGGTGGCAGATTACCAAAACTCCAAAAACTTGCCATTAGAATACTCAGCCAAACATGTAGCGCTTCAGGATGCGAGCGCAACTGGAGTGTATTTGAAAAAATACACTCCAAAAGGCGCAACAGGTAAAAAACTTAACATATCTCAACTGATTTTTTGAATTCATTAAATAATTTTTTTTAAATATTTAATTTATTAATTTATGACCCTTGTACAGGCTGGAGGGTCAGCGGCTCAATGACATGGTCTACGTCTACTACAATCTTAGATTGTGGGTGAGACAACTTGAGAGGACCCCTGATATGGAGGCCATCTCTTTAGATGCGATTGACACCACTGCTGAATGGAGGGTTGAGGCTGAGAGGCCTGTCATGGAGTCAACCCTTGATTGGATAGAGCAGGAGGTAGTGAAGGGGGAGGACGAGGAGGAGGACGAGGAGGAGCAGCAGCAGCAGGAGGAGGAGGAGGAGCAGGAGGAGGAGGTGACACCACCTACCACTACTACCGGTAGAGGACGTGGTCTGCCTCTTTTAGCTCCTAGTGGTTCAGGTTCCCGTTCCGGTTCTGGTGCTTCATTTTTTTCTTCTAGAGCACGACAGAGCCCATTGCCAGTCCCGCCAGCTTCTTCATCTAGAGAGAAAGGCAAAGCTGTTGTATTTTCTCGCAAGAGGGGTAGAGGAAATCAATAGTATAGGACCATAGGTTTTATGGTGCATTGACATTCCTTTGTATATGACATTATGACTCATGATATGAGATACATTATTATATTTTTTGTTGATATTTTGAGGCTGAGTTGACTCTTGAGACTCGGGACTTAGTATTCAGAACAGGATTCAGTTTTATGTGTGATGTAGCACTAAACATGATATTACACATCTTATATATTAGTTTTTTTTTCATATTTATGTGTCAATACATTTATTTTATGCTGTAGATGCTTTAGATATTAAAAAAATTGAAAAAAAATGAATATTTTTGTATGTTACGATTTTTTCCCCTCGGCGATTTTATCCCGATCGCGATTTTTGTTACTTTGGCGTAAATATAACTCTAAACAATTATAGCATCTCATCCCTCATCTGAATCAAAATGGGTGATTCTTAACTCCACACTGACATTTAATTTGCTATACACTTTTTCAAGGAGAAACTTTAATGATAATGTGATATTTTTTTTTGGCATACCATTCGGTCTATCGACCAGTCTTTGACAAAGAAGTATGGCAACTGAGTACTCTTCACATGCACGCTTAAACGAAGCAAATTTTCCTTTGGTTTAAACTTTAAAGTCAAGACAACCCCTGTGGATTCATCATACTACTTTCTCTACTTTTGATTTTCGGTACTGCGCAACAAAGGCTCCATTTCACCGATAACATTCCTCCTCCTCCCACCGGTCACTGTTCCTCCTCCATCAGCGGTGAAGGTGTTAGTCAGCTGCATCTCGTCCAATCACCCTCTATCAATTTATCAGTCGCCTATTCGGTGTGCCAAGGGAATGCCAAGGGAGGAGCGTTGTGACCGTTGAGAAGTCCGGTGTAGCATGCGCGGCCTCAGGTAAGGCGGGGGGCTTCCTGGCCTTAAACTGGTGCGGCGGCGGCCCGGTCTCCTCCCTTGCCAGGGCCAACTTCCTTCTGCATCAACAGCTCACTGAGGAGCTTGACGGGTCGGCCTCTTATGGGTATCGGCGATTGAACACTCTCATTCTCGGTATTCAAGAAAAACTCACTTCGAATTCACAGAAATCGGGGCTTAAATCCACTTTGCATTCAAAGAACTCCGAGCTCATTCCGTCTTGGGTCGATGGCAACAGTATTGTCAATCTTGCGAAAGAGGTGAGGTCCGAGCAGATGGAGGCTCGATGTGGAGGAGGGCCGAGCAATGTGAGCGGTCGGTGCAATGTTCCTGCAGATCGTGGTATCACACGAGAGTGGGCTATGGAGAGGTGCCTTCCACTTTTGCTCCTTCTCCTCCTCTCGGCTCTCCACTGTTCCGCTTCTAACCAGCGCTTTTGCTTGCCCTCTTCACCTATATGCGCGCGCCCACATGGCTAGAGCTAGGAAATTCATCTTGAGTTTTTGACACCAGAGAGGCAACTGGAGGGGACCAAGGTTTAGTGCATAACCGAGAACATTTGATGCTGTGGTGTGTTGGTTAAGGAGTTTGAGTGTTAGTGTGGAGCGGTGGAGGAGTATGGAGGGCCGCAAGGCCAGGAGCGTGGTGTTTTGCGAATTTGGGTATGGATCAGTTGAGAGAAAGAGAGCACAGAGAGAGCGTTATGCTGCAATGAGAATTGAGTGAGTGAATCAACTGAGTGAGGGAGAGGGAATCAACAGGATTTTGCAGTATGACAGATAAACAAACGCTGACAATTTGAGCAAAAATGGCAGCAGTTCTGACAAGCAGATAAGAAAAACTGATATGCAAACGTTTCTTCTATGGAGGGTGTTTCTTGTAGCCCTAACAGTCTGCCATATTCCTCATATGCCAGACTGCAGAAATGTTAGGAAAAGTCCTAAACAAGAAAAAGGTGCAGATCTATAATGGCCACATAATAACAAGTGGCTCAGGCTCGAGGAGGGCCAAAATTCGCCGGCTCTGTTACCATGTTAAACATACACATGGTGGGTGAGAAAAGTAAACACACACAAAGGAAAGATAAGCATTAGTTGCATATTACCATTGATATGATATACATCTATAATACAATGAGGTGACCCTTGGATTCCACATTCCAAGGTCACTTGAACTCCTTTTGTGACGGTTCAGCTTCCACACCTACCCATAGAGGATGAGGTGTCCAACAAATATCAGTTGCTGCAATAGGATTCGGGGTTTGCCAAACATTCACAAGAGCAAGCCCAGGTGCACACATTCAAAAACCTTATTTGTACACCCTTATTCAATAATAAAATGGCTCAGCAGTTCGATTTTTGTGATAAACTATGCATCTGATTTTATATTTCTGTTTGTGTGATTTTATATCTATGCATGCCTGTTATTTACTGTAATATTTCTTTAGGGATATTACAGTTGGAGCCAAATTTTACCCACCTAAAATGGGTGACCCCATAGGGGAACGTTTTTACCCATCATCTGTCCAGTCGGCACTCAACAACCCCCGACATTTAGCCGATCTTCGCCACCTGCCTCAGTCATATGTTTCCTTGCCCATTTGGCAAGAGCACACATTGGAAGGTGGGTTTCCAATCAAAAGGTACTCTCTCCTTGCGGTCGGGTGCTTATGCTTGTTTGCACTTTGGGCATTTGGCATGGTTTATGGGGTAGCCTAGAACGAAGAGGGGTTTTGACTGTCATTTTGTTCCCTCACCTTAAATGGGGGGTTAATCTTTCATCCTAGTCCAATGGTACCTCCCCTAATGGCCCAATGGGTACAAGAGGGGCACTACTTGGGAAACCCTGATTGAGATAGTGTAGTCCCTTCTTTCCCTATTCCATACTTACCACTTTCCATCTTACATTATGAGCCCCATATCCCACCTCCCTTCCTCAAGTCCAACTGACCATTGGTTCTTTGGGATTGACGCCATACATCCTCATTCTTGTGTAGGGCCTAAAACTTGGCCTTGGGAGGTTGATGTAGCTAAAAGAAAAGGAAAATGCAAATAATGGTCACAAACAAGTAAAAGCAAAGGAAGATCAAAATGCAAAAGATGGTCGGAACATACACATTAGCACATGGGCAAAAGCCTAACAGGAGCTCTACCTCAATCATTATGGCCATCACTCGGTTCCTGAGCACATGTTGCTTGTCATTTTATGAGAAGGAACCGTTGCATGTCGCAACCCCTGGTGGGCAATGAGCTCCCTCACCCTTAAAAGGGTAATCACTGTCATACATCATACAAAACAAACTCTAACCCTTGAGCTACAAGCAGCAATACAAAGAAAAATCAAGAAAAAGTAAAAGGCACACGAGAGTGGTGGAAACTCAAAGGCCGAGTTGGTAACTCATGCATCCATGATTGCTCCCTCCCCACATCTATACACTCAAGATGAGGAGCCCCATCATAGCTAGTCCCTTTGACCATGGAACTTGGCCATGAAGTCTTCTCCCTCTTGTTCCATCATTATTCACATGACACCTATCAATTGAAGGATGGACCAATGACATGTCATTTCCCCTTAGGGGCTAGAAACTCATAATAGGGTGGTCTATTAACTACTCCTACCAAGGGAGGTAACATTGTTTCGAGTTCAAAGCTTTGATTTTGGAAGGGAAGCCTTGTTTAAGTGTCAAATTTCCATTACTTGCAAGCTTGGTTCACTTAGATGCCAAAATGATTGAATGTACCTGATGATATAGATGTTATCACTGGATATTGTGTGTAATTTTCAGGTGGTTTCGTCATGGCTTGGGCAACTTAATTGGGGCTCAAGTCCTTCATAGGAGCATATGGCATCCACAAGTGAGGCGTTGAGAGCCACGGTTCTCCAAGCCGCAATAGAGAATCACACATAGGCATGTGCACCTCCAACACTCACAATGTTCCAACACTTTTCCCTACATTGATGAATTTTATGGGATGATGCACCTGGACTAGGCATACCCCCAGCTGGCTTAGCACTTCATTAGGAGAGGCAATTGATCCAAGGTCGAGAGGAGGATGGTCTCACACCTTGAGACATGGGATGGTTAGCACCACCCTGAAAGCCCCCAACGTTGGAGCAGAGATAGGCATTCTGACCACCTGGAGACCCATGAGACTAATTTTGTGCCCCAAAGTCCAAAATTGGGGTCCACTGTAATATCCCGTTTCAGGGATATCTCTCAAACACAGTCAACTCTAAACCAGAGATGGAATAGAGGGGCGTTTACCAGATATTTCACCTCTGAAAAGAGGGTGAGATCTGGAGGCTACCTGGCCCTCACCAGACTCTGTCTATAGAGTATGGGAAAAACACAATAGATGGAATAGCAACTGGAATGTCTCAAAGAGAAAATAGGTAGTGATACGGAGCATACAACAGTACATGAAATGCTAGAAACGGTATATGAAATAGATACACATGAAATAGAGAGAATACTGAGCCATTTTATTACACTGAGAAATAGAAATGAGTACAAGAGGTGATCAGAGTGATGGCACCTCGACTTGCACCAGGCAAGTGTAGAGATACTCTCAGAATATCAAATGAATGGTTGCTCTCTGCTCTGCGTCCAAGCTGCCGGGAAACTGCCGTGCTGCTGCTACTGTTGGAACAAAATGATTATTTGGGGCTGCTCCTGTACTCGGAATGAGCTGAAACTCTGGAATCAACCTCTGCTCACAATACCCAGAAAAGCCCAGAGAGCGTTTCTGGAATGGTTGACCCTCGAAAATACCCCCTCTGTGGATCTACGCTATCCTCCAAGGCTCTGCGCTGATGCTGAATGAATCCTCCCAAAATATGGCCTCCCACTCTGCCAAAAGCCTCCAATAGGCAAGGGCTGGCCCCTTGCTCAATCTCCTGACCCGAAACCCCTGAAATAATACCAAACCGGAGCTCCCTCAAGATGGACTGCGTTCTCCCTCTCAAGACTGCGCAGTCTATAGATGCAATGCTCCTCCACAAATGCCACAACTCGATCCTCCTGCAAAATACTGATGGGAATGCCTCACCCGAGCAAGCACTCGAAGTCTCCTGGGGCTGAGGGTGAGATCTCCGAACGGAGACACTCAATGCACTAAACAATGCTGCAGACAAGCTAAACAGCTAGCGTGCTCAAAGTCGAAGTGACCAGCTCAATATGCATAAACTCGAATGAGGAAATGAGGAGGCTCTTCTCCTTATAACGTTAGGCCTCTCTCAAGCCTAGGCCCCACCATCTCCAACGTAGCCTCCATTTGGCCCACGTTGCCAACTCAACTGCGCTCTCTATGCCCACGTGGTCTAAGTGGGTCCCCCTCGACGTGGTCTCTTGGCCCCCTTTGGCCCACTTAAGTTACAACGTTGAGTCTACTAGGGAGTGTACTTTATTTTAAAGTGAGTTATATTCCCCTCTTACTCACTTTTATTTATATTTTAATTATAGAAGGCAAAATTGATCAAAATTAATATTTCCAATTAGCTATCGCTAATTGGGAATATTACAGTCTCCCTCGGCAAAATGTTGCTTGACCCCAAGCAACTGTAGTGATGGATGCTGCAAAATCTTCTCACTCTCCCAAGTGGCATCCTCATCCGGCAAATTCTTCCACCTCACCAAGAATTCCCGGACTGTCCTGCTCTGCAGCTGTCTCTCTCTGACATCAATGATGGCCTTCGGCTGTAGCACCAAATGCCCCTCATCATCGGTAGGCAGAAGCTCCTTTGTCACAGTCACCTGCTGTCCCAAAGCCTTCTTCAGGCATGATACATGAAAAATGTTATGAATCTTGCTGCCTTGGTGCAGCTCCAACTCATAGGCAACCTGTCCAACCTTGCGTATCACCCTGTATGGTCCATAAAAGCGAGGCTTGAGCATTTCAGCCCCCTTCTGCTTCAGAGTCGACTGTCGGTATGGCTGCAAGGGTAGGTAGACCAAGTCCCCTACCTCAAACTGTCTCTCCACCCGACCCTTGTCAGCATACAACTTCTGTTGATTCTGTGCGGTAGCCATGTTATCCTTGAGAGCTCGGAGGATGTCCTGACTCTCTTGGATCCAATCCTTGGCTCTCGGAGCCTTGCTGGCACCAAACATCACATCAACGAAAGATAAAGCATGATAACCATATAATGCATAAAACAGAGACATACCGATAGACATGTGATGTGTGTTGTTGTAGCAGTACTCTCCTAGGTGCAGCCACTTCAACCATGCTCTCTGCTAACCACTGACATAGTTACGCAAGTATCGCTCCAGCCACTTGTTAACTATCTCTGTCTGCCCATCTGTCTGTGGGTGATAGCTAGTGCTCGGTGTCAACTCTGTCCCCACCAAACGGAAAAGCTCCTGCCAAAATCCGCCCATGAAGCGGCTGTCCCTGTCACTGACAATGGTCTTGGGAAGACCATGTAACCTGAAGATATCTCAGAAGAACAGCTCTGCCAACTGTGCTGTCGTATAGTGCGTGGATATGGCGAAAAAGTGTGCATATTTTGTCAGTCGATCAACGACGACAAATATACAGTCCTTGCCCTGCACCGTGGGCAATCCTGTGATGAAGTCCATCGAAATACTCTCCCATTCCCCCTCTGGAATGGGAAGAGGCTGCAACAACCCTGCTGGATGGTTCATCTCCCCCTTGTTACGCCGACAAATTTCGCACTCCTTGACATGCTGGAGTACGTCCTCCTTGAGGCCCTTCCATGAGAACCTCTCTTTGATGGCCCTGTAGGTTTTGGTAAACCCCTGGTGACCAACCAATGGTGAATCATGAGAAGCTTCTAGTATCTTCTTCTTGAGCTCAGAGCCCTCAGTCAAGAAGATCCGGTCCCTGTAGTAGATGATCTCATCCATCACCCTGTATCTATCATCCGTCACCTGTCCATCCAGAACCTCGCAAGCAAACCTGTGCTTGGAGTACTCCACCAGAAGTCGAGCCCTCCAATCTACGTCCAAACTCATCAAAGACAACGCGGCTGGTCTGCGTGAAAGTGCATCAGCCACCACGTTGTTCTTTCCTTTGACATACTCTATGTCAAAGTCGTAGGCCTGGATCTTGCTGACCCACTTCTGCTGCCTCTCTTGTAGCTGCTTCTGCTGTAAAAAGAATCTGAGGCTGTTGTGGTCAGTCCTCACCCTGAACCTGTTACCTACCAGGTACTGCCGGAATTTGGCCAGGGCATGCATGATGGCCAATGTCTCCTTGTCATATATGGCATATAACTGCTCATGTGAAAGGAGCTTCCGACTCTCAAAAGCTATCGGGTGACCTCCCTGCATCAATACTGCACCGATCCCCTCTCCCGATGCATCACACTCCAGGACAAACGGCTGCGTGAAATCCGGCAAAGCAAGTACTGGGCAACTGCTCATCACCTCCTTGAGCCTGTCAAAGGCCCACTACGCTGTATCTGACCAACTGATTGCCCCCTTCTTCGTCAAATCTGTAAGGGGTGCAGCAAGCTGAGAGAAACTCTTGACGAACTTCCTATAATAAGTGCAGATACCAACAAATCCTCGAAGTTCCGTCACGTTTCTCGGCTCTGGCCAATCTCTGATGGCCCTGATCTTCTCCTCGTGGACCCTCACTCCGTCCACCCCTATGATGTGTCCCAGATAGAGCATCTCTGTCAGCCCAAACTCGCACTTGGAGAGCTTAGCATAAAACTATTGCTCCTCCAAAATATGCAACACTGCCTCTATGTGCTGGAGATGCTCCTCCCATGTCCTGTTGTATATCAATATATCATCAAAGAAAACTAGCGCAAACTTCCTCAGGTGACTACGGAAGATGTGGTTCATGCACGACTGGAATGTGGCTGGTGCATTGGTTAGCCTGAAGGGCATCACTAAGAACTCGAAATGGCCATAGTGGAATCTAAAAGCGGTCTTGGGAATGTCTTGTTCCCTCACGCGAATCTGGTGGTACCCGAATCTCAAATCAATCTTTGAGAAGAACTGTGCTCCCCTCAACTCATCCATCAGCTCATCAATCCGCGGTATAGGGTACCTGTTCTTCATGGTATTTTTATTCAGGGCCCTGTAATCAATGCACATTCTCAATGTGCCGTCCTTCTTCTTCACCAACACCACCGAAGAAGCGAAAGGACTGGTGCTAGGCCGAATGTGTCCAAGAGCCAGCAACTCCTAGATGGCCTGCTCAATCTCGTCCCGATAGGCCTTAGGGTGCCTATAGGGTGTGGTAATAACGGCCTAAATGCCCTGCTCTAGCTCAATCGTGTGCTCAAATCCCCGATCCGGTGGCTGACCTGGCGGTATCTCCCCAAACACCCTGTCATACCTGTCAAGGATGGACTGTATCTCTGGATGCACTGTCTGCCCTGTAGTCCTTGCCTCTGATGCATGCAGCTCTACTGCCCACTCTATGTCTCCCTTCCAGAAGTCTGCCTCCATCCGGTGAGCTGAAACAGTCTGAGGTGGGTAAGTGTGCATTCCCCGTATCTTCTCATGCTTCCCGGTTTTCTTATCATCCCACTCCATCTCCAAGGCCTCCCAATCTGTGGTGACCTTCCCTAGAGTGATCAGCCACTGTACACCCAATACCACATTGTTATCTGGTATGTTAACCACGAAAAAGTGGTGATTCATTGTGTAGGTACCCATCGTCATAGCCAGCTTTGGGACATATCTGGCACACTGCATCGTCTGATCTCCTGGGACCAACACTGAAAATCCATTGAAGCTCTCTGTCGGTATGCCTCTCCACTCAACCATCTGTGCATCGATGAAGTTGTGGGTTGCCTCACTGTCTACTAGTACTGAAACTCGCTGCCCCCGTACTGTCCCTTGGACACGTAGTGTCAGATACTTGGGTACTCCTCGCAATGCTGCAAGGGTCCCCCCTGTGGGTGCAAAGGCTGCACCTCCTGCTCCTGGTGGTGGAGGTGGCAAATGGTCCTATGCTGCATGGCTGCTTCCTGCCTCCACGTCATCATACTCATCCTCTTCTCCGCTGTCCTCGGAGAAGACCTCGATAAAATGTGCTTTACCAGCAGCATATCTGTGTCCTGGTGCCCACGGCTCCTGACATGTGAAACACAGCCTCTTCTTCTTCAACTCCCTCCTAGCATCATCATCCAACTGTCCCTTACCCGGATTCCCCTTTGGAGGCGGAATCCTCACATCCTTCCCCTTTGGCTGGAAAGCCTGCCTCTGGGGGTAAGGCGTCCTAGTCCTGGGTAAGGCATCCTGCAAATCCCGTGTCCTGCCAACTGCGTCATGGAGTGTGGTTGGTCTAGTGGATCTGACCAAACCCCGAAGTGGCTCTGCTAACCCCTCAATGAACATATAAATCATCCGTGCCGCGGATAGATCGGGCACCATTACCGAAAGTCTCATGAAATCTGCAATATATGTCTCCGGGCTCCCGGTCTGTTTGAGCCTCGTCAGCTCAACAAAGTGCTCCTCCAGATCCCTCCGGTCAAACCTCTCTATCAATCTCCGAGTGAACTCAGCATATGTAGTCACTGTCGAATGCCCGAGTGTAACCATCCCATGGAACCGCCAATCTTGAGCCTCACCATCCAAATGCAGCGTCGCCACCTTGATGGCCTCCGTCTCTGCCATTTGGTTGAGCTGGAAGTATATGTCTAGCTTCTCCACCCAAAACTTTGCCGAATTGTTTGATGAACCATCAAACGTAGGCAAATGGAACCTGCTCACTGTCCGCTGAGTGTCTCCCTCGTGATAATGCCGGTGCCCTCTATGATGGTCGCGAGGTCTACTATCCCGCTGCAGCTGAACAAAATCTCTGAATGAAAGGGTATCCCTGAACTTCTGCCCATATGCCTGATACTCAGCAAAATAATCACCCATGTGGCCAGGCTCTGGCTCCTGCTGTGCTCTTGCCCCTGTGTCTGCACCTAGAAACGTGGGCATAGTGGAACGTGTGGGTGCATGCGACGCCATGTGCTGAGTGGCATCATGCTTCTGCAAATGGTGGGACGTGCCTGATCCCTCACCAATCTGAAAACCCCTTAGGGTTTCACGCTGTCTAGCCTCTACAGCAGTGAATCTCTGCCCCATCACCTCAATCTACCTCGACAGATCCTGGACTGACCTGAGGAGTGCCTCCCAAAACTTCTTTGCATCGCTATCATTAGCCATCGTTACTTCCTGCTCTGTGTCCACTACTGGATCCTCTTCTGCGTCCACTACTGGAACGCAATCACCCTCCCC
The DNA here is from genome assembly GCA_034641835.2 of Pinus albicaulis. Lineage (NCBI taxonomy): Eukaryota > Viridiplantae > Streptophyta > Pinopsida > Pinales > Pinaceae > Pinus > Pinus albicaulis. The sequence continues at coordinate 400,250,582 of CM076572.1, forward strand.
GTAGGTGATTTGCAACCTACGTTCTCTATCACGGTACTTCCTAGCCCTGTAGCAAATGTACGACTTCTCTCCCGATGTCATATACAACTGCTCCACAGGTTGAGCCAGGTCTGTGAGCTCTGATACCACTGTAATATCCCGTTTCAGGAATATCTCTCAAACACAGTCAACTCTAAACCAGAGATGGACTGGAGTGGCATTTACCAGATATTTCACCTCTAAAAAGAGGGTGAGATCTGGAGGCTACCTGGCCCTCACCAGACTCTGTCTATAGAGTATGGGAAAAACACAACAGATGGAATAGCAGCTGGAATGTCTCAAAGGGAAAATAGGCAGTGATATGGAGCATACAACAGTACATGGAATGCTAGAAATAATATATGAAATAGATACACATGAAATAGAGAGAATACTGAGCCATTTTATTATACTGAGAAATAGAAATGAGTACAAGAGGTGATCAGAGTGATGGCACCTCGGCTTGCACCAGGCAAGTGTAGAGATACTCTCAGAATATCAAATGAATGGCTGCTCTCTGCTCTGCGTCCAAGCTGCTGGGAAACTGCCGTGCTGCTGCTACTACTGGAACAAAATGAGTATTTGGGGCTACTCCCCTACTCGGAATGAGCTGAAACTCTGGAATCAGCCTCTGCTCACAATACCCAGAAAAGCCCAGAGAGCGTTTCTGGAATGGTCGACCCCCGAAAATACCCTCCCGGGGATCTACGCTATCCTCCAAGGCTCTGCGCTGATGCTGAATGAATCCTCCCAAAATATGGCCTCCCACTCTGCCAAAAGCCTCCAATAGGCAAGGGCTAGCCCCTTGCTCAATCTCCTAACCCGAAACCCCCGAAATAATACCAAACCGGAGCTCCCTCAAGATGGACTGCGTCCTCCCTCTCAAGAATGCGCAGTCTATAGATGCAATGCTCCTCCACAAATGCCACAATTCGATCCACCTGCAAAATACTGATGGGAATGCCTCACCCGAGCAAGCACTCGAAGTCTCCAGGGGCTGAGGTGAGATCTCCGAACGGAGACACTCAATGCACTAAACAGTGTTGCAGACAAGCTAAACAGCTAGCGTGCTCAAAGTCGAAGTGACCAGCTCAATATGCATAAACTCAAATGAGGAAATGAGGAGGCTCTCCTCCTTCTTATAACGTTAGGCCTCTTTCAACCCTAGGCCCCACCATCTCCAACGTAGCCTCCATTTGGCCCACGTTGCCAACTCAACTGCGTTGTCTATGCCCACGTGGTCTAAGTGGGTCCCCCTCGACGTAGTCTCTTGGCCCCCTTTGGCCCACTTAAGTTACAACGTTGAGTCTACTAGGGAGTGTACTTTATTTTAAAGTGAGTTATATTCCCCTCTTACTCACTTGTATTTTTATTTTAATTATAGAAGGAAAAATTGATCAAAATTAATATTTCCAATTAGCTATCGCTAATTGGGAATATTACATCCACATAGGGTGATTTTCAAAGGTCTAGGGGCCCTAGAGGATGATTTTAGAGGGCTTCTCACAATTCATGGCACCCTTGACCATCAACGCTTGCCTAAAAGGGTCTTACGCTAGCATGATGTCAGCATAATCACCATTTCAGCTGACATGTGTGGGTTGTTTTGTGTGGCATAGTACCCTAGAAGGCCTGCGTCAGCCTCTGCGTGGCCCTAGGAGGGCCTGCGTCACCACTGGAGGGTCTACGCTGCCCCTGCACTGCCTCTGCTAGTCCAGCGTCAGCCCTGCGTGACCCTAGCTACCTCTGCGCTGTCCTTGCTGGATTGCATGGCTTTGCAGCCCCTCGCGCTGTCCTTGAGCTGCTCCTCTTGCCTCTTGTTGTATCTTGGCCTTGGAATCAGAACATTTCCTTAGCCAATACTACCCCTCACTGCAGGAAATTCCTCCGGAATTTCTTAGCAAAGCCACCCTAGAATTCCAGTTCTATTCCTCAGTTGTACCAAAAAAGTGTCTTGAACTGACCTTCATGCCTTTCTCTTATACTTTTTTTGGTCAAGCCTTCAATTACCAAGATTAAATCATCCACCAACGACTAAGATTAAAAGGCTGCTTGATCCATGTGACTTAAGACAATTCAAAACGTGTTAATTAATTCACTTTGATTACTTTATTTTCCAAAGTTAGACTTAGGAAATCTATTAAAAATAATTAATTATTTGAATAACTTGAACACCACTTGAAATTTCTCAAATCCATTTCTGGGTCTTGTAGATCAAGTGTACTCTAGTCCCTCCACAAAATTTGGGAGCTAGAGCACAACTGATGCTACCCCAAATACACAAAAATCTCAACACTCTTTCTTAGCATGAGGAGTGTGCTCTAGCAATACATCACACCATGCATTACAAGATCTTGAGTACTGGATTTGTGCTGTTGATGCTTGGCCTGCTGCTCTCCATCTACTGCACTACTGCTCTCTGTACTATTGTCCATGTCACTGTCACATCTGTACTGCAGCCCCCTCTCAAATTGCTGCATCATGCTACCCATAGCATTGCTACTGCTAACTACTGCACTGCAACTCAGTTGCTGAGAAGTTAGCAACTAAAAGACTCTGCCCATCTGTTTGACAGACAAGTCAAGTTGCCTTGCACCACTGAAGTTCCTTGGATGTTGAATCACGTTGTCCCCCTGGGGACACTGTCATGCTGCAACACTGCATTGCGTGAACCCCACTTCTCTGCGCTGCTGAAGTTCCACCAGTCTCTCTACGCTGCTGCCTCCACGCTGTTGCTGCCTCTGTATCACGCTGCTCACTCTTCGGCTCTTCAACTCCCTCTTGCTCTTGAATGTGGTCATCTGCAACCATCTCCCGAATCATCCTGCTACCGTCTTATGGCTCCCGTAGCTTGTATGTGATCCAAGAGTAGGGTTGACTCGAGGATCCCGCCTCAAAATATGGATACTCTATATATCCATGTCACCCCACCTCTTCTCTCGAGGTGCATGAGCACTCATGGCTACATCATCATCAGAGCCATCGTCATTTGCTGCTGAAGCCTTGGAATCAAAAGCTCCTTTCTCCTTCTTCTTAGGAAAAATACTGGCGAAATGACCGAGACCACTATAGTTAAAGCATCGAACCTTGGAGAGGTCCTTTTTCTTCTTCTTCCCTTGCTTCGTTTCCCTTGATGCAAGGGCTGCATCCTCCTCTTCTTTCTTCACTCTGGCTGATCTGTTTCCTCCACTGATAGACTGTTTCTTGGTGATCCTCCTGATCTCTTCTTGGTGGAGAATAGCCCACATATCTGCCCATGATGGTAATGTTGGCCTTCCCAGAATGCTCTCTGTTGGAAATACTGAGAGGGGGGTGAATCAATATTTCTTTTCAATTGTTAATTTTACCAGTTAGCTCACTGATATTTAGAACACAAAATGAACAATGGTGGAATAGATACTTTTATTAATTTCTTCTTTACAATAAGTAAAATACAATAATGATATAGGGCTCCAACCCTAGATGAACACTCCAATATTCTAGGCTCCAACTTGTATTGTGCCAAGCACCAACTTGATCTTTCCAAGGCTCCAACTTTGTCAACTTGAGGCACCAACCACTAGGGCTTCAACCCTATCTCTGGTACAAGCTTCGACCTGATTTCTTGAGTACTCCAATCCTCTAGGGCTCCAACTCTATCTTCCAAGGCATCAACCTTGTCTCTATGAGGCTCCAACCCTCAACTTCACTTTGACAAAATATGTTTGGTTATTCTTCACGTCTCCCAATGTCTTCTTCAACAAGCCCTGTCAATCCTCTTGCAATGCCATCACTTAGTCTCCACGTAACTTTATCAATGACAACTTTGTTCTTCACATGAAGGTGTCACCACTTCTCTTCATTGTACCCAACCAAAGATCTCTAAGCTCACCTCATGATGGCTGCATCAATGCATCAAGGTCTCCAATAGGCTTCAATAGTTCTGCACACGATGTTCCTCAACAAGCTACTTTACCAAGACTTCAAGGACCCTTTAATAATTCTTTGGTGATGTGTCAAACAAAGCACAAACTGTCTTCAATAGTTTATTCCAATATTACTCTCAAGAATATTCAATAATTTGCTGCAAGAATAAACAATCTTAAAGATTTCACCAAGTGCGTGAAAACCTGAGATTTAATTTTTTCCGCTCAAACTTATTTCCACAGATTAGGATATAGATGCCAACAAGTTTGAACTTGAGGTAGGGTGTGTTCTCCAGCAAGTGATTCGATCTTCAAAAGGAGTATATATCAATATTTATAGTCACAGGTTCGATCTACATATATGACCCAATCACTGGATTAACCAAAACATTTTCCTTTCGGCTTTTTGTTCACTTTTGTGCCTATTTGCCCTTTTTATAGGTGATCTTCACTGAATTGCAGAACTCAACTCTTCAAAGGAGATCAGAAGCATAAATTTTCCGTTGACTTGGCTACACGTCGTTTATTTGGTGGAGCCCCGAGATATCTGTGATAACGTCTGAATTATTCACGCACAAATTTATAATAGTTTGTTTACTGGTCCGACTTATGGAGGGTTGTTCTCACTGGTCCGAGTTATTCACCCACAAATTTACAACAGTTGTGCTCACCGCCCAAACGATATATTAATCTCTTGTTTCGGGCTTCAATAGAAGATTGTTCTTAACTTCAAATGTGCGACTTTTCTCCTCCGTAAGTTAATATAGGGCAAAATTAGTGAATTCCAGCTATGTGATGATGCCTTCAACAAGTGTACTATGGTTTGTATACGATTTTGTTGAACCCAATACATATGTCCAAGTTTGATTACTGAACAGGTCAATGAAGCTTCATCACATGTTATCAATTGTATGTCGAAATGGTCTTTCGGGCTTGCACAGGTTGATCCCACCACGAGCGTTCAATAAACCAACGAATATTGATTTTACTTTTCGTGTCTTGTTCCTTGGTCGTAGCATTTAAGACTTCTAAACTTACGCTTCTATTTATTCACCGAGATGTCTGCTCTAAAAAACATGGTGCAACAATCTTATATATACTCGAATGTGTCTATGGGAGAGCTGACAAGTGTTTTCTAGCTTAGCGTAGGATGAGAACCGGCATGAACTTTTTTTATATTGATAACCAAGAATGCTTTGCAAAGTTGCAAAAATCGATATAAGGAAAGCCGATAAAAGAAAAGGTCCATTTTAATTTTTTCATGGTTTTATTTTTTTAAGCCATTGAATAGGAGAGTAGGGACCACTGTAGAGTTATGAGAGTGGGGTTTATGATAATTTTATCATAAATCTTATACATGTTTTTTTTATATAATGTATTGTTAGAGTTTAAGGATTTTATGGTAACGTTTAGAATTTAGGAATTAGGGATAATATTTTATGAAATTGTTTCCAAGGATAAGGTTAGGGTTTTCCAAACTTAGGGTTTTCACCTAGGGTTTGCACATGCACGTCTAGGATTAGGGTTTCATAGATATGGTTTCAAATACTAGAGAATTTGGCATAGTCTCATGCTCAAGTATGGTTAACATCTAGGGTTAGGGTTCTTCAATATGCTATGCTAGATTAAGGTTAGGGTTTCATAAAAAATATTAGGGCAAGATGTTAGGGAAACTTCACGCGTCACAAGAATATTTTCCATCAACAATGCCATATTGACATAAATGACAACCCTGACCAACAGTCTCCCCCTTTGTCATTGATGGCAATATTCTTGCCTTCTCAACATTCTCTCCCCCTTGACATCAATGCAAAACAGGGTGCTCAAGTACTCCCCCTGTCAAGTTGCTTCTTTTCTTCATCAATAGTGATTCTTCATCACTATATTACTCCCCCTGTCATGGTGCTCTTCCTTTTGGAAATGTGGTCCATGATAGATGTGTCTTTCTTCATGTGATGAACCAACTCCCCGTGCCTGCATAACCTCCTCCAGCTTCAAGAAAATTTTCTGCCTTGTGATCGGGTGGAAGAAGTCAATATTGGAATCATGTTCTTCAATGGAGTTGCTCCTAAGAGATCATCTATCAAAGGATGAATGTCCGTGGGTGACTCATCAAAGATTTTATAGGGCCCATTCACGGATAACTTCTAGAATATCAATGATGACTTTATCAAGTCAACAACATGTGTTGTTCGCTGGAGTGTTCAAGAGACTTCCGGATTCAACTTGTTTCCTTCTCCATACTTGTGTAACTTTCTTCTCTGGCATGGTTCTAGCTTGTGCAGGGGCCCAAGTCAAGTTACAATCACGTGTCATATCTCCAATGTTATGGCAATTGAAACACTCTATCTTGTTCATGAATAAAAAATCATGACTTCTTCTTGCAAAATTGCTTCGAGGAGATTGATGGGGACCATTATATTTGTCTTTGTGATATGCCCTACAATCTTTTGCCACGTGCCCAAAGTTTGTACAAGAATAGCAATATCCAAGAAATATACTTTGGTACCTGGGTGATGAAGAGTTCCTTGAAGTACTCTTGAAGTCTTTTTGCCTTGGGATTCTTTGATGATATTCATTGCCTTTTGTATTCTTGACACCATATGCAAGTCTCCTTAGAGTACAATTTCTTCCATTGTTGTCTTGATTCTTCTCCTTGCCTTTGTTGGAACTGGGAGCATCAACATTTCTTTCACGGTCCTCACATCTTTGTTGTTTGAAGCATTATCATTCTTGCTTGAGGATTCACCTGCATAGCCAAGACCTGATTTATCAAGGGGAAACCTTTGCTGACTTAGGAAGTCATCTAGGGTTTGAGAGCTTTTCAAGTTTTTATTCAGCAATTCAACTTCCTTTTCAAGAAATACAATTTCTCCTTTCAACTTTTCGCAATCTTCATCTTTAATAAGTAGTTGCATCTTCATTTCTTCCATCATCCTTGTTGCTTCATGTGCTTCAATTTTAAGGGAGATGATATTCGATTTCATTTTGAAGATTTCTTCATTCTCCTTTGCTAGTTTGCTCTCCATTTCTTCTTTTGTTCTTGTAGCTTCACATGTTTCGGCCTTGAGAAGATTGATGTCTGATTTTAGTTTCAAGATTTCTTCATCCTTTTCGTCTAGTTGGCCTATCATGGTGTTTCTCTCCTTTTCTGCTTCATTAACTTGTCCTTCTATGAATGTCAAAGTTTCCATCACCTTCTCAGCTTCTTGCGCTTGTTTCCTTGCTTCTTCTAGTTGAGATCTAAGAGAGGAGACCTCTTCCTTGTATTGACCAATCTCTGCTTCAAGATTGTTCAAGCTCTTAAGTCTTTGTTCAAGGTGGATTGACAAAGTTTCTTCCCTTTTCTTTGCCTTATCCAATTGATTTGTCATAGATATGACTTCTTCATGATGCTTTCATTTATTTTGATGAAATTCCTCTTTAAGTTTGGCGAGCTCCACATCTCTTTCTTGTAATTGAAGCTTGACAAAGTCAACTTCCTTCCTTATCTTGTCTTGGTTAGCATCTTGTGCTTTCTTCTTAAGTTCCTCATTTTCCTTTTTCAAACTGTTAATCTCTTCCATGGAAGCCATAAGTTTATTCGAGAGATCTTCTTCAAAGTATTCTTTGTTCACCGTCTAGGTCTTCTTTAGCCTTTTTGTCATCTCTCTTATCTTCAGCTTCCTTAATGGATTTTGGACTTCTTTCTTGTTTTCCATCATCTTCTTGACTAGAGATCATTGTCAATGCTCCTTTTGAGTGAAGATCATGAAGTTTGTCCCATATGACTTTTGCTGACGAACATTTTTCAAAATTGGCCTTCACAGAATTTGGTAACCCATTCAAAATTGCCTTCATTGCTCTTGTATTGTACTCCTTGGATTCTTTGTCCATCGTGTCATTAGTAATCACTGATTTCCAAACTTCAATTCCTTGAGTCTTCAAGAAATTTGTAATATTCCTAATTAGCGACAGCGAATTGAAATATTCGATTTTGTTCAGTTTTGCGGTCTATAGTATATAAATAAATAAAAATTGAGTGGAGAGGGTCTAACTCACTTAAGTGGAATAAAACACCTTCCTAGTAGCACAACATTGTGACTTAAGAGGGATTCAAGGGGGGGCCAAGCACCACGTAGAGAGGGGGCCCACGTATGCTCTAGAAGCTACTGCGCAGGAGAGGAAGAGCACGTGGCAAGAGAGGGAGGCTCGTTGAGGAGATAGGCCTTAGGGTTTTGGAGGAAGGCCAACGTTATAAAAGAGGGAGGAGCCTTCACATTTCATTCATTCGTTGTTGATGATATTGAGTTGGTCATTTCGACTTCTTGAGCACGCTAGCTGTTTAGCCTCTGTCTGCAGCACTGTTTAGTGCATTGAGTGTCTCTGGTCAGAGATCTCGCCCTTAGCCCGGGGGGACTTCGAGTACCTGCTCGGGCAAGGTTATTTCTTTAGCATTTTGCAAGAGGTTTTGGTGTTTGGGTTTGTTGCGGAGCCGAGCATTCATAGAGACTGCGCAGTCACTGAGAGGGAGGACGCAGTCCATCTTGGAGGTGTTCCGAATCGGGATTTTTGCAGGAGATTGAGCCGAGATTTTGAGCAGAGAATCAACCTTTGCCATTGGGAGTATTTTGGTGGATTTTGAGGCGGTGTTTCAGTCATTCTCATTTAGCCTCTGCACAGAGCCTTGGAGGCCAGCGTAATTCCCCAAGGGGGTGTTTTCTAGAGATTTTCGAGGGTCTGGCCATTTTTGATATGGTTTCTGGGTTTTGTCGGGATTGGTGAGTATAGGAGGATTTCATATTTTCAGCTCATTCCGGAAAGGGGATCAGCCCCTAGACTTCAGTCCATTCCAGCAGTAGCAGCTACACGACAGTTTTCCAGCAACTGGGACGAAGTTCAGAGAGCAGCCATTTCCTGTCTATTCTGAGAGTATTTCTTCACTTGCCTTGAGCAAGTTTAGGTGCCATCACTCTGATCACCTATTGTACTTCATTGTATTTCTCAGTTTAATAAAATGGCTTAGCATTTCCTCTCTATATTTCTGGATGAGTTGTCGTACATTATGTCTATGTTATTATATGTCTGCTGCACTGTTATTTTTATATATTCTTGAGCATTCTAGTTCTATACCACTTGGTGTGTTTATCTTTCACTCTTAGACAGAGTCTGGAAAGGGCCAGGTAGCCTCCAGATCTCGTCCTCTTTTCAGAGGCGGAATATCTGGTAAATGCCCTCCCAGTCCATCTCTGGTTGGAGTTTGCCGTGTTTTAGAGATATCCCTGAAACGGGATATTACAGTGGTATCAGAACATAGTTCTGGCTCAGCTTGTGGTCTATGACACCGGGGAAGAGACCATATATTTGTTATAGAGGCAGGAAGTACAGAGACCGTGAGCGTAGGTTGGAGAACACCTACGGAGAGGGAGACTGTGTTCGGGTAGTGGACACAGAGCAGGAGAGAGATCCTGTGACAGACGCAGAGCAGGAGGAGCATGTATTAGATTCAGAGTAGAGAGGGCCAATGGCAGATGACACAGAGGCCAAACAGTTTGGGGAGGCACTCCTCAAATTAGTGCAGGATTTAGCTAGACAGATTGAGGTGATGGGTCAGAGATTCACCACTGTAGAGGCTAGACAGCGTGAGACCCCACGGGTTTTCCAGGTAGAAGAGGGATCAGGTACATCCCACCATTTGTCGGAGCACGGTGCTGCTTAGCGTGATACTCCTCAGCCGATGGCTTCACGTGCACCTACCCGCTCTACCATGCCCACTTTCTTGGGAGCAAACACAGGGGTAGGAGCCCAGCAGGAGGCAGAGCCCGGTCACATGGGCGAGTGTTTTGCAGAGTATCAGGCCTATGGGCAGGAGTTCAGGGATGCTCTCTCATTCTGTGATTTTGTTCAGCTCCAGCGGGACAGTAGACCCTGCGACCATCATAGAGGGCACCGACATTATCATGATGGAAATACCCACCGCACATCTAACAGATTTCATTTGCCTACGTTTGATGGCTCATCAAACAGTTCGGCAAAGTCTTGGGTGGAGAAGCTGGACATCTATTTCCAGCTTAACTAGATGTCGGAGACGGAGGCCATCAAGGTGGCAACATTGCATTTGGATGGTGAGGCCCAGGACTGGTGGTTCCATGGGATGGTCACACTCGGACATTCTACAGTGACGACATATGCCGAGTTTACCAGGAGATTGATGGAGCGATTTGATTGGAGGGATCCGGAACAACACTTTGTTGAGATGACGAGGCTCAAGCAGACTGGGAGCCCCGAGACATACATTGCAGTTTTCTTGAGGATTTCAGTGGTGGTGCCAGATCTATCCGCAACACGGATGATCTATATGTTTGTGGAGGGATTAGCAGAGCCACTTCGGGGTCTAGTCAGGTCTACTAGACCAGCTACGCTTCAGGATGTTATTAGCAGGACCCGAGACTTGCAGGATGCGTTGCCCAGGACTCGGACACCTTACCCCCAGAGACAGGGTTTCCAGCCCAAGGGGAAGGATGTGAGGATTCCGCCTCCCAAGGGGAATCAGGGACGGGCACAGATAGATGATGATGCCAGGAGGGAGTTGAGGAAGAAGCGGTTGTGCTTCACTTGTCAGGAGCCGTGGGCACCAGGGCATAGGTGTGCTGCTGGCAAAGCACACTTCATCGAGGTCTTCTCTGATGATAGCGGGGAAGAGGATGAGGAGGATGATGAGGAGGCAGGAGATAGTCAGACGGCCCAGGATCAGTTGCTGCCTCCACCTCTAGGGACAGGAGGTGCAGCTTTTGCACCCACAGGGGAGACCCTTGCAGCCTTGCGAGGAGTTCCCAAGTATTTGACGCTGCGTGTACGAGGGATAGTGCGTGGCCAGCGAGTGTCAGTTTTGGTTGACAGTGGGGTAACCCACAACTTCATTGATGCACAAATGGTCGAGCGGAGGGGTATATCGACTGAGAGCTTTGACGGATTTTCAGTTTTGGTCCCAGGAGCCCAGACGATGCAGTGTGCCTGGTATGTTCCAGAGTTGGTAGTAACGATGGGTACCTACACCGTGACTGATCACATTTTCGTGGTCAACATACCAAATACCAATGTGGTATTGGGTGTTCAGTGGTTGATTACTCTAGGGAAGGTCACCACGGATTGGGAGGCCTTAGAGATGGAGTGGGATGACAAGAAGACCGGGAAGCATGAGAAGATCCGCGGGGTGCACACTTACCCACCTCAGACAGTTTCGGCGCATCAGATGGAGGCAGATTTCCGGAAGGGAGACATAGAGTGGGCAGTTGAGTTGCGGGCATCAGAGGCAGAGACCACCGGTTGAGCAGTGCATCCTGATATACAAGCCATCCTTGACAGGTATGATGCAGTTTTTGGGGATATACCACCAGGTCGGCCATCGGATCGAGGGTTTGAGCACACCATTGAGCTTGAGCAAGGTTATTCAAGCGGTGATCACTACCCCATATAGGCATCCCAAAGCCTATTGGGATGAGATTGAGTGGGCCACCTAGGAGTTGCTGGCTCTTGGGCACATCAGACCGAGCACGAGTCCGTTTGCTTCTTCCGTGGTGTTGGTGAAGAAGAAGGACGGCACATTGAGGATGTGCATTGACTACAGGGCCCTGAACAAGAAGACCTTGAAGAACAGGTATCCTATACCCAGGATCGATGAGTTGATGGATGAGTTGAGAGGAGCCAAGTTCTTCTCGAAGATTGATTTGAGATCAGGGTACCATCAGATTCGCGTGAGGGAACGGGACATTCCCAAGACCGCCTTCAAGTGTCATTATGGGCACTTTGAGTTTTTGGTTATACCTTTTGGGCTAACCAATGCACCAGCTACTTTTCAGTCTTGCATGAACCATATCTTCCGCAGTCATCTGAGGAAGTTTGTATTGGTCTTCTTCGATGACATACTCATATATAGCAGGACTTGGGAGGAGCATCTCCAACATATAGAGGCAGTACTACATATCTTGGAAGAGCAACAGTTCTATGCTAAGCTCTCCAAGTGTGAGTTTGGGATGACGGAGATGTTGTATTTGGGTCACATTATTGGAGTGGACGGAGTGAGAGTCCATGAGGAGAAGATTAGGGCCATCAGGGATTGGCGAGAGCCGAGGAACGTGACGGAACTTCGAGAATTCATTGGCATATGCACCTATTACAGGAAGTTCGTCAAGAGTTTCTCAAAGCTTGCTGCACCCCTTACAGATTTGACAAAGAAGAGGGCATTCAGTTGGTCAGATACAGCGCAACGAGCCTTTGATAGGCTCAAGGAGGTGATGAGTAGCTGCCCAGTGCTTGCATTGCCATATTTTACGCAGCCATTTGTCTTGGAGTGTGATGCGTCGGGAGAGCGGATCGGTGCAGTATTGATGCAGGGAGGACACCTTATAGCCTTTGAGAGCCGGAAGCTCCTTCCACACGAGAGGTTGTATTCCGTATACGACAAGGAGATGTTCGCCATTATGCATGCATTGGCCAAATTCCGGCAGTATTTGGTAGGGAATAGGTTCAGGGTGAGGACTGATCACAACAGCCTCAGGTTCTTTTTGGAGCAGAAGCAGCTACAGGAGAGGCAGCAGAAGTGGATTAGTAAGATCCAAGCATATGACTTTGACATTGAGTATGTCAAAGGTAAGAATAACGTGGTAGCAGACGCCCTTTCACGTAGACCAGCCACATTATCTCTTATGAGCTTGGATACAGATTGGAGGGCTCGCCGCTCAACTTTTAGTGGAGTACTCCAAGGACAGATTTGCATGTGAGGTGCTGGATGGACAGGTACAGGGTGGTTGATGAGATCATCTACTACAGGGATAGGATCTTCTTGACTAAGGGATCTCAGCTTAAGAAGAAGATACTCTGGGCATCACATGATTCTCCATTGGCAGGCCATGAGGGGTTTACCAAAACCTACAGGGCCATTAGAGAGAGGTTCTCATGGAAGGGCCTCAAGGAGGACGTACTCCAGCACATCAGGGAGTGCGATGTTTGTCAGAGGAACAAGGGGGAGATGAGCCATCTCGCAGGATTGTTGCAGCCTCTTCCCATTCCGGAGGGGAAATGTTAAAGCATATCGATGGACTTCATCACAGGGTTGCCCATGGTGCAGGGCAAGGATTGTATCTTTGTCGTCGTTGATCGACTGACAAAGTATGCGCACTTTTCGCCATATCTGCGCATTACACAGCAGCACAGGTGGCCAAGCTGTTCTTCAGAGAGGTTTTCAGGCTGCATGGTCTTCCTAAGACCATCATTAGTGACAGGGACAGCGGCTTCATGGGTGGATTTTGGCAGGAGCTTTTCCGGCTAGTGGGGATGCAGTTGACACCGAGTACCAGTTATCACCCATAGACGGATGGATAGATGGAGATAGTTAACAAGTGGCTGGAGGGCTACTTGCGTAACTATGTCAGTGGGCAGCAGCGAGCATGGCTGAAGTGGTTGCATTTGGGGGATTACTGCTACAACATGACACATCACATGTCCATTGGTATGTCACCGTTTTATGCTTTGTATGGGTATCATTCCTTATCTTTTGCTGATGTGATGTTCGGAGCTAGCAAGGCTCCTAGAGCCAAGATTTGGATCGAAGAGAGTCAGGGCATTCTCCGAGCTCTCAAGGACAATATGGCTACAGTACAAAACCAGCAGAAGCTATATGCCGACAGAGGTCGGGTGGAGAGACAGTTTGAGGTAGGGGACTTGGTCTACCTACGATTACAGCCATACTGACAGTCATCGCTGAAGCAGAAGGGAGCTGAGAAGCTCAAGCCTCGCTTTTTACGGGCCATACAGGGTGATACGCAAGATTGGGCAGGTTGCGTATGAGTTGGAGCTGCCCCAAGGCAGCAAGATCCACAACGTTTTTCATGTATCATGCTTGAAGAAGCCGCTGAGGCAGCAGGTGACGACGACAGAGGAGCTACCACCCACGGATGATGAGGGGCACTTTGTGTTGCAGCCAGAGGCTATTATTGATACCAGGGAGAGGCAGCTACGGAGCAGGACAGTCCGGGAATTCTTGGTGAGGTGGAAGAATTTGCCGGATGAGAATGCCACTTGGGAGAGTGAGAAGATTTTGCAGCATCCATCACTTCAGTTGCTTGAGGACAAGCAAAATTTTGCCGGGGGAGACTGTAATATTCGTTATTAGCGACAGCTAATTGGAATATTCGATTTTGTTCAGTTTTGCCGTCTATAGTATATAAATAAATAAAAAGTGAGTGGAGAGGGTCTAACTCACTTAAGTGGAATAAAACACCTTCCTAGTAGCACAACGTTGTGACTTAAGAGGGAGTCAAGGGGGGGCCAAGCACCACGTAGAGAGGGGGCCCACATATGCTCTAGAAGCTACTGCGCAGGAGAGGAAGAGCACGTGGCAAGAGAGGGAGGCTCGTTGAGGAGATGGGCCTTAGGGTTGGAGGAAGGCCAACGTTATAAAAGAGGGAGGAGCCTTCTCATTTGATTCATTTTGTTGTTGATGATATTGAGCTGGACGTTTTGTCTTCTTGAGCACGCTGGCTGTTTAGCCTGTCTGCAGCACTGTTTAGTGCATTGAGTGTCTCCGGTCGGAGATCTCGCCCTTAGCCCCGGGGGACTTCGAGTGCCTGCTCGGGCAAGGTTATTTCTTCAGTATATCGTGAGAGGTTTTGGTGTTTGGGTTTATTGCGGAGCTGGGCTTTCATAGAGACTGCGTAGTCACTGAAAGGGAGGACGTAGTCCATCTTGGAGGTGTTCTGGATCGGAATTTTTGCAGGAGATTGAGCCGAGATTTTGAGTAGAGGATCAGCCTTCGCCATTGGGAGTATTTTGGTGGAGTTTGAGGCAGTGTTTCAGTCATTCTTATTTAGCCTCTGCGCAGAGCCTTGGAGGCCAGCGTAATTCCCCAGGGGGTGTTTTCTGGAGATTTTCGGGGGTCGGCCATTTTTGATATGGTTTTTGGGTTTTGTCGGGATTGGTGAGTAGAGGAGGATTTCAAATTTTCAGCTCATTCCGGCAAGGGGATCAACCCCTAGACTTCAGTCCATTCCAGCAGTAGCAGCTACACAGCAGTTTTCCAGCAGCTGAGACGCAGTTCAGAGAGCAGCCATTTCCTGTATATTTTGAGAGTATTTCTTCACTTGCCTTGAGCAAGTTTAGGTGCCATCACTTTGATCACCTATTGTACTTCATTGTATTTCTCAGTTTAATAAAATGGCTTAGCATTTCCTCTCTATATTTTTGGATGAGTTGCCATACATTCTCTCTATATTATTATATGTCTGCTGCACTGTTATTTTTATATATTCTTGAGCGTTCTAGTTCTATACCACTTGGTGTGTTTATCTTTCACTCTTAGACAGAGTCTGGAAAGGGCCAGGTAGCCTCCGGATCTCGTCCTCTTTTCGGAGGCGGAATATCCGGTAAATGCCCTCCCAGTCCATCTCTGGTTGGAGTTTGCCGTGTTTTAGAGATATCCCCAAAACGAGATATTACAAAATTCCTCATTCTTGCCTCCCATATATCAAAATTTCCATTGAACAATGGAGCCTTCACAAATTCATCGACTTCAATTACGATGGTTGAGGAAGACACATCTTTAGGAGGATTGGAGACTTTCTTCCTTGGCTTTGCCATTTGTGTTCTAATGATCAACCTTCAAGCTGTTAGGCTTTGAGTGAAGGTACTGGCTCTGAAACCAATTGTTGGAAATACTGAGAGGGGGGTGAATCGGTATTTCTTTTCAATTGTTAATTTTACCAGTTAGATCACTTATATTTAGAACACAAAATGAGTAATGATGGAATAGATACTTTTATTAATTTCTTCTTTACAATAAGTAAAGTACAATAATGATATAGGGCTCCAACCCTAGATGAAGACCCCAATCTTCCAGGCTCCAACCTATATTGTGCCAAGCACCAACTTGGTCTTTCCAAGGTTGCAACCTTGTCAATTTGAGGCAACAACCTCTAGGGCTCCAACCCTATCTCTGGTATAGGCTCCGACCTGATTTCTTGAGGACTCCAATCCTATAGGGCTACAACCCTATCTTCCGAGGCACCGACCTTATCTCTATGAGGCTCCCACCTCTTGGGCTCCAACCCTCAACTTCACTTTGACAATATATGTTTGGTTATTCTTCACGGCTCCCAATGTCTTCTTCAACGAGCCCTGTCAATCCTCTTGCAATGCCATCACTTAGTCTACACGTAACTTTATCAATGACAACTTTGTTCTTCACATGAAGGGGTCGCCACTGCTCTTCATTGTACCCAACCAAAGATCTTTAGGCTCACCTCATGATGGCTACGTCAATGCATCAAGGTCTCCAATAGGCTTCAATAGTTCTGCACACGATGTTCTTCAACAAGCTACTTTACCAAGACTTCAAGGACCCTTTAATAATTCTTTGGTGATGTGTCAAACAAAGCACAAACTGTCTTCAATAGTTTATCCCAATATACTCTCAAGAATATTCAATAATTTGCTGCAAGAATAAACAATCTTAAAGATTTCACGAAGTGCGTGAAAACCTAAGATTTAATTTTTTCCGCTCAAACTTATTTCCATAGATTAGGATATAGATGCCAGCATGTTTGAACCTGAGGTAGGGTGTGTTCTCCAACAAGTGATTTGATCTTCAAAAGGAGTATATATCAATATTTATAGTCACAGGTTCGATCTACATATATGACCCAATCATTGGATTAACCAAAACATTTTCCTTTCGGCTTTTTGTTCACTTTTGTGCCTATTTGCCCTTTTTATAGGTGATCTTCACTGAATTGCAAAACTCAACTCTTCAAAGGAGATCAGAAACATAAATTTTCCGTTGACTTGGCTACACGTCGTTTATTTGGTGGAGCCCCGAGATATCTGTGATAACGTCTGAATTATTCACGCACAAATTTATAATTGTTTTGTTTACTGGTTCGACTTATGGAGGATTATTCTCACTGGTCTGAGTTATTCACCCACAAATTTACAACCGTTGTGCTCACCGCCCAAACGATATATTAATCTCTTGTTTCGGGCTTCAATAGAAGATTGTTCTTAACTTCAAATGTGCGACCTGTCTCCTCCGTAAGTTAATATAGGGCAAAATCAGTGAATGCCAGCTATGTGATGATGCCTTCAACAAGTGTACTATGGTTTGTATACGATTTTGTTGAACCCAATACGTATGTCCAAGTTTGATTACTGAACAGGTCAATGAAGCTTCATCACAAGTTATCAATTGTATGTCGAGATGGTCTTTCGGGCTTGCACAGGTTGATCCCACCATGAGCGTTCAATAAACCAACGAATATTGATTTTACTTTTCGTGTCTTATTCCTTGGTCGTAGCATTTAAGACTTCTAAACTTACGCTTCTATTTATTCACAGAGATGTCTGCTCTATAAAACATGGTGCAACAATCTTATATATACTCGAATGTGTCTATGGGAGAGCCGACAAGTGTTTTCTAGCTTAACGTTGGATGAGAACCGACATGAATTTTTTTATATTGATAACCAAGAATGTTTTGTAAAGTTGCAAAAATCAATATAAGGAAAGCCGATATAAGAAAAGATCCATTTTAATTTTTTCATGGTTTTATTGTTTTCCATTTTAATTTTTTCATGGTTTTATTTTTTTAATTTAGGAATTAGGGATAATATTTTATGAAATTGTTTCCAAGGATAAGGTTAGGGTTTTCCAAACTTAGGGTTTTCACCTAGGGTTTGCACGTGCACGTCTAGGATTAGGGTTTCATAGATATGGTTTCAAATACTAGGGAATTTGGCATAGTCCAGTGCTCAAGTATGGTTAACATCTAGGGTTAGGGTTATTCAATAAGCTATGCTAGATTAAGGTTAGGGTTTCATAAAAATATTAGGGCAAGAGGTTAGGGAAACTTCATGTGTCACAAGAATATTTTCCATCCACAATGCGATATTGACATCAATGACAACCCTTACCAACACTCTCGACAAATGTTTCCCATTCTTTAAAGACAATATTCAGTGTTGTCCTCACTAGGAGCCCTTCATCTAGATTAGCACCCATGCCAATCAGCTGGTCTCAGATAGCTTGAAGTTTGAAGAGGAATGAATCTATCTCTTCACCCTTCATCATTTGGAACATCCGCATCTGATTCTCAAGAAGCATTCTTCTTTGCACAGAGCCTTCTTGGTACATCACCTCCAAAGCTGACCACATGTCATGTGTTGTATTCTTACCAGCAATATGAGGAATCACGTGGTCCTTGACTCCGTCTATGATCAAACGCTTCGTCTGTGCTTGATTTTCTTCATACTTCTTGAATGGATCTGCATAGGTTGGTACAACAAGTGTCTTTTCTGCATGATCTTTGAGACCATACTCATCCATAACTCAGAAGATTCTGGCTTTCCAGATAACATAGTTGGACATGCCATCCAATTTATCTTGATCCCTCAGTCCATATCGAGCCATCTTTGCTTAGATCTAAAAGAAACAGTACGTCTCCCTTTGGATCTGGGTTTCTTGGACACTGGAAACCCTCTAGTAGTTTCTTTTGCTGAAAACTGACTTCCCCCTTGGAAATATTCTACAAAAACTCAAACGGACAGTAGCCTTCGATCCTCCTAATCGAATCTCAGTTCTGTTCGGTTCAGATCTGTCGAATGACTGTCTTCCTCCCACCTTTGTTGCCTTAGCTAGGCACAATTCTGCACCTGTAGAATCTCTACGCCACTAGCAATGCTGAATATCTGAAGCACTGCTTCTGGATCTTTGGAAAAATTTTCTGAAACAAGAGAAGTGACTGGACAACGTCCCCCTGGCTAGCCCAACGCAGTCCCAGTGCTGCTCAGGAGTGGACAGCGTAACCCCAGGCTGAGTGACGTAGTCCTTATGCTGCCCTGGGAAGGGTCTGCGTAAGCCTAGAGGCCTTCTGCAGCTTCAACGCTATCTCCTGGATCTGCTTTCCCCTGCTGTCAATTAGCCCTTTCTGGATCTGCTGCTTCTTCTACCACCTTGCAGAAAAAATATTTCTTCAGCTGATTGCTGGAGATTCAGCTTGATCTGCTATCACTCTGATACCATGTGAAAATTCTACTGCAGTGCATTGGTTTATTTCCTCCTACTTGATTTAATTAATACAAATTATTTTCAGATTTTAGATTAAGAAAATACCGAAAATAAACACAACTACAACCTACACATGCAGATCATTTACTGAATAATAATATACTCATGCAACAAAGTGACACATGGAGTTTTGGACATAAGTCCCCGAAAAAACCCAAAGCGGGAAAACCAATTCAACAGATATGAGGGTTTATTATTAAGTAGTTCTGAGTACAGCAAATTTGGGTTCCAAACTTGGAAAACCCGACAGAGAATAAAAGATATCAAATCTGCAGCTAACCTGAAGATCTACTGCCAAATATCTGACTGATCCACACCCTCAAACGGGATTTACAGGACTCAGCCTGGATCTGACCCTAGAAACCCTCAGCGTAACTTCTGAAGCCCCAGCGTTGCCCTAGAAGTCACGCGTCAGCCTCTGCGTGGCCCTAGGAGGGCTTGCGTCACCCTTGGAGGGTCTACACTGCCCTTGCGCTGCCTCTGCTAGGCCAGCGTCAGCCCTGTGTGGCCCTAGCTGCCTCTGCGCCGTCCTTGCTGGACTACATGGCTTTGAAGCCTCTTTGCGCTGTCCTTGAGCTGCTCCTCTTGTCTCTTGCTATCTCTTGGCCTTGGAATCCAAACATTCCCTTGGCCAATACTACCCCACTATAGGAAATTCCTTCGGAAATTCTTAGCAAACCCACCCTAGAATTCCAGATCTATTCCTCAGTTCTACCAAAAATGTGTGTCTTCAACTGACCCTCAAGCCTTTCTCTTATACTTTTTTCGTTGAACCCTTCAACGGCCGAGATTAAATCATCCATCAACGGCTGAGATTAAAAGACTGCTTGATCCATGTGACTTAAGACAATTTCAGCACATGTGTTAATTAATTCCCTTTAATTATTTTATTTTCCTAATTTAGACTTAGGAAATCCATTAAAAATAATTAATTATTTGAATAGCTTGAACACCACTTGAAATTTCTCAAATCCAATTTTGGGTCTTGTAGATCAAGTGTACTCTAGTCCCTCCACAAAATTTGGGAGCTAGAGCACAACTGAATTTGAACACATAGGAGGGATACTTCTTGTCATTCATCATCAAGCACTTGGAATTTCAGCCTCTTTAAAAGTTTCAACCTCTTTCTTGTAGAGGATCAAGGATCTATGAATGCATTTTGATATTTAAAGTTGACTTCTCTATCTTTGGAGCTATTCTTTGGATCATGGATGGAATCTTTGCATGTTATCTTTTAAGTGTACCTAATTATTGAATACCTATTTTTCTTCATGTCTAATGTATGGAATAATGTTGATTCTAGGTTATGCTAATTGCGCCCTAATTTATTGAAGATATATTGAATACTGTCTAAATGATCTATTGCATACATTAATTATACATAGCATGTGAATGAATGGTCCTAGTGGTGAACCCTTAGTAGCTTTTCCATGAAATCTCTATTATCCATTCCATAGGTAATTGTCGAAATTGTGGTGCTAGGGAATAAAAATTTTACTCTCCTTAAAAGCTTGTTGGCTGATTTATCACATCATAGACTCCACCCTTGCAAGGATCTAGGCACTGACCCTCATTGTGGATGATCAATTTAACTTTTAATCCATGAATTTCTCCTTGTCCCTTTTGTCCTGATTTGGCCCCTTCAAGGCCAAGTGAGCTAATTAGTGCTTGGTGCAAATCCATATGTGAAAATTCCGAATCCCGAAATCCTATTGCAACAACTGGAAAATATTCACCTAATTGTTATTTTAACTTAACAATTTATTTGCTGTTTTCTACGACAAACACTGAATACAGCACACTACAACCTTCACTACGTAAAAATTATATGCGGAAACAAGAACTGAGAAGGAAGAAATACAACACATATGACTCTGTTAGTTTTGGACAAATGTCCTCGGAAAAACCCAATGCGGGAAAATGGTGCAACAGCTGAGGGTTGTTATTATTAAGCAGTAGTTATGAATACAATCTATGATGCCTTACTGACCATCCATACAAAGAAAATAAGTGACAGAGTTAGTGAGAAAATGACCTCACACTTACACTGGATATCCGACACTGACCCAACTCTGAACTGACAAGCCCTACCCTGCCTCTGCATAGCCTCTGCACAGATCTGTGTCACTCTGGTTGGGGACTGCGTCACTCCCTTTTGCTGGCTGGATGTTGATCTTTTGCCGCTCCGGTCTCACACCTCGGCTCTCCTGCACTGTATCTGACTGATCCTTAGCAAAATTGCAGATCTCTTCAGAGGCTCAGCTCTGCCTTTGCGTGGCTCTGCGCCGCCCAGCGTAGCCCCTACATGCCTCTTCTGTGTCCTCTTCTCTGCCTTCTCTGCGCTGTATTCTCGGCTCAGGAAAAATCTCCAACTAAAACTATCTCTACCCCTCACTATGATGAATCAACTCGATGATCTCTCCAACTGCTCTGCGCTGCTCACTTGAGAAATCGATCTCTGGACTCTCTCCTGATGTCATTTCCAAATGCCCTTCAAGCCTTCTCTTATAACCTTCTCGTTGAGAAATTAACGGCTCGGATTAAAACTTCATCAAGGGCTAATATTAACTTGATTTGATCTTCGTCTTTTTTTAGAAGATTCACACCCAGTTATATTAATATACTTTAATTATTCTAATTCCCTAAGTTTAGACTTGGGCTCCCATTAAAAATAATTAATTATTTTAATAAAACCCCATCTTGGTGGAATTTCCCAAAACGCTTTTTGGGTATTTTGGAATACATGTGTCTAAGCCTACCTGCAAAATTTGAGATTTAGAGCACATCCGATGCTACCAGAAATCAACACCATAGGCAAGGTGAATTTGTGGGATTGGAGATCCTAAACATCAAGTGGATAACATTTGTCACAAAATCTATCCTTTTGGTAGGCATTCACTTCAATCTTGTCCATAAATTTTCTTGCTCAAATTGTTTGCCCTAAGGGGGAACCCTAGTCTACCTTTGCTTCAACTTAGGGGCTTCTTTGAAGGTTTTATTAGCCTTGGACTCGTCATTATACATTGCTGGAAATGTTTTCTCCAAGCCTTGACCTTTAGTTACACTAATGCTCAATTCATCAATCAACCTTAGGTCTTGCAGCTGTGCCTCATCAAATAGGCCTCTATCAAGAAAGAAAATTGCCTCGATTTAGAGCCTTAAACATAAATTGAGCCTTTCCTATAGAAAGATGTGTTGTGTCACCTTGTACCCTAACCTTAGAATATCCATTAGGTGACCTTCTCACATACAGGAACTCTTCCCATTGATGAAAATCCGTAAAGAGTGAGGGGTTTGGTTGTGGTGACAGTGGACCACTACCACCCAATTGTTGTCTCTTGGTCTAGTGTTAGTCTTGTAGGGTTCCCCTCTCCACGGCCTGCTAGATTTTGCAACAATGGAACCTATAGAGAAACTCCTAGGGTGCATCTTCTATACTTAATTTCTCCCCTCACAAAAAGGTTAGCTGCGTTTTAACAAGAGGAAGATATTTTTTTCCCCACTTCGATCAAATTTTCATCTTACTTTAAAATTTGCTCTAAAACTCCATTAGCCCTTGTAGGATCAGGCACTGGCCAAGGTTGTGTTGATCAAAATCCATCAAAACTTAAATATTTTTCTTTTCTTTACCTCTCCTAGGTTTTTAAGACAAACCACTGGGGCTTCCTAGGGCCAAATTGCCCCAAAGTCAAGCTTTGAGTGGGTCATTGTGGATTAAATTCTGAGGTTTAGCTTCTTGAGCCTTTCAATCATAAAGTCTAGCATTTATAGTGTTGAAAATTCCCTAATTAGGGTTGGCATCATTCTCCTTTGGCTTCTTTGTGTCATTGAAACCCTAGTCCTTAGCCAAGCTTCAAATTGAAGCCTATTTGAGGGTTCCCTATACCTTTTTTGAGTTAAATCATTTAGGGAATCCTTTCCTTGACTACCGTGTGTTTAGATACTCCTTATCATTGTCTATCACTAAACCATAACTTGTAGCAATCCTTAACTAGTGTAGCATTAGAATACCTCTTCCTTTATAAAGAAGACGTGAATCTATTTTAGCTTTAAAGTATCTTTCCCCAGGCCATTTATATTACCTTGAGCCTTCTAATAAGAGTACCCTTATAGGTGAATACAGGGAAGCCTCCCTTGTGGTGAAATTCCATTAAAGGGTAGTGGACTTGTTGCTGAAGTGATATTGGGCAACCAATCCCTTATTTCCCCTACAGTCTTTGGCCCATATCACGGTGAGGCTTTGCACTAGGCCTTTGCTAGATTTTGTGGAGAGGCAACAAGAACCAAATGGACTAGCCATGGCCGACCATAATAGGCCCAGGATACCTTAAAAGAAAATGTCACATGGCCTAGAAGGATTTAACTTGCATCCTTTGGACTTACAATAGTGTTATGAAAAGTAAAGTAATGGCCATATGTACCCCTATTGAAATGAGCGGTAATGGTCCTATGCCCTTCATGGGTGTTTGGATGAACCCACATAGCAAAAAATGACATAGAAATTGTTGAGATTTTGGGGTAGCATCAGATGTGCTGTAGCTTCGAAACTTGTGGAGGGGCTGGAACACATGAGATCTCCAAGACCCAGGAAGTGTTTGGAGAAATTCCATCTGATGTAAAAGATATTCAAATAATTAAATTTTTTAATGGGGAGCCTAAGTCTAACTTAGGGAAATTAAAAAATTAAAGTGAATTAATTTACACATGTGATGAGAACATTCTAAGTGACGTGGATCAAGCATTCTTTTTATCTTAGCCGTTGATTAGAGATTAGATCACGACCGTTGATGTGTCAACGAGAAAAGTATAAAGGAAGGGCTTGGGGTCAGTTGGAGAAGACACACAGAGTCTAAGTGATCGAATTCTTCTGACGGAGCAGTGCTCGGATGAAGATCAGATTTGAGTGACTCCGAGTTGCAGTGAGGGGCAGATGCAGTGACTTCCCAGGAGGGCCAAGAGTACAGCGCAGAGCAAGGGTAGCAGAGACGCAGTGGAAGCAACTCAACCATTAGAGGTTGTGACGCAGTCCCTCACCCCACGCAGGGCTCACGCAGGGGCAATGCAGTGTCTCCAAGAAGAAGTCTGAATTCTGTCGGAAGAAAGGGTTTTTGAGCTAGCAAGGCTAAAACCGAGATCCGGGAGAAGCAGATCCACGCAGAGCTAAGGTGACGCAGTCCCTCAGCCAAGGCTACGCAGGTTGACGAAGTAGTTGCGCAGAGCTAGTTGGGTTTTCACCAGTTGCTAATCCGTTTCAACCGGGACTTGCGAGAGTGAGGTATATCTCACATTTTCTCTGTTTGTCGAGGTTTTCTCTGTTGGGTGAGCTGAGTTTATGGCACCCTAGCTGTACTCATAAATCGCTGCTTAATTATAATAAACCCTCATATCTGTTGCACCAATTTCCCGCATTGGGTTTTTCTGGGGACATTTGTCCGAAAAATCTGTGTGTCATTTGTCACATGTGCGTGATGTTCAATAAATGATCTGTATTTGTGTAGGCTACTATTTGTGTTTACTTCAAAGTTTTTCTGAATATTCAGTTAAATAACTTGTGTAAATAAATCAAGTAGGAGAAGTAAATCAATAGTTAGTAGTAGGATTTCTGTGCTAAGAAATTTTCATATGGTATTAGAGCATTGTAGATCAAGCTGAACCATCAGCAAAGCGGCTGAAGATATTTGCTGCAGGAAGGGCAACTGAAGCAGCGCTGATCCGGAAGAAGGCAACACAATACTAGAGGAACAACAGACCCTGTAAGGGTGAAGCAGAGTCAGTCTGCTCATGCAGAGGCTGATGCAGCGCTAGAGAGTTGATGCAGAGCCAATCTGCTTACACAGAGGCTAACGCAACACCAAGAGAGGAACACTGAGATAGTCTGCTCACGCAGAAGCTGACGCAGCAACAGGAGGGTGATGCAGTCCGAGTTGGTGAGTTGTTGTGTAGTTTGTCGGGGCTGGAAGTGTAGTTTATGATTTTCAGAAGTTGATGTGGCATAGGTTTTGTTGGTGCAGAACAATGCCTAGCAAAGGTGAAAAAGGCGGGAGGAGAACAGTCGTTCATTAGATTTGTGCGAAAGAAATCTGAGATTCGATCAGGAGGGTGATCGTAGAGGACTGATTCAAGAGATTTGGCGGAGGATTTCCGGGAGGGAAATCAGTTGTCAGAGGGAGCAACTACTCTAGAGGGTTTCTATCGCCAAAAAACCCAAATTTGGTTTGTTGTTGAGTACAACATCAGTAGAAGGGAGAGGAGTACCCACTTTGATAGATTTGAGCTAGATGGCCCCGTATGGACTGCATTATCAGGATAGGTTGGACGGTGTGTCCAACTTCGCAATCTGGAAGGCCAAAATCCTGTCAGTCCTGGAGGATTACGACATTAGAGACCACACAGAAAATGTATTAGCTTTGTGGACCGATGCGAACGCTCTGAAGAAGTTTAACGAGAATTAGGCGCAGAAAAAGCGCTTGATCATGGATGGGGTGAAGGATCACGTGTTCCCACACATTGCTGAAAAAAGGACAACACATGAGATGTGGACATCCTTGACCATGTTGTATCAAGGCAGTTTCGTCCAACGGAAGATGCTTCTGGAGAACCAGATGAGGATGTTCCAGATGCATAAGGGGGAAGAGATCGATCCATTCCTCTCCAGATTGTAGACAATTCGTGATTAGATGATTGTCATGGGGTCGACTCCGGATGAGGGGCTCTTGGTAAGGACTGCCCTAAATCTAGTCATTGATGAATGGGAGACATTTGTCCAAAGCATTTTGGGCAGAGCACAACTCTCTAATTAGGGTGACATGTGGGCTATCCTTTGACAAGAGGAGATCTGGCAGATGAGCAAGAGGGAATTCAATTGCAGAAGTAGCACGGTGAAGAAGGAGGAGGAGGATGCGGCCCTGGCATCAAATGGACAACGGCAACAAGGGAAGAAGAAGAAGGACCTATCAAAGGTGTAGTGCTTTAGATGTGGCGAACTTGGACACTTCTCTAGCACTTGTCCTAAGAGGAAGGACAAGGAATCTTCTGATTCCAAGGCAACAACAGCTAAAGGGGACAATGGTAGTGAGGATGATGTGGCTATGAGTGCTCATGTGCCTCGGGAGAAGAGGTGGGGCGATATAGATCTATAGAGAAACTACAAATGGGGAGGCAAGATCCTTGAGGTGCCCAAACTCTTGGATCACATACAAGCTACTAGATCCTTAAGACAGTAGCAGGATGATTGGAGTAGTGGGTGCATAAGATCATCAATGAAGCTGAGGCAGAGCTGGGACGCTGTAGATTGGAGCAGCGTAGTGCAGTGGCAGCAACAACGTAGAAGCAGTAGAGAAAAGGTTGATGGGACTTCAACAACGCAGAGGGCAGTGCTTACACAATGCAGAGCAGTGACAATGTAGTGGCTTAGAAGAGACAGTGCTGCGTAGCAACCGAAGGAGCTTCAATGATGAGATGCAGCCCGACTGACTTGTCTGTCAGTGATTGGGAAGGGGTCCTTCAGTTTCTTACTTCTCAGCAACTGAGTTGCAGTGCAGCAGTTGGCAGCATGATGTAGTGATTTGAGAGGGAGCTGCAGTACAGTTGTTGTAGTGTCAGTGACAGAGACATGGGCAGCAGTGCAGAGAGCAACATCGTAGTGGATGAAGGGCAGCAGACCAAGCATCAACGCAGAGACTGATGCCAGAGATCAGGGCAATGCTTCAGTGTGGAAGTATTGCTAGAGCACACTCCTCGCTAAGAGGGAGTGTTGAGATTTTTGGGTAGCGTCGGTCCTCGAATGTGATCTAGCTTCGAAACTTTGTGGAGGGGCTGGAACACATGAAATCTCCAAGACCCAGAAATCGTTTGGAGAAATTTCATTTGGTGTAAAAGTTATTCAAAGAATTAAATTTTTTAATGAGGACCCTAAGTCTAACTTAGAAAAATTAAAAAATTAAAGTGAATTAATTTACACGTGATGATAACATTCTAAGTGACGTGGATCAAGTATTCTTTTGATCTTAGTTGTTGATTAGAGATTAGATCACGGCCGTTGATGTGTCAACGAGAAAGGTATAAAGGAAGGCCTTGGGGTCAATTGGAGAAGACACAGAGAGTCTAAGTGATCGAATTCTTTTGACAGAGCAGTGCTCGGGCGAACATCAGATCTGAGTGACTTTGAGTTGCAGTGAGGGGCAGATGCAGTGATTGGTCAGGAGGGCCAAGAGTATAATGCAGAGCAAGGGAAACAGAGACGCAGTGGAGGCAGCACAACCATTAGAGCGTGTGACGTGGTCCCTTAGGAGGGTAACATAGGCCCACGCAGGGCTCAAGCAGGGGCAACGCAGTGTCTCCAAGCAGAAGTTCGAAATTCTGCCAGAAGCAAGGGTTTTTGAGCCAGCAGGGCTGAAATCGAGATCTGGGAGAAGCAGATCCATGCAGAGCTAGGGTGATGCAGTCCCTTAGCCAAGGCTACGCAGGCTGACGCAGTGGCTACGTAGAGACTGCGCAGAGCCAGCTGGGGTTTCACTAGTTTCTCATCCGGATCAACCAGGACTTGTGAGAGTGTGGTATATCTCACATTTTCTCTGTTTGCCGAGGTTTTCTCTATTAGGTGAGCCAAGTTTCACCCTAGATGTGCTCAAAAGCTGTTGCTTTATAATAATAAACCCTCATATCTGCTGCACCGGTTTTCCCGCATTGGGTTTTTCTGGTGACATTTGTCCGAAAAATCTGTGTCATTTGTCATATGTGCGTGATGTTCAGTAAATTATCTGTATTTGTGTACGCTGCTATTTGTGTTTACTTCGAAGTTTTTTTGAATATTCAGTTAAATAACTTGTGTAAATTAATCAAGTAGGAGAAGTAAATCAATAGTTAGCAGTAGGATTTATGTGCTCAGAAATTTTCACAAAAACAACTTGGTTGTGTCAGAATGTTCCATGAACTTTACCTACTATATTCTATGACTTTTTGAAATTGGGGATGTCATATGGTATGGTTGGTGGTGCTTCTAGGTAGTATTATACTACTTTCTGAGTTTCTAGTTGTTTCGAGGACTAGTACACTGTTAATTTTTGAGTTTGTTAGTAATGGAAAGCTGCTCTTGTCTTAGATGATGTCTAAGAAGCTAAGGAACATGAGATCTGCAGAACCAAGAAAAGGTTTCGCGAGAAAAAACTTGGAGACACGCTAATTAAATTAATTAGCCATAATTAAAATATTTTTTAAATCTAACTTAGAAAAGGTGGTTAATTAAAGTTATTAATTAAGGAAGTTTGATTTTTCTCTAGTCAAATTGATTTTAGCAATCGGTTGAGATGTAATCGTGGTTGTTGGGACTCCAATGAGAGATTATAAGAGCAAGTTGGAGGGCTTGGAGATGGCATCAGTTATGAGTCGAGCAATTCGGCTACCCAGTAGCATGCATTCAACAAGGGCGTATTTCAAGCTAGGGAAAGCATCAGAGCAAGGGTTTCAGCAGAGATTCAGGGGCAGGAGTCTGGAGGAATTTTCCTCAGTATTTTCCAGTGTCTAAGGGACAAGAAGAGGAGGCTGAATTCATTTGCAGAGAGGGATGCTACAACTGGTGTGTCTAGCCAGTTTCCCAGTGCGAGTTGTCAGAAGAGCCATGTTTCAGTTTCCGATTGCCAGATCATTATCCTGGAGGTAGAGCGAGTGGATTTCAGAAGAGGGAGGCTAGACATGTCACCTGTAGGTATTTCTGGGGATGTACGAATTTATTCGGCCAAGCAGTGCGCATTTCTGGGATGTAGTGCAAGTGGCCAGGGAGAATGTGAGTAGGCTAGGAGAGGCCAGATCAGTTGCAGAGGGAGACAAGGGTGTCTTCTAGATTATTTTTCTTGTTGAAGATTGTCGAAGCCTTGCCAATTTGGAAGGCAGATTATTGTACTCTTGAATTTGCTGAAGAATTATTAAAACCCTCATCTGCTGCGTTGGTTTTCCCTTCGGGATTTTTCCAGGGACGATTTTCCAAAAAAATGGTGTTAATTTGTGTGTGTGTGTTCATGTATTTCTCAGCTCTGCATTTTACATTTCCGTAGCGTTTTTATTGTGAAGAATGCAATTGTGAATTTATCGTTATTTGCCGAATATTAATTCAGAAGACAAATAAACTGCTAACAGTTAGAAGAATAATTTCCATTTAATTGAATTCAAGGAATTTGCACATGTTATAAGAGCGACAAAGATCGGATCAGAGGCTCTAAAAGTGAAGGAAACAAGATTGTGCGGTTCAAAAGGAGATCTGAAGCACAAAATTCTAGATCTGCGCAGGGCGAGCCAGTCAATGCGAATGTAGGAGAGACAACAAATTGATTTCCAGTCTAGGTGGGAGGAAAATTTCAATTTTTCTCGAGAGCAGTAGCAACAGGCAGTAGAGTTTTCGGAAAGGGTTTCTAGGGAGTAGATCAGTGACTTTGCGGAGCATATCTAGCACAATGATTTTGCAGTAAGGGTTTTGCAGTAGCAGATCAATGCAGGGCAAGGAAGAGAGAAGCACACAAATAATTATGCCTAGGACTTCTTTAGTGTATTTGAGTTTCTTAGATTTTTTAGTATGGCTGCAGAGAGATTCAACATTCAGGATGCTACGGATTTGTCTTCCAGATTGGAAGATGAATTCGCTCAGATAGCTTGCCTCGCTAGTTCGACTTCACAGGGTGTCTGGTATATAGACATTGGAGCGTCAACACACATGACAGGAGTTAGAGACTACTTCTCCAATTATAGGGAGGAGTAGATGGACTTCTAGATCTAGATGGGAAGCAAATCTAAATGTACTCTAGTCAAGAGAGGTACCATCAATATTTAGAGGGAATCAGGAGCAAGCACCAGTGTTACAGACATGTTGCATGTGCCAAGCTTAGGTATGAACCTAATTTCAGTCTTAGAGCTACAAGACAAGGGATATAATGTCCACTTTCCAGGGAAAAAGGTGTTCATCAAACACCGAAAATGGAAGAAGGTGAAGCAGATTGGGGTTCAAAACAAGAAGTTATATAAGTTGCAGCTTGATTCTCCAAAGGCACTAGCCAGTAACACCAATAGCTATGGGAGAGACCTGAATGAATTGCGACATAGGAGAATGGGTCATCTACACCATGGAGCACTGAGGATGCTCAGGGGATGTTCTAGAATTAAGCACGAAACACGATGATGTGTGCAGGGGGTGCGTACTTGGGAAATACGCTAAGGCAACATTCCCAAGAAGTGACAATAGATTATATGTGGTGTTACAAGTTACAACTTTGTAGATTCAGACATTTGCGGCTCAATGTCAACCAGATCTCTCAGAGGGTACGAGTACTTCGTCACCTTCATAGATGACTACTCCAAGAAGACCTGGATCTACTTTTTGAAGACCAAGGATGAGGTCTTTAGTCAGTTCCAAGAGTTTAACGCTCTGGTGGAGAACCTGATAGGACAAAAGATCAAGGTACGAACAATGGAGGAGAGTACATAGACAGTGAATTCGCTGAAAACTGTGCGAACGAGGGCAGCGGGAGGGAGTGGATAGCTCCATACAATCCACAACAGAATGGAGTAGTGAAATGTAAAAACAGGAGTATCGTTGGGGCAACAAAGGCTATGCTATATGATCAGGACTTGCCCAAGTTTCTATGGGTAGAGGCATGTAGCAAATGATGTACATCCGTAACAGGGTTCCTCATAGGGAATTGGGGAAGACAACACCATAAGAGGTTTTCTTAGGGAAGAAATCGAAGCTCAGCCACTTCAAAATCTTTGGTAGTATAGCATACTGCCATGTAACAAATGAAAAACAGACTAAATTGAATCAGACTGCAGAGAAGGGGTACTTCGTAGGTATAGTGAAACCTCAAAGGCATACAAGATCTACATTCCTAGCAATAGGAGGATTATCGTGAGATGGGACGTGAAGTTCATGGAGGAGAAGGCCTTCAAAAGGTCTTGCAAGATGCCAACAGGTGATTAGAGTGAGCCAGCAGAAGCTCCAATAGTCTAGCAATAGGGGCAGTGTCAGGGTTCTAGTACAGTTACCAATATGAACACTAGCTCAGGTGCAGGGGATCCAACGAGTTCGTAGTAGACGAAGCAACATAGGTAGCTTAAGGAGTTGGTTAAACCACCCACCACTAGCGGTCGAATCAATAGATAAGGTCGTCAAATGTTGAAAGATGCACATGAGTTTATGGGGGCTCCTAGGATGGGCAAGAGAGAACGCAGATAGCCAGATAGGTACCAAGCATTGGTGGCACAGGTTGTTGAACCTTCCAGTTATTAGGAGACTGCACAACACCAGGCGTGGTAGGATGCCATGGTGGAGGAGTATAGCTCCATCATGTCAAACGATGTATGGGAGGTAGTTCCTTGGCGTGTGGATAGGTCAGTGTGGGCTCTCGGTGGATCTATAAGATCAAGTATGCTGTAAATGGCAGCGTGGAGAAGTACAAGGCTAGGTTCGTGGCAAAGGGTTATGCACAGAAGGAAGGTATAGACTATGAGGAGACCTTCGCCCTAGTTTCCAGATATACTTCCATCTAGTCAATGATATCTCTAACAGCATAGATGGGATGGAAAATTCATCAGATGGATGTCAATACAACATTCTTGAATGGGGTGATAGAGGAGGAAGTATACATTGAACAACCAGAGGGTTTTGAGACACATGAGAGGGGCACACATGTGTGCAGGCTTAAGAGAGCACCATACGAGCTCAAACAGGCTCCTAGGGCATAGTATGGTCGGATTGACAACTACTTGCAACATATGGGATTTGTGAAGAGATGCAGATCCCAACATTTACTATCTGATGGTAGAGGGTGAGCCACTCATCCTAGTGTTGTATGTGGATGACCTCTTTTTGGCAGGGTCATCAGGGGTCATAGAGGACTGCAAGAGGAACCTGCGAGCATAATTTGACATGAAGGATTTGTGAAAATTCTATTGCAGTGTATTGGTTTATTTTCTCCTACTTGATTTAATTAATACAAGTTATTTCCAGAATTTAGATTCAGAAAATATTGAAAATAAACACAACTAGAACCTACACATGCAGATCATTTACTAAATAATACACTCATGCAACAAAGTGACACATGGATTTTTGGACATAAGTCCCCGGAAAAAACCAAATCGGAAAAGTCGGTGCAACAAATATGAGGATTTATTATTAAGTAGTTCTGAGTACAACAAATTTGGGTTCCAAGCTTGGAAAACCCAACAGAGAATAAAAGATATCAACTCTGTAGCTAACCTGAAGATCTAGTGCCAAATATTAGACTGATCCACACCCTCAAACGGGATTTACAGGACTCAGCCCGGATCTGACTCTAGAGACCCTTAGCGTTGCTTCTGAAGACCCAACATTGCCCTAGAGGGCCTGCGTCAACCTCTGCGTGGCCCTAGGAGGGCCTGCGTCACCCCTGGAGGGTCTACGCTGCACCTGCGCTGCCTCTGCTAGGCTAGCGTCAGCCTTGCGTGGCCCTAGCTGCCTCTGCGCTGCCTTGCTGCTCTACGTGGCTCTGAAGCCCCTCTGTGTTGTCCTTGTTGCTGCTCCTCTCGTCTCTTGCTGTCTCTTGGCCCTAGAATCATAACATTCCCTAGGCCAATACTACCCCTCATTGCAAGAAATTCCTCCGGAAATTCGTAGCAAACCCACCCTAGAATTCCAGATCTATTCCTTAGTTCTTCCAAAAATGTGTGTCTTCAACTGACCCTCAAGCCTTTCTCTTATACTTTTTCGTTGAATCCTTCAACGAACGAGATTAAATCATCCATCAACGACTGAGATTAAAAGACTGCTTGATCCATGTGGCTTGAGACAATTTCAGCACATGTGCTAATTAATTCACTTTAATTATTTTATTTTCCTAAGTTAGACTTAGGAAATCCATTAAAAATAATTAATTATTTGAATAATTTGGACACCACTTGAAATTTCTCAAATCCATTTCTGGGTCTTGTAGATCAAGTGAACTTTAGTCCCTCCACAAAATTTGGAAGCTAGAGCACAAATGATGCTACCCCAAATACAAAAAATCTCAACACGCCCTCGTAGTGTCAGGAGTGTGCTCTAGTAATACATCACACCATGCATTACAAGATCTTGAGTACTAGATTTGTGTTGTTGATGCTTGGCCTACTACCCTCCATCTACTACACTGGAGCTCTTTGTACTGTTGCCCATGCCACTGCCACTGACACTACCACATCTGTACTGCAGCTCCCTCTCAAATTGCTGCATCATGCTACCCATAGCACTATCACTGCTAACTGCTGCACTGCAACTCAGTTGCTGAGAAGTAAGCAACTGAAAAGACTCTGCCCAACTGTTTGACAGATAAGTCAAGTTGTCCTCCACCACTGAAGCTCCCTGGATCCTGAATCACGTTGTCCCCTTGGAGACACTATCATGCTACAACACTTCACTACGTGAGCCCAAATTCTCTGCGATGTTGAAGTCCCATTAGCCTCTCTGCGCTGCTGCCTCCATGCTGCTGCTACCTTTGCATCACGCTGCTCATTCTTCAGCTTTTCAGTTCCCTCTTGCTTTTCAATGTGGTCATCTACAACCATCTTCCGACTCATCCCGCTACTGTCTTAAGGCTCCCGTAGCTTGTATGTGATCCACGAGTAAGGCTGACTCAAGGATCCCACCACTGTCTATGGATACTCTATATATCCTTGTCACCCCACCTCTTCTCTCAAGGTGCATGAGCACTCATGGCTGCATCATCACCAGAGCCATCGTCATTTGCTGCTGCAGCCTTGGAATCAGAAGCTCCTTTGTCCTTCTTCTTAGGACAGCTATTGGCGAAATGACCAAGATCACCACAGTTAAAGCACCGGACCTTGGAGAGGTCCTTCTTCTTCTTCCCTTGCTTCTTTTCCCTTGATGCAAGGGCTGCATCCTCCTCCTCTTCTTTCTTCACTCTGGCTGATTCGCTTCGTCCACTGATAGACTGCTTCTTGGTGATCCTCCTGATCTCCTCTTGGCAAGGAATAACCCACATATCTGCCCATGATGCTAACACTGCTCTTCCCAGAATGCTCTGGACAAACGTTTCCCATTCTTCAGAGACAACATTCAGGGCCTTCCTCACTAGGAGCCCTTCATCTAGATTATCACCCATGCCAATCAGTTGGTCACGGATAGCTTGAAGTCTGAAGAGGAATGGATCTATCTCTTCACCCTTCATCATTTGGAACATCCGCATCTGATTCTCAAGAAGCATTCTTCTTTGCACAGAGCTTCCTTGGTACATCGTCTCCAAGGCTGTCCACATGTCATTTACTGTGTTCTTACCAGCAATATGAGGAATCACGTGGTCCTTGACTTCGTCTATGATCAAACGCTTCGTCCTCGCTTATTTTTCTTCATACTTATTGAGTGGATCTGCATCGGTTGGTACAACAAGCATCTTCTCTGCATGATCTTTGAGACCATACTCATCCAGAACTGAGAGGATTCTGGCCTTCCGGATAACATAGTTGGACATGTCGTCCAATCTATCTTGATCCCTCAGTCCATATCGAGCCATATTTGCTCAGATTTGAAGAAAACAATACTTCTCCCTCTGGATCTAGGTTTCTTGGTGACTAGAAACCCTCTAGTAGCTGCTTCTTGCTAAAAACTGACTTCCCTCCTGGAAATCTTCCGCCAAAGCTCAAATGGACAGTATCCTCCAATCCTCCTGATTGAATCTTAGATCTGTTTGGCTCAGATCTGCTGAATAATTGTCTTCCTCCCGCCTTTGTTGCCTTAGCTAGGCACAATTCTGCACCTGCAGAATCTCTACCCCACCAGCACTGCTTCTGGATCTTGGCAAAATTCTTCTGAAATAAGAGAAGTGACTGGACAACGTCCTCCTGGCTGGCCCAACGCAGTCCCAGCATTGCTTAGAAGTGGACTGCGTAATCCAGACTGGGTGACGCAGTCCTTACGCTGCCCTGGGAAGGGTCTGCGTAAGCCTAGAGGCCTTCTGCAGCTTCAGCGCTGTCTATTGGATCTGCTTTCCCTTGCTGTCAAGATGCCCTTGTCGGATCTGCTGCCTCTTCTGCCACCCTACAGAAAAAATATATCTTCAGCTGATTTGCTGGAGATTCAGCTTGATTTGCTATCCCTTTGAATACCATGTGAAAATTCTACTGCAGTGTATTGGTTTATTTTCTCCTACTTGATTTAATTAATACAAGTTGTTTCCAGATTTTAGATTCAGAAACTATCGAAAATAAACACAACTACAACCTACACATGCAGATCATTTACTGAATAATACAGTCATGCAACAAAGTGACACATGGATTTTTGGACATAAGTCCCCGGAAAAACCCAATGTGGGAAAACTGGTGCAACAGATATGAGGGTTTATTATTAAGTAGTTCTGAGTACAGCAAATCTGTGTTCCAAACTTGGAAAACCCGACAGAGAATAAAAGATATTAAATCTGCAGCTAACCTGAAGATCTAGTGCTAAATATGGGACTAATCCACACCCTCAAAAGGGATTTATAGGACTCAGCCTGGATCTGACTCTAGAAACCCTCAGCGCTGCTTCTGAAGCCCCAACATTTTCCTAGAGGGCCCGCGTCACCCCTAGAGGGTCTACACTGCCCTTGCGCTGCCTCTGTTAGGCCAGCGTCAGCCTTGCGTGGCCCTAGCTGCCTCTGTGCTACCCCTGCTGCTCTATGTGGCTCTGAAGCCCCTCTGCGCTGTCCTTGTTGCTGCTCCTCTTGCCTGTTGCAATCTCTTGGCCCTGGAATCAGAACGTTTCCTTTGCCAATACTACCCCTCACTGTAGGAAATTCCTCCGGAAATTCTTAGCAAACCTACCCTAGAATTCCAGATCTATTTTTCAGTTCTACCAAAAATGTGTGTCTGCAATTGACCCTCACGCCTTTCTCTTATCCTTTTCGTTGAATCCTTCAATGGTCGAGATTAAATCATCCATCAACAGTTGAGATTAAAAGACTGCTTGATCCATGTGACTTGAGACAATTTCAGCACATGTGTTAATTAATTCACTTTAATTATTTTATTTTCCTAAATTAGACTTAGGAAATCCATTAAAAATAATTAATTATTTGAATAACTTGAACACCACTTGAAATTTCTCAAATCCATTTCTGGGTCTTGTAGATCAAGTGTACTCTAGTCCCTCCACAAAATTTGGGAGCTAGAGCACAACTGATGCTATCCCAAATACATAAAATCTCAACAGGATTTGGCATTGATGCATTACTTCCTAGGCCTGGAGGTATTGCAGAGGGACGGGGAGATCTTCCTTGGTCAAGGGAGATATACTACAAAGATTCTGTAGAGGTTCAAGATGCAGGATTGTAGGTCTATGTCCATGCCTATGATTACTAACTGGAGGAAGATAAATGAATTAGAGGATGAGGACGTTGACCTAGCCTTGTATAGATAGCTCATTGGTTCACTCATGTATCTGGTCAACACCAAGCTAGACATCTGTTTCGTGGTCATCACTCTCAACCAATTTATGGTGGGACCTAAGAGGGTGCACTGGACAACGGCTAGACATATATTGAGGTACTTGCATGGCACAATCGAGTATGGGTTGAGGTATACTCGAGGTGATGGTGTCAAATTATGTGGTTATACGAATGCAGACTAGGCAGGCAGTTCAATGGATAAAAAAAGCACATCAGGGTATTGCTTCAGCGTTAGATCAGGGGTTGTATCTTGGTGCAGCAGGAAGCAAAAATCTGTGGCATTGAGTTCTGCAGAGGTAGAGTACATGGCAGCTAACCCGGCCACATGCAAAGCTATTTCACTTTAGAAGCTGCTAGTGATTTTGTTCGGTCAGAAGATGGAGGCAACCAATATCTACTAAAATAATCAAAGTTGCACCAGACTATCTGAGAATCGAGTGTTCCGTGATAGGTCAAAGCATATTGATATTCGATACCACTTCATCAAAGATTGTGTAGCGTGGATCAGTTTGACTACAACATGTTCCCATAGACCAACAGGTGGTTGAAATATTTACGAAGGCTCTGGGGAGGGCCAAGTTCGTTTATTTCAGAGAACAAATGGGTATAGTGGAGAACATCTTCCTCGCTAAGAGGGAGTTTTAGTTTTTGAGTTTGGTAGCAACGAATGATGATTTCTAAGAGGCTAAGGAGCATGAGATCTCCAAAAGGGAGTGTTAGTTTTTGAGTTTGGTAGCAACGGATGATGATGTCTAAGAGGCTAAGGAGCATGAGATCTCCAAAACCCAAAAAAGGTTTCGCGAGAAAAGACTTGGAGACACCTTAATTAAATTAATCAGCCATAATTTAAATACTTCCTAAATCAAACTTAGGAAAAGTGGTGAATTAAAGTTAATTAATTAAGGAAGTTCGATTTTTCTCTAGAGGCTTCTATTAATGAAGTCAAATTGATCTTAGCCATCGATTGAGATGTAATTGTGGCCGTTGAGACTCCAACAAGAGATTATAAGAGAAATTCAAAGGGCTTGGAGATGGCATCAGTTATGACTTGAGCAG
The DNA here is from genome assembly GCA_034641835.2 of Pinus albicaulis. Taxonomy (NCBI): domain Eukaryota; kingdom Viridiplantae; phylum Streptophyta; class Pinopsida; order Pinales; family Pinaceae; genus Pinus; species Pinus albicaulis. Next base: position 400,288,098 of record CM076572.1, read on the forward strand.
TTCGACTATCTAGTTGTAGGTATTTAGCAAGGGTGCAGTTGAAGCTAGGGAAAGCATCAGAGCAATGGTTTTAGCAAAGATTCAGGAGGAGTCTGGAGAATTTTTCCTCGATATTTTCTAGTGTTCTGGAGATAGGAATAGGAGGTCGAATTCATCTACCGAGAGGGCTGCTACACTAGTGTGAATTAGCTAGTTTCCCAGTGCGAGTTGCCAGAAGAGCCACGTTTCAGTTGCTAGTTTCCAGATTAGTGTCTCGGAGGTAGAGCCAGTGGATTTCAAAAGCAGAGGGAGACTAGACGTCTCACTTGGAGGTATTTCTAAGGTTGTATGAATTCAATCAGCTAGGCAATGCACATTTATGGGTTGAAGTGCGAGTGGCCAGGGAGAGTGCAAGCAAGTAGGAGAGGCCAAATCAGTTGCAGAGGGAGACAAAGGTGTCTTCCAGATTATTTTGCCAGTTGAATATTACGGGAGCCTTGCCAGTTTGGCAGGCGGATTATTGTACTCTTGAATTTGCTGAAGAATTAATAAAACCCTCATGTGTTGCACTGGTTTTCCCTTCGGGGTTTTTCTAGGGACAATTGTCCAAAAACAATGGTGTTAATTTGTGTGTGTGTGCATCTATTTCTCAGTTCCGTATTTTACATTTCTACAACGTTTTTATTGTGAAGAATGTAATTGTAAATTTATTTTTATTTCCCGAATATTAATTCAGAAGACAAATAAAATGGTAACAGTTAGAAGATAAATTTCCTGTTAATTGCATTCAAGGAATTTTCACATACACCACTTGGGGGGAGTTTCCTTCAACATAGTTATAATGCAAAAGGGCTATCCCCTTCATTATTTAATAATATTAGCCTAAACATTAACTCGTGATAGTCCAAAAATGGAAATAATTGGCACCTATACTTGTAAGAGGTTGCCCCCTTCGTTTGGTGTATTGATTGACAAAGAACATCATAGGGGTGATGCCATGACCTCAAAATACATATTTCAAAAAGATCTGCCCCCTTTGCCTTATGATACAACTCATCCATGTTGTAATTATGAATGTGGAGTTGCCATGCCAAGATCACACTCCTTGTCTTTATATGATTAAATTTTAAGTGGAGTGGCCTTCATATTTAGGCCATAGATCAAAAGCTTGCCGAATTTGTGAAGAGGTTGAAGATTATTTGTTATATTGTTATGGCCATGAACCGAATCTAATCTCTCTATGGTTGCTATCTAAATCGAATGAAGCCAAACTTGCATGCGAAATTCATCAATTGGATCCACTAATGGATTTGTAATGCCCCTTTCCAAGAAGATTGATTTAATTATTCATTTTCACTTGGAGAAAAAAACAACAACCAAAAGTGAGATGAATAATTAAATTAAAAGGGTGCTATTAAGTGACTTTATAAAGTCACTTTCTATTATTGAGTGGGAAAAAGGTAAAAGGGGAGATCCATGGTATTCTGATGACCCATGTTCTAATGATAAAAGTCATAAAAGGAGAATTGGAGCTCACTTTTGGGTATAAATTGGATATTGGGAATTTTGATTTAGAAGGCTCTTGGAGCTATGTGTAAGGGTGTGAAACCCTAGTGGAGATTACCTTCGGTGGTGAGACCATCCACCCTAGTTGATCAAGATTGATTTCAGTGGTCAAACTATCCACCCTAGTCAGTCAAGAAGGAGGGATCCTCCAGATTCCTCACAGGTGTGTGATTGGAGAAATTTAATTATAGGTGATCATGGGAGTTGAAGGAGACACACTTCATCATTGTAGCAACACTCATTTTATTTGAAGGAAAAATTCTATTGCTAGGTTTGTTCTAGAGGAAGGCCGAGTTTCATATGGTAGGCCCAGCTTATTGGAGGCAGCTAAAGAAATTTTGTTACAATTGAGTTGCATTTATCCTTGCAGCGAAATCTTGCGAAATATTATAGCAATTTCCAAGTTCCATTAATGCATTATGTAATTTCATAATTTCATAATTTAATTGGAGTTCAATCAGTAAATTCTGTTCTATGTGGTGATCTCTTGATTTATTGTGTGAATTTTCTCCTTATTTTCATGCCAAATGGGAAACTATTGCTTGGAAAGTGGTTGTAATAATTCTTGAAAGAAAAAATTAAAGATCTTAGCAAACGTATGCATTAATTCACCACTATAATTGGCTCACTCTATAAAGGAGACATTACAGGATTAAATTGTTGTTTTCATTTCTTTCATTGCCATGGCTAAACCATGTGAAAGTCATATTGTCCACTTATCAAGCTGTTGGGCCTCCAAAATGTCATCCATTTCTACCCACATTTCCATTATTTTACCCTCATTCCGTAATTCCGTAGCTACATAACCCTACATATTTAGTAACCATTTTCATGATTATATGGATTTATCATTATATTTTCTAAAGTCATTTATTTTAAGTGAATTTGTGATTAAATATTATAAAATTAACATGTTTTCATATATACATAAAAGTGGTATAAGTTTTATGATATGGTAGGCCTATTTGGAGATTCTAGAAGGGTCCTACTTGGCCTCTTAACTACAAATTCGAATTTCAAATTCCAACTCATGAGGATTTGTAGAATATTTGAAGAAGGTATGGATCATTAAGCTAAGCACATTTAAAGGAGAAGAATCATGGATAAGAGAATTTTGAGAGGATATGTATCTTACATTTTTAGGAGATTGGTTGTAACCACAAGAGATAAATGTGGATTTAGGAGAGATTTGAGGATTTGTATTTATTGTATAGTTATCCTTAATTTTTGTATAAATAGGAGTGCACCCTTCATACAAAGGGTCGGAAAATGTAGGTTGTGTAGTTAGTTGTTAATTGTTAATTGTTAGAGGTTAGAGGTAGCTAGTGGCTAGTTGATAGTTGGAAGTTCTAAGTTCCATTCAGGATGTGATTTGTAAAGTGAGGAGAGAGAATTTTTGTAATATCTCGTAACTTCATTTTATGAAATATATATTGCCACTTTTATCTCCAAGATGTGATAGTTGTTTAGTGTGCTTATTAAGGCATGGAGGGCCCCCATTAACCACAATTTGCACATTTTTGTACAGATTGGTAACATAGTATAGTTTTGTTATTTCATTTCTTTTCAGCAATTGTGTTTTTATTTTATGCAAGTGTGCTTTTCCTTTGAGCACTGTGATTTCATTTATGCAAGTGTGGTGTGATTTTCTTTCCAATAAGTGTGATTTCAATTGTGCAAGTGTGAGTGTGATTTCCTTTCTGCAAGAGTGCTTTCATTTTTGCAAGTGTGGTGTGATTTCATTAATGCAAGTGTGGTGTGATTTCAATTCCGCAAGTGAGGTGTGATTTTGCATTTACACAAGTGTGATTTCAATTTCAAGGAAGTGTGAATTCCTTTCTGCAAGTGTGATTTTAATTTCTTTATGTTTGGTTTGGTTTTGGTTGATTTAATTTGTTTTGAATTAGTTTTAATTGCATTAGATTAATCTAATCTAAAGGATAACCACCTAGTACATATAGTACAGGTATACCTCATTAGTTTACAAAAACCCAGGTTGACAATTAAATGACAGGGATTTAACTCATGATTAAATAACCCAACATTTTGGCGCTGTTGCCAGGGAGGTATACATAGGTGTTTATTCCGAAGTTTAGAAAATTCATTATAGTTGCATTCATTTTTAGATGCGTAGTTAAAATCATACTAAAATAATTTTGCATATTAAATTTCAAAAAAAAAAAAAATTTCAAAAATTGTACTAATCTGTGTGTGCAACAGGAATTATCAACCAGTTGGAGTAATTCACTGGCAATTAAGGATTTGAAGAATGTTCTTCCTTCTTTACTTCTTGATTACATTATCTAAACAATTGGTCTTTCATGCTTTGATGATTTTTTAATGCATATTTTTCTAACCTTAGTATGAATATCTTTTTAATCTTGTTATGCACATGGTTACACTAGAAATATGCATACACTTGATCAATTTTTCTTTTCCAGTAGAGTAGAGTAGGTAATGAATAAAATCAGGTTTTGTGATTTTTTTTAGATTTCATGTTATTTGCAAATTTTTATTTTTATTTTTATTTTTATTTTTATTTTTATTTTTATTTTTATTTATTTTTTTTTTTTTTTTTTTTTTTCGCGTTGCAGTAAGACCCACCCAATTCACTAATCATTTGCAGGAAGATGTAGAAAGAGAAGGAATATTTGAGAAGAAGGAGAACACATAAGAGTTTTGAGAGACACGATCTAAATTTAGAGGTCAAACCCCTTTGTTTTGTTTTTTAAATTTCACATTCCAATTGAATAAATAGTTTCAATATTGCTGAGTATGCTCTCTTCTTGTGCTCTCTACGATTTGGAAGATCAAAAAAGACAATTGAACAAAGTTAGTTTTAAAACTTTGCAATAAAAACTGGAGAAGAGATCTAATTTCATAATCAAAAGTACAATTACAGGTTTTTAGAAAGCTCAAACAACAAAACTAATGTCTCCAATGGATCCAACGCTGTCAAAAACCCCTGTTTTGACTCTTTTTGCAACTCATTTGGCCAAAAATTGAGTAAAATATGACTGTTTCAAGTTTTTGCCTCATTTTGTTGTTAATAAGCCTACAATTCGACCCAAACCTGGTTGATGCGCCCAAAAAACGGGAACGGCACGCGAATCTGGCCTTCCCGACCGACAGACTAATTTGTAGGACGAATAAAAATAGCCCCTAGTTCTAAAATATATGGTCACATGGTGCCATGGGACCACATTGGGTGCTGAAAGCTAGGGCTTAACCGACCCCTTCTCCAAAAATACGCGCCCACACGACTTCAAATATATGTCAGATCATATAATAAACAAGACATAAAGCATAGCAGAGCTGGTTAAGAGCCTTTGTTGGTGGACAACAGGTCTCGGGTTCGATTTTCATGGAGGCCATTTGACCTCCAACATAAATTTTGGCTCCTATGAGGAGGCCATGTGGCAACTGTTGGTTGGTCCACGTGGCGCTCCCTTGTTGGGCCACCACAATAAACCTTGAACCAATCAGAAACTGCCATGTGTCCACCAATGAAATAGTGAAAAATGTCAATCATGTATTTCCCAATGACAGACCAGTGAAAACGTGCCAAGTGTCATGACCCAATCAGCATACGGATTGCCGACTGGGCATTCCAGCAACCCAAAATTCATTTTTTCAGTTGTTTCATAAAACGATTAGATAACGATTCCGAGAGCATTCAAAGTCGGATTTCAGTGAAACGAATTGCATTGGATTCAAAACAACAAGATCTATGCGTTGGCGATGGTTTCAAGCTGATCCAAGAATTTTGAATTTTGAGCACTTTCTTGATCCATGGGATGATGGACAAGGGTGGAGCACTAAATGAAAAGGAAAAACCTAGTTACAAGCTTAGACCTGCATAAAAACCCTGCAAGTATTAAAAACCCAACTACGATAATTAAAAAAACCACCATCCGAGTCTAATTGCAGGTTGTAAAGTGGCAAGGCAGTGCAATGATTGATGTTTTTGGTAGTTGCAGAATCGACGTAGCTGCAAAATCAACACAATTCAGTAGCTTATACAAATTTGGTTTATGGTCTATTGATGAAGCATTAAGTGTATGGAGAAGAGGTCTCAAGCTCAAAATTGGTAAGAAACAGGTAAAAGTGCATTTAATTTTTCTGGAATTTGTTTTATTAGTACTATTTCTGAGTTTTTTGTGTATATATCAAATAAAGAGAGACTTATCACCTCTTTCTCTTGACAGTCTTACATTTTATTGCAGAATAGTGCTAAGTTTTTGCAGGTTCCAAGATGATGAAAGAAGAAAACTATGTGCATAAGAGCCTTTCAAAGACCAAGTTTCTTTCAGAAAAGCATGATCATTTCATGTTAAATCAAATCCATTACACCATTGCTATTAAACAGATACCAATTTTACCATTGCTACTCACTCTAAGCTTGCAGTCGACCCATAACTTTCCATCTCCCTACCACCAAAAATTCATTTCCCTTCACAATTGTCATACTTTCCTGCATCATCTTCACTCACCCTTCCCAAAAATAAAGTCACTCACCTCCCTTACAAAGCTGAGTCACCCCATTTTCCTTTTCATTCATGTACAATAAACTTTGCTCCAATGCAAATTTTCCATCTATAGTCCTTCAAATTATTATTGTATACTCACGTTCAATGATGGAGGATTCATTAAGGCCTCTCTTCTAACAAGTCTTGAGCCACCGACTTCAACACATCATCTGGGATCAAGACTAGAGATCTTTAGGACCTTGAGGCTTGCATGCCTTAATGGCAAGTTCTCTCACCAATAAACAGTGGGAATACATCAATGTCCCCTGTTTGTTGGATCTTCTAGATGACTTGACTTCAACACATCGATTTGTACCTAGTAAGTACTTAGGCATCTTGACTCTCATTGACATCAATGGTGAGTAGTCTCGTGTTGGTTGATGGCATTCATTAATGACCAGTAATCCAACAATTTCTTTTCTATGTTCGACATCAACACATCTATTCACATAGATAAGAATATGCCATCGAGTGGGAACAATTGAAGACTACATGATTTCAATAGTTTGCAGTAGGACTCAATTCAGCAACCATAGAAATAAAGATTCCAATCTCATCCTCTATTCATACAACCAAGAGAAAGAAGAAGCAAGATCAGATTCTTTTACTTCACATTCCATGATACAACAACAACAACCACTCTTCGATATACATAGCTTGTCCACTTTTGAGGTAGGCGAATGTATGTAATTTTCTAATTTTTAATCATGTAATTCCTTAAATGCTAAAATTGTGATTTTGGAAAATTCCTCACCACATTCATATTCCCTTTCTCATTTGCAGGAAAACTGAAAACACCTTAAGTTGGGGGGAAGCGATATTCACATTTCATGCCACATGCCACATGCCCATTTAATTTCATCTTAACTAACATATTTTCCTAAGTTGCCGGAAACGCCTAGGCTGGCCCTCGGAAACTCGGATCCCCGTTTCTGAAACGGAAACCCGTACGAAACGCCTTTGAAACGGCATGGATCCGTATCTGCCCCGTTTCCAAAATTTTGGATACGTTTTTTTTCGAAAATTCCCGTTTCCGTCCCGTTTCAGAATTTGGATACGTATTTTAAAAAAAAATGAAAACGTATTTGAAAAACAAAAACGTATTTCACAAAACATGAAACGTATTTTACAAAATCTGAAACGTATCACGATTTTTAGAAACGGTGTTACCCTATTCGTCTTTTTCACCGGGAATGTTATAGCTGAATTTGTAATTTACTAATTTGTAAAGTGATGTTTTCGTTTTCAACTTCTTATCCTCCGCCGCAAAGAGCAACAGCCCGCAAAGAGCAACAGAGTTCTGAGTAAGAGATTGTGAGACCGAGACGTGACTGCAACAGCCCGCAAAGAGCAACAGAGTTCCGAGTTTTCGATTGTTTGACTCACGAGTGTTTGCAACTTCGCGGCTCACAAGAGGAAGAGCAGCTGCCAGCCACAAGTGCTCAGGTTCTTTTCATAAACGATAACCCTCTATGTAAATAAACCGTTATGTAATTTAACAGTAGTCTCGGACTCTCGGCCCTCTTTCAAATAAAATATACACTTAGCGCATAATATTACCTGCATGTTCTTCCCTTTCATCTCAATATATAGGGCTTTGTGCAAGCGTTGTCTAATGTTCGTATATCAAGTAATCCAAGATGTCGCTGGATATAGCCGTGAGGGCCCACAACATGTTTAATAAGCATATTAGATTGATCCTCTAAAATATTCAGTTAGATAGCTAATTTTCGGAATTTGGCAGTGTAATCTTGTAAGTTGTAGACTGTTCATGACGTTGCCTGAGATACTGCCATTGAATTTTCTGCTTTCTGACATACCCAGCCACGTAAAATTTCTCGTACACCATACCTTTGAAGTTTGAAGTTACTCTACAGGTGCATCCCCTTGCTGTTGCCAATGTTGGTAGTGAGCAGTAGTCTTCCCATCACAGGGGAGCATACTCCAGCCAGCTTGAAAGTTGAGGCACGCAAAGGAAAATTTTCTGCACATCATTATATCCTTGATGGCTGAAATAAATCTCAAGCTGCCTTAACCAATTTTTCAGTTTCTCTTCCCATATTTTCCCCTCAAATTGCTGAATGTTGAGCTTTGTCCCCACTGTAAAGTTTAAACAAGCTTAACCACACTTGTTTGGAACGAGTCTTTCAAACCAAGTCAGATGCTTCCCCTGTTGTAAGGAATCAAGATTTAAGACTTGCTTCCATCCAAGTGAGTTTTACATTTGCAGACACATTTTCTTCCTTGGAGGCATCTTCTTAACTCGTTTGTTCCAGTCCTTTTTGGGGCCAGAAGGACAAGAAAAAATACAATGTATTCAATAAAGAGTGACTGAGACACAATGATTAGAGATTTAGAGTCAATACTTAGCGCAATAGTGACACACAGTTCCAAATAGGTGAATATACCAGCTCGCATTTTTCTCAGTGAGAACTTTCTTCAAAGTTCAAACAAATCACAAACACTTTGCTGTCGGTGAAATATGTTTATGGCACACATACACAGTGAATTTTCGTGAAAGAACTGACTTCAAATGGCCACTGATAATTTATTCAAGTTCAGAATCCAGATTTTCAATAAAATCATTGACAGAGGTATTCTGGGCAGTTACATGTATTCACAGTTCTCGAATCTCAAGAGTCAACATTAATGAAAATACATAGTAGATGCCAGAAATTTATATAATATATTATGGCACCTGGTATGCTTGGCTGCTAGCAGAACTTTAAAGTTTAAACTGGTGTTTCAGCCCAAATATTTATTATTCAGTTTAGTAACTACTAACAGCCTACAGCCTACAGGATTTTGAGGGTAGGTATACAGTTCACATTTTTATAAATTATTTAGATTCTCAAACTTCAAATATGAATCATGAATGGCAATGTAAATTTGATATATATATATATATATATATATATATATATATATATATATATATGACGTGGCGTTTCCTGCCGTATCGTATCTAGATTTTTTGAAAATTTGTCGTATCCGTTTCAAACGCCGTATCCGTATCCATTCCCGTTTCCGTTTCAGTGTAACTTGATCTTTTGATCAACTATTATTTCATTTTGATTCTAAAAGATTATGTGTTTTGAAATGATCAATCGATGAGTATATTAAATGGCTAACATTCATTATGGGACTAAAACAAATTAATTTTCAATGTTTTCAAGTATTTTGTGAAAAAAAAATAACAAAATTAATTTTACACAAGAACCAATACTCATAAAATTTTGGTTGTCACACAAGAACAACCTTAAAAAATATATGTTGCAATCAAATGTATTTCAAAGTACACTTTGCAAAAAGAATAAAATTGTCAAATGATATGACTATGTAAAGTTAAAATAAAATCAATACAAAGCCAAAGCTCATATAGAAGCAAACCATTTCAAGAAGATCTACTTATGATTAAGGGAATTAATGCATGTAATATTCCAAATTAGCAGTCAGCTAATTGGAATATTAATTTTGATTTATTTTGGCATTTTCTAATGTTGGGCGGCAATAACGTGGGTAGGGGACCCACAACTAATAATTAAGCCAAATAAAGTCTTTTCCTAAAGTCGTGATAAAATTCTTTGCTCTAGTGGAGGGTTGAATTGGCCTTGGGTGGCGGTGTAGAAGAGGCACGAAAAGGACGGCGTGAGATTGGCTAGAGGAAGGCAACACGTGATTGGCCAAGGAGAGGCAATGCGAGGCCAATGTCGAGCATGGAAGCATTACATTGGGCCTCAATGGACAAAAGGAAGAAGGGAAGGCTCATTTTGGCATTCATTCATTCATCTTATTTCTCTTGGTCATTTTGACTTAAGCACGCTTGAGCCGGAGAGCCAAGTCTGAAGTGCTGTTTAGCACACGAGATCTTCATGCAGAGATCTCAACCTCTACTTCGAGGGACTTCGAGTGCCCACTCAGGGGAGGATTTTTGCATTTTGGTGAGGGAATTACACAACAACAACAACAGGAAAAGCGTAGCCCTTTAGGACTACGCAGAGGTAGAGTAGACTGCGCAGTTCAATTCGGTGTGGGTGCTGGGAGTGTGGAGAGTAGCGGAGTTTTAGCAGGAGGTTTGGAGGGAGGTTAGCACCTCCTACCAGGGATTGTGGTATCTCTCTGGAGGCATTTTCTAGCAGATTCATCTAGAGGTTCGATTTACCTAGCAACGCAGTGAGCCAAGCCCAAGAGGGGCAAATTCCGAAGTCAAACTTTGGGCGAACCCTTTCTGGGTTTTTCTGGTTTTATTGAGGAGAAGCCAAGAGTAATTCAGCAGAATTTTCTAGGCAGGTTTGAGGCCTCAAACATAAATCCTAATGCAACCAACAGCTAGAGGAGCTAGAGGAAATTGGGCTGAAATTCTGGGGTCAACATCTAGCCAATTCCTTCGCGGATTTTTGTAGGTTTGGTGAGAAGAGTCCGGGGTTAAAAGCCCAAATTTTTTTGAGCAGAGGAAGCAGCCCAATCAACAGTCTGAAGTCAGCCAACAACAATATATCTGGGCTAGACAACAAAGAGACTGAGCCACGCAGAGGCACTTTCAGCTAGAGTTTTTGCTTGGGTTTGAGTTGTTCTTCAAGCCTGTCTTGAGCAGGCCCAGATGCAAACTTTCCAGCACCTCAATTGTACTCTTTCCCAATATATTAATAAAATGGCTCAACAGTGATTTTGGCTCCAGTTTGTGTGTTTTAATGGTGTTTGCATTTTTGTTGTAGTTACTTGTCTATTTGCGCTTTTATTACTGTTAATCCCCATTTGGGATATTACAGTGGTATCAGAGCTTCATTCTTGGCTCAGTCGTGGGGATATTTTTCTATGAACGAGGAGGGTAGGCAAAACATTACCCACCAAAAGCAGTAGAGGTGGCAAATATGGGGGAGACAAGGAGCAAAGGGGAAGCGAAATTTGGTAGCATCTTAAAGGCCCTAAATGATTTAGCCAAAGGACAGAAGGGAATGTTGGAAGAATTCAAGCAACAGAAACGGGATAAGAGCATCCATCATGAGTTCCTATTTGGGGAGACTTCAGGGGTCTCACAACAGTGTGACCACCCTTTACCAACCACTCAATCACCAGCCTTCAGTAGGCCAACTAGGAACACGACGCCTACATTTATACCATCAGTACCGAGTGAGAAAGGTAGGCGACATGATCATATACCCATGGGAGATTATTTCTGAGAGTGGCAGTCCATGGGGGAAAACTGCAAAGCAGCGTTGCCCTTCAGAGATTACTGCCAGCTCAAGCAGGATGAAAAAGGTAGGAACAGTGGGGGTCTAGCACGCATAAAGCTTTCCGCAGTTGCAACACTATTCGAGGATGTAATATCCCGAAAGGGAAATAGACAGCAATACAAGCATGCAACAATATAGAAAATGCCGGAAATAGAACATAAAGCAAATACACATAAAAATGTCGGGAATGCTAAGTCATTTTATTAATCTGAGAATATAATGAAATACAATGGATAATCAGAGTGATAGCACCTATTCTTGCTCAAGGCAAGTGAATAACTCTCTCAGAAAGACAGGAAATGGCTGCTACAAGAAACTGCGTCCCAGCTGCTAGAAAACTGTCGTAAAACTGCTGCTGCTGGAATGTACTGAAACTAGGGGCTGATACCCTTACCTATCGAGCCGAAAATCGCATCACCTGCTCACCAATTTCTTAGACAAAAACCCAAATAACCGTACGTAAACTATTGCCCTCCGAAAATCACCAAAGAACCCTCCCCCTCAAGGAATTACGCCGCTCTCGCAAGGCTCGGCCGCGATGCCAAATGATAATAGCCGTGGACAAAGGTTTCAGACTCTCAAGAGACCTCCTCTGGACAAAATCGATCCTCCACACCTGTGACATCAATCGAAACTCCCCGCGTGTAACTCGCAACTAACACTTCCAACTAGAATCAAGGCCCTTTCTCCAAAGATCACAAGTACCACAAGAGAAGCTCAGCTCCTCACCAAACAACCGCAACCAAATTCCCCACTAAAGATCGAAGGAAAACCTTGCCTCGAGCAGCATCAAGTCCCCCTCGTGGCTAAAGGGCGAGATCTCCGATCGGAGACACTCAACGCACTAAACAGTGCTGCAGACAGGCTAAACAGCCAGCGTGCTCAAGAAGACAAAATGTCTAGCTCAAATATCATCAACAACAAGAATGCCCCAAATGAGGAGGCTCCACCTTTTATAGCATTGGTTTCCCTCCAAAACCAACGTAGTCTCTCTCTCCTCCACATGGTGTGTGGCCCCCCTTGGCTCCCCCCCTTAAGTTACAACGTTGTGCTACTAGGAAGGTGTTTTATTCCAAAAAGTGAGTTAGACGCCCTTTTACTCACTTTTTTATTTATCTACAAAGCACATATGGAAAAACAATACAAAGTCGAATATTCCAATTAGCTGTTGCTAATTAGGAATATTACAGTCTCCCCCGGAAAAATGTTGCTTGTCCTCAAGAAACTAAGGTGATGGATGCTGCAAAATCTCCTCGCTCTCCCAAGTGGCATCCTCATCCGGCAAAAACTGCTTGTCCTCCAATAATGCCTGAACAAGCCTCCTCTCTAGCCGATGCTCCCCACTGACACTGCAAAATGTGCCTGGGTCCCAGATGTGCCACTGAACCCTCTCTGGCCTCTGCATCACCCTGACATGAAGGGTCCTTTCAATGTCAGGATCCCAAACTGATCTCTCACAGTACCACCCAACCAATAATCCTCCCGGATCCCATCGCCACCGTGGCCAATAATCGCACAAGTCCCACCGCTCGGACTGTGCACTGCCTCTGGCTATGACCAATGCTCTAAGAGGTGAAGACCACCAACAAGCATCAATGTTTCGGGCTCCCCGCCGCGCTCGTACCGTAGCCGCATATGCTACCCCGCAATCGCATACCAACTCATCACCTCTCGTCCAATCCAAGTTGTGACCGGTCCTGGCGTCGATCTCCGCTTCCCGAAACCTGGATGGAGTGTCAAGAAACGATGTCCTCGTGTCACTCGGCCACCGGAATTCATAACCTTCCGTTATGTCCAAGGGCCCCTTCTCTATTGTACTTCCTACGAAGAACACCGTACCATCAAGAGGGTACCAACTCATGACCTCCTGCCAGTCCAAACTGGGAGAAGAATCTGATATAGCAACAACAACGGCATATGGAACATGCCTGAGATGTTGCCACCAGCCCGTAATCAACTCCCACTGCTCTGCCCTGTCTGCCACTGAAAGCTACTTATAGAAGGAAGCCCCTCTCTCTATCATGGGCCAAAGTGGGCAAGATATGCTGCAAGCTCCATCAATGTACTCCTGGAGAGTACTACTCACCGAAAGTACTGCAGCTCGGCCAACTGTATGTACATCTATCTCCAGATCTTAGTCAATGGACGCCAGATGAATGCTCCACACACCCAAATATATCACATGATTTAATAGCCCCTGCATAACAATCCCATCAACCTCCAACATCTCTAGAGGATATGGATCTGCAACTGCCGTCACTGTACTCAGTGTCTCAATGCATCTGACTGCTCCTCCTCAATGGTTGACCCCGCGGTTAGCCGCATATCCATCACCGACTCGATGTGAGCCTCCATGTGGCTCTCCCTCAAAGGACTATCATGCATGATGTGCATAGCATCCTCCTCTACTGACTCAGGCTCCATCACATATAGCTCTGAGTGGATCGTCACAAGTGTCTCATCGCCCAGAGAATCTCCCACAGAGTCCCCGACCGCCGACCAGAGCACGGGAATGCGTCCGGTTCATCGTCTCCATTCGTTGCATTGCTCTCGCTCCCGTGTTTACCTCCACTGATCCTATGGACTCATATGAAGAAGAGTCCTCACCCTGACATACAGAAGGAATGCCCTCCTATTTTACCTCTGCCACTTCATCTGCACTGAATATGCCATCCACCCTCTTGATGAAGTGTAGATACAATGTCTGGAGTCCCGACATATGCCGGGATGCTACCTCTGCTGAACCTAGTATCTTCTGCTCATGCATGATCTCAACATGCCGTGAGGGAAAAATGATGTATGTCTCCCTCATGACTTGCTCCCCAAGCATAGGCCCAACAATGACTGATGTGCCACCACTACAGAGGATCATCTCATCCCCTAACATGTGGCTGTCAACTAGCGCTCCAACCCAGTGCCACTGCCGAGAAGTCTTTCCCCTAGTGTGCTGAGTGTCATCAAAATATATTGGGTGAGCCTCGCGTACCCCACCGCTCATGCCCAAAGTGCCAAAGGACAACAACAAAATCGGATGTGCCAGTGAGTGATGTAGAAGAGAGGCAGGTGTATGAGTCTCCAGAGATACCGCCAAGTATCGCTCATCCATCTCCCCATCGCATCCCCGGGTGAACCACTCGCAAGTTGCGAGCCCTGTCCCTGTCCGTGAGTCTCCCTGGAGGCAATGCTCCAAGACCCTGTTGTGCAGCACCATACGCCCTCGCATACCACCGATCATCCATGTACTCCTCGACATGCCACTGCACACTGAGGCATACCCTTGTATATTGCTGGATACCCCATGCTACTATTGTACCACCCTGTACCGTCTTGTGCCCTGACTGTGTCCAGGCATCGGTCACTCCCTGTGTGCTCTCAATGTGATGTAGGACACTCCTACTCCACAATGCAATCCCACACACTATGGTACACCACCATGCAACTCCATGTCCACTGGTAGTCCACTGCTCAATGCTAGAGGCTCCCACACATCCCTAGATGTGATGACCTAGAGCCGTGCCTCTACATGTTGGACTACCCCCAATCGGTATCATCTCCACCGTCGCATCACTATACCCGCCGACGAATCTATCATCACTCCAAACCCTCCTTGAGAGGTCCGAGAAGTGAATCTCTCTATGTGTCAGTAGTGTTACCACCACTGCTCGGCTCTGCTGCGTCCTCTGTGCCCCACACAAAAGGGAAGAATCCTTGGCCCCATACAAGGCGCCATCTGGTGGCCTGCCAATGCCACCTCCTTCGACAAGCTCCTGCCAAGGTGTCGACCACCCCGTGATCCCGTGTATGAATGTCATGCCAAGACAACCTAGGAGTCTGGCTCTACAAATGGTTGGCCACCGGAGCCGACTGAAACTCCACATGCTCTCTACCTGCCAGGCCAACCCAGACTTCCTCCAAGACATATTCGCCCGACCTCGCTCTGGAAAACGATAGGTGATCCCACCGGATCCCAATGCCGTCCGGGGTTCCGTATTCCTCATGCAAAAACTCCCCGCTGAGCTACACTCGGATTCATCACTATTCTATAGCTCACACTCCACCGAGTACCAACACAAAATCTCTCGCCATCCAACCTCGACAAGTGGATGCTGCACACAGTGCAACTTTGATTGTCTCATCCTGCTAACCCAGTCAACGTATGAGGTCTAACTAGGTGACTCCATCTCTCTCTCTCCAATGGGAAGAGATGACCCAACAATGCTCCTAGTCCCATCCATGCATGCTTGAAGGGGAATGATCTGATGCTCCAACGTGCCCTCTGGTTGTACCATCAGGGAATCCAGTCATTCCCTAATGCAGGCCAACTTGGCCGCCAACTCGGCTCAAGCCACTCTCATGCCCTCCAGCTCCTTGTCCTGCAACAAAATGGCCTCCTGTACTGACTTGGCCTTCCCTTTTAAGACTCGAAGGTCTGTCCAAAGCCGATGATACCGCTGTCTGCGACTATCATCCAATACCTCTGTATCTCCTAGTGCCTCATCGAAAGTGGATACATCTCCTGATACCTCACCCATCTGTCGTGTGCTGCTACCACCCGAAAACTCGGACATGGCTCCAGTCATCACCTCAATGGATGGCTCTACTGGGGTAGGCTCTACCTTCTCCACTACGATATCAACCGACACGGTCAAGGAGGTCTCTAATGATGGTGAGTCCTGTGTCACACTAGGTGTATCCTCGAACTCCCTGCAATCCTGTGTGTCCTCATCCTCCAAGTGCGAGGTAACCATTTTGATGGTTTCCCCCTCCGATACTCGGTCAAGCTGGAAAGAGTTATCCAACTTCTCCACCCAAGCTTTTTCCAAACGCTTGGATGACCCATCAAATGTCGGTAAATGGAGTCGGCTTACTGTGTGCGGTAAGCCCCCATCATGTGAGTGCCTGTTCCCACTGTGAAAGTTGCGGGGTCTGCTATCCCGCTGGAGCTGAACAAAATCTCTAAATGGAAGGGCATCCCTGAACTCCTGCCCATATGCCTGATACTCGGCAAAATAATCTCCCATGTGGCTGGGCTCTGGGTCCTGCTGTGCTCCTGCCCATGTGTCTGCACCCAGAAAAGTGGGCATAGTGGGACGTGTGGGTGTATGTGATGCGATATGCTGAGCGGCATCATGCTCCGGCAAATAGCGAGATGTGCCTGATCCTCCGCTAATCTGGAAACCCCTTGGGGTTTCACGCTGTCTGGCCTCCACAGCGGTGAATCTCTGCCCCATCACCTCAATCTGCCTTGACAAATCCTGTACTGATTTGAGGAGCATCTCCCCAAATCTCTTCTCACCATCATCACCTGCCATCGGCTCCTCCTGCTATGTATCTACAGGCTGCTCAGAAATTGCACTGCTGCTCAAACTACACTACTGCTTGACTTCGACCTCCGATTTACCCACTGAAAATTACTCAGAAAATTTTAGGAATTTGGGAAGGTGATCCTTGCCCAAAACCCAGAAAAACCTGAAAAGGGTTTCTTCTAATTCCAAACTTCAAAATTTGACCCTTTTTATTTTGGCCCTTTTTCCAATTTCGTTTTTGGTACTGCAACTACTATTACTCTCCAAAATTCCAGCAAACCTCTGTATGATCTCTTTCCCGATGTCATAGACCACAGGCTGAGCCAGATCTATGCTCTGATACCACTGTAATATCCCGGAAGGGAAATAGACAGCAATACAAGCATACGACAATATAGAAAATGCCAGAAATAGAACATAAAGCACATACTCATAAAAATGCCGAGAATGCTAAGCCATTTTATTAATCTGAGAATATAATGAAATACAATGGATAATCAGAATGATAGCACCTATTCTTGCTCAAAGCAAGTGAAGAACTCTCTCAGAAAGACAGGAAATGGCTGCTACAAGAAACTGCGTCCTAGCTGCTAGAAAACTGCCGTAAAACTGCTGCTGCTTGAATGGACTGAAACTAGGGGCTGATCCCCTTGCCGGAATGAGCTGAAAATCTGCAGATCACCTGTACTCACTACCCCGGACAAAACCCAGAAATCGTATCAAGAACGGTCGGCCTCCGAAAATCACCAAAGAACCCTCCTCAAGGAATTACGCTGCCTCTGCAAGGCTCAGCGCAGATGCCAAATGATAATAGCTGTGACAGTGCCTCAAACTCCTTAGGAGACCTCCTCCTGGCAAAGACTGATCCTCCACACCGGATATCAACTAAAACTCCTGCAGAAAATCCCGCAACGGAACACCTCCAACTAGAACTGCGTCCTCTCTCCCAAAGACTGCGCAGTCACAAGAGAAGCCCAGCTCCTCAGCCAAACAACCATCCAAATCTCCCACTAAAGACTGAAGGAAAAACCTTGCCCGAGCAGGCACTCGAAGTCCCCCGGGGCTAAGGGCGAGATCTCCGACCGGAGACACTCAACGCACTAAACAGTGCTGCAGACAGGCTAAACAGCCAGCGTGCTTAAGAAGACAAAATGTCTAGCTCCAATATCATCAACAACAAGAATGCCCCAAATGAGGAGGCTCCTCCACCTTTTATAGCATTGGTTTCCCTCCAAAACCAATGTAGTCTCTCTCTCCTCCACGTGGTGTGTGGCCCCCCTTGGCTCCCCCCTTAAGTTACAACGTTGTGCTACTAGGAAGGTGTTTTATTCCACTAAAGTGAGTTAGACCCCCTTTTACTCACTTTTTTATTTATCTACAAACCACATATGGAAAAACAATACAAAGTCGAATATTCCAATTAGCTGTCGCTAATTAGGAATATTACAGACGATACCTTTTCCCAAGTATGATGGATTCACTGAGTGCACGGCTCGGGATCGGGTGGAAAAGTTGAATACCTTTTTCTAGCTTAACCGAGTAACAGAGGGGGAAGCCATCAGAATGGCTACCCCGCACTTGGAGGATGAGGGCACACAGGATCATGGGGAGCATGTGGATACACCCAATATGACGCAAGGGTCACCCATGTTGGAGACTTCCTTGACCATGTCGGTTGATATCCTAGTAGAGAGAGTAGAGCCTACCTAGTAGTGCCATCCATTGAGGTGATGACTAGGTTAGTGTTAGAGTCTTCGGGTGGTAGTAGCACACAGTAGATGGATGAGGTTCCAGGAGATGTATCCACCTTTGATGAGGCGCTAGGAGATATGGAGGTATTGGACGATGGTCGGACACAACAGTGTCATCAGCTTCAGGCCGACCCTCTAACTTTGAAAGGGAAGGTCACATCAATACGAGAGACTATTTTGTTGCAAAACGAGGACTTGGAGGGCATGAGAGTGGTTTGCGCCGAGTTAGCGCCAAGTTGGCCCACATTGGGGAACGGTTGGATTCCCTAATGGTAAAACTAGAGGGCACATTGGAGTGTCAAAGCAGCCCCCTTCAGGCATACATAGATGGGGCTAGTAGCACTGTTGGGTCACCTCTTCCCATTGGAGAGAGAGAGATGAAGCCACCTAGTCAAATCTCATATGTTGACCTGGATAGCAGGATGAGACGATCGCAGTTACACAGGGTGCAGCATCCACATATTGAGGTTGGATGGTGAGAGATATTGAGTTGGTACCTGGTGGAGTGGGTTATGGAGATGGTGGTGGACCCGGGTGTAGTTCAGCAAGGGTTTCTAGGTGCTGGGAATACAGGAACCCCAAATTGGCATTGGGATCCGGGTGGGACTACCTGTCGTTTCCCAAGCAGGCTGGTTGACTATGTCTTGGAGGGTACAATTGGACTAGTAGTTGAGCGTGCACATTCGCTAGGGAGTTTCGGTCAGCTCCAGTGGCCAACCAGTTTCTGGGTAGACTCCTTGTGTTGTCTTGGTATGACATTTGTACGCGGGGTCACGGGGTGATCAACATACTTTGGCAAGAGCTGTTGGAGGGGGTGGCATTGGTAGGCCACCAGACAGTGCCTTGTATGGAGCCAAGGATTCTTCACCTTTGTGTGGGGCACAGAGGTCGCAGTGGAGCAGAGCAGTGGTGGCATCACTACTGACACATAGGGAGATTCACTTCTCAGACCCCTCAGGGAGGGTTTGGAGTGATGATCCATTCATCAGCGGGTGTAGTGATGCGACGATGGAGGTGATGATACCGATTGGGGGTGGTCCGACATATAGAGACACAACCCTAGGCCATCACATCCAAGGATGTGTGGGAGCATCTAGCATTGGGCAGTGGACTACTGGTGGACATGGAGGTGCATGGTGGTGTACTGTAGTGTGTCAGACTGCATTGTGGAGTAGGAGTGTCTTACATCACATTGAGTACATGCGAGGAGTGACTGGTGCCTTGACATAGACAAGGCACGGGACGATACAAGGTGGTACAACAGCAGCAGGGGGTATTCAATGGTGTACAGGGGTATGCCGCAGTATACAGTGGCATGCTGAGGAGTACATGGATGATCGGTGGTATGCGGGGGTGTATGATGATGCATAGCAGGGTCTTAGAGTATTGCCTCCAGGGAGAATCATGGACGGAAACATCGGGCATACCTTTGGGGGTAGGTCACCCAGGATCGATGGGGAGACAAATGAGCGATACTTGATGATATCCGTTGGGACTCACACACCTAACCCTCTTCTACATCACTTATGGGCACAATCGATTTTTTTGTTGTCCTTTGGCACTCTGGGCATGAGCAGCGGGGTGCGCGAAGCTTACCCAAGATATTTGAATGGCACTCAGCGCATTAGGGGAGAGATTTCTCAGTAGTGGCATTGGGTCGGTGCGTTAGCTGACATCCACATGTTGGGGGATGAGATGATCATCTATAAGGGTGGCATATCAATCATCATTGAGCCTGCGCTTGAGGAGTGGGTCACGAGGGAGACATGTGTCACTCTTTTCTCGGGGCATGTCAAGACCGTGCATGAGCAAAGGATATTGGGTATAACTGAGGCAACATCCCAGTATGTGTCTGGGCTCCAGACATTGTATCGACATGATCGAGGGGGTGGATGGTAAACCCAGTGGAAATGGTTTGCAGGAACGGGAGGATCCACATACCTTGAGTCGATTGCGAGTATCATATATCCATCAGGGAGTAGCTATTTGTCACATGTGGCTTCCAGCGGTCATCGGTGCTACTCAGTGGTAGGCACAGGATAGGTTAGCATGCATCAAGTTAGCCCATGATATATGGACCCTATATATTGGTCACATGCAGGGACTAGAGATGAGGTACGGAGGGATTCCTGCAGTTGTTAGAGCTATGGTGTAGCAGGTACGACTATCGGATGCAGAGATTTTGTTGATTGATAGCCCATTTTGTCTCATGATGGTCGGAGTCAGGACAAAGAGTGATCTAGTTCACTGTTGGGTTGGCACATGGGGGTACACAGAGGCCTTCATTAGATGGCGAGGCAGACTTTCTCTGTTGCTACATAGATTCGAAGTTGCATTTGGAGGGGTAGATATTGGCATCATGGCGATGCCTGGGCTGGTTGAGCTTGTCTCTCACAGATCTCTTGCCACTAGGCCTCAGGGGAGGAGGATGCAATCTGTGCACGATGGGGAGTATCTCATGGTCAGAGTAGCGCAACTTCAGCATGGTGGTACCTCTCCGAGATTAGCAAGGAATCTGAGCATTACAACTCCACACAACTCGATAGCCTTTAGGGATGAGCTGTATACTCCATGGGGAGATCTTGTAGATCTTCCATTAGGCTTTAGTGAGTCACTGATGGAGTGGGGAACTTCATTAGCATGGTAGGATGGTGAGTGGAGCAGGGTGAGCTTCATGTTGGATAGGATGGCTTGGGATCCGGGTATTGAGGGATCCCTTCATATCAGGGAGATGCAGAGGTCAGGGATGATATAATGGCGTATCTGGGACTCTGGCACATTTTGCAGTGACCGTGGGGGAAGAGGATGCTTGTTCAGGCATTGCTTGAGGATAAGCAATTTTTGGCGGGGAGGACTGTAATATTCCAAATTAGCAATCAACTAATTGGAATATTAATTTTGATTTATTTTGGTATTTCCTAATGTTGGGCAGAAATAACATGGGTAGAGGAACCACAACTAACAATTAAGCCAAATAAAGTCTTTTTCCTAAAGTCCCTAAGGTAAAATTGCGGCTCTAGTGGTGGGGTCGAATTGGCCTTAGGTGGCAGCGTAGAAGAGGCACGAAAATGACAGTGTGGGATTGGCTAGAGGAAGGCAGCACATGATTGGCCAATGAGAGGCAGCGCAGGCCAAGGTGGAACCCAAGGCATACGTTGGGCCTCAATGGACAAAAGGAAGAAGGGAAGGCTCATTTTGGCATTCATTCATTCATCTTATTTCTCTTGGTCATTTTGACTGAAGCACGCTTGAGCCAGAGAGCCAAGTCTGCAGTGCTATTTAGCCCACAAGATCTTCACGCAGAGATCTCAACCTCTACCTCGGGGGACTTCGAGTGCCCGCTCAGGAGAGGAGTTCTGCATTTTGGTGAGGGAATTACGCAGCAGTAGCAACAGGAAGAGCGTAGCCCCTTCAGGACTGCACAAAGGTAGAGTAGATTGCGCAGTGATGTTTGGTGTGGGTGCTAGGAGTGTGGAGAGCAGTAGAGTTTCAACAGGAGATTTGGAGGGGAGGTTAGCCACCTCCTACCAACGATTTTGGTAGCTCTCCAGAGGCATTTTCCAGCAGATTCATCCAGAGGTTCGATTTACCCAGCAGCGCAATGAGCCACACGCAAGAGGGCCAAATTCCTAAGTCAAGCTTTGGTGAACCCTTTTTGGGTTTTTCTGGGTTTATTGAGGAGAAGCCAAGACTAATTTGACAAAATTTTATGGGCAAGTTTGAGGCGTCAAACAAAGATCTTAACACATCCAACAACTAGAGTAGCTAGAGGAAATTGGGTCGAAATTCCGGGGTCAACATCTGGCCAATTCCTTTGCGGATTTGGTGAGTAGAGTCCGAGGTTGAAAGCCCAGAATCTTTTGAGCAGAGGAAGCAGCCCAACTAGTAGGCCGAAGTCAGCCAACAACAACATTTCTGGGCTAGGCAATGCAGACACTGAGCCACACAGAGGCACTTGCAGCGAGAGTTTTTTATTGGGTTTGAGTTGTTCTTCAAGCCTGCATTGAGCAGGCCCGGGTGCAAACTTTCCAACACGTCAATTCTACTCTTTCCCAATATATTAATAAAATAGCTTAACAGTGATTTTGGCCCTAGTTTGTGTGTTTTAATGGTGTTTGTATTTTTGCTGTAGTTACTCGTCTATTTGCACTTTTATTACTGTTAATCCGCATTTGGGATATTACAATGCAATAGTTGAATGAGGACATGCAACACCTTCAGTTGGGGGGTATGTTGGGCCTCCAAAATGTCATCCATTTTTACCCACATTTCCATCATTTTACCCTCATTCCATAATTCCGTAGCTACATAACCCCACATTAAGTAACTATTTTCATGATCATATGGGTTTAACATTAAATTTTCCAAAGTCATTTATTTTAAGTATTTTAAGTAAATTTGTGATTAAATATTATAAAATTAACATGTTTTCTTATATACATAAAAGTGGTATAAGTTTTATGATATGGTAGGCCTACTTGGAGATTATAGAAGGGTCCTACTTGGCCTCCTAACTACAAATTCAAATTTGAAATTCTAACTAATGAGGATTTGTAGAATATTTGAAGAAGATATGGATCATTAAGCTAAACACATTCAAAGGAGAAGAATCATGGATAAGAGAACTTTGAGAGGATATGTATCTTATATTTTTAGGAGATTTGTTGTAACCGCAAGAGCGAAATGTGGATTTAGGATAGATTTGAGGATTTGTATTTATTGTATAGTTATCCTGTATAAATAGGAGTGAAGCCTTCATACAAAGGGTTGTAAAATGTAGGTTGTGTAGTTGGTTGTTAATTGTTAGTTGTTAGAGGTTAGAGGTAGCTAGTGGCTAGTTGATAGTTGGAGGTTCCAAGTTCCATTCAGGATGTGATTTGTAAAGTGAGGAGAGAGAATTCTTGTAATATCTTGTAACTTCATTTTATGAAATATATAGTGCCACTTTGTTCTCCAAGACGTGAAAGTTGTTCAGTGTGCTTGCTGAGGCATGGAGGGCCCCCATCAACCACAACTTTCACATCTTTGTACATATTGGTAACATAGTAAAGTTTTGTTATTTCATTTCTTTTCAGCAATTGTGGTGTGATTTTCTTTTCAGTAAGTGTGATTTCAATTGTGCAAGTGTGAGTGTGATTTCCTTTCAGCGAGAATGCTTTAATTTATGCAAGTGTGGTGTGATTTCGTTTATGCAAGTGTGGTGATTTCAATTCCGCAAGTGAGGTGTGATTTTCATTTACGCAAGTGTGATTTCAATTTCAATCAAGTGTGAATTCCTTTCTGCTAGTGTGAATTTTAATTTCTTTATGTTTGGTTTGGTTTGGTTTTTATTGATTTAATTTGTTTTGAATTAGTTTTAATTGCATTAGATTAATATAATCTGAAGGAGAACCACCTAGCACATATAGTACAAGTATACCTCATCAGTTTACGAAACCTCGGGTTGACAATTAAATGACAGGGATTTAACGCATGATTAAATCACCCAACACAAGCCATGAAGGGGAACCACATGTGATATGTGATTTAGCAACCGCAATAAACCAAGCCAACTTGTCTTCATCAGTTACGAAAGATGCAGTTGAGATTATTGGAGGAGCTGCTTGCATGTAGGGGACCTTTTAAGTATTAAAGCATGGATGTGTTATAAAGGTATGCACATGTGATCAATCCACCTTTTTCTCATGCACAAATCAATGGGTTGACCCACTTGAGTTTTAATTTGTGGATATCATGGAAGAGATTGTTACATACTTCACTAGTTTTGGGAGCCTAGACTTGATCTATCCTCAAACCGAGAAGGTGCCTTGTTTTGTGGCTCTGTTTTTAGACATAGTTGCAATTACCTCCACTATTCTATCATTGTTGACTTGGCTGTTGGAGTTATGAGTATTTTTACAGAGGAGATTAAGATTTCAACAAACTTGTTGCTACTTTTTGCAAGCAAGTTACTGAGACTCTTACTTTATTGTATTCCCTGGAGAGATAAGTGTATCTAAGAAAACAAATGATATTTTATTGTGTGAGGATTTAGAGATAAAACCTATATAAGGGTTTGCTTCCTCCATTTGCAATTGGGATTAGATTTTAGTGATTAATGGGAGAACTTGTGAGCAAGATAGCTCTAAGCATTGGATTGAAGTTATCTCTTGTGTAAGTTATGATTTCATTTTTGTACAATCTATTATGTGTGGCAATGTTCTAGGGGCACCATTTGTATTTTTATATGCTGGTTGACAATCTCAAAGCTAGATATAGGAGCACCTTGCGTTGAGGAGAGGAGTTTAAGTGATATGCATCCATTGTTGGCAAAATCTTGTGCCTTGCTTTAGAGAGAAGGGACTTAAAGCCCTAACATCCTTTGTAGTTTGGTTATGGACCTCTCCTAAGTGAGTCCCTTCCCTTATCATCTTGTAATGCTTGGTTTATCAAGTCAAGGGTTGAAGTATATGCACATCAATTGATTGATTGCTAATCCTCAACCCATTTTAAATTGCCATCTTATATTGCATTCATGACTCTATCACCCAAGCAATAAGGCATTGGATTTCCCCTTCCATCCATCATTACCAATCCCATTTTTTCCTTATTCATTTCATTAAGGAAGCCCCTTAAACTTAGGTCAATCCTTTTTCTAGAGTGTAAATGAGAGTTGTCGAGGTGTCAGTGGCCAATCTCCTAGTTCCACAAGTCTTCACCTAGAGATTGGACCTTACATCATTGGGTGTGAGATTGTGTAGTAAGTTGGTAACATGTACTATAAAGTTTATTTCTCTCTGCACAAAGAGTTGGATGTGCAGTTGCTAGTCAATCTGGTGGATTATTGAGAATTCCCTCTTTTATTATGTCTGCTACTAGTGTCCATAGTTCTGTCAAGTTCCAGTCTTTTTTGTGATATGACACCATTCTATTGAATTCAATCTTTGCAGGCCTTCACTCTAGGTTTCACGTGCCACAGGTCATTTGAGTAAAAAGCTTTATTGAAGGTTATTGATAAGTTATGACTTAACGTCATTTCCTTTGCTAGGTTGTTGATAGTAATCACTTTATCAATATGTCACTTTTATAGTATGGATCAAAAGATTATTTAAGTTGTAATATCTATTGTGATGATACTATTATTCAAGCATTTTATGTCGTACTGCAATTATTCTGTATTTGAATCTAATTTCTTTGTCCGTGAGCTCAGGTTGGAGGAACGACGGACAATATTCATGAGAGCTGTGCAACATTTGTTACTCATGCAATGGGGCTAAGTTCTGCTTTAAGGACTACTCATCAACTTGATAATTGTACAGAAGGCTGGTCAGTTGCCTTCAATTGCTATTTTATTGTAGTTTAGACATGACCATATATCAGATAATATTCTATATTTTATGTTTAAGCTAAATCAAGACCCTAAACAAATGTGACAAGTTCTTGCTATTTTTTGGCAGTGTTGTCCTATCTAAAACTATGGAGTTCTGTTCGGAATTTCACTCAAAGCTTCGGGTTTGTGCATTACCACATCCTAAATTGCACATGTAAACTTTGAGAATGATCTGCACTTCTTCTGGAGCCTACTACTAGACTTTACTTGCGAACTAAATTGCAAGTTTGGTAATTGAGAAACAGGAGAAGCAAGTGAAGAAGTTATATCTTGCACTTACTGCTGCACCAGTGCCAGTTGGAAAAATAACCCACTATATGCGTCCAGTTAATGCTGCTCCACGAATTGTTTCGAGAGGTGAAACATGAAATGCATACCACCATTTCTTTTGTTTAACAAGAAACTTTCAATCTCATTAGTATGCAAGACATTGTTTCACAGTTCATCCTGTATAAATTACAGAGAAGAGGATAAAACTTCCCAAGGAGTCGGCCCTACTAATCCTATTATAACGAAATGTCATTGGAGCAGTTTCGCCAATGCTTTTGTACATGCTTTGGTCATCCTTATGGAATTTTGAGGTCCATTACTTAGTTGATCACAAGGAAAATGTTTCTATTATCCTTTACTACTCTGATAAACACTAGGATCTGTTAGACTTATTATGGCATTATCCTATCATACAATTTGTGAAAAGTTTGAAGATGCTTTTTCTTCTTGCAGCATTTGCTGAACAATGGCAAATATGTGAACTTGAAGTGCTGGAATGCAAAGAGGTTCCTTGGCCGGATGCTGCTGTTGAAGCCAAAAATTGCATTAAGGACTGTGGATGGTCCCCCAAAGAAGTTGCATATGAATGTAAAGTGAAGCTTTTGACAGGACGGACACACCAGGTATCTTGTTGTATGCAGTGCTGATTTTTATTTTACATTTCTGTCATTGCCGAAAATTCTTAATGATGTATCCAGTTCTTTCAAATTTATTGAAAATTAAGAATTTCAAGACATTATCTTTTTTTTGAGCAATGAAACTCTTATTTATCAAGATAATCTCTCTATAGGGAATTCTTTGTTTAAAAGAAAAAATGGTTTCATACTATTAAAACTTATAAGAATTGATCAAAGTAGTGGAAAATGATCTAATATAGACTTACGTTACCAGAATAGCCTGTGCTTCCAAAGGAAAACTTACCAAAATGGGAGTGGGTGGTAATGATCTTGTTATTTATAAAAAATAAAATAAATGATCAAAGATCATGACCCCTCGTAAAAATGCACCGAGGCTATATTTAAGCCAGGGCCCTCATTGTAAACAATCATCATTCACTTTGTCAATTATTTTCTATATATAAATATTTGCATATTCAATTTTATGTATGACATTTGGTATCAAAGCCTTCAATGCTCCTCATTAGGGGAATTTTGAAGTAAAAAATAGGCCTCAAAACAAAAAGTGTAGTAAAAAAATTAACATTAAAAGAACCAATAGGATTGAAGATGGTGATGTCATCCCCAGGGGAAAATATTTTGGAGGAAAAAGGACACTGCTTTTTTTTTAATTGTATTTTCGACTTATCCCCTTGTAGGTTCACTCAAATTTCAGGAGTAGAGACCCATTGGACGTGGAACCAAACTCCACATCCAACGAGTACCCACTCGGCATACTTCTGAGTAGATCCATATCGAAAAAAGTTGAAAATACATGAAAAAAGTGTGTTTCAACATGTTTTTAAATACACATTTTTCATGCATTTTCAATTTTTTTTGATGTGGATCTACTTAGAAGTATGCATAATGGGTACTTGTTGGGCGTGGAGTTTATTTCTGCATCCAACGGGTGTCTACTCTTGAAATTTGAGTGAACCTACAAGGAGAGAAGTCAAAAATATAATAAAAAAAATAGTTTTCTTTTTCTTTAAAAATTCAGAAGTCTTAAATTTGAGTGAATCTACAAGGAGATAAGTTGAAAATACAATAAAAAAAGTAGTTTCGTTTCTTTTTCTTTAAAATTTATAAGTCTTGTTTTATTATTTTAACTATTATTTTATTATTTTCCTTAGGAAGCCCATTTTAGACCTCATATTCTGTAATATCCTGTTTCGGGGATATCTCTAAAACACGGTGTTGACCACATTTTGTCAACGACCCCATAGCAGTACACCCCCATTTTTTCAAATGGGACTTATCATGTTCGAGGCTCGTGTCATCCAGATTTCATCGTTGATCGACAGTTTTATAATGATGTAAATCCATTCTACATGTTATGATGTAAATGATCTAAGTAAGACCGTCCATGTATGTAACAACTTAGGTAAGCCTAGTATGTTGTTGATGATTTCCATCCTAGGAGGTTTTTTGTCTCACTGATTCACGTAAGTGATCGGCAGAGTTTTTCCCTCCAGCCTCACCCCAAAGCTAGGGTGGATTTTATCATCAGCATGCTAAGTGAGTCCTAGTGTTTTTTATCGAGTCCTTGTAAAAGTAGTTTCAACTACTTGGTCTACTAGATCATGTTTTGAGTCGCAGAATTGGGTATTTATTTGAGGGTCTATACGAATGGGTTTTCCCCCTTCATGTATGTAAATGTATTATCTCATGTAAAAGAGGGTTGGAAAAATAACTATAATCCCCTCTTAGTCAATTAATTAAATTTTCTGGTCAATTAATAAAATCCTAAACCAGAAATTTAATTAATTTAGGGTCCTAAATTAGGATTAAATCTTTAAAGGAAAAATTTGTGGGTCATTGGAAAATGATTTTGAAAGCCCCAAACCAAGAGAATATTGAGAATTTTAAGAAATATTGGACCCTTGGGCCTTGGTGGTTAAGTCAAGGTCAAAATTTTGGGGTAATTAACTCAAAAATAATATTTTTGAGTTAATTAAAATTGAATTAAATGATAAATTCGTTTTTTCCCCAAAAATTTTAATTTCAACGTTCCGGATTAAAAGATAATTAAATCTTTTGGATGGTTGAGATTATTTTGACGAGGATCATCCAAACTAGCCGTTAGAGATCTGGTCCTATAAATTTAGAGGTCTTTGTCATTCTTGAATCATCCGATCTCAGGATCGTGCACTTGCTCTTAGAAGCTCTCGTAAACTTTTTGAGGAATAAAGTACAAAGACTTTGGGGTTAAAAATCTGGATGTTCCTTCTCAGATCTATGTGGTGAATTGTCTCTAAACTCTGCTACTTTGTTTCTTGTATTTTATGGTTGATGGCCTTCATGGATTAATCTGCATACAGGTATCTTGTGCAGTTTTCTGGGTTTATAAAATAACATTCTAATTTTTCTGCAAAGGTCTCATGTTGTTTTCTTAAACTTCTGTCGATCTAAGATTCAGATCTAAGTGTGCAGGGAAATTTTTTTTTAAAGATTGGGCGTCTGGGGAAGTCTTCTGTTGGACCAGCCGACTCTCAATAAACATAAATCTGATAAGCTCTTTATTTGTTAAATTCCAGGTCTATCTTACGATATTTGTGATTTTGCAGGGTTTCAAAGGCTTGTGCCTCTCATTTAAAAATTTTAATTTCTAAACTGTGCTAAAATGGATTTCAAATCTGACCATGAGGGTTTTAAATCTGTAAACTAGTTGTAAATTTGTAAATTTTCTTTTAGAATTGTAAGGGTTTAATCGTTGCTTGGTGTGTATCTTCAGATCCGGTTGATTTCTTGCAGATTCAGGGTTCAAATCGAATTTTTCTTTTAAGATCTGAAGCAGATCTGGCCTCCAAAAGCCAGATCTGGCCTCAAATTACGACTGTGAACAAATCTGGGCGATATTTGATTTAAGGAGCATAATAAATCTGAGTTTGCAGGCATAATTCTTTTAATTCGGAAAGAGAAATTTAAAAGTACTGGGTTTTACTGGGTTTTGATATGTTTCTGGCATCTTTATTTACCTAGCTTCTTTATCCGTCATGCTGCCTTCAATTTCATTAATCTGCAGCCGCATTCCTCTGCTCTTTAGCCATCGATCTCCCTTCTTTTGTCTTCATCATTCCTCTGTCATATACGCTGTCCAGCATCTGCCTTCAAACTCAAATTCACACTTTCACTGCCGTCCGTACGGACAACCCTTTCCTCCATTATTTTCGTTGCATCCAATTCCGTCCCTCTCACCTTGCCTTCAATCCACTGTCCAACGTTTCCTTGTACGCTGCCTTCAATTCGATGTCCGACATCTCGCATTCCCTGCAGCTCCCCCTCGACCATTCTTTGCCCTCGCTTCTTAACCTCGCGTCTCCAACCGTGAGCATTGCTTTCCTCGTCGACCTCAGCCGTCCAAGCCATCTCCTCCGCGACAGTCTTCGCTCCTCGACCTGCACTCAAACGCACAGCACATTCAAGCATTTACATACATTTCACTTAGCTTTTAGACTTTAGATTTGAATAGTCGTCTTTTTTTTGTTTATCGTATAGTTTTTTTTTTAGCATAGATTTTAATTAGATTTTTCAAATCGATTTTTTTTTTGGGTTAGCGTTTAGTGTCGAAAGTTCGATGTTTAATTTTAGACTTTAGGTTTTGATTTTAGATTTTAGATTTTAATTCTAACTTAGATTTAAATCTAATTTGTCTAGATAATTAGTTAGTTTAGCTTTTAGAGTTTAATTGTTAGTTTTGTTTCATTTAAATTTTTTAATGATTAGCTTTAGATTTTAATTTAGTTTCAACTTTGTTTAGCTTTAGATTTTAATTTTTTAAACTTTAGTTTAATTTCAACTTAGTTTCAATTTAGTTTAATCTTAATTTTAGTTTTGTTTAGATTTAAATTTTTGTTAGAACTTTTATTTAGATATTTAGATTTTTAATTTGTTTTAAACTTTAAAAAATAATAAAAATAAAAAATTCCAAAAACTCTAAAAAATACAAAAATATAAAAAAATTTCAAATTTTCTTTAGTCAACTGTGCTAATTTTTCTTTATCTAAAGTTTGACTGTGGATCATTTTAATTTTCGAACTGGGTTATATTGGAATATCTTAAATTCGGAAATGTTTCAAGCATCGGGCATTTTTATCTCAATGGTCGTTTCATGATAAGCTTTGATTGGCTCAAGTATCTTAACGAATGATCGTGGCGCTTCTCAATTAAATATCATTGTGATCAATCGTGTTTTAATAAGCAGCAGTTAATCATCACTTACTTGCAAAGCAAGATCTTGATTGACTCCATAAGGCATTGGTCTTAAACGTGAAATCTAATCTGTGGAATCTCGTTAATTTTATCAAGTATTTTATGTTTTAGTTGTGTCTCCTTGATTCTTCCTCTTCATTTCTAATAGGGTCTACCTCCCTTAGCTTGCAAGGAGACAGCTTAAATAGAGAGATTGGGGATAAAGGTGACAACCCCCAATCTGAGCCGTTGTCGCGGTGCCTGGACAATCTGTGCGACAACATTTTTTTGGCGCCGTTGCCGGGGATAGAGTTTTTATGTCCTTAGTCTTAACGACATTTTATAATCTTCAGATCTTCTTTCGCCATTCATTAGCCTGTCGCAAGGGATCACATTTTCTGGCATCTTTCATCACTTCATATTTTCATCGTCTTATCTTTCGGCATATCTCTAATCATTTCATCTTTAGCACCTGGACATTTTGGTTGG
Organism: Pinus albicaulis; assembly: GCA_034641835.2. NCBI lineage: Eukaryota > Viridiplantae > Streptophyta > Pinopsida > Pinales > Pinaceae > Pinus > Pinus albicaulis. The sequence continues at coordinate 400,319,438 of CM076572.1, forward strand.
CTTCTTGTTTGGGTGGTGGCTCCACTTATTCATCTTTTTACTCCCAGACAAGAATCCCCCCCTGATATCCATCTGCTATCTCTCGATTATTTCTTTTGTTTTATAATTAGTTTCATGTTCAAGTGGCGACTCCAATTCTTTCATCTCTTACAAGAGTTCCTGCTAAGTTCACTTCTTGAGGACCTTTTGACTATTCTTGAATACGAATCTATTTCTAAAATTCTAAAAACGATATCATGGATGTTTTTACCCCATGTAATTTTGCTAATATTCAGGGTTATCCCCATGATCTCCCTCAAATGGATAAATTACCTACTTTTCAAGGAAATGATGCAGTTAGTGTTAAATCTCATTTGTTTGATTTCACTAACTGGTGGAATAGAATTGCAGTTGCAAATAATAATTTCAACGATGTAAAGATGAAAACTTTTGTTGTTACTTTTGGTGAGGATGTTGCTGAATGGTTCGTGGAAAAACCTGATAATTCATTTGATACTTTTGAATCAATTGTAACTGCTTTTAAGGAAAAGTATGGTGATAAAAGGGAAGATAGGCATTTGGTAAGAGAAATCAGTACCATAAAAAAGAAATAAAATGAAACGATTGAAGAATTTAATAGGAGATTTAATGGTATCCTTAGAGAAATATCTCAAACTCATAAACCTCCTGATGGATCTCTTCTGAATTTTTACATTGATGCTTTTGATTTTGATACTTCATATGAGATAAGGTGGGCTAAAACTGCAAATTATAAGGCTTGCCAATCTTTAGCTGAAGAGCTTGAAAAAGATAAAAGGGCATCTGCGAAGTCTGAAATTCCTGGTTTTGATAGGGCTGCAACTAAGTTAAAAGAGCCTCTAGAAGATGATGATGACCCTATGAAAAGGTTAATGCAAAAGATTGAAAGCATGGAGCTTAATCAAGCGAAATTGATCTCTGAACATGCTAAGGAAATAAGTGTCTTACAGACTAGGTTGGTTCAAATGGAAAGGGCTCAAATGCAGAAATTCCAACTTAGAAATAATAATGCTTTGCAGAAAAGAGGCCTATCTAATGAGCAGAGACCGACAAATCAACTCGACTTTGCAAGTCTTGTGGATGAAGCTCCGCCTTATTGTAGAGCTTGTAATGCTCTTCATGAAGAGGTTACTTGCCATGTTGTCAAAAGAATCATAGCTAGTAGAATGGTAAGGTTGAGCCATCAAATTAATTTTGTTGGTAAGGACTATCACATACATATATAAGATTATGAAAGTCATGTTAAGCAACCAGCTCAAATGATTAAGGATGTGAAACCCAATCATATGCAAATGATTCAAAACATGGAAGCTAACCAAATCAATCTTCAAAATAAGATAACTTCCATGGAAGAAACTCATGCACAGGAAATAAATGTCATGGAAAACAGGTTAAAGATCATGGAATTTAATCACTCCAATCAAATAATCGCCATGGAAGAAAAAAATGTTAAGGAAATAAATGTCATGGAAAACAGGTTAAAGATATTGGAAGTTAATCATTCAAATCAGATGTCTATCATGGAAGCAAGACACACCCAGGAAATGAATACCATGAAAGAAAATCATTTGTTGGAAATGAGTTCCATACAAGAAAGGTTGGAAAAAATGGAAAAATTACATATAAAAAAGTTTCACCCGAAATTTGATTATGAAGATTCATCAACAGATCATAAGACTTCTTGTCTGCTAAATCCATTTCGATCTCATCACATGGAGGATTTAACTATGATTTCAAAGGATGTTGAGAAAGACCAAGCTTATGTGTCACCATTGACAGAGTATATCCAAAATAATATTGGTCACACTCCAGATTCTTCAGATTTTTTGTACAAACATCTTCACGATGAGGACAAGGAGTTTACAGTGGTCTCATTGCTGACATCACAACCCACTCAGAAGAAGAGAAAGAAGCAAAAAATAAGAAGTAAGTGGTTTGATTCGTCTGATGGTCGAGAGCAGCTTGACATTTGGAGAAGGAAGAGTCCTACATTATGCAAGATCGGCCATGGCACATCTGAAAAGCAGCCTACAGACTTGCCTGAAAGAAGGAAAATGCTCAGCATGCACTATATTGAGCACATATGATGCCATTTGGGAATCCTCTGTATTGTATTTCTAACCCTATTCCTTGTTATTTCAGCATTTCATTTTGTAGTTAGAGTAGATTTATTTTTCATGATAAGTAGAATAATGAATAAAAGAAGAGCTTCTACTTCTCATGTACTTAATGTTATATGATGATATTTGGATGGACACTACTTATATAATTTTGTGTGTTGCTTGGATGCAGATTCTGGATTCTCACATTCCTTCGATGAAGCAACGTGTCCCCCAAGTAGAGCCAGATGTTGACCACATTTTGTCAACGACCCCATAGCAGTACACCCCCATTTTTTCAAATGGGACTTATCATGTTCGAGGCTCGTGTCATCCAGATTTCATCGTTGATCGACAGTTTTATAATGATGTAAACCCATTCTACATGTTACGATGTAAATGATCTAAGTAAGACCGTCCATGAATGTAACAACCTAGGTAAGCCTAGTATGTTGTTGATGATTTCCATCTTAGGAGGTTTTTTGTCTCACTGATTCACGTAAGTGATCGGCAAAGTTTTTCCCTCCAGCCTCACCCCAAAGCTAGGGTGGATTTTATCATCAGCATACTAAGTGAGTCTTAGTGTTCTATCGAGTCCTTGTAAAAGTAGTTTCAACTACTTGGTCTGCTAGATCATATTTTGAGTCGCAGAATTGGGTATTTATTTGAGGATCTATACGAATGGGTTTTCCCCCTTCATGTATGTAAATATATTATCTCATGTAAAAGAGGGTTGGAAAAATAATTATAATCCCTTCTTAGTCAATTAATTAAATTTTCTGGTCAATTAATTAATAAAATCCTAAACCAGAAATTTAATTAATTTAGGGTCCTAAGTTAGGATTAAATCTTTAAAGGAAAAATTTGTGGGTCCTTGGAAAATGATTTTGAAAGCCCGAGGCCAAGGGAATATTGAGAATTTTAAGAAATTTTGGACCCTTGGGCCTTGGTGGTTAGATCAAAGTCAAAATTTTAGGGTAATTAACTCAAAAATAATATTTTTTGAGTTAATTAAAATTGAATTAAATGATAAATTCGTTTTTTCCCCAAAATTTTAATTTCAACGCTCCGGATTAAAAGATAATTAAATCTTTTGGACGGTTGAGATTATTTTGACGAGGATCATCCAAACTAACCGTTAGAGATCTTGTCCTATAAATTTAGAGGTCTTTCTCATTTTTGAGTCATCCGATCTCAAGATCGTGCACTTGCTCTTAGAAGCTCTTGTAAACTTTTGAGGAATAAAGCATAAAGACTTTGGGGTTACAAATCTGGATGTTCCTTCTCAGATCTATGTGGTGAATTGTCTCTAAACTCTGCTACTTTGTTTCTTGTATTTTATGGTTGATGGCCTTCATGGATTAATCTGCATACAAGTATTTTGTGCAGTTTTCTGGGTTTATAAAATAACATTCTGATTTTTTTTGCAAAGGTCTCATATTGTTTTCTTAAATCTCTATCAATCTAAGATTCAGATCTAAGTGTGCAAGGAAATTTTATTTTTTTTTAGATTGGGCATCTAGGGAAGTCTTCGGTTGGACCAGCCGACTCTCAAAAAACATAAATCTGATAAGCTCTTTATTTGTTAAATTTCCAGGTCTATCTTACGATATTTGTGATTTTGCAGGGTTTCAAAGGCTAGTGCCTCTCATTTAAAAAATTTAATTTCTAAACTGTGCTAAAATGAATTCAGATCTAGCCATGAGGGTTTTAAAATCTGTAAATTAGTTGTAAATTTGTAAATTTTCTTTTAGGACTGTAAGGGTTTAATCGTTTCTTGGTGTGTGTCTTCAGATCTGGATTGGTCTCTTGCAGATTCAGGGTTCAAATCGAATTTTTTTAGATCTAAGGCAGATCCGGCCTCCAAAGGCCAGATCTGGCCTCAAATTACAACTGTGAACGAATCTGGGCGATATTTGATTTAAGGAGCATAATAAATCTAAGTTGCAGGCAGAATTCTTTTAATTCGGAAAGAGAAATTTAAAAGTACTGGGTTTTACTGGGTTTTGATCTGTTTCTGGCATCTTTATTTACCCAGCTTCTCTATCCTTCACGCTGCCTTCAATTTCATCAATTTGCAGCTGCATTCCTCTGCTCTTTAGCCATCGATCTCCCTTCTTTTGTCTTCGTCATTTTTCTGTCATATACGTTGTCCATCATCTGCCTTCAAACCCAAATTCACACTTTCACTGCCGTCCGTACGGACAACCCTTTCCTCCAGCATTTTCGTTGCATCCAATTCTGTCCAACGTTTGCTTGTACGCTGCCTTCAATTCGCTGTCCGACATCCTGCATTACCTGCAGCTCCCCCTCGACCATTCTTTGCCCTTGCTTCTTAACCTCGCGTCTCCAACCGTGAGCATTGCTTTCCTCATCGACCTCAGCCGTCCAAGCCATCTCCTCCGCGGCAGTTTTCGCTCCTCGACCTGCACTCAAACGCACAGCACATTCAAGCATTTACATACATTTCACTTAGTTTTTAGACTTTAGATTTGAATAGCCGTCTTTTTGTTTAGCGTATAGTTTTTTCTTAGCATAGATTTAAATTAGATTTTTCAAATCGATTTTTTTTGGGTTAGCATTTAGTGTAGAAAGTTTGATGTTTAATTTTAGACTTTAGGTTTTGATTTTAGATTTTAGATTTTAATTCTAATTTAGATTTAAATCTAATTTATTTAGATGTTAGTTAGTTTAACTTTTAGAGTTTAATTGTTGGTTTGGTTTCATTTAAATTTTTTAATGATTAGCTTTAGATTTTAATTTAGTTTCAACTTTGTTTAGTTTTAGATTTAGAATTTTAGATTTTAAAATTTTTTAAACTTTAGTTTAATTTTAACTTAGTTTCAATTTAGTTTAATCTTAATTTTAGTTTTGTTTAGATTTAACTTTTTTTTAGAACTTTTATTTAGATATTTAGATTTTTAATTTAAAAAACAATAAAAATAAAAAATTCCAAAAAACTCTAAAAAAAATACAAAAAATATGTAAAAAAATATATATATATAAAAAATTAATAAAAATATCTTTATAGTCAAATGAGCTTTTAAAAATTTTATCCTAAGTGTGACTATGCAAAAATTTTGGAATTTGCTGAAGTGAAATTAATTGAAACATCTTAAATTCTGGCATTTTCATTTTAGTGCTTCATGGTTGTGGTGCTTTTCAATTAAATATCATTGTGATCAATCATGTTTTAATATGCAATAGTTAATCATCATTTGCTTGTTCGTAATTTGTATAACGAGATCTTGTTTGACTCCATAAGGCACTGGTTTTAAACGTGAAATCTAATTTAAATCTGTAGAATCTCGTTCATTCTATCAAGTATTTGATGTTTTAGCTGTGTCTCTTGGATTTGTCATCCTCATTTATAATAGGGTCTACCTCGCTTAGCTTGCAAAGAGACAGCTTAAATAGAGAGATTGGGGATAAAGGTGACAGCCCCCAATCTGAGTCGTTGTTGCGGTGCCTGGACAATCTGTGCAACAACACACGGCAAACTCCAAATAGAGATGGACTGGGAGGGCATTTACCGGATATTCCGCCTCTGAGAGAGGACGAGATACGGAGGCTACCTGGCCCTTTCCTGACTCTGTCTAAGAGTGAGAGATAAACACACCAAGTGGTATAGAACTAGAATGCTCAAAAATATAAATAAATAACAGTGCAACAGACATATAATAACAGAGAAAGAAATTACGGCAACTCATCCAGAAAACATAGAGAGGAAATGCTGAGCCATTTTATTAATCTGAGAAATATAATGAAGTACAATAGGTGATCAGAGTGATGGCACCTAATCTTGCTCAAGGCAAGTGACGAAACACTCTCAGAAAATACAGGAAATGGTTGCTCTATGAACTGTGTCCCAGCTGCTGGAAAACTGCCGTGTAGCTGCTATTGCTGGAATGGACTGAAGACTAGGGGCTGATCCCTTGCCGGAATGAGCTGAAAATATGCAAACCTCCTCTTCTCACCAACCCGGGCAAAACCCATAAACCATATAAAAAATGGCCAACCCCCGAAAATCACCAGAAAATGCCTCCTCAGGGAATTACACTGGCCTCGAAGGCTCTGCGCAGAGGCTAAATGGAAATAGCTGAAACACCGCCTCAAACTCCGCCAAAATCCTCCTGTGGGCAAAGGCTGACCCTCTGCTCAAAATCTCAGCTGAATCTCCTACAGAAACCCCAATCCGGAGCACCTCCAAAAACGGACTGCGTCCTCTCTCCCAATGACTACGCAGTCTCTATAAGCTCCAGCTCCGCAACAAACCCAAACAAAAAACTACTCACAAAATACTGAAGAACTAACCTTGCCCGAGCAGGCACTTGAAGTCCCCCGAGGCTAAGGGCGAGATCTCCGATCAGAGACACTCAATGCACTAAACAATGCTGCAGACAGGCTAAACAGCCAGCGTGCTCAAGAAGACAAACGTCTAGCTCAAAATCATCAACTCCAGAATGAATCAAATGAGGAGGCTTCTCCATCTTTTATAACGTTGGTTTCCCTCCAAAACCCCAACGTATCCTCTCTCTCCTCCATGTGCTCATCCTCATCTGCGCAGAAGCTTCTAGAGTGTACGTGGTGTTGGCCCCCCTTGGCTCCCCTTAAGTCATAACGTTGTGCTACTAGGAGGATGTTTTATTTCACTTAAGTGAGTTAGACCCTCTCACTCACTTTTTATTTATTTACAAACTTTAGATGGCAAAACTATACAAAATCAAATATTCCAATTAGCTGTCGCTAATTAGGAATATTATAGTCTCCCCCGGCAAAATGTTGCTTGTCCTCAAGCAACTGAAGTGATGGATGCTGCAAAATCTTCTCGCTCTCCCAAGTGGCATCCTCATCCGGCAAATTCTTCCACCTCACCAGGAATTCCCGGACCGTCCTGCTCCGTAATTGCCTCTCCTTGGTATCAATAATGGCCTCTGGCTGCAACACGAAGTGCCCCTCATCATCTATAGGTGGTAGCTCCTCTGTCACTGTCACCTGCTGCCCCAGCACCTTCTTCAGGCATGATACATGGAAAATGTTGTGGATCTTGTTGCCTTGGGGTAGCTCCAACTCATACGCAACCTACCCAATCCTGCGTATCACCCTGTATGGCCTGTAAAAGCGAGGCTTGAGCTTCTGAGCTCCCTTTTTCTTTAGCGATGACTGTCGGTATGGTTGTAACCATAGGTAGACCAAGTCCCCTACCTCAAACTGTCTCTCCACCTAACCTCTGTCGGCATACAGATTTTGCTGGTCCTGTGCTGTAGCCATATTGTCCTTGAGAGCTCAGGGGATGTCCTGACTCTCTTGGATCCAAATCTTGGCTCTAGGAGCCTTGCTAGCATCGAACATCACATCAACAAAAGATAAATGATGGTACCCATACAAAGCATAAAATGGTGACATACCAATAGACATGTGATGTGTCGTGTTGTAGCAGGACTCCCCCAAATGCAACCATCTCAACCATGCTCGCTGCTGCCCACTGACATAGTTACGCAAGTAGCCCTCTAGCCACTTGTTAACTATCTCTGTCTGTCCATCCGTCTGTGGGTGGTAACTGGTACTTGGTGTCAACTCCGTCCCCACTAGTCGGAAAAGCTCCTGCCAAATACGCCTTGGCTTAAAACATGTGCATCGCATTGGTCTTAGGAAGACCATGCAGCCTGAAAAACTCTCTGAAGAACAACTCGGTTACCTGTGCTGCTATGTAATGCGTGGATATGGCAAAAAAGTGTGCATACTTTGTCAGCTGATCAACGACGACAAAGATACAATCCTTGCCCTGCACCATGGGCAACCCTGTGATGAAGTCCATCGATATGCTCTCCCATTTTCCCTCCGGAATGGGAAGAGGCTGCAACAATCCTGCGGGATGTCTCATCTCCCCCTTGTTCCTCTAACAAACATCGGACTCCCTGATGTGCTGGAGTACGTCCTCCTTGAGGCCCTTCCATGAGGACCTCTCTCTAATGGCCCTGTAGGTTTTAGTAAACCCCTGATGGCCTACCAATGGAGAATCATGTGATGCCTGGAGTATTTTCTTCTTAAGTTGAGACACCTCAGTCAAGAAGATCTTGTCCCTGTAGTAGATGATCTCATCAACCACCCTGTACCTGTCATCGGCCACCTGTCCATCCAACACCTCACATGCAAATTTGTCCTTGGAATACTCAACTAAAAGTCAAGCCCTCCAATCTATTTCCAAGCTCATAAGAGATAACGTGGTTGGTCTACGTGAAAGGGCATCTGCTACCACGTTATTCTTACCCTTGACATACTCAATGTCAAATTCATATGCTTGGACTTTACCGATCCACTTCTGCTGCCTCTCTTGTAGCTGCTTCTGCTCCAAATAAAACCTGAGGCTGTTGTGATCAGTCCTCACCCTGAACCTGTTCCCTACCAGATACTGCCGGAATTTGGCCAAGGCATGCATGATGGCCAACATCTCCTTATCATATATAGGATACAACCTCTCATGCGGAAGGAGCTTTCGGCTCTCAAAGGCTATAGGGTGTCCCCCCTACATCAATACTGCGTCGATCCCCTCTCCCGACGCATCACACTCCAAGACAAATGGTTGCATGAAATCTGGCAATGCAAGCACGGGGCAGCTACTCATCACCTCCTTGAGCCTATCAAAGGCTCGCTGTGATGTATCTGACCAACTGAATGCCCCCTTCTTCGTCAAGTCTGTAAGGGGTGCAACAAGCTATGAGAATCTTCTGAAAAGCTTCCTATAATAGGTACATATCCCAATGAACCCTTGAAGTTCTGTCACGTTCTTCGGCTCCGGCCAATCCCTGATGGCTTTAATCTTATCCTCATGGACCCTCACTCTATCCACTCAATAATGTGACCCAAATATAACATCTCTATCATCCCAAACTCACACTTGGAGAGCTTAGCATAGAACTGTTTCTCTTCCAAGATGTGTAGTACTGCCTCTATATGCTGGAGATGATCCTCCCAAGTCCTGCTATATATAAGTATGTCATCGAAGAAAACCAATACAAACTTCCTCAGATGACTGCGGAAGATATGGTTCATGCAAGACTAAAAGGTGGCTGGTGCATTGGTTAGCCCAAAAGGCATAACCAAAAACTCAAAGTGCCCATAATGACACCTGAAGGCGGTCTTGGGAATGTCTTGTTCCCTCAGGCGAATCTGGTGGTACCCTGATCTCAAATCAATCTTCAAGAAGAACTTAGCTCCTCTCAGCTCATCTATCAACTCATCGATCCTAGGTATAGGGTACCTGTTCTTCAGAGTCTTCTTGTTCAAGGCCCTGTAGTCAATGCACATCCTCAAGGTGTCATCCTTCTTCTTCACTAACACTACAGAAGAAGCAAATAGACTCGTGCTCGGTCTGATGTGTCCAAGAGCCAACAACTCCTGGATAGGACGCTCAATCTCATCCTGATAGGCTTTGGGATGCCTATAGGGGGTAGTGATCACTACCTGAATACCCTGCTCAAGCTCAATGGTATGCTCAAACCCTTAATCTGGTGGCTGACCTGGTGGTATATCCCCAAACACTACCTCATGCCTGTCAAGGATGGCCTGTATATCTGGATTAAATGCTTGACCAGTGGTATTTGCCTCTGATGCTTGCAACTCAATCGCCCACTCTATGTCTCCCTTCCGGAAGTCTGCCTCCATCCGGTGTGCCAAAACTGTCTGAGGTGGGTAAGTGTGCATCCCGCGGATCTTATCATGCTTCTCGGTCTTCTTGTCATCCCACTCCATCTCTAAGGCCTCCCAATCTGTGGTGACCTTCCCCAAATTAATCAACCACTGAACACCTAGTACCACATTGGTATTTGGTATGTTGACCATGAAGAAGTGGTCGGTCATGGTGTAAGTACCCATAGTCACTGCCAACTGGAATTATCTGAAGATTACCTTTGCATCAAATCCCGGGCTCTGGGACCAAGGCGAAAATCCGTCAAAGCTCTCGGTCGGTATACCCCTCCTCTCGACCATCTGTGCAGCAATGAAGTTGTGGGTCGCCCCACTGTCAACCAAGACTGATACTCACTGGCCACGTACTGTCCCTCGTACGCGCAGTGTCAAATACTTAGGAACTCCTCGCAAGGCTGCAAGGGTCCCCCCTATGGGTGCAAATGCTGTACCTCCTGTCCCTGGAGGTGGAGGCAACAACCGATCCTGGGCCATCTGACTATCTCCTGCCTCCTCATCATCCTCCTCATCCTCTTCCCCGCTATCATCGGAGAAGACCTCGATGAAGTGTGCTTTGCCAGCAGCACACCTATGCCCTGGTGCCCATGGCTCCTGACAAGTGAAGCACAGCTGCTTCTTCCTCAACTCCCTCCTGGCATCATCATCTATCTGAGCCCGTCCGGGATTCCCCTTTGGAGGGGGAACCCTCACATCCTTCCCCTTGGGCTAGAAACCCTGTCTCTGGGGGTAAGGTGTCCGCGTCCTGGGCAATGCATCCTGTAAGTCCCTGGTCCTGCTGATAGAATCCTGGAGAGTAGCTGGTTTAGTAGATCTGACTAGACCTCGAAGTGGCTCTGCCAATCCCTCCACAAACATATAGATCATCCGTGTCGCGGATAGATCTGGCACCATCACTGAAACCCTAAAGAAATCTGCAATGTAAGTCTCTGGGCTCCCAGTCTGCTTGAGCCTCGTCAGCTCAACAAAGTACTGTTCCGGATCCCTCCGGTCAAAACGCTCCATCAACCTCCTGGTAAACTTGGCATATGTCGTCACTGTAGAATGCCTGAGTGTCACCATCCCATGGAACCACCAGTCCTGGGCCTCACCATCCAAATGCAATGTCGCCACTTTGATGGCCTCCGTCTCCAACATCTGGTTAAGCTGGAAATAGATGTCCAGCTTCTCCACCCAAGACTTTGTCGAGCTGTAATAATAGCCATCAAACGTAGGCAAATGGAAGCTGCTAGATGTGCGGTGGGAATCTCCATCATGATAATGTCGGTGCCCTCTATGATGGTCGCGGGGTCTATTGTCCCGCTGGAGCTGAACAAAATCTTGGAATGAGAGAGCATCCCTGAACTCCTGCCCATAGGCCTGATACTCTGCAAAATATTCGCCCATGTGTCCGGGCTCTGCCTCCTGCTGGGCTCCTACCCCTGTGTCTACTCCCAAGAAAGTGGGCATAGTAGAGCGGGTAGGTGCTCGTGAAGCCATCGGCTGAGGAATATCACGCTGAGCAGCACCATGCTTTGGCAAATGATGGGATGTACCTGATCCCTCTCCTACCTGGAAAACCCGTGGGGTCTGACGCTGTCTAACCTCCACAGCGGTGAACCTCTGACCCATCACCTCAATCTGTCTGGCTAAATCTTGCACCGATTTGAGGAGTGCCTCCCCAAACTGTTTGGCCTCTGTGTCATCTGCCATCGGCCCTCTCTGCTCTGAATCTAATACAGGCTCCTCCTGCTCTGCGTCTGTCACAGGCTCTCTCTCTTGCTCTGTGTCCACCACCCGAACACAATCTCCCTTTCCGTAGGTGTTCTCCAACCTACGCTCACAGTCTCTGTACTTCCTGCCTCTATAACAAATATATGGTCTATTCCCCAGTGTCATAGACCACAGGCTGAGCCAGAACTATGCTCTGATAGCATTGTAATATCCCGTTTTGGGGATATCTCTAAAACACGACAAACTCCAACTAGAGATGGACTGGGAGGGCATTTACCGGATATTCCGCCTCTGAGAGAGGACGAGATCCGGAGGCTACCTGGCCCTTTCCAGACTCTGTCTAAGAGTGAAAGATAAACACACCAAGTGGTATAGACTAGAATGCTCAGAAATATAAATAAATAACAGTGCAGCAGACATATAATCACAGAGAAAGAAATTACGGCAACTCATCCAGAAAACATAGAGAGGAAATGCTGAGCCATTTTATTAATTTGAGAAATAAAATGAAGTACAATAGGTGATCAGAGTGATGGCACCTAATCTTGCTCAAGGCAAGTGAAGAAATACTCTCAGAATATACAGGAAATGGCTGCTCTCTGAACTGTGTCCCAGCTGCTGGAAAACTGCCGTGTAGCTGCTACTGCTGGAATGAACTGAAGACTAGGGGATGATTCCCTTGCCGGAATGAGTTGAAAATATGCAAACCTCCTCTACTCACCAACCCGGACAAAACCCAGAAACCATATCAAAAATGGCCAACCCACGAAAATCACCAGAAAATGCCTCCTCAGGGAATTACGCTGGCCTCCAAGGCTCTGCGCAGAGGCTAAATGGAAATAGCTGAAACACCGCCTCAAACTCCGCCAAAATCCTCCTGTGGGCAAAGGCTGACCCTCTGCTCAAAATCTCGGCTGAATCTCTTGCAGAAACCCCAATCCGGAGCACCTCCAAAAAGGGACTGCGTCCTCTCTCCCAGTGACTGCGCAGTCTCTATAAGCTCCAGCTCCACAACAAACCCAAACAACAAAACTACTCACAAAATACTGAAGAACTAACCTTACCCGAGCAGGCACTCGAAGTCCCCCGGGGCTAAGGGCGAGATCTCCGATCGGAGACACTCAATGCACTAAACAGTGCTGCAGACAGGCTAAACAGCTAGCGTGCTCAAGAAGACAAATGTCTAGCTCAAAATCATCAAATCCAGAATGAATCAAATGAGGAGGCTTCTCCATCTTTTATAACGTTGGTTTCCCTCCAAAACCCCAACGTAGCCTCTCTCTCCTCCACGTGCTCATCCTTATCTGCGCAGAAGCTTCTAGAGTGTACGTGGGTCCCCTCCTTTACGTGGTGTTTAGCCCCCCCTTGGCTCCCCTTAAGTCATAACACTGTGCTACTAGGAGGATGTTTTATTTCACTTAAGTGAGTTAGACCCTCTCTACTCACTTTTTATTTATTTACAAACTTTAGACGACAAAACTATACAAAATCGAATATTCCAATTAGCCGTCGCTAATTAGGAATATTACATATTCCCCTGATTTGTCGACCCACTGCTTACATCCATGCTTTCCGAGTCCGTTATAGTCCTTGCAACCACCGATATTGTTTTTCTTGCTGCCATCCCTATTTCGCTTGCCCTTAGTGCCATAGAGTATCCCTGCCAACGTCACTCCCATAGCTCCGTGCTCCTAACGATTTTGTACACGGGGTTGACTCCATCCTCGGTCGGCTCCCTTGCTCCCTTGCTTCATGGTCACTCTCATCCCTTGTTTGCCAGAACCATCATCCTTCACTAATTCCTGAATAATGTCGCAACCACTATAACACATAGTCGTCCTTACTGCCTTGTTCCATGCTGTCCCGTTGAAGTTTGACTACCGCTCCTGCCATTGTCTTGTGCCATACTACTTTCTTAGCGGGTCAATCACTGCCTCTTTTTATTTGTCCTTGCCCGAGTCACCCTGTGTTCTCATCTGCCAATGCTCGCAGGCTCGTATTTTCGATATTTGTTTTTTTAAATAGTTTTAATATAAATATAAATAATTTTAATCTAGTTATGGTTATACTATAGTTAGTTATAGGTATAATTTAATTAAATATTTAATTTATCAATACTTATATATATATATATATATATATATATATATATTTTAAGTCAAAAATTACTATTCATTCTTCAAAATATTACATAATGATAAGTTGAAAAACAAAATGCTCCCGCCCTCATTCCTATCGGACTTGTTGGCCAGGAGATAGTGGAAAAAACAGAAAGACAACAGTAAGAGAAAGTTGAATGACTTCATGCAGATTGCCGACATTAACTAGGAGAGCCCCAAAACCCAAAAATAGCCAACAACCATGTCTAATCAGCAATATTACCCAGACCAAGAGCATTCGATACATTACCAGGCGATGGAGGATAACAAAAGGTCTCATGCACGTGAGCTTCCATATGCGTCAACCTTCCTTCCAGGCGGTCTTGTGTATCCCGAATCCGCTTCTGCCTGTGCCGGAGAGAAGCCAACCTATCCATCATGTGCCACTAGTTATGTTGTAAATCATTCATAAAGGCTATGAGCTCATTGCGATCATCATGACGATCCTGAGCTAATTCCTCCACTAGCAATGTGACTTGACGCAACTAAGGTTTGATAGAGTCAAATGGGGGGGAAGGTCGACTCTGCCTGGAGAGTTAGTTGGTTGCTGGTTAACCTCCTCCCCAATATCTTGTTGTTCCACTAGATGCACCGATCCCATACCTCGAGGGACAACATCCCTATGGGTGTGTCCCTTCTAGCGTTGCATTGCCCACCAATCTCCCCACTCACCTAGAATTAACAGGGACTCGTGCCATGTAGGCCACCAACGGGAAGTGTCCCTGTGAGTTCGACACCAAGACCTACAAAACGAAATTTCCAATTGACCCTGAAACCACCTCCCCAAACACGACCACTACTCTACCATCTTTCACACTGTGAACTGCTGAGACCCAATGGCTCGTAGCCTCTACCCTAGGCCGCTTGCACAACCACGACACTGAATCCCCAAGGGCGAAATACACTTAGGATGAGTACCAAATTCCTCAGGGTGATTGCCACAAACCACACCGAACACAAAGTCCACTACCATGCCCACATAGGTAATGAAATTAGACGACTCATATCTCCAGTCAAGAAAACCATCAAAAGATTGACCATAAGAATGTAATTGTGAGCTGGCGAAATTGGGTGTCCCAAGAGCCAAGCTGTGGTCGTTCCACACTGTGGAAGCCTCTTCACACCCAAACTACACTGAATTACCACTTACCACAGCTAGATAGAGCGTCCCAGGGTCCCAAATAATTACACTCTGAATCGCCACTGAAGCCGACAAAGCACCATACTACTCACACACATAACAATACTTAACAATTTTCAAGCAAGGAGCGAGGAATGTCTTGAATTGTAAGCCACCCTGCGTTCTGGTGGGGAGATGATAATTAACCAATTTGAAAAAACCTCCCAAAGTGATACTCACTTGTTGGGAAGGTCCCAGGCTACCTAGGCTTGTTATAGACTCAATACTGAGTCAAAATTCATCATTAAGAGCATCACTTATTACAATTCCCCGTAGGGGATGGAATCTGGGTACAAGAAAAAATGATGAGAAGTAGAAGTAGAGTTTAAAAATTATGGTGATATGATGATATCTGATGGTACAAGTGTCCTTTGGTTCATCTTTGGGAATGGAGTCTTCATATAATCATCAGGTGCCACTGCAATGATCAACATTTGGCTCCATATGGGGACGCATGCTAGATATGAAGTGATAGTGTGCAAGAACCTGAAATCTGTATCGACCGACCAAAGATATATATTAGTGGTATCCATTCAAAGTATCATCAAACAAAATTAAGTACAAAAATGGAAATTTTATTCTAAGAGCATAATTCATTCATGAAATAAATCTACTTAAACAAAATTTACAAGGGATAAGGTTAGCAATATGATACAAAACGATGCCCCATGGCATCATATATCCTCAATGAAGTTCATGCTGAGAACCTGCCTACTTTCAGGCAGATCCATGGGTTGTTTTTTTTATGTGCCCTGTCCAATTTTGAATATCTTAGGACTTTGATTCGTCCCAACACTGCATTGTACATGGTCATAAGATTTACCAAATCCTTTCCAATTTTCTCTTTTTTCCTTAATAGACTGTGATGTTGATGTTGCTGCGATCAGAGTAGACCTTTCTGCCCAATCTTGAAGATGCTCAGATGGCGAATTTGAAGTATCTAAGACTTCCATGACCTGCCTTTCTCCATTTTGCATCTACTCTGACATGGGTGATGGACCAATCTTATAAGTATAAACCTACGTTGCACGGGTTCCCGCACTCGGGGATGGGGTTCTCGAACCTGCACCCAAGTCCCGGATTCAGGTATGGGTTCTTCTCAGAAGAACCCAAACGCACCGGGTTCTTCGAAAAAAAAAATTGGGTTCTTTGGGTTCTTTGGGTACGGAGAACCCATGGTTTGGGTACTTAGCACCCAAATTTCGGGTTCTTAATGAATAATTTCTTCAAATATATATATTTTTTTAAATGATTAAAATTTAAAATTTTTAATTAAATTTTAATAAATATTAAAATTAAATTAAAAATGATTTAATAAATAAAAAATCGAACTATTTTTCAAAACATACAAATTACAATTAAATTTTAAAACTTAAGAGTTAATAAAAGTTAAAACTTAAAAAAAAAAAAATTAAACCTTAAACTTAAAAAATACCTACCTACCCATGAATCATAACTTACCCAGCCTAGACTTACCACAGGCATTCATCCGCTGGCAGTTTTCATCCGCAAGCAGCGTAGCATTCATCTACAGACAACACTCGTTGGCAGGCAACGTTTCTTTGACAACACCCTCACCACAGCGACGGCAACGCCCTCACCGCCCTCTAGTTATTACTAAGTGATGTTTACAGATTGCCATTTGGAGATGCCTTGAGGCAAATTTTGAATTTAGTATAACAATGGATATATATTTTGAAATTTTGAGTCATGATTCTAATTTCTTATTAGTATGTAAATTGAGCTCCAATTTGCACTTGATATCATATATGAATCATGATATTATCAAACTAGAAATTTTGAAATTTCAATGTCAAATGTCACATGTGAATATTGAAACTTGAATGTTGAATGATGTGCATGTTTAAATCTTTAAAGTTAAAGTTTATAAATTATTAGTAATTTACTAATTACTATATTAGTGTCATTAAATTTATAATTTATAAAATATAGTATTATATATGATATATAAATTATAATATATATTAGTATAAAAATACCCAGACGAACCCACGCACCCTGTTTCAAAAAATGTTGTCCCCATCCCCGTCTCCAAACCCCCGTTTCCTGGGAACATAGATATAAACTTGATTCCCCTCAGTTTCCTTGCTATCTAGGTCACCTTCAATTAGCCATTTTTCAATGGAATAAATGACCTCATCATAATAAGATGAAGTTTGTTTAAGTGGATTGGGAGGCTTATGATTTGTTTCTTTGTTCTTTTCCCATTGTCATCTGAACTAAGTTGGAATTTTTGTACGTGTGATCTTTCCATTTCCTCCAACTTATTCTAAAAAATGACTTGATTAGCCTTCATAACACTTATTTCCTTGGCATGATTTGTTTCCATGGTGTTGATTAATTGCACTTGTTTTTCTTCCATGGAGAGCAACCTGTTTTGAATAGAGGTCACCTGATTAGAATGATTGACCTCCATGGCCTTTATTGCTTGTGACTGATTTACCTTCATGGTCTTAATGAGTTGAGATTGTTTGAGGTGCATATCCTTAATCATTTGAGTCATCTCTTTGATAAGATCCTAATCATTCTCATTGGCTTGAGTTTTTGCTTTGATTTTTCTTTCATCTCCATATTTTCTTCATAGGCGTTATTGATTGATTCTAGAGAATCGAAATTGTTAGCAGGTAAGTCTATGAACCAATCCATAGCATCGCCATCTAATGAAAATATGAAAAGTCTTATTTTAACGTCCTCATAGTTAATATCATGACACCATTTGCTTATACAAAGGTGGAAATTCCTAAGGTGAGTTTCGGTGGTAATGGCATTGTCACCTAGAAAACTAGGCAACTCATCAATAGCCTCAATGGATTCAGCCAACATAAAATTTGGATATCCCGGAATGTTAGTAAAATCACAAGATGTGAACAAATCATTCATGATGTCATGCTCACTTGATCCTGAAAGAGCAAATGGATATCAGATAGAGGCTCCTGTCCAAGATTAAGAAGAAGTCTACAAGAAGAGAATGGGAGAAAATCCCAATGAAGAACCAAATTCCAAGTAGTGAGAGGGAGGAGATCACAAGGCAAATTCGAATTTGATAAGTGGAGCTCTAATGCCAAGTGTAAAAATCGAATTCTGGCATGTGGACATCATTTTCTTCTTTCGTTGTGTGTCAAATTCGAATTTTATGATGGAACGACAAATGTATATGGGTGGTAACCCATGTGGGGACAATTTCCCACAAAAATCTCTACCAAATATTCTTCCAAATCCTCCCAAATGTGCATTGACTTCACAAATTCGAATTTCCAAGTAAGCAACTCATTTAATGCTAAAAATTCGATTTTATTCGAGTACATGTCATTCCCTTAATTTTATGAGTCCACATCACCTTTGGACTTCACTTTAACTCCTCCATAATTTTCCACCTCATTTCCACAACATTTAGCATGAGCGGATATTTATTTTTTTCCATTTATTTAATTTATGCCTTAATTAATTGTCAGATTTCTCACTAAACTTAGGAAAAGTGGGTTTTGAGGGTTCAAAACACATTTTAACCCGTCAAAGTGTTTCATAGTAGAAAGTTGAGGGTAAGAGGTGTAATTTTGATTAATCATATCCCATACAACTTCTCTAGACAACACTTATTACAATTCAATTACAAATTTTATTGCAATTTTTGACCTGCATGAAATTTAGAAAATTAAAAAATGACTACCTAGACCTAACCAAATTCCATGATATTTTTTCTGTGATCTAGTATGGTAATATATATTGACTCTCGACACTAGGACTCACCCAAGGCGTCACCATCAAGCCGTACTCCGACTTTGGGGTAAAATTGGAGGAAAAAACTCAATTAATTATCAAGTCCTGTTGGGGAGATGATAATTAACCGAGTGAAGAGAACCTCCCAGAGTAATACTCACTTGTTGGGAAGGTGCCAAGCTATCTAGGCCTGTTACAGACTCAATACTGACTCAAAATTCATGATTACTAGCATCACTTATTACAATTCCTCGTAGGGCATGGAATCTGGGTACGAGAGAAAATGATGAGAAGTAGAAGTAGAGTTTAAAAACTCTGGTGATGTGATGATATCTGATGGTACAAGTGTCCTTTGGTTCATCCTTTGGAATGGAGTCTTCGTATAATCATCAGGTGCCACTCCAGTGGTCAACATGGTGCACTTGTGGGGCCTGCTGGGCATAATGTACCAAATGCATCTTCCCCGTCCAAAGGTGGATCTCAAGCAATATCTGAACATCTTTGGGGATCCATGGAGTGTTGTCTACTATTGTGGATGCCCATGACTCTCTATCTAGTGTCAATGTAGCCCTCTGAAGTGTTAGAGGGAGACCAAACTCAGGATGGGCACCATCTGCAATCCTGTATAAGATCCAATGCGTCTCCTAGCCCCCGAGCACAACAAGTCATTAAAGTAATCGGGTAAAAGAACTTACAACCGTGGACAACAAGTGGACACTTCATAGTGGCATGCCCTTCCATAGTGGGGCTTTGGCATGTGCTAATGTCTCCAAGCTTCAAAGGGGGTTAACCAGGGACCTTATTAGGTGGTTTCTACCTTTAGAAGGGATAGTATGTCCAAGGTGCATCCCTCAAATGGTGGTGGCATGTGATAAAGGGGTGAATGGAATAGGGAATGAGGGGAAATTCTGGGCCACATATCGGGGTACAAGGGTAGCTAGAAGAAGGAAAGCCCACACCTAGGTTGTAATATTCCCTTTTTTGGTGTCACCTATGACAGGGCTAGGGTAGACTTCCAGAGTTAGGAGTAGACCGGTCACAGGGACAGGTTGGTGTCATCAGTGGGCTGAGGGGCTTTTTGGAGGAGTTTTGAGGAGTTTCCATGGTGTTCGGTGGCGTTCTCTTGATATATTCCATCATCCGAGTAGTTTCACTTTCATGCCGGTGCATTCCGACAACTTTCGGAAATTTGATTTATTTTTGGGTTTAACTCAGCTGATTACGCTCAAAGGTGGCATTCCTGGAGGAATTCATGATGCAACACCTTAGTATAATAGCTCATTGGAACCGGGACGTGGATACCTACATGGTGGGACGGTTGGACACGGGTTTCAGTGACTGGAGGAGGCGTGGTAGCTGATTTACCCTTTTCTGCATTAAAAAGGAATATTTTAATAAGAGGGAAAAGTGCTCCATGAATAAAATAATAATAAAATAATTCTCTAGAAGGCTCCAAGAGTTATATCAAAGAAAGGGAGGAGGCCATTGGGGGATATCTTTGGGATCATGTTATTTTATTGTATGAGAGGTGTGAGACGTGGTTCTCTACTTCAGTCGTAGCCCTAGGACGGAAACCCTCGGGTGATTTGTGAGTGTTGGACGAAAACCCAACTCTCTTGAGGAGACTTCATTCAGAAGTTTCGCAGAGCTTCATGGATTGGTGTGAGGATCATTCAGATCTTCAACTTATGCTTCAGTGGGTTCAGTGACAGCTTTTGCCGTAGCCGATTTGCAGTAGTCTTCTTGCCGAGCCATCTACATCATTGCCAGTGTCATTCATCAGTTGGGCCATAGATCTTTCTGGGCTTTGCTCTGCTTGCTTGGCAAGCTCAGGTTCCGCTGTTCCTTTATGTTGATGTACCTTTTACCATGGATTAATAAAATGGCTCAGTGATTTTATCGGCATCCATTGTGTTATATTGGTGGCTCTGTGTTTATTTCCATTTATTTTGCTGCTCAAGTCTATTTCTGCATTTTTAGTTAAAATATCCCATTTGGGATATTACAGTGGTATCAAAGCTGGTGATCTTGCCAGCCTGAGGGTTTACTTGCCAAAGTATCCGAAAAGCCAAATTCAAGGGTTCATCACATTTTTGAAAGCCTAGATTGAGGGTTGAATTGTCGATCAATTTTGAGCCAAGTTTAAGTGATATTTTTTTGAGGTGACTGTAGCTGCTATTGGGATCGAAATTATGGATGGAGACCGAATTGTTCTGTATATGTCATCATTCCTGGAATTTATTTAGTGGTCGAGTTTCCCTTGCATTTGAAGGGGAGCCAATTGCTGTCAAATCCGCTCACCTTAAAGATAATCATTAGTTGTGTGCCATAGTTCCAATAAAGTCGTGTTCCAAGATTTATAAGGACCGACTACCTCCCTTTTTCCTCAGCTTGGGAGCGATTTTTATGATTGGAGGCCGCAGAGCAATTTTATTTGAGGCCGCATACATGTGATCATCGATAGTACATCAATCTCCTGGGAGTTGCATTTTCCAAACATTGATTTGATTAACTCCATTTTACATAGAATCACGAAGGAGTACGTGGGCTCACCATCACCAAGATCATTGACCAACTGTTGTAACAGAGAAAAGACGCGGTTGAGCTGGAGGACGAGCCGCCATCCCAAAAGACAGTCGCAGATTGTATGTCGCTGTGCGTACACACCGCTGTGATGGTCGAAGCTTGCGTGGCAATTGTAAGAAGAACACAGTTGTAAGTATTCATGAGCCGAGTCAAATTGTGCAGTACTGAAGTCCAATCTCAATGATCGAGCTGCCATTCTGGGTTGTTAGTGGTCGAAAGTCAAAACGTCGAGTCGCACCTTGGCGCTACCATTTGGAACGAAGGAGCAGGCACTTCATTTTCTGTGGCTCGAGCAGCATTCACGACAGTTACAGATCAGCGACATTCAAGGGTGCTTATGGTGCGGGCCACATGGGAGACAACGCTGGCAGGCTTGTCGGCTAACTTGAATCTATGCAACGTGAATAGAAACACTGTATCCATATAAAGTGCGAGTCGGAGATACGATGGTGCGTGATATTTTGGTGCAGCGATTGCATTAGAAGCTCGAAGCCCATCCAGTTTAGAATTATCATGCACGTAGAGCTTCCAGAACTTTACCGCGGAAATCGTGATCGTAATAACCCAAGCAGAGAATACATCAATGAACTGAGTTGGTCGGAAGTGCTACTCAAATAATCTGAACCAGAATACCAGTGCGATCAGGAGCTGAAACATTCTTTGCCTTCTGCGTGTACATCAACTGCTTCAAATTTGTTAGAAGGGTTGAGTTGTGGCTGTAGCAGGCAACGTAAGGCAGAAATGAGGAAATGATGCTCTTACTTGTGCTTCCATGGTGGTTTCCATCTGCACAGTACAGTAGCATTGGGGAAACCAATTGGCACATTTACTTGAGCATTGACAGAACTGTGCAGGTATAATATTGAAGGTCGTGACTTCACTCATTTAGGTTGTTGATATTAGAAATTAAGAACTGAAGTAGAACACTATCACTATCATCGGGACCATCCAAGTTACAAGGTTCTCAAAATCCCTTGCTCACTTGTAATATTTGATAGTAAATCAAATTATATTAGTGTTTTCTAAGTTTGTAATCAGTCTTCTGTCTCAATTGACTATGCTGATGTGATGAGCAACGTTAGTTATTTGTATCTTGCCCTTGTCTTGTCCATCTAAGTGTGAGAAGATGTCACTGCCTTGTATTTGAACCAATGAGGTTCAAAGCCTGCATTGTTGTTACTAGGACTTGTGAATAAAGTGTGCAGAGTGATTATAGGAATAACTGAGCCTATCTAGTGTATAGTTATATTATTCTCCAAGGACAGATGTGAGGATGATAGTCTTGTTGACAATATTGAAGTGACTTGTATATGCCATGAGTCTTATTGTTTAAGATTGCACTGCTGAAGATTACACTTGAATTGGTCAAAAATTTTGAAAGTCATCTTGTCACTCATTCACTAGAATACCACACAGAAAAATGCACTAAACTCAGAAAATAACAGTGACCACATCACTAGTTGAACCATGGAAGAATTCCTAAACAAATTGATAAGATCAAATAATGCAGAAGTTAGTCCCTTGAAACAAAACAACAGACCCTTCTCCAAGAAGGTACATAATTTGCTCCAACAAAGGTATCCGAGTAATTTACAAAAGGAGGAAGAAGTGGGAAATTGGTTGTATGCACTTGGGATGGAATTAAAGAGTGGAAGGTTAGAAAATGACTTTCCCGTGTTAGAGAAACTGGAATCCTGCCTTTCAAAAGTAGAGCAATTTGATTGGGCTTTAAATTGGGTTTTGGAGCCATCTATGTTTGCATTGGTACAAGCTAGATTCTTGGAACATCCAAGTGAGAGAGTCAAGCTTATAGCTGCCTCTTGTTTCAGTGATATTTTGAGGATAACAACACCCTTCCCTCCCTACAATGATGATATTATGGAAAGAATTTTCAGACTGATAGTAGGAACCTTTCGGGATTTATACAACTGTGCAGACTCTACATTTGGGAGAAAGCTTAAGGTCTTAGAAGCCATGGCCATGACCCAGACTTATGAGGTCATGATCGATCTCGAGTGTGATGGTTTGATTCTGCAGATGTTCCAATGCTTCTTCAGCATTAGGAGACATCATTCTGACATAGCCATAGCTCACATGTAGTCCATCCTGTCGTCATGTATAGGAGGCCATGATGCCATTTGCCGAGAGCTGCAGACTAGGTTGTTGAGCCTTTGGAGGAGAGAGCAGTTGGTCTCACTCGCTGCTTATGAGCTAGCACAAGGGCTAGTTGAGCAGAACATTGAGCTTTTCAAGAGACATTTGACCAAGGAGGAGTTGCTCCAGTTTGGTGGATCTAGGAGCAGAAATGAGCTGAGGAAGAAGGGACTTTGCTTCATCTGCAAAGAACCTTGGGGGCTTGATCACTCATGCTTGAGTGATGCAGATGGTGCTGCAGAGGCAAAACAGAAGGGCATTCCTTCTGTATGCCAGGATGAGGACTCTTCTTCAGGTGAGTCCATGGGATCAGATGATGATGCTTCTAGGGAGCGAGAGCAGTCATGCAGAGATGATGACAGTAGACCGGAGCCGTGTCCCAGTGTGCAAGGTGAGCAGTCAGGGGACTCTACCGGAGAGACTCTGGGTGATGAGTCACTTGTGACGATTTAGCCAGAGCAGCATATGATGGAGCCTGAGTCAGCAGGGGAGGATACTATACACATCATGCATGATAGTCCCTTGGGGGAGAGCCAGATTGAGGCTCACATTGAGTCTATGATGGATATACGGCTAACCTTGGGGTCAACCACCGAGTATGGTGACAGCAGTTGCAGATCCATATCCTGTGGGGATGTTGGAGGTTGATGGGATAGTCCTGCAGGGGGCTAGCAAACAGCATGAGCATTACATTCCTAATCAGGAGATGGATGAGCTGTTGGAGATGGGGGAACATCCATCGTGGGACCGGCACATTGATGAGGTATAGACAGATACGCATGCAGTCAACATAGCAACAGTACTTTCAGTGAGTAGCACTCTCAAGGAGTACATCGATGGGGCTTGCAGCATAACTTGCCCACTTTGGCCCATTATAGAGAGAGGGGCTTTCTTCTATAGGTAGCTTTCGTTGGCAGACAGGGCAGAGCAGTGTGAGTTGATTACGGGCAGGTGACCACACTCCAGGCGTGTTCCATATGCAGTTGTTGCTACATTGGACTCTTCTTCCCGGATGGATTGGCGGGAGATCATGAGCTGGTACCCTCTTGATGGTACGATTTTCTTCGTAGGGAGCACAACGGAGCAGGGGCCCTTAGACATGGCAGATGTTACAGATTCCAGCTAGCAGTGGGGCACAGGTCGTCGTTTCGTCAACATTCCATCCTGATTTTAGGAGAACAGGATCAGCATTGGATCTAGTCAGGGATTGATTTGGAGAGAGGTGATGAGTTGGTACATACTACACAGTTGATGGGGCCGTGTACACTGTCATAGATACAACGCAACAAGAGACGTGGTCTTCACCTCTTAGAGCATCAGTTATAGCCAGAGGCAGTGCGCGGTCTGAGCTGTGGGACTTGGGCGATGATTGGCCATGGTGGCGTTGGGGTCTGGGAGGATTGTTTGTTGACTGGTACAGTGAGAGATCAGTTTGGGATCCCGGCATTGAGGGGTCTATTCCGAGTGGTCTGACACAGGTGCATAGCAGCACCTAGAGGTTTGTATGGGATCCGGGCATTAGGTCTTAGTTGTGGCAAGCCAACAGAGTGGCCCACATATTTGGATTACTTGAGGGCAAGCAATCTTGGGGCGGAAGGTCTGTAATATTCCCTTTTTTGGTGTCACCTATGACAGGGCTCAGGTGGACTTCTAGAGTTAGGAGTAGACCGGTCACAGGTACAGGTTGGTGTCATCAGTGGGTCGAGGGGATTTTTGGAGGAGTTTTGAGGAGTTTCCATGGTGTTCGGTGGCATTCGCTTGATATATTCCATCATCCGAGTAGTTTGGCTTTCGTTCCGGTGCATTCCGAAAACTTTCGGAAATTTGAGTTATTTTTGGGCTTAACTCAGCTGATTACGCTCAAGGTGGCATTCCGAGAGGAATTCATGATGGAACACCTTAGTATAATAGCTCATTGGAATCGGGACGAGGATACCTACATGGTGGGACGGTTGGACACGGGTTTCAGTGACCGGAGGAGGCATGGTAGCTGATTTACCTTTTTCTGCATTAAAAAGGAATATTTTAATAAGAGGGAAAAGTGCTCCATGAATAAAATAATAATAAAATAATTCTCTAGAAGGCTCCAAGAGTTGTATAAAAGAAAGGGAGGAGGCCATTGGGGGATATCTTTGGGATCATGTTATTTTATTGTATGAGAGGTGTGAGACGTGGTTCTCTACTTCAGTCGTAGCTCCAGGACGGAAACCCTCGGGTGATTTGTGAGTGTTGGACGAAAACCCAACTCTCTTGAGGAGACTTCATTCAGAAGTTTCGCAGAGCTTCATGGATTGGTGTGAGGATCATTCAGATCTTCAACTTGTGCTTCAGTGGGTTCAGTGACAGCTTTTGCTGTAGCCGATTTGCAGTAGTCTTCTTGCCGAGCCATCTACATCATTGCCAGTGTCATTCATCAGTTGGGCCAGAGATCTTTCTAGGTTTTGCTCCGCTTGCTTAGCAAGCTTAGGTTTCGCTGTTCCTTTATGTTGATGTACCTTTTACCATGGATTAATAAAATGGCTCAGTGATTTTATCGGTATCCATTGTGTTATATTGGTGGCTGTGTGTTTATTTCCATTTATTTTGCTGCTCAAGTCTATTTCTGCATTTTTAGTTAAAATATCCCATTTGGGATATTACATAGGTATATAATGTATAGGAGGGAGCAATCGTGGTACATGAGCTGCATGGACCTTGATTTTTCCACCCTTCTTTATATGCTTTTTGTCTTTTTTTTATTTTTTCTTTAATTAATTGTTTGAGGCTCAAAGGATAAGAGCATGATGTGTAAGATATAGCAGTGGATACCCCTTTTTAGGTAGGGTGTTTCATTGCCTTCCAGGGGTTGGGACAATCATGGGTTCTTGAATGACAAAGGAGGCTCATCTAGGGCCTATGGAACCAGGGTGAGGGCCATGGGTATGGGGTAGAGCTCATGCATTGGATTTTTCCCACATGCTAAATATTTTTTTGTCCCGACCATCTTTTGCATCTTGTGGTACATTTTCCTATTGAATGTGGCCATTTATGCTTTTACTTTTCTTTTCAGCTGCTTCCACCTCTTGGGCATCGTTCCAAGCTTGATCCATGGTGGGGGGAAGGGAATGGGGAGGCTAACCCTATGTGGACCCAATGAGGAAATATGGACCCAGGTGGGAGATATGATGAATGGGGCTATAGTGAATGGAAAGGGGAGTGATATATGTGGATAAGGGAGCGGTACCACGCAACCAAAGTCAGGGTTTCCCAATTAGTACTGCCCTAAAACCAAATGGTCAGTAAAGGAGATCCTTTCGAGACTAAAATCCAAGGGTAACATCCAAAAGAGGTCAAGGGGACAAAAGCACAAACTAAGCCCACTCTTTCCGCCAAATCCCCCCATTAATACATGCCCAGAAGTGTCCATTATAAGTAAACCCAATAACTCAATTACCAAAGGACAAGACATACCTTTGGGTTTGGGAGGCCAACCTTCAAACATACGATCAATACAAATGGGCGAGGGACCACATGGCTGCGTCAAGTGGGGGAGAAATGGCACAACAAGCTAGTTGAGGGTTGCAAGGGGTTGCTGGTTGTCAGCTGAGGAGCATTATTGAAAAATATTCTCCTAGGGATATTACCCACAAATTGGTGGGTAACATTTGGCTCCAACTGGGATGTGATCTCTCAAAGAAGTGGGCAAAGCTACTCGAATGGGAGGTCACGAGAACTCCAACAATCTCTTGGTCACTATAGACTTGTTATCTACACATATCAATGACTAAACCCATGGGGAAACATGTTTTTCACGGTATCTTATGATCACCCGTGCTTAATGTCAGGCCATAAAATCAACAAGTAATAAAAATATGCAAATTTACTCTAAATGCAGCTAATCTACCATGAGAAACATCATATGAAATTAACTCTAATGCAGAAAATCAGCATGCAATGCATCCTATCCTAATATGCATACAATGAAGATAATATTAAGTGTAATCATAAAGCCAGTGCAACCAACATATCACCAAATCAATATAAATGTGCTTTCCTATATGATTACTCATGGAGCAAATCCCAAAACGAATGCAAACCCAAACACATGGATGATGATGCAAGTGGGATGTGGGAAAATATAGTTTCCATGTGAGGTAAGAGGAATCCCTAAGAGAAGGAACATGAGTCAATTTAGAGATGTGGGTCCTTCCCTCTTAAGTACAAAATGGTGGAATGAATGAGTATCCTAAAGAAACCCTTATCACAATCATTGCTCATAATATTATGCTTTGTAGGTGCAACGAGGTTGTGAGGAGAGGGCAACGAAAGGTGAGGGAAAGAAGGAATGCAACGACTAGGTTGCTCAAGGTAATGGTCACATTGGAGAGGAGGGGTCATAGAGTGATCAAAACCCTGAGGATGTGTCCAAGGAGGTAAGGTATAATCAATGAGGGGCTCTTCCTTGACACTATACTCGAAAGGGGGAAAGGGCTCATGGTCACTTGAGATCATTTGAAAAGGGGCAAGGGAATCACTTATGGAAGACTTGAGGTGATGAACAAGAGGATTAGGCAAAGGGGAGGCTGAAGTGTTATATTCAACGAGTTTTTCCTCTTCAAAATCATCCTTTTCATATAAGGGAAAATAATGATCCTTCTTCTCAAGGGTATCGATGGATATGTCATTATAAATAATGCCTGAGAGAAAGGGGATACCACTCTCAACCTCGTCTTCCTTGTCGGTGTCGTAAATGGGAGCACAGTCAAATTGAGGACCAACAATTTCCCATTTACCCTTTTCAATGTGGAAGTAATCCTCAATGTCATCATCCAAGGGGTTAATGGGATCATCTTCCTCAAGGTTCTCAAAAGGAGATTCATCGAGAGTAATATCCTTGAGAAAGGTAAGGTTAGTCTCAACTTCACTTTCCATGGACTCATCCTTCCCAACACATGTTCTTAAAGTCATCCTTTTCATCATGTGGACCCAAGAAGGACTCATCTTCCCATTCATCACTTAGGTTTTGAAGGTCTTGATGATGCTCGATGAAAGCTTCCTCTTGAATGCTCAATGCGGGACATACTTGAAAATGTATAAGAAAGCCATCAACGAACTCCTCAATAAATGAGATGCTCCTATGTTCATGATTTTGCAACCATGAGTTATGACCATAGAGGGAGCTAAAGAATAATAACATAAGGACATCTTGGTGGACCACTTTCTCCTTTGAAGTATGTGCATTAAATCTCTCCACATGGTTAATTGCGAAGCTTGTATCACCATCAAACAAGGGAACCCCACTTACCATCCTTCTCGTGACATGATTAGGGTGCCCAGGGATGCTAGCGATGTCCAAAGCAAGAAATTTATCAAAGAAAGACAACCTATTTGAGATATGCAGGAAGAATATGTAGGAGTCGCCAGGGAGAATTTATAGATGCCTAGAAAAATTCTTGCTTCACCCTACAAGCATCGACCTTATTTTTTTTACGAAGAACTAGGGCTTTGTTCTTCCAATGGAGTCACCAATAATGTTATGCAATATGTCGTATGGGGAACAAAACACACGTTTCTTGTCCCCGACAACGATGCCAGAAATGTTACTACTCGAACTAGCAGGGGACCTAAATGGAGCTCCTAAGAGGGCAACTGCTAGGTCAAAGGAAACGATGGAGGCTTAGCCCACTGTCACCATGGCTAAGACTCCCTGCTCTTTACAGACTTTCACCGATGGGAGGAGACCCAGTATTTGGGAAGTCACTTATAAAGGATGGATCAACAAATAGATGTGAAATGACCTTCAAAGACCCTTTCCCTAGAATAGGATTAAGAATGGAGCTTGCTTGCTCTTTAAGTAAGGTACAATATTTTCTAGGAAAAGGAGGTGAGGATTTGAGGGTTAGGTCAAAGGAATATGACTTGAAAGGGAATTTCCCAATCCCAAAAATCTTTATAGAACTTGGATTCCCGAGTTGTACTTGATGAATTATCTTTGATAAAGAATGGGACCACACGGGGCTAAGTGGACCCAGGCTAGGTTAAGGGTAGGAAGTTCAACAACCAATGATAATATTAACCTAAACAAGGCAAGAGAAATGATCAAAACAAGAATTTTCACTTAAAGATGTCAAATTGATCCTATGAAGTGCTAGCCTTGGGAACACCAGGGCAAAGTTTGATCTCAGACCTAGGGCTTGGGATATCTCGTAATCCCATCACCAGAATATTTTCAAATTCGGAGGAGACCTTAAGGACACACCAGTGCAGTAGGGGCTAGGAGATTGAATGCTTTCTAGGGCTACTTTGTCAGGAAATTGGTGCCCTAGGTGGCCCACATGCTAGAACTAGAAGAGAGAGGAAAAGGTGAAGAAATATGTTTTAAAGTGACCACCTTTTGATGGATAAGTGCCTAATTCCTCTTGGGGATATGGAGTCAAGGATAAATATGAAGATGGATTTCGTTTCTTGTTCAAGGAGGCTCTCAAAGTCAACTTCGTCCAATGTTAAGTGCAAGAGAAGAAAAGTGACCTTAACAGCGTTTATACTTCATTGCAAATGGAGAAGACTTATTGAGGTAACTTTGATGTCTAGGACAAGTCGTTCATAAAACATGGCCCATACATAGAGACAAGCTAAATAGAAACATAATTCCACATTGATGCCATAAATGCATGCAACAATTAGCCCTAAAATAGTGAAATTCTCATGATCAATGTATGCAACAAAGTAAAATAAAATAGCATCAAAATTGTACTTACATGTAAGAGAATATATCCAACCATCAACACATTTGCAATATAAGAAGCTCCAAGATAAAAAGACCCAATCCACACATCAAAATTCATCCACGATCCAAAAATATCCTCCAAGAAAAAATGCGAAGTTCTCAAGAGAGAGAATGATCCAAGTCAAGTGATGATACAAAATGAATTCATCTAAATCATATTTATGCACTCATTAAGAGTTCGAATTACTTATTTGGGCCTACATTAGCCCATAAAATAAAATAATGTGCAAATTAACTAACTTTTGGTGACAAGTCCAACAAACTAGATCACAAATAAAGTAATAAGCCTCTCAAGATGTCAAATGATAATATGTGCATGTCGTAGGGCCCTCCAAGAGGCCTGATGAGTTCCATAAGTGCCACAATGATGATTGTGACCTTCAAAAGTGATGGATAGGGGGTGGCCCCTTGTTATCCAAACAATAGACCTATGGTGCTCCCAGTGGATGTTGGGGGCATACTAACAATCTCATGGGTCTCCAAGTGAGTCGAAGATGCATGCAGACCATCTGTAAGGGCTTAGATGATGGAATAAATGATGCCATGTCAATGTAAAAGTCCTGGGACACCTGCGAAGTGTGTGGTGCACCTATGGGGCCAGTTGAGCATAGTGTACTAGATGCATCTTCCCCATCCAAAGGGTGGATCTCGAGCAATATCTGAACATCTCTGGGGATCCATGGAGTGTTCTCTATTGCAGTGGAGGCCCATGGGTCTCTATCTAGTTCCAATATAGCCCTCTGGAGGGTTAGGACCCCATATAGGGAGACCAAACTCAGGATGGTCACCATTTGCAATCTTGTATAAGATCCAATGCGTCCCCTAGCCCTCCAGCACATCAAGTCATTAAAGTAATCGGGTAAAAGAGCTTACAAACCATGGATGAGAAGTGGACACTTCATAGCGGCATTGTGAAAATTTCTAAATATTACTTATGCAAAAACCGTACTGTTAAATTTGGTTATACTTCTCCTACTTAATTAAGTTATTAATCTGAAATTTCAGCATTAACATCGAAGTAAACACAATAACAGTTCTTCATGGATACAGATATAAACTGAATACATGCATATAGACAAAGTGACACACAAGATTTTCTGGACAACTGTCCTCGGAAAAACCGGTCTTCTGGTTGATGGAGGGTTTATATTATTAAGTAGATTCTAAGTACAACAAATTTGGGCACCTTACTGGTTAACTCGACAAAGAAATATAATATCTGCAGCAATACCTCGGTTCCAGAGATGAAAAACTGGATTGATTCACACCCTCAAACGGGATTTACAAAACTTAGGCCCTTTCTATCTTCAGAAACCCTTGCGCTGCTCTGAAGCCCTCTGCGTCAGCTCTGTTGGCTTGCTAGTGCCCTTGCGCTGCTTAGGAGAGGACTGCATAACCCCAGACTTGGACGCAGTCCCTGCGCTGCCTCTGCTTAGCTTGCGTAAGCCCTGATGGCCTCCTACTACCTCTGCGCTGCCCTTTCTGGGCCTGCGTAGCACTGAAGCCCTTCGCACTGCGCAACTGCTACTTTATCTGCGTTGCTTTGACTGCTGCTTCTCTGCCTCTTGTTGACTCTTGGCTCTGGGATCAGATTATCCCCTTAGCCAACACTACCCCTCGCTGTAGCTGAAACACTTCTGGAAATTCTTAGCAAACCATGTCCTAGAATTCCAACTTAGTCTTAGTGCTCTACCTCTCTCTGTGTGTGTTCTCCAATTGACCCGAAGCCTTTCCTTCATACTTTCCTCGTTGGGAAACAAACAACCATGATCTAACCTTGATTCGACGGCTAAGATTAAAAGAAAGCTTGATCCGTGTGACTTAAGTCATTTCCATCACATGTTTAAATTAATTACCTTTAATATTTTAGTTTTCCTAAGTTAGACTTAGGGTCCTTAAGTAAAAATATTAATTAATTAATTTTCTCTTAAACCGGATGGAATTTCTCAAATCCCTTTCTGGGTCTTGGAGATCTCATGCACTCTAGTCCCTCCACAAAATTTGGGAGGTAGAGCACATCCGAAGCTACCCCAACAACACAAAATCACAACAGGCATGCCCTTCTATAGCGGGGCTTTGGATGTGCTTATGTCTCCAAGCTTCAAAGGGGGTTAACTAGGGACCTTATTAGGTGGTTTCTACCTTTAGAGGGGATAATATGTCCAAGGTACATCTCTCAAATGGTGGTGGCATGTGATAAAGGGGTGAATGGAATAAGGAATGAGAGGGGCAATCTTGGGCCACATATCAGGGTACAAGGGTAGCTAGAAGAAGGGAAGCCTACACCTGGGTATATAATGTATAGGAGGGAACAATCGTGGTACATGAGGTGCCCCGTACTTGATTTTTTGACCCTTCTTTATATGTTTTTTGCTTTTTGTGATTTTTTCTTTAATTAACTGCTCACGACTCAAAGGAGAAGAGCATGATGTGTAATATATAGTAGTGGATACCCCCTTTTAGGTGGGGCAGTTCATTGCCCTCTAGGGGTTGGGACAATCATGGGTTCCTGAATGAAAAAGGAGGCTCATCTAGGGCCTATGGAACTAGGGTGAGGGCCATGGGTATGGGGTAGAGCTCATGCATTGGATTTTGCCCACATGCTAAATATTTTTTTGTCCTGACCATATTTTGCATCTTGCGGTACATTTTCCTATTGAATGTGGCCAGTTATGCTTTTACTTTTATTTTAAGATACTTCCACCTCTGGGGCATTGTTCCAAGCTTGACCCATGGTGGGGGGAAGGGAATGGGGAGGCTAACCCTATGTGGACCCAGAGAGGAAATGTTGACCCGGGTGGGAGATATGATGAATGGGGCTATAGTGAATGGAAGGAGAGTGATATATATGGATAAGGGAGTGGTACCATGCAACCAAAGTCGGGGTTTCCCAAGTAGTACCACCCTAAAACCAAATGGTCAGTAAAAGAGATCCTTGCAGGACTAAAATCTAAGGGTAACATCCAAAAGAGGTCAAGGGGACAAAAGCACAAACTAAGCTTACTCTTTCCGCTGAATCCCCCCATTAATCCATGCCCAGAAGTGTCCATGATAAGTAAACCCAATAACTCAATTACCAAATGAGAAGACATACCTTTGGGTTTGGGAGGCCCACCTTCAAACATGATCAATACAGATGGGTGAGGGACCACATGGCTGGCTTAGGTGACGGAAAAATACACAACGAGCTAGTTGAGGGTTGCAAAGGGTTGCTGGTTGTCGGTTGAGGACCATTATGGAAAAAAATTCTCTAGGGATATTACCCACGAAGTGGTGGGTAATAGCACCCATCACTACAATTGCTTGGGGACAAGCAACATCTAGGCAGGGAGGAGTGTAATGTTCCTACTTAGCGGTTCTGCCAAGTAATCACAATTTTGCACAATTTTGAGTTTTGGCTAAAGAGGACTTAGGAAAATTGGGATAGGAGGGCTCCACTTTGCAATTTTGGCTAAGGGAGGCAAATTGAAACAATAGTGAATGGTGGGGGGCACCCCAAGAGGAATACGGACCCCTTGGAGCAACACACACTTGTGGAGAGGGAGAAACAAGAGGGGGTTGACGTATGGGACCCACATGGAGAGATAAGGAGCTCAAGGATAAATAGGAGGAGAAGGCATCATTTTGGGGCTTTTTGATCATTTGACAATCGAACTCTCTTGTATGCTTGAGATGTTGAGCCAAGTCTACATAGTGTTGTTTAGCACACGAGATTTCCGAGGGGAGATCTCACCTCTTTCTTCGGTGGACTTCGAGTGCCAACCTAGGGGAGTCATTGCTACACTTGGGAGTTGTTCTAGGAGATTATATAGGGGAAATTCGAGCTATCCTTGGAGCAAACTGGGCGCAAAAGGGCACATACATTCTTAGGAAAGATAGCTTTAGTGCAGAGCTGATTCTGGGCTTTAAGGAGCAGATTGCCTTGGTATTTTGCAACATTTTTGTAGTGGTTTGGAGGGCTGATTTGGTGGCCATCCCTCAGGCTGAATTTCTCTCTTTTTGGGCATGCGCAAAGGTGGTTTGGCTGCCCTGCATAGTCACTTGAAGAGCGAGGTTGTTGTGGGAGGCTTGTCTGGGGGTTTGAGGTTGAGTTTTTCTAGGAGTCATAAGGAGAATTCTTGGAGGGATTTCTCAGCATTTTGGAGGTCTTTTGGGCAGTAGATCCATATGGGGTGTGAATACCTAGTTGGAAGAGTAACTAGCACTATTTGGGGCATTTCCGGGAAGTTGGAACGATGCCCAACTCTTTTTGGGTCTTTGTGGGTTTTGTGAGGAGAGCCCATGGTTAATTTTACATAATTTTCTGACCACTCTAGAGGGGTCAAACTCTAGTTCCTTTCTAGTCAATAGCAACAAATTTTTTGGGCCAGTGCAGGGGTTGAAGGAGAATTACTTCCTAGCATCTGGGCAACACATTTTATCACCCGAGACTTGTCTAGCTTGCTTCTGCAAGCTCAAGTGCACATATTCCTGTTGTGCTATACAACACCTCCCATTTATTTTAATAAATGGGAACCCTTAGAAATAAATAGGAAATTTATTTTTATCTTTAAAACAAAAAACTTTAGGAAATAAAGTTTTCTTTGAGTTTTTCCGCTTTATTCCTTAGTGCGCATCAAAAACCGCATAGCTTACAACCAAAAAGATTTGAAAACCGTTAAGTCACGCGGGCTGCGAAACGCACTAAGTCTTTTTCCGAAGTTATGTTTTAAACTTGCAAAAACTCCAATCATCGTTATAATTTGTTATCGCATTGCAACTCATTTAAACAATCAAACTTATAAAGAAATTTGGCATAAGTTGCGATTACGCGGACCAGATGAGCCAACAAAGAAATAAATATAAAGCTCTAAAGTCCCAAAAAGCGTGGCCGCTTGACTTCTTGAATGCGCAATTCGCATTTCGCACAACTTAACCAAAGTAAATTCGTTTACCGCATAAGAATTGCGATGTGCGATTTGCGCAGATCGCATTTCGCTGAATTTATGGGTAAACATCACAAGCTGTAGAAGTTATATGTTGCGATATGTGAATGAATGGCATTTAATTACTCAAGCATGCAAAATGACTTATGTCGTATCAAACCGAAATCCGAGATCTAACATCTTAAGTTGATTGATAGCTATTTTGTGCGAAGGTGTAAGAGATTTGATTTTGAAATGATTATCGATGATTAATATCATATTTGATAGATACATATCTATTTTTGCATGTTTGAAATAAATTAATGACGAATTTGTCTCTCTGTTCCATATATTTCTAATGATTGTTCTGTATACTTGAAATCATGAAACCAACTAACATAACGAAGAAAATAGAGACAAGAAAGAAAGGCAAAGAGATTGCTCAAACACTGTCTACTGAAGATTCAGACACGTCTCCCCTATTTTCAGACACCACCTGCACCAAGGAATTGTAAGGTCCTTAATTTTCACAATTAACCATGATTAACAGAATTTATGCTACACGATCCAGAGTGGGATTTTTTTTTAAAGCAGAATATATATATATATATATATTCACTATTTAATACTTACCTAGAACCGTGTTTGAAGTTTTTCCAGACCCGTCATGGTTCCTGGTCCCGTTACCAAACCGTCGTGTTCCTCCCAGCCTATCTGAGGTCAACCTCTCCGGTCCTGTAATATTCCTAATTTGCGACAGCAAATTGGAATATTCTATTTTGTTTATTTTTCCACCTATAGTTTGTAAGTAAATAAAAAGTGAGTAAAGAGGGTCTAAACTCACTTAAATGAAATAAGACATCCACCTAGTAGCACAACGTTGTGACTTAAGTGGGAGTCAAGGGGGGACCCAACACCACGTGGAGGGGGGGGACTATGGACACTCTAGAAGTTTCTCCAAGCTTCTATGCAGATAAGGATGAGAATGTGGATAAGGATGAGGATGTGGAGGAGAGAGAGAGGCTACATTTGGTTTTGGAGGGAAACCAACACTATAAAAGATGGAGGAGCCTCCTCATTTGAGGCATGCTTGGATTCTTGGATTATTGATTATTGAGTGAGACATTTGTCTTTCTTTGGCACGCTGGCTGTTTAGCCCGTCTGCTGCACTGTTTAGTGCACCGAGTGTCTCCGTGCGGAGATCTCACCCCTAGCCCCGGGGGACTTCGAGTGCCTGCTCGGGCAAGGTTATTTTCTTAGCATCATCCTCCAGGATAGAGTTATTGCTGCAGCAGCATAATACTGTGTTGTAGGGTGTTGCCGTGGTGACTTTGCGACACCACCTCCTTCTCTTGTTTTTCAGAGGGAGAGTCTCTCTTTCCTTTGGAGGATCAGATTGGGAGATATTGGAGCTGATTTGCAGATCTTGGCATCAGGCCAACAGTTATTCTGCCCCTACTGCGCAGTCCCTCTCAGTTATTGCGTTATTTTCATGGTGTATCTACAGTGAGGGTTTGCCGGTTGATTTGAGGGGAAGAAGAGATCACATCACCTCTTGAGGA
This sequence comes from Pinus albicaulis, assembly GCA_034641835.2. Lineage (NCBI taxonomy): Eukaryota > Viridiplantae > Streptophyta > Pinopsida > Pinales > Pinaceae > Pinus > Pinus albicaulis. The sequence continues at coordinate 400,356,021 of CM076572.1, forward strand.
GGCTTGTGGAAACACTGTCACACTTGTGGAGGAGCAGCCACATGCATCGACAGTTGGGGCAGCCAAAACTTTTGAGGATGGGAATCTTGTAGATCAAGGGTCAAATCTCATTGCTACTATAGAGCAGCCTGGTTGCACTGCGCTGTGCAACATGGAAACACTCAAGGAGGAATTGAACCATCATTCTCATGAGCCATTTTTGGATTTTAAATTACATTGGAGGTTGGGGTTTGAAGCCTTGAAGATGGATGGTAGACATCTTGGAGTAAGAAATCCTTTCTACCTTCAAGATGACACTTTCTCAATGAGCTCCTCTCAGCTCAAAGAGAAACTTCTACTTTCAGATCCAAGACCTCATTGGTTTTGGAAGACTATGGATGAGAGGGAGGTCTCAAGGAGAGATCTCATTGGATATGCACTTCACACCATGAAATGCAATGCTTTCATTCCCTTTTCACAAGAGCGGATAGAAGATGGAGGACATCTTAGGATGGATAAAATCTCTCATGCTTGTGTTGGACATCCCTTGAGCCATACACATCATGATGGGAGGTTTTTGCCTACCACCTATTTGATTCTTGATAGGGTCTCATTGATCCTTGAGAAGTTTATATTTCAAGATCCCATGAAGTGCAAAGTCAGAAACTTGATTTGGGAGGATGGTAGCCCTCATGGGAGGAATACCAGGATGAGGAGAAGAAAAAGGCATCCACAAGTGATTGAGTGGATGTGGCTGATGAGCAAGGAGCTAGGAGGCTACTTGCAGATCTATGACACCAGGCAGCAGGAGGCTTGGCTGCGCTGGTTACTCTTGAAAGAGTTTGGCCATCACTTGGAAAACACTCTTCCTAAGAGTAGGAGGAAGGGGAAAAGATGGATGGATACTTGCATCATTGAGCAGCATAGAGTATGGATGCATTGGTGTTGATGTGTTACTCATATCATTCATTGTGTCTTCATCACATGAGTTGTATGATGGAGGTATGGGGAGGCAACACAATGTCTTGTTGCTTGGTTTGTTCCTAGGAGAGCAAGGGAAGATTTTCTCTCACACTTTGTATGATGTTGCAAGAAGAGGGGATGGCACTATCTCCTTGATCTTTGATGATGGCTTGGAAGCACTTCCATCTTGGGAAGTATTCCACATTTGTTGCAGCATTATTGGAGGAGTCTTTGACAAGGAGCATGTCAAAGAACAGAGCTTTGTATTGACAGGAGCTTACTTGCATGAGCTCATAGCGCTATCACTTGGAAGCAGAAACTTATGGATGAAGTGTGCCCAGCAGAGATATGGTGGATCTATAACCCATAGGTCCCGGGATCACTTCATATTTGTTGCACTTAGAGGAGGTAATGATGATAGAGACATTTATCACTATGGCATATTCTTCTTAACTTGGATTTCCAAGCATAAGGAGGATTATCTTCTTGTAGCACATGGTTCATTCTTCTTCATAGCATGCCAAAACACTATGGAGGACTCATTTATGGATCCATGTACCATCTTACTTCCAGCATATGGTGAGGATTTTGTCTATACGTTCATTGATTTGCACACTCTTTCCATTCCTATGCAGTGCATTGCTTCACAAGGGGGCAAACTTGTCATATTGCTCCATGAGTTTTATTGGGCCAATCTACATGATGGAGGCAACCATCTCTTTTGTGGCTTTGGGAAAATGTTTTATCACCTCATGTATGTTCATTTGCAGCACTATATCATGTATCATATGAAGACATGCATGATTAACCATGTAAGAAGAAACATTTTGCCTTGTACTTTCATCAAGCGGCAACTTGTAAAACTGCGCTGTACTTGTTGGGGAAGCTGTTGGTACCTCTTTTCATCACATGTAACCTTCAGCGTTTCCTTCATTTTGCTGCTGATCATGTCTCAATTTGCTGATATAGATCAGATTTGTATGGGAGGCTTGATTATGAGGGAGACACATGAGTTGGATGTGTCTTTGAGTGGGAAGAATTCTCACATTCTCTGCACTACATGTTCTAATGGGAGCATGGGAGGGGGCATGGCCACCACCACTACATATGTGTTCTCTTTTGAGGTGGGCCATGAGACTGATATTCATCCATTGTACAGCCATGGGCAAGTGTTTGGTCTTATGTTGTTGTCATATTCAGCCATTTACTATCCATTAGTAGGTGTGATGAAACTTGTACATTGCTTGCCATGTAATTTTCTGAAGTTGCAGTGGATGAGACTACGTTGTATCCTTGTGAGAGATTGTTTGCATTATGTATCCTCATGTAACACCTTCAACAAACATCTCATTAGGATGATCCATGATGCACATGTCCTATTCTTCATGGATGAATTGTTTTGGGCCAGCCTGTTCTTCATTGTTGGAGGAACTTTCTTTGGAGGATTGTTCTTCACTTTTCCATTGGAAGGCAATGATTTTGCAGCCCAAGATCAACATACACTCTACACTTGTCATGAGTGGAGAGAAGGACAGCATGGGGTAAGCTATGATGCTTGCCAAGATCAGATTTTCAGCCCACCTTCATTACCGGAGCTTGAGGTGGAAGGAGATTTTCAGGAGTTGCCTTGTCGGGAGGTGGCTCATTTTGTTTGGATGATTGCTTGGGGATGGAGGATCCACATGAAAGAGATGTTCCTCACTTCATGCCTTGAGTGGAGAGAGGTGATGAGCTGGTACACAGTCGATGGGACAGCTTACACCATGACAGATATAGCACAGCCGAAGTCATGGTCTTCATCAGTCATAGCTAGAGGCAGTGCACAGTCTGAGCCATGGGACTTGGGCTATTATTGGCCATGGTGGCGATGGGATCCGGGAGGATTGTTGGTTGGTTGGTACCATGAGAGATCAGTTTGGGATCCTGGCATTGAGAGATCCCTTCATATCAGGATGATGCAGAGTACAGGGGAGATTCAGTGGCGCATCTGGGACCCAGGCATATTTTGCAGCATCGATGGAGAGCATCCACTAGGAGGAGACTTGCTCAGGCAGTTGCTTGAGGGCAAGAAAAATTTTGCCGAGGGGCACTGTAATATTCCTAATTTGCGACAGCAAATTGGAATATTCTATTTTGTTTATTTTTCCACCTATAGTTTGTAAGTAAATAAAAAGTGAGTAAAGAGGGTCTAAACTCACTTAAATGAAATAAGACATCCACCTAGTAGCACAACGTTGTGACTTAAGTGGGATTCAAGGGGGGACCCAACACCACGTGGAGGAGGGGGACTATGGACACTCTAGAAGTTTCTCCAAGCTTCTATGCAGATAAGGATGAGAATGTGGATAAGGAAGAGGATGTGGAGGAGAGAGAGAGGCTACATTTGGTTTTGGAGGGAAACCAACACTATAAAAGATGGAGGAGCCTCCTCATTTGAGGCATGCTTGGATTCTTGGATTATTGATTATTGAGTGAGACATTTGTCTTTCTTTGGCACGCTGGCTGTTTAGCCCGTCTGCTGCACTGTTTAGTGCACCGAGTGTCTCCGTGTGGAGATCTCACCCTTAGCCTCAGGGGACTTCGAGTGCCTGCTCAGGCAAGGTTATTTTCTTAGCATCATCCTCCAGGACAGCGTTATTGCTGCAGCGGCGTAATACTGTGTTGTAGGGTGTTGTCGTGGTGACTTTACGACACCACCTCCTTCTCTTGTTTTTCAGAGGGAGAGCCTCTCTCTCCTTTGGAGGATCAGATTGGGAGATATTGGAGCTTATCATCAGATCTGGGCATCAGGCCTATATGTTCTTCATGGTATACTGCGCAGTTCTTTCCCCAGATCTGCGTTATTGCTGAGGGAGCAGCGTTCCAAGGGGTTTGGCATCATTTTGGAGTTAGATCTCTGATTGAGGGTGATCCTTGGATTGGCCAACCAATCCAAGTATATTTCTGATCTGATACTGAAGTTTGCTTCAGAAATTCTGAATCATTCTTCAGATCGGCTGCAGTAAAACTCAGATCTACTACGGCATTTTCATGTATTGTTGAAATCCCCAAGGGGAAAGTAATAAAGAGCCCTTTGGGCATTTTGTCTCATTATAGATCTCTGTTTTCATGTATTTATCAGTTTCAGATCTGTAATATAATAAATATAAGCTTCAGCCTCCTGGAGAAAATGCTGAAGGGTTTCTGGATCAATCTTTGTCTTGCGGCACCTCTCTCTTGAGGGGTTTTCTATATAAAATTGATGTTTAACCTTGCTGAAAGCCTATGCCTTGTACCCAAACTCATTCTCTGATTATTCATAGTGTTATACATCATATTCCTTCAGAAAATACGCTGCCCTTGCTTCAGCAAATTTCTGCATACTCAAAGTCTTGGGAAATCAGGGTTTTTCTTGACTAGTCGGGAAGGAGGAACTGTTTAACATAGCAAAACGCCTTTTTTTGAGCTGAAATTCGACATGGAAGTCCCTCTTGACCTATTCTAACATATTCCAGAACCTTGACCCGTCATTTTACGCAGATTTCCCTTATTCACTCATTTTAGGGCCAAAATCCTCACTTTTCCCCACCTTTTTGCCCTTAAAAGCTGAGTAAAGGTTGCTGCTGATATTTATTTTGGTTGCTGAACATTTTCAGAGATATGATATGATAGCTGAAGCCCTCATACCTGAAGAATGCATTTTTCAGGCATGATCTGCTGAAGAATCCATTATTGGGATATTACAGGTCCCAAGATCCAAAAGACAAGTCTTCTGGCCCCCATGCCCAAAACTCCAATAACAATCGAGATCACTCCATGACTCTGTTAGAACTCATTGCTCATGTCTCCCACAGTTACAACTCCTTTGACAGCATCTGGGCCAGTTTTCCCACCTCACTACCCATGCCCATCAAGTTCCCCCCCCCCCCCCTGCTTCTCCTTTTATACACAAACTCCTTTCAAGATATTTATGAAAATATCCTCTTTTAATAAATATCTTGGATTTCTAAAATATCTTAGTTTTATTAAAATATTATTATTTAATAAATATCTTGGATTTCTAAAATATCTTAGATTTATTAAAATATCATCATTTATTTGCAGATGTCAATGCTTTTAAATTTCTTTGAACAAAGTATTAGTTTATATTATGATAGTGGTAGCTATAACTTTTAAGTCACCTGATATGGGGATACGGGGATTCGAGAATCAGATTCGGGATACGGTGACCCCCGGAACGGGACACTTCCGGGATACGATATGTTATATATTATTTTTATTAAAAATATATATATATATATATATATATTAAAGATTAGATATTTTTTACACAAATTCATACAAATTCATTGATTCAAACATAGATTTAAGATCTTAGATACTCATACATGATACATTGAAATTTGATACATTGATACATCATACAATTGTCAAAGTTACTCAGAAAGACAAGATAGTAAGATACTGTAGTTTTCTCATTAAGTCATCAGAATCAAAATGTGTTACATAAGTACACTGCCAATGGCAAATAAAAATAGAAAATACAAAAAAACTACAGTCTCCAAGACTACAAGCCTGAAGCCTCAATGAGTCAGAGTCAATGAGTCATCAATCCTCATCATCATAATTAGCATCACTGTCCTCATCCCGATCATCATGCACACCACTGCTCTCCTCTGGCTCTGATGCATCCTCCTCTGTCATCTCTGCATCTGCTGTTGTGGAGGATGACGCCTCTACTCTATCATCAAATGTGACAGGCTCTAGAGGGACAGTGCACTTACTGGATGCTCGAATCCCTTTGAAAAAACTCCATTTCTCCTTGCTAACCCTTATTGCAAACCCTTGCTCCTTGCTCACTTCACAAACACAAATCGGTGAGAAAGAATGAGCGAAATCACTGTTTTATAACCCAAAATCACACTTTTTAGACATAGCGAATCCAACTGTACGGGATATGGCCGTATTCGTACAGGGTATGGTCGGGATTCGCCGTACCCTGTATGGATATCGCCGTATCCCGTGAATCGGGTACGAATTCTAGAGTATCGTATCTGATACGCCGGATTCGGGATTCGAGGGCCCTGGGGGACGAATCCGGTTTCTTAGCTTACAATACATTCATTATATTCTGGTGAGCTAGGTATTTACTCAATACTTCAATAATTCACTCATTACTCTACACTGAGATTTTTCATAATTGATTAGTGCATGTACTAGTGCAGTACACATGATACATGCATATGCAGGTCTCATATGCATGCTAATATTTCTATGTTCCCTATAACTCAAGTTGGGCCATTACAGGAATGCAGTAGTTTGTCATGGGAAGCAATGTATCAGTTTTTCAAAAATAAAAAGCTAATAGTGAAATATAAAGTTACTTCAGCAGAATTATTTGTTTCTTCAGACCCGACTGATTTTGACGTTGCATGTTCATTCGTCCACAAGGTAGCCGCGAGGCCAAAAGTTCTCCCTTACATAGATATGGTTAAGTGGGAAATTAACCAGTTAAACATAAAAGACAGAACTTTTAAAGATTCAAGAAGCGAGAATATTGGTTCTTTCAGGGCAGATGATTTAAAAGCAATGTACCACTTACCAGACCCACAACAAAACTATGACAAAGCCTTTGTCCAAGGCTTTAGAGCAAAGCAGCCAGACCTCATGAAAGTCATAAAGGAATGGAAGGAAGACCAGGGAAAGCTAAAGCGAGATAAACTCAGTACGTACTCAATTGCCCAACTTCCTTACCCTTATTGTTATGCTGCCAGTATGTTGTGTAGATTGTTTTCAAAAACTGACACCACTAGGCTTTCAGTAAATTGGGTCCCATTGATTGACGCAATCGTTAATTCCTTAATTCTGAATTGGGAAAATATCCTATCTGACAGTTTAGCCAAACACATCACAAAATATAGGAATAAAAGGAGTGTTTCATCTAGAGAAATACCTCCCTTTTATATGTCTGCCTATGTCATGGACGCAATCTGATTTTTTTCTAGTTTTTCTACCATGGAATGGAAATGGACTACCCAAGACCCTACCCCAATCCACATTTACCACAGAGCCCTTGGGATTCAGACTTCCATCTGCATTTTTATAAAATTTGTCATGGAGTCATGTTGCCTATGCACCAGATGATATTCAATAAGAAAGCCCCTAGGGTTTCCGAAGAGGCTAGTGCAGATATTCTCTCTGTGGCTAGATGGTTTGTAGAGGAGAATTTTACATATGTCAGAGTATTTGGGAGTTATGCTTCTCCTCACGTCCTACCATATTATGTTCCTGATAAGTTACTTGCAAGAGAAATAGCCTACCAGCTTGTTAATGGTATTACTAAACAGCTGAAAGATGCTAAAAAGGCCGCTTGGCCTAATTTCTCTTTACAGTGCGGTACTTTTGCACTTTTTGATATTGGCCATACCTACAAGGAGATTTCAAAGATTAATCTATTGAATTTGGCAGTAATGCCAAAGAGGTTGTATGATCCAAATGATGTAATTAAAAAATACATCACAGAGCTCAAAATGAAGCTTTTTGTAATGGAAATAGATGGATTTGATGATCTCTTCCAAGGCATGGAAAAGTTTTCAGATATAATTAAGTTTGCAGCCAGTCAAATTAGCCAAGATGATTTGGAAGCCTTCCAAATATACAGAAATAAGAGATTGGAGAGAGTTCCTCTCAATTTGTTAACTATTGAAGATGTCAATAGACCTACTCCAAGTATCAACTTAGATAATGAAGCAAAAGACATGTTTGGGGATGAGTTGGGTCAATCAAAGCATCAATCTCACAATTCAGATCATTCTGAAAATGAATCCGAATCCACAAAGGATAGCCCAGAGAAGATAATTGATCAAGTAATCCAAGAGATAGAGATGCGGGAAAAAAGAGAAGGTAATGGAACAGAGTCAACTCCTCAAGAAGTTCAGCACAGTCATGACACACTTGATTAGTCAGAAAAGTCCCAAACAAAGAATTTGAGTAGTGAATGGGATGAGTTTTCTGAAGCAATCAAAACTCCTAAAACCAATTGCAATGCTGATCAAGTAATTAGTTTTCAAACACCTGAACATTCTCAGAAGATAATGGAAACTGTTAATCCACTACAACAAGTTCCAGAAACCCATGATCGAGAGATCATACCAGCCAATCCTATAGAACAAATAGTTTTACAAGTTGAGGAAATTTCGTCGCTGAATATCTTCTACAGTCCTAGTTATAAGGTTGTAGTCAAGAGAAATAAAAGGAGAAGAACTGATGAAACAGTCTCAAACCTCACAGATGAATCTGTTGATGTTTTGTGGAAGGATTCCTTAGCTGATCCTACTGAACATTTAACTAAATTATCACAGTATGCAGGGGCATATGCTACTGCCACTGTGGATAAAGCTACTGAGGTTAAAATGTTGCTGAAGCAGAAGGAAGACATAATACAATAATTGAAGAGACTGTTAGATGAAGAAAAATCTAGTTCCAGTGAGCAAATGAAATCAAAGATGGCCCAATTTCAAAAGGATTTTGAAAGGCTTAAATTGCAACATCAAGCAGAAGTCAATGAGAAGCAAGCACAACTGGAAGCAGCGATAACCAGATTACAAAGCTAGCCGTAATTAGAGCAATTCATAAAAGAAGCATTGGATGTAAATGCTAAGTTAAAGCAACAACAGGAAGTATTTTGCCAACAAGCTTCTATTATTGACTCTTACTGTGACTCAAATGAAACACTGATCCAGCAAGTAGCTATCTAGAAACTTGAATGTGAAAAGCTCGAGAAGAAAATCAATGAACACATTCAATGGCAAGCATCAAACTCAGGAAAGGAAGCTAATCTACCCTAGGTAGATAAGTTCCATAAGGAGATCTTATTCAAAGATTGGGAAGCACAAATAAAGCAGGCAGAGAAAGCAGCAGCGAAAGCATCAAGATTATCAAAGGAAATTATTGAATCTGTATGTGAACAGCTAGTGAAAGCAGAATTTATCAAAGAGTACACGTCTAAAGTGTTCTCAGAAGTCAAACAGCTAGAATCACAGTGGCAGCAAAAGGCAGACACACAGGATGAAATAATTAAAAAGGTAAATAAGTTTGATCAAGAAAATTATTGGAATTTTCTGATCAAGCCTTATTATCAGTACTAGATCCTGCAGTCTTTAACAGATTCAACAAAAAGATCGCAGCCAGTACTCTCAAACGTAGTATTCAAGGGATAGATCAGATCGAGGATTTTGCAACCAGCTCAGCTCAAGCCCATGCTAGATATTTGTCAACTTCGTGACCAAATCCAAAAGAAAGGGCGAAATTCATAAATCATATTGTTACTTTATTTTCCTAGATTGTAGTTTAAGTTAGTCTTACAAGGATGGTTGTTTGAAACCTCCTCTATATTTTTGTAATATTCTATTTTAGAACAGTTAGTTTAGTATTTAAACCCCTCTCATGCATTTAGAGAAGGGTCCAGAAATTTGTCAAAAACATTTGCAAAGAATGCACTATTGTAAGTTTGTGAATGCTTTTATGAATTAATGGAACACATCTGTTATCTTTTGACAATTAAAGTTGTTTAACTGATGTTGCACTACTGTACTCTTTAAATTGCTTGAAAGTGAAGAGGAGCAGATCAATTACTGTCAGTTTACATGAGTAGAACTTCGTACATATGGTACTTTTATTCACTTGTATTAAGTCTTGCTTTATAGATTGACAATCATCTTTTTATTGCATTATATATTTGAAACGTTATTATAGATGAATGTTACATGCACTTCTGTTCTAATGTTAGTTAGTGATTTCTTATTAAATATATAATCACACATATGAATGCGATATATTTTTCACAATTCTTCTAGTCAAACTACTTTGATAGAAGAATCATTTTACATAATTTTCATCTCTTTCAACTGTTAAATGATCTATATTACTAATAGTTGAAGGATATCTCTTTAGATCGCATAAAGGAAGAAACACCCCGGGTATATAGTAGAATAAATAGTTTAGATAGATGCATATGATAGATTAAAATCATTCTCCATTTGCATGTTGTAAAACATACCCTTAAAATCATCCATATTGGGAAATTGGTCCTATTATCCCCAGTTGGAGCCACTACACCAAACGGAAAAGGAGCTGCTTTAAGGTCCGGACCAGGTGGTTTTCCCTCATGTTTCGACACGGAATTCCGAGGCCTCAACAATTCCATACATATATTGTACTCTCCTTGATTTGATAATAAAATGGCTTAGCTTGGCATATATTTTGGGAATATGATGGTTGTCTAATCGCCTATTTGAATTTTGTGTTCCATTTTAGTATTTTGCTTGCTTATCACTGTTAATTTCCTAGTAGGAATCAAAGATGAAAAAATCGCGATTTTATCGCGAGTTTTTCGGGCTGTCGATTATATCGGCGATAATTTCGACAATTTTTTGAAATTATTGTTAGCGCGATATTATCGCGATAATTACGGAAAAATCGCGAGTCGAAGGAAATTATCGTGGCAGCCTCCAACAGCGCGTTTATAATCCGATTTTTGGTTTTTTGTTTTTCATTTTTAGTTGGACAGACTTGCTTATGAGAGCCAAGAAGGGAAGGAGGAGAGCCAAGGAGGGAGATACGTGATTTACAAGCCCAAGATTGGACAAAAGTAAAGAATTTCTTGCAAGCCAAGCGAACAAAAATCGAATTTGGACCAAGTGTCTCTGGCAAAACGTTTTTCCAGGTATGGGCATCAAATTTGACCCATTTTTTTTTGTTTTTTTCTTGTTCTTCCATGGGTTTCTATTACCCATGTATTTTTCATCATTTGTGATTGCATTTGGTTGTGTTTTTTTTTTTTTTTTTTTTTATTGAGAGGAGAGGGTTTATTTTGGTCAAAAATGCAAAAAATTGTTTGTTAAATTTTGTTTTTTATATTTCTTCTTGTGCTCTTAGTTTCTTCCCATTATTTTTGCTTGTGTTTCAACATGTATTTTTTCCCATTATTTTTGCATTGAGTTGATGGTTTTTTTTTGTGAAAAAAATGAAAAATCAAAATGTTGTATGTAAAATTGTAATTTTTTTATTTTATTTTTTAACTTGCAATTTTTCTTGTGCCCTAGGTTCAAAGTTCAAAGTTTCCAACATGCCAAGGAAATTAGATCCTTTATGGGAATTTGGTGAACCTGATCACGGGTTTGACCGATTAAACTTGACTTGCAAATTATGTGGTCAACACATGGCAGGGGGGATATACAGGTTGAAATACCACCTGGCACAAATTCCTGGGCATGAAGTAGGCCCTTGCAAAAACACCAATGCAGAAATAATCAAAAGAGCCATGAACTCATTGGGAGAAATAGAAACTACTAAACTCAGCAAATCAGCTCTAAAAAGTCAAATATCAGGGTTTGGAGTTGACCGTGAGAGTGGTAGTGGCTCTTCAGCATCAGCCTCTTCTACAGGCAGCCCCGTAGCTGCCTCCTCATTTTTTGTTCCTAGAATCACTCCCGGGGCACAACCATCTATCTCCTCCCTTATTAAAAGAAAGGAGAAGGAAGACGCTGATAAGTTGTTGGGAAAACTGTTTCTTTGGATTGATATTCCTTTCAATGTTGCCAGGAACAATCCATTTTATCAGGCTACGATTGATGCTATCGCTGTTGTTGGCCCAGGATACAAAGCCTCTACATATCATGACCTTAAAGGGCACATTCTGCAAAATGAGAAAGCTGACTGCACCAAGAGATTGGAAGAGTTAAGGGCATCATGGGAAGTCACAGGATGCACTGTGATGTCAGATGGTTGGACTGATCAAAGGGGTAGGACCCTTATTAACTTCTTGGTCAGTTGTCCCAAGGGGACAATGTTTATGAAATCTATTGATGCATCTGCACATGTCAAAGATGCAAGATTATTATGTGATTTATTAGATGTGTTCATTATGGAGGTTGGGCCCCAAAATGTTGTCCAAATCATAACGGATAACGCTGCAAACTATGTTTCTGCTGGCAAGATGCTTATGGAGAGGTATCCGAGCATATTTTGGACACCTTGTGCTGCACATTGCCTTGATTTGATGTTGGAGGACATCGGAAAGCTTGATTTTGTCAAAGATATTGTAGAATCATCAAAGAGAATCACAAAATTTATATATAACCATGGATCTGTGCTTCATTTGATGAGGACATTCACCAACAAGAAGGAGTTGGTGCGGCTTGCTATTACACGATTTGCCACTACTTTCATCTCTCTTCAATCCCTCTTGAATTCTAAGTGGGATTTGAAGAGAATGTTTCTTTCAGATGAGTGGCGTGCTTTGACTATCAGCCGCAAATCAGAGGGACAGGTCATCTGCAGGTTGGTGTCATATCAGGAAAGTTTCTAGGCTGGAGTGGAAGAGGTGTGCAGCATTAGTGAACCTTTGGTAAAGGTTCTTAGATTGGTGGATGGAGAGAAGCCCGCAATGGGCTACTTGTATGAGGCCATGGATAGGGCCAAAGAAGCTGTTCGCAGCTATTATGATGATAAGGGTGATGATGGGTTTCAGAGACAACTTCTTTTATGGGAAGTGATTGATGATCGATGGAACAACACACTCCATCGTCCCATTCATGCTGCAGGGCTCTTCCTGAACCCCGCATTTGCTTATTCATGTGGTTTTCTATTTGATGTTGAGGTCATGGATGGCTTTTTCACTTGTGTTCAGAAGATGGTGCCAAATCCATTAGAACGTGCAGAGATATCCAAAGAGATGGAGGTATACAGAATGGCAGGTGGCACCTTGAGCTTCGACATGGCTGTCCAGGATAGGACTGCTAAAATGCCAGGTAAGATTTTCATTATTTTAAAAAATTTCTTATGTTTGTAACTTTATAAGTTTATCTTATTTGTTGTAACTTGTAACTTGTAGATGCATGGTGGAGGAGCTACGGTGGCAGATTACCAAAACTCCAAAAACTTGCCATTAGAATACTCAGCCAAACATGTAGCGCTTCAGGATGCGAGCGCAACTGGAGTGTATTTGAAAAAATACACACCAAAAAGCGCAACAGGTAAAAAACTTAACATATTCCAACTGATTTTTTGAATTCATTAAATTTTTTTTTTTAAATATTTAATTATGACCCTTGTACAGGTTGGAGGGTCAGCGGCTCAATGACATGGTTTACGTCTACTACAATCTTAGATTGTGGGTGAGACAACTTGAGAGGACCCCTGATATGGAGGCCATCTCTTTAGATGCGATTAACACCACTGCTGAATGGAGGGTTGAGGCTGAGAGGCCTGTCATGGAGTCAGCCCCTGATTGGATAGAGGAGGAGGTAGTGGAGGGGGAGGACTCAGAGGAGGAGGAGGAGGAGCAGCAGGAGGAGGAGGTGACACCACCTACCACTACTACCGGTAGAGGACGTGGTCTGCCTCCTTTAGCTCCTAGTGGTTCAGGTTCCCGTTCTGGTGCTTCATTTGTTACTTCTAGAGCACGACAGAGCCCATTGCCAGTCCCGCCAGCTTCTTCATCTAGAGAGAAAGGCAAAGCTGTTGTATTTTCTCGCAAGAGGGGCAGAGGAAATCAATAGTATAGGACCATAGGTTATATGGTGCATTGACATTCCTTTGTATATGACTTTTGACATTATGACTCATGATATGAGATACATTATTATCTTTTTTGTTGATATTTTGAGGCTGAGTTGACTCTTGAGACTCGGGACTTAGTATTCAGGACAGGATTCAGTTTTATGTGTGATGTAGCACTAGACATGATATTACACATCTTATATATTAGTTTTTTTTTCATATTTATGTGTCAATGCATTTATTTTATGCTGTAGATGCTTTAGATATTAAAAAAACTGAAAAAAAAATGAATATTTTTGTATGTGCCGATTTTTTCCCGATTTTTTCCCCTCAGCGATAATATCCCGATCGCGATTTTTTCATCTTTGGTAGGAATATTACAGTTATAACTCGGACATGGACTTCTACACATGTTAAATGTGAACATGCGAGAAGTAGTTCAAGATATTTTTGAGAAAGAAAAAAAATATGTATGAAAAGTAATTCTATTTAATAAAAAAGTGAAAGCCTTATATTTAAGTCTTGAGTCTAAAATTGTATCTCAAGCATCACTTAAGACTAGGAAAAATCTCAAAATAGATTCTCCCCTAAAAGTATAAAGAGAAGGTAAGTTAGAGACTTTCTCACACACTTGAGCAATTGTGCAAGTTGAGAGAGAGAGAGAGAGAGCAGTGACAAAAGTTCTTTTCTAGCAGCACATAGTATTGCATGAACAGTACCATATGGATCCATATAGTTGTATGGATTCCATGAGCAATGCTGTCTAGTAGCCATACATTTCGCACAACAGTGCCACATTACAGAGAATAGCTGTTGCTATTTTTTCCCACAGCTGTACCTTTCAAACAGCTTGTAAAAGCTCAATTTTGAGGTGTTTTTCTGATAACCACGCACAGTTTTCCTTGTAACTTGTAAGTGGCCACATTATGAAGCTAGGCACGGGGATGAGTTTGGAGACAAATGTTGTGGTGGGTTAGAGGTATTGGATGAAGTTTTGGTGCAGTCTTCTCACTTTTCCTTTCAAATTCCAAAGACATGATTGTTGTTTTGTTAATTGATTTCATTTATCACAATCAATAAAATACTTGATTACTTTGAGTTTGACTGTAAATATGTTGGGTGAACTGGGTAGTTTCCACCAACAATAAGGGCCTGCCGGGTTGGGTACTGCAAGTGGTAGCAATGGATGTTTCCAACACTGGAGTCACACTGTACCACATAAGATTGGAAGATTGATGAATTATGTTTAGTCATTTAGGAACAAGTGAGCTACTAGCTTGATGGAACTTCACTTTGTTTTTGCATAGAATTTTCCCATACAATAACTTCAGTGTGACTGTAGGAGATTGCATGAACACATCAGTATCCTGCATGTTTGTATACAATTCTCTAGCATATCAGGTTGACTGCACCAATCTTAACCCAATATTGGTAACACAAAGTCGACTAAAATTTGGCAAATTCTTTCAAATTCATAGGAAATGTTGAAGTGAAACCTCTGTTTCACAAGCCAAAATTTCTGGAGAGTTCTTGTTGAAGTTTTATTTGTCAATACTATTCAGGATTGCTGGAATATCTTGATGCATAATATCGTGTGAATTGATGAAGCAGGGCTTGAATCACTCTATAGCTGTGAATATGGAGGATTGAAAATCTTACAAACTGAAAAAAATAACTTAGGAGTCATCGATATACATCTTTGTTACAACAATTAAATACAAAATAGAATCTTGGTACTATAGGGTATATTTTAATCTTGGTACCTATGCGGTTTCTTGGCAAGTAAAAAGCAACCAATTGTAACACTCTCATCCTCTGAAGAAGAGGATAGAGCAACAATAATGACAGCTTGTGAAGCAGTGTGGTTACAAAAAATACCTGCTCATTTGCAAGTAAAACAATTCAATGCAAGCATATATTACTGTGATAATTGAGGCATTTTGAAGCTGGCAATTAATCTGTTTCATACATATGAACAAACAATGTGGAACTTCCTTGTCACTACTTTCAGTAGCTAAGCAATGTGGTCACAGAAAATACTTGCTCATATGCAAATAAAACAATTCAATGTAAGTATACATTAATGCGATAATCAAGGGGTATTGAATCTGGCAATGAATATGTTCTTTTGTGAATGAACAAAGCATGTGGATCTTCATTGTCACTACATTTGATAACTTGGATAGAATGTTGAGATCAAATTATGCTATTGTGCAACTAAGGCACAGATTGCAGGGATTCTCCCTAAGGCTCCTGGTCCAAATAAGTTTGAAAAATTAGAGATAAGGTTGGTGTAGTTTCACATAACCATAAAGGAAAAGTACATAGTTTAGAACAGATTTATGTTAATAATAAACGTCACATTTATTATGACTGACTGAGATCATAAAGGGTGTTTAAGTCACATTTATTATGACTGACTGAGATCACATAAAAGGTGTTTGTCTCCTGGTGATTCATCTGCCATGAAACTCTTGGTGTTTCACCTAGTAATTATCTATAAAAGAACATTTATCATATTGGAATAATGAGTTAAAGCCTTGGCTGTCTTCTCTGCAACTGTTTTTTATGTGTGTGGATTTCTTTACAACCTTTCTCTTGCTTAGAATCAGTTGTGGATATGTGAGGAATGAAAAATGCTTGACATTCTTGCCCAACATTTATCATGGCAATAATTGGAGAAGGAAATCGACTTCCCATAACTTTGAGGACCATAGATTCCTATTGCTATGTACTGGAATGTAAACATCCTCCATAGACGTCTCATGGTAACAGTTTAAAAATTAACACATAAGATGTCACAAATCACATTTGAAAACTAATGACAACAAGCGATAATGCATCTTTGGAAAAAAAACAGTTGAAATACTATAGATAAACTTCTGGAGCTTAACTGTGTAAGTGGAAATACTTTTAACATTGATATGCCAAGCAGGAAAGGTATTGCTAATCACCTCTGTTTCTGAGGCAGCGACTTCTGTGTTGATGCATATTGTACTATCTCTTGTTTCAAGCCACTACAACAAGTATACGAAAAATGGTTGTCCAGATCTGTTTCACAATAGAGCAGTCCCACCAGACAAATAACACGATTATAATGGGAGGCATTTGTGTGTTAAAACATGCCCATGCACCTTTATTTTAGTGGCTTCAAACAGTGTGGTCTCTACTCTGCACGACCTTTATAATAATTTGAAAAGCATTTTTGTTTCCTGTGAGAAGCTACGAATTTGTCATTAAATCAGTTTATGCAATGTCAATCATCATTTGTGGAATGAATGCGTGCATTTCAGCTAATGTTTCTTGTCTTCGACTTGATCCTCATATAAGTTGCGGTAAAAGCTTGTGAACCCTTTCATTGGGCTGGCACTCTCCAGCCCAGTATGAAAGAAATGTTGCCCTAGCCTGTTATGTTATGTAAATATTTTTACTCATCAAATTTCTTCTTAATAATAATAATAATTATTAATGAAAACATTTTGACTTAGTAAAATTATATAAAAAAATGAAAATAAAAATTAATAATTGTATTTATAATTATAATTAATAATTAAACCAGCTTAGATCCATCTTAACTTCGGATCTACCAGATGTCGAGAGAGATCAAGTCTCTTTTCACTCTAAAAGATGCATTTCAACTAACATGTCTTATGTGTTTGACTTGATCCTCATATAACTTGCAATTGAGCTTGTGAATCCTTTCATTTGTAGACAATGCACGTTCAACACATTGTTGGCACACATTTCACGTGCCATCAACTTCTCAATCAGATTGTTATTTATAGGGTTTTGATGCTTATTCTTTCAATTCCAAATTTGTGTTTAAATTGCTTCTAGTGTCAGGCAAAGGTTAAGTCATTTTAAACGTGTTCATTTGTTTGCAATTCTAAGATATTGAATTCTATTCACACTCCAAAAAATTGTACATGTGCAGATTAGAGCTCAATTGGCTGATTATGGTGCCCCTATAATTGGTGATTCCATTTACATGCCAGCGGCCATTACGAGGATGACATCACCCCACCTTTATCCATTTATAGAAGGTGACATAAAAAAAGAAACAATAATTGACGAGAGTCTGAATGCTGCAATTGATCAATGGATTTTGCAGCATGGAAAGGAACCAGATCTTGCCATTGGCCTCCAAGCATGCCAAATCTCATGGGATGAGGGTGAATTTAGCCATAAAGCTGGTCCACCTTGGTGGAGGTCGAATTGAAAGGAAACCAACCATTGCAACTGCACGTATGCTTTAATACGTGCTTCCAATTTCTAAATGCAAAATTTAATTATTATCATTTTTCTTCCTGTGTGCATTCTTCACCTCTGTATGTTCGACCCAAATGAAATGATGGAAAAAGGGTGTCAAAACTGCATCCAGGTGTATTACCGTGTATTATCAAGTAGTCTCATATTTGGAATTGAAGTTGTCTGTCTAGTCTCTGTATTGAAGTTAATATAGTAGCTGAGGCATATCGTGTTTATAGCAGCGGAATCATATCGTGTTTATTGCAACTAAATTGTCCCAGTGAAAGTTTGTTTCGTTTTATATTTTCATTTAGCCTTTTTAATTTTTCACCTCTGAATTAAATTCTATCACAAGGTCCTAACCCTTCACGTACTTAAACTAATGCATGTTTCTCTGTAACTGTTGTTGCAATGTTGGAAATTCACCCCACTCTATCATAATATTTTTTTAATTTGTATGGTTCAATATCATGAACTAGCGGAGTCACTGTGAGGCGGAGTGAGCGGGCTGTGAGGCTTTCAGCGACTGTGAGGCATTCAGCGGCTGTCAGGAGCGACGGTGAGAGAGGCAAGCAGTGGCTGTGAGGGAGGCAAGGAGCGACTGTGAGATGGAGTGAGCGGGCTGTGAGGCTTTCAGTGACTGTGAGGCACTCAGCGGCTGTGAGGCGACTGTGAGAGAGGCAAGGAGCGACAGAACAATAGCAGCACAGTGACAGGTCGATGCAGCGTGAGGAATAGCTTGTACCTACATCTTTTCTCTTTAGTTTATATATATTGTGCTTGGGTATCCATCTTAAAGCATGGGGATAAGGAGGTCCAATGAAGATAAAGGACTTGTTTCGGTGGAAAACAAACACCCGCCCAACTTAGAGTTAGGGAAATTTACTCCAACTGGATGCAATACATCAACCATTTTTCAAATCCAAGTACTGGGTTCTGTTTTAAGGAGGCTTTACAAGGAAGGTTGGAGCATTCTTTGGATCCATCCTCTTCAAATTCCAAGTCTTACAAAATCTTATCCCAGCTTTCAGACAAAGAGTGTAAGAGGGACAAGGTGTGTTCCAGCTGATACATTTGGTACAAGTGAGATACATTTGGTACAAGTGAAACACCGATATTTGTGAATGCAAAGCAATACAGAGGGATTTTAAGGCGTAGCCAAGCTAAACAAATGAAACAGGCACAAAGAAGAAAACTCACATGAATCTTACCAAAATCAATCAATAGTTGGTAATCAATCAATAGCAAGAAGTCAAAATGCACTCATCAGAAGAAGAGCAGCCATCTAAAGAGGGGGTTAAGATAAAAGATAAAGGGGGGAGGTCTAAGCAAAAGGAGTATAGGCTAAAGCAAAGAGAAAGGGAAACTCTATCAGTAAACAGAGAAGAAAGCAGTAAGAACACATACATCCCCACAACCACTCCGCTTTTGTGGTCGTCGGAGCTTTATGTAAGCAAGCTCATGAGCATGAAAGGAAGAATTGAGCGTATTGAATTGAAGGAACAACGAGAAGATTAAAAGATAAAAGAAATGTTAGTACTCAGTCAGAAACTTGAAAGGGAAAACTAGGTTCTCAAAGAGCAAATAATAAGTTTGCAAAACAATATGGAAATAGGGCAGCAACAGTTGATCGCTTTGAGACAGGAATTAGAGCAAACCAAGGTATTTGAAGAAAAAGGCTCGGAGACAGGGAACATTAGCAGCACAAAACAAATAGAAGAGTTTAAATCATCCTTGGAAAGCATGGAGCTAAGAGAAAGCAAGCTAAGACAACAAATGGAAGAGGCTAAATCTTGGGCACAAGTGGTAAATGAACCATTAGTCAAGCAAAAGGAAATCATGGAGAGGCAAATCAAGATGCAAGTAAGAGAAGAAAAAGACAGGCAAGTCAAGGCTACAAATGTAATTATCAAAGGTTTGAAGGACTTTGGAGAGAAAGAGAGGACAAATATTTTAGTCAGGGACTTTCTCAAAGATGAGTTGAAATGGTCAGGTCATATTCAACAGACAAACATGATTTCCCGGAAAGCAGAAAATGGAAGTAGTAGACACATGAGAGCTATTTTGAGAAGTATAGAAGATAAGATGGCTATCCTCAGGAATAGAGGGATGCTTAGAGGTACTCCTATTTACCTAGATGATGACTTAACAGTTCAACAACAAGAAGAGTGAAGGAAGGAATGGGAGAAAGTAGAATCAACAAGGGAGGCAGGGAAACATGCATGGCTAAAAAATGGGAAACCCCAAATTGACGAGCATGTAACAAATAAAAAATATGCATTTCCCCCCCCCCCCCGGGAGTATCTAAACATGGTAAATTGGAATTGCAGAGGTTATCCATGGAGGAGAGGATCGAGTTTGAGGACATTGAAGACCCTTATGCTACTCTAAAGAAAGAGGGTTCCAAAATTTGAGGGATACAATATAATTTCAGTATGGAGTAAAGAGAATGGAATAGGTAAAGGGCATGGAGGGATCACAATTCTCATAAGAGAAAGTTGGAGTGGAATTGTAAAAGTGGAAAAAGAGGACCCAATTAAGCAATTTATATGGCTTAATATAACAGAAAACAATGCAACAATCAGGCTGGCTGCTTGTTACTTTGCTCCCAAAAATTCGAAGTTCTACAAGAAGGCAAACTTAGACAGTGAAGACCCTTATGCTACTCTAAAAAAAGACATTTTGGCCTTCAAGACTTTAGGAGATATAGTTTTGATCGGTGACTTTAATGCAAGGACAACGAATAATTAGTCTGTTTAGTTAGGTAGTGATGATAACATGTTCAACAATCCTCTTTGGCTAAATGACAGTGAGGATCATACGTGGAAAAGATCTTCTCAAGATGGAAAAGGGAGTGTTTCACACTTTGGTACTGAATTGTTAGGCTTATGTAGCCTTTGATATGGTCATTTGCAATGGCATGAAAGTTTGGCCTAGATCCGGAGACATTACATGTACAACTTGCAATGGTCAAAGTGTGGTGGATTATGTGATTTTCTCTCATAGCTTTATTTCTAATTTGTCAGAGTTCAATATTGGAGCTTGTCCTATTGAATTGAAATTAGAAAATATGCCTCTCTTTGTTAAGTTGGGCAGGCACACAAGTGGGATGCTGGTAGAGCAAAACCAACATTTACATAAGAAAGTTCATGCATTTGGCCTAGATCCGGTGACATTACATGTACAACTTGCAATGGTCAAAGTGTGGTGGATTATGTGATTTTCTCTCATAGCTTTATTTCTAATTTGTCAGAGTTCAATATTGGAGCTTGTCCTATTGAATTGAAATTAGAAAATATGCCTCTCTTTGTTAAGTTGGGCAGGCACACAAGTGGGATGCTGGTAGAGCAAAACCAACATTTACATAAGAAAGTTCATGCAAAAGGTAGAGTCGTTATGAATCAGGAAAATCAAGAGCTCTTTGTTGCTTCTCTGGAACATCAATTTTGATTGACAAAAATCAACTCAACAAGGGTAGAGGACAATGCAGTAATAGAGAACATTGGCAATAGTATGGTGATCCCTTTAATTCACAAGGCCTTAAAGGTGTGCAAAATACCTCGTCCAATGAAGAGAATTTCAAACACTTTTCTAGCCAATCCCTGGTTTGATGAGGAGTGTAAGGCTACAAAAACATCACTTAAAGAGAATGAAGTAAACAGTGAAAGCATGAAAAAGTAAACAAATATGATTAAAAAAAAAGTATGTGACTTCAAGGATTGAATTAATTTATTTGGAAAAACTTAATCCCAAAAGATTTTGGAGGGAACTACAACAAAAGAAAAAACAATTGGATAATAATATCTCAGCTACTTAATGGTTAGATTACGCGAAGCTTCTATACGAGAGGGAACAAGAGAGAAGCAACACTCCCATAATCAACACTTTGATTGATTTATTTTCATTAAAAGTTGTCAAGCGTGGTATAACAAAGTTAGAAAATGGTAAAGCTCAAGACACTGATGAATTGCAAGCAGAATTTATAAAGTGGGGGGTTGAAACCTTGGCTCTGATTATCAAAAGGATCTTCAACAACGCCATACAAATCAATTTTCCAAATTAATGGACAACTAGTGTTGTTATCCCTCTTTATAGAAGTGGAGACACTAATATTCCCTAAAATTACCGTGCTATTATGGTTAATCCTCTTTTTAGAAAGCTATTTGGAAGCATGGTGGAGCGTAGAATTAGCAATTGGGTAAAAAAGGAAGGTAAAAGAGAAAAAGGGTAGGCTAGTTTTAGGCCACAACATTCTACCATTGATCATTGTATCACTCTTAGGCATCTCATAGAAAAAGTATGGGACATACAGGGTGAGGAGGCCTTTTATTGCTTTGTTGATTTCAAGAAAGCTTTCGACACTGTTCCTAGAGACACGTTGTGGAGAAGGATGGAAGAGATCGAAATTCCAAGCGAATATAGAGCAGCGGTTCATAAGCTCTACGAGAAAGTTAGAGCTAAAATCAGAACTAAGGAAGGCTTTTCTAAATGCTTTGGTAGTGACATTGGGGTCAAGCAGGGGTGCCCTCTTTCCCCCATACTGTCTGGCTTATATATTGATAAGCTAGGAGAATGGTTAAGCAGTGACAATAGAGAGGGTATTCAATTAGCAAGTTATGTGGTGAGGCTTCTTTTATATGTTGATGACCTTATGCTAATTGCAAAATCGACTCATGGTCTGAGAGAGCATCTGAAGGCCTTAGATCTATTTTGTTAAGAGGTTGGGATGCAAGTAAACGTTAACAAAGCCAAGATCACAATCTTCTCCTTGAAGAGGAAAAAACATTTTAATTTTATTTTTTAGGGGAAACCCTTGGAAATAGTGGAAAAATACTAAGTATCTAGGAATTTTTTTTCACAACAGGTTCAATTGGGAGACATGTAGAGCTAAAAGGGTTCAAGGGTGTTGGAGAGTTTTTTACCTTCTACAGAACAAACGCAGGAAAGCTGAATTATGGGACTGGAAGACGAAGAAAACTCTTTTTGGGTTATTTGTTACACTAGTTGTGCTCTTTGGATGTGAAGTTTGGGGGCGCAATATATCAAACCACAAGTGGAGATAATTAGAAATAATTCAAAAGCACTTAATCATTAATTATTTCGAAGTTGAATCAACGGTCCCTTATGAGATCCTGCACATTGAGGCTAGTTTGTTTCCGATGGAGGCTGAGGTGGTCTTTTGTTTGGATGGGCATCGTTGGCCTAAAATACTTGTTGCAAAGGAGTTAAAAAGAAGGAATAAAAATTGGAGGAAACAAAATGAAAAGTGATTGGGTAAGTGGGGCATTAAGTGGCAGGATTGTCCTAACTCTAAAGAGGAGATAAAAAAACGGGTGCTTGAAAAATTCAAGACTACCATATGGGAAAAGCAGATTGGTTGTCAAAGATTTCCACCCGACATGGTCTCATGATGAGAAGATATATTTGGGTGCCAAAATCACAGGAAAGGCTAGATTATTAATAGCATAGTTGAGGACTGGGTCTCATCATCTCAGATGTGAAACAAGTAGACGGACAACTCCAAAAGAAGAGTGGGAAGAAAGAATTTGCATCTTTTGCAGGAAAGGAGAGGTCGAAACATAATGGCACTACATCATGGATTGTCGCGCTCATGAAGATATTCATAATCAATTTAACAACATTTTGAAGGTGGATTGTTTGAACAAGCTGTTCAAGGAGGCGAGGCTTATCAAAACTGTGAGCTTCTTGGTCAAAATTCATAACAATAGAGTAGACTTAGAAAAAAGTTTGAAGTTGTGATGTGTTGGAATCCTAGGTCCCTTAGACCGCTTGGTGTCATGGACGTTATTAAAATCCCTTCATTCATTCATTCAATACCACATACCCAATATAACATACATTGATATAACATTATCTTTAATTAATAATTATGAGATTAATTAAATTAAACACAAAAGCATAATCAACTTGAAAATAAATCTTAATTGTTCGTCTGTGTACTACAATATTTTTTAATGCTCTCAACGTGTAAGATTCCTGGGTTGTACATACACAATGAAAAAGTGCGTTGATTCATTGTTGGTGGACGGGTATACTACATTGCCACTATGATGCCCATTTAGTGTGGGAATCGAGCATGGGTTTTCTGCTGAAGAATTGGCCAAAGTATTTCGACGAAATTGGAGCCTCCTACGAGGGGTCTCCCCGTTTCTCAGAGCAAATTTTTTATGCGATTGAATGCGAAGACGATAAAAAAGAGATGATGATCGTTTTGAAATGCTAAGCAACGAACAGAGTGCTTAGAGGTTAGGATGGTGAATACACTTTGGTTTAAGATTTATTATCCTATATTTTTGGGTCATTTTACATTTTTGTTTAATTAGAAATGGATTTGTCTGGTCTCTTCAAAAATTGGAGTCATGCTTATTCAACATTTATTTACTAGTTTTAAAAATTGAGGCAGTATTATTAAACATATATTTACTCATTTTTAAAAATAATAATTTTATTAAACAATTCATTACATTATTTAAAGGGTTAATTACTAAAATATTATATATTTAAGTAGATAGGGATATTTCAATTTATGGATGTAGGTTGGAAGAATTTTGATTTTTTAATAAATAGACAAGATTTGATTTTATGAGAATATTTTATACACGATCAAACCAATTATATGAAAAGTATTTGAAGAGATTTCCAGTTTCAAACCAAAGAATCACATATTAAATTTAAATATTAAATATTTCACCACTCGAGCCATTAGGCTGATTGGAATTGGATGGTTTTGTTCCTAGAATAATTCATGGATTGCTTAATATCTTTACATCTAGCCTTCCTACTCTTGATGTCTGTAATGACCCATTTCGACCTAAAAAGGACATAAGGATATTAGCATGTGTACGATGCATGCTTCTGATAGCTACATACACATGCATCACATGCACTGCATATATATATATATATATATATATATATATATATATATATATATATATATATATAAACAATTGTGAAAAGTCTAATTATTAAAATACAAAGTAAGATACAAAATGAAAAGGAACTATAATATTATCTTAACAAATATAGAAACTATAACATATTATTATTAATAATTAAAGCGTAATATAAAATTATACATTTTGTAAATTAAGAAAATAAGATTTATATCAAAGGGTACTAATGAATATAATTAAAAGACATGAACGATGTAATATATAAATATAAGATTAGATAATAAAACATAAAGTAAATTAAAATAATTTAAATTAAAGAATAAACTTGAATTAAAAACTATGAATAAAATCAAAGTGAAACATTATAAATAAAAATCTAAAGGTACATTACGAAGATAGATTATTTGCCACTACGGAGTGCGAAGTGGAGGTAACGGTTCTCTTCCATGTGTTGAAGGAGATCAGAGCCAACAGACCTAGCGAAAAATGAAGGCGGTGGGATAGAAGGTGTAAGTAGAAAGAAATGAACAGAGAGCGGGGGAGGAAAATAAGGGAGAAGTGGAGGAAAGTAGCATAACAGAGAAAGCCAGACACGGAGAAGCGTGGATTGTTCTTGGGATGCAGGCATGGGGCGAGAAGGAGTTTATCTTTCTGGATTTAGGACAGTTCGTAGACCCAGAGATAGGCTAGAGGTAAGATTGGCTTGAGGTTAACTAGTGAAGAATATCAACAACACAAACATTCAATTTCCAGGTATTCTCTAGTGATTCTTGAATATTATTACAAAATTGGATTTTATTTTGTTAATTGATGTGTTGCACAATTTCTCTGGCTAAAATTATTTCCGAATTAGGACCTTACAATGTCTCCATATTATTTGTAGCCAACAACATCCAATGAGTAATTAATATATATATATATATATATATATATATATATATATATATATATATATATATATATATATATATATATATATCCTTTGGTAGCACATTTATTAGTTATTAAGTTATGAAATTTTATTTTTAATTCAATTTGAATGAGGATGTCAGTCCATGTACCATCCCTATTAATGAAACTCTGCTTTTTGCATGGGCTTCAACGACCTTCCATTTAAAATTTATCACCACATTTAAGCATTACAAGATTAAAAAGATGGAATTGAATGTCCATGAGGACATCTTAACTACCCTTCTGACATTTTAAAACAACATTCAATCATCAAAAAACCTCGATGTCTCCATATTATTTGTAGTTAACAAAATCATTAGTATATATATATATATATATATATATATATATATATATATATATATATATATATATTCATTCTTTGATAGCACATTTATTAGTTATTAAGTTATCAAATTTTATATTTAATTCAATTTGAATGATGATTTCATTCCATGTATGTTAATTTTGGGCAACTAGGTCCAAACTCCATGTTGTACTACTCAGATGATGATGCCAAAATTTTTATTGGATTCCTATTTCAGAGAGGTGCAAGATTGATCTAAAGATCATCTTGATCGGATGAGCAAAACATTTATTTTGAATTTATTCCACTTATGTGCAAGGTCGGCCAAATTTATAATGTAGGCTTGAGAGCCCAACAGATGTGTCACACACCCTCACAGATGGATATAATTTGGAGAGACTTGGAGGTCATTTCATCATTATCTCATCACATCACATCTTCTCTCCTCATCTGATTGGTTCGATCATCTATTGGAGTCTCTTCTTCACTCACGTGTGGAAAAAAGCAGCAGCTAAGGTTTCAGACTGTTTAGGGTTTACAGCGCAGAAATTGACCAGCGTTGACTTTGGTCAATGCTTGGTCAAATTGACCCGAAACTCTCCCTAAACTTCGATCTCATCAATCCGCATTTTTTGGCACAAAAATCGAGGCTGGACGTTGAATTTAACTTGGCTACGTTGACTTTCTTGCCGCTGCTGTTTGCGTTGACTGTGACAGTGTTGACTTTCGTTGACTTTTGGGGTTGATTGATCTAGCTATCCTAGAGGGTTGTGTGACACTTCTGGTTGGCTGACCGTATTGAGACTTTGCTGGTTGAAGCATCCTGTTGACCATCGTAACGCACCAACACACTTATATATTTTTGGCCTGTCTTCTGTCGATCTACTCGTATGTTCTATCAACATTTTACTTTCTTGTTTATGTGATTGTTGACTGATATTGGGATAAAAAGTAAAGTTGCATCAAGCATAAAACATCTACTAATATTTACATGGTATCAGAGCTGAGGTGAAGACAAAGCCCTAGTTTATAGCAATCATCAAAGAAGAGCATGGGTACCTCAAACTACAATGGCTTTAAAGCTGATGACAAATTGACTGGGAAGGAAGACTTCCATGCCTAGAAGATGACATTGGATCTTAATTTGGAAGACCAAGATGTCATGGACTATGTGCAGGGTAAACTCCAAGAGCCTCCATCCACTACACCTGCTGCCACCAGGACAAAGTATAAGAAGAGGGAAATCAAAGCAAAGCTAATGATCATGGACTTAATTCATAAGAGTCTGGTTGCCTACATCTCTGAGTTGGGCACATCCAAGGAGATGTACGATAAGTTGGTCAACATGTTCAAGGCCAACAATGCAAATCAAGTCCTATTCTTCAAGAACAAATTGAAGAATCTGAAGGCAGGGATGAATCCGTTCAATCATATTTTCTGAAGCTGACTGAAATCAGGAATAATCTTCTAGTTATTGGGGAGATAATAGCTAATCGAGAGATGTTTCTCACTGCACTTGGAGGTATCTCATCCGAATGGCATGTATTCGACACTACCATTCTCAATAACAATGTCATACCTGATTTTGACGAAGTACTATCGAGATGCGTACAAGAAGAGACAAGGATGAAGGAATATGAAAATGAAGGAAATGTTGGCTTCACTGCTCGTGCTAAGAAGAAGAACTTTGGTGGTCCGAGGAACAAAGGAAGAGTGGGGGCCCAAGGAAAGAAAGGAAAATGTTACACTTGTCACAAGCCATGCCACTATGCTAGAGAATGCCCTTTCAAGAAGGATTCTCCTGATGATGATGACAACAACGACAACCGAAGGAATGGCAATCAAAGGAACAACAGGTTCAAAGGGAAGAGGAAGGCTCCCTCTGATGAAAATGGGCAACCTTTCAAAAGGTTGAGAAATTCCAGGTATGAGGAATCGAATGTTGTTGACGACAAAAGAAATGAATTCATTCTTGTATCTACCCTTTCTGTTGCATCTCCACCCGACGCTATGAATATCTGGTTGATAGATAGTGGTGCCTGAAGGCACATCACTGGGTTCAAGGAAGCACTTTCTGACATGGTTGAGAAGGATGTTAATCTAAAAATTATCCTTGGAGACAATTCCACATATCCCCTGAAAGGGACAGGGACTGTGACCCTCCACTTGTCTCAAGGTCAAGTCCTCTGCTTGCGAGACCTACTATATATACCTGATTTGAAGAAGAACCTTGTGTTTATATCGGCCATGGCAAACAAAGGTTTCAATGTGGAATTCATTGATGGGAAGGTGCATATCTGGAAGAAGAGTTTCAAGAAGTTATCATGATTGGGTTTAGAGTTGATACACTCTACCAGGTTGGAGGAAGTCCACTAGGAGCGATGACGTGTGATACTATTCGACAGACTGAACTATGACACCAGAGGTTTGGACACCTTCACTACAAATACCTTCCCGAAGCAAGGAAGGTGGTGACGGGGATGCCCGAGTTCACAAATGATCATGAAGGTTTATGTCAGGGCTGTGCTGAAGGAAAGCATACAAGGGAACCTTTCCTCTCAAGTGTCAAAAATACATCTGATGTCTTGCAATTGATACATTATGATATGTCTAGTAAGCTGCCCGTGACATCCTTGGGAGGATGTTCTTATTATATGACTTTCATAGACGACTTCTCTCGCAAAACCTGGATATACTTCTTGAAGAAGAAGGATGAGGCTTTCATGTGGTTCAGTACATTCAAAGCCTTGGTGGAAAATCTAACAGGGAATAAGATCAAGATATTGAGGACCGATAATGGTACTGAATATGAGACGAACGAGTTCAAGAACTTTTGCAGAGAAGTTGGCATCAAGAGGGAGACCACAACTGTCTATACTCCTGAGCAGAACGGGGATGCTGACAGAAAGAACAAGACCATTATGGAAGTTTCCCATGCCATGCTATGTGACCAAGGTCTTCCGAAGTTTCTATGGGGAGAAGCT
Organism: Pinus albicaulis; assembly: GCA_034641835.2. Classification (NCBI taxonomy): domain Eukaryota; kingdom Viridiplantae; phylum Streptophyta; class Pinopsida; order Pinales; family Pinaceae; genus Pinus; species Pinus albicaulis. The sequence goes on from CM076572.1 coordinate 400,384,910, forward strand.
ACGAACATTGTTGTGTACATACAAAACCGATGCCCACATTCCGCTCTGGACTCCAAAACTCCCAAAGAGGTTTTCTCTGGTAAGAAACCCGACGTCTCACATTTTAGAGTTTTTGGATGTCCTATTTATTTTCATGTATCGAAGGAAAAGAGGAGCAAGCTGGATGCTTCTGGAAAGAAGGAAATGTTTGTGGGCTACAACAAAACTTTGAAGGCCTATAAATTCTATGTGCCTGGTCAAAGGGAAGTCAAGATATGCCACGATGTTACCTTTGACGAAGATGCTTCCCCGAGGAAAGTAGTCAATCTTCTGAGATTTGAGGAAGATCTTGAAGTAAGGCCTGGAAATCAAGAAGAACCGAAGGATGAGACGATGCCCGAAGTTGAAGGACCGATGGACCTGATTGATCCACCTCCTTCAATGCGGAAAAGACCATCATGGCTCAAGGACACTCTCGAGGATGCCAAGAATCACATGGCCCCAAGGGGGACATTCCGTGAAAGCAAGAAGTCGAATAGATACCAAGGGTATCTAGCAGCCATGAGTACTATTGTATAATATGAGCCTGGATCTTTTGAGGAAGCCGTAAAGCATCAAGTCTAGAAGGATGCTATGCATGAAGAATATGAGTCCATTATGAAGAATGATGTCTGGGATGTGGTTCCGAGACCAGAGGACAAAGCAGTTGTCACCTCGAAATGGCTCTATAAGATCAAGCATGGATCTGATGGTAGTGCTAAAAATTTCAAGGCAAGATTCATTGTCTGTGACTTCTCTCAAAAGGAAGGCGTAGACTATGATGATATATTTGCACCTGTGGCCCGATATACCACCATCTGATCTATCATAGCCCTTGCTGCTACACAAGGATGGAATCTTCATCAGATGGATGTGAAGGCCGCATTTCTACATGGTGCGATAAAGGAAGAGGTGTATGTGGACCAACCTCTGGGGTTCGAAGTCCAGGATCGGGACACGCATGTCTGCAGGTTGAAGAAAGCCCTCTATGGGTTGAAGCAAGCACCTAGAGCTTGGTACGAGAGGATAGATAGCTACCTAATGAAGCTGGGCTTAACTCGTAGTAATGTTGATCCAAACCTTTACTTCAAGGTTGATAGAGAAAAGCCTCTCATTTTGGTGTTGTATGTGGACGACCTCTTCATGAAAGGTGATGACCCTCTCATTCATCAGTGCAAGAGGGAGCTCGCTGCTGAGTTCAAGATGAAGGACCTAGGACTAATGCATTACTTCCTAGGCCTGGAGGTCTGGCACAGGCTTGGCGAGATTTTCCTTTCTCAAGGAAAATATATTGTGAAGCTTCTGGAAAGATTTGGTATGGTGGACTGTAAGTTCGTGTCAACACCGATGGAACTCAACTTTAAGAAGTTGAGTAGCAACTCTGATGGGCCCGTGCTAGAAAATCCTACTGAGTATCGTCAAATCGTAGGGGCCCTGATGTTCTTAGTGAACACCTGTCCGGATGTATGTTTTGCAGTGAACACTTTGAGTCAACATATGGTTGAGCCTCATCACTTTCAATGGGTTGGTGCCAAGAATCTGGTTGAGATATCTTTGGGGCATGATAAACCATGGGTTGAGATACACTGTTGGGAGCGTGACACTCCATGGATATACTGATGATGGTTGGGCTGCAGTGTGGTGGATGGTAAGAGCACATCGGGATGTTGCTTCACAATCGGTTTTGCTTCGATATCATGGATGAGCAAGAAGCAGAAGTCGGTGGCTTTGAGCACCGCGGAGGCCAAATACATTGCAGCGAGTATGGCCTGTTGTGAAACATTTTGGTTGCGAAAGCTCTTCAATGAGTTGTTCAGGCATGTGCTAGATACCACCGTGATACTCTGTGATAACAAGAGTGGGATTCAGTTGTTCGAGAATCCAATGTTCCACGATCGATCCAAGCATATTGATATCAGGTACCACTTTATCCGGGATATGGTACAGCGAGGCACCGTAAGGCTCGATCATATAGGAACTGATGAGTAGTTTGCGGATATTCTCACAAAGCCCCTGGGGAAGATCAAGTTCCTAACCTTCCGTGAGAATCTTGGAATCATGGAACGACCCTATTCTGAGGGTCCTGTTGGATGATGAGCTCTGGGAGCTCTGGGGGGCTTTGGGGATAGCTTCTCGGAGCCATAAGCACACACGGGGCTAGGCTTGCCGAACCTTGTGGTGCTTCTGCCCCACCGTTATGATGTAGATTTGGTTCACCTCTCATGATCTGTGTCCCGTATGCATCCTACCCGTTGAGTCCCGGACTCATGGGAAGTACCTCTCATTTGGCAAGTGAGGTGGGAAAAGCTAGAGACTAGTAGCAAAGACTGATGGACACATCAGAGATTGTCGTATTGTCTATCTAGGATGGCACGTGTCCAACAACTTGATCTAGGATCAAGTCTAGTGAGTTTTCGGACCTCCTATTGACTTCGGGTCAGATAAACCAACTTTGGGTTGGTATGTGACTCTTTGATTCCTATAGAGGTTTCAGACCTCTGGGTTGAATTGTCAGCCGGGAATGATGTCTTTGTGATTGACCCACTTTTGTTCTGAAATAAAGAAGCTAGCAAAGCAAGTTGCAACTGGATGATGCACGATGTTTGGATGGCACTGGTGGATGGAGTTCTCCCTAGTTGAGAGGGAGTGTTAATTTTGGGCAACTAGGTCCAAAATCCATGTTGTACTGCTCTGATAATGACGCCAAAATTTTTATTTGATTCCTATTTCAGAGAGGTGCAAGATTGATCTAAATATCATCTTGATCGGATGAGAAAAAAAATTATTTTGAATTTATTCCACTTATGTGCAAGGTCGGCCAAATTTGTAATGTAGGCTTGAGAGCCCAACAGATGTATCACACACCCTCATAGATGGATATAAATTGGAGAGACTTGGAGTTCATTTCATCATCATCTCATTACATCACATCCTCTCTCCTCATCTGATTGGTTTGATCATCTATTGGAGTCTATTCTTCACTCACACGTGGAAAAAAGTAGCAGCTAGGGTTTCAGACTGTTTAGGGTTTCCAGCGCAGAAATTGACCAGCGTTGACTTTGGTCAACGCTTGTTCAAATTGACCCGAAACTCTCCCTAAACTTCGATCTCATCAATTCGCATTTTTTGGAACAAAAACCGAGGCTGGACGTTGACTTTGACTTGGCTGCGTTGTTTTTTGCTGCTGTTGTTTACGTTGGCCGTTGACTGTGACAACAGTGAATTTCGTTGAATTTTGGGGTTGACTGATCTAGCTATGTTAGAGGTTTGTGTGACACTTCTGGTTGGCTGACCGTATTGAGACTTTGTTGGTTGAAGCATCCTGTTGACTGCCATAGCGCACCAACACACATATTTTTGCCCTGTCTTCTGTCAATCTACTGGTATGTTCTATCAACATTTTACTTTCTTGTTTATGTGATTGCTAACTGATATTGGGATAAAAATTAAAGTTGCATCAAGCATAGAACATCCACACAAATTTACAATGTACCATCCCTATTAACGAGACTCTGATTTTTTCATGGGCTTCAACACGTTCAACCATTTAAAATTTATCACCACATTTAATCATTACAAGATTAAAAATATCGAATTGAATGCCCACGAGGAGGACATTTTAATTATCCTTCCGACATTTTAAAACAACATTCAATCATCAAAAAAACTTAAAATAACATTATTTTCACGAATTTATATCATCATTGAAAGTCTTTAACAACATTAAAAAATATAGAAAGATAAATCATCTTGATACAGTTTAGCTGCGCGAAGCAAAAGCAAAACAATTACATAAAAGAGATGTAGAGAAAAACAAAATGCAATATAATGCGAATACTAAGCGAGGATTTTTTTGTCATTTTGTTTTTCTTACAATATGACAATATGCTTGAATGTCATTCCACTACATTTTAGGGTATTTTAGAATTCTTTCTAACAGGACATGGAAAATTAATGGCGAGACTTGTGAAATATTCACCATTCACCTTCTGATGATTGAAATTTTTTGAGAAAGTAACTTATTTATAAATTTTGAGAGTGATAAAATAACTTATTTATCATTGTGAATTTTCTTCAAAACTTTGGAATTCATGTGTGGATTTGTTTTATCATAGACTATTCCATATGAGCCCAATATAAATTCCCTTTTATTATACTTCATACCCATACACACCAGCATAGATCTATCTTAACTCTGGATCTATCAAGTGCCGAGAGGGATCAAATCTCTCGAGGTGCAAACCTCTTTTTTGAGTGCAAAACTTGGAGGAAAGGTTTGCACCTCGAGAGATTTTACCCCTCTCAGCGCTTGTTAGATCATGAGTCAAGATGGATCTACGCGGGTTTTAGTAGTGTTCGGCCAAGGAAAATCTATCGATAATATGAGGAACATATGATCAATTTTATCAATAATATATAAATACATCTAATATTAATATAACCATTTTAAATATGCTAAATATGTCTGAGATTTATCGAGTCATTTTAATTTTAAATTTGTTGAAATGATAAATAGTGTAATATAACCTTAATGATGAAATGAAAATTTTGAATGCAAAGTGACAATGTAATAATATTGAATGATAGAAAATGTGAATAATAAGAATGTAGTCAATTACAAACAGTCTTCATTGTGATCAATCTCAAACTATTTTCTTCTACTATTCTTAGTCACCCTTGTTAGTTTTGTCACCTTTTCATATCGATTATATGAAAAGGACAACTGGAATCGTAAACCATTTAAATATTTATCTCGAGATGTTGTAGTAAACATCATACCTTCTCTCTCTTGCTCCCCAATATTAATAGGTTTAATTACTATAACACAAAAATCAATGTACATTGTCAATAATTCTTTGTGCTTACACTAAAATCAATGCAAATTATTAATCCAATGAATTTAAATTTAATGTACCATCATACATCAAATTACATCAAATCATAAATCAACATATACACTGAAATTAGTGCATCTAATGCAAGAAATCAAATGAGATTAGAAAACAACATCTACACTGCAATCAATGCATCTAATGCAAGTAATCAAATAGGATAAGAAATCAGCATCTACACTCAAATCAATGCATCTAGTGCAAGTAGGCAAATTGGATTAAAAACCAACATCTACATTGAAATCAATGCATCTAGTGGAAACAATCAAATATGATTAGAAATCACCATCTACAATGAAATCAATGCATTTAGTGAAATCAATCAAATAGGATTATAAAGCATCTACATTGAAATCAATGCATCTAGTGCAAGCAATCAAATATAATTAGAAATCAACATCTACATTGAAATTAATGCATCTAGTGCGAGCAATCAAATAGGATTAGAAATCACCATCTACACTAAAATCAATGCATTTAGTGCAAGCAATCAAATAGGATTAGAAATCATTTACATTGAAATCAATGCATCTAGTGCAAGAAATGAAATATAATTAGAAATCAACATCTACACTAAAATCAATGCATCTAGTGCAAGCAATCAAATAGGATTAGAAATCACCATCTACATTGAAATCAATGCATCTAGTGCAAGAAATATTCTTCCCTCTCCCTGTTCCATCTATATCTATATCTCGATCCATCTCTCCTTCTTTGTCTCTTTATCTCATCCCGCTAAACACACATGCATATCTATCAATCTCTTTGTCCCTCCCTCGTCTCCATCTATCTTTTCTTTATATCGCCTTCCATCTATATCTCTATCTCCCTATCTATATCTCTATCTCCCTATGTCTCTCTATATCAACCCCAAAACATACACCCTTTTTCTCCAATCTATTTATCTATCAGTCCTTCCTCCTCTCTCTCTCCCTCCTGCTACCCTCTCTCACCCTATCTCCATCTTCCTTATCACTCCCTCCCTCTCTGTTTCTCCACCTTTCACTCTCTATGTATTTATTCTTACCTCCCTCTCTCTCCCCCTCCATCTCCATATCTCTTTCCCTACCTCTCTTCACTCCCTCTCTTCCTTTCTCTCGCACATATCTCTCTCTATATCTTCATCTTCCAACTTTGTTACTATTTGCCTCTCTCTCTCTCCTTCTCTCCCCCCTTCTCTCAATCTCTCCTTGTTTGTCTCTTTATCTCACCCCAAACATACACGCTCTCTCTCCATCTCTCCCTTGTTACTCCCTCCCTCTCTCCACGACTCACTCTCTATGTCTTTCTTCTTCCATCCCTCTCTCCACATCTAGCTCCATCTCTCTATCCCTCCCTCTCTCTCTACCTCTCTTTAAAGTCCCCTCTATTTTCCTTCCTCTCCCTCCCATTCTCTTCTACCTCCCTGTCTCTTCCCCCATCACTCTCTCTCTCTCTCTCTCTCTCTCTCTCTCTCTTACCCCTACAATCCTTTCTCTTCCCCCATCACTCTCTTCCCCTCTCTCAAGTCATCTCTCTCCCTTTTGCTCCTGCCTCCCTCTATCTACCCACCCACTCCCCCATCCCCTTCTCTCTCTCTGTGGCCTCTAATCCTCTCTCTACCCCCATCACGTTATCTCTATCTCCAACTATGTTACTATATCACTCACTTTCTCCTTCTCTCTCACCTCCCTTGTCTCCATCACTCCTATGTCTCTTTATCTCACCCCTAAACATACACACTCTCTCTCCATCTCTCCCTTATCAATCCCTCTCTCTCCACTTCTCACTCTCTAAGTTTCTTCTTCCCTCCCTCTCACCCCCTTCAACTCCATCTCTCTATTCCTCCCTCTCCCTTCCCCCTTCTTTCTCTCTCTCTCTCTCTCTACCCTCCAATCCTCTCTCCTTATCTCTCTCCAACCTCCTTCTTTATGTCTCCCTCTCCCTCTATTACCCTTCTCTATCTATCTCACTCCTCGCCCTTTCTCTCTCTTCATTCCTCCTCTCCCTTCTCCTTCAATTTATTTCCATCTCTCCCTTGTAAGTCCACCCATTTCTCCACCTCTATCATATGTCTTTGTTCTCCCCTCCCATATATATCTAGAGTTAATATATATATCAAATATAATATTGTATTGATCTAAAGTTATTAAATTTAATAATATTAATATTATAATATACTAATACCAATATTAGATTTAATAATAGTAATAGTAATAATAATATTTTAATATTAATGTTAGGGTTAATAATGTATTTTTTTTGTATGGTATTAATAATAATTTGGTCCATGGTATTTGGGCCATAGAATTCATATATAATTAGATGTTGATTTCTAATCCTATTTGATATATTTTTATTTATTTACCTTATCTATTTATACCTCTTTTATATTTATTCTTTTACCATACATATTTTATAAGTATGGTATTTGGCCCATGGTATTTGGCTCATGGTATTTGGCTCATAGGCTTCACCTAAATAAAACCTCTTTTTTGAGTTTTTGTAAATATAGAGGTTTATGGAGTAAATATAAAAAGAGGTTTTATTTATTTACCATACCTTTAATTTATTTATGTTTATATTTATTTACCATCTATTTTTTTTAGTGTTCGTAAATCTCTTCATATTTTAAATTTATATTGTTTAAATGTATTTTTAATTCTTTATTTATATGGTTATGTAAGTGATTGTTTAAGCAAACATTATTTAGATTTTATTTTTTAAATTTTCTTTAGTTTTTTTTTTTGGCTTTCGACATACTTACACATCAGGGTCATACTGGGTTGTAGAATGTGCCTCTCAGCACAATAAATGTTGTTTGGGAATTGGTATATAGTTTATCACTATAGCACCTAAAGGGAATTAAAAGAAATGAAATTGTCGACATTCTGCAGAGTTTTGGGCCTTATGCTTCCTTGAATTTCGCTCATAGCCCCATAAATTACATCAACGCAGTTAGAATTCACCTATCCACATTGAATCCAAATGATGTGCATGCCTCCACATTCCAAAGTGATGTCGACGAAGGATCAATAGGTCCAAACACCACTCTAATTTGAAAGCAACCAATCATCAGCATGTTAAACGAGTAAAGGGAATACCCCACGACTTCGTTGGATTTCCATGATAAATAGACATTCCCATGATTTAGCATATTGGAGGGTATTGCTTTTATAAGTTTTAAGTTTAAAATGTTAGGTTTTTTTGGGAATTTAAAATGTTAGATTTTAATAATATTATGTTGATAATATTGGGTTTAAAATACTATTAAGTTTCTATAATATATATATATATATATATATATATATATATATATATATATATTCAATTATTGATTAAAAAGATTTAAATATAATAATTTTTTTAAAGCTTGGTGGGACTACATCTTCATCATGTCCAATATAATATCACTGAGATCGGGGCATTGAATCGATGACTTCACATCAAGGATTATCTTAACATAACACCTGATCACAAGCTATCCAAGGCCCAGTGGACAAAATAGGCCAGTTGGTATAGGGCTTCGGGCGAGCCTTCTTTTCAGCATGAAATCTTCAATGGATCGATAGAGTGGGCCATATCTATATATTTCTTAACGAATTGGTTCCCCTTTTGCTGATTAAGAGGAACATGCGATGGATGATTTTCACTTGGAAGATTGAAGTGAGTTTGCATTTAGTTATGCAATGAATGATTTTGATTTTTACATCACTTGTTCGTGTGGTATTCGACCATATGACAGATGGTGCAAATGCCCGAGATAAGGGTGGAACATGAAAAACTTATGTGATGAGCGAGTCATGCTTCTCCGAATGAAGATTTGGCTAAGTGCCCGACATGACTCAAGGAAGAAGGAAGAAAGGGCACATCAGAGAAGCAAACGTAACATGATACATAATTGGCTCGAATTCTTCATTGAAGTCTTATTTGGGCCAAGGAGAAGCCTTTGGCAAACTTTTAGTTGGGAATACAATGATGAAGGAAGGGACCTACGATGACGATGATGGAGGGTGACAAAGGGTGCCAACTGATTGAAGTAGAAGAGAAGGGCATGGAAGACTTCGTGCAAGGACATTAAGCAAGGGTGCTAGCAAAGATGTCACATAAGAGCATCAAATAGAAGTGTCAAGTGAGGATGTCATGTAGGATGATCATGTCGGTGCCATATGAAGAAGGACTGATGGGGATGTTGGGCGCATTCATGCAACAAGGCCATGGTCGCTTTGAAGGAAGTCATGGATGAAATTTTCACGTGACAAAGAAGGTAGAGGCAACTTGCAATGGGACTGTTTGAGCAAGACAAGTGTGCCTACCTGAAGTGACAAGTTGAAGATGGTTTGAAGGAGCCTGAGATGCCTTGAAGAATGTGAAGGAAGTTGCAGCCGATGAAGACTTCTTGGGATGGTAGTCTTGAAGTATCTAGTTTGTTGAGGAGATGAGGTCAATCTTAGACTTGACTTTGATGCGGTATGGAATGCAAACATTGGGCATAGTATGTGATGTGTTTGTGAGGAGTGACTTGACTGATGAGATAGGAGTGAGACACCTTGGAGTTGGATGTGGTTGCAACAATGAAGTTTCCTTGGTAGAGACACTTGGGCATGAGTTGAGTCTAAAGAGAATTAGCCATTTTGATGGACATGGATGTTGTTGGTCCATGATCGGGGGAAACACATGGACAAGATGATGAGGCAAGTGAAGACTTTCCCATTTGATAGATTTCATAAGCAGCATATTTGAGATGGGATGAAGTTTTCTTCATGGATTTGGATATGGCACAATGGTTGAGCATTGGTTGAATGACTGATGTGTGAAGATGGGAGGAGTTATTGATCGAAGTTGAAGATGTGACAAAGTGTTAAAGAAACAACCGTCGGAGGCATGAGGAAGTGGCTTCTCATGGGTTAGGCATGATGGTTGGATTAGCTACCAAACTAGTTTGAGTCATGAGGGTCGACAATGAGTTGAGATATGTTGGAGTTGAGTTGGAGTATGGAAGTAGCAGTTCACATGATGATATGCAGTGGATTTGCACGGTACATGTTGCGATTGAAGCATGCAACCAATTTGGAGGGGGGAACCTTTCATGAGTTGGAGTAGTGTGGAGGATTATGATGAGTTGTGGTTGATGACCATGAGATGGAGGATTCTTGCCTGCATGAAGAATTGAGCCTTGGAAAATGTTCATATGAAGTGAAGATTTCGTGAAGTAGGGACTTGAGTAGTAGGTTGAGTGCAACTAGGGGTCAATGACTTCGTGACATTTTGGACTTAGTGAGGAAGTTAGTCAAGTGAAGTTGTTGTTGAGGAAGACAATCGTTTTGAAGTGGGGGAGGATGTAAAGGCCCCGACTTGGCAGCAAGGCCAAACAGGTGCCCATGACAGCCCATTCCCACTTGAAGTGGTGAAAAACCGAAGTGAGGAAGCGAAGTGGACCTGTGGAGGTGAGCACGCCCGCATGAAGGCAGGGCGCCCAGGAACCCATAGGAAAACATGGTGTGCATGGTAGGGAAAAACGGGCAGATGGGCGACACGACAGGCACGGGCTCGGTGAAACGTGCAGAGGTGGACTGAATGACATGGGTGATGGCATGGCATGTGAACTAAGGAACAAACGATTGGTGAAATATGAATCGAAGAGGCATAGGCGTGACGTGCATGACATGGGGAACGCTTGTGCCCTCGATGCACCTACACGAAAGCAATGTGCCCGGGTGCCTGATGGGGTGTTGAGTGTTGGGCATGCTAGTGCGCCCGCACACCAAAATGAAGGTCGACCTCACTTGGCAAGGGGTTCCCCCACACCAACACGAAGGTTGACACAAAGTATGAAGGGGTGCCAACTAAGTTTAATGTGCGGGAAACAAAACATATAAAAGAAGGATCACACAAGATGGAGAATTTATCCAATGAATCATAGTTATATGAGTTTTCATAACCAAAGGCAGAACCACAGGCAGGGGCACACAAAACAAAAATTAAAACACATCAAATGACAAGGTCCTAAAAGAGGCAGGTTCACTTTTTGGGCATGTCGCAAGGTTGGTTTGCAAGTTCTGAGGTTTCTAGTGGGAAAGGTGTCAGCCTTAAGGTTGGGTACGCCCTGGGTTTTGGAACTAGGCATCAGGGAAAGTGCCCTGGACTAGGCCAACCACTGCCACATTGTAATTTTGAAGAAACTTGGGAAACACATAAATTTAGCCATGGATGACCCTTTGTAAACTGTTGTAACATATTTGAAGTAATTAAAAGGGAGAAGTTGTTAGGGAGTTTCCCCCTCCTGTTGTATATGTTTTTCCTTGTTTATGTTCATCGCAAATTGTTGAATTTTAATGAATGTATGTTGAAGTTATGACATCACAGATTGTATGAATTGAATGAATAAGAAGAACAATTGAACTTCAATAAGTGTTGAAGTGTTTGAGCTACTACATTGATTCCTTTGAAACTTGATTCCGTAAAGTGTAAAAAGTGAATCGAATAAGGCACATAGGCTAGAGGCATACACAAGAGAGAATAGTTGAGCACCTCGATATGAAATATCACTAGTGCCACACACCCACGGTGGTGCGGCCATTGTTGTGGTCGTGAAAATCAATATTTCACTAGGGAGATCAGACCATAGTCAAAACTGCACTCTTTGCAGAGAGGCATAGGAAATTATCATTAAAAAAAGACTAAATTATGATACATATACTAAAAAATCGGCCAGGTTGGCCAAGAAAATGAACTAGGTAGTCATAATGGAAAAAAAATCTAGCATAACAAGACTAAGCTAAGGGATCAGAGTTGGTAGTGGAAACTTGAATAGGGTCTTTAGTGTTACTGAGAATACTTCTTATCGGGGGAGGCATGCCAAGACACTACTCAATGCATCCCAAGTGTTGATCCATGTCCCTTAGGTGATGGTGAAGGTTTTACAAAGAGTGTAGGATGCCAACTAGATGCTTAAAGTGCTCCATCACAATTATACTAAGGAGAAACATCAATGCCAATATAGGTCAATGATGTACATGTAATGGTTAAAGTGGCCTTGGGTATGGAAAACATTGGGCACCCAACTAACTAGATTAACAAGAACCTCGGTATTTGAAAGCTATTGTCATTAGGAAGCCCCTTCACGTTCCGTACAAGCTAGCTCCTCCTGGATGGGCCTCAGGGTGAGATATTGAAACCTGGTAGTTGATTCATGTAGCTGGCGGTGGGAATGTGTGTCTTCCCGAGAGGCTCGCTCCTTATAGTAGGCTTCACCTCAACAAACATGTGCTTGTTGATGAGGCATATCAAAAGGCCAGAAAAGGATACAAAAGTGGATTGTTGAGAGAATGAGTGGATAAATGATCCAGGTGGATATTGGTGGCCACCCGACTATTCCACTTGGGGCCCCACCATTGTCTCTTTCAGTTTTTCAGTTTTGGCACAACTTACTATTTTTAGCAGTTTTTCGGGCCCTGAACTTCTGGAGCCGTTTTAAGGCCCTAAACGACGTTTTTTGGGCATCGTTTTTTCGGAGAATATGATTTTGTTTCAAAATCAATGTTCAAGGCAACAGTTGTAGTCCTCGGATAGATCTTTCTAACGATGTATCATACATGTCAAACGGAGATTGTATGCCGAAGTTACGTCCACGGGAAGTTGAAACACCAATTTACCCAAACGGGGCCCATAGTTTTGGCGCTTCATCTCCTAGGGTTAGGTTTTTGGACGTTTACAGTTCTCCATTGTTTCTCAATAATAAATAGGCCCTCGAGCCTCATTGTAACAGTTCAGAGGTCTGTAGCCGCCACATCTCTTCTCAGATATTCGCTACCAGCACCCTAGCTAGTTTATTTCCATTCTGTCTGTAAGAAAAATTTCAGTTCTTTGATACTAATGAAATGAAGTGTTATTTCCGCTACATCTTTGTATTTGTGGTTATATGTGTATTATTTTGTGTTCTTGCATAAATCTAGATCAATAAAGATGGACTTAAGGGGAAATTCCATTTAAGAAGGGAAATGGATTCGATCAAAGATTCAGATGAAACCAAAAGTTAGAGACTAGGAAGGTAGTAAGCCTATCACAAAAACGCAATGAAAGCATGAGGGTGCACGTGGGAAAATATTAAGCTTGCCAAGAAAGTTGGCAAAAGGAAACGACATCTCGTGAGTGAATGACCAGGGAAGATTAAAAAGCTTCAAGAGTAGATAGGGATGAATGCAGAGCTTCCAGAGTGGATTGGGAGGAATACGAAAGGCAATTGGCCAAATGCAAACTAGAGAGGTGACAATACGAACATTAATACCAGACACAAAAATCAAACAAAGAGAAGAGTGCAAAATAGAGTTTGTTTAGGCGACATCTGCTGCAAGGGCCCAATACCCTCAGGGACTAGATTATAACATGCACTAGAATCTTGTATCACAAATCATAACATTCACACTTGCATGCACACTAGATGAGATGCAAAACAACAAAACTAGGCCAATAATCTAGGAGGCCAAATGTAAAGTGACATTGGAACTCTAGATGAGAGGAACATGGATATTTATGAAACCAATAAATATATCTCTAATTGGAGAAATATGGCCCGGCCTAAGCTCATAGAAGTTGGTCGGATAGAGCCCCCAGTTCTTGCTAACCAGAGCCAAAGTGAGAATTGCAGGCAAGGGAAACAGATACCCGGTCGCTTCAAATGAGAGAATTACTCCAGGAGGAGGTCCATGGGTATAATTGTATTGGAACCAGTTGCCACGCAAGTGAGGGTGTGACAACCCTTGTGAGATGGTGGCACTTCAATGCTGTGATAATGCATGAGCTTGGGATCATTAAGCTCGTGTAAAACTCTCCTCAAGCAAGATTTTAGGCCAATGTATGTCATAAAAATTATTGCAGGGGTGTGTTGCCATGTCCCTTGGCTGCTTGCCAGCTTGTTTCCATTAAAAACGCCCCATCTATGACATATGTAAACTCCATGTTAAACATTAAATAAATTACGTATTTTTCTCTTATATATGTTTATATGCATAAAGAGTAGATATATTTTTCACAGCTTAATATGGTAGAGACATGTCACATTAAAAAGAAAAATTGTGTACATAAAAAAGATACTACATATGTACATATCTATATGGAAAGATTATAAAAACTTAAAACAATCTAAATCCATTTTAACCATAAATTCATCAAACAACATTGAGTATGATCAACTTTTTTAATGTGTGTTTTTTCTTAATTATTTAATATAAAGGAATTAATACATGAGAAGAGATTTAAAAATTACACATTAGTAAATTTGATCCCTCTCACTGCTTGATAAATTTAGGTTTAGACTAATATAAAAATCTTTTAGTTAAAATGGATATTGAAATATTTGTTAATTGTTAAGATTTATTTTAAATTTCACATGTCTATTTCATATTGATGATGAATGGTCTATGAACCTTAAGAATGTAAGATTTTACTTGGAATTTTATGTTGTAAAAGCATAAGAGAAGAGTTCCAAGATCACCATAGTTTTGCTAAGTTAGAAAGATACGAAGGTTGATAGTGGTGAATTTTGAAATATAGATTTAATTTGATTATATGATGGACAATTTAAGAGAGATCAATTTTTATCTTCAATCTGCTTAGTATGAAAAATATGTTAGACTCTTTCATCCCACACAGATGTTAAAGCTTTTTCATCCCAAGGTGTTTTGCAAATTAACCAAAACTAGTCATGACAAAGAGAAATATTTGGTTTAATTTTCTTTTCCCTCTAACTTATCACATCACAATTTATCTTTAAAATTTGAGGTAATAGTATTTTTAACATTTAGAAAAATGATCTATTTTGTCACAGTCCAACGATCTGGCCAATATCATGCATCCTTATTCCATCTCCTTTGAATCGAAAGTGATATTGATTAGATTTTGAAGCAATTTTAGGAGTCATGAATCATTATTCCATCTCTTTTGAATCAGAAGTGATTTTGGTTATATTTTGAAGCAATTTTAGGAAGCCTCCTGTCTTCCATGCTGTTTAACCTCTTCTTATACATTAGATACCTTTTCATAGTCATACTTTCAATAGGGAAAATGCTTGTTTATGAAGGGGGATAGGATAGGGTGTATTTCCTTTTTGAGATTATAGATTATAAATTGCTTTAAGTATGAAAGAATATCCACTGCACTAAACTATCAAATAAATACAGACACAAACACACACACACTTGTTCAAATCTAGAAGAGGGTTTGTTTTGTAGAGAGGACTCTTTTGTAATACAAATAAAAAGGTTTCATAATTTGATGTCTACCTTAACACTATTCTTAAAATTACATGTATATTAAATTTTAACTTCATGTTAAATAAATATATATATATATATATATATATATATAAATTATTAAAAATTAATAAATGGTAAAAAAACTTATTTTAAATAATAATAATAATACTTTTATTAAATAATTCAATTAAAAATATTAATATAAAATATACATTTAAAAATTGATTTCATCATATTATTCATAATTATTTTTATTAAATATTTTTTTATTTAGAAATATAATAATACAATTTATATATAAAAAAGGTTATTTTTAAGATTATATTTTCAAATTAAATTTTATTTTTTATTTTATAAATATTAAGTTAGTGGGAAAAATAAAATAAATAACCTTAAATTTGTGTAATAAAAAATATAATTATAAAAATATGTAACCCTCATTAAGAATATTTCACAATAAAACAATATAATTCTAAAAGTTTTATATTTTACAATAAAACGATATAATTCTAGAAGTTTTCTTGGTAACGTATATGTTTGGTATTGGTTGAGAGAAAATTGGTTTTCTTGAGTTTTAATATGACATATCATAACAATAATATATCCAAGACAGAGATCACTAATAATAATTTATTAATCATAATTTTTACTAATAAAAGTACTGAAAATTACATATAGAAAATGCTTCGATAAATATATCCAAAATTTGACTATATGTTCACATATCTATCAATTGTATATATTAGTCAGTGACTAGATAGCTGAGAAAAACAAAATATAAGTTCTGACCATCATCAAATATTTAATTTGAAAAAGTCTATCTAGATATACTAAACATTTATCCGATCTACAAAGTCATACGAGTATAAATATATAATTGTAATGAAAACGTATGATTAAAAAGTAGCCAACTCTTAACCATAATCAAGTGCAACCTGTACATGCTCTATAAATGGGCGGTGATAGTACTGATGGGAAGCATCCCCATTCTGCACTAAAATATGCCATGTCCCCTGATCCTATTGTGAACCTTCTTTGGATAAGTTGTCGGCAATTTTGTTATTTTCCCTATAAATGTGACGACATGCAATGAGATCAAATTGACCTTTTAACATCATAAATTCATCTAATAGGCTTCTAAGTGTGTGCACATGAAAATTATCCTGCTGATTAAACCAATCAATAATCACTCTAGAATCACCAAAAACCTGAAGTTGGTGACAATATTGTTCTATGGAAAAGAGAAGAAGTAATTTGAGGCTATAGAGTTATGAAAAATTACTTGTGCTTTGCCCCAAGCCAAACTTATGTTTGAATACATGTTCATTATTTATGAAAAGTATGACACCTCCTCCACATCTTCCATTTTGGTCTGAACCATCGAAATAAGCCCAAAGAATGGTCTGATCAATGTCTTCCTCAACAATCCATTTATTCCTAGGTCTAGGAACATCTTAAGGAATTAAATTGTATATAATTATAATCTGGGCACCCACCTATTCTAAATGCATGTCTTTATCATAAAATATCTTATGATTTCTCCCAAGCCATATACCCCAAAATATGAGAGGGGGTAAATTCCATAATTTATTAGGATGTGCCTCATTCCACCATGTCTTCCAGACCTCATTAATTGTGTCCCCTTGCCATATGATCTGCAAGGATAAGGCCTGATAAATAATCTACCAAAGCTATACCATTGTAGGACATGATATAAATAAACGATCAACCAATTCTTCAGCCCTTCTACACAAAGTGCACCACGAAAAAAACTCTTCTTTAAATTTTGTCCTGTAGGGATTTTATTCTCTAGCATGCACCATAAAAATATTATGTCTTTAACAAGGCATTTTAGCTTCCATATAAGCTTCCACCACCATACTAGTATCTCTGGTTCTTTTTCAACATAAGAAATAATGTAACCTTCCTTTGGAGTGTATCTCCCCTATGCTAAATGAACCCATAGAAGATCATCCTCCCTATCCTGTATTCTAACATGCAAATTTTTAAGGGATTTTATGAACTTATCCCATATATGATGCCATTATTTAGGTAGGTTAATAGCATGTGTAGAAAACCATCCTTGGTCCCACAATGATGTGGAATCTGGATCGGCCAACTGGCTTAAAGTTATGATTCCATGATATGACAAATATGTAACCACTAAAGGAGGAAGAATGTGCATATTTCCATAGTTTGGCCAGGGATTCATGCCAATGAGAACATTCTCACCCGATCCAACTTTCCATGCCAATCAAGATCTGTGATTTTTGGGCAACTAGGTTCAAACTCCAGGTTGCATTGCTCATATGATGATGATTGTATTTTTTTTGGATTCATCTTTTAGAGAGATGAAATATTGATCTAAAGATCATCTTGTTTGGATGAGCATAACATATATTTTTATTTTATTTTCCACACATGTGCAAGGTCGGCCAGATTTGTAATGTAGGCTTGCAAGCCCAATAGATGTGTCACACACCCTCACTGATGGATATAAATTGGAGAGACTTGGAGATCATTTGCTCATCAACTCATCACACATTATCCCTTGTGATATGATTGGTTCGATCAGCCTTTTGCAGGCCTCTCTCTCTCACACGTGCAGTGCTGAAGCTGGGAAAAGTGCGGACAATTTTAGGGTTATTTGCTGGTACATTGACTAGCGTTGACCGTGGTCAAAACTTGGAGTTTTGACCTCCAACAAGTGCAGAAATTTCGATCTCTTGAGGCCGCATTAGAGGGCACAAAGATCAAGGAAAAGAGAGTTCGTTGACCGAAGCCCTAAACTGTAGTGTTGACTTTCCTGCATTGACTTTCTGTTGACCAACGTTGAATTTTGAGGAGCTGTCTTTGAGGGGTGTGTGTAACACTTGGAGGATTGGATGATCTGTTGTTGAAGAAGACTTTTTCTGGCTAGTGCATCCTATTGACTGCCATAACGAACATTATTCTCTATCTTTGTTGGACAAGAAGAATTTTAAAATGTGATCTATATTATTGGCTTGTCTTTTGTTCATCTATTATTATGATCTATCAACATTTTACTTTCATGTTTATGTGATTGCTAAATTGAATTGGGCCTAAGAAATATTGAAGTAAAACTGCATTAAGCATATAAAATACCATGGTTATCTAAATTAACATGGGATCAGAGCTGAGGTGAAGACAAAGCCCAAGGTAGTGTGAAAAGAAATCACTGAAGAAAAAGTCTTGTCAAGGACCAATGGCCTCCTCAACCTACAAGGGTTTCAAATATGATGATAAGTTGACTAATAAGTCTGATTATCATGCATGGAATATGTCCTTGGATTTGGCATTAGAAGATCAAGATGTCATGGACTATGTGCAGGGGAAGATTCATGAGCCTCCATCAAATGCACCAGCTGCCACAAAGAGGAAGTATAGAAAAGGGGAAATCAAAGCAAAGATGATTATCCAGGATTCTATTCATAAGAAATTGGTTGCTTATATTTCTGAGTTGAGCACATCTAAAGAGATGTACAATAAGCTGCTTAGCATGTTCAGGGTTAGCAATGCTAATGAAGTTATTTCTTTCAAGAATCAATTGAAGAATATCAAGAAGGGAAAAGAAAAATCCATTAAATACTATTTTATGAGGCTCACTAAAATCAAGAATAATTTGACATCGATTTACTTTTTGGGAGTTCGAAATGGCCTCTGCTAGGGTTTCGCGATGCCTTGCTACCAACGCCGAAGCCGACCTCACTGTTACAACTTCGGAGATTGTCTCACTCGGCTTTGTCGCCGCCTCCACAGTCGATCATGTTGCCTCAATGGTCGTCGCCGCCACAAAGAATCTAGATGCTCCAGAGGCTGCTCTGGCTGCTTCTTCCCTCGGCTCCAGCCTCTGGATCGAAGCTCCAATACGCTACATGGTTGCTGACAGCACTGAAGGAAAAGGCAGGGAGGAGACCACTGTTTTCGCTGCAGATTTCAATACTGCCTCAGTTGTAGAGAAAGCTGTGGCTACCATCTACAACAAAGATGTGAATCGAACAGGAGGCACAACTCTCCTACACGGAAAAACCATGCACAAGATTGATCTACCTGGCAAAAGCAGTAACGTTGCCTCCTCCGTAGCAAAGGCCCTTAAGCAGCTCAGCTCCTCGGATCTGCAAGCTCGAGGTGTTGGGGTATCACTGCTGACTGAAAATACCTCATTCAAAACCCAGTTCGTCTTGACGGATTCGGGAATAAAAGGATCAAGCACGGTACATACACAAATTTGCAACGACAAGCAGGGGCTTTTAGGCTATCCTCCCCCTTCTTATAAAATCTAGATCTTGCTTCTCTCAGGTAAAACCATGTTGCATTGGGTGCACGTCGCAGATCTGGTGTAGGACCTCTCAGGAAATCTTGAACTCAGGCTAGGGATTCCCTCGGTTCTTCAGCAACTGCTCTATGAAGGTAAACAACTAGAGGATCCTCTTCCCCTCTCTTTTTACAATATTAATAGAGATGATACGATTGTGCCTACACTGCGGCTGAGAGGGGGAGCATTTGGGCAACCATCCTCTTCCCCATCTTTCTCCTACAAAGATGCGGTCCATGCACAGTCGCCCAAGAATTCTGCACAACCAGTTGAGGCTCCCAAGCCTTTCTTTGTGGATAAAATAGAAAAAGTCCCCTCAATCGAGATCTCCCATCCATCGCTCGATGAAATACCATACATTTGCAGAAACGGCTATCATTTGCAGATTTAATGGCCTATGGCCTCAAACAACAGATCTATATTAATGGATCCACACCAACTGGACCAACAACAACAAAGTCTTCCTTTGCTCGAAGGGTTTCTTCATTGTGGCATTTTCTTTCAATGAATATTATCAGAAAGCCTTAACAGGAGGCCCTTGGTTTTGGGGGACGGCAGGGTTATTCCTCACCCCCTAGTTCCCAGACTTCGACCCCACCATAACAGTCATTACTAAGCTTCCCATATGGGTTCGACTTCCGAACCTCCCGGCGCATCTATGGCACTTCTCTGTCTTCTAAGGGATTGGAAACACTTTGGGCCACTTCCTGGCAACATATAACTCTAGAGGGGAGAAAGGCATATACACCTTTGGTATAATCTGCGTGGAAATAGACATAAGAAAAGGTCTGCTTGATCAAATCAACCTTAAATTTGGGTATTTTCACTGGACTCAGACCCTAGACTTTGAGAACACCGCATTCCGATGTCGGCACTGCCATCAGACAGGGCACCTTCAGAACACATGCGCCACTTTCATCGCCAAAAAGAAGAACACCATCTGCGAGTAAAAATCCAAAGGTTTGAAACCATGTGATCCACCCCCCATGGATGACATAGAGTCCTTCAGCTTAAACGAAGAAGAGATTGAAGCGGAAGGGGAGGAACCAGAGCACACAAAAAACACGCCTTCAGCTAGTCCTGAGCAGCCCTCTGGACCTACGATTTCACAGAAACGCACGCATGAGTCTTCCTCTTCCGATTCAGATAAGGAGACTCCACCTTTAGTGCAGAATATTCTGCAAGTGGTTCCTACCCATCCGCCCCACAATGGCTGGGTCAAAGTCAGTAAGAAAAAAATGAAAAAATGTCGTTTAGAAGTTTCGACCCATTCTGGGTAGACTCTTTGGTCTAGCCCACTGATTCCTATTGTCCTCTGTGATCTTTTTGTTATCTTTTTTGATTAGTCCATGGTTACTCCTCGGGACCGAGGTTGATAGTTTATCATTTCCAGCTCCCTGATATTTAGCTACTCATGATTGTAATCTCACATTGTACTATATGCTTTCTTAATAGAATTAGTCTTTTTTAGAAAAAAATATCAAGAATAATCTCTGAGCTATTGGAGAAGAAATAACTAATCAAGAGATGCTTCTCATTGCACTTGGAGGTCTCCCCCATGATTGGTATTTATTCAATACTACTATTCTTAATAATAATGTGATTCCTGATTTTCATGAAATATTGACTAGATGCACTCAAGAGGAGACAAGAATGCTAGAGAGATATCATCCCTCTAATGGGAATGGAGGTGACTCTACTACCTTCGCCGCTCATGCAAAGAAGAACCATGGTGGCCCGAGAAATAAAAACCATGGAAGAGTGGGGCCCAGAGGAAGGAAGGGAAGATGTTACACTTGTAACAAGTTTGGTAACTATGCAAGAGAGTGCCCTAATAGAAGGGACTGTCCCAGGGATGACGACAACAACAAATCCAAGGGGAATGGAAATCGAAGGAACAACAGGTTCAAAGGAAAAAGGAAGGCTCCCTCTAATCGTAGTGGAAATGGGAAATAAAATTCCAGGTACTATGAGTCTAATGGTGTTGATAATAAGAGAAATGAATTTATTCTTGTATATGCCCTCTCTATTGCATCTCCTCCCAACACCCTGGATGTTTGGTTGATTGATAGTGGTGCTTCAAGGGACCTCACTGGTTATAAAGAAGCCCTCTTTGATTTGATTGAGAAGGATACAAATTTAGAAATTATCCTTAAAGATAATTCCACCTATCCCGTGAAAGGGACTGGGACTGTGACACTTCATTTATCTCAAGGCCAAGTCCTCTGATTACAAGATGTGTTGTACATACCTGATTTGAAGAAGAACTTTGTGTCTATTTCAACAATGGAAGACAAAGGGTTCAAGGTGGCATTCATTGATGGAAAAGTACACATCTATAAGAATAACTTCAAAGAAGCTCTTACTATTGGCTTTAGAGTTGATACACTCTACCAGGTTAGAGGAAGTCCACTGGGGGCTATGTCATATGATACAACTCTTCAAACATAGTTATGGCACCGGAGGTTTGCACACCTTCATTACAAAGCCCTTCCCAAAGCAAGGAAGGTGGTGACAGGGATGCTCAAGTTTAAATATGATCATGAAGTTGTATGTCAGGGTTGTGTTGAAGGGAAGCATACAAGGGGACCATTCCCCTCAAGTGTCACAAAGACATCTGATATCTTGCAGTTGATACATTATGATTTATCTGGTATGTTTCCCGTAACATCCTTGGGAGGATGTTCCTAATACATGAATTTTACATATGACTTCTATCGCAAGACCTGGATATATTTCTTGAAGAAGAAGGATGGAGCATTCAAATGGTTTCTTACCTTCAAGGCCTTGGTGGAAAATCAAACCAAGAAGAGAATCAAATTTTTGAGGACCGATAATGGGTCTGAGTATGAGCCAAATGAATTCAATGACTTTTGCAGGGAAGCTGACATTAAGAGGGAGATCGCAAATGTGTATAATCCTAAGAAAAATGGTGTTGCTAAAAGAAAGAATAGGATCATTGTGGAAGCTCCCCGTGCCATGCTATGTGACCAAGGCCTTCCAAAGTTTCTATGGGGAGAAGCTGCGAACACTGCTGTGTATGTTCAAAACATATTCCCACATGCCAAATTGGACTCCAAGACTCCCGAAGAAGTCTTCTCTGGTAAGAAACCTGATGTTTCTCATTTTAGAGTTTTTGGTTGTCATGTTTACTTTCACGTGCCGAAAGAAAAGAGAAGAAATTTGGATGCTTCTAGAAAGAAAGGAATGTTTGTGGGCTACAATGAAACTTCAAAGGCATATAGAATCTACGTGTATGGTCAAAGATAAGTGGAGATATGCCACGATGTCACCTTCGATGAAGAGGTTTCCCTCAGGAAAGTAAGAAATCTTCCTAGCTCAAAGGAAGACAATGAACCAGAAGAAGACAAGAAGCATGAAGAGTCAAAGGATGAACTGATGCCCAATGTTGAAGGACCAATGGATCCTATTGATCCACCTCCTTCTAATAAGAGAAGACCCTCATGGCTCAGGGACACTCTCAGATATGCCAAGAGACATATTGCCCCAAGGGGGATATTCTGTGAAAGCAAGAAGTCAAATAGGTACCAAGGGTACCTAACAACCATGAGTACGATTGTACAATCGGAGCCTAGATCATTTTAAGAAGCCGAAAAGCATCAAGTTTGGAAGGATGCTATGCACGAAGAATATGAGTCCATTATGAAGAATGATTTCTGGGAAGTGGTCCCGAGATCGGAGGAAAAATCTATTGTCACCTTGAAATGGCTCTATAAGATCAAGCATGGATCTAATGGTAGTGCTGAAAATTATAAGGTAAGATTTGTTGCTTGAGGCTTCTCTCAAAAAGAAGGAATATATTATGATGCTATATTTTTACCTGTCACTTGCTATACCACCATCCGATCTATTATTGCCCTTGCTGCAATGCAAGGATGGGGTCTCCATCAGATGGATGTGAAGACTTATTTTCTGCATGGTTTAATAAAGGAAGAGGTTTATGTGGAGCAACCTCTAGGGTTCGAAGTCCAAGATAGAGACACCTATGTATGTAGGTTGAATAAAGCCCTCTATGGGTTGAAGCAATCCCCCAGAGCTTGGTATGAGAGGATAGATAGCTACTTGATGAAGATGAGATTCACTCGAAGTAATACTGATCCACAAATTTACTTTAAGGTTGATAGAGAAAGGCCTCTCATTCTATTTCTCTATGTGGACGATCTCTTCCTGACAGGTTCTAACCCTCTAATTCATCAATGTAAGAGGGAGTTAGCTTCCAAGTTTGAGATGAAATACCTAGGACTGATGCACTATTTCCTAGCGTTGGAGGTCTGGCAAAGGTCAGGCAAGATTTTCCTTTCTCAAGGAAAATATGTTGTGAAGATATTGGAGAGATTTGGTGTGGTGGACTGTAAGTTTGTGTCGACATTGATTCAACTCAACTTTAAGAAGTTGTGTGGAAGCGTTGTTGGGCCTGAGTTGAGAAATCACATCGAGTATCGAAAAATCGTGGGGGCCCTGATGTTCTTAGTGAACTCCCGTCCAGAAGTATATTTTGTAGTGAACACTTTGAGTCAACATATGGTTGAGCCTCATCACATTCACTGGATTGGTGCCAAGAATATATTGAGATATATTCGATGCATAATCAACTATGGGCTGAGATACACTGTTGGGAGTTTCAGAATCCATGTATATATTGATGCTGTTTGGGCTGGTAGTGTGGTGGATTACAAGAGTACATATGGATTTTTCTTCACCGTGGGTTCTACTTCGATATATTGGATGAGTAGGAAGCAGAAGTTAGTGGATTTGAGCACCATTGAGGCTGAATACATTGTAGCGAGTATGGCCTGTTGTGAAGCTATTTGGTTGAGAAAACTCTTCAATGAGCTATTCGGACATGTGCTCGATACCATCATTATCCTTTGTGATAACCAGAGTGGGATTCGTCTTTATGAGAATCCTATGTTCCTTGATCGATCCAAGCATATTGATATCAGGTACCACTTTATTCAGGATATGGTACAACGAGGCATCGTAAAGCTCAATCATATAGGAACTGATGCGAAGGCTGCAGCTATTGTTAGGAATCCCCTGGGGAAGGTCAAGTTCCTAACCTTTCATGAAAATCTTGGAATCGTGGAAAGAAACTATTGTGAGGGTCCTTCTTGAGTTGGACTATGAGCTCTGGGAGCTCAAGGGGGCTTGGGGATAGCTTCTTGGAGCTATAAGCATACACAGGGCTAGGCTTGCCAAACCTTGTTGTGCTTCTGCCCCACCGTTTTTATATTGAGATGGTTCACATCTCTTTGATCTCTGCCTTGCACGCATGTTACAGGAAAAGATACCCTAAGGTCTGGGTTGAGGGACCTAACAGAGCAGTGTTGAGATTTTGTGTATTTGGGGTAGCATCAGTTGTGCTCTAGGTCCCAAATTTTGTGGAGGGACTAGAGTTCACCTGATCTACAAGACTCAGAATTGGATTTGGGAAATTTCATCTGGTTTAAGAGATATTAAATTAATTAATTATTTTAAGTGTATTTCCTAAGTTAAAACTTAGGGAACTTAAATAATTAAAGTGAATTTAATTAAACTTGTGATGAAATTGTCTTAAGTAACATGGATCAAGCTTTCTTTTAATCTTAGCCATTGATTCAAGATTTGATCATGATCGTTGATTTGTTAACGAGAAAAGTATAAAGGAAAGACTTGGGGTCATTTATAAAGACACACATAGGCAGAGCACTGAAGCTAAGCTGAGATTCTAGGGCGAGGTTGCTAAGAATACTCAGAAGTGTTTCAGTAGCAGAGAGGGGAATTTAGACCAAGGGGATGATTTGATCCTAGGGTCTAGAATACACAAGAGACAGAGAAGAGATCAGTTCAAGGACAATGCAGAGGAAGGAAATGACAGCGAAAACAGTAGGGACACCATAATTTTTAGGAAACCCTTCAGGGGTTACGCAGAGACCCTTAGGGGAAACATAGTGACCGCGTCACCTTCCGGAGCAACGCCAAGGGATTGGAGGCCATCCAAGGTTGACGTAGAGGCTTTCAGGGGCTTTAGAGGATGATGCAGAGCCTTTCAGGGGCAACGTTGGGGTTTCTAGGCCTAGATTTGGCTGAGTCCTGTAAATCCCATTTGAGGGTGTGGATCAGTCATTATTTTGGCCCTAGATCAACCAGTGAGCTGTAGATCTAGAGTTTTCTCTGTTGGGTTTTCCAGATATGGAACCTAGCGTTGTGTATTCAGAAATATTCTTAATAATAGAACCCTCCAGCATCTAGAGACTGGTTTTACCGCATTGGGTTTTTCCAGGGACTATTTGTCCAGAAATAACTGTGTCACTTTGTCTATGTGTGCATGTGCTTATTCTAGATCTCAATTGGTAGAGATCTGTTATGTGTTTTGCTTTGATTTTAACTTTAATTTATTCAGTTAATAACTTGTATAATTAGGAGGAGCATAACCAGGTTAACAATAATAATTTCCACATAAGATATAAGATTTAGAAATTTCTACATGGTATCAGAGCAATTGCAGATCTAGAAGGGTCACCAACTGAAGAATATGAAGGATCTAGCTATAGAAAGCAGCTAGAAAAGCAACAGAAAATAAGATCTGAAGGGACAACGCAGTTTTTAGGACCAGACTCATGCAGAGGGAAGGGTGACGTTGTCCAACGCTGTGTCCTAGCAAGCCCACGCAATTACTGCGCAAAGGCAGCTCAGAAACATCGTTGGTTGGTTTTGAAGCCAACTAGTGTGATTCAGATTTGAATCTGTCAAATCCAGAAAAAGTCTACAGAAAAGTTGCAGAAATTCAGAAGAGCTGGTGGGGTTAAATTTCTGAAGTTTTCAGATTTTTTTAGCCTTAGCACAAGTGACAAATATTGGGAGGAGATCAGCTTCCGAGGAAGTTTCTTGCCAAAGGAAACTTAGAGTTTGATCAGAGGATCAAAGAAGAAGCTGAATCATAGTTGATTTGGTAGATTTACAAGGAGGTAAATAAATTGTCAGAGGGAGAAGAGGGTGCCCAGTTCGTAAGCGACCCTAGATCCAGATCTCTAAAATAGAGAGGAGGAGATCTGACAAATTCTGAGCAGATGGATCCTCATGCATTGCGAGATCAGGATAAGCTAGAGGGCCTCTCAAAATTTTTGGTTTGGAAAGCAAGTATCCTGATTTTCCTTGAGGCGTACAATCTAAGATACCATGCAGAGTAGACTCTGGCCACATCGACAGATGCAGATCTCCTATGGAAGCATAGGGAAACTCCTGGGCATGCCAAGTGACTGATAATGGACATTATCAAGGACCATATTGTACCACACATAGCTGAGAAGAAGACAGCTAATGAGATGTGAAAGGCCTTGAATTTCCTGTATGAGGGAAAGTTTGTCCAAAGGAAAACGTTGTTGGATACCCAAATGAGGTCATTCATGATGACCAAGGGAGAAGACATGGAACACTTCCTCTTCAGACTGTAGGTAATCAGGGATTAACTGACTGCAACGGGTGCAACCGTAGATGATGCAGTGATAGTCAGGACTGCCCTCAGTGCAGTCACAAATGAGTGGGAAAACTTTGTCCAAAGTATCTTGGGCAGAGCAGACCTCCTAGATTAGGACAACCTATGGTCAATCCTGCGGCAAGAAGAACTACGCAGATTCACCAAGAGGCAGCACAACCCTGCATTGAGTAAATTAAAGAAGGAAGATGAGGAAGATGCAACCTTGGCATCAAAGAAGCAGCTAAAGAAGAAGAAGGATATTTCAAATATCAAGTGCTTCCAATGTGGTGAAATGGGACATTTTGCCAGCCATTTTCCATAGAAGAAAAGGGATAAGGAAGCATCTTCTTCCAAAGCGGTTGTGGCAGATGATGGGTTAAAAGATAATGCAGCCATGAGTGCTCATGAACCACAGAGGTGGGGTGACATGGACATGTGGAGGAGCTATATGGAAGATAGGTGGGATCCTTGAGCAGCTCATCTCTTGGATCACATGCAAGCTACGACAGCCTTAAGACAGTAGCGGGACAAGTAGAGCAGTGGGTGCATAAATCACAGATGAGGCAGAAGTAGAGGCAGATCTGAAGGTTGGGAGGAGCAGTGCAGAGCAAATGATGCAGGGGCATTGGACACTAGCCAACAATGTGAGAGAATTGTCCACATGTTGTGGCTAGAAGAGTTCGAAATTGTTCAAGGAAATGTACCAGCAAGGTGTCAATACCTTAGTTTTCTGTTACACTTAGAGCAGATAGGGTTAGTTTAATAACTGAAGAAGTTGAATAGCTTCATTCGTGTCAGTCTATTTGGTTTCCGTTAATAGAATTCTAGTAATATTATGTAATTAGGATTTTTGTGTTAAGAATAAACTGGTCCTCAAGAAGGAACCGAAGAGTCATGTAGAAGATTATAAAATGTAACCCCTGATACAGAGTAAGGGGGGATTTGGCAGTGAAAGATTGAATTGAGAAGCATTACTCTATGTTGAATAAATTTTAGGCTCATTGGCTATCTGTGTGTTGAATGGATTGTAATTAATGTACTCAGTCTCTGTGCAAAGGCGCATAATTCCTTAATGCTGTTGAATCTACACTTTCTGTGTATAACTGAAACGAGAACCAATTATGTGTGAAATCCCCTTGTTTCTCTCTGTCTGCCTTTGAATTCATATTCTCGGTGAATGAATCGAATGTGGTTGTTCTATATAGAATACTTAGAGAAGGTTGAATAGTGGCTTTGTTGGAAGAGCGAAACCATATGTCAATCCTCTGTCTATTGGAGCAATCTCAGTTGAGATAGAATGCTGGTGGTTTGTTGGTTGATTGGATTAAATTGATGAGATCGAGTGCAGCACCAAGCGGAGAAGATGAAGCGAAGAAATGCACTAAAATGCTGTGAAATTCCGAGTTGAACACTATTCAAACACCGGAGAGCGGTTTAGGAGGAGGATACCACTGGTATCGCGTGGTATTTGGGTTGAGGAGCAGTTTTAGAAATAAAAACGCGATCCAATAAGATTCTGCCATGTCACCAAGACAAAACTGCCCATTTCGCGTTTTTTTTTAGCGCTAAAGTTCCACCCTTGAAAAAACGCGATATCTATCAGAACCGTTCGATCTGGAGGATGACAAATCCAAGGGCAATCGCGCGATGAAGTGCACGAGGGATAACTCAAGGTATGGCCCAGCGGTTTTGCATTGATGAATGTTTATTTAATAAGTGAGTGTTGAGTATTGAAGGTGGGCCCAAGAAAAAGTATTAACGCGAAGTTGAAATAACCATACCAATGGTTGTTAATATCATAAGAGCTTGAGTAATTGCTCAAAGGAGTCGAACCCTTTGTTATAGTATTAAGTGCTTAAGTCGGAAGTTAGATGTGTTTTTTTATCTTAAGGTTAAGACTTAGATATTGTTCAAAATAAATGAAACGCTAGTTCATTCACCTTTATTGATATATTCCAAAAAAAGGTTTGCGCAATAGTTAAAGCACTTTCAAAAGGGGAAATATAGTTTCGAGTGTTTTATTTAAAATACCAAAGTTCCTATTATTTGGGTGTTTGTATAAGACTTGACTATGATATTCATTAATCAATTTCCATGAAATTGATAAATGAAATTGAAATAATAATTTGAAGAAGACTCCTTTGGTGAGAGAAATTATTGAGAGAAGAGCGAACAACTCTCCTTCATGCTAGCACACCAAATTTCCTATCATTTGTGGTGTCAGAGCAGATTTCAAGACATTTTGCAGAGACTGAACCCACTTCCAAAGGCTAGAAGAAGAATTCCAGCATGGTTGTCCGAGTTGCCATAGGTGCTGCTGGTAGAAGAAGAGGCAGGCCAGTTGCCAATGCAGAAGTATTGGAGAACTTACAGCAGTTCCAAGCCAGATTGGAAGCAATGGAATTAGGACACCCAAGAGATCCTGAGGATGTCAGTGAACCTGAAACTGAAGAAGAAGCAGGAGAGAATGTTGAGATTCCTCCTAAGCTGAGACTCCTTAAGTCTGTTTTGGGGTCTACATCCAAGCCTAGACTTGAAGTATCAAGCTTTGTAGGAGGATTGAATCCAGAAGAATTGATAGACTGGATCAATGAGATGAACAAGTGCTTTGATTATGAAGAGATGGGTGAAGACAAAAGAGTCAAGTTTGCAGTGACAAAGTTGAAAGGACATGCAACACTTAGGTGGGATGGAGTGCAAGCAGAGAGAAGGAGAGCTGGTAAACAACCAATCAAGAGTTGGACCAAAATGGTGGGAAAGCTAAGAGGTAAGTTTTTGCCTAGTGATTATCAACTTACATTATTTAGACAAATGCAAAATCTTAGACAGAGATTGATGACAGTGAAAGAATACACAGAAGAGTTTTATAAAGTAAGTATAAGAGCTGGACAAATCCAGGACACAACAGAGAAGGTTGCCAGGTATGTGAATGGTCTCAAGTTGGAGATCCAAGATGAGATAGGTATTTTGTCTCCTAAGACAGTTGAAGAGGCTTATCAAATGGCCTTGAAAGCTGAAGAAAAACTCCTGAGAAAGCAGTCTGCCAAAGGAAGAGGTACTTTCCAAGGAAAGGGAATTCAAGGTGGTAGAGGAAGGTCTACAGCACCAAGAGATGGAGCTAGCAGCAACTCACCTCAAAATGCATCCACAGAGGGTGATGTAAGGGGCAGAAGGAGTTCGTACAGAGGAAGAGGAGGCAGAGGTAGAGGAAGAGAAGTGAGGTGTTACAGATGTCACCAATTGGGACATAAACACTATAAGTGCCCAGAGAATATGGGTACCGATCAGAGAAATGCAATTGTTGCTCAGGTTGGAGAAGAGGCAGCAGGGTTGTTTGAAACAGAAGAAGCAATTCTTCTAGAGAATGGAGAATATTTGGTGGTCAATAAGGTTTTGTTGAAGCAAACAAAGGAAGTTGCTGAACCAGCACAAAGGAAGACTTTGTTCAGGAGTGTGTGCAAATGTCCAAGGGAAATGCTATCAGTTGGTCATTGATAGTGGCAGCACAGACAATTTGGTCTCTACAGAGGTGATAGAGAAACTAAAATTGAAGACAAGGGAACATCCAACACCCTACAAGGTGTCATGGCTTCATAAAGGGCACCAGCTGATTGTGAAGGAGCAATGTGAGATAGAATTGCAGATGGGAAGCTACAAAGACAAGGTCATGTGTGATGTGATGCCTATGGATGTGTGTCACATACTGTTGGGTAGACCTTGGCAGTATCACAGAGCAGCAGTACATGATGGTAAGAAGAACACTTACAAGTTCTTTAAGGATGGAGTGCATCACACATTGATACCTATGGAGGAAGGAGAACCATCAAGCAAAAGGTTTGATCCAAAGACTTTATTGCTGAGTGGGAAAGAGTACTTACAACAAATTGAATATGAAGAGGTAAATTTTTCTTTAGTTTGCAAGCCTAAAGTAGTGCTTACTTCTACAAAAAATTCTGATTTGCCAATTGAGATTCAAAAAATGCTGGACAATTATTGTGATATTGTTGTGGATGATTTGCCTAATGAATTGCCACCTGTAAGAAAAATCATCCATCAGATAGATTTGATCCCAGGATCAAATCTTCCAAACAAAGCAGCCTACAGAATGACTCCCACAGAGAATGAAGAAATCAGGAAGCAAGTGCAGGAATTGGTTGACAAAGGTCTAATTAGAGAAATCTTGAGTCCATGTGCAGTACCTGCAGTGCTGAGCCCAAAGAAAGATGGAGGCTAGAGAATGTGTACCGATTCAAGAGCAATCAACAAGATAACAATCAGGTATAGATTTCCTTTACCTAGGATTGAAGATTTAATGGACTATTTGAGTGGAGCAAAATGTTTTTCAAAATTGGATTTGAAAATTGGATGCCATCAGATTAGGATAAAGGAGGGTGATGAATGGAAAACAACCTTTAAAACAAATGAAGGATTGTATGAGTGGTTGGTAATTCCTTTTGGGTTAAAAAATGCACCTATTACTTTTATGAGGCTCATGAATGAAGTGTTAAAGGAATTTATTGGTAAATTTGTAATAGTATATCTGGATGACATATTAGTTTTCAGCAAAACAAAGGAAGAACATTTAAGGCATCTTAATTATGTCCTGAAGAAGTTACATCAAGAGAAGTTGCTGATAAATTTAAAGAAGTATTCATTCATGAAAGAAGAGCTGGTATATCTGTGTTTTGTTGTTTCTGCTGAAGGACTGAAGATGGATCCAAAAAGGGTCAAGGCAATTTTGGAGTGCCCTTCACCAAGAAGTGTTTTTGAGGTAAGAAGTTTCCATGGACTTGCCAGTTTTTATAGAAAATTCATAAGGAATTTTAGCAAGATTAATGCACCTATCATTGAAACAATAAAGAAGGACAAACATCCATTCAAATGGACTGCTGAAGCAGAAAGAATTTTAAGCTTTTGAAACAGAAGATAACTGAAAAGCCTGTTCTAGTTTTGCCTGATTTTAACAAACCATTTCAAGTGAAGTGTGATGCCAGTGGAGAAGATATTGGAGTTGTGTTGAGTCAAGATGATAGGCCTATAGCATATTTCAGTGAGACGCTGAATGAGATAAGAAGAAAGTATTCCTCTTACGAAAAATAATTTTATGCAATTGTGCAGGCATTGAAGAAGTGGAGGCATTATTTAATGTCTAAAGAATTTGTGCTTTATTCAGATAACCATGCTTTACAGTATATTATGCAGCAGCCCAAATTGAATCACAAACATGCCAAATGGATTGAATATCTCCAGAGTTTTAATTTTGTTTTGAAGCACATAAGTGGCCAAGAAAATAAGGTAGCTGATGCCTTGAGTAGGAGAAACATGCTTGTTCAAGAAAACCAATTTGAAGTGGTAGGCTTTGATTTTCTTAAGGAACTTTATAAGACAGATTCGGATTTCAAAGAAGCATTTGAAGCATGTTGTAACCCTGTTTTGAAATATAGGAGTCAGTGGTTGGATTATTTCTTGCAAGAGGGATTATTGTTCAGAAGAAACCAATTGTGTGTACCAAATTGTTCCATGAGGGAGAATTTAATCAAAGAAAAGCATAGTGGTGGACTTGCTAGACATTTTGGTGCTGATAAAACTTATGAGAAGCTAAGTCATTTTTATTATTGGCCAAAAATGAGGTCTGAGGTGGAGAAATTTGTGAATAATTGTAAAATCTGTCAATATGAAAAAGGGAGAAGCTAGAATGCAGGCTTGTACATTCCATTGCCTATTCCAGACAAGCCTTGGGATATGGTGAGTATGGATTTTGTTTTAGGATTTCCCAAGACATAGAGAGGGAATGATGCAATTTTTGTTGTAGTTGACATATTTTCCAAGATGGCACATTTTATTCCATGTTATAAAACCAGTGATGCTACTCATGCTGCCAACTTGTTTTTCAAAGAAGTTGTTAGATTACATGGGTTGCCTAAGAGTATTGTTTCTGATAGAGATACTAGATTTGTGGGCCATTTTTGGAGGACTTTGTGGAAGAATATTGGTACTAAACTAAGTTTCGGCTCAGCTTATCATCCTCAGGCTGATGGGAAAACTGAGGTAGTAAATAGAAGCCTGGGTAATCTTTTGAGAAGCCTTGGAGGAGAGCATCCCAAACAATGGGACCATATTTTTCCACAGGCAGAGTATGCATACAATGATTCACCAAACAGAAGTACAGGACATAGTCCATTCCATATTATTTATGGAATGCACCCCAAAGGAATATATGAATTGAGAAACTTGGGAAAGGCAGAGTTGAGGAGTGCTGATGGAGAAGAATTTGCTTAAGAGATTCAAGCAATACATGAGAAGGTAAAACAACAGCTACAAGGCAGCAACATCAAATACAAGGGCAAAGTAGATTTTAGCAGAAGAGAAGTCAATTTTGAAGTTGGAGGTTTGGTTTTGGCACACTTGAAGAAAGAAAGATTTCCAAAGAAGCAATAATACAAATTGAAGTTCAAGAAGATTGGGCCATGCAAGATACTGAGAAAATTTTCTGCTAATGCTTATGAAATTGAATTGCCTCCTGATGTTGGGATATCTCCAATATTTAATGTTACAGATTTGTACAGGTATGAAGATGGTGGCACTGATGAAGGACCTGCAGATAAATAACAGATTGAGTGGGTAAAATAGTTACCTCCAGTACAACCATTACAGCCAGAGAAGATCTTGGACAAGAGGGTGTTTAAGAGAAACAGAGGACAAGAATATTTCCAGTATTTGATCAAGTGGAAGGACCAGCCAGATGAAGATGCTACTTGGATGACAGAAGTTATGTTGCAGAAGCTAGGCAGTTCTGTGAAAGAGCTCATGGACAGGAGTCCATGAAGAAAATTTCCCTTAGGAGTCTGATGCAGGGGAATTGGACACTAGCCAGCAATGTGAGAGAATTGTCCACATGTTGTGGCTAGAAGAGTTCGAAAGTGTTCAAGGAAATGTACCAGCAAGGTGTCAATACCTTAGTTGTCTATTACACTTAGAGTAGATAGGGTTAGTTTAATAACTGAAGAAGTTGAATAGTTTCATTCGTGTCAGTCTGTTTGGTTTCTGTTGATAGAATTCTAGTAATATTATGTAATTAGGCTTTTTGTGTTAAGAATAAACCGGTCCTCAAGAAGGAACTGAAGATTCATGTAGAAGATTATAAAATGTAACCCCTGATATAGAGTAAGGGGGGATTTGGCAGTGAAAGATTGAATTGAGAAGCATTGCTCTCTGTTGAATAAATTTTAGGCTCATTGGCTATCTGTGTGTTGAATGGATTGTAATTAACGTACTTAGTCTCTGTGTAAAGGCGCATAATTCCTTAATGCTGTTGAATCTACGCCTTTTTGTGTATAATCGGAACGAGAACCAATTATGTGTGAAATTCCCTTGTTTCTCTCTGTCTGCCTTTGAATTCATATTCTCGATGAATGAATCGAATGTGGTTGTTCTGTATAGAATACTTAGAGAAGGTTGAATAGTGGCTTTTTTGGAAGAGCGAAACTATATGTCAATCCTCTGTCTATTGGAGCAATTTCAGTTGAGATAGAATGCTGGTGGTTTGTGGGTTGATTGGATTGAATTGATGAGATCGAGTGCAGTGCCAAGCGGAGAAGACGAAGTGAAGAAATGCACTAAAATGCTGTGAAATTCTGAGTTGAACACTGTTCAAATACCGGAGAGCAGTTTAGGAGGAGGATACCACCGGTATCGCATGGCATTTGGGTTGAGGAGTGGTTTTAGAAATAAAAATGAGATCCAATAAGATTCTGCCACGTCACCAAGACAAAACTGCCCATTTCACATTTTTTTTAGCGCTAAAGTTTCGCCCTTGAAAAAACGTGATATCTATCAGAACCGTTCGATCTGGAGGACGACAAATCCAAGGGCAATCGCGCGGTGAAGTGCACAAGGGATAACTCAAGGTATGGCCCAGCGTTTTTGCATTGATGAATGTTTATTTAATAAGTGAGTGTTGAGTATTGAAGGTGGGCCCAAGAAAAAGTATTAACACAGAGTTGAAATAACCATACTAATGGCTGTTAATATCATAAGAGCTTGAGTAATTGTTCAAAGGAGTCAAACCCTTTATTATAGTATTAAGTGCTTAAGTCGGAAGTTAGATGCGTTTTGTTATCTTAAGGTTAAGACTTAGATATTGTTCAAAAGAAATGAAACTCCGATTCATTCACCTTTATTGATATATTCCAAAAAAAGGTTTGCGCAATAGTTAAAGCGCTTTCAAAAGGGGAAATATAGTTTCGAGTGTTTTATTTAAAATACCAAAGGTCCTATTATTTGGTTGTTTGTATAAGACTTGACTATGATATTCATTAATCAATTTCCATGAAATTGATAAATGAAATTGAAATAAGAATTTGAAGAAGACTCCTTTAGTGAGAGAAATTATTGAGAGAAGAGCGAACAACTCTCCTTAACGCCAGCACAACAAATTTTCTATCAGCAAAGCAACAACAGCGTAGAAGAAATAGCAGCGCAAAGGCTGATGTGACTTCAGCAGCGCAGTGCAAAGCTGCAGCAGTGCAGAAGGCTTCAGAGGGACAACGCAGTGCAGAGCTTCAGTAGCACAGAAGGCTTCAGAGGGACAATGTAGTGCACCAACAATGTGATAGATTTCAGCACAAGGAGTTGATGTGACTTCAGAAGTGCAGAGGGAGTCTGGTTATGTAGGCAGATCTATAGTTGTGCATCATTCTTTAGATGCTAGCACAAATCTGTAGCCTATGGAGCTTCAGTGCTGAGGATGCAACCCATTTGATTTGTTTGTCAAACATTGGGCAGGAGATTCAGTTGTTTCTCTTAACAACTAAAATTGCAGTGCAATAGATCAACAGTGGCAGTGCTATGAGCAGCACAGATGCAATATATTGAGAAGGAGTTGCAATACAATGGTTGCAGTAAAAGTGGCAGAGTCATGGGAAACAATACAGAATGGCAACAACAGTGCAGAGTTGAGTGGCAGCAGGCCAAGCATTAGCAGCATATAACCAGTGCCCAAAATCATGTAATGCATAAGTGTGATGTATTGCTAGAGCACACCCTTGATGCTAAGAGGGAGTGTTGAGATTTTGTGTATTTGGGGTAGCATCAATTGTGCTCTAGGTCCCAAATTTTGTGGAGGGACTAGAGTTCACCTTATCTACAAGACCCATAATTGGATTTGGGAAATTTCATCTGGTTTAGGAGATATTTTTTTTTTTTCTAAATAAGCTTAATCTATTAATCAACAGAAATACGAATATTTACATCAGGAATTAACCAGGACTAGGCCTGCGGTCGAGGACTGTTAAGCAAAAATTCATAGTTGAGCACTGCCCTCTGAGAGGGAAACCAGTGCATAAGGTGTTCCAGCAAAAAACCCACGCAGGGGAAGCGTCTATTTCTAGAAAAAAGCCTATGAGACTTGAGAAAAACCAGAAAGACATACATAGACATTTTTCATAAAGAAGACAGTGCAATAGCAAAAAACCAGGAACAGTGGAGGCGCTACTCGTCTGGTTCCTCTTCCACGACCCTGCACCAAAACTCATCTGGTTCACCATCAGTATTATACAGGTCCTCTGTGGAGTGAATGACCTTCTCAGCAGCTGGGGTGCGCTGTCCATCGCCCGGATGAGGTTGGTGCTGAGCATTAGCAGTGTCAGGGTCCTGAGTAGCAGTTTGCTGCTCATCCTGCTTCAGCTCAATATCAATATTCATTTCATTTCCATGACTAGCATCTTCCACGGTTATGTCCATGTCCTGCTCATGCACATCGTCAGCATTCTGCCTTATATCATTCATATCCCCAATATTTCCAACCCGCCTTCCTGAAGTGGGAGCCTCATCTTGAGGGGACTCACGGAAAACTATGGTAACCGAGGCGGTAATGCGAGGGCAATTGAGCGCACTTAGGAATGAGAAGTGCCTTGTTTGAGAATGGGCAGGAGCGTACGGGGAAGTGGGATACCATTGCTCAGAACGAAGGATATGACCACGTGCAGCTCGGGAAGTTCTTTCAGAGGCATGAGAGTCCGCAGCAGAGGTGCTGGAGGACGGGGAGGAGCGCCTAATCAATCTCCAGGAAGAGCCTCGTCTGCATCTCATCCTGTGCCTGAGACGAGGCATTCTTTCATTCGAAGCTGGAGAACTGGAAGAGTGCTGTAACCCAAGAGAGACGTTGGCCAATTGTGAGAGCGGAGGCGGGACTGAAGCTCTGGACAACTGCTCAAACCAATTCCTTGACTCTCGCATACAATTCCCTGCAATAGAAATATGAAGATTGTCGCCGAGCTCTATGCATCCATTAAGCCTGGTTCGCTTGCCGGTGACTGTGCGTTCGGAGGAGAGCCGAACAATGGGCGAGCAATACATCGTAATAGGCCTGGGGAAGCTGCTTATGGGTTGCTCGTTCGCCATCCTGTGAACTAAAACCCCAAATCTGCTGCCAACCATCTGCATTAACCTCTCAATTAATGGAGTAATCACCATGTCCTGTTTACACTGTGTGGAGATATCTCGAACTCCGCTGATGGAATTGTGAACCGCGGCAGGCGTTAATTGCCTTAAATGCTTCATGCTTGTGTTCAGGTGCCGCAGGACACTTGCAGGTCCTCGTGGCCGACGTCTCGCCGGAGTGCCGTCTGTCCGACGCATTCCCTTTACCATTTTAACCACCCGCATCCAGGTGGTTTAGGAGATATTAAATTAATTAATTATTTTAATTGTATTTCCTAAGTTAAAACTTAGGGAACTTAAATAATTAAAGTGAATTTAATTAAACATGTGATGAAATTGTCTTAAGTCACACAGATCAAGGTTTATTTTAATCTTAGCCATTGATTCAAGATTTGATCATGGTCGTTGA
Source organism: Pinus albicaulis (assembly GCA_034641835.2). Lineage (NCBI taxonomy): Eukaryota > Viridiplantae > Streptophyta > Pinopsida > Pinales > Pinaceae > Pinus > Pinus albicaulis. The sequence continues at coordinate 400,422,714 of CM076572.1, forward strand.
TTTATCCACAAGAAAAGTATAAAGGAAAGGCTTGGGGTCATTTGTAATGACACACATAGGCAGATAACTGAAGCTAAGCTGAGATTCTAGGGCGGGGTTGCTAAGAATACTCATAAGTGTTTTAGCTGCAGAGAGGGGAATTTAGACCAAGGGGATGATCTGATCCTAGGTTATAGAATACACAAGAGGCAGAGAAGAGATCAACTTAAGGACAACGTAGAGGAAGGCAGCAACAGGGACAACGTAATTTTCAGGAAACCCTTCGGGGGTTACACAGAGACCCTTAGGGGTAGTGTAGTGACTACGTCACCCATTCTGGGGTAACGCAGTCCCTTCCAGAGCAATGCTTTGGGATTGGAGGCCATCCAAGGCTGATGCAGAGGCTTTCAAGGGCTTCATAGGCTGACACAGAGCCTTTCAGGGACAACGCTGGGGTTTCTAGGCCTAGATTTGGCTTAGTCCTATAAATCTCGTTTGAGGGTGTGGATCAGTCATTACTTTGGCCCTAGATCAGCTAGTGAGATGTAGATCTAGAGTTTTCTCTGTCAGGTTTTCTAGATCTGGAACCCAGAGTTGTGTATTCAGAAATATTCTTAATAATAGAACCCTCCAGCAGCCAGAGACCAGTTTTCCCATATTGGGTTTTTCTGGGGACTATTTGTCTAGAAATAATTGTGTCACTTTGTCTATGTGTGCATGTGCTTGTTATAGATCTTAATTCGTAGAGATCTGTTATGTTTTTTTCTTCGATTTTAACTTGAATTTATTCAGTTAATAACTTGTATAAGTAGGAGGAGCATAACTAGGTTAACAATAATAATTTCTTCATAAGATATAAGATTCAGAAATTTCTACTAGCGGAAGGCATATCATCACAAGAAGCACTCTAATTATGAGTTTTAATGCTTGAGCTAGAAAATCGAGGATAGACGACCCTACTCGCTTTTCCTACGTCTGGGGTCAATCTCGCAGGGTGCAAACCATCTGCTACTCCTCGTGCTTCGGAACCTACTAATCAATCAAGACAAAGCACACAAACTAGTTGCACAACATATTTGCCCTAGATGTCAGCATGTTAGCATATATAATGTCATAAAAATAATATTAAATAAACCATTACAAGATCATTCAACATGTATAGGATACATATAACACAAAAACATCAAGAACATGATAGAGCTTCTTTTATTGATAATATGTAAAGAGAAAGTGGAGAAATCATCTAAGATCCGCCACGGATCCAAACGAAACTATCCTCCGAATCCGTCCAGCCCTAGCCTTACAAAGCTTCTTCCATAAAGGGTGCACAAAGGATGTCACGTAAAGTGGGGGTGAAAATCACAAGGAAACATGGGTTTCCTGAACCTAGGAAGTGCAGGAGGCACAGGGAAATATCAGACTTGATCAGGGCTATAATAGGTTATAATATCAATAGCATTCTCTCTCCTCCCTTAGGCCATTCCCTTGAGGTGCATTTATACTTCCGCAAATTAGTTTTTTTCAGTTGGGAAACAGTTTGGCCACGAGCTCAGGTAGTTAAGTTACAGGAAAAACCCATAAACCCCGCCTAATTAGTAGGGAGTTTTTATATTTTTTAATATTTTAAATAGTGTACGCGGGTCAATTATGGATGGACCCGCGTATGCACACAGAAAAATATGGGCAGAGTTGCATATGGAATTCAAAATAATTTTTTTTAAGAAGTTTGACCAAATCTGAATGGAAGGGTTGCTCGAGGCTAGTGCATAAGTCGTTAAGTATATAGAGGTGATAAATGATGCTATAACAACGCATCCTACCCATGAATTTTCAGACTCATGGGAAGTACCTCTCATTTGGCCAATGAGGTGGGAAATGTGGATAGAGACTAATAGAAAGAACGATGGATGCATCAGAGATTGTTTTACTATCTATGTCTAGGATGGCACGTGTCCAACACCTTGATCTGTGATCAAGTCTGATGAGGTTCTTACCTCTAAACTAACTTTGGGTCAGTAAACTAACTTCGAGTTAGTATGTGACTCTTTTTTAGTATATTGAGGTTTTATCCTCTAAAGATGACTTCCGGTCAGTAAACTAACTTCAGGTTAGTATGTGACTCTTTTGAGTCGAATTTGACTTCGGGTCAGCATAGCGTGATGTCTTTGTGACTCACCCTACTAGTTCTATTTTATAAAGAAGAGCCAGAAAAACATGTTACGACTGTTTAGTCAATTTAATGTCTTAAACTGCTATCATAAATTATCGACGGAAGTTAGTAATATGATGAAGTGTGGTGCACTATATATGCTTAGATGCCATTCTTTCCTACTTTGTTGTGTATTTCATATATTTTTTTTGGGGGGTTTTGTATTTTATGCCTAAAGTTAAGAACTGAAATTGATCTAAGGAATGAAATCTAAGCTTCTAAATGAAATCTTTAAATGCTAGTGAACAACTAAATCTAAATGAAATTTAATGATGAAAACTTAACCTTAAAGGAGGAAGAAAATGAAATATTATTTGTACTCTAAGAAAATGAATTGATTTACAAATTACTCTTAATGAAATGAATGAAATGTAAACTCTAAAAGAAGGAAGAAAATGAAATGGTAATCAACTAATCTATTTTGCTTAAAAATAAATCAAACTTTGAATGGTTAAAATCTGAGCTATGTTAGACTATTCTAAGTCGAAAAAACATATATGGAAAACATCTAACTAAAATGATTCGTCATTTAAACAAAGCACTATGCTAAATTTGATTGAATTCTACTGATATTTAAATGATGTTCTATCTATCAACATGAAAAAAAAACCATATTCTACCTTATCCATTGAAAGCATTAATTCTATGAAAACAAAGCATTTAATCTACTTCTAAAATAATCAAAATACAATTATAATCTAACTATGTCCTAGTTTTAAATCTAATAATGATCAAAATATGAATCTAATCTAATTCTATTCTACATTCCATGGAACGAAAGCATAAAATCTATTACTATGAAATTGAAACGACTGTGCTAATTTAAATCAAATTTAACTAAGGCAAACAAGAAATGATAGAGTGTTTATTATGCAAAACATATTTAATCTTAAATCCTATGGTTGTTGTGTAATCAAATGCATGAATCTATTCAATTGGAATATGATAGAGTCACATTCATGTAATGATTCAGACGAGCATAAGATCTAACAGTCAACTGTAAATGTAAACAACTAATTCAGAAAACATTTAAAAACTAATTGACATGAAATTAAACTACGAAACAATGAGAAATTAAACTATGAATCAACGAGAATATAGCTACGAAATGGCGATAATATAATTATAAATTGACGAGAAATTAACTATGAATCAACAAAAATTTAATCTATGAAATTGACAGAAAAATAAAATACAAAACAACTATAAAAACCTCATTTCCGTGCAAGGGCCCTCTGCAATAGAACGAGTGTGAAATATACTTAGACTATCTGCACATCAATGATCTAGAACTAGTCTTATTTATTAGAAAAACAGTATAAAATCATACCACAGTATTATCACAAAAGTAAACTTATTCCTGGTTTCAACAGAACAATATTTATACAGCTTTTTAATTTAACCGTTTGAGACAATTCTGTCTATGGAAAGGAAAATAAAACTAAGACTAGAAGTCTATTCAGAAGCAAAGTCTTCATGGTTTTCTCTCGATTTTCATCGTAAGAGAAAATCGAGAGTCTTTGTCCGTTGATCTCGTTCCTTAACTGATCTCTGACCGCAAGTGTAGGCATGATTCCTTCTTGGATTCGAACAGGTAAGTAGGATACGATCCATGTGTGGACCATTTCAAAGATACCCATATGACTCGCTTCTTCATTTTCTTCTCAAAACTTTCTAAACAATAACGGTGGCTACAGAAACAAAGGTTAGCTACAGAATTGCACAAATTCTGTAGCTAATTACAAAAATTCATCTAAATAATAAGAAACATTATAATATAAAGTAGAGATCATATGAATGCTTTCTCAGATATAAAATGTGTCAATTATCACTGATTGATCTTATGGATTTGTGAAATAGGAAGAATAAATGGTGGAAAAGGATGTCAAATTAGGAACAATTTTGAAGTTCAACATACCCCCACTAAGATACCATTACATGTCCTCATCCAATTCCCAAAATTTTGAGCCTTCACCTTCTACTGCATTTGTTCTGATACCTCTGCCAGTACGTCCAACTTCCTCTTCTTTATTTTCCTTGAAGTGATTGCCATTCTTGGTTTCTCCATAAGGAGTTTTTACATCACGCTGATGACTTTTCTATTTAGAAAGCTATTCATTTTTTTCAGTTTCTTGTTCTTTTTATACCATAGCCCCAAATGTAAAATAATATTATCACTTATGACATTTTCTAAGTGATTATGTTCCTTCACAGATTCATTTTCTTTCTTAATGTGCTTGTTCAGTATCTCTAGTTCATAGATTACTTGCTTCAAGGTGTTCACTAGAGGTACTTGTGGACTAATAGGCTGCTCTTCAATACTTGGATTTTATTCTGCATGTCTCTTCTCCAAGGACTCAATGTAGTCATAAATATCTTGTTGTTCCGGGTCAATTTCTGGGGTCCTTCTACTTGGACTGTGTATAGGAGAGATAGTAATGGGCGATGGTACTTGGGGCTCTTCATCTAAATTAACAAACTCTGCTTCCTGTGGGGATGTATTATTCAAGGGTTTACGAAGTCTAGAGCTTCTCCTTGGCTGTGGAGGGCTTAAGATTTCTGAGTTTGTAGCTTTTCCCTTTTCCTTTTCATTACCTCTCTTTTTGATTCCACTATGTTTCTTATTCTTCAGTAATTCTGCAACGGTGATTTCTTCTTCTTATTGTTGTGGTTGATTTGAGGACTTGTATTCAATGTAGGTATCAACCTTTCTTCTTCTACTTCTTTTGGTTTTGTCATCCTTAGGCTGTTTTGGTGCTTCTCCTTGAAAATTATTCCTGACTAGGAAACTTTCCCAGGAGTCTCCTATACTCTTTAAATGAAAATCAATGAGTATCTTTATCAGTCCATGATGATACATGGTATTCTGTATAAATTGGACTCTTTTCTACACATTTGCTGACATTTTCTTTAATTTGTTCAATAGGAAGTATGGGAGGTTTATTTCTCCGTCCTCTAGGAAATTCATTAACAGTATGGCATGGTAGAAAAACATACAACCAAATCTACCCTCGCAAGTAACAATTTTTTTTATAATTAACATGTTCCTCCATTTGTTTTTAAGTGCCGTACTGGGAATTCCCTTCTTAAAAATAGTAGTGTCCATACCTGGATTATTCAGAAAAATATTCCATTCTTCGTTATGAATTTCCCTGTTCTTGAAACATCTTTCGCTGGTTTTCGGAAGTTCTGTGGCTTCTGCTATGAAGGCTTCTGTCACCAAAAAATTTATATCCCCAATTTCTACCTCCATCCCATTGAAGGCTCTTGCGAAGGACTTGGTGACCTCCTTATGGAACCCATCGAACTTCTTTATGAACTGGAGCCATCACACCTATAGCATTTCCTTCATCTGTGGATAACCTTCTATGTATTTTTCTCCCACGGGATTGGTTCTCACTATTAGACCCATGTCTCTGTCGTAAGGAGTTTCACCTTCAGAACTGTTCCTCTTCGATCAGGTGGATTGAGGATTTGGCCGCAAGTTAAGGGTGTTGAAAGGATATTGTAGAGACATGTAGGTAAAATAGATATTCGGGTGAGGCTTTAGGATCGTGAATAAGTGGGTTATTGAATGAGATATAACCATTAATCATTAATGAATGAAATCGGTCTTGATCATTATGGGATATGATACGGATGAAGTGGTTTAATTATGGAATTGTGGTGTGAATCTGAGTACAATGAGTTCTAATGATGAAAAATTGAGGTGGCAACATATGATCATCTAAATTATACACTAATGTTTTTGGATCTTATTATTTAAACAAATTTTGTAACATACCTTGGAACTAACCTTTGTTGATCTTCTTTTTTGTGTTGATTCCTCAGGTGTATTTTCAACATGATCTTCAATGGAGTCTTCAATTGCTTCTGTTCAGTATGTCCTGCTTAAATAGGTTGCAAAGTCTAGCAGAGCTGCAAAATGTGATGACAACTGCAGATTCTTCTGAGAGCTGCAGAAATGTAGCAATTCTGTAGCTACTCTTTTATTGTTTCAGAAAAAGAAAGGGAACAAAGAATTTGAGATTTTTAGAATGGGAGAAAATAGCAGATGTCAAAATTTTGATTTTCACCTTGTATTTTCTGTATAAGGATGCGAATCATTGATTGATTTTCATACTTGTACAATTATTATTATTTTTTGATTTATATATATATATATATATATATATATATATATATATATATATATATATATATATATATATATATATAAGGAAAGAAGATTAAGTTGAGGAAGAAGAAGGCTTTTTCTTCACCAACTTCATATCAACATTGTTTTGAATTTTTTGAATAAATTTCTTCTTTGTAATTGGTTTATGATATACCTTTAGTCGATGTCCATTCACAAGAAGAGGTACCTTTTCTTCATCGATTGTCTTTATCTTGACAGCCCCATTGTAAAATACTTTTTTGATCTCATAAGGCCCAAGCCAATGAGTTTGAAATTTTCCTTGGAAGTATTTGAACTTTGAATCGAACAAAAGTGAACAATCTCTTGCTTGAAATTTTCTTTCTTTTATGTACTTATCATTCCATTTGAACCTTTGTTGTTTAACTAGGCTGGTTCTTTGAACTGCGTCTTACTTGATCTCATCAAGCTCATTAAGTTGCCCCATTCTGTGCTTTTTGGCTTCTAATAAATCAAGTCCTAATTTGACTATTGTCTTGAAGGTTTTGATCTGGAATTATATTGGAAACAAGACTTGGTTCTCATTAAAAAGTTCATAGGCAGTATGTCCTGTTGTATAACTCCATGTAGTCCAGTAGGCCCATAAGGCTTCAGGAAGCCTATCTGCCCAATCCTTTCTATGCAGATGTAAAATATTTGTAAGGATTACTTCGATCACTTTATTGATGGAATCCACTTTTCCATTTTCCTGTGGATGATATGGAGTAGAATTTCTATGTTTTATCTTATATTCCTCCACAACTACACCATCCTGGATATAAACTGAGATCCCTAATCTGTCACAATTTCTCTTGGGACACCAAAACGAGTGAAAATATCCTCAAAGAGAAATGAAACTACAACATTTTCATTAGCAAAAGAAAGTGATTTAGCCTCTACCCATTTAGTGACATAATCAATGCAAACCAGAATGTACCTATTTTGTTTGGATGGTGGATTCATTGGTCCAACAAAATCCAGTGTCCATTTCTCAAAGGGTTTGTTGAGTACGTGAGGTTGTAAGGGAATTTCATTTGTAGGAACAAGTTTCCCCATTTTCTTACAGCTATCACACATTTTGACATACTCCTTGGCATCTTTAAAAATGGACAGCCAATGATATCCTAAATGAAGGATTTTATAAGTAGTCCTCTTATCAGCAAAGTATCCACCACAAGTTCATCATGGCATGCCTTCAGAATTTCAGGTATTTCATCTTCTCGTACACATCCTATGATGATGAGATTTGGACCTGTTTTATACAATTCATCATTAACCAATGAGTATAATGCACTTGTTTGATTTATTTTTATCTTTTATCTAGGAAAAAAGTATGCTGGTAATTTTCTTGCAGCTAAGTAGTTGGAAATATCTGCAAACCATAGAGATTTAGTAGATATTGCAAAGAAATATTTATCAAGAAAATTATCCTCTACTGGAGTATCATTATTGTTGTTTTGAATTCTAGACAAGAAATCAACAATTGTGTTTTTTTCTAGGTCGATCTAATGTTGATGTTAAATTCTTGCAGGAGTAATAGCCATCTTGTGATTCTACCATTAGTGATAGATTTATTCATTAAATACCTAATTACAGAATGATCTGTGTGAATAAAGGTTTCATAGCCGGTGATGTAGCGTTCAAACTTGTTAATAGCATGGATAACAGCTAGAAAATATTTTTCAGTAACAATGTAATTTAACTTAGCAGGAGTCAAATTTTTACTTGTGTAATAGATGGCATAGGGGTCAAATATTTTTGTCCTGATAGGGCTCCCAAAGCTGTTTCTGAAGCATTTTTTGAAATATGAAAAGGTATTTTCCAATTTGGTCCTCTTAAGACAGGTGCTTCAGATATTTTTGTTTTTAAAGTTTCAAATTCCCATTGGCAATCAGGATTCCAACTAAATTCAAAATCTTTGGTAAGCAATTTGAAGGGTGGGGATGCAATTTTCGTGAAGTTTTCTATAAATATTCTATAATACCCTGTAAAACCTAGAAAAAATTTAACATCCTTTTGACAATTTGGAATTGATAATTTGGAGATGAATTCAACTTTGGATGAGTCTACTTTAATTCCATCCCCTAAAATGTAATTTCCTAAATTAATTCCTTTAGTAAACATCATAAAGCACTTTTAATGACTTAGTGAAAGATTTGTTTCTTTACATCTTTTAGGAACCTTTCCAAATTTTCAAGAGCCTCTTCAAAAGAATTTCCATAAACTGTAAAATCATCCATATATACTTCCACACAATCATGTATTAGATCATAGAAAGCCCCTAATACTGCTCTTTGGAATGTTGCAAGTGCATTGCACAATCCAAAAGGATGTACTCGGTAAGAATAGGTTCACCATGGATATGTGAATGTGGTTTTGTCTTGGTCTTCAGGTGCTACTTGAATTTGATTGTAGCCACTAAAACAATCCAAGAATGAGAAATAATTCTTACTTACTAATGTATCCAATACTTGATCTATGAAAATAAATGGGAAATTATCTTTTAGATTAGCCTTGTTCAATTCTCGATAATCAATGCATACCCTCCATTTACCATTCTTTTTAGGTAAAATCACTAAAGCAGAAACCCACTGACTGTCTGAAATTGGATAAATGAAGTTTACATTCAACAATTTTTGTAATTCTTCTTTCACAATCTCCCTAAGATTTGAATTCATCCTTCTTTGAGGTTGTCTGTTAGGCCTAGAGTTTTCCTCAATATAGATATGATGTATGCAAGTCTCAGGATTAATTCTCTTCATGTCAGTGTACTCCGATGCATATGCAGAAGAATGTTTTTTCAATGTTTTGATTAACTCTTCTGGTTGGAATTTCTCCAAGTTTGTGTTTATGTTCAAAGATTTTCCTGGAAAGATTTCAACTACAGAGTTACCAAATTATTCCATAGAATATAAAGACATATGTATGGATGAAAAGTATTCAATATTGCATTGTTCTTGAAAATTATGATCATCTTCACATTGTGAAGATGTTTCAAATTTTTCTATTGAATTTAAAATTTGACTTTATTCACTAATATGAGAAATAGTAAAGAGAGGTTGTATATCATTGTCATCATCCATCCATTCTTCATTTTCTATTTATGTGATTGTTTTTGCTGGAGGATATAGAGTGAATTTCTTTGTTGAATTACCACTAGAAATAAACATATCACCAGATCTACAACTATTGAAAGCATAAGTTGTAGCTAACCAAGGTCTTCCTAAAATTAATTGATGTCCCCCTAGGTTTTTCTTGGGAGTTAAGATCATAAAATCAACTAGATATTCCCAAGAGTCTAAGGACACATATATGTCTTCTAATACACCATATGGCTTGATTAATGATCTGTCTGCTAATTGCAGTAATGTTGGTGTATACTGAAGATTTGAAAGCCTAAGTTGTTCCATGGTTTGTTTGCTCATGATGTTTATGGCTGATCCTAAGCCAATAAATGTATTTGGAATCTCAATACCATTGATATGTGTTTTTACAACTGTACTTCCTAGATCCAAATATTTTTGTATGGCTATTTTTCCCATCATAATGTCAACAATTTTTCTTACTAACTGAATCATTTTTACTTCTTTTATTTTTCTTCCCGATTTTTTTATGCTCAACTCTCTTATTGTTTTAGCTAGGATAAGAATCTCTTTAATGGCCTGTAACAAAGGGAATTTGATATAGTCATTTTTCAATTCATCTAAAAAATCATAGTTAGGCAACAAAATTTGTTTTTTATATCCCTTTATCGATTTGTAATCTTTCAGGAAAATGAGGGTTAGAAATAGATACTAAAGGTTGCTCTATGATAGGAGTTGATTTTATTGGATTTTATTGTTTTTGATCTTCATAATTTTGATTCTGTTGAAGGGATGTCCCTTCTCCATAATTTTTATTTTTGCTGTAGAGAAATTTCTTCATCAAGATCATCATTTTCTTGAATAACAACATAAGGCTTTTTCCTTTCTAATATCCTACTAGATCTAAGTTGGACATTTTTAATATATAGTGGAGTAATCATATAAGATGGAATTTTTTTTCCTTCTATGTTATAAGAAGTTTGAGCATTTTTATCATTTGGGTTTGGTAATGGCTGTGCAGGTAGTTGATTTGGTCTTTGTGGAAATGGTAATGAAAGTTATGGGTTACGATTTTGGAATTGGGTTTGTTGATTATGTTGTGGAAAATGTTGGGGAGGATAGTTTGGATAGGATTGTGGATACTGGTGATACTGAGAGTATATGCCATAAGGATTTTGCATCCCTTGTGTATAAGGTTGAGGCTGGGACCAAGGTTTCTTCCATGAGAATTCCAATTGTTTGGTGGGGGCTGATTATACATTTAATTATTAAAACGTTGAGTTTGGGCCCCTGCCATGGTCTTCTAGAGACAAAACAAATAGGTTCTACTGGATGTGGAGCTACTTCTTCTTGGAAAACAACCTTAAGACCTGGTATAGAGGGACATCTTTTTGTTTCATGGTTTTCCGCATAAATATCACAGGTCTCTATGACTTTTACATCAAGAGGAAATTCTCTTAAAGCATGTTTCTTTCTACATTTAGGACATAAAATAGTTAAGGCACCAGTTTCAATTTTCTGCTTGTTTTGTAATTTTAGGGTGTCTATTTTTTCACTAAGACTCCCTAATATGTCTATTTTAAATCCATCAAGCATAATTCCAGTTTCTACCCTACTTGTTGTTCCAGTTGTAGATTTATTCACTCTAGAGAGAATATGATCTCTTGTATTTTTCCCAGTTTTTTTGTTTTCGTCTCGAAAGATGAATGCATAATTCAGTGATTTCAGGTAATGGTAGTTGAGATATATCTCCCTTTCCCATCATTTTAATAATATATATCCATTCATCTCTGATGGATTTCAACAAGAGATATTTTAAACTATCTTGATCTAAGTTTTCCATTTTAGCTCTTTTTAAATTGTAACCGAATCTCTCAATTAAGTCTTCCAAGTTTTCATCCTCTTTTTGCATCATTTTAAATACTTCATCCTTCCTATTAATAGGTGTGCAATAATCCAGATATATTTGTAAAATGCACTTTTCATCTCATCCCATGTCCTAATATATTGAGTTATCAAACCCATGAACCATTTTAAAGTTGAACCCTTGAGTGTTGTAGGAAATAACTTCAATTTTTGTGAGTCTTGTAAGTAGTCATATTATCTACATAAAACCTAAAAGTCAAATAAAAATGTTTCAGGATCTTCACTCCTTAATCCATGGAAATTTGGAAGGATGGAAGGTGAAATATTTTTCATTGTGGCATTTGTATCCTCATCAACTATAGGAAATTCATCAGAGTTATGGTATTCTCATCTTCCTCTACCTCTTCCTCCACGTCGTCCTCCACCTCTTCATCCTCCTATTCTTAAGGCATCTCCATTCAAAACTTCTCCTTCTCCTTCTCCCTCTCCTGCCATTGTAGATTCCTCAGAGCTAATGTAGGGTTCTAACTATAGAGTTATTTGTTCTTCCTCTAGTTCTTATATCAATGGGATATTGAAGAAAGTTTCTTCTTCTTCTTCCTCAGTAGGGATTTCTAACTCTTGAGCTATAATATGTTCTATTGTAGAGGTGAAAAATGTTACTCCTTCTAGATATAGGATATTCCTCTTCTAAGGCTGCCTCAGTAGAAGAAGTTGGATAATCTCCTAGTTGGATTTCTAACCTTAAGACTTCAGGGAGTCTATGTCATGTAGTGAAAAATGGAATATGATTTTGAGATGGTGGTGTTGGAATCAAACTTCTACCTCTAGCTATGAATCTACCCCTAGAGTCTCTTTCTCTACACATATCATTTTTTTTAGATGTAAGAAATGAGACTTCCTAATTACACTTCCCCGACAATGGCGCCAAAATGTTTATTTAATTTAATGTCTTAAATTGCTATCATAAATTATCGACTGATGTTACTAATCTGATGAAGTGTGGTGCACTATATATGCTTAGATGCCCTTCTTTCTTACTTCGTTGCATATTTTATATATATATTTTGTGGGGTTTTGTATTTTATGCCTAAATTTAAGAACTGAAATTGATCTAAGGAATGAAATCTACGATTTTAAATAAAATCTTTAAATTCTATTGAACAACTAAATCTAAATGAAATTTAATGATGAAAACTTAATCTTAAAGAAGGAAGAAAAGGAAATGTTATTTTTACTCTAAGAAAATGAATTTACTTACAAATTACTCTTAATGAAATGAATGAAATATAAAATCTAAAACAAGGAAGAAAAGGAAATTTTAATTAACTAATCTATTTTTCATAAAAATAAATCAAACTTTGAATGATTAAAATCTGAGCTATGCTAGACTATTCTAGGCCGGCAAAACATCTATGGAAAACATCTAACTAAACTGATTGTTCATTTTAAAAAAAAATTGTTCTAAATCTGATTGAATTCTACTGATATTTAAATGATGTTCTATCTAGCAACATGAAAAAAAAACCATATTCTACCTTATCCATTGAAAACATTAATTATATGAAAACAGAGCATTTAATCTACTTCTAAAATAATCAAAATACAATTCTAATCTAACTTTGTCCTAGTTTTAAATCTAAGAATGATCAAAATATGAATCTAATCTAATTCTATTTTACATTCCATGGAATGAAAGCATAAAATATATTACTCTGAAATTGAAATGTAGATGCTAATTTAAATCAAATTTAAGTAAGGAAATCAAAAAATGATAGAGTGTGTATTGTGCAAAAGATGTTTAATATTAAAGACTATGGTTGTTGTGTAATAAAATGCACGAATCTATTCAATTGGAAGATGACAAAGCCACATTCATGTAATGATTCAGGCAAGCATAATACCTAACATTCTACTGTAAATGTAAACAACTAATTCATAAAACATTTAAAAATTAATTTACATGAAATTAAACTACGAAACAGTGAGCAATTAAACTACGAATTGACGAGAATATAACTACGAAATGGCGAGAATCTAATTATGAATTGATGAGAAATTAACTATGAATCAATAGGAATTTAAACTATGAAATTGGTAGAGTGTGAAATCTACTTAGATTATCCATGCATTAATGATCTGGAACTGGTCTTCTTTATTAGCAAAACAGAGTATAAAAGCGTATCACAGTATTATCACAAAATTAAACTTATTCCTGGTTTCAACAAACTGGTATTTATACAAGTTTTTAATATAACTGTCTGAGACAATTCTGCCTATGGAAAGAAAAATAAAACTAAGAGTAGAAGTCTATTCAGAATCAAAGTCTTCATGGTTTTCTCTTGATTTGCTACGGAAGAGAAAATCGAGAGCCTTCGTCCAATGATCTCATTCCTTAACTGATCTTTGACTGCGAGCATAAGCATGATTCCTTCATGAATTCAAATAGGTAAGTAGGATATGATCTATGTGTGGACCATTTCAAAGATACCTATATGACTCGCTTCTTCATTTGCTTCCCAAAACCTGCCAAACAATAACAACGACTGCAAAAACAAAGGTTAGCTACATAATTGCACGAATTTTGTAGCTAATTACATAAATTCATCTAAATAATAAGAAACATTATGATATAAAGTATAGATCATATATATGCCTTCTCAGACATAAAATATGTCAATTATCACTGATTGAGTTTATGGATTTGTGAAAAAGGAAGAAGAAATAGTGGAAAAGGATGTCAAATTAGGAACAATTTTGAGGTTCAACAACAACAGGATGACGCAGGAGTGCAAGATGATATATGATAGTACATGATGGTATTGATCATTGGATGGCACAGGTGGATAGATGGAGTTCTCCCTAGTTGATAGGGAGTGTTAATTTTGGGAAATTAGGTCCAAACTCCAGGTTGCATTGCTCATCTGATGATGATTATATTTTTGTTGGATTCCAGTTTCAGAGAGGTGAAATATTGATATAAAGATCATCTTTTTTGGATGAGCAGAATATATATTTTGATTTTAATTTCCACACATGTGCAAGGTCAGTGATATTTGTAATGTAGGCTTGCAAGCCCAATAGTTGTGTCACACACCCTCACTGATGGATATAAATTGGAGAGACTTGGAGATCATTTGCTCATCAACTCATCACACATTCTCCATTGTGATCTAATTGGTTCGATCAACCTTTTGGAGGCCTCTCTCTCTCACACGTGCAGAGTTGAAGCTAGGAAAAGTGTAGATTGTTTTAGGGTTGTTTGCTAGTGCGTTGACTAGTGTTGACCGTGGTCAAAACTTGGAGTTTTAACCTCCAACAAGTGCAGAAATTCCGATATCTTGAGGCCATATTAGAGGGCACAAAGGTCGAGGAAAAGAGAGACCGTTGACTGAAGCCCTAAATTGTAACGTTGAATTTTATGCATTGACTTTCTGTTGACCGGCATTGACTTTTGAGGCGCTGTCTTTGAGGGGTGTGTGTGACACTTGGAGGATTGGATGATCTATTGTTGGAGAAGACTTTGATGGATAGTGCATCCTATTTACTGTCATAACGAACAATATTCTCTACCTTTTCTAAACAAGAAGAATTGTAAAATATAATCTATATTATTGGCTTATCTTCTGTTGATATACTATTATGTTCTATCAACATTTTACTTTCATGTTTATGTGATTGCTAAATTAAATTGGGCCTAGGAAATATTAAAGTAAAACTACATTAAGAATAGAACATACCATGGTTATCTAAAATTAACAAGATCTGATAATGTTAAAATATTTTATCGCAACCTTCTAGATGGATGATATGTTAATTATGTTCTTGTTGGGAAGTCAAATCCAGTCCATTAATGAGAGCACGTGTATATATTTCCTAGTGGAAAACTTTATCCATAGGCTATTGAAGTTAATAGCCTCCACCCCACCTTGGCAGCGAGAGCTCAGGAGAAAAAAAAATAAAAATTTAATACCCAACCCCCCCCCCCCCCCCACCATTTTTCTGGACGGGAAATCCTATCCCATCTAACCCAAGGAAATGTTTTTCCTTATTTTGTACCTCTCCATAAAACCCCACAACAACATTTACAAATCATACTCATGATACATTTTGGTATCCAAAATAACGACATCCAAAACACGGGAATATCCTCTGGCACAGATTTAATGAGAACCAAGCTTCCAACACATGACAACCACATGTAGCTCCAAATTTTAAGGCTCTTCTTAACCTTCACCAATAACCACATCCAAGCTATTTTTTTATAATTATTAGGCTTCAAATGAAATCCTAGGTATTCTGGCCCATCATCAAAATTTAAATAAAGGTAGGGAAAATGCTCACGAGTCATTAATAGTTCATCCCTAGGGCATCAAATGGTATTTAGAGTGGATATCTGAGTGTTAACAACCATACCTATAGCTTTATAAAAGAGGATGAGACTAGTTTTAATGGCTACAATATCCCCATGGGATCCATCAATAAAAATAAGAACATCCATTAGGGGAATTTGAGGTCTAAAATGGGCCTCCTAAGGAAATTATAAAATAATAGTGGAAATAATAAAATAAGATTTGATTAAATCATCAAATTTTAGAGGGAAAAAAGAAAAAACTTCTTTTTTAACTCATATTTTCAAGTTATATCCCAAAGTTTTTACCCAAATTTTGAGCAGGAGTACTCGTTGGATGAAAAATTTAATTCTTCATCCAATGAGTACCCCTGTTGCATACTTTCAATGGGTCTTGCTATATGAAAAATGAGAAATACATGAAAAACGTTATTATAATCACATTTTTTTATGTATTTGTCATTTTTCGTGTAGCAGGGTCCATCGAAAGTATGCAACATGGGTACTCCTTTGATGAGGAATTAAATTTTCATCCAACGAGTACTCGCGCTCGAAATTTGAGTAAACACTTTGGGAGATAAGTTGAAAATATGAGTTGAAAAAGTAGTTTTATTATTTTATTACTTTTTAATATTTTTATCCTTTTACTTAAAAAATAGTGAATCATCCCCCATGGTTGACATCATCATCTTGAATCCTATTGGTTCTTATAAAGTTTATTTTTTTTGTACATTTTTCTTAGGAGGCCCATTTTAGACCTCAAAATTCCCTTCATGATCCACGGAAATAAAATGATTCAAAGTTAAATCTCCCACCACCCGATATCCCCTCAATATACCCCTTCATTCTGCATCCGAAATCGGTCTGTTCAGACCTTATACAATCAACAAAAGTAATGAAGGGGATAGAGAGAAACCTTGACAAAATCCTCTCTCCACATGAATTTTTTTTCTTCGTTGAACCATTAATTAAGACAACAAATGATGTAGATGATATACAACACATGATCCAATTTATAAAGCTTATGTTAAAACCCACATGAGTTAATAACATTATAATATAAAGCTATTTGGATATATCATATGATTTTGATAGATCAATTTTGAGAATCATACCTTTCCCTTTTTTGGTTTTAAGGCTGTGGATTCCTTCCTATGCAACAACAATGGCTTCATGAATTTGTCTTTCTTCCAGAAAAGAAAACTATTCCATAGATATGTGACATGATGAAATAGGCTTGATATGGTTGGTAATAATATTTTCAGTGATTTTATAAATGTAGTTACAAAGAGAAACGAGCCTATAATCATCAAAAGAGTTTGGATCATCAACCTTTGGAATGAGCGCTATAAAGGTCGCATTGAAAGTGTAATACATTCTTCTTGATTTTCTGCATTCCTTAGTGACCTTTAATAGATCCCTTCCTAATAACTCATAGAACTTAAGATAAAATTCAAGTGGCCACCTATCCAGATCCATAATTTCATCCAAAAAGTGCAATACACAAGGAGAAAAGGAACTCATTAGAGGCAAGGAAATCTTTGTCTTAAGCCACAACAAGGAGAGGACAAGAACATGAGGGCCGAGGATAGTTTGAGGAATTTTCTTAGGGCTAGTTCAAGGGTTTGAAAGCTGGAGAAGTAGGTTAAGGGTACTTACTATAAGGTCGAGACCTTAAGGAGACGAATGCAGGTCTGTTTAGGACTGATGTATGGGTTGGAAACCTTGTTTGAAGGGTGTCGTGAGCTATAGTAGGGATATGTGGTAGGTTGCAAGCTATAACACCACAAAAAGGGTTAGCGTGGGAAGTATTAAGGGTTCTTTTGTTCAGCGTGGAGGAGAAGACTCATACTAGGAGAGGCCACAATCATTTGAATGTTGTTTGGTGAATTGTTCAAGAGTTGTTGCAGCATGTGGATTCCCTAACTAGTCACAATTAGGAACAACAACAAAATAACACTTGAGACAACAATTTTGATGTGTGTTGGATCTGTATTTGAAGGATCAATTTGGACCATTTCAATTGCGGCCTATGGGAGCCAATTTAGAGGTGTGATTCGGTGATCAATAGCCTTCATCAGTGCAGATCTTGTAGTCTAGTATTGGGTGCCATTGATCTGGTGGAGAGACCTATGTTGGCTACCCAAAGTAGCCCTAGATGAGCTATCTTGAAGTGACAAAGAGGAGCTGAAGGTTGGGTGAATATTAGTGTCGAAGTGTATCACCTTGATGGAAAAAGGTGGTTGTTATCCTAGAAGATTGGAGCTCGGGAATTGTCCAGCCTCGAGAACAGATTGGATCAGCCCATGTGCACCAAGAAGAAGTGACTTGCAATAGTGTTAGGTGGCTGCCCTCCTAGAGTCTCGATGTGTTGTCCTTTGAAGGACTAAGGGGGAGCTAGTGAGCAGTATGGAAGCGAAGGATCGACATGACAAGATAAAGGACTGGCATGACAAGATACGACATCGAGAAGCTTTAGCGAAGTTTTTCATTGTATATTTATATCATAGACTATTGTATTGTTCATATTTGGTTTAATATAACGAAGATTGGGTTGTACATTATTGTACAGTTTATACTTGTGCATATGTGATTTACTACTTTATATTTTCCACTGTGCAATGTAGTTCTAGTTGGGATGTCTCGATTTTGTAGCATCATTTATTTTAAGACTCTAACATAGACCCAATATCGTGGAAATTTAATATGGTATCAAAGCATGTATGAGCTACTATGGAAGTTAGTGAATTAGAGTTGTGCGCATGGAAGTACAGTGTGAGAGGGAGTTTTTCACATTGTAGGTGACAATTTCGAAGTTGCAGACAGGTCTTCGGTATGAGGACAAGTTGGAGGAAATATCCAACTATAGTCCTTGGAAGGAAAGGATCAGGTTGGTCTTGCAGGTCAATAGGATCTGGGATTTTACCGATAAAGCCGCCAAGAAGACAACCAACCCTAAGGAGCTAGAAATAAAGATTTGGATATGAATGTGACATTGATCATCCTAGATGGTGTGAAGCATGCCCCACTACCTCATTTTTCTAGGAAGAACACTGCAAAAGAGATGTGGATGGCTCTTCAGAATTTGTTCCAGAATAAGAACGAGAACAGGGGACTGGTATTGGAGGATAAGTTGAAGTCCACCAAGATGATAAAGGGTGAAGGAGTGACTTCGTATCTGACGAGGTTGTATCAGGTCAGAGATGAGCTTGCTGTCGTTAGTGTGAAAATTTCAGATGGAGATATGGTGAGGATTTCCTTGAAAGGGTTCATCGAGGAATGTAATCCATTCATCAAAGGAATCGTTTCCAGAGAGAAATTTCCAGATAGGAATATATTGTGGGACGACTTCATTCAGGAAGAGCTGCAAGACGAGGATCTTCATCCGTCGAAGAGGGTGTATGAGGACATGGCACTTGCAACACGAATGAAGGGTAAGACAAAGAAGGACTTGTGTAAATTCAAGTGTTTTAATTATGGTGAGATGGGTCATTTTTCATCGAGATGTCCGATGAAGAATAAGGGAGATGATGAGAAGAGGAAAGGAAAGCAGATTCTTGGTGTTGCTACTTCAGTTGAGATAGATGATCTCTCCAGGAGATTAGAGGAGGAATTTTATATGATCTCTCATTTCTTGCAAGGTACTATCAAAGAGGATGGATGGTATGTGGAAAATGGTGTGACAAAGAATATGACAGGGTTACAAGAGGTTTTTGAGACTCTAGCTGAATGGGACTCAAAGTTGCACATGGTGTTGGGCGACAAGAGTCAGTTGGAGATCTGAGGATTAGGAGTTGTGCCATTCAAGATGGAGACATGACGAGTGATGCGGGTCTAGGATGTACTATTTATACCAGGACTCAGATATAGCATGATTTATGTCTCGATGATCGAGAATAATGGGTTTGAGGTATTGTTCCAGGATGGGAAGGCAAGACTGAGACCTAGAGGCGCTAACTCCGACAGGATTCTACTTGGAGTTAGAGAACATGGTTTATATAGGATGACAGGAAAGCCTATGGATCATGAGAAGTAGATGGAGTAGGTGTAGGTTCCAAAGAAGCAAGTGCAGGTGCAGGCTTCAGAGGGGCGGGTACATGTTCCAACGAAGAAGGTCTAGGTTCCAAAGACTTAGAGGGAGTCACGTTCTAGCGGGATCTTGTAGGTTCAAAGGGATCATTTGTATCCCAAGAAGATCACGTGGTTAGTGGGGAGCAAGGGTGCTTCCAAATCTAGCAAGAAGGAATCATAGAGAGATTGGAAAGTGATACAGGAGGAGGAGAAGAAGAAGGGTGCTTCCAACAGTGACAGTGACACTTCCAAGAGAGGCGTAGTTCACAGAGCATGGATTTTTGTGATTGTGAGCACCAAGAGTTGGGTGAGTGTTGCGAGTAGTGATGATGATGATGAGTTACTTCCTAGTCTTGGAATTACCTCCCTCGCTAAGAGGGAGTGTTGATTTTAAGTAGCTTAGGAGGTACTCCAAGCCCTAGGTTCGGGGATTGGAGGGAAAAGTGCCACAAGGGTCAGTTGTGGGCTTGGAACCCAAGAATGGGGTTTTGCACCAATCGTGTTTTATGGAATTTCCATGGAGCACTTTGGACATGTGATGGAATGAGATGATAAAAGGAAGAAAGGATAATACAACGCTTTGAGAATCATCGAATTCAAAGTTGTCCTTAGTGATATGTGTATTTTTGAATGTTATGTGTGGGTTTGCACAAGAATGGGCTAGGTTGGCCTAATGTTATTTAGGTGAGTGACAAATGTCCAAGCCCTTAGGTGATGTTTTGAAACCCTTATTTATGTGTATATATAGGAGGTGTGTGAGGACATTATTAATCACCCAAAAAGTGCAACACATAAGGAGAAAAGGAACTCGTTGGAGGCAAGGAAACCTTTGTCTTAAGCCACAGCAAGGAGAGGTCCAGAATAGGAGGGTCGAGGACAGTTTGAGGATTTTTTTAGGGCTAGTTCAGGGGTCTGAAATTTGGAGGAGGAGGCCAAGGGTACTTTTCGGAAGGCCGAGACCTTAAGGAGCTCAGCACATGTCTGTTTAGGACTGATGTATGGGCTAGAAACCTTGTTTGAAGGGTGTTGTGAGCTACAGTAGGGCTATGTGGTAGGACACAAGACATACCACCACAACCAGGGTTAGCGTGGGTTGTATTAAGGGTTGTTTTGTGTCCTAACCTTCAACATGGAGGAGAATACTCATACTAGGAGAGTTCATATTCATTTGAAGGATGTTTGGTGAATGGTTTAAGGGTTGTTGTAGCATGTGGGTGCCCTAAATAGTCACAATTAGGAAGAACAAAAAAATAAGACTTGAGAAAATATTTTTGATGTGTGTTGGATCCATATTTGAAGGATTAGTTTGGGTTGTTTTGGTTGCACCTTGTGGGAGCCAATTTGGAGGCGTGATCCGGTGATCAATAACCTTAATTGATGCAAATATTGCAATGTAGTATTGGGTGCCATTGATATGGTGGCGAGCAATATGTTGGATACCCAAAGTAGCCCTAAATGAGTTATCTTGAAGTGACGAAGAGGAGCTGAAGTTGGGTGAATATTGATGCCAAAGTGCAACATCTTGGTGGACAAAGGTGATTGCTAGCCTAGCAGATTGGAGCTCGAGAATTGGCCAACCTAGAGAGAATATTGGATCAGCCCATGTACACCAAACATAAGTGACTTGTAGCAGTGTTAGGTGGCAGCCCTCCTGGAGTCTCGAGGTGTTGTCCTTTGATGGACTAAGGGGAAAATAGTGAGCAGTATGGAAGTGAAGGACCAAAAGGACAAGATATGACATCGAGAAGCTGCAGAGAAGTTTTTCATTGTATCTTGTATACCATATAATGTTGTATTATTCTAATTTGGTTTAATATAATGAAGGTTGGGTTGTACATTATTGTACAATTTTGTTAAAATTTGTATATACTTTTGCATATGTGATTTATTGCTTTATATTTCCCATTGTGCAAAGTAGTTTTGGTTAAGATTCTTGGTTTGGTAGCATCAGTGATTTTAAGACTCTAACCTAGACCCAAGATCATGGAAGTTCAAAAAGAAAGTGATGCTTCCCTTGGTGTAGAGAAAAGAGAGCGGAAATGACGAATACCCAATTTGTCTAAATCTTTAAAATTTGAGGCCCTTTCTCCAAGCTCATTTTCTAGGGACCATATAATGTTGATTTCTCTCCTGCCCCTGGAAAGTTTTTGATTTTTTTTTTGTTCTCATCCCCGACTTACAACCAAATATCGTGAATTTTTAGTCTCCAAGTTTCTCCTTTGGCTTCCAACAATCTCCTCCTTGCATATTCCAGCTATATAACATAGTTTTTGGCTTTTACTGAGTCATAACCCCTTCCTTCATCCAGCTGTTCCAACTCATTTTCAATCGATTTTTAGGCTTCTTCACCCCTTACTCTCTTAAATTTGGCCCATTCGATTGTAGCCTTTTTTAATCTAGATATATTATCAATGAATTGCCTAACCACTATCATATCCTCCCCCACCTCACACCGTCACCAAGATTCTTGCACTAAGGACCAAAACTCCTCATCCTTCAGCCAAGATGCATTAAAGTTAAAGGGGGCTCTACGGTTCTAAATTTTCCAACAATCTCTAGATAGATAGGGTGATGGTCCGATAAACCCCCCAAACCCACCCATTGTCTGAACAAATATATTTTCTCCAGTAAAGGCTCTCTAATTAGAAATATATCCAATCTTCTAGCAACCATGGCTTCCCCAATTCTTATATTACGCTAGGTAAACTTAATTCTAGCCATGTCTAAACCAATTAACTTGTTTCTATCCAAAAATTGAGAAAAAAAAACTGATAGGGAGTCAACATGCATATGCTCACCCCAAATCTCATAAATCCCCATAGAAAAATTAAGATTCGCACCTAATATTAGATTATCCGCCCTCATGAAAGCTCTATCCATTTACTTGTTCCAAAAATTATTCTCTCCTGAGGCCATAAACATTTGTAATACAAAATTCCTTACCAAATTCTTCAGAGAGAACATCCCCTGCTATAACCCCTTCACACCCCCATATATTTAAAATATTAACAGTCTTACAGTTAATACCCATAGATAACCCCCTATACCTCCCACAAACATCAATATCAAAATAGGACCATGCAGAAAAAATCCCTTCCAGAACTTTGAAAATATCAGCACTCGTCCCCAACGTCTCCTGTAAAAAGATGATGTCTTGCTTATTCGCCTAAACTGGGCACTTAAGTGATATTTTTTTTGGAAGGGCTAGCTAACCCTATATAATTAAAGGATAATCACTTCATGATGGACTAGACGTCGGGGCGTTTCTTGCTCTAAGAACCCCATCCATAGAAAATTATTTCCTAATAGTTATATCATGACTGGCTTAGAAAATGGCCTTCGACATGTGGGACTGTCACCCTCGAGGGTTTTTTGGAATGTTTAAAGGGGAGACAGGTCCTAACCCATGACTAGATGTACAAGGGTATGATATTTTTCCAAGGGATTTATTGGATGATCTCAGATTATATATAGATTGACCACTTAAACTAGAGGGTTATTCATCTGATAATGGAAAATATGGGAAAGGCACCAGACAACAAAAAATAATAGAGGAAATAGTACAATAGACAACCCCAATACCATAATTGATAGCCTGATTCCCTCCCATAGGAAAATGAGACGATGGCATAACATGTATAGAATGAAAAGCTTTGCAATGGAAGGAAGAAGGAGAAGAGAGGGATGAGGAAGGAGTGCCCGTGCAAGAGAAAGTCACCAGCAACCCAAAGAGTTGTTCCTTTGATTCCAGGCCACAATTGTGCTCCTTCCAAGGTTCTGAGGGACCACTCCGAGCATCTCCACCACCCGGGGAGGATGATTTGTACTGAGAAGCCTTCGTTGGCCTATCCGTACCATCACCGCTGCTATGCTCCTAAAACTCGTCTTCTAAAATTTATCTACCTTTCTTCCCACTTAAAACCAAATGGAAATCGTTATAAACGTTCCCTACCTCATGGCATCACCTTGATCCGGATTTATGCAGGAACGCAACAAAATATAGAAATAACCATGAACATAGAGATGCAACGGAAATAATACTTCATTTCATTAATATCAAATAACAGAAATATGCTTACAAGCATAATGGAAATAAAATAGCTAGGGTGCTAGTAGCGAATCTCTGAGAAGAGATGTGATGGCTACAGACCTCTGAACTGTGTTAAAATGAGGCTCGAGGGCCTATTTATTGTTGAGAAACAATGTAGAATCTGAAACGTCCAAAAACCTAACTGTAGGAGATGAGGCGCCAAAATTGTCGGCGCCCGTTTGGGTAAATTGGTGGTTCAACTTCCCGGGGGCATAACTTTGGCACCCGATCTCTGTTTGACGCGATCAATAGCTCGTTAGAAAGATCTATCCGAGGACTTCAATTTTTGAATGAGCAACATTGGTCCATGGACCCATGTTCCTCTCTGTTTTCCCAAAAAATGTCGTTTAGGGCCTCAAAACGGCTCCGGAAGTTCAGGACCCGAAAAACTGCTAAAATTAGTAAGTTTTGTTGCAACTTGAAAATTGAAAGAACTGAAGATGGGGGTTCAAATGGAATAGGTGGGTGGCCACCAATATCCACCTGGATCATTAAGCCCCCAAAACGGCTCCGAGAGTGGAGGACCCGAAAACCTACTAAAAATAGTAAGTTGTGCTGAATGTGAAAAGTTGCAATAATTGATGGTGCTGGTCCAAATGGAATAGGTGGGTGGCCACCGATATCCACCTGGATCACACCTACAGTGGAAGGGAACTCCCTCGTAGTCTAGATTTTGAAAATGAACAGAACCCTTATAATGAAAATTTAAACTTGCCACCAGCCCTTCTCTTGTGTTAAGGAATACCAAAATCCTTGCAAATATTATCTTACAAGTCTCGAGATAAGATTTTCATAGTCCAAAAAATTGCACAAATCAACCCCAATCCTGTGAAATATATCCTCCATCCAATGCTGCATCAACAGACCTGGTAACCTGACCCATATAATACTTTCTCATAATTACTCTCGTTCTCGATCAATGAGTGGTGTCCATTGTTTAAAGTATATTGGCTCCATCTCAATATTCTAGTATCTGTAAAGTTCCCAACTCACATGCTCTTCCTTTGCAAATTTGAGAGCAAACCAACCTCTTGATAATCCTGGCATTTCATCCGAGATTTTCCCCCAAAATTCCCGCACCCATTAGCATAGTAATTCATCCCTTAAACTCGTCCAACCAAAACCCTATTAGTCGTATCCATAATGACATAAAATTGGAGCCTATCGCCAATAACCAAATTTCTCTCGTTTTCTTTTACCATCGAGCGTTTAACCTTATTATCCTGCTTCTTAGAGTCATTTCCATATATTATCCAATCATGGAGAAGACTAGAGGGATGACCTATCATTGACAAAAGAACACTACCAATACTCACACCAATAGGCGACCAAGAACCAACAACAAGTTCTGCCTAGAAAACATCAGGAAATTGTTGTGACACCAGACCAAATCCTCCACCTTGTATAGGATAGCTACCCTCACATGCTGAGCAGTCCAGCTGGTATTCTCCTGTCCCACCTAATCCTACCACTATAAGTATTTTAAGTCGATACTTCCACAAAATGATTTGGATTATCTCTGCCTAAAAACCATACCTCCAGTGGAAGCAAAAAACCCTTCAATATGTTTGAGGATGTGGGAAATAAATTAAGGTTTATGTGAAATTTAGGGCTCCCAAAGAAATTTCTGCAATGTTGACTTGCATGTCCTGATTCTCCTCTTATCTTTGTGATTCAACCCAAAACCTTCAAACACACCTAGAAGGAAATGACCAACCCCCAAGCTCGAAATGCCAACCCTCGACTTTTGATTATGCGGGTAATGAAAGCCCTCCACCAGATTTAGAAGAGAAGAAAAAATCCTTAAGTCTAGGGATCCAGGTCTCATACCCTGCTCCATCTTGGGAATCTAATGTGGAACCTCTTTCTAGATGGAAAAACTTTCGAAAGGATCCTTAGAATAATTGAAAATCTCCTCGTCCATGAATACATATGACCAAACATCCAACATAAAAAAACATGGAGAATATACACCCAAAAATCCTGATCTAAATAGGGAATCCATAAACCCGACACCACACTGTGACAAAAAATGTTTACCACTAGATAAAAAACCCTAAATAGTCATATAGACCATGCCATAAAAAACCCTATAGACTGCATTAATTGATTGTCCAAATTCCACTGATTGCATCCGAAAAATCTTAGGTGAACCAAGGTTAACAAAGAAACCCTAACCTGCATCCCGCCTCAAGTACTCTTATATTTATTTTGTTAACCCACGTCCCGCCTAAAGTACTCTTATAGTTATTTGGTTAACCCACATCCTACCTAAATTACTCTTATAGTTATTTTTTTTTTTTCGTAATTTAGGTGTATTCTTTAAGATGACACTTATAAATATGGAAAACTATTAAAATAAAAAATAATTATTTAATTATTCTTATCAGAGCATTTAAGTTAATAGACTTAAAATATCGATGTAAGTAATAAAGACAAGTGTTTCCATAGATTTAGAAAGAATTCAAATCTTAGAGTTGGAAGTTAATGACCTTTTAATAATACAAATAATCATTAATACCCATTTATAAAAAAAAGTAATTTAACAAATTTTATCACAAACTTTCATTGAATGATTACCTCAAAATTATTATTTTTTATTAAAACTTAAACATATAGGTTTATTACACTATATTATCAATATAAAAATGTATATCAACTATAATCATTAGACATTACCATATTAGTTTTGGTTTTGTTTAACTATTTTACTTTTTGGTTTTTTTTTGGACAAAATTTTGTTACATTTTTTGGTGAGATCATGAGTTTTTTCTTGCCACACAATTTTTAGTGAGATCATGGGTTTTTGTTATTGAAAATAGATTTATTGTTAAAAATAATTACTCTTTCCCATTCCATGAAGATCCATCCAAAATAATTACTTCCCATTGGAATTGAACCCATTGTCTCTAAATAAAAAGGTGCTCAACTATGAGAACTCAACCAATTGAGCTAACCCTCTGGGTTAAATATACAAGAACCTTTTAATAATAATAATAATAATAATAGTAATAATAATAGTAATAATATATGACTTAAAAAAACATACAATTAAAAAATACTTAACAATATCTTACTTATGGATATTCATCCCCACTTTACCATGGAGATTCTTAACTCTCTCCCAATCTTAAGTCCTCAAATTTTGGGATAGTGAAGATTTATGTCAAGGTTTCTCAATTTGAAATGTTTTATTCCTACACCTCCTAATAAAATAGGGTAAAGAGATGATTAAAATACTATGTCTTATCAATACTACATGCCCAAAAAACTATAACTCATTTAAAAATCAAAATATTTTGTTTTAATTTAATTATATAACCTTTTCTTTTTTAATTAAATTGAAAAATAAAAAGGGCATAGCTATATTCGAGATAATTTCAATGCTCTATAATCACTACTACTAAAAATATTCCATGAATATTCTATATAAATTAAATCCTTACCATTGACCTATTAATTATTAATAATTAAATTAAAAGAATAAAAAATTCACTCCAAAATAAACATATTTATTAACATAAATATACTTTATATGCTTTTTGATGACTTTCTACGTATAGTTGCCTAAAAATATAATGCAATATATTGAATTTAGCCTTAAAAATCCACATTTTATGGAAGCAATTATTTATTTGTTTAAAGGGTAGTCCCTTTCCAACCCAATATGGAAATATGTTGTAATGTTATATTATGTTATGTAAATGTTTTGACTTAGTCAAATAAAAGTAAGAAAATAAAATGAAACATTATTTGTATATGATGACGATTAACATCCACTGGGAACAATATAGTCTATCAGAGCTTAAGAAAGTAAGAGATTAATTGAGACTCTTTATAGTTTTATTTCTATGATAAAAAAGAAGGGAGAGACACATTACTAGATCACTATCATTTTCTGGATTCAGTAAGTTAAGAAGGTTGGTAAAGTGGCAAAGGTTTTGGAAATGAGAATGGATATGAGTAAGAGCTAGGTAATCTAAGAGAAAAAAAATAATCTTCAACCCTCTTAGTATTGCAAAGGTGGTAGACTCTTTTATCCCAAGGTATTTTGGAAATTGACCAATGTTTGATCTCACTTCTAAGCTCATGAGAGTTCTTATCTTCACAATTTTCATTTTCTTCTCAGCACTGGTTAGGACATAAAGATAATTCTGGTTAGCAATATTGGGGTTGATAACCTCCTTATAATACCTTAGCTTCCTCTTTCCCTCTAACTCATTATAATCCCACAACTAATCCTTAAATTTGAAAGCAATAGTATTTTTAATATTATCCTTATTATTCAATATGATCTCCTCCTTTATCCCCCAATGGTCGAGCCAAGATTGAGCATCCTTATGTCAATCTCACTTAAGTCAGAGGTGGGGGTTTTGGATAAATTTAGAAGAAAATTTAAACCAACATAGATACATGTTAACTCTAGATCTATCAAGCATCGAGAGGGATCAAGTCTCTCAAGGTGAAAAATTTTCCTCAATTTTTGCAGTCGAAAAAAATATTTGCACCTTGAGAGATTTGATTTTGTCACTCTCAACACTTGATAAATTCAGAGTTAAGATGATGTGTATGATATATTATATTTTTAGAAGATCTCTTATTTTACCCTTATAAAAATTAAGATTGCAGTATTTTACAATTCACTCTCTTCAAAGTGAGATGATAATATTCCAGCAAGGTGACGAACAAGATGTTGCAACTCTCCTCATTTCAGCAAAAGGCATGTCATTCATGTGGATTCGGATTGAGGATTTAATTTATAACCTTCCTCAAACCATTGAACGAAGAAGGCTAGGGTTTAGAGAGATGTTGCAACTCTCCTCACTTCATCAAAAGGCTCGACATTCATGTATACAACGGAAATAATGAACAGAATAGTGGTTCTATTGAATTTCCACGATATTGGGTCTGGGTTAGAATCTTAGAATCTCTGATGCTACCAAGCCAAGAATATAAACAGGAACTACTTTGCACAACATAAAATATAAAGCAATAAATCACACATGCACAAGTGTAAACAATTTTAAAAAAATATTATACAATAATGTACAACCCAATCTTCGTTATATTAAACCAATATGAATAATATAACAGTCTATGGAATACAAGATACAATGACGATCGTCGCTACAACTTCTATGTTGTATCTTGTCTTGTCTATCCTTCACTTTCATACTTCTCTCTAGTTTCCCCTTATTCCTTCAAAGGAAAATACATATAGACTCCAGGAGGGCTACCTTCTAACATTGTTGCAAGTCACTTATGGTACATGTACATGGGTTGATCCAATTTTCTCTCTAGGCCAGCCAATATGTAAGCTCGAATATGCCTTCTAGTAGCCTCTTTCGTCCATCAAATAGCTACTCATAAGGCACCAAACTTCACTCAACCTTCAACTATCTTCATCATGTCAAGAATGCTTGTCTAGGGCTACTTTGGGTAGCCAACACACTGCTCTCCACCAAATCAATGGCTCCCAATACTTCACTATGATATATGCACCTTGTTGAGGCTTATAATCACCTAAATCACCCTCAACACATGTATCCCACATGCTACATATAAAATTGATCCAAAATTGGTCAAAATTTTGACCTAACACAAGCAAAACTCAACTTCAGTTTTGATATGTCCATTGTCCCTGGTTAGGGCACTTGCACGCTGCTATAATCCTTAATTCACCACCCAAACAACCATTAATTCACTGCAACCTAACCATGGGAGTATATGCCCTTCTTTTGTGTTGTTGCTCTGGGCATATACCACCCTCAAAAAACCCTACATAGACACCTTTCTGTGGTGATATTTCCTACGACCTACCATGGCTAACCTCCAGCACCTACATCCCACATAGAACAGGGTTATACTCACATTAATATGCGATATCAGTCCTGTGTTCATCCCTTAACTCACTCAACCTCCTTATAATAGTGAAAAACCCTTCAAACATACCCTAGAAGGATCCACACTTCCTTCCCTTCCTCGCTGAAGTGCCCCTGTTTTTTCGGACTCAATAGAAATCTCCTTGCTCCCTTGGCCAAGTAACTTTAGCTCCTCAAACGTTGCCTTTATGTTGCACAAGTGGATACCCTTAAATTTCCTCCATCGCCTATATATACACAATATAATGGCTCCTCAAAACGTCCACTACGGGTTTTTCCAACTGTCAAGAGGCTTATTTAACTCAAGTCGACCTTGACACATATGGTGCAAACCCACTCCATAACTTAAAAAATTCATATGTCACTAAGAACAACTCGGAATTCGACGATTCTCGAAGCGTTGTATTATAATTTCCACGCTATATCATCTCATCCCATCACATGTCCAAATTTCTCCATGGAATTTCCCCAAAACACGATGGATGAAAAACCCCAAGCTTAGGTTCCAAGCCCACAAGTGACTCTTGTGGAAACGCTGCTCGAAATTAAACGCTGCCTGGGGGGTCCAGGGGGGGCGGCTGCTAAAAACAGATGTAAAATTTCCTTGTAAAAGTATTGTAATTTCTAGTCAATCTAGGTCGTTCATTAGGCGTATGATCTGACGGTAGAAGTTATGTTTAATTTAGGGTTTTTTTCCCTAGAAGGCAACCCCTCGTTTTGTATGAGGGTATTGTATTGCGTCTATGGATTGTATGTGTATTCTCAGAGCGAGAAACAAATAGGGAGACTGTGAGAGAGAACAGAGGATATTACAGCGGATCTGTTGTAGGTTGTGTCTCTTCATTTTTTCTGGATATTAGAAAGGAAGGACTAGCTGTTCGAGGTGGACATAGCCCAAACTGGGTGAACCTCATATATCTGTGTCTCTCTGGTTTCATGTTTTTTTTGTGCTTGTGTTTTCTACATATTTTATGTGTTGCATTGCTCTGTAATATATAATTTTTCTAACACAAAGTGTAATTTTACCGAAGTTGCATAATTTTAACACTCCCTCTCAACCAGGGAGAATTCCACCTACCAATATTTGTTCATCGATCAATATGCCATTATGGTATATTCATGCATCATCACGTATCATCATTGATCATCTATATCATGTAGTTTTCATGTTGCGATCCTTCATTATTACAAATCATCAATGTACTTCTCATGCTTATTCCAGCTTATCTTTTCATTGTTGTTGCTCGTGTGTTGAACATTCTCGGATCTAGAAGAAGAAGAATTTGTCACCAGTGGGGAGCTTAGGCTACCACTCTTTATCCATCAGGCTACCATTCAGAATTCCTGCCAATGGGCTACTACCTGGAATATCATCATCAATCATCATCTAAGAGCATATCATCAAGGAGCACATTGTTGGGCCCTCAATTTGTCATAATTTTGTTGATGAAACCATCCATTTTCGCATAATTCCATTCACCCATTGTCATTATTTTTAACCATATTTATTCATAAACGCACCAAATTCCCACATACATGTTTACATGGTTTATTATCATCATTTCCATTATTTTTAATGAATTAAAGAGAATTATGCATGGTTTTACTAATGATAGTTTGACATTTCAAGTTTCTACAGTTTCCGCAGATGTCTCCATGGTTGCGGTAGCAGAATCACTCTAGAATG
Organism: Pinus albicaulis; assembly: GCA_034641835.2. NCBI lineage: Eukaryota > Viridiplantae > Streptophyta > Pinopsida > Pinales > Pinaceae > Pinus > Pinus albicaulis. The sequence goes on from CM076572.1 coordinate 400,454,106, forward strand.
AAATCTGACACATGGAAATTGTTTTTAGAAGCTTCAATATGGATTTTTTTTGGTCAAATTAAACCCAACTCGCACATGTGGATCTCCAGGCAAAGATCAAGTGAAAACCACAGCAGTTTTGACTAGTCAACTTGAAATGTGTTTTATGAGAAAAATAAAGTGAATCTCGCAAAAAAAAACATGGGCTTTGTTCAACACGGGCCCAATTGATTTCCCTTTAAGCCATTTTCCCGAATTAGTTACCATTTGGGAGATATTGTAGGATATTTGAAGCCATGTTTTGTAGTTACGTGAACAAACATTGCACCCATGTGTCAATAAACACCCAGTCAATAAAATAGAGGTTAGAATAGATTGTGCTTCATCAAATTCGTGGAAACTAGGTGTAAATTCAAGTTTGATCTTTAGCCATATGAATCTCCATGAATTTACATTGTAACCCCTATATAAAAACTCCATTGAAACAAAGAGGGGAGGTTAATTTTCTGAAGCATATAGTGTATTGTTAAAACTCTGTTTTACATCCTTTTTAATGAGGAGTGCCTTGAAGATTTGATGCGTAGCTGACTGTTCGTGTGAAGCTTTGGAGACCACCTGATTTTGAAGGGCCCCTACAAACATTGAAGGTTCTGCATTTTATGTTTTTAATGTAGTTGTTTTCATGCTTTCATTTTGTCATTTGATGTAGTTATTTTCAAAATTCCAATTTGTCATTTTTTGTAGTTGTTTCCAGAATTCCATTTTTCCATTCGAAGTAGATTTTTCCATAGTTTTACTTTGTTTAAAAGTCAACAAGAAATGTGTGTCTAATTTAATTTTCTCTTAATTAAATTGGACAATAAATTGTAATCTTATATCATAATCACTTGCAATAGTTAACTAAGTGTGATAGACTCAGTTAGCTCATGAAATTCGAGTTGAGGGTGGTTGGTGAGGGATGTAGAGTGATTCTATTTGTTTTAGAGTCCAAGTTGAAGTTAATGTATTAGTTTAATGCATGAGAAATCAGTTAACTCAATTAAGTGAGTTAAAGTCAATCTAACTAGATGTAACTGATTGTTGCACTAGTGAGAGGTCAAGTGAATTAAATCAGATTTAATTCACATGCAGTGATCTGTCAAGTGACTGACGATTTACTATTATTAGTTGCATGCATGTCAAATCTGATGAAGACCTAGTTGAGACAGAGGTTAAAGGGATGTTATCTATCAGTTGTATTATTAGTAAATTGTCAGCGCACAATTAGAAAACCATATGATTTCCCACGTTGTATTACGCAGTTTTGGAAGGTTGAATTTCCTATTTAATAGGGATCAATTGTTCTTAGAATTGCGCAAGCAAGGTAGGCTAAGAAGAGGTAGTAAATTGGCTAAGTGTTGGTCGATTTTGTCCAGATCAGTGTGAGACAGTTGGTAGAGTGCAATAGATTCTTGTGATAAGAGTGCATTGTATTGTTTCATGATTCCTTGGTTGATTATACAATAAATATAGAGGGGTTTTGAGCAGAAATATTTCCCAGGAAAAATATCTGTGTTGTGCGATTTATTTTCTTCTTTATCTTACTTGGTGTGATTGTGCGATCGTGTTTATTTTCCGTAAATATTGTAGAAGGATTCAGTATCTTGTTTTAGTATATTACATTATCAGAATGAATCCATTGGTTTAATTTATACATGGTATCAGAGTGCTATAAATCACTATAGTGGAGAAGAAATTGAGTTTGTGCTGAACAACATTCGAATTTGCAAAAATATTCTTGGGTGCGACAGGAAGATCAAGATGGATTTCAATGGATTAAGATTGGAATATGAACTCAAGGGAAGTTATAATTATATTGCATGGAAATATAGAATGGAGGTAATTCTGGAGGACAACGAGTTGAAAGAATTTATCGACACTGATATTCCAAGGCCTGTAGCAGAAGATGCCACTCTTCTTGATGCTTGGAAAAAGAAGCTTGCAAAGGCGAGGAGGATCTTATTAGAGGGAGTTCGAGATCAAATTGTCTTGAGTATCCATGACAAGATGATCCCATATGCAATGTGGAAGGCCTTGACAGATCTATTTCAAAACAGTAGTGACCACAGAAAATTGGCACTGAAGGACAAGCTCAGGAAAATCAAAATGGAGAAAGACAACACTATTCCGAAATACTTGACAAAGTTCATCCAATGTCGAGATGAGCTTGGAAGTGTCAGGATTACTGTAGTGGATGATGACTTTGTGAGATTATAACTTCTAGGACTTCCCAAGAGCTGGTATAGTTATCAGGACTCTTTCAATGGGAGGGAGAAGCTACCATATTGGGAGCAACTTTGGTCAGATTTGGTAAAATAAGAATTCAATCAGAATACTAGGGATGGATCATCATCCAAGACAGATGATGAGGAAAAGTGCACCTTGGATGGTAAGGAAAATAAGGGGAAGGGAAAGAAATCCTATTCCAAATATGAGACCGGCAAAGAAGGCAAAAAGCGTGACATGTCTAGAGTGAAATTTTTCACTGTCACTAGCATGGAAATTATGACACTAATTGTCCACAGAATAAGAAGAACAACAAGAGGGCTTCAAGATCTGCTGCGGGTAATGCTTTGGCTTCACAGTTCGAGTTGGACTTCTCACTCATCACATGCATGGTGTCTAGTGCGATGGGATCAGTGTGGTACTTGAATGTTGGTGCATCTTTCCACATGATGGGAGACAAATAACTCTTTAGTAGCTTGGAGGAGAAGGATATTCAGATGCACATCGAGATGGGTGATGAAGGGAGGTATAGCACTACCGAGATTGGTACAGTTACTTTCTAGAGACAGTTAGGTAAACCTTTCTTATTAAAATATGTAATGCATGTACCAGGCTTGAAAAAGAATTTAGTTTCAGTTGTTATGTTGGAGGATAGAGGATATGATGTGGTTTTCATTGAAGGGAAAGCATTCCTTCATAAAAAATCCACATGAAAGGTTAAGAAGATTGGGGTTCATGTGAAGAACCTCTATAAACTTGATGTAGATGGTTGTGCAACATTGATGAGTAAAGCAGACAGAGTGGTGAGCTGGGATGAGGGTGAGTTATGGCACAGGAGATTGGGCCATCTACACCATAGTTCTTTGAAGGTCATGCAGCAGATTTCTACGGGGCTTCCAAAGGGTAATCTTGCGCAGATAGACACATGCAAGGGATGTACCATGGGGAAGTATACAAAAGCCACTTTTCACGAGAAGGAGAACCGAGCAATGGAAATCCTTGAAAGAGTTCACTCAGATGTGTGTGGACAATTCTCTACAAATTCTACAACAAATCAAAGGTATTATGTGATTTTTTTTTATGATTTTTCTAGAAAGTGTTGGATCTACTTCATGCAAAAGAAAGATCAGACGTTCTCAAAATTTTGTGAGTTCAAAGCACTGTTTGAGAAAGATACAAGGAATTAGGTGAAGACTCTAAGGAGTGAAAATGGTTGTGATTACATCTCCAATGAATTCAATGAATTATATAGCAAAAAAGGAATTCAGAGAGAGTTTATTGTGCCTCATAACCCACAACAGAATGGGGTTGCATAAATAAAGAACAAAAAAATTATGGGTGCGGCACGAGCCATGTTACATGATCAGGGCCTACCATTGCATCTATGGGAAGAGGCATGCAACACAACGATATATGTCCATAACCATAGTCCTCATCAGATACTTGGCATGAGTACACTAGAGGAGGATTTTTCTGGTAAGAAACCTGATGTTTCATATTTTAAATTTTTGGCTCATCTATCTATTTCCATGTGACCAAAGATTCCAGAAAGAAGCTAGAACCAAAAACGGAGATTGGGATATTTTTTGGGTACACTGATACTCCCCACAAGTATCAGGTGTATTTGTCGAACAACAGTATGACAGTTGTCAGACGGGATGCAAAATTTGATGAGGATAAAGCTATTCGATTGTCCCTTGAGAGGGAGATTGATTTGCATGCAGATAAGGAAATCTTGGTTCTAAACGATGAACCTCAAGATGTGGAGCAACCACATGAGGAGGATCACAGATTGGTAGAAACCACTCATGTAGAGCCATCCACCAGACATGGTAGGAGGCGCACCATAGAGACTGACAGATTGAGACTTTACGCGACAGAACATGTAGGAGCACCTACATCACAACGCAGACAGAGAAAGTCACCAGACATGTATACTGGAAGTTGCTAAGTTCTGGATCACTCTTGTAAATAAGCGGTCACCCCTAATTCTCATGTTCACAAGATTCTAGCATAGTTGTCAGTGCCATAACCGGTGGTTGGCTGATACAATATGCAACATTATTGATTCTACCCTTCATATACTTGATTTTGAATTTAAATTGTTGTATATATGTGGACCATTTCTGATGATGATCTTTCTACAATTTTCCTTGTGTTTGTATGAACTGCAGGGGTCGGTGGTATGTTTGGATCACCATTTATTTCCCTAGAGTGTAATGCTTCCAATATTTGCAGGACTACACAATGGAATACATATCTTTTTCATAGGTGGGATACTTTCGGACTGTGTCTAAAAGTGTCTCACTATGATACACCAACAGATGCCACTGCTGAGTAAGAATTGCCCCAATTTCATAGTCGGAGGCATCTATCTCAATCTCGAATGATTGTTGTAGGTCTAGTAATGTGATCACTAATGAAGAGTAGAGGTGATGATTCAACTCGAAAAATGCCTTATGTTGGGATTCATACTAGAAGAAATTTTCTTTCACTTTTCCATTCGTGACTTGACTCAAAGGACAAGTGATATGAGAGAAACCCAACATGAACCTGCAGTAAAAATTTTAAAGACCCAAAAATTTGCGTAGCTCTATTAGAGTGGTTGGGGTTGGCCAATCTTGAATAACTCGTATCTTAGATCGGTCCAGATGCACACCCCGCTCATCAATGATGTACCCCAAATATTGAACCTGGGTCATACCAAAAGTTCATTTCTCCAAATTTTTACACAAGTTGTGTTGTCGCAGGGTTTGGAGTACCTTCCGAATATGGTGTAGGTTCTCTTCCCAACTCTAGTTGAAGATCAGGATGCCATCCAAATACACTAACAAAAATAAGTTGTTGAAGGACCGCAAGATGTCTTCCATCAGCCTCATGAAGGTTTCGGGGACATTCGTAAACCCAAAAGGCATAACCAACCATTCAAAAAGGCCTTCCTTGTCTTTGAAGGCAATCATCCACACATCAGAGGTTTTGATTGGAACTAGGTGATAACCAGACTTCAAATCAATCTTGCTGAAATATTTGGCCCCCTTGAGATGGTATAGAAAGTCATCAATCTGTGGGATTAGATACTTATTCTGGATAGTGATCTTATTCAATTCTCGATAGTCAATACATAGTCTTCAAGTGTCGTCTTTCTTCTTTACCAACACGATCAGACTCCCATAGGTTGTTGAACTTGTCATGAGGTGCCCTTTCTTCAAAAACTCTTGAATCTAACTCTTAATTTCATCATTCTTCAGAACAGAGCATAGGTAGATCAGTCCATTAGGTAGTGACACACCCGGGGTTGGATTGATGGAGTGCTTGACCTAACAGTGCAGGGTACCCTTGTGGATGAGGTGAAGATGTCCCTGTACTCCTCCATGACCTTGTCCATCTGCTACTGCCATGCAGAGGAGCCTTGTCTGGAGGCCGTGGATGTGGCCACAATCTTCTTCCTTCCCTGAGGGCGAATCATAAGGAAGAAAAATTTCCTAGTCTGGGAAATGATGTTATTGCATTTCTTCACACAGATCAAAGAGATGGTGGTAGGTGGTGCTACCTCCGATATCTTGTATAAATTATTGCCCAAATAAATATTAAAAGTGTGAGGCATAGAATCATACACAACATGATGCTTCCACAAGTATGGTTGGCCTAATAATACATCATAAAATTCAAGAGGAGAAACATCACACAATACCTCATCTGTAGGGAAGGCGACACTGCTGGCTGACGTGGAGATCTCATCCTTGGTCAAGCCACCCGATGGTGTACATATGCAGATGTAGTGTGGTTGGTAGGTACAATCGCTTCATGACCTTTGTTGAAATTAGGTTCTTTTGGCTTCTATTGTCGACAAATAACTGCAACGGATAAACCTTCACCCACATCCATGAGTGGAAGAGCCAATCCACATCCTGTGGATATCCAGGCTCAATATTATAGATCTTGATCTTCGGGCTCAATATTATAGATCTTAGTGGTGGCAACAATGGCACTAGGCTCCACATCAATAATTTTCTTCCCTTTATCATTCCCCTTATCATGTACTGACTTAGAGTTGGAACATGTGCCTTATTCGAAAGCCTTTAGCTCAACCACCAGTGACTCCTTGGCTCGACAGTCACTTGTGTTGTGAGTGGGGATCTTATGGAACTCAAACCATTTCCCTGTGTCCTTATTTGTCTTCATGGAGTTTTTCTTTGCTTGTGGCTTCAACGGGTTGTCCTGGTTCACCCCACCTTGGCTTTGTACTTTGTTTTGCGGTTTGGGGGTGCCTTCCCCTTACTTCAAATTCACATATCCAAAGTATTGCTTCTTCTGTTTAAATTTATGCTCAATATTGATAGCGTATCGATACGTGGCGCCAAGCGAGGAGATTTCCAGGAACTCCATCTCATCGTGGATGTACTTGTGTAGACAACCGTAGTAATTGAGTACCAAATTCTGCTCATAATCCCTGATACCTAACTTCATGCGAATGGTATGAGAAATATTTGTGAACTCTGACATGTCTTGGTCCCTTCCCTGCTGCAGTGCGGTCCACTTTATATATTTATCTTCATAGCTTCTGATAGGGTAATATTGTTCCTTTATGGTGTCTTGGAAATAATTCCAAGTGGATGCAGTTTAAAACAATGAGGGTTCCCTCTCATCCTTCTATTCACAATAATTTTACCACCAATCCTTGGCATGGGGGTGACTTTGAGTAGTGCAAAAGTAATATTTTCCTGATTGGAAAAGTCATGACCCAACAAATATCCTTCCAATAGATTTAAGCATCTATCTATGACATTTTCATCTATCTGGCATTCAAATATGGGAATGTCAAAGTTGAATTGGATCTTAAATGGAGTGGCGCCTCCAAAGTGGCTGTTGGATGAATATGCGCTTCATGTGGGTAGTCGCTGAAGGATCTAGGAAAATTTATCCATCATCACATTCCTCTGTCGCTTGAGGGCTTCCTCAAGAAATATTTTGAAATGATCTACCGCTCCCTTATCTTTCTTTTCTTCTGCCATGGGAGGTCGTCGGGGTTTGCGAGGCTAGTCTTGCAAAGGTTCAACCAGTTCGAGCTCTAACTCCTTATACTCTGACCTCATTGGGGACATGCAAAGAAAAAAGAAGAAGAGAAAACCGCTTTGATACCACTAATCTGGACTTATGTAGGAACACAACAGAATAAAAATATAAACATAAACATAAATATGAAACATAAATAAATCTTTATTTCATTAATATCAAATAACTGAAATATGCTTAGAAGAAAAATGGAAATAAACTAGCTCGGGAGATGGTATCTTATCTATGAGAAGAGATGTAGTGGATCCATGTCTCTAAACTGTGTTACAATGAGGCTCAAGGGCCTTTTTATTAGTGGAAAAAAAATGGAAACCCTAAACATAAAAAACCCTAACCCCGGGAGATGGAATGCCAAGAGTTTGTGGGCCCCGTTGGGGTTAGTTACGCAACCAATTTCCTGGGGTCATAACTTGGTCATATGATCTCCATTTGGTGTGTACAATATCTTGTTGGAAATATCTCTCTCAGTACTAAAAGGTGTTCAGTAGGCCCTTGCCTATGGTTAGGGGCCTATTGCAGACCTAAAAAAACACCGTTTAGGGGGTCAAAACAACTCCAAAAGTTCAGGACCCGAAAAATGCTAAAAATAGTAAATTTTGTTGTAATCAAGGAAACTGATGAAACTGAATAGAGATCTAGCTGGAATAGGTGGGTGACCACTAATATCCACCTAGATCACTTTCCATTTAATCACTTCATTGATTCTCTCTTAAGAATATTAGCAAAAACTTCCTACTAAAACTAATCAATTTCTTGGTTTAGTTAGCACTTAGAAAAGAGATTTTGAATTTATGATTGTGTGCATTGATGATGAAAGACTTACCATCCTTGATCAAATAGTACTAGCTTTCTCTTCTCTTAAAGGTTGCACCACTCATATACATTTAGGTACTTCCAAAGACTATACGATACACATCAAGTGATACTACATTTACCTCCAATTGATCAGTCAATATAAACTTATAGAGAATTCAATCTTATATTTTTTAGTCATCTTCAACTTTGCATAATTATTTACCGATCCTAATGGATACAAATTAGGATGATCATTAAATTATAATCCAAGCTTCTTAATTAGAACCAAGATAAAATAGATCATCATCCACCTTTGTATTTTTGACTTGGATATTAATATGGAATAGTTTAGTCATCGCCTTCTCTTTATTTTTATGAAGGCTACTCAAATCCAACTCCTTCATTGTAGTTTACATAATCCTTTCATCCTCGTTCTAGTAGCTCTTTACCGGGAAGATTAAATCAATGGTTAGGCATTCATCCTATGCTTCTTTAGATTAAACTCTAGGTGTATCTTCCAACACATATATTTAGTGTGACCATTGATATTAAAATGGTTATAGTGATTGTTTGGATCCTTGCATACATGTCTAGTTGTTGTCTTCTTGTCCTTTACTAACCACTTCTTCTTCCCCTCCCTGGAATAATATTGGTGGCCCTTTTGTTTGTACCGCTTATTCATCCTTTATTATTTCTTATAATATTTAGGTATTGTTCTTACACACATGCTTCCTCAACTATCCTAGATTTGAAACTCATCACTTTCTTCTATAAATTACTATGTATACCTCATAGATATGTGAGGAGTACTAGAGAAAGAAGTCAAGTATCATGAAACATGTTATTAATCAACCAAGATTTAATATTTCTAGGAGCTCGATTGTGACAAAGGATAAGGTTAGTCAAGGAGATACATTTCATAATTCCAAGTTTAGCTATGAATGAAGTTATGTTTATGCAAGTAGATAACTTGTTCAATCATAGGAATTAATGATGAAGCCATTGAATTCCCTTCTATAGAATCTATAACTTTATCAATATATATATGTGTGTGTGTGTGTATCACAAATGATAATAAAATATTATTGGTCAATAATAAAATAGTTACATGAGTATTAACATATTTATTTCCTCTATTCATTGTCCACTTGGAAGCTGAGAAGAAATTTGAACTAGAATAAGCAATGTGGAAGAAAAACTAACTCTACAAACTTAGCTAGCTACACACACACATACATATTTTAGCTAGATAAGTTTGTAGAGTTAGTTCTTATTCTATATTGCTTATTCTAGTTAAAATGTCTTCTTAGCTTCCAAAAGGACCATGAATAAATAAAATCGAGAAGTGAATACTTATGTGTCATTTTTATTATTGACCAATGATATTTTATTATAATTTATGATCTAATTCTACCTAAAGGTTCTTGGAACTTCCTTGGGCAAGGGCCCACTGAGGTAAGGACATAAATTAACCCTTGTTCTTTTGTAGTGTAGTATGTTTTCATTGTTTAATAGTATATTTTTCTATATTATTTCATTTTGAATGCTAAAAAATATTAATTTTTTATTCAATTTCTATATGTGAATGGAATTGTTGCATTTGAGTTTTCTTCTTTCACCATTTTCTTATTATGGAGTGATCATATAAATATAGTATAGCTTTCATCATTTGCATCAATAAATGTGAAGTGGAATTACTGCACTAAATGTATACTTGAATAAAGTTACATAGAGTTGCTTTTGGAAAGACATAGGTAGTTATGTATGTCATCACCACATCATAGAATAAAGAATTTAAGGTTATTTCTAACTTTATTTTCGAAAATAAATCCATTCAATTACCTCTTGAAAAATAATTTTTTTATACCCTTTCAACATCAAGTTGGTGACCTTCTCTTTGGAATTTCCATAATATGGGAGATCATTTTTTGGGACAACAATATCAAGGACATCTTTTGTTCGAAGAATCAATGTGAGCTTTAGATATGATATGAGTCATAATATTCTTAATCATAATACATAGTATATATGAGACATGTTTATTTCTCATATATGTGCTTTTGGGTGGTGCAAATTCTTGAATATTTTACTAGGCTCAATATTCATAATATATATATTTATCATTGATATATTTATTATAGTTTTTCAAGTATGTTCTTCATTCTAGAGTAAAAAATAATTTAGTTTGAATCAAAATAAAATTTATAGATGTCATGTTCCCATTCAGACATTTAAAAGAAAACTAATTTTAATTTTTAGTATGATTCATAAGTCCACAAGATGACCAAGTCAGCCTAGCCCTGCAAGTGGCACCTATTCGACCATCCTAGACAACTATATATAAAATACATGTTTGACCTACTTGGAATATTATTCACTCATCACATAAGAATCATATTTGAATCTAGTGAAGGAGGAGAAGACAATGAGTCAAAGGAGAGAGAAGGCAAGCCAAAAATAAGAAGACTATTCCCTCATTGACCAAATATTTGATTATTGCAGTTCACATGTGTGAGGGGACTATTCTAATGTGGAAAGATCCAAATTTTTTTGAGGTTATTGCATGCTGAAATTCAACCCTAGTTGTAGGTCCAAAATTCTAAAGTTTGACAAGGTTTGAAGCAGTTTGACCAATGTTGACTTTTAATTTTGAAGGTGCCTTGGAGAAGGGTTTGAATTGGTATCTTGGTGGAAATTTGGTGTTGGTATTGGCTTGGATATCTCTCATTTTGATATTATTATATAAGGAAAGTATTGTTGGGTTTTTCCCTAGCCACTAGCCAAATTTATGGTGTCTCTTGTATCATTATGATGTCTATTTTCTTAAATGGTTGAAAAAATTTATAATTTATAAATGAAGATATAAAGAAGAAATAAGGTCGGTCGAGGCGGCTGGTTAGTAAAGTCATTCTCGTCATGATGGCAAGGTCTTGTGCTCAAACCTGAGTGAGGGCGTTGACTAGTCACGAGAAATGATGAACCTGGGCCAAGCCCGATCACCTTTTGTCCACAGGGGCATGGTCTAGTTTCTAGCGGATGCATTGTTAAGGCGTTCATGTTGTTAAGCAGGTCACAAGTTCAAGTCTCGTCTTATCCGGGTTCCACTCTTGCAGGATAAGCGGTTCCCTGAGAGGTTATAGTGGTAGCCGGGGGGTTGGACCCCATGCCGCGCGTGTGAAAGCTGCCTGATGTTGCCAATCCCTCTGACTAACAAAAATATATATAGAAATAAGAAGACATATAATTTTCACAAATAATTAACAAGAAGATGAATTAAGTGTTAGACTACATTTCACTTTGTTTCTCAAGATGGTATCAGAGCTAAAGTGAAGAAATGAAGCTTGAATATCACAATTTGTTGGCAGTCTTAAAGACATTATTGTAGCAGCTCTATCTAACTTTAAAGTAAGTTATATTATATTCTATATTTCTAATACTTACGATCAAATAGAATCTATTTGTAAAGAGGGAAACAAACTTGAAGGAGCATATAATTTCAAAGATTGGAAGAAGAGGAATGATTTAGTCCTTTTAGAAAATGAAGTCATGCAATTTGTTGAAGGAAAAGTTCCAACATTAGATAAAAACAATGCTCAACAAGTGGAAAAGTATAATAAGGGAGAAATCAGAGCTCAAAATATTATCTTTGAATCCATCAAATATCACCTCATCACTTTTGTTTCATAATTGTCTACATCCAACGAATTTTATGATACCTCATGAGCTTGTACTCCATCAACACAACATATCATAAAATATATTTAAGAAATAAACTCTATGGAAAAAGTATGACAAATGAGTACAACGTGGCTTCATATTTTATGAATATATAAAAAAGTATAGATCAAGTTCAAGGGGTTGGTGAAACTATATCTTATTCTGAATTGATCACCGATATAATCAATGTTTTACCTGAAACTTGGGATGCTTTTTCTGGAGGTATTTATGCTAGAAAGGAAAATCCTACCTTTGAAGAGTTATGGGTTTATTTCACTTTATAGGAACCAATACTAAAGGACAAAAGCAATACTCAACCTCATAATGAATATTCTCAATCTTTTGCAAGTAGATCAAAGAATAAATTTGGATCTCAAAACGAAAATTATGGTAAAACATATCAAGGAAATAAAGACATGTCCAAAGTCCAAGGCTTTGAATGTCATGAATATTTACACTATAGGAGAGATTTTCCTAAGAACCCTAAGAAAAAGAAGAGGAAGGAAAGACATGAAGAATCAACACATGAAGATGAATAATCTCCAAAGAAACCCAAGGACGAAAATCACAGGGATATCTATTATTAAAAGTTGATGAAGAACATGTCAGGCATACATAATGCTACATCCACTCTTGTATTGGGTCTGAAGTAAAACCTTAATTTTCATTTCATGTTTAGAAGATAAGTTATGTAAACTATGAGAGCTAGTATATTTTGGATTTACAACTAGAAGTTTGTCTAGATGAAAGGGATTGAAATTAAGAGAAGGCTCGGTAATATATAGAAAGAGTCGATCCTTTGAAGAATGTATATATATATTCTTATGAGAAGAAAACACTTTGATTGTTGCCTACGTAAAAATACTAGTAGAAATATCTATTGATTGAAGAAAGTAGTTGCATGGTATAAAATCTTGTGTCTTCAAGAAAAAGGAGACAATCACATCATAAAGATTCAGGGGAAGCTAATATCTTTCAAAGAAGTAAGAATTACTAGAAGGAAACCAAGGCTTTGATATATGGAAGAAGATCAAAGAAAATAGCATGTTAAGAAGTCTATCTCTAAGTTTGTGGATCTATTTGTTTTGAAAGGCCAAATCTAACTTGTAGCAAGATAGAAATTCAAAGTGAAAATTTAAGAAGATTCTTCCAACTAGAAAGAGTTAACTTCCAGTGAAGTTTATTTGAACCCATACATCAAATAATAAAGGAAATGATAATACTAGAATACATAACATTGACTAGTACAAATCATTTCAGTTTAACAGGGAGAAAACTTTACAAGATAATGGCTAGGGTTTCCTAGACTTTGACAACAGATGAAAGAACCAAAAGGACATAATAAAACAAAAGGACATTCATGAATATAGAAGGAGAAAAAAGTTTGAAGTATGCATTCATTAAATAAGTTAAGATATAGCATGAAATTATGGTAGTATGAAAGAAATATTTTAGAAGGTTCTTTCGTTAAATAGAATTAGTTCATATATTAGTTGAAATATCTAGCCCAAATTTGTGAAGGATATGGAAAGAGGGGACTCATGATTATAGAAAAAATTGTACTTTGGATAAATTGGGTGGTTCAAATAACTCATAAAATTAAAGGAAATGGTTTTTACTTCAAAAGTACATGGAAGCAAAATGTGACATGGAGAATATTGGATAAATTCACCACTACTTGGGACTTGACAAAAAACTTGTGTGACATTCCTTGGTCAAGGGAATCATATGATCAAGACCCTCCAAAATTTTAGAATGATGGATTATAGACCCATGGAAAACTCTATTAAAAAAATTTGGGGAGTATTGATATCCATAATTATACTGATAGCTGATTGATTCCTTGATACATTTAATTCAAGGGTACATTCATCAGACTAGTAGTGTTGATGATGAGAAAAATTACTACTAATGATTGTTTTTGTTTAGGATTTGGTACAACTTATTGAAATATCATAAAGAAAGATATTGTTGCACTGAGAAATACATAGGCAAAATATAGGATAATATGTGCTATTAGAAATGAATCAATTTGGCTTCATAAAATGTTTGATGAACTATTTGAAGGCCTCCTGGATTTACCATAATACTTTGTAATGATAAAAGTAGTATGAATATTGTTGAAGATTGTTAGAACCCGATTTTTAATGGAAGGTTGAAACACATTTCAATTTGAGATATGGTGTAGATAGGAGCCAAGAAATCTACAATAGATCTCCACAGATGAACATGTAGTTGATGTAAGGAATATTGATTACTTACGAAACAAGCTTGGACCTGTGGATTCATCCCAGGTTGAGAGGGAGTGAGGTTGGACACATATTTTCTCCTTCCATAATTGTTCTATGTCATGTGTAATTTATTGTATATCACGAGGTTCCTTGGTGAAGTTTGATTTTTTTGTAATGACACTTGAGACGGAAATTTGAATTTGTTTGGAACGATACTGGTCGGGGAGAAACTACATGATAATTATTTTCTCCCTATGTCATGTATCTGTGACTAGGACTAATACCCTAAGTCAAGTACATGGACTAGGATAGGGATAATGATAAATTGGATAATCATCAAGGACTAACATTATTATCTCATGTATTGTGACCAATTAGGACTAACACCCTAAGTCAAGTAAATTGACCCAGTTTAAGAATGGTCGGGTGGACCGAAATTTCCTTGTGACAAGTAGGAAATGGTCTTGTGGAGTACATTCTTTGGTTAACCTAGGCAGAGTATTTTTTTTCAGATAGGTAGTTGTGTGGTGTCCTATTGAATTCCTGTTCTCTAATCTAGTGGAGAGATAGAGCTTACTTGTCAAGGCCTTGGTAATTAGAAAATGTTGGTTATGATGATGCTTATTAATTTGGATCTTTTCTTATAAGAATATTTCAACTTGATAATATCCCAATGATTCATTATGAATACCTCCCTAGTTAAGAGGGGATTTTGAAGTTATAAATAGGTTTGGTCTTCATAATATATATTTATCATTGACATATTTATTATAATTTCTCAAGCATGTTTTTCATGCTAGAGCAAAAGTCAAAATAAATTTATTTATGTCATGTCCCATTTGGATATTTAAAAGAAAAATAATTTATATTTTTAGTATGCTTCATATGTCCACAAGATGACCAATTTGGCCCTCCTTGGACAAGTCGGCCTAGACCTCCAAGTGGCATCTATTCGACCCTCTTGGATAAATAAATAAATAAATAAATAAATAAATAAATATATATATATATATATATATATATATATATATATATATATATATATATATATATATATATATATATATATATATATATATATATATATATATATATATATATATATATATATATATATATATATATATATAATACAAGTTTTCCCTACTTGGAAGATTATTCACTCATCACATAAGAAGCATATATGAATCTAGAAAATGAGGAGAAGAAGTCGAGCCAAAGAAGATAGAAGAAAAGACAAAAATAAGAAGAATATTCCCTCATTGACCAAATATTTGACTATTGCAGTTCACATGTGTGAGAGGAATTTTTTATGTGGAAAGAGTCAAATTTTTTTGAGGTGATTGTAGGTTGAAATTCAGCCCTAGTTCTAGGTCCATAATTCTGAATTTTGACAAGATTTATAGCAGTTTGACCAACATTGACTTTGAATTTTGAAGGTGACTTGGAGGATGGTTTAAATTGGTATCTTGGTGGCACTTTGATATTGTTCTTGGCTTGTATATCTATAATTTTGATTTGATTCTATAAGGAAAGGATTGATAGGTTTTCCCTTGGCCACTCGTGTAATTTCTTGTGTCTCTTGTCTCATTGTGATCTCTGTTTTCTTGAATGATTGAAGAAATGTATAATTTCTTGATGAAGAAGGCATAAAGAATAAATAAGAAGACATCTAGTTTTCACAAGTAATTATCAAGAAGAGGAATTAAGTGCTAGACTATGTTGCACTTGGTTTCTCAACACAAACAAGTTGAAAATTTCTTCAAACCTTATCTTTAAGGTAATGTACATGCTTGGGATGGGTAAGGATATTATAGGGATGAATCACTCATCCATGGAAGGCTTTATTGGTATAAAAATTAAAAAAAAAAAACAATGGATAAATACAATAGGGACCTAGTATTGGATTTATGGAAAGGCTAGATGGGAAATACTAATAATTTCCCTACACATAGATAAGCTAGTTAAAAAATACATTGTTCCATGAATGAGTTACAAAATTGACATGAAGTCCCTCATGACATTCATGAAAAAGGATGAAATGGAAAGTCCTTTCACTAAAACCATAAATATAAAATGTTCTAATGATTTAATTATAAAGGTTCTTTTAGAAAGTCCAAATAGAGATTTTCCTTAGAATAAAAAAAACAAGGGAGGATGCAATAATGCATTTCTACTTATCAAATTCCAGCATATTTGTAGAACTAATAAGACTAGAGTTGCACAATTAGTGTATTTTTTCATTATAATTAGAAAAAAAAAGGTATGAGATTAAAAAATGAGGATGGACAAATGGATATGACCTTTGATGCTTCAAATCATGGTTGGAAATTAGAGGCAATTTCACACATTTCCATAAAAAGTTTTGAAACCATTTAAGAAATGGTTCTTTCGAAGGAATGAAAATTGACATATATGTCCTCACAAGCTTTAAAAACATGTCATGGCTTTATAATCATTCTTAATATTTATCATATGACAATTTTTTTTGGATTATCTTTGAATTTTAGGTAGATACAAGGGAAAAGGGCTCTCATTCATATCTTTCTTGTGCCATCAATAATATTTCCAAATATAAGGGAGAATGTATTTCATGTATACTTTGTATATATAATTCATACACTATAAAACCAACATAAAATGATATATATATTTGTTTTCTTATGTGTAGTAGCTAGAATGTAGCACATCAAGGAACACATGGTTGTCTCAAGTTAGTAAGTGTACTATAAGCCTTATGTGTTGACTATAGTATATGTAATATGTAGAGAAAAATACCATTTTACATAGAGGGAATTCTAAAAACTAAAATGGAGTCTATTGTTGACTACATTGAAAATACGAAGCACATTAACATATAGCAATTTGTCAATGTTTTACTCTTTTCATCTAACAACCAGTATGTTATTAATGATGATATGGTAACAACCATGAAAACTCACCCATTAATGGGAGACAACTAACCAATGAGCTTATTTATCCAAGGGATTTCACAATATATAATGATACCAAATACATCTAAAATCCCTTGACATGACCATAACAAAAGAACAATAAAGGTCATCTTTTTGTAAAATTGTAATTTGTTTAACTATGGATTTGGAGGAACCATTTATTGTTGTTAATTCAAGAGAATCTATGGAAAATAATTTATTCCAACAAGAGGAATATTTTCAAACATATAATATGGAAACGAGTGAAATTACTTGAAATTTATGTGGAGATGGAGTTAATGACAAAGGAATAAAATTTCAATTAGTAACAAAATATTAATTTTAGATAGTTGTGCTCCAATAATTGACTATGTTAACATCAAGCCAAATGTATTTATTGAATCCACTAACACACTTGATATTTACATTAATTAAATAGGCATATTATGAAGCATAAATGAGAACATAGCGTAAGTGTATGATGTTTGATTACAAAATTGTAGTGAAGCATTCCTTGTATACAAAGGAGGAGTTTGTAGAGTTGTATTTAATAGATCAACACGGAAAAAAAATATATATCATGGATGCATATCTTGATTTCCTTATGTTCACTAGCCATACTCCCCTTGTATTGTTTGGCTCACTTACTATAAGTTACCATACTATATTTCTATCTCTATTGAGTGTATAAAAATCGCACATAAGTTGGTTGAGACAAGTATTCATGTCAAAATTGTTCTTCCTTTCTCTTGCATGAGCTTGTTTAGATAAAAGTTAGTTTCCATAAGTTTTAAACCTTTACAATATGCAATGCACATAGAAAATTTTAATAAAATAGAAAATTTAACAATAACACTCAAACGTAGTACTCAAAGATTTACCCTAGAAACCATTAACTGAGAAAACCCAATAAATGCTTATAGTTGCATCTCTGACTCTTATTGTGTTAAATTCATCATTTAAAATACAATATATGGGATTTCGTAACATCTAAAACCCAAATCCATTGGCTCTTATTAAATTACAACCTTAATTATTTAACCAAATTATAAAAAAAAACATGGGCCAAAAAATTGTATAGAAAACCACAAAAAAATATCTGTATTTTTCTTCTTTTTCAGCAGTTTTTCCCTCAAACACTTAGATGGAGGAGGCAGAGAATGTGATGGGCAGGGAGGGAAAAGGGGGCCTACCAGATCCCCACCCCCCTGAAGTACCCTACACACACATTCAATGTATGGGGATAATTGTGTAAATAATACAACAAATACCCAATAATTTCAACCAATAATCTAATGCATAGCTTGAAGGAGATTTATTTTGGAATATGCTTACTTATTTCTAGCAATATTGATTGACTTTCTAGTTCACATTTTTTGGTACATATCAAAGAGATAGAGCCCAAAAATGAGTGTTAGGGTAATTTTTACACTATATTATAAGAGCTCTTTAATAATGACATGATAATCACATGTGAAATGTGGTAAAAAAATACTTAACCATGTCCCTAAAACTTTGAGAGGGTTTGAAATTAATTAATAACAAATACTATTTGTTAATTGGGTCTAACTTAGGTGGTAGAAAGGAGAAGATGTTTTCAAAGGATCTTAGCTTTTGTGGTTTGGTGAACAATTTGTTTCCCCATTTGCATGGGTTCAAGTCTCCGAAGACATATTATAATTGGCCTATTTGTGGCATTTATGAAATAGATGTATTTTGTGTAAGAATGACAATTGATCTTTCGAAGTTGTTGATTCTTCATACATTTTCATTCTAGTAAAAAGAAAAGAAAAAATAAAGGAGAAGATGTTATCCTCCCCATCCAAGTTAAAACCAACCCGTGACATGCTTTCTCTTCATGAGTTGTTTGTTGATTAGAGTTCTTTGGAAGCCAATTGTTGATTGGGACTAGAAAGACATTATCTATATCATTTGCACCTTCATCCTAGAGGGTGGCATGATTAGTTACATGTAAAATACATGTAATTTAAAAATAGTTCTCTAACATATACCCATACCTATAAATTTAGAAACGTATTCATGCTTGAAATGGGGTAAACAAAGACACAGTCACGCCATTCTAACTTTGAGAGTGTTTCTAAATAATCAAATTTGTAGTGAGTACCATTAGATACCCATATATTTGAATTTAGAAACAATAAAGAGTTTTGAAATATCTTTGATTTTGTAATTTCCTTTGAAGGTAAATTATTAAAATGATTTGGAGGTGAATCTCTTAAAATATTTGTATACTCCTTGTTCAACCTAAGTTCTCTTTTAAAATCTTTTGATGAAGAAGCATAATTACTCTATCCATGTTTGCATTATTCACTAGCTATAAATAATGCAACCATAAGAAAATTTACCTTTTCCATAGTAGCAAGAAACATATATAAAACCCTAAATTATTACCATTATCACACAATTTCCATAAATTCAATTTGAAAACCCCTACTCTCCCACTCCAACATGCCCTTGAAACCCCTCTTGATAATGGTAAACAAGAATATAAACCTAAATGTAACACCCTCCTCCCATATCTACCCAAGTAACTAAACAACTGAGGTTATCATGTGACAAGAGGCTAATATGAATTGATTCAACCTCCTATGTGACCTCAAGGAAGTGGAATCGATGGAAACACATCACACATACCTTCCACATTAGCAACAAGACTCCCAAGAACCATCCCAACCACTCAGGTAACTAGCCCCTCGGTCCCACTGAGTTTTTGGACCATTAAACCCTCAGACACTCCCACAGTGTAGGCATGGGTGCATCTAGGAGGATTTGGACGCTCCCACAATCATAGGCATGCGTGCATCCAGGGAATTTTTCCCTCAAAAAAGTGCCAATGTCCCTGATATTTGAGCCACTTTTTCAGGCCCAGAGCCTAGGTCACTACCCAGAACTCAATCACAAGTTCAGAAATGAATTATAACAACAGAACAATGATACATTTGCAAAAACATAGACAAGAACTTGACTGGACCCCTACTAAGCATGGCAGGCATTTCATCAAACATGTCACAAATATGAAATCTACATGTTTAAATAACAAACTTGAGCATAGGGGTCTTATACTTATCTGATAATATCTAATAATCATTGTTCCCTTATATCATTAGTTGGATTATCATCTATTAGGTCATAGATAAATTGTTCGCTAATCTACAAATCAAACATGAGGAGAGCCATACATCATCGTTGTCATAATACATGCTTATAACCAACAAAATAACAATAGAAATATCAAGGATACATCAATCATATAATCCACATATAAACCAGTATGTTTACACATAAGATTTCAAGGAGAGAACCTCTTATTAATGAATGCAAAAGCTAACTCATGATGGGGCTACCACGTTCCACCTGACCATAGATTGGTTGAGCCAAATCTCTCTTCATCCAATCACCCCCATGCCATATTCCAAGCATGAATGTGGGACTCAAACCAAAAGAACCAACCAGGGCATCTCGAGGCTAAACCACCTCACCCTCATCAATAGAAACTAGGGTTTACCGTAATCCACACCGGATCACTAGGCCAAAACAATAAACATGTAATAATAGGATTTACCATGATCTCCACCATATCATTGGGCCCAAACAAGCATGGATGCCACCAAATTTCTCCACCTACACTGTGAGAAATTTTCCTATCTCTTGGTCTCTCAAGATTCATGGTAATCCACACCAGATCACTAGGCCCTAAAACAAGACCCACTCTCCAGGCTTTACCGTATATCCCAACCCGGGATTACTAGGCCTGATGGAGAGCACCCACCTCTAGTATTTACTGTATATCCCGCCATTAACCGGTCGAGGATTCCTAGGCCCACTGAGGCAAATAATACCTGGCTTTACCGCAGCCCACAATTTGGTTCAGGGTTCATTAGGCCAATGGCTTTACCACAATCCAAAATCTGGTTCAGGGAACACTAGCCCATGTGTTATTCATTTCAAAGATCCACCTCACTTAGCTTTGAATCCATTTGGAAATCTAGCTCAACCAAAACATGAGAACCCCATCAAACCATGGATATCCAGAAATGGAAAGACTGGGCTGAAAACATTGTCACATCTGGAAAAATCCATGCCATGATAGAAAAGAACCACATGCAATACCATGCATACCAAATCTAGCAAGGAAATCACACATGAAAATCGATACCTACAAATAATCATGTTGAAGTTGTTTGATCCTGATCTTCCTTGTTTTCTGCTTCCTTCCTCTTGCCTTCTTTTTCCTTTCTTAATCCAATGCCAAAGTGCTCCAAGAAAAATTTGTGTCCAAGAGTGAGAGATAAAGAGATAGAATAATGAGAGAGCTACAAAACTAAACTGACAAAAGGTACCAACTGATCCTTAGAAGCATTTTTATCAATTAGGCCTCTATTTTATTCATTTTCCATTATTTTCCTTCATTTTCCTCCTCACATGCAACCTGTGACCTTTCACCTTCCTTTTCTCCTATTTTCCATTTTTTTCATAAATAAATTGCCAAAAATGCCATTTTTCCTTTCCAAAGCGTTAGTCTTAGCCTTTGCCAATTTCTTTAGCCATAATAAACCAATGAACACCCTCACTAGGATGTTTTGCCCAAAATTCAGCTTGGAACAAGTGCCCCATAAACCATGGTTATTATTTTCACTAGGATTGTTACATAACCCTCCCCCTTGAGGGACACCATAATCGATATTTAACCACACATATACCTCAGTAAAACCATTGTAAATCAAACATAATTCCCATGTAGATTTATAACATAGCTCGATGTAGTATTTACAATGATCACCCTGTTGAAAAGCAAACCGATATGACAACATAACAACATAACAACATGACAAATATAATGAAATTACACCCGTACCATTTATTGGAGCTTTATAACATTTATCATGGCGAAATTTACATCCATATACATATGTACATATACTCAAACATCACATCAAAAAATATATCAAAACACATACCAAAACATCATACCAAAAGTGCTTTGCCTCAACTAGCAAACAATAAAGGATAAACAACCCAAATCTGATCTGCCATCTCCCATGTAGCTTCATCAGGCCCAAAGTGCTTCCATTGCACTTTAACTTGCTCAATTATTTTGTTCCAGAGCATGAGCACCTTTCTCTACAATATGCACTGAAGCTTTAGCTGGAATTCTCCATATGGCTCCACTTGCAATATAGACCAGCCAATCACATGATCAACATCTTTAACATACTTCTTAAGAAATGTTATATGAAAAACATCATGGACTTTCACTGTGGAAGGCACTGCAAGTCTATGTTATGAAACCAACTCACAAAATAAAGGAAAAGATAGATCAACGACTTATAAGTAAGCCTCTTCGAGGGGGGAACCTCCTTTACATTACACAAATGAACAATTCTTGGATGATACAAATGACAAAACCTCCTTTCTATATATAGGATTCCAATGGGTAACTATATAATCCTAGTCAAAATAACAATAACAATGTAAGGGCACAACAATACAAATAGTGGGCTTCTATGGGGCACAATAATAACAATATGGGAACTACATGGGTACAACAATAATAATAAGAGGGCTATAATAACAATAACAATAAGGGGATACACTAGTATTATAGGGACCTAGCATGCCTCTCTCCTTCAAACAAGTGTTTTCCTCAATTCTTGAGTAGTTCGACATGCTTTTGTATAAAATTCTCATCCTCCCATCTCGAATCTTCAGTAGGTAAGTTCTTCCACTTGATGAGATACTTTGAAATTGATTGATTTCGAAGTTGTTTATTTCTATTTTTTGTGACTGCTTCAGGTTCCAATATGATTTTTCCTTCTTTGTTAAGATCTAGAAATATTGTTTGAACCACTACAAGGAAAAGACCCTCTAGCAGATGTCTTTGGGGAAGCCCTTATAAAAATACCCCAAACATCCGTTTCTAGCGGAGGTTACTAGAGGAGGTTGGCGGGCAGAGGGTTTTGCGGATGTTTTCCGCTCGGTGCGCTTATCATCAGAAACCACATCGGTGCACTCAACAAGAGAAAGCACCAGTGCGCACAAAACATTGGCACACCGGACATCATACGCTCCATACACACCCGCCCGGTGCATTGTATTACTATAGAGCACCGGTGCTTTACAACTATTCTGCACCGGTGCGTCATAAAACACTGCGCCAAAACTGAAACCGCCCAGTGTGCTATTAAAAAACCGCATCGGTGCGCCTATAAACCCCGTGTACAAGAACAGGGTTAAATAATAAAAAATTACTGCCAAAAAACCGCATTTTTCACTTTTCTCAGTGCTCCAGAGCTCTTAAGCACCGGTTTAGTTTATCCTTGTCTGAGCCGCCCTGACATCGGTGCTCCCATTGCACCCATTGCACGCACTGCTATTGTGCATTGCCCACCAACCTCCAGCTTGCATTTTCCAAAACGATGGTCAAATTTTATTTTGCAAATTCTATAGCCAACATGTCTCCTCGACGGCCAAATGTACAGGTATTTTTCTTGTTTTTCCATAATTAAGCTTTTTAGTAGATTAGGATTTCAAATAACCTTAAAATTAACAATTTAAAAGAAAACAAAAAAATTGTCGCCCAGTGCGCTCGAGCCGTTTGGCTCACAACGGTAAGCGATTCTACCTGTAAAATTTACAGGCCGCACCGCAACCGGTGCTAACGGTATTCACATCATTCCCAGGGTGGTACCGAAAGGCGTACCGCGTTCTTTTAAAATTAAAAAAAAAGTGTGGTGCGGTCATTTAGCCGGCTGCACCGTTGACCATGTGGAATAGCAGCAACGCAGTGCGTTGACGGAAATATCCGCCTCAGTATTTTCCATCGCACTGCATTCGGCATTTCAATAGGTTCAACGGTGCGGCCTAGTAAAATACTGCATCGTCAACTATGTAAATAGTCAGGAGGTCGGTGCACTGACACAACTATATGCGCTGATCTGAAAAATGACCTGAGTTACTTAGTTCAATTTTAGAGATTGAATGTAGGGGAATTTACTGGATATGTCACCCTTAAAGAAATGATGAGATCCAGAGGCTACCTAGCCCTCTACATAATCTGTCTATAGAACTTTATAGAGATTAACACTCAAGTTCTTAAAATGCGGAATTTACCAAGATCTTTCCTGGTCCTTGTACAAAATGTGATTGGCAGTATTACTGAACAGTTATTATATGCATTAACTGTTTAGACATGAAATAATCTATGTATGTTTTAGATTTAACACTTTCACATCAATCACATAAGCAATACCATAAGACAAAGAATTTTGTGACGGAGTTCATCCCTCCTGGACTACGTCTCTGGGTCCGCTTCAGAATTGTGCGTCTATTGTATTCTTCAAGCCAAGAGAAATATGCTACAATGAATCATCAGTTGCACTACTGATGTTGCAGATATGGACCATCCCTTGAATATGCTAACTAATACAAACTCTTTTCTTTCAACAATTAAGAAAAGACATGGATGATTCACACACTAAAACAAATTGAAGACTGAAGCTTTATGGACCTTTGACTTCAAGGTAGCTAAACAGAGTTTGGCACAATCAAAGTAGATCTCGTCGACCATCAACGTACTTTGATGTTGAAACTTATGCAAGTATGATGAGTTTTTCCTCCTTCATATAAACCTGCAATAAACCAAAACTCACTACCAAATTATGTGACATACAATTTAAGAGAGTTTACTTCATCTTGAAGTTAATTAAACTCCTTCTTTTGCCACTCTCCTCTCTTGAGGTCTCTCCTCTTACACCCTCCTTTACAAAGAAACATAATTGCCTTTATATATTAGGAGTTCATACATTCATGGATTTACAAAGCTACTTTGAATCTCTGTATTTCCCATTTTAGAAATTGGTTGGGCAATCATTTATGAAAAGGGATCGAATCCCTATCTTCCTTATACACCTAGGGATTAGTTGCATTACCATAGCGCCGAAATAAATGCAAAAACCCATAATTAAACATTATGATATATCAGACGGCTTATTAACCAGGCAGACTTGCAAAGTGGGTGGAGTAATGTGAACAGAGATTTTATCCGGCGGTTATGGTCAATCCCGATGACTAGGCTAACTGTTATCTGTTCCGGTCTTTAAGCCTTGTTCATATTGCAATTTCCCGACGGTTCTGGTAGCCCCAACGGTTACGGTTATATCCACTGTCATCCTTCTGCCGCAGTCATGGTCCATCTGGCAGTCAACAAACAACTCCCGCAGTTTTGATACCTGTCACATATGTAATCTCCGACACGGTTTATATTTTTGTTCACCTGTTGTAACATTTCCGAGGCGGTTTAATACCACGCGGTCTGGACTTAACGCTGTGGGAGTTTATTAATGTTTTGAATAAAAAAATATCCCGAACCATTTAAATTCGTATATGCCCGACATCCAAACCCTTTGCACTATGGGTTTATTACTTAGGTTTTTCAAACCCGATGGTTCAACCTCCGAACTTTGACATAGGTTTATAACACCCAACCTTAATACTTTGCGCTATAAGGTTTTGACCCAAACTTTGATAATAAGACTTTACATCATGGTTTTCCTACCCATCATACGAACCTTTATAAAGAGGTTTATGGTTTAAATTTTTCGCTAGGGACTTTAAGTCCATAAGTTTATGAAACTTAGGAATAGGACTTTAAGACCATAGACTTTAGGACTTTGATTGATATTTAGTCCTAGGAATAGACTTAGGTCTTTACAAAGTGTGTTTTCATTTGACACTTAGCGCTAGTCCTTAGGACTTAAACCTAGGACTTAGGATTTAAACTTAGTCCTTTTCACCTTAATAAAAAGGTTTACAAAAGCATTTTTGACCTTTACAATTAAGACTTAGGACAAGTTTTTTATTACATAAGTCTTTTAACAAAATTTGTTGTTTCTGTCGCAGGTCAACTTGAAGATGTCTTGATTGGCGTTTTTGAAACATATTTGCTGGAGTAGAATCTGAAGTCGATGTCGAACATTTTAACTTTACAAATTTGATGACCATCTTGATCAATACCTGAATTATTACATAATCGATAATTACAAAATTCCAAATAACCATCTTGGTCGTTTGGGTAATTTCGATACAATTTTAATAATTCTAAAATTGGATCACACCTCCCAACTAAAAGAACTTTTGGTTCTCCAAAAGTTTTATTACAATGCTTTTGAAAAACAAATTCAATTCTAGAACCTAGTTACAACTTTACTAGATCTAGATATTACAAAATCATTTAAGCATAAGGCGCGAAGTCTGCCCAATTCCATTCAGCACTTGTTTGTTCTCCAGCAAGTGACTTGGATTCTTCCTGGGCTGCTGGTGTCGGTACTATTTCCTTTGGAAGCATCAGACAATTTTCTTTGACATGCCCTGAAAATTTTCAGGTTTGACAATTTTTCTCCCTCTTACTTGATGATGAGTTTCTGGAGTTACTTGCTGATTGAAATGAAACTGATTCAGAACGTTTCTTTACTTGTAATGCCTTATCATTCTCTGAAGGCTGACTTTTTGTCGCTCCAATTTGTTTTCTGTAAGCCTTTTGCTTCCAACATTGTTCCACACAATACCAAGGACTCTTACAGAACGTACATGGATAGATCCACTTAACTGTTTCAATGATCCAATTTTGATAAAAGAAATCACTATCAGAATCATTACTGTTTGAGGACTAAGGTTTCTTAACTTTTCTATCCTTGAGCTTCTCTAGTAACAGTTCTAGATGTTTTGACCAGCATCGGTCAAAGAAATGACCAAGCTTCCCGCAATAGTCACATTTTATCACATCACATCCTAGACCCAGATTCTTAGGTCTTTCTTGTACCTGGATAGGTTGAAGTCTCCCTTGTCCATTTTTCCCCAAGCCTTCGCCTTCTCGGTATCCCATGGATTTCATCATCGATAAGCCTTTCCTTTCAGGGATCAAACTGAGTTGCTGGCTAGAAACTTCTTCATATTTGGAATCACTTTCTGGTGAAATAAGTGAATCCACATTGTTTTCAGCTTGAGATTGGGAAAATGAGCCAATGGCTTCCCTTGCTGACTTTGGTGAAGATGAGAGAGAGGAACTACTTTGAAGAGAAAGTGCAGGCTTTTTGCCATTGAAAGTTGCATCTTTCATAAGAGTATTGCTTCCTCTTTTAGTTCTCTTTAAGTCTTCTAATTTTGATCGCAGACTTTGCTTGTCACTCTCAAGTGCTTCCACCCTTTTGCGCAATGCAGCATTCTCCTGTTGAATTTTCAAATTGGACTCTTCGAGTTCTCTTAGTTTTTACAGCTGGCGAGTGTTCTTGCCCATCTTGTACCTGCAAAGAACTAGCTGCTCTGATGCCACTTGATCTGAAAAATGACCTAAGTTACTTAGTTCAATTTCAGAGATTTATTGTAGGGGAATTTACTGGATATTTCACCCTTAAAGAAAGGATGAGATCCAGAGGCTACTTGGCCCTCTACAGACTCTGTCTATAGAACTTTATAGAGATTAACACTCAAGTTCTTAAAATGCAGAATTTACCAAGATCTTTCCTAGTCCTTGTACAAAATTTGATTAGTAGTATTACTGAACAGTTATTATATGCATTAACTGTTTAGACATGAAATAATCTATGTATGTTTTAGATTTAACACTTTCACATCAATCACATAAGCAATACCATAAGACAAAGAAGTTTGTGACGGAGTTCGTCCCTCCTGGATGACGTCTCCGAGTCCACCTCAGAATTGTGCGTCTGTTGTATTCTTCAAGCCAAGAGAAATATGCTATAATGAATCATTAGTTGCATTACTGATGTTACAAATATGGAAAACCCCTTGAATAGGCTAACTGATACAAACTCTTTTCTTTCAACAATTAAGAAAAGACATAGATGATTCGCACACTAAAACAAACTGAAGACTGAAGCTTTATGGACCTTTGACTTCAAGGTAGTTGAACAAAGTTTGGCACAATCAAAGTAGATCTCGTCAACCATCAACGTACTTTGATGCTGAAACTTATGCAAGTATGATGAGCTTTTCCTCCTTCATATAAACCTGCAATAAACCAAAACTCACTACCAAATTATGTGACATACAATGTAGGAGAGTTTACTTCATTTTGAAGTTGATTAAACTCCTTCTTTCGCCACTCTCCTCTCTTGAGGTCTCTCCTCTTACACCCTCATTTACAAAGAAACATACTTTCCTTTATATATTAGGAGTTCATAAATTTATGTCTTTACAAAGCTGCTTCGAATCTCTGTATTTCCCCTTTTAGAAATTGGTTGGGAAATCATTTATGAAAAGGGATTGAATCCCTATCTTCCTCATACACTTAGGGATTAGTTGCATTACCATAGCGTTGAAATAAATGCAAAAACCCATAATTAAATATTATGATATATCGGACAGCTTATTAAACGGGCGGACTTGCAAACCGGGTGGAGTAATGTGAATAGAGATTTTATCCGGCGGTTATGGTCAATCCTGACGGCTAGGCTAACCGTTATCTTCTGCGGTCTTTAAGTCCTGTTCATATTGCAACTTCCTTACGGTTCTGGTAGCCCCGAAGGTTACGACTATATCCACTGTCATCCTTCCGCCGCGGTCACGGTCCATCTAGCGGTCAACAAACAACTCCTGTAGTTTTGATACTTGTCACATATGCAATCTTTGACATGGTTTATATTGCTGTTCACCTGTTGTAACTTTTCCGACGCGGTTTAATACCATGCGGTCTGGACTTAACGCTATGGGAGTTTATTAATTTTTTGAATAAAAACATATCCCAAACCATTTAAATTCGTATATGCCTGACATCCAAACCCTTTTCACTATGGGTTTATTACTTAGGTTTTTCAAACCCAATGGTTCAACCTCTGAACTTTGACATAGGTTAATAACACCCAACCTTAATACTTTGCGCTATAAGGTTTTGACTCAAACTTTGATAATAAGACTTTACATCATGTTTTTCCTACCCATCATCCGAACCTTTATAAAGAGGTTTATGGTTTAAATTTTGCACTAGGGACTTTAAGTCCATAAGTTTATGAAACTTAGGAATAGGACTTTAAGACCATAGACTTTAGGACTTTGATTGATATTTAGTCCTAGGAATAGACTTAGGTATTTACAAAGTGTGTTTTCATTTGACACTTAGCGCTAGTCCTTAGGACTTAAACCTAGGACTTAGGATTTAAACTTAGTCCTTTTCACCTTAATAAAAAGGTTTACAAAAGCATTTTTGACCTTTACAATTAAGACTTAGGACAAGTTTTTTATTACATAAGTCTTTTAACAAACTTTGTTGTTTCTGTCGCAGGTCAACTTGAAGATGTCTTGATGGGTGCTTTTATATTTGCTGAAGTAGAATCTGAGTTCGATGTCGAACATTTGAACTCACAAATTTGATGACCATCTTGATCAATACCTGAATTATTACATAATCGATAATTACCAAATTCCAACAACCATCTCGTCATTTGGGTGACTTCGATACAATTTTAATAATTCTAAAATTGGATCACACCTCCCAACTAAAGAACTTTTGGTTCTCCAAAAGTTTTATTACAATGCTTTTGAAAAACAAATTCAATTCTAGAACCTAGTTACAACTTTACTAGATCTAGATATTACAAAATCATTTAAGCATAAGGCGCGAAGTCTGCCCAATTCCATTCAGCACTTGTTTGTTCTCCAGCAAGTGACTTGGATTCTTCCTGGGCTGCTGGTGTCGGTACTATTTCCTTTGGAAGCATCAGACAATTTTCTTTGACATGCCCTGAAAATTTTCAGGTTTGACAATTTTTCTCCCTCTTACTTGATGATGAGTTTCTGGAGTTACTTGCTGATTGAAATGAAACTGATTCAGAACGTTTCTTTACTTGTAATGCCTTATCATTCTCTGAAGGCTGACTTTTTTTCGCTCCAATTTGTTTGCTGTAAGCCTTTTGCTTCCAACATTGTTCCACACAATACCAAGGACTCTTACAGAACGTACATGGATAGATCCTCTTAACTGTTTCAATGATCCAATTTTGATAAAAGAAATCACTATCAGAATAAATACTGTTTGAGGACTAAGGTTTCTTAACTTTTCTATCCTTGAGCTTCTCTAGTAACAGTTCTGGATGTTTTGACCAGCATCGGTCAAAGAAGTGACCAAGCTTCCCGCAATAGTCACATTTTATCACATCACATCCTAGACCCAGATTCTTAGGTCTTTCTTGTACCTGGATAGGTTGAAGTCTCCCTTGTCCATTTTTCCCCAAGCCTTCGCCTTCTCAGTATCCCATGGCTTTCATCATCGATAAGCCTTTCCTTTCAGGGATCAAACTGAGTTTCTGGCTGGAAACTTCTTCAGATTTGGAATCACTTTCTGGTGAAATAAGTGAATCCACATTGTTTTCAGCTTGAGATTGGGAAAATGAGCCAATGGCTTCCCTTGCTGACTTTGGTGAAGATGAGAGAGAGGAACTACTTTGAAGAGAAAGTGCAGGCTTTTTTCCATTGAAAGTTGCATCTTTCATAAGAGTATTGCTTCCTCTTTTAGTTCTCTTTAAGTCTTCTAATTCTGATCGCAGACTTTTTTTGTCACTCTCAAGTGCTTCCACCCTTTTGCGCAATGCAGCATTCTCCTGTTGAATTTTCAAATTGGACTCTTCGAGTTCTCTTAGTTTTTACAGCTGGCGAGTGTTCTTGCCCATCTTGTACCTGAAAAGAACTAGCTGGTCTGATGCCACTTGATCTGAAAAATGACCTAAGTTACTTAGTTCAATTTCAGAGATTTATTGTAGGGGAATTTACTGGATATTTCACCCTTAAAGAAAGGATGAGATCCAGACGCTACTTGGCCCTCTACAGACTTTGTCTATAGAACTTTATAGAGATTAACACTCAAGTTCTTAAAATGCGGAATTTACCAAGATCTTTCCTAGTCCTTGTACAAAATTTGATTAGTAGTATTACTGAACAGTTATTATATGCATTAACTGTTTAGACATGAAATAATCTATGTATGTTTTAGATTTAACACTTTCACATCAATCACATAAGCAATACCATAAGACAAAGAAGTTTGTGATAGAGTTCGTCCCTCCTGTACTACGTCTCTGAGTCCACCTCAGAATTGTGCGTCTGTTGTATTCTTCAAGCCAAGAGAAATATGCTACAATGAATCATTAGTTGCATTACTGATGTTACAGATATGGAAAATCCCTTGAATAGGCTAAATGATACAAACTCTTTTCTTTCAACAATTAAGAAAAGACATGGATGATTCGCACACTAAAACAAACTGAAGACTGAAGCTTTATGGACCTTTGACTTCAAGGTAGCTGAACAAAGTTTGGCACAATCAAAGTAGATCTCGTCGACCATCAACGTACTTTGATGCTGAAACTTATGCAAGTATGATGAGCTTTTCCTCCTTCATATAAACCTGCAATAAACCAAAACTCACTACCAAATTATGTGGCATACAATGTAGGAGAGTTTACTTCATTTTGAAGTTGATTAAACTCCTTCTTTCGCCACTCTCCTCTCTTGAGGTCTCTCCTCTTACACCCTCATTTACAAAGAAACATACTTTCCTTTATATATTAGGAGTTCATAAATTTATGGCTTTACAAAGCTGCTTCGAATCTCTGTATTTCCCCTTTTAGAAATTGGTTGGGAAATCATTTATGAAAAGGGATTGAATCCCTATCTTCCTCATACACTTAGGGATTAGTTGCATTACCATAGTGCTGAAATAAATGCAAAAACCCATAATTAAATATTATGATATATCGGACAGCTTATTAAACGGGCGGACTTGCAAACCGGGTGGAGTAATGTGAATAGAGATTTTATCCGGCGGTTATGGTCAATCCCGACGGCTAGGCTAACCGTTATCTTCTGCGGTCTTTAAGTCCTATTCATATTGCAACTTCCTGACGGTTCTGGTAGCCCCGAAGGTTACGGCTATATCCACTGTCATCCTTCCGCCGCGGTCACAGTCCATCTAGCGGTCAACAAACAACTCCTGTAGTTTTGATACTTGTCACATATGCAATCTCTGACATCGTTTATATTGTTGTTCACCTGTTGTAACTTTTCTGACGCGGTTTAATACCATGCGGTCTGGACTTAACGCTATGGGAGTTTATTAATTTTTTGAATAAAAACATATCCCAAACCATTTAAATTCGTATATGCCCGACATCCAAACCCTTTTCACTATGGGTTTATTACTTAGGTTTTTCAAACCCAATGGTTCAACCTCTGAACTTTGAGATAGGTTAATAACACCCAACCTTAATACTTTGCGCTATAAGGTTTTGACCCAAACTTTGATAATAAGACTTTACATCATGGTTTTCCTACCCATCATCCGAACCTTTATAAAGAGGTTTATGGTTTAAATTTTTCACTAGGGACTTTAAGTCCATAAGTTTATGAAACTTAGGAATAGGACTTTAAGACCATAGACTTTAGGACTTTGATTGATATTTAGTCCTAGGAATAGACTTAGGTCTTTACAAAGTGTGTTTTCATTTGACACTTAGCGCTAGTCCTTAGGACTTAAACCTAGGACTTAGGATTTAAACTTAGTCCTTTTCACCTTAATAAAAAGGTTTACAAAAGCATTTTTGACCTTTACAATTAAGACTTAGGACAAGTTTTTTATTACATAAGTCTTTTAACAAACTTTGTTGTTTATGTCGCAGGTCAACTTGAAGATGTCTTGATTGGCGTTTTTGAAACATATTTGCTGGAGTAGAATCTGAAGTCGATGTCGAACATTTTAACTTTACAAATTTGATGACCATCTTGATCAATACCTGAATTATTACATAATCGATAATTACCACATTCCAAATAACCATCTTGGTCGTTTGGGTAATTTCGATACAATTTTAATAATTCTAAAATTGGATCACGCGCAGGGGCGTAGAGTTTAGTGAGTGCACCGCACTCCTGGCATCGTACATAGTCAACGGTGCTCTGAAAATTTTTAGGTGCATCGCCTAACGTGCGTTGAATGTCATCTGGGGCAACACCTCTGGTGCGCGACAAACAAAATATGCATCGAAACCAGTGCATGACTGTTTTTTGTGGCGCACCGACTATTTTTTTTTTTTAAATTATATATGTATATTCCTAAATACATGTCTCATTTAATAAAAAAAAATTATTTAATATGTCAATCATTCAGACATAAGAGGGTGAACAACAGCAACAATAGGTAGAGCAGTATGACATGGTTCGCCTATGGGAGGCACGAGAGAAGGAGAGAGATGCGTAACCTCACCCTATTACAACAGCTACCGAGGGACTCCTAAGGCAAGTAGGCCTCCTCAAGTTCTATGAGGAGGTTACTTCCCTAAAGGGCTATGGTGTGTTTTTGAGACATCTTATCCGCAGGTGGAATGCCCACCGACAGGCTTTCCAGGTTGGTCCTAACCAGTGGTACATGCCCACTGAGGAGGATATATATTTCATTACAGGGCTATCGAGGAGAGGGGTGGATTTTCCCTCGTTCGCAGAGGTTCCAACTGGCTATGTAGCAGGGAGTCAGTTAGTGTACTCCTAGAGATACATTGGAGCATCAGTATTGTCTCCTTCTGATTTTCGAGTCGTTGGAGGTCAGTTACATATTGGTGCATTTGATAGTGAGGAGGTGCAGTGCCTCTCACTTCTCCTTTTGACCATTTCACACAACACCAGTGACGGGCAACGCATTAGTTGCTCGCTTTTATATTATGTTGATTCTTTAGTACAAGAGCCATGACTTTTCAAGTGGTCTGCCATTTTTTTGTGGCAGTTCTGTACAACCTTAGATAGATGTTGTGCTCATGCACGAGGAAGGGTCAACTTCCCTTTTGCTTCAGAGCTTTTATTTTTTATTTTTTGAGAGGTTTCTAGAGAGGAGGCCTACTTTTTTTCGGCAACCTCGTAGGCCAATGTTTGAGGCATGAATGCACATGTGGGGTAGATGATGCCCAAGAGGGGCGAGACTGTGTTTCCAGCGAGGATATTGCATGATGCACTAGAGTTGCTAGCTAGTGTTGACGAGCTGCATCCCTTCATTATGGTCCCCTATCCTTATGATGGATTGGATTGGAGATGGTGTCCCAACATCCTCTTCATAGCTGATAAGCCGCTGGATGATAGAGGTAATATTACTGTTTTATTTAAATTTATTCTAACATGTTCTTTAACTTGTTTTTATTAAATTGTGTAATGAAATTGTCTAATTATTGTTGTGTACTTGTATATATTTTGCAGACATTGAGTCTTTTTATGGCGAGAACATGTCGGCACCACCACATGATCTAGGTGTGGATCCTGATGACGATCAGGCCATGCCAGATGCCGAGGATAATTAGGAGGCCAGTGCAGAGAGACCTGCTCCTGCTGGTGCGCCGGTACTGCCTTTTGCTAGGCGCGGTTGACTTCATACTAGATACATGATGGAGTTGGGCGACCAAATCACTGCATTGATTGTTGAGGCGGGCATCAGGCCCGCTCATATGAGAGACATATAGGTCGATGGCAGGCTATTAAAAATGTGGAGAGGCATGTCGCATGACATGTACAGGTTGATGCGACATGTCGTAGGAGTGGCAACCTTAGTTACGTAGCTGAGGAGGACCGTTGCACGTTATAGGCATGGTCGAGACGCAGCACGTGATCAAAAATCAGCGAGCAGTAACTCATCATCTCATGATTGTTCACCTCGCGTCGTGCCAGATGAGAAAACTCCACTAGCATCTAGCAAAAGTCATCATGGAGATGAGGTTCGACCATCGGCCACGTCTAGTCAGCAGCCTACATCATCCAGCAGTACTCATGATCATGAGCAGGCTGGACCATCGACCGTCGATGTTGCACCATTGACTGAGCAAGCCTCGACTAGTACTACTATTGATGTTGTACCACCAGCTGATCCATGACATTTATATTACAATTGTATATTTTTAACATTATTCAGTTATATATATATATATATATATATGGTCCATGTATTTTATGTTCATGTTGCGGTTGTACTTAATTTACATGTTGGTGATCATCATGATGTGTATATTGTTAGGTCATGTTAGCTGATATGTTCATTTAATGTGCAGATTGCAGATAGATGTGTATGTTATAGCATGAGTTATTTGACATGAGATGTATATTTGATGTTTGTGTTGTGATGATGTTATACAATGCTAAACGTGTTTTATTAGATGATCATGATCACGATGATGTTAGCCAATTTGAATGTGTTTTTTAGTCGAATATGATGTTTGTACGATGGTTATCATGATCGTGATGTTTATTAATTAATTTAATATTAAATGACCATGATATTTATTAAATATTATGTCATGATTGTAATTGAAATTGAAATTTTAATTGTATGTAAAATTGTAAAATTGTATTTGTATTTGTAATTTTAATTTTAACTGTAATTGTATGTAAAATATTTAATGTAAAATTTTGATTGTAATTGTAATATTTAATTTATTGTGAAATCATTGTAATTGTAATTTTAATTGTAATTGTATATATGACAAATTGTAAAATTGTAATTGTAATTCTAATTGTATATGTAAAATTCTAAAATTGTAATTGTATTTATAATTGTAATTGTAATTGTAAATGTAATTCTAATTCTAATTCTATTTGTATGTAAAATATTTGTAAAATTTTAATTGTATTACTATGAAATGATTGTAATTGTAATTCTATGTAAATTTCTAAAATTGTAATTGTAATTCTAATCGTAATTGTATGTGAAATTGTAAAATTATAATTCTAATTCTAATTGTATGTAAAATATTTATAAAATTTTAATTGTATTAATGTGAAATGATTTTATTAAAATTTTTAAATTTGTAAATAATTATAAAATAATAAATCTTGAATAATATGAATTTTTGTAACATATTAAATCTTAGAAAATAATGCAAATAAATTCATGTACTTTAGAATTATCATTATTTTATTATGATCTTACATACCAAAAAAAAAGAATTTTATACTCCTGGTTTTTCGTCCGATGCGCTTATAATCATAACCCGCACCAGTGCGTCTTAGTACTAAGACGCACCAGTGCTTCACAACTCTTCCGCACCGGTGCGTCATAAAAAAACGCGCCAAAACTTAAATCGCGATCTTACGAACCGCATCGATGAGCCTATAAAGCCCCGCACACCGAAGCAGCAGAGGGTTCGAATCACGGGAAAGAAATTTTCTGAGGAGATGAGGGTTTGAAAAGATGAGAGTTCGAATTTCGGCTGAGAAGTTTATAGTAGATAAAATGAGTGATTCAAACATAAAGACGGAAAAATACGCTTACAGGGATGCAGACGGCTACAGAGCTCAACAGAGTACAAAAGGAGAAAAGGTTTATGAAAAATCTGAGACGCACATGAGAGAGATCAATTGAGTCTCTTGAACGGGCTAAGAGATCACATGAAGGTAACGATTATCATTCTTACAAGGATGGAAGGGAAATATTGGACAGTAGAGAAAGATCAATCGAGGCAGTTGATAAAGCCAAGAGGCACCATGAAGGGAATGATTCTCATTCCCTTAAGGAAAACAGAGAAAGATCAATTGACGTTGTTGATCGGGCTAGTAGGTCCCATGAAGGGAAAGATTCTCCAAAATGCGTTTAAAATCAGCTGGGAGTATTTTCCGAGCTTCGGTTGGCTTACAAAAACTTTTACCGGCAAAGCTGACGTCACATAAAATCACATCTTCGACTTTCAATTGAACCTGAATGGCATCTCTAACTTGTCTGAGCTGTGGTCCTATGGATAAAGAGGAATATCACATGGAAGGTACCAAAAAATCCAAATTTTTGAAAGTATAGGTGAATTAGCACTTATCAAAGAATGAAATGTCGAACAAAATGCAAACGGGATACACTTAAGGATTCCCTGATTCCATTTGTTATTGAAAATGATGCTCTCTCTGGATGAAACTAGTAAAAATTCTGGTTGTATTATAAATGGAAATCCAGTGACCATTTTTGTGGGAAGAAAAGCATAGATACTTGCAACTACCATATTTCCACCTGCAAATCGGTTTCCCATTGGAAAAGATAATGTAATAGCCCATTTTGCAATGTCTTTCCTCTTCTCAACCTTATACTCATTTTCTATGGGAAACCATTTCCTCCACATGTAATAACTGCATTGTCTAGTCGAAAATTGGTCTTCTTCTGCTAACAAATGTAGAATGAAGGACTCGTTGTCATTGCTCCCAGAACATTCAAGGTCAGTTTCTCGTAAAACAGGGATTGTATAAATTTTGTTAAGATCAAGATAGAAATCACAAAGGAGAAAAGAGGAAATTGAATGCTAAGATGGAGGAGGAACTTACAAATGAGCAAGCAGATCATGGGGCACCTTTTCTTGTTGCAGGTTATGGAAAGGTTCAAGTTTATTTTTCTAAAAGAAGAAGAGGTGTAGTTTTGAAAAGAAATGGCCCAAATATTTTCACAGCAAAATTTACATTTCCAACATGTCTAATTTTGGTGTACACACGTAAAAGTAATTTCGGTGCCTCAACTGTAAATCGATGCTAATGCACAGATAACCGCACTGGTGCGTTCTAGGTACTATGCACCGGTGATTTTTAGTTACTATGCACCAGTGTCGTGTTACCAATGGACGCACCAGTACGGTGCTATTAAGTGACGCATCGGTGACGAATAAACGCAAAAAAAAAAAAAAAGCAACTCTATTTTCTTTAAGTGGAAAAAAAACGACAAATTGAAAAATGGGCAAAAAAATATTTTCGAAAGTCTAATTTCATAAAACGATTCTTTAAATACTAAACACTTTTCATTATTTCACTATTTTTACTAAAATTTTTAGCGAGAGATTTGCAAGAGACATACCAAGAGCAAGAGAGCACTGTGGAGTAACGAAATACGTTCGAACAGAAGTATTCAGACAATCAAAATCCAAACCTCAAGTGATTCAAACCCTGTAGCATAGAATTTCAAATGATCTCGTGATTAAATTTGATTATTTTTTTTACTTTTTATGTAGTTTTTTTAATTTTTCTGTAGTTTTATCCATTTTTTCCCTAAACCCTTCATTTTTTTTTTATTTTTGCCCTTTCTTCTCCATGTTTTTGTGATTTCAGAATTAGGGCTTTTCATTTTAGATTAACATCCAACCCACGAGACGATTTTCATAGTCGGATCCCAATCCGTGTCGGCCCTTGCGTGAATTTTTGAAAAAAATGGATTTTTTTTAATCAGTGTGCCCTGCGTAACCAAGCGCACCGGTGCGCTGTATTATACAACGCACCACACAAATACCGTGTAATAAAAATTTAAAAACAATTTTTTTAAATTAGTGCGCCATATCTAAAATAGGGCACCGCTGCTCTATGTTACGAGGATAGCATCGTACAGCCTATTACACTGTTTGTGTGGTGCGTTTATAATACCCCCACGCACCATATAGTCTATTATACTATTTTTGTGGTGCATTTATAATACCCCCATGCACCGACGTCAGTGCGTACATCATGAAAGGCGCACCGATTTATTGAGATTTATTTTTTCTTGAAAAGTTAACAATTATTTATAAATATATTAATGAATGATATGGTACAGGTTTCAGATTGATAAAGAAATGACTGACAAGAGATCAAGTAATAAGATTACTGATAACACTTCAAGAAAAGCAAGAGATCAAGTAATAAGATTTTTGAACTATATGTAAGTTTAATTAATATGTATTGTTTATTGTGTATCATGCAGAGCCACAAAATGATGAAGCTCGATAAGATTATTTCTGATCTAGGACCAGAAGATCTTAAAAGCTTGATGGAAAAATTTCAAAAGGATGAATCAGGTAAATGAAAAAATACTATCGATCCAATATGAGTTTCTTTTTTTAATTTTCTTTAATAATATACTTAAAATTATTAGATAACATGTGTCAAGCAATCTATTAATTCACATCTGTTTAATGTTCTATAGGGACCAACAAGTCAGAAAATGAATGTTTTTCTAAGAAAAGAAAAAAAATAGAACGTGCAAATGAATTTGAATTGCTCCTTACCTCATTTGGAGTGGTGCTGGAGGTTAACAAAAGGGGGAAATTTTTTTACAAAAGTTTGAGGGATATAGTGGAATGAATGTATAGATATTCTTTCCACTTACAATACAAAAACCAATCCAATGATTCCAAGAACCAAATTTTATCTAAACTACAAGAAGAGTTTCCAGAGAATTGGTCAATGGGACATGTCAGACTTTTAATAGCAAAAATGTACAACAACAAAAAAGAAGGAATGAAAAAGTAATATTCCTTTAAATGTTTGTCTAGAATTATTTATAAATATCACTTTTGTTATATTTACTTTTCATATATCAATATACAAATTAAAAAGTTTATTTTCATATTACATTTTCAAGATGATTATGAAAATCTCAAAAGATGAACGAATTGATATCAGAAATATGCCAGTAGGAACGTCCAAAAATGTGTACAAGGAGATGGTCAAAGAAATGGACAAAATTGCATCGCAGGAGGATCCATCTCAACAACAACATGCTTCAAATGTAATATGTAATCATTGAATTTTTCGATCATTAGGTAAATTAAATAAACAATTTAGAATTAAATATTAATTTTCAAGAATTTTCTTGCAGAAAAGAAAAGAAAATGGAACCCATTCAGCACATAAAACAGGACGACAAGGAAGAAAAGGGTTGATATCTAAGTTTGTGAGTAATTGTTACTTCCTTATAACAACTTAATTATATTTAATTTTTGTATTTTTTAAGTTGTTTTACAAATATCATCATTGAATGTCTTCAAACATGTGCTAAAATACAAAGAAAAACCATCAAACGAATTGATTAAAATTGGGTTAAATATGGGTTGTGAGTATATGTTGGCATATCATAAATTAATTGTGGAATTTGTAAGCATATATCAATCTTGTTTTAGTTAGCTCCGTCTATAATTAATAGAACAAAAAAAATATTTATATTAAATATATGATTTGTTATGGGGTATAAAACTTGCAAGAAACAAAGTATGGAACTGCGCCAACAGATGAAATTTTGAAAAATGGCATGGTACATGGTTTTGAAATAATGTGTATAGTTTATGAGTCAATTGTTGCTATGGTACGTCATTTTTCTTTTCGATTTACATTGATGTATATTATTTATTATTGCAATTTTCATTATTCTCACCAATGTATATACACTCATTTCAGTTTATTTTTATGTTTTTAGATGGAAGGTGAAGAAGAAGAAAACAATCAACATTGTGAACAAAACATTCTTGAAAATAACCCAAGTCATGGAAGTAGCTCTAATAGTGACATCAGTTCAAGCGAAGAATGATGATCACTATGTTTGGATATCAAAGCAAGGTGTTGTATTTTTTGAAATATTTGTCTGTGAAATCAGACATTTTGTTTAATGTAATGGACATAGTGTCCCAATTGAAAGACAAAGGGATACCAATAACTGTCTCATTTTGTATGACAAAGACTGTCTTATATATATATATGTGTGTGTGTGTGTGTGTGTTTTAATTTATTATATTGCATTCTCCATTATCGCTATTGTGTTCTCCATTGTCGTTCTCAAATGCACAAATAAAAATTTAATTCATATGAATATTGTTATAAGATATATATGTGTCGACTTTTGATGAATAATGAATTTTTAAAAATCACAATAATTATGATATGATATAACAAATTAATCCAAACATCACATTTAAATGCGTTAATAAAAATTTAATTAATATGAATATTGTTATAAGATGTGTCAACTTTTGATGAATAATGAATTTAGAAAAATCACAATAATTGCACTATCACAGGTCGATGTTTCTAAAAATACAAAATGAACACCGGTGCGTTTGTATACTGCAGCGCACTGGTGCATTTCTACGACCTATGGTCACTACACAACTACCAAAACCAATTAAAATTCTCGGTGCATTTGTGCAATACTACGCACCGGTGCTTTTATGTGAGACTACGCACCGATGCATTTGTACGACATATGGGCATCGCACAAATACCAATACAAATTATAAATATCGGTGTGTTTTTCTGATATGGCGCATCGATGTGTTTCTATAAGTATACGTACTAGTGCATTGAGACGACCTATGGGCACCGCACAAATCCCAAGACCAATTGGTATGACCCCATGCATTGTATCACCAACACTGCGCCCAGTGTGGTTTTTACCTTGACGACCCGGTGCAGGAACCTTCGACTGCCCCGGGGTCACCGTATAGATGAAACGCACCGGTGCGTTGAAACCTTAGTAGCGCACCGATGAAAAAACATCTGTAATAACCTCCGGCCGCCCATTTTTTTTAGTTGTGTTGAATTTTCGTTAAAAGCACCGCCAAAACCTCCGTAACCATAAACAGATGTTGTATCAAATATTTTTTTAACAATTTTAGAAAATTTTGTAACACTAAAAACCTCCTTTATAACCTTCACTAGAGGGTCTTTTCCTTGTAGTGAACTGGGATCTTGTCACCTATAACCTTCTTTAATCATGAAACATGGAAAACCGGATGCACTTGGGAAGATGTAGGAAGCTCCAATTTGTATGCCATAGTACCAATCTTTTGCAACACCTTGTAAGGACAAAAATCCTTTAGTGATAAATTATTATCCTTCTTAGCTTTCTTGAGGGACATTTTTTTGTATGGTTATAGCCGTAAAAATACCCAGTCGCTTACATTGATCAAAATGTCTTTCGCTGTGATGTTGATATGCCTGTTATTTCATTCAATTCTACGCCAAAGTGAGGTTATCCTTTAAGAGTTGGATAACTTGTTTTTTATGCTCAATGTGATCTTCCACTGCTTGAACCTTAGAATTTTCTCTTAAATATGATGTGATGGATGGTGGATGATATCCATAAAGTGCCATAAATGGGTTCATTTTTGCTGCAGTATGGAAGGAAGTTCTATACCACCATTCAACGAGATATAACCACTTGACCCATTGTGTATGTTTATCATATACAAAGCAACGAAGATATCCTTCCAAACATTTGTTCACTATATCAGTTTTCCCATTATATTGAGGATGATATGAAGAGCTATGAGCTAATTGAGTATCGAAACAAGAAAATAATTCCGTCCAAAAATTTCTTGTAAAAATGGGATCTTTGTTGCTTACAATGATCTTTGGGTTTTCATGTATCTTTTGAACTGTTTCCATAAATGCAGTAGCAATTGTACTAGCTTTAAATGGATGAGATAATGCACAAAAGTTTGCATACTTGCTAATTATGTCAACTACCACCATGATGACAATCTTTCATTCAGACTTGGATAAAATTATGATAAAATCCATTGAAACCTTCTCCCAATGTTGACTAGGAATGGATAAAGGTTGTAACAGATTTGGGGTCTTAATTGTATCAACTTTATTTTGTTGACAAACCAAACATTCTGCAACAAAATTTTGAATATCAGATTTAAGGCCATCACAAAAAATATCCTTCTTGACCCCGTGGTAATTTTTTTAAAATCCTGAGTGCCCTCCTAAGGGAGAGGTGTGCAATTCCCAAAGAATATTTTGTTCGAGTTGGAAATTATTACAAAGATATAAGCGATCTTTATACCATAATGAATCATTTTTCCACCTAAATGTTTCAGATGTACTAGGATCTTTCTAGAAATTTTGAATGAGTGTCCACACCTCTTCATCATTCTTCCATTCATCCCTTGCTTTGCTTATCCACTCAAGTTGGATAATAGAAATGGCACAAAGCATTGCTTCCACATCCTCATTCTTTTGTGAGAGTGCATCTGCAACAAAATTTTTCTTCCCTTTTTTTGTAGATGATTTCAAAGTCATAACCCAACATATTTGTGACCCATTTTGGCTACTCTTCTGAAGATAATCTTTGTTCCAAAAATTACTCAAGACTATCATGATTTTTTTTTACCTTGAAGTGTCTTCCCATTAGGTAAGGTCTCCATTTCGTTAGTGCATGTAGTATTGCCAACATTTCCTTCTCGTAAATATGTTTCTTTCAATACTTTCCTTTGATTGTACGACCCTCAAAAGTAATGGGTCTTCCTTATCGCATGATAACTGCACCAATTCCATTTCCTGAGGCATCACATTCCAAAATAAAAGTTTTTGTGAAGTCTAGCGTAGCTAAGACCAATTCTTGGAACATTGCCTCTTTAAGATGTTCAAAGGCCTTAGTTTCTTATGGAGTCCAATAAAATGCATATTTCTTCAGTAATGATGTTGGAGGTTTCAATATTCTCCCATAATTCTTAAAAAGTTGGCAATAATACCCTATTAACCCCAGAAATCCTCAAATATGCTTTATGGTTGTGGGGATTTTCCATTCCTTTATGGATTTAATTTTGTTAGCGGTCTACCTTAACACCCTCATGAGATACAATATGACCCAAATATTCCACCTTCTGTACTCCAAAGAAACATTTGGAGGTTTTTTCATATAATTTTTCTCTTCCAATCATTTGAGCACCCTGTCAACATGTTGAACATTATCCTTCCAAGACTTGTTGTAGATTAGTTTATCATCAAAAAATACTAACACAAATTTTCTAAGGAAGGGTTTAAAAATGGAATTCATTGAACCTTGAAATGTGGAAGGTGTATTAGTAAGGACAAAAGGAATGACCAAAAATTCATAATGACCCTCATGAGTTCTGAATGTTGTTTTCGAAATGTCTTCAGTCTTCATTCTAATTTGATGATATCCAGAACGAAGATCCAGCTTGGTGAAGTAAATTATTCCACGTAATTCATCCAATAATTCATCAATGATGGGGATGGGAAATTTATCTTTAATAGTGATCTTGTTGAGCTCACTATAATTTGGACACATACGCCATGACCCATCATTCTTGTGCACCAACACTACTGGAGCATAGAAATCACTTTGACGAGGTTGAATTATACTAGCCTCTACAATTTCTGCAACCATACGTTTTGTTATCACACTCAAAATTTTCAAAATTTGTTTTGATAAGGTCACCATAGGTTTCATGTTATGGCATTTTGGTCAAGTATTTGATGAATAATTTACCAAATCGTGTTTATCTTATGTCAAAAAAAAAAAAACACCATGAGTCATGTCATGTCAGTCAACTACACTCCATGTCTTTTTGTTTTCACACCCATGCCTTCAAATTACAAAAGTGAGACACTAGCCAGTTTTACACAATTTCTTAGCAAATTCAGTGCAAAATAGGCAGATTTTTCTACGAAACTGCCTAATAATTTCGTAGCGAATATGAGGATTTCTCTGTTTTTTTTAACTTTTGAGAAGTCAACTTCAAGGGCGGTTTCTCACCAAACAGAGAATTATTTGAAGAAACTAAGAGAGGTTATTGTCAATAACATATCAAATAACATTAAATTCTTTCAATTTTATCAAATGTACTACAAATTGGGAGATACAAGGATTTCTTTCGGCCCTATTTTTAGAAAATAAAATTTTCCTATTTTATA
Organism: Pinus albicaulis; assembly: GCA_034641835.2. Lineage (NCBI taxonomy): Eukaryota > Viridiplantae > Streptophyta > Pinopsida > Pinales > Pinaceae > Pinus > Pinus albicaulis. The sequence goes on from CM076572.1 coordinate 400,498,591, forward strand.
CATGTTTTTAATGCAGAGTTTGGACAGCGGGAGATGTTATTTAAAAAACCAAGAGAAATTTTTCTTCAAAACATTTCGATCTAAAAAAACCTCCTCCAATGTTGCAAAATCTATCAAGGATTCTTAAATATGAGTTCATTTCTAAACTTCAAATTCTGCCTTTTTTAGGCATTTTCGTAGCGTACTTCAAGCTTGAAGCTAGAAAAATGCTACGAAAATTCCTGCAAGTGTTTTTTTGCATTTAAACTCAATTTTGGCATATTTTAAGGAGGGATATCAATGGTTGCAAGGTATCATGACATGATGAAGGTGTTGGAACAAAAAATAAGTCAAGAAGATTGATGGAAAAGCCATTTTTCCCATGCTACGAAATTGCCTAATGACACTCTATTTTTGTAGTAAGGAGCTTTGGGTTGTATTTTGTTATCTTGAAAGTGTTTTAAAGGTCATCTAGCCACATGTAAAGGTCAAAGATAGTCAGAGGAATTTTTTATGTAGGTTTGGTCTTTGACAAAGTTATACAGCTCAACAGTTCATCATGGAGGCATTATCATGTGTGATGGCAGCAGCTCCTTAAAAGTAGGAAGACATGTTTCATGAAGCCCTCCTAACATATTTTAAAGGCTCATGGCAATAGAAAGTCAAAGTCATTGGCAAAAGTGTTTAAAACAAAGGCGCTACGAAAAGTTGCTACTAAACTACACTACAAAAATTTATGTACATGATTGTTTTAGCAGTCAACTTCAAGTTTAATTTCAGACCACATGAAAACGTATTTTGGAAATATGAAAGAGGTTTTTCTGTAGCACAGGTCCATATACAAAAACCTCTATCAGTTTCTGCAAAGCCATCAGGGTCTGGAAATTATACACACATATTTGAAGCCTATTTTTTAGAATTTTCACTAACCAGATTTGTGAAAAAATTGTAAAAATTCGACTTTGAGGAGTTCCAGCTCAGCATCCACATGGAATAATGACACATAAGAAATCTAGTACACTAATAAAATTAGTTGGTTTCAGTTGATAAGGGTTATTGAATTTATTTTTTGAACTATTAATGAAAGAAGAGTCCTTTTTGTATTAAAACTCTACAAAACATAAATATCCCTAGGAAGTCTCCAAGTGATAGAATCATGTTTGAAATAGGTCTGTGAGGTGGGAATTCGAAGCTAGCAAGGTGGAAAATCATTTGTATGAGTCCTCACTCTATAAATGAGATGGTTTTAGAGTTATAAAGGGTTGGGATATGGGGACTTGACACTGCTACTATTGTAATTTTTGATATCAGTAATATAGATAGACTTTGTTTCTGCTTCACCTGAGATTATTGGAATGTTTTAATGAGATTATGTCTTATGTCTCTCTTTATCTTAATTATAGTATCTTGAGGTTGAATTACTCAGAATTCATGTCACACATGCTCTGACTTCCTTTTACCATTGAGCTACTGAATATTTCTGTGTGTTAGTATTGTCCTTCCATTGAAACAATAAAAACCTCAGCTTCCACAAGTAGATTCGTTTGTCACTGAATTCCTTCTTACTAACTCCATGAACCTAATGGTAGTGAATTCTATCCAATTTTTCACCTGCAATCAAATACATTAAGATGCTCACAGAGTTAGCCATCTGATTTAAGACCTAATTGAGCAAATCATTAGATAAATTGAGAGAGCCCTCTCAGACTGGAGAGGCTAATTTCCAGTTGCAATTGGTTTGAAAGAGTTACTCCAAGTTGACCATTGAAGTAGCCCAACAAGACTCAATTTGTGATAACATTTTGGCATTGTTTCCTGGGACCGAAGGTGTAAATTTTCCCTGGGAAGAACGACAAAGTTTCAGTTCTAAGGTCTGAGAGCAGCAGACACTTAGGCACATATTGGTTGCATTTATGCTCTGGCGACTCCACACATCAAATACTCATTTGGAAGGTGACTCCACTGCTTGAGTATCAGTAGCTTGATGAAGTTCCAAGATGAGTTCCATTGCAAGAATAAATTTCAGGTATGCCCCTATGAATCAGTCTCAAATCCCTGGTTTTCCAAATCCTATGCCAAAGGTCAATTGGTTAACTGATCTTCCTATATTTAACGATGAAAAGAAAGACAATGTTTCTCTTCATTTGGTTAGATTCCATATACATGTACACAGACTTAAGGTTCAGTTCCCTAAGGATTGTCTCATGAAGATTTTTATGGTCAATTTAGAAGGAAAAGAATGGTCTTGGTACAAAAGCATGCCAAATGGTTCCTTATATTCTCTTGTTGATTTCCATATTGCATTTTATGAGATGTGTAAAGAATGTCATTCCTCCTTATTGCTGGTCAAATACTGTTGTAAACATTGTGTGAGTTTTATTGAATATTTGGAGAATTTTTATGAAGATGATGAGTTCATGGATGAGGAAATTTTAGAGGCCCTTCATGGAAATCCCTTTCATCACCAATAAGAAATGATAACCTCTCTCTTGGATGGAAATGAAACCTAGCAAGAGTTTATTTATGAAAATCATGTTACATCCTCTGAGTTTGATGAAAAGTTGCAACATATTTGTCAGTATTTTGATCATCAGGAATATGAGAATCGTTTCAAACAATAAGAGGAAATAATGGAGGATAATTGCTATAATCCTCAGGTAAAGGAAGAAGTTTATTCTTCATGTCATTCCTTGCATCAGCCTACATCAAATGAAGAAAATTTTAGACAATCAGATGGGTATGCTTGTTGAATCATGAAGAGTTACCTTTAGAAATTTCTGTGGTACATGCTGAGGCAGTTCCTTTTGAAAGTGTCCAAGAGTACTCCAAGTATTTCTTCCTCTCAAATGAAAATAATGACCTACAGATTTTTTCTTGTTTATTTGAGAAAGGTCACAAGGGTTATAATGAAGAATCTAAACAAGGAACACCATCAAACAATCAAATTTACTCACACTTTCTTGTTGATCGACAAGAATTATTCATGCATATTCTCAAAGATCCTTTTGTAGCTCTGCTAGAATCTTCTATAGAAATGAATTTCAATATGATTTTCAATTATGTATACAAATTCATATGGTGAAACAAGTTGTCATCTCTCAGGAATGGTTTTATGCTCAGAGAAGTGGAATGTTCGTTCCAATCCAGTACTTAACTTCTTGGTTGGCTTCATTGGAAGTGTGAGATCACTTGATTCAGTTTTTATGTTGAGAAAGTAGCGTAGGATCATTTGTATATAAATAAGCTTGAAGATCAAGAATTTTGTCAATTTCAGTTTTAAATTCAGCATGTGTACTTTCAATTCTTTAGCAGCTACTAGTTTTTTCAGTGCCAAGGTTACAGGTCGTAACATCTTGCAAGTTTTCATTTTGAATATGGGAGCAGCCCAATAGAGGTGTCACTCGAACTATTAGTTCTTTGTTGTACCATAGGGGCACACCATCCCAAGTGGATCCACTGTTATCGCACTCAAAATTTTCAATTTTTTTTTTGATAAGGTCACCATAGGTTTCATGTTATGTCATGTTGGGTCAAATATTTGATAAAGAATTTGCCAAATCATGTTTATCCTATGTCAAAAAAACTACCATGAGTCATGTCATGTTAGTCAACTACACTCCATGTCTTTTTGTTTTCACACCCATGCCTTCAAATTACAAAAGTGAGCCACTAGCCAATTTTACACAATTTTGTAGCGAATTCAGTGCAAAATAGGCAGATTTCGCTACGAAAATGCCTAATAATTTCGTAGCGAATATGAGAATTTCTCTATTTTTTTTAACTTTTGAGAAGTCAACTTCAAGGGCATTTTATGGGCAAATAGAGAATTATTTGAAGAAACTGAGAGAATCTATTGTCAATAACATATCAAATAACATTAAGCTCTTTCACTTTTCTCAAAGGTGCTACAAATTGGGAGATACAGGGATGTCTTTCGGCCCTATTTTCTAAAAAAAAAAATTTCCTGTTTTATACATGTTTTTCAAATGTAGATTCTAGACAGCTGGAGATGGTATCTAAAAAACCAAGAGAGTTTTTTCTTCAAAAATTTTGTTCTAAAAAACCTCCTCCATTTTTTCAAAATCTATCAAGGATTCAGAAATATGAGTTCATTTCTAAACTGCAAATTCTGCCTTTTTTAGGCATTTTCGTAATGTGCTTCTGGCTTGAAGCTAGAAAAATGCTACGAAAATTCCTGTAGGTGCTTTTTTTCATTTACACTTAGTTTTTGCATGGTTTAAGGAGGGAGATCGATGGTTTCAAGGTGAATGACATGATGAAGGTGTTGGAACAGAAAAGAAGTCAAGGAGATTGATGGAAAAGCCATTTTTCCCATGCTACTAAAACACGCTACGAAATTGCCTAATGACACTTTATTTTTGCAGCAAGGAGCTTTGGGTTGTATTTTATTATCTTGAAATTGTTTTGAAGGCTAGCTAGCCACATGTAAAGGTCAAATATAGTCATAGGAATTTTTTTTAGGCAAGTTTGGTCTTCGACAAAGTTATCCAACTCATCAGTTCATCATGGAGGCATTATCATGTGTGATGGCAGCAGCTCCTTAAAAGTAGGAAGACATGTTTCATGAAGCCCTCCTAACATGTTTTAAAGGCTCATGGAAGTAGAAAGTCAAACTGATTAGCAAAAGTGTTTAAAACAGAGGCGCTACAAAAATTTGCTACTAAACTATGCTACGAAAATTTCTGTACATGACTGTTTTAGCAGTCAACTTCAAGTTCGATTTCAAACCAAATAAAAAAGTATTTTGGAAATATGAAAGAGGTTTTTCTTCAGAACAGGTCCATATAATAAAATATCTCCCATTTTTTGCAAATCCATCAGGTTTCGAAATTATACACTCATCTTTGAAGCCTATTTTTCAGAATTTTCACTAACCAGATTTGTGAAAAAATTGTAAAAAATCGACTTGGAGGAGGTCCAGCTCAGCATCCACGTGGCATAATGACACATCAGTACTCTAGTACACTCAGAAAATTATTTTTTTGCAGTTGATAATGGTTATTAAACTGATTTGTTGAACTATTAAAGAAAGAAGAGTCGTTTTTGTATTCAAACTCTGCAAAAGAGAAATATCCATAGGAAGTCTCCAAGTGATAGAATCATGTTTGAAATAGTTATTTGAGGTGGGGATTCAAAGCTAGCAAGGTGGAAAATAATTTCTATGAGTCCTCACTCTATAAATGAGATAGTTTTAGAGTTAGAAAGGGTTGGGAGATGGGGACTTGATACTGCTACTATTGTAATTTCTGATATCAGTAATATAGATATACTTTATTTCTGCTTCACCTGATATTATTGGAATGTTTTAATGAGCTTATGTTTTATGTCTCTCTTTATCTTACTTACGGTATATTGAGGTTTAATTACTCAGAATTCATGTCACACATGCTCTGACTTCCTTTTAACATTAAGCTACTGAATATTTCTATGTGTTAGTATTGTCCTTCCATTGAAATAGTAAAAGCCTCAACTTCCACAAGTAGATTCATTTTTCACTGAATTCCTTATTACTAACTCCGTGAGCCCAATGGTAGTGAAATATATCCCATTTTTCACTTGCAATCAAATGAATTAAGATACTCATGGATTTATTCATATAATTTAATACCTAATTGATCAAATCATTAGATAAATTGAGAGAGCCCTCTCAGACTGGAGAGGCTAATTTCCAATTTCAAGTGGTTTGAAAGAGTTACACCAAGTTGACCATTGAAGCATCCCAACAAGACTCAATTTGTTGATAACACGTTCAATCTCACTCTTTTGAGCATAAGGATACCTGTAAGGCTTGATGTTTGGAGGAACAATTCCTAAAATCAAATGCATAGCATGATCATGATCACGAATAGGTGGGAGTCCTTTGGGACTCTCAAACACCTTGGAATGATTGTCCAATAATTTTTAGAGATTTGGAGAAATAGATGATTTTGATGTTTGAACCTCTAGTGAGCATAATTGTGTAATTACGCCTCGTTGTTCTTTCTTCAGACTCTTTATCATGACATTGAGTTGATCATCTTTCCCAGCTTCCCTGCGATACCCCATAATTCAACTTCCTTTCCTTCTGAAAAAAATTTCAAGAAAAATTCTTGAAAATTAAAAGCTACCATCCCCAAAGATTATAATCATTGTACTACTAATACAACATCACCACCACACATTGAAATGGAGAGCATTGGACTATTCAATACATATTACCCTATGGTTAGCTTTATATTATGGCACCTTCCAAAGAAATTTATAGCTCCTCCATTTGCAACCATCACTTGAAACTCTTGGTGTGTATCCTCTTCTTTTGAATTTTCTTGTTCCTTTTCTTCCTCCTCTTCACAATCTATGTAAAATAATTTCTTCTCAGCACACTTATGACCTTTAGTGTATTTTATATCGTAAATGTAACAAAACCCTTTTGCTCTTTTTTCTTCCAATTTTTGTGGTGTCAACCTTGTAGGTTGTGGAAGTCTAGGCGTATTAACACTTCCATATTTATAGATGTGGTTGGTAGGCTTCCTTGTTGCCATAATTTTTCTTTCAATTCTTTTTTCCAACTTGAATGCCTTCTCCAATGAATCAGGTTCCCAAAGGCGAACCTCATGTTGGATGTTATCCTTTAACTTCCCTATGAAGACATCAATATTGTGCTCCTCTGGAATATCCTTTACCCTTATATTAAATTTTTGGAAGTCCTCAATGTGCTCCACCATTGAACCCTTTTGTTTGAGATTTATCAATTGAATAAAGAATGTGTTGCTCATTGTATCCTCATAATGTGCTATTATTTCTTCGGTAAAAATTGACCAAGTGACAATTTTTTTATGAGAGCAAAGTCATCAATACCATTCAAATGTATTTTGTTCTAAATATAAAGTTGCAATACGTACCTTTTGTGCGTTTTTCACATTACGATCATCAAAATATTTCTCCATCTTGAGTATCCATGTTACGGGATCATTGCCATCAAACTTCCTCATATTGACCTTTGGAATATGGTGGGTCTTCAATCCAACAGTAGAGTTTATGAAATCATGATTAAAATTTATTTTTTCTCATCATGAGTTTCCTCTACTACATTTTCGTCATTAGGAATCATTTATTGAATCAATATTGTCAAAACTTCTATGTTTGCTTTTAGTTTTTCTTCTATACCATCTATTTTGGCTTCCATGCCATTATTCAAACCATCCATCTTAGATCCCATGCCTTTCATGTTTTTTTGCAAACCATCCATATTAGCTTCCATTTCATTTTTTGTTACTCTTTGCGAGAGCTAAATTTGTTGCACTTAGTCTCGTAATTTTGATATATCATGTTGCACTTTTTCCTCTTCATGAGTCATAGTAGAGCCTTATGAGGGCTTACTAGGTGTGGAATTATTTTTGGGGGGAATTTTAGAACCCAATACTGATATCTATGCTTTAATATTCCCTTGGAATCACTTCAAATTTATTTTTCAAACAAGACTTACGCAATTTTAAAAAAAATACACACCTTTTTCTTGCTTTTGAGGAGCTTGATATTGAAACTAACGTATCTTTGTAATTTCAGATCTGTAAGATCTAAACTTCGGTCCTGTCATCTCTCTATGCATCTTATTTCCAATGCCACAGGTTAAACCTAATTTTGATTCTTTAAGACAAATTTATGCATGATCTCCCACAATGACCTAATTATGGGTTGGTTCAGTAGATTGAACTTGTACGGTGTGTCGCATGTCCCTATTTCGATATTCACCTCTGAAATTGATACACACAAAACTACAGTCCGTGCAATTTTGGGCACGTTTTACAAAATTCCAATCTGATACCTGAAACGAAATTTATGATGATTTTCCCTCGGTCGCCAGTTTGAGGTGAAATTCTGGAGCTTGCAACAACCCTAACTTCCATAGATCATATCTCCGAAGATATTATGAACCAAGGTCTGAAATTTTTACCCACATTTCCTCATGATTTGAGATCGAATGGGTTTTTCTATTAGCTTCCAAACCTTTGCAGAACAAATGTTACAGAAAAAATCCCAAGATGACCTATTTGCAACAACGAAACCCTAGAATCCAAAGCTCTAATACCAAATGTTATGACACTAGCTCACAAAATAGAAGAAAAGATAGATCAATGACTTAGAAATAAGCCTCTTCAAGGGGGAAACCTCCTTTGCATTACATAAATGAAAAATTATTGGATGATACAAATGAAAAAACCTCCTTTTTATATATATGATTCCAATGGGTCACGATATAATCCTAGGGGACATAACAATAACAATGTAATGGCACAACAATAAAAATAGTGGGCTTCTATGGGGCACAGTAATAACAATATGGGGACTACATGGGTACAAAAATAACAATAAGGGGGCTATAATAACGATAACTATAAGGGGATACACTTGTATTATAGGGACCTAGCATACTCATCTCCTTAAAACAAGTGTTGTCCTTAATGCTTGAGTAGTTCTGGATGCTTCTGTATAAAATTCTCATCCTCCCATGTCGAATCTTCAACAAGTAATTTCTTCCATTGGACGAGATACTTTGAAATTGAGCAATTTCATAGCTATCATGTTCTTGTTTCTGTGATTACTTTAGGTTCCAAAAAATTTCGGTAAAAATAGGATCTTTTTCGCTTACAATAATCTTCGGGTTTCCATGTAGCTTTTGAATTATTCCATAAATGCAATAGCAACTGTACTAGCTTTAAATGGATGAGATAATGCACAAAAGTGTGTATACTTGGTAAGTCTGTCAACTACCACCATGATGACAATACTTCCTTTAGAATTGGGTAAACATGTGATAAAATCCATTGAAACCTCATCCCAACGTTGAATTGGAATGGATAAAGGTTGTAAGAGACCTGGGGCCTTAATTGTCTCAACTTTATTTTGTTGGAAAACCAAACATTCTGCCACAAAATTTTGAATATCATATTTAAGGTCATCCCAAAAAAAATCCTTCTTGACCCTGTCGTAAGTTTTTTAAAATCCCGAGTGCCCTCCTAAGGGAGAGTTGTGCAATTCTAAAATAATCTTTTGTTTGAGTTGGGAATTATTACAAAGATATAAGCGATCTTTGTACCATAATGAATCATTTTTCCAGCTAAATGTTTCAGATGTACTAGGATATTTCTAAAAAATTTGAATGAGTGTCCAAATCTCTTCATCATTCTTTGATTCATCCCTTTATTTGGTTATCCACTCAGGTGGGATAATAGAAATGGCACAAAGCATTGCTTCCACATCCTCATCCTTTCGTGAGGGTGCATCTACAACAACATTTTTCTTCCCTTTTTTGTAGATGATTTCAAAGTCATAACCAAAAATCTTTGTGACCCATTTTTGTTGCTCTTCTGAAGATAATATTTGTTCCAAAAAGTACTTAATACTATCATGATTTTTTTTTACCTTTAAGTGTCTTCCCATTAGGTAATGTCGCCATTGCTTTAGTGTATGTAGTATTGCCAACATTTCCTTCTCATAAATAGGTTTATTTAAATACTTTCCTTTGATTGGAAGAATTTAAAAATAAATGGGCCTTCATTCTTGCATTAAAGCGACACCAATTCCATTTATTGAGGCATCACATTCCACAATAAAAAACTTTGTGAATTTTGGCGTAGCTAAGACCGGTACTTGGCACATTGCCTATTTAAGATGTTCAAAGGCCTTAGTTGCTTCTGGAGTCCAATCAAATGCATCTTTCTTCAATAATGATGTTAGAGGTGTTGATATTCTCTCACAATTCTTAACAAACTTACGATAATATCCTGTTAACCCCATAAATCCTCGAATATGCTTTATGGTTGTGGGGATTTTCCATTCCTTAATGGATTTAATTTTGTTAGGGTCTACCTTAACATCCTCATGAGATACAATATGACCCAAATATTCCACCTCTTTTACTCCAAAGAAACATTTGGAGGTTTTTGCATATATTTTTTTCTCCTGCAATAGTTTGAGCACCCTGTCAACATGTTGAACATGATCCTTCCAAGACTTGTTGTAAATTAGTATATCATCAAAAATACTAACAAAAATTTTCTAAGGAAGGGTTTGAAAATGGAATTCATCAAACCTTGAAATGTGGAAGGTGCATTAGTAAGGCCAAAAGGCATGAACAAAAATTCATAATTACCCTCATGATTTCTAAATGTTGTTTTCAAAATGTCTTCAATATTCATTCTAATTTGATGATATCCAGAACGAAGATCCAGCTTGGTGAAGTAAATTTCTCCATGTAATTCATCCAATAATTCATCAATGATGGGGATGGGAAATTTATCTTTAATAGTGAGCTTGTTGAGCTCCCTATAATTCGGACACATACACCATGATCCATCCTTCTTGTGCACCAATACTAATGGAGCAGAGAAAGCACTTTGACTAGGTTGAATTATACTATCCTCTATCATTTCTACAACCATACGTTCAATCTCACTCTTTTGAGCATAAGGATACATGTAAGGCCCGATGTTTGGAGGAACACTTCCAGGAATCAAATGAATATCATGATCATGATCACGAATAGGTGGGAGTCCTTTGGGAGTCTCAAACACCTTAGAATGATTGTCCAATGCTTTTTGGAGATATGGATAAATAAATGATTTTGATGTGTGTACCTCTTGTGAGCATAATTGTGAAATTACGCCTCACTGTTATTTATTCATAATCTTTTTTATGAAATTAGAGCTTATAATCTTTCACGGATTCCCTGCAATACCATGTAATTCAAATTCCTTTCCATCCAAAAACAAATTCAAGAAAATTTCTTGAAAATTAAAAGCTACCATCCCCAAAGATTGTAACCATTCTACTCCTAGTACAACATCAGCACCACCCATTGGAATGGAGAGAATTGGACTATTCAATACATATTCCCCCATGGTTAGCTTGATATTATGGTACTTTCCAGAGCAATTTATAGTTCCTCCATTTGCAACCATCACTTGACACTCTGATTCTGGGTATAGGAAGAAATTCAATTCCTTGGCTACCTTACAATGAATAAAATTATGGGTACTATCGGAATCAATTAAAACTTTTACATTTTTCTTCTCAATATGTCCTTCTCTCATGATATTTTTAGGAGTGGTAGTTCCTTACAATACATTATAGGATATGGTCATATTCATTTCTTCTTCCTATAGGGTTGGTTGCTGGTGTATATCCTCTTCTTTTGAAGTTTCTTATTCCTTTTCTTCCTCCTCTTCACAATCTATGCAAAATAATTTCTTCTCATCACACTTATGACCTTTAGTGTATTTTCTATCACAACTATAGCAAATCCCTTTTGCTATTTTTTCTTCCAATTGTTGTGGTGTCAATATTTTAGGTTATGGAAGTCTAGGAGTATCAACACTTCCATATTTATAGACGTGAGTGGTAGGTTTCCTTGTCGCCATAATTTTGCTTTCAATTCTTCTTTCCAACCTGAATGCCTTCTCCAATGAATCGGGTTCCTAAAGGCAAGCCTCATGTTGGATGTTATCCTTTAAATTCCATATGAAGATATAAATCCTGTGCTCCTTTGGAATATCTGTTGGGTCTGTTTACTAGGTAAACTAACAAAAGTATTTTATTATCAATCCGAGCTTGTAGAACTTAGAAGCATATCCAAGATATATGGATTTCAACTATAATCAAGTTTAGAAAATGAATTATTGATATTAAAGGAAATGAATATTACAAATATAAAAATTAACTAAATAATTTCTAATTCAATTATGTATTAAGTAGAAGAAGAAGATCCTAACTTAGGAGAACTTGTTTGTCCTTCTCTACAATACTACTTCATGAATCAGAAACCAAAAACCACTAATGAACAATAGATCAAGATGCATGAAAGAATAATAGAAGAGGCTCATAACTAAGGATTTCCTTGTTTTCCTTCATTACAAATTCATTCATCATTAATTCCCTTGTTAGAAAATAGGAAATTCAGAAAATCACTTAAAAGCAAGAAAGATGAATTCTAGTTTCTAGTACTTGATCAGATAGAAGGAATGTTTAACTTAAACAATGGTTTGACCCTTCATATGAAGAATAGAAATTAGAATTATATTCATCAGAAATCATAACATATCATCATATATCTAATTAACTGATTAAGCATAAAACAAAACTAGTTCAGGAAATTGCAACTAAATTAACTAGAAAGTGCACTTAGCTCGGTGTGGGCGCCCTCCACCCTTGCTTCGCACATTGTGAGTATTTTCAGCTACTGAAACTCAATAAATAATTCACCATATGTAACATAAGAAAATGAGATAGAATAGGTTCTTCAATTATATTTCAAAGTTTCATAAATATCAAAATGAAACTATACAAATTCTACATATGAATGCCTTTAATGTCTTAGGCTTAAATAGAGAAATATGAAACAAAATCATCTAAAACGTCTTCAACAGCCATGTCTATCCTTATTCTATCTATTCTGGTCGAGCTCATCCATATAATCTCTCAAAATCTGGAAAATCCCATAAAATGCTAAATTTGGCCTATTTCCTAGGGATTTCTATAAAAACAGGTCATGTTTGACCGCCTTTGACTGGGCATGTTTAAGCTCAGTTTGACTGAACCAATAGATGTACATCCATTATTAGTTCCCAAGCTTTTGAGAAATTTTCTCAGCACAAGCCCAGGTGTCCTGCAAGTATGCCATCAATGAAGCCATTACGGGAATTTCTGGCCCTGTCCAAAAATGCACTTAAAATTCAATTATTGTAAAAACTTCTAAAAATTAAAAAAATTAATTTATATACTTGGATATGCATTAATTGGTAAAAATAAAGTGAATATGGATGGTATATGGATGGATATAATGGTAATAAAGTGTATTTACTTAAACAAAATTGGATAAAAAACGAGGGCCAACATCTCCCCCTTGCTGATGTACAAGCATGTCCTCATGCTTGCCTCTTTCTCTTGGACCTTTTGAGCTCTGATGTTGATACTATATCTTTTCCAAATGCCTCTTGTTGTATTTCTTGCAAAAGAGAATCTATCCCTTTATATTGTTCTTCCTTGTAGATCGAAGCCATGACTTTCTATTTTTCATACTTGATCTTCCATGAGTTTTTCTCTTTGAGCCATTTGAATTCTTACATGGAAAGAAGATTGTTCTTTGTTTTTAATTTTCCAAATTTTTCATTCAGTTTTTCATTCTCCTTGATCAAATTTTCATTGTTTTTCCTGGATGTATTGTTTTCTTTCTTCAAATGCCTCTCTAGTATTATGCTTACCTCCAATTGATCTGTCAATTATTTTATTTTGCTAAGGTTTAGCTCCTTTTCTTCTTCTTTTGTGTCTTTAGAAAATGAAGTGGATTCTATCTCATCATTATCAAAATATGAATCTCTTTCTAATGTGTTTTCATAGGCCTATTTTTTCAATCTTTCAATAATTTCATCAGCTTGTTTTGTTATGGGATATGTCTCAACAATTTGCACCTCAGGTTATTTCTCTTTACTGCTTGTGTCTGTTGGACTCCTTCTTCTTTGTCTCCTAGGAATGGATAGGAAGGATTCTTCTATTTCAACCATGATTGTATCTTTTTTCTTTTTTGACCTTGTCCTTGGATAAAGAGGTGAGTTCATTATACTCTTTGTTTCATGAACTGATTTAAATTTTTCCTTTATGATTTTTTCTACAAACTAATGTTGAGTTAGAAACTCATTCCACATTACACCCTTGTTTTTTAACCAATAATATACAAGAATTTTGATGAGTCCTTGATGGTATATTTGTGCCTCTTTGGGTTTGGTTTCATTCTTCACATTCTCTATCATTTTAATCAATTTTTTAGAGAAGAAATATGGAAAATTGATTTACATTTCTCCCTTGATGTGCTGAAGCAATCTAATATGATATAGATGCACTACATTGTGCCTACTGTCACATGTGAAAAATCTCTGAATAATTAACACTAACTCTACCCAAGGATCATTAAAACATTCCCTCAGAATCCCCTTGGTTCTGTCAAATAATCCCTTCCTATTTTTCTCCAAAAATAAATTCCATCCATTATCTTTAAAGTGCAAACCCTTATGATATTGTTCCCCTCACAGTGGTAAATCTAAGGCCAGAGAAATGGAATCTGAATTTAATGGGATGACTAAGTTTCCCACCATAGTTTTCTCCAGTGTGTAATTATTTATGAACTCCTTTGTAATGCTCTCATTATGTCCATTAAACTTCTAGAGGAAACCTATTAGACCACCTTGGTAAAAAATTCCTATGGTGTCTTTTTCGCAATGCTCAATCTGGAAGTCTTTTGGTTCTATCCTTGTAGCCATGTGTTCTAAAAACCAATTAATGTATCCTTCCACTGTCATCATTCTCATTTTAAAAAATAAAAATTTATGCACTAGATCTTTGTTGACATATACATTATGGTGGTAAGGCTTACCTCTTTTCTAATGCCCTTGACAAAGAAATGAAACCATTCCTCTTCAAACTTTGTTCTCTTAAAAACGAACCCACTTCTTCCAAAAACACAAAAAATTGATATAGAAAGATTATAAAAACATAGTAAACATGTTTTATTTAATCTATTTCTCATATTCTATCCTCTGTTTCATTAAAAATAAATAAAACAAAACTCCTATGTCTCTAATGTAGAATTCTTTTCTTTGAATTGACTATGTAGAAACATTAAAACAAATTTATGCCACAGTGTCTTTTTTTTCTTCGAACTCACACATAATTCCTCCTCTCTTAAGATAAAATCACCATGCATTTAGTCTGAAATGGCCTAGGCTCACTGTGTGCAAAAAATTTCAAAGAATGGCTCATTGTATATATGTCAACATTCATCAAATATCTCGTGAAATGGATTCATTGTGTTCTCAAAAAACATTGCTCTCTGTATACAAAGATCATAAAAACATTTTTACCGTGTTTTTGTTTCTCCTTAACTCATAATTTAATCTATGTTTTTGCCAAAAATCATCAAAATTCCCTTCTTTGTTTCGAAAATTATCACTATTGACATAAATGAAACGAATTTTCCCATACAAACCATACATGGATGAAACAAATTATGCCCATTGTGTGTTAAAAAATAGTAAAAATTTTGTGTTTTCACATACAACCATTCATGAGGAAATTGCGAGATTACCTAATCTGGAAGTGATTTTTTTGATATTTCTAAGATAACTTAAGTTCCTGTGTTAGACAACACCAATTCAATCAGAAATATCCTTCGATATTTCCAAGGATTCGTTCATTTTTTTTTTTTCTAAGTTAGAGTAATCTATTAACAGTGGAAAATATAGTACATCTGGCCAAGGCCATAACAGTGCCTACGGGGAGGCAATTTTAACTGACAGAGACTAGTTTTTGGCTGCCCTACTGGAGGGAAACCAGCCTGAGGAACAATCAACTGAAAAAATCCCACGCAGGGGATCGGACTGGAATGTCTTTGACTTAACACTAGGAGCATAGAAATTTCGTAGCTGTAGCACTGGACTCTAACAGAAATGGACCGCTGTAAAGACTGAGACTGGACATTGAAAAAAAATGGTCCAGAGTTGAAGGAAACATTAAAACAACCAAACATTCCCTCAGAGAGGGCAGAGAAAAAACAAAAAAGACAAGAGAAGAGGGCCGAATTACTCATCCGGCGCAACTTCCTCGATCCTGCAACCGTATTCTTCTGGATCGCTTTGAGCATGGGAGAGGTCAGCGGTGTTGTGGACAGCTGGAGGAGTTGCTTCGACATGTGCCTGAGCGCGCCCAGCGTCTACCTGCAAAGACTCCATGTTCTCAGAAGGCTGACCCCTCAAATCCTGTTGCACCGCTTCCAAATGTGCGCTATCGTCCGGAGCATGCTCGGCTGGGGGAATCTCCGGCAGGGGCTCCTCCAGGAAGACGACAGAGATGGCCACGGTTACTCGTGGTCTGTTGAGAGCATAGTCAAACAAGAAGAGGGCCGTGTGGGACTGAGCCGGCAAAGCATCACCAGAAGGCGAGTCAAGCCGTCGACTAGAATGAAGCAAGCGCCCATGAAAGAGACGAGGGAGGCTGCCAGAGGGCGCAGAAGAATATGACGGAGAAGAGGAAATGTATGGCGAATGCCTTCTGGCCGAACGAGAGGACCCTCTCCGGCACCACATCCTCTGCCTAAGCCTTGGCATTTTTGCAACTGTACAGGAGCTGGAGTGCTGAAGTGACTGAGTATTGACGGGGTTCCGCTCAGGAGGAGTGCCCAGAACCACTGTTGCAGACAAGCAAGAGCCTGCAATTGAAATGTGAAAACTGTCAGCGGGCACCAAACAACAGGTATGGCGACTACGCTTCCCTATGGTGGTGCGAACTCTGGCTCTGTCCTGAGCAAGATTACACCACGATTGCATTGGCGTAGGGGCGGGCGGCTCCATTGCATATAAAAATTCATTCCTGCAACCATCCAACCTCCGCATTGAATGACCAAGCCTGAAAATCTTATGTGAAATGTGGTTGCAGCAGTCGAGGCTGCCTCAAATACCAGTTTGTATGATGAGAATCGACTCCATATCAACGCCATTAAGAACAAACGCGGGCATTAACTGCGATCAGGTGGGCACCAAGGTTCCGTGAGGGATGGCATGTGGCCTCCCATCCGAATGCCTTGCGTCCCATCGCTCCCATTAACGACACTTGCACCCGCATCCGGGGCCAAGGATTCGTTCATTAAATCAATGGAAAATACGTGTTTAATGGTGGCAGAGACAAGTTTAAAGAGTGGCAGAGACACTCATTTATAACTCGTAGTTTAAATTGTGTTCAATAGAAAATCCAGAGATTTATTTAATCTAAATATCCATTGCACTAATGAGAAAAATCTGGGGTTTGTTCTTACCTTCTTGCTCCACAAGATCTCTGCACTTTGTGGTGTGTTTGATTAACATGACTGCCAGATATTTTGGCTCAAATCCCAGTCAACATTAATGCTTAAATTTTCACCTCTTCTTATTTCTCTGTTCTTACGTTTCTATATCTCATGCTTGCTTCTCTCGTCTTGAGTTTCTCTATTTCATTCACGACCTTCCTCTATTTTCTATATCAATTTGTTCTTCACAAGGTGTTTCGAACGCGTGCCGATGGTTTGCATGACGTTCAAATTCCTCTATGAGCCTGCAATGGCTATGATGGTGAAGAAAATCGCAATTTACAGAGGTCTGTGGGTTTAAAAATGGTAGAGGCGTTAAAATCTGCACAGGGTTTTGTTTTAATGTTATATCATAGTGTTTTTAAATTTGCGTTGATCGTTTTCTCATGCACCGACCTTTGACTGAGATTCCCTTGTGGCTTAGTATTTCTTACTTGTTCTACGTACTTGATCCACGGTGTATACATCCATAACCCACATTCTCTGTTTCATTCATTACGTTGTCCATCTCATTTTCATTCATGGCTATGCTGACCACGTTTTTTGCTGCCCTCATTGCTTTCCATTCCCATCGAAATGCATCATAATTCCATTCTTTTCATTGCATCATTTCAACTTAGGTTATGCCCTTTGTATTGCTCATTGCATTTTCACTTATGTTTTTGTCACAATTGCATTATCCGCCACATGAAACTTTCTATACCTTTACATATTATTGTGCCATTCCATCAAATGATATGTATATTTGCACATTACGCATTGTAGCTTAGGTTTTAAACTTTGTATTGTTTAATTTAATTTTAAAATGACCCTAGAATGGTCATGTTTAAAATTAAATTTTTATCATGACACTAACCTTTGTTTCTTTTGTAGGTCCAACAAGAATTTGATATTTAAGCCTTTCATTTTTTATCCTTATGTTTAAGAAAATTAGGATTGATGTGATGGTATAATGAATTGGAATGAATGTAGGAATGTATATGGAATGATAGTTAAATGGGTAAGATAATGAATATTAATAAGAATATAATGGGTAGAATAATGAATAGGGATAGGAATATAATGAGTAGAATAATGAAGGTAGTGAAATGTAGGTAAAATATGCATATCAAGCACTAAATTAGTCTTAACAATCTCTAGAATATTTTAAAAAAATCGAAATTTTAAGAGAAAAATTTTCACTTACTATACTTGTACTCCCATAAATTGTTTGATGTCAATGATGTCCTTCGGTCAAATGATGGTCGATAATGTTTTTATTATCATTACGAAGGCTCTTCCAGGATATGTAGAGACTTTATTTATGCTTCATGTTTTCGCATTTGATTATTGATTCAGGATGATGTTGTTCAAGTCCCTTCTACAGTTTATATTTGATGTTTCAGGTCCCTTCTGACATGTTCTTCAGGCTTGAATGTTGATGTAGTTTAGGTTCCTTCTGCAGTGATATTATAAATAATGATTTCAGGTCCCTTTTGACATATAATTTTCAACAATGTTTCAAGTTTCTTATGTCATATGATACAGGTCCCTTCTACATAATATTCTCAATGATATCTCAGGTCCCTTATACACAATATTTTCAATCATGTATCAGGTCCCTTCTGCATAATATGTCCCATGATGTATCAGGTCCCTTCTTCAATTCAGCTACTCAAACTATTTACACCGTTTTATTACAAGTGTCCCCCTTGTTGATGTTAAGACTTTTCCTCGAGTCTTGCATGTCTTGGAGGATTAAATACGAAAAATCATGCTGAGGTAAAAGAAAAACATAATATAGAATACATATCGGAAAAATAAGTTGGTTTTCCGATATGAATTCGAGTTTGTATTATGCCAGTCTCCTGGATTTTCACAACCAAACTCCTTTATTATTATTATTATTATTATTTCTTTCGGGATTATGGAAGGCATATTGCTATGTTGTTCCATTATTTCTAGATATGTATATGTTGAAATTATTTTCATAAAATCATTTTTATTTATAGGCTTATTGTATACTTTAAGCCTATGTCCATTAACTACAAAAGAAATATATGCTTCGTCGATTGTTTTTATTTTTACATCTCCATTGTCAAATATCTCTTCCATCTCATATGGACACAACCAATGAGTAGTGAATTTCGTGTTAAAATATTTGAACTTGGAGTCAAACAATAATGCCCAGTCTCCCTTTTGAAAAAAATTGTTCTTAATGAACCGATCATGCCATTTTATTCTTTGTTCTTGCATAAGAGATGTGTGTTCTACTGCTTGTTGTCTTATCTCATCGAGTTGATTCAATTCCATAACTTCTTGTTATTGTGCTTCAGATAATTCCATTCCCAACTTTTCTGCTAGTTTGAATGTATATACTTGAAACTCTATGGGTAACAGGACTTCTTTTCCATACACCAACTGATATGGACTGAACCCAATTATGTTTTTCCATGTTATCCTATATGTCCATAGTGCATCCCTCAATTTCTCTGACCAATCATTTCTATTCATTTGTACAATTTTCTTCATGATATTCTCCAGGACTTTGTTTGTTGACTCCACTTGTTCGTTTGCTTGAGGATGGTACGGAGGTGATTTTCTATGTTTTATCTTGTACTTCTTTGTAAGATCTCAAACAAGCTTGGATGTGAACTGTGTGCCTTGGTAAGTTGCAATTTGTTGCGGAACTCCATACCTTACAAATATTTCTTCAAATAGAAAAGAAACCATTGTTTCTTCTGTTGCTCGTGCCATTTCCTTTGCCTCCACCCACTTAGTAACATAATATGTACATACCAGGATGTACTTATTTCCATTTCATGGTGGGTTGATTGGTCCCAAAAATTCTAGAGCCCATTGCTCAAATGGTTCTACAAGTACTTGTGGCTTTAATGGCATTTCATCTGATGCCACTGGTCTTCCAATTCTTTGGCAACTGTCACATCTCTTTACATAGGCTTTGGAGTCTTTGAATATTTTCGGCCACTAGTAGCCAAGTTTGATCACTTTGTATGTCGTCTGCTTGTCTGCAAAATTACACCACATGGCTCGTCATTACATGCTTTCAAAATATCTATAATCTCGTCTTCTCTAACACATTTTCTTATTATCAAATCAGAACTAGTATAAAAGAGGCCACCATTGACCCAAATATATCTAGCACTTTCTATAATTATCTTTCTTTTATTTTTATTTGTGTAATGGGATGGTAGGATTCCAGATGATAAATAGTTGGCTATATCTATAAACCATGGACTTTTTACAATTATAACAAATAGATTTTCATCTGGGAAATTATCTTGAACTGGATTTGAATCACCAGGTGAATGAAGTCTTGATAGAAAGTCTGCTACTTGATTATCGTTACCTAGTTTATCTTGTACAATGATGTTAAATTCTTGCATCAATAACATCCATCTAGTAATTCTTCCATTTGTAATTTCTTTGTGCATTAAATATCTTATGGCTGAATGATCCATGTGAATGAATACTTGATAACTTGTTATGTAATGCCTAAAATTATTAACTGCATGTACTATAGCTAACATTTCTTTCTCTGTAAAAGTATATTTCAATTATGTTGGTGTTAAGTTTTTTCTTATGAAGTATATGGCATAATTAAACTGATTCTCTTTATGTCCAATTGATGCTCCTATA
Organism: Pinus albicaulis; assembly: GCA_034641835.2. Lineage (NCBI taxonomy): Eukaryota > Viridiplantae > Streptophyta > Pinopsida > Pinales > Pinaceae > Pinus > Pinus albicaulis. Next base: position 400,519,097 of record CM076572.1, read on the forward strand.
ACAGTGTCATATGAATCAGTAGATATATGAAACGGAAATGACCAGTTGGGTCCTTGAAGAATGGGTGCAACTGAAAATTTTTCTTTTAATGTCTCAAATGCACTTTGAAAATTATTTTTCCATTGAAATTCCACATCTTTTGCAAGTAACTTGAATAAAGGCAGAGCTATTTTACTGAAATTTTCTATAAATAACCTATAGTAGCCTTCATAACCCAATAAAATTCTTACCTCCTTTTGTGTTGTGGGTGGCATTAAATTCACAATGACTTGTATTTTTGTTGGATCCAACTTAGTTCCTAAAGAAGAAATATGGTGTCCCAACACCATTCCCTCAGTTAACATCATCAAGAATTTTTCATTACTGAGTGATAGATTTGTCTCTATGCATATTTTCAAAACTTTTTCAAGATTTTTTAAACAACCATCAAATGTTCTTCCATACACAGTGAAATCATCCATGTAGACCTCTACACATTCATGGATCAGATGAGTAAATATTGCAAGGACTTCTCTCTGAAAAGTAGCAGGTGCATTACATAAACCAAAGGGAAAAACATTATATGCATATTTTCCCCATGGACAAGTAAATGTTGTTTTATCTTGATCTTCCAATGTTATCTTTATCTAATCGTATCCACTAAATCCATCAAGAAATGAAAAGAATTTCTTCCCAGCTAATGAATCTAGTACTTGAACAATAAATGGTAAAGGGAAATGATATTTTAATGTGGCTTTATTGAGCTCTCTGTAATCTACACAAATTCTCCACTTTCCATTTTTCTTAGGCACCACAGCTAAGGGAGAAACCCATTGACTGTAAGAAATAGGATAGATTTATCCAACTTGTAACAGTTTTTGTAATTCCTCTTTCACTATTTCCTTCATCATAGGATTCATTATTCTTTGAGGTTTTCTTACAGATTTGATTTGATGATCAGTTTAAATGTGGTGGGTACATGTTTTTGGATGAATCCCCTGCATGTCTGTGTAATCCCAGGAAAAATATTTTGAGTATTTTTGTAACAGTTCTATTACCTCTTGTTCTTGTGACGATTGTAAGTTATTATCAATATTCAAATTTCTTCCAGAATTGATTTCGATGATTTTACTATTTGAATTGGTAATTGAGTTAAGAGGAAAAATATTTTAAAATGAATTTTGCAATGATTGGATTGTGTAGTTTTCCTTGAAACACCGATTTAAAATATGACTTGCAACTTCATATTGTGGTATTCTAAGCTGCTCTGAAATATTTGGTTCTGAGATGAAAAGATCTAATAAATCCTCATTTTCTTCCTCTTCTCTAAAATTATAGACTTGATTAATACTAAGAACAGATTGAATTTATCATTTTCTTCTCCATCAAACCATGATAATAAAGAAGGAGATTGTGCTGGAGGATACAATGTAGCATGTTTCTTTTCATCCCCATGTGCAATAATCATACTTCCAGATCTACATCCAATGAAGGCATCTGTAGTGGCTAACCATGGTCTGCCTAAAATTAATGGATGGCCTCCTAAATTTGTTTTTGGTTGAAAAATGAGGAAGTCTACAGGATACTCCCATGAATCCAATGAGATAATGATATCTTCTAATATTCCTTCTGGTACAACTTTAGATCTGTCTGCAAGTTCTAAAACTATAGTAGTATGTCTAATGTTGTTAAGTTCAAATGTTTCATAGTCTCTTTAGTTATAACATTTATATCTCCCAAAATATATTAAAGTGTTTGGTACTGAAAAATTATTGATCGAGATGGTAATCATAGGGATCCCAGGATCAACATATTTTTCAATCGTTGTCTTTGTAGACATGAGACCAAATAATCTTACAATGACCTGGATTGTGGGTGGATCTCTTTTTCTTCTGCCAGATTTCTTGATGCATAACTCCTTTATTGTTTTTTCATATATTGGAATATCTTTTATTTCCTGCAACAAAGGAATTTTCACATATGTATTCTTCAATTCATCCAAAATATCAAATTTAGGCAGAGACATTGGGATTTTCTGTTGTACTAACCTCTCTGGATAAGGTGGTGTCTAAGTCATAATAGATTTACCCTTCTGAATTTGATTTTCTGGTTGAGATTGTTGACTTTGTTCTTTTGTTAAATTTGTTCTTCTATTATTGGAGGAGAATCTTTGTGTAACACCTTCCCAGACATTAATTGGACATCTTATATGGGAAGAATGGAATATGTAGGAAAATATGTTGTCTCTTCCACATTGTATGCTAGTTTATCCACTTTGTTACTTGGATTAGCTACTGGCTGAGCTGCAAATTGTGTTGGTCTAGGAGGTGGTTGGTTAGAAGGAATCTGAAGCTGTTGAGGTTGATTTAGCATTGGTGCATGATTTTGGGGTGGAAATGGAATTGGTTGATGTTTTTGGAATTGTTGGTATTGAGGGTATGGTTGTTGAGGGTATGTTTTTTTATATTGATATTGTTGAGGGTACATTTGCTGAGGTGGTTGGTTTCCATAACCATATCCCCTCCAACCTTGTGTATGTTGGTTTTGATATTGCTATGGAGGCCAATCCTACCATGGCATTGAAGTATTCCATGAATTTTGCGGAGGATATTGAAAATTCTAGGGGTTTTGTTAAGTCATCCTTGGTTGCCAAGGTCTCCTTGGTGCCATATAGTAGAGAGAATCTACCCCTTGCACTTCTTCCATTTGCAACTCTTTCAATTTAGGACAATTTTTAGTTGCATGATTATTTGTACAAATTCCACACACTTGTATACGTTGCAAAGGACATTCCCTAAGTGGATGTTTTTGCCTAAACTTTGGACAGAATATTGCTAAAATTTCATCTTTTTCTTCCTTCTTCTTCTTGGATTTTAAAACATCTACTTGTGTTCCCAAAGTACTTAAGAGATCTGTTTTGAAATTTTCTAGTAAACTTCATATTTCTACTCTTGTTACTACACTTGCTATAGATTTGGAAGCTCTTGATGTAATATCTCTTTTTCTACTTTTTTCTCTTCCCCTAGAATATTTCTGAGAAAGTTTAGAAATTTCATCAAATGGTAGGTTGGATATATCTCCTTTTCCCATCACATTTAGGATATCTAAATATTCATCTCTGATACCCTTAATAAAAATTATACCAATGGTATCGAGATTCAGAGAATTTTGTTTGGATTTTTTTGGATTGTAAGGAAATATTTCTAAATACTTTCATCTTCTTGTTGTGTCATTCTAAAAATGTCTTCTTTTGGGTCTCTAGCCCTGCAGTAAGCTTGATAATTTTTAAGAAAAAATTTCTTCATATCATCCCAAGAAGCAATTGTATGTTCTCCTAAACCCAAAAAAAATTTTAATGTTGTTGCTTTCAAATTAGTAGGAAAGATGCGAAGCTTGTGTGTATCATCCGTGTATCCATAAGTTATACATAAGATATCAAATTTGAACATAAATGAATCGGGATCTTCTGTTGACATTCTATAAAAGTTAGGCAATATAGAAGGTGGAATGTTTTTCATTTTCACTTCTTCTCCCAATATTTCTCTTGTGTCTAATATTGGAAAGCCAAAAGTAGCTTCCTTATCATTATCATTTTCTTGTTCATTATCATGTAATCTTTTGTCTTGATTTTCTCTTCTTGATTCTTCTTCTATCCTTCTGAGTGCTTCTATTCTTCTGTCTTCCTCTCTCTTTCTCTCTGCTTCCAATTTCCTTTCTTCCTCTCTCTTCCTTTTCCATTCCATTTATTGTCTCTCATATTCAATTTTATGTTTAGGAGTCATAAGTGGCATATTATATCCTTCTCCTTCTTCACTTATTTTCTGTTCAGAGATATGTAATGTTTCAATATGAGGTTGATTTGGTGTTTCCTAAACTACCTTAATTTTTTCAAGGGCAGGTTGTTCTAATTTTTCAACAATTGGTTTTCTTGTTTCCTTTTGTTTTCCTAAGGAATGAGTTTTTTTTTGGTGATTGATTTCTTTTTACCTCCAAGGCTAACAAGATATGTCTTTAAACTAGAGTTAATCTTTGTCCTAATATCTGTTTTTCCTCTAACTATTCTAGTGTAGGTCTTCCAGCAACTGGTGTTATTAGTCCTATGGATGGTTGAATTGTAGGGGGGTTTTGTTTAACAAATATACCCTTATGATCTCTATCACTAGACATTAAGAAACATACTAGAAGAAAAACTATGTTTTTGTTGTTTTTAATGTATTTTTTTTTATCTTCCTATTTGACCACATCGAAATATGCTTCCCCGGCAATGGCACCAAAAATGTTGGGTCTATTTACTCGGTAAACTAACACAAGTATTTTATTATCAATCCAGGCTTGTAGAACTTAGAAGCATCTCCAAGATATATGGATTTCATCTATAGTCAATTTTAGAAGATAAATTATTGATATTAAAGTAAATTTATATTACAAATATAAAACTTAACTAAATAGTTTATAATTCAATTATGTAATAATAAGAAGAACAAGTTCCTAACTTAGGAGAACTTGTTTTTCCTTTTCTACAATACTACTTCATGAATCAGAAACCAAAAACCACTAATGAACAATAGATCAAGATGCATGAAAGAATAATAGAAGAGGCTCCTAAATAATAAGGTCCTTGTTTTCCTTCATTACAAATTCATTCATCATTAATGCCATTGTTATAAAACAGGAAATTTAGAAAATCACTTAAACTCAAGAAAGATGAATTCTAGTTTATATTTCTTGATCAGATAGAAGTAATGTTTAAATTAAACACTGGTTTGACCCTTCATATACAAAATAGAAATTAGAATTATATTCATCAGCAATCATAACATATCACCATACATCTAATTAATTTATTAAGCATAAAACAAAACTGGTTCAGGAAATTGCAACTAAATTAACCAGAAAGTGCACTTAGCTCAGTGTGGGGGCCCTCCACCCTTGCCTCGCACAGTATGAGTACTTTCAGATACTGAAACTAAATCAAGAATTCACCATATATAACAGTAGAAAATGAGATAGAATAGGTTCTTCAATTATCTCTCAAAGTTTCAAAAATATCAAAATGAAGTTATACAAATTCTACATACGAATGCCTTTAATGTCTTAGGCTTAAATAGAGAAATATGAAACAAACTCATCTAAAATGTCTCCAACGATGATTTCTATCCTTATCCTATCTATTCTGGTCGAGATCATCCATTTAATCTCTCAAAATATGGAAAATCCCATAAAATTCTAAATCTGGCCTATTTCCTAGGGATTTCCATAAAAACAGGTCATGTTTGACCGCCTTTGACTGGGTCTGTTTAAGCTCTGTTTAACCGAACCAATAGGTGTAATTTAATTCTTAGTTCCCAATATTTCTATAAATTTTCTCATCTCGAGCCCAAATGTCCTACAAGTATGACATCAATGAAGTCATTGCGGGAATTTTTGGTCCAATCCAAAAATGCACTTAAAATTCAATTTTTGTAAAAACTTCTAAAAATTGCAAAACTTAATTTATATACCTAGATATTCATTAATTGGTCAAAATTTATTGAATATGGATGGTATAGGGATGGATAGAATGGTAATAAATTTTATTTACTTAAACAAAATTGGATAAAAACGAGGGCCAACAATATCCTTTACCCTTATATTAAATTTTTGGAAGTCCTCAATGTGCTCCACCATTGAACCCTTTTGTTTGATATTTATCAATTGGCTAAAGAAGGTGTTGCTCTTTGTATCCTCATAATGTGCTATCATTTCCTCCGTAAAAATTAACCAAGTGACAATTTTTTTACTAGATAAAATCCATCGATACCATACAAATTTATTTTGTTCTAAATATAAAGTTTCAATATGTACCTTTTTTGTGTTTTACACATTATGAAGATCAAAATATTGCTCCATCTGTCGTATCCATGTTACAGGATCCTTGCCATCAAAATTCCTCATATCGATCTTTGAAATATGGTGGGTCTTCAATCCAACATTAAAGTTTATGAAATTGTGATTAACATTTATTTTTTTCTCATCATGAGTTTCCTCTACTACTTTTTCGCCATTAGGAATCATTTCTTGAAGCAACTTTGTCAAACCTTCTGTGTATGATTTTAGTTTTTCTTCTATACCATCGATCTTGGCTTCTATGCCATTCTTCAAAACATCCATGCAATTCTTCAAACCATCCATCTTAGATTCCATGCCTTTCATGTCTTTCTTCAAACCATCCATCTTAGCTTCCATTTCATTTTTTGTTACTCTTTGCGAGAGCGAAATTTGTTGCACTTGGTCTTGTGTTTTTGATATCAGTGTACAGTTAAATTTCTTCTGGCCTTCATGATCTAGAACTCCTGAGGGCTTAATGAGTGTGGAATTATTTTGGGGGGGGGGGGGGATTTTAGAACCAAATACTAATATCTATGCTTCAATATTCCCTTGGAATCACTTCAAACTGATTTTTCAAACAAGACTTGTGCAATTAAAAAATAAAAATAAACACATTTTTCTTGCTTTTGAGGAGCTTAATATTGAAACTGATGTATCTCTATAATTTTGGGTTTGCAAGATCTTAACATTGGTGTTGTCGTAGCTCTCTGCGTCTTCTTTCTAATTCTACAGGTCAGGCCTATATTGGATTCTTAAATACATAGTTATGCTCAATCACATACAATGACCAAATAATGGGTTGGTTCAATAGAGCGAACTTGTACGACGTTCCACGTGTCCCTATTTCTACCTTCACCTCTAAAATAGATACACATGAAACTGCAGTCTGTGCACTTTTGGGCACTTTTTACATAATTCCAATCTTATTCCTGAAACGAAAGTTATGATGATTTTCCCTTGGTCACATGTTTGAGGTGAAATTCTAGAGCCTGCAAAAACCTTAACTTCCACAAATCATATCTCCGAAGATATTACAAACCAAGGTCTGAAATTTTTTACCGAAGGTTCCTCAAGATTTTTTCTCAAATGGGTTTTTTTTAGCTTTTGAAACTTCGCAGAATAAAAGTTATAGCGAAAATGCCAAGATGACCTGTTTGCAATAGCGAACCCCTAGAATCCAAAGCTGTAATACCAAATATTATGAAACCATCTCATAAAATTCAAGAAATTATATATGAACGACTTAGAAATAAGCCTCTTCGAGGGGGAAACCTTCTTTACATTACATAAATGAACAACTCTTGGACGATACAAATGAAAAAACCTCCTTTCTATATATAGGAGTCCAATGGGTCACCATATAATATTAGCCGACATAATAGTAACAATGTAAGGGCACAACAATAAAAATAGTGGGATTCTATGGGGCACAATAATAAAAATATTGGGACTACATGGGTACAAAAATAGCAATAATGGGGCTATAATAATAATAACAATAAGGGATACACTAGCATTATAGGGACCTAGCAATCGATAGGCTACTGGTATGTTCCTCTCAATAATCTTGAAAGGTCCACCATTAGGGGAATTTTGAGGTCTAAAATGGGCCTCCTAAGGAAATTATAAAATAATAGTGGAAAAAATCAAATAAGATTTGATGACATCATCAAATTTTAGAGGGAAAAAAGAAAAAACTACTTTTTCAACTCGTATTTTCAACTTATCTCCCAAATTTTTTACTCAAATTTCGAGAAGGAGTACTCGTTGGATGCAAAATTTAATTCCTCATCCAAGGAGTACCCATGTTGCATAGTTTCGATGGACCCTGCTACATGAAAAATGAGAAATATATGAAAAACGTGATTGCAATCACGTTTTTTCATGTATTTCTCATTTTTCACATAGTAGAGTCCATCGAAAGTATGCAACATGGGTACTCCTTGGATGAGGAATTAAATTGTGCATCCAACGAGGAATCCCGCTTGAAATTTGAGTAAAAACTTTGGGAGATAAGTTGAAAATATGAGTTGAAAAAGTAGTTTTATTATTTTATTATTTTATTATTTTTTAATCTTTTTACCCTTTGCTAAAAAATGGTGAATCATCCCCCATGGTTGACATCATCATCTTGAATCTTATTGGTTCTTATAAAGTTTATTTTGGTTGTACATTTTTCTTAGGAGGCCCATTTTAGACCTCAAAATTCCCCTAATGAAAATCGTGGTGCCATTTGGCACATGATCCAATCTGCAAGTAGCTCTTCTTGGGCTTGATGCGCAAGTACACCTCTTCCCAAACCTTAAAATACTTAAACAACATGTTCCGATCTGCATCGCTCTTATTCCTATCCTGTGCTAGTTTCAAATTCTTCTTGAGTACGTGCATTTCTTGTCCCATTTCTGCCAACATGTCCGACCCAATCAATACCCTATTAACGAGATCACTCCAACTAATGGGAGTATTGCAACTCCGCCCATACAATGCCTCAAACAAACTCAACCTCAAAGATTCATGATACCCATTGTTATAGGAAAACTCTAGCAGTGGAAGATACTCTTCCCATTTTTTTTATTGATGCATCACATACATCGTCAACATGTCCTCCAATATCTTTTTTACCCTCTATGTCTGTCCATCGGTCTGCAGATGATAAGTTGTATTGAAGGCCAACTATATGCCCAAACCTGCAAACAACTCATTCCAAAACTTGGACGTGAAATTTACATTCATTTCTGACAAAATATTATTTGGAACATCATGCAATCTGACCACATCTCTGATGAAAACCTGTACCACATCACTAGTTTAATACGTAGTCTTTGCTAGAATGAAGTGTGCATCCTCTGTCAACATGTCCACAAAAACCATGATGGATTCATGCTATCTAGATGTCCTAGGAAAACCTGTGATGAAATCCATGGAAATTACCTCCTGTTTCCACTCTTGAATTACAATCATATGTATTAGTCCACCTGGATGCCTACACTTTCCCTTAACCAGTTGAAAATCCAAGCATCTGTCCAAAAACTATGCCGCATCCTTCTTTAGATTCAGCCAATAATAGAACATATTCACTGCATTCAATCTCTTCTGATAGCCTGGGTGACTTGAATATGGTTTTGCATGAAACTCCCTCAAGATCACCTTCTTGAGATCACTATTGTCTAGCACATATATCCTATCTCTAAACTTGACCAAACCATCTGCTATGAGACAGTAATCCACATGTATTTACATCTGCACCTATACCCGTACCACTAAAAAGTACATGTACATGTACCTATACTCTACTACAATATGTGCCTAAGATCCATATACTTAAAATATCGATGACTTGCTTGCAAGATCCCATCATGTAAATATGTCCCATAGGAGCTCATAGTTTTTGTTAGTGTAAGAAGTCACTCCTTGACTACTTAAGGAGTAAGCCTTACACATCATAGTTCATTTCAAATTTTAAAGGGGTTTTCTGAGTGGTAGGATGGATTTCTCAAATATTTTGAAATGATTTTATCTTCTTTAAGACATTTATGCATTTGGCAAGTGGTGGCAAGTATAAATTGTGTGGGTAAAAAGTAGTAACAAAATACACAAACGGAAGAAAGATGAATAGCTAGTACCTATTTCAGGAAATATTCCTATCCTAAATCAATCACCCAGCTATGATGATGATCTTTAACACAAAATTTGTTTAAGTTAAACAAACAAAACTAAAAAAATAGATTGCATGCATAAATTATTCCACAAATACTTTATGAAACTTCACTAACATGTTCTATTACACACATATAACTTGCAGAAAACTGAAAGTAGATACTTTATTGTTAAATCCTTTAACAGTTTCTCACTCAAACTTCACTAGTTGCTGTAATTTATATTTAGAAGAAATTAACAAAGAAAAGATACACACCAAACATTAGATGTTCCTTGAATCACAAAATCCTCCAGCATGTTAGGTCCCTATATCACTAGTATAGTCCTTTATTATGGTTAGTTTAACCCCCTTATTGTTATTATTGAACCCTTGTAACCCCCATTTTGTTATTATTGTGCCCTTAAATTATTATTGTTAGGTCGGCTAGGATTACATTGTAGCCCACTAGGATTACATTATGGCCCCATGGACTCCTATATATAGAAAGGAGGTTTTGTAAATTGTATCATCCAAGAATTGTTCATTTATGTAATGTATTGGAGGTTTCCCCTCGAAGTGGCTCATTTCTAAGGCGTTGATATCTCTTTTCTTCTATTTTTGGAGCTGGTTACACAACATTTGGTATCAGAGCTTTGGATTCTAGGGTTTCGCTGCTCCAAACAGGTCATCGTGGAATTTTCGCTATAACTTTTTTTCTACGAAGTTTCAGAAGCTGAAATTTTTAGGGTGTGAAACTGAAATCCTGAGGACGATTTTCTAAAAATTTCAGAGCTTAGTTCGCAATATTTTCGGAGATATCATCTGTGGAAGGTAGGTCTTTTTTCAAGCTCCTAAACAGGTCATCGTGGCATTTTCGCTATAAAAAATTTTCTACGAAGGTTCAGAATCTGAAATTTGTATGGTGCGAAGCTGAAATCCTGAGGAAAGTCGTCAAAAAATTTCAGAGCTTGGTTCGCAATATTTTTGGAGATATGATCTGTGGAAGGTAGTGCTTTTTCAGGCTCCTGAATTTCATCTCAAAGAGGTGATCGTGGGAAAAGTTCAATAACTCTCTCTCTCTGGGCATCGGATTGGAGTGCCGTAAAAATTGATTACAAGTAAACAGACCGCAGTTTCTTGGCTATCAATTTTAGAGACGAAGGACAAAACAGTGACACGTGGCAAGCCGTACAAGTTCGCTCTACTGAACCAGTCCAAATTTGGGTCATTGTGGGAGATTGGAAATAACTTTGTCTTGAAGAATCCAAATCAGATCATATCTGTGGCATTTGAAAGACAGTTCAGAAGGCTACTACAGCAGTGAATTTCAGATATTGAAGATTCTCAATTACAGATATAATTCAATTTCAATACAGAGCTCCTAAAAAGCAAGTAAAAGGGGTGTATTTTTTTCCAATTGCATAAGTCTTGTTTGAAGAATCAAGTTGAATTGATTCCAAGGGAATATTGTAGAATAGATATCAGTATTGGATTCTAAAATGGCCCTTAAAAAGAATTCAACTCCCATTAAGCCTTTAGAAGGCTCTACTATGACTCATGAAGACGAATAATGGCAACATGACATATCAAAATTACAAGAGCAAGTGCAACAAATTTCGCTCTCGCAAAGAACAACAAAAAATGAAATGGAAGTTTTGAAGAAAGGCATGGAAACTAAGATGGATGGTTTGAAGAAAGGCATGGAAGCTAAGATGAATGGTTTGGAATCTAAGATGGATGGCATGGAAGTGGGCATAGAAGCTAAGATTGATGACATGGAAGCTAAGATCGATGAAAACATGAAAGACAACATGGAAAACATGAAGAATGATCTAAAAGCATACATGGAAGGCTTGATGACAAGCTTAAAACAAGAAACGATTCCTAATGGCGGAAATATAGTAGAAGGACCTCATGATGAGAACAAAATAAATGTTAATCGTGATTTCATAACCTCTAATGTTGGCGGGAAGAACCACCATATTCCAAAAATGGATACGAGGAAGTTTGATGGAAAGGATCCTGTAACATGGATACTATAGATGGAGCAATATTTTGATCTCCATAACGTGCAAAACACACAAAAGGTACGCATTGCAACTTTACATTTAGAACAAAATACATTTGTATGGTATCAATGGCTTTGCTCCGGTAAAAAAATTGTCACTTGGTCAATTTTTACGGAGGAAATGATAGCACATTATGAGGATACAAAGAGCAACACCTTCTTTACCCAATTGATAAATCTCAAACAAAAGGGTTTAGTGGGGCAGCACATTGAGGACTTCCAAAAAATTGAATATAAGGGTAACTGATCTTACAGAGGAACACAGGATTGATCTCTTCCTAGGCACTTTAAAGGATAACATCCAACATGAAGTTCGTGTTTTGGAGCCTGATTCATTGGAGAAGGCATTCAGGTTGGCAAGAAAAGTTGAATGTAAAATTATGGCGACAAGGAAGCCTACCACTCAATTCTATAAAGAAGGAAGTGTTTCTATGCCTAGATTTCCACAACCTACAAGGTTGACACCACAACAATTGGAAGAAAAAAGAGCAAAGGGCTTTGCTACAGTTGTGATAGAAAATACACTAAAGGTCATAAGTGTGCTGAGAAGAAATTATTTTACATAGATTGTGAAGAGGAAGAAGAAAATGAACAAGAAGAGGATATACACCGGGAACCAGCCCTAGAAGAGGAAGAAATGAATCCGACCATATCGTGTAATGCACTGGCAGGAATTACCACTCCTCAAACTCTCAAGATATAAGGACAAATCAAGAAGAAAAAGGTAATAGTGTTGATTGATTAAGGTAGCACCCATAATTTTATTCATTGTAAGGTAGCCAAGGAATTAAATTGTTTCCTATACCCAGCACCAGAATGTCAAGTGATGGTTGCAAATGGGGGAACTATAAATTGCTCTGGAAAATGCCATAATATCAAGCTAACCATGGGGGAATATGTATTGACTAGTCCAATGCTTTCCATTCCTATGGGAGGTGCTGATGTTGTACTAGGAGTACAATGGTTACAATCTTTGGGGACGGTAGCTTTCAATTTTCAAGAACTTTTCTTGAAATTTTTTTCAGAAGGAAAATAAGTCGAATTGCGAGGTATTGAAGGGAAGCCGGGAAGGATAATAAGCTCTAATGTCATGACAAGCTTCTAAAGAAACAACAACGAGGTGTAATTGCACAATTATGCTCACTAGAAGTTCCGACATCAAAATCATCTATTTCTGCAGATCTCCAACAAGTCTTGGACAATCATTCCAAGGTGTTTGAAACTCGCAAAGGACTCCCACCTATTCGTGATCATGATCATGCTATTCATTTGATTCCAGGAAGTGTTCCTCCAAACATCAGGCCTTATAGATATCCTTACTTCCAAAAGAGCGAAATTGAACGTATGATTGCAGAAATGTTAGAGGCGGTTATAATTCAACCTAGTCAAAGTTCTTTCTCTGCTCCTGTAGTATTGGTACACAAGAAGGATGGATCATGGCGAATGTGTCCAGATTATAGGGAGCTCAATAAGCTCACCATTAAAGATAAATTTCCCATTCCTGTGATTGATGAATTATTGGATGGATTACATGGAGCAATTTATTTTACCAAGTTGGATCTTCGTTCAGGATATCATCAAATTAGAATGAAGACTGAAGATATTCCAAAAACGACATTTCGAACTCATGAGGGTCATTATGAATTTTTGGTCATGCCTTTTGGCCTTACCAATGCACCTTCTACATTTCAAGGGTTGATGAATTCCATTTTCAAACCCTTCCTTAGAAAATTTGTGCTAGTATTTTTTGATGATATACTAATCTACAATAGGTCTTGGAAGGATCATGTTGAACATGTTGACGGGGTGCTCAAACTATTGCAGGAGAAACAATTATATGCAAAAAATCCAAATGTTTCTTTGGAGTACAAGAGGTGGAATATCTGGGTCATATTGTATCTCACGAGGGTGTTAAAGTAGACCCTAACAAAATTAAAGCCATTAAGGAATGGAAAGTCCCAACAACCATAAAGAAGTTGCGAGGATTTCTCGAGTTAACAGGGTATTATCGCAAGTTTGTTAAGAATTATGGGAGAATAGCAGCACCTCTAACAACATTATTGAAGAAAGATGCATTTTCATGGACTCCTGAAGCAACTAAGGCCTTTGAACGTCTTAGAGAGGCAATGTGCCTAGCACCGGTCTTAGCTACACCAGACTTCACAAAAACCTTTATTGTGGAATGTGATGCCTCAGGAAATGGAATTGGTGCAGTTTTAATGCAGGAAGGAAGACCCATTGCTTTTGAAAGTCGTCCGATCAAAGGAAAGTATTTACAGAAACCTATTTATGAGAAGGAAATGTTAGCAATACTACATGCACTAAAGAAATGGCGAACTTACCTAATGGGAAGACACTTCAAGGTAAAAACTGATCATGATAGTCTTAAACACTTTTGGAACAAAGACTATCTTCAGAAGAGCAGCAAAAATGGGTCACAAAGATGTTGGGTTATGACTTTGAAATAATGTACAAAAAAGGGAAGCTAAATGTTGTTGCAGATGCACTCTCAAGAAAGAATGAAGAGGTGGAAGCATTGCTTTGTGCCATTTCTATTATCCAACCAGATTGGATAACGGAAGCAAGAGATGAATGGAAGAAGGACAAAGATGTATGGACACTCATTCAAAAGTTGCAGCAAGATCCTAGTACATCTGATACATTTAGTTGGAAAAATGATTCCTTATGGTACAAAGATCGCTTATATCTTTGCAAAAATTCCCAACTAAAACAAAATATTCTTTTGGAATTGCACACTTCTCCTTTAGGAGGACACTCAGGATTTTTAAAAACTTACCACAGGGTGAAGAAAGAATTTTTTTGGGATGGCCTTAAATCTGATATTCAAAAGTTTGTGTCGGAATGTTTGGTTTGCCAGCAGAATAAAGTGGAAACAATTAAGACCCCGGGACTTCTACAACCTTTATCCATTCCAAGTCAACGTTGGGAGGAGATTTCAATGGATTTTATCACAGGTTTACCTAAGTCCGAAGGAAAGAGTGTCATCATGGTGGTAGTTGATAGACTTACCAAGTATGCACACTTTTGTGCTTTATCTCATCCATTTAAAGCAAGTACAGTTGCTACTACATTTATGGATAGAATTCAAAAACTACATGGAAGCCCAAGGGTTATTGTGAGCGACAGAGATCCCATTTTTACCGGAAATTTTTGGACGGAGTTATTTTCTTGTTTGGGTACTCAATTAGCTCATAGCTCATCTTATCATCCTCAATCTGATGGTCAAACTGAGATAGTAAATAAATGTTTGGAAGGATATCTTGGTTGTTTTGTATCTGATAAACAAACACAATGGGTCAAGTGGTTACCTCTTGCTGAATGGTGGTATAACACTTCCTTCCATACTGCAGCAAAAATGACCCCATTTATGGCACTTTATGGATATCATCCACCATCCATCACATCATCTTTAAGGGAAAATTCGAAGGTTCAAGCAGTGGGAGATCACATCGAGCATCAGCAAGAAGTTCTCCAACTCTTAAAGGATAACCTGAATTTGGCACAAAATCGAATGAAACAATAGGCAGATCAACATCGCGGCGAGAGAAGTTTTGATGTAGGAGATTGGGTATTTTTACGGCTACAACCATACAAACAAATGTCCCTCAAGCAAGCTAAGAAGGATAATAAATTATCACCAAAGTACTATGGTCCTTACAAAGTGTTGCAAAAGATTGGTTCTATGGCATACAAATTGGAGCTTCCTGCTTCTTCGCGAGTACATCCAGTTTTCCATGTTTCATGCTTAAAAAAGGTTATAGGTGAAAATCTTCCAGTTAAAACAATATTGCCAGAACTTGATGAGGAAGGAAAAATCATATTGGAACCTGAAGCGGTCATGGAAACAAGAACTCGACAGCTACAGAATCGATCAATTTCAGAGTATCTCATCAAGTGGAAGAACTTACCCACTGAAGATTCTACATGGGAGGATGAGAATTTTATACAGAAGCACTCGGAGCTACTCAAGTGTTGAGGACAACACTTTTTTGAAGGAGAGGGGCATGTTAGGTCCCTATATCACTAGTATAGTCCTTTATTATGGTTAGTTTAACCCCCTTATTGTTATTATTGAACCCTTGTAACCCCCATTTTGTTATTATTGTGCCCTTAAATTATTATTGTTAGGTCGGCTAGGATTAAATTGTGGCCCACTAGGATTACATTATGGCCCCATGGACTCCTATATATAGAAAGGAGGTTTTGTAAATTGTATCATCCAAGAATTATTCATTTATGTAATGTATTGGAGGTTTCCCCCTCGAAGTGGCTTATTTCTAAGGCGTTCATATCTCTTTTCTTCTATTTTTGGAGCTGGTTACACAACACAGCATGAAGAAAAAAGGTTCTTTCTATTGTTTTCAATCTTTAGGTAGACTAACATCCAACCTGGTTATAGTATTTACAAGTGCTATATATAGCAAGAGAGGAACCAACTCCATCTCTTCTAAACAGAAGGAAAACATTAACTCTAACATAACTCATGTGTGAAAAGACATTACATCCTTATCTCCTCGAAATCTAACAGAAAGAACATATCGAGAAAGAAGAAGAGAATATTTATGGGCTAGAATGTTGAGCATGTTGTCATGTTGCCTTTTAACTGCTGAATTATCTCCTTGTGTCTTGGGTCTTTAATAACCATGCAACTTCATTTAATAAGACAAATGACCTCCAACAACCTTATAACTACTTCTCACCATAACTTGTACTATCCTTTTATTTATGGGTTCTTATCCATCCTTAACTGGCTTGGAAAAACTTGCTGACATGTGTCAAAATTCAGTTATCACAGGTGCTACCAGAAATTCTGGTTAAAACCTGTAACTACACAAAATCTGGAATGCTACCGGAAATTCCAGTAGCGCCATGTTTCTTTTTCAAAAATACACATAAAATGTGGAAAATTATGTGTTGACTTGTATTCCATGACACTTAGGCTGTTGTTCAAAATTCATAACTAATTAGCAAAAAAGGTACTTGCACCAAAAACCCTTTTTACCTTTCCTCCATATGTGTTTCCGCCTCAGTCAGTTTATCTAAATCAGTTTTGATGTCAACATCTGATGTTCTAGACCTGGTAGCTCTTCTAGTTTCCTCCTTCACAGGGTTTTTTTCTTCCTTAGCACCCTTCTGTTTTTTTCTTCTTTTTGTGGGCTCTAAGTAATGTTATGAAAGGGTCTTGTTCTTGATTTCCTTCATTGATTTCTCTGGTTTCTCTTCTTCTGAACCTTTAGGTTTCTCTTCAATGTCAATAAATTTTGTCAATAGGCTTGGCTTGAAAAGAGCCTTGGATTTCAGTCTAAACTTATTGCTCTCTCTTGTGTGCCTATTTCTAGTGCTAGCAGTAGGTTTAGCCTCCTCCTTCTTCTTCTTGCTTCTAATGTCATAACCATCATCCTTAAGTATTTCTTCATCTGATTGAGTAGGTTGATACTCCTTCTGCAACTTTTTCTGAATAGTTGCTTTCGGAAATTCAGGTAGCACTTGCGCCTTTGACTTATCTTCTATTACAGACCTCCCTCTTCTAGCTCTAGTGTATTCAAATGGAAATGGAGGAAAAGGGGGTACTATCTTCATGGACTTGGGTTTTCTTGCTGAGGAGCTCTCTCTTTTTTCCACCTTTCTTTCAGATTTTTCTGCAGAAACATTCTTACCTTTGGATTTTTTATGAATGTTTTCTTTCTAGGTCTTTATTTTTGTTCTTATTTTTGCAGAATGAGGGTCTGACTATGGAGTTGGTGGTGCAGGTGCAGGTTTGCCTCCCCTATCGAATAGAAAATGGTCCCAAGTCTAGTTTCTCTTCTTAAGCTCTTTTTCAGAACTTTTATCAAAGCTTGATGGTACAAGTTGTACTCAATAACATCATTATAGGTTTGAACCCTTGCTGACATATTGGTCATGATTTTCAAAAATAAAAATGGTAGATTCAACGTCTTCATCCCTGCAATATGAAAAAGGAACCTCATGTGATAAAGGAGTATCATTGTAAACCTTCTTTCACATATGAGGTGTATCTTAATAAGATTGATGGCCTCTGACCAGTAATTCTTAAGGTAGCTGCTTGGGATTCATTTTTTTCAGTTTGGATCTCTGTGATAATTCTTGAGGAATCTGTTGAGATCACCTCCTATGATAACTTGTCCCTTGAACCACTTTTCACCTTCTTGAGGAATGTCAAAGGCTTCTGCAATGGATTCTTCACAAACCTATAGAGTGAGGCCAAAAATTATAGCCTCCTATCCTTTAAATAAATTAGAAAACTCTTGGAAAACTCCTGAATGTGAGCTTTCCAACCTGGTACAAAGAGGATACCATCCTGATTGCATAAACAAAGTTCTCACCCTAAAATTAGCATCAACCAAATCTGCACCCTGTGGCTCTATTAGATTTATCTTACCACCTGTTTTAGTCATCTTCAGATAAGTAAATGATTGTGTATTCTACAAATGATAGGTGGTAGAATATGAGAATTTTACCTTACAAGTGTGGCATGTATTATTCTTTGGGATCTTGTTTGAAATCCAGAATCCTTCTCCAACTATGACTCTCAGCAAATTCAAAATCAGCAGTTTAGACTTCAAATGAAAAATTCATGTTTTTTAGGTGGTTTTAAAACTAACTCTAGGTTCACCACCCCATGCAAATCACTCTCCATCATTAAAAATATTCATGATCATGATGTGCGCCATGTGACACACCATCACAACCTTCAGTTGGTTGTGTTTTCCATATAGGATCTTCAGATATTTTGTGGCAGGTGTCTTTGATGACACACAGTCACCTCCGCAAATTGTCTTGTTGATTGGATGAAATTTCTGGCGATAGTGCTAAGAAACCAGTAGAGCGGTTATGTAGTGCGGTATGATCACCACGATCTATCTAACTCAGCAAAACACGTACCTAAACTTATGGATGAATAACTGCAGGTTCAATCATTAACTACAGGTTGACACATGTGGTATACTGTACACAATGACTTGACTCAAACTAATTGACTAGAATACGACACCTATCATCAAATCCTAAGAGTATTTAAAAATATTTGATGCGTATTAACCCTATGACACATGGTATGACTAAAGAGGATTCGCTTTTTCACTTTATTTAAAAAAAAATAGAGTATGCTTCTAGAAATTTCGGCAGCAATCACAGAGTGGAGCTGAGTGAATACATTATCCGGGTATAATTGCAATGCGATATATCGCAATCTCAAGACGAAGGGGTTATCACAAATCGGGGATCAAAGCTTATCGCATATCACAATCAAATAATTATCGAATTTCGCAATCGGGGGGGGGGGGGGAACCATGGATAGTTAGCAATAGGATTTTTGATATGTGATAATCGAAGTGATGTGGCAGGGAAATGGGTCCTAGTGTTATCGCAATCGAGGTTTTTTAGAAGCGGCAACAGATGGTAACAAAAGAATTGTGGAATAGCGATTGCAAAATAAGTTAAGGTGGGTCCACAAATTAATATGATAGTGTGATATGATGTGGCGGTAGGTGGGTCATACCAATCGCATCGCAGGTTATTTTTAGGAGCAGGCAACATAAAGCGGTAACAAAGTGGCAGAATTGCAATGCAATATCTCACATCAGGGTATCGCAATCACAGGATGGAGCAGGAAACATAGAATTATTTATAGCAGGGTTGTACTACGACCAGAAATCTGTGATAAGTGATTGCAATGTGATCTACAATAAGTGAATGAAAGAATAGAGGACATAATTTGAAATTTTTTTGAATTTTAATCCTAAAATAAAACTATGGAATGGACCCATGACTTAGCAAGAAATTGTGCTAACATTGGCTCAAGAGTGGATAGAGCTCTCCCTGCGAGACTCGAATATTTTTTTGTAGTTTCAGTGCCTTTTCATTAGGCTATGGAGTATTATTATGAAACACACCGGTATTTACAATGAACTTAGGCTACCAACAGCCTTAGTAAAATATGTTTCTGAGAAAGTACCCATTGAATGGGCCTCCAAACAATTATGTTCCATCAATATGTTGCAATTCAAAAGTATTATTCGACAGAATGTTTGAGATTCTGAAATGACCAAGCCACAAAGCATCAAACTTGGAATTCTTACCTGGATATTGATGCTTTGCATCCCACATTAACATTATATCTCCAATTTGAAATTTTTTTTTTTTTAGTTCCTCTATTAAAGACTTGCTTCACAGCTTGCTGATATTTTCTCACCAAATCATATTTTTGTTCTCGATTTTGCTACACTTATATGATTTGATAAATTCTCCTGATCATATCATCTGGTTCAACTTCTTGATCTAATGAAAATTTAGCTACAGGAATGGATATTTGAACTGGAAAAACAACATCATATCCATAAACCATTTGAAAAGGTGATGTATTGATAGATTTTTTTATTGTCACCCTATCTGCCCATAAAGGAAACTTTAGTTTTGAATCCCAGGCTTTCCTTTTTTGCTCCAGCAGTTTGGTGATGATCCTTACCAAAATTTTGTTTGATGATTCAGATAAA
This sequence comes from Pinus albicaulis, assembly GCA_034641835.2. Taxonomy (NCBI): domain Eukaryota; kingdom Viridiplantae; phylum Streptophyta; class Pinopsida; order Pinales; family Pinaceae; genus Pinus; species Pinus albicaulis. The sequence goes on from CM076572.1 coordinate 400,539,183, forward strand.
CCATTCCCTTGAGGATAGTAAGTTGTAGAATGAGTGAGCTGAATTCCATAATCTTCACAGAAATTTACCAATAGAGTGGCTTTAAAAGAAGCCGCATTATCTGCTACTAACCTTGATGGACATCCAAATCTGGTTATGATTCCCTCTAGAAAATTAATGATAACTTTATGAGTAGCATTCATGGTAGGTATTGCTTCAATCCATTTGGTGAAGTAATCAATTGCAACAAGAATCTAGTGATGTTGTCCACTTGATGGTGGATGAATTTCTCCAATGAAATCTAAGCCCCATTGCTGAAAAGCTGCAGAAACAACTATGGGTTTGAGAGGAAAAGACTTCAAATGTTTCTTTCCGGTGAAATTTTGACATTTTTCACATGATCTCACCTCAGCACACACATCAGAAAACAAGTTAGGCCAAAAATATCTAGCTCTCAATATTTTGTATGCAGTAGTTCTCCAATAGTAATGACCTCCACACACACTCCTATGCATATCAAAGGTAACTTTCTTGGACCCATCCGGAATAATGCATCTCAGCAAAACTCCTGTAGGATATTTCCAATATAAAAAATTATTTTTAATGCAGAATTTAACAATTTTCAACTTCAAAGATGATGTTTAAAGTGCTGCAGAAAATAGATGATGTCCTTATACCAGATGAATTAAAAAATATTTACATCTACTTCCATGTTGTTTATAGGTTCATAAATATTACCTTCAAAGTTGTCATCCATCAAATTCAAGCCCAAAACTTTACAATTTTTTTTAGCTAGTAGTTTGGCTAATCCTTGACCTTTAATTAGTTTAGTACGCTTTATCTCTAAATCAAACTCAAGAACTTTAGTCACCCACTTACTTCTTTTCCCATCAATGTCAGGCAGAACTAATATCTCTCTAAAAACAGATGAAGGTACATAAGCAATAACTTGAGCATGCAGAATATAAACTCTAAAATATTTCATAGCTTTCACTAATGTATAGGCATGATTTTACAACATTTCATACTTCAATTATGCATCTCTAAGTGCTCTGCTGAAAAATGATATGGGAGCTTCCTTATTTTCTGAATCTTTTTGTAACAAAACAGTAGCAATAATTTCTTGTAAGGCAAATGAGAAGATGAAGAAAGGCTTTTAGTATTCAGGGCTTACCAGCTGAGGTGCTTCAATGCTAGCTTTTTTTATCAGCTCAAATTAATTTCTAGATTCAATGGTCCACTTGACTTCTTTGTCCTTATTCAACATGCAAGTAATATGCTTCACTACTTCAGCAAAATTTGGAATAAACCTTCTTAATAAATTTATCTTACCAAGGAAATATTGAATCTCTTTCTTGTATCTTGGAAGTGTTAAATCTTGAATTGCAATTACTCTCTCAGGATCAATTTTCACTTCATCTTTAGAAACTATGCGACCCAAAATATTACCTTCCTTGAGAGAAAAATGAGACTTCTTTGGATTCAATGATATACCATATTTTATGCATTTAACAAATACTTGTCTCAAATGATGAAGGTGTTCTTGATCTGAAGTTGAATAAATAGTAATATCATCTAAATAGATGACAAAAAAATTTCCTTTTCTCTAATGAATGCAAAGTCCATAGCATGTTGAAAAGTAGCTCCAGCATTCATAAGCCCAAATGGCATCTTTGCATACATGAATGTTCCCAAAGGAGTAGTGAGTGTTGTCTTCTCTCGGTCTTCCGGCCAAACTGAAACGTTATTGTACCCAGATAAGCCATCTAATGTGGAAATTTGGTATGAACCAGTTACTTTTGAAGAATATGCTCCATCTTTGGCAAAGGATAGTTATCTTTCTTGGAGCACTTGTTAAGATTTCTGAAATCTACACATAGTATGACTTCACCACTCTTCTTCCTTACTAGAACTAGATTAGCAACCCAATCTTAATATCTCAATGGAATGATGATTTTGGCATCCAAAATTTTATTAACTTCCTTCTCCATGACTGGTAATAATAATGGATTGATTTTCCTTAACTTCTGCCTGAATGGATTACTACCATCTTTCAATGGTATCCTATGCTCAATGATAGTTGTGTCATATGTCTTAATATATTCATATCTCCAAGAAAAAACATCAACAAATTCACAAAACAACTTGTGGTGTTTAGCCTTAATTTCTTATGATAAAACTTTTGAAAACTTCACATACCTTGGTTCTTTTTCTATGCCCAAATTGAAATCTTCCAATTATGTTTCTATTTCAGCCAACTGTGGTTTGACTGAGACATCATTGTGCTCAAAGAGCTTCTCAAGTGGGATTAACCCCTTAGGAATATGATTGGTAGGCAATTGAATGATAGGTTGATCAACAATATTTTTTATATATTTTTGATGTCTCGCAAATCAACATCATTCTTCATGATATCTTCATCTTGATCAATCTTTAGGACAAAAAAATCTTCAGCGGCTTCAATGAATCTTCTAATATCATGATCATATTTAAACACTTTCCAATGCTTGACATTATCAGGGATGATAGGTCTAAACCTAACTTCCACTTCATATTTCAACTCCATAGGTATTGGAATATTGAATGAGCTTGTTGAAATAGAAAGTGAGTCAGCCAAAATATCACTTTCTCTTGGAACAAAAGAAATGTTAAAAGCCAAGAATGAGTCTTCTACAATACTCCATACCGCATTTCGGTAATCTCTGAGTCTGGGATGCTTATTTTGGTAAAAAATTCTGATTTGTTGAATGATAATTTTAGCATCTCCAAAAATAGAAATTTCTGAAATATTCATGTCCTTTGATATTCTTAAACAAATTAGCAAGGCTTCATACTCAGCCACATTATTAGTTGCTTCAAATTCAAGCTTGAAAGAAAAAGTGGAACTCTCTTTCAAAGGAGAAATAAGAACTATTCCTGCACCAGCTCCTTCTTTGGAACATGAACCATCAAAATACATTTTCCATAGCTAGGAACCTTCATGACTGAACTGTTTTTCAGCGGGCTTCAAAATCTGAAACTTTTATGTATATAGGACAACATTATCCATGTGTAATATGCTTGAACAAACATCAGTAGTTCTAGCATAAATTGTATGATTAGTGGGGTCTTTGTTGTCACTAATGATATATGCCAATTGAGCTTCTCTATAAAGTCTTCTTTGTTGTCATCCAAAATAGGGACAGTAGCGTAAGTGAGATCCATTTGTAATGTTCCTCCCAACCTTCTAATCCGTGACCTAGAAAATAACATACCAAATCTAGGAGGAATGTTAGCTACAACAATATCCATCACCATCCCTCTCATAGGTAACTGAAAAAGGCTTACTGCAAGGTCTTTGATGACACCAAGGCATTCAACTTTCTGGAATCAAAGGAGTAGAGATCTTGGTACTCTCTAGTTACCTCAAGACCTAGTTCATCCATGAATACCTTGGGCATTAAATTATGTGAGGCTTTGGATTCCATTATTAAATTATGCAAGATCTTTTCATGAATATTCAGAGATAGATAGAAAGGAGGGGTAGAGTCATCTATGTTTTCTACCAAAGGGGTTGAAGTAACAATGGGCTTGTCATCTTGAAGGTTAACAAAATTAGAAGGTACTTCGGTAGGTGGGGATTGAAGAGATTTCATAAAGGTCTTTTTGAAATCATCATTTTTCATGAGCTCTACAAGACGAACAAGAATATTTGTCTTTTTTATTTCATTCTCAAAATTGAAAACAAGGGGAAGCTTGTGAGAAATGTTTACCTCAAGTGAAGGATTTTTTACTGCTACCAGAATTTCTGGTAATTTTTGTTTTTCAACTTGTTTTTCTGTTGGAATTTTTTTTACGTCCTTATTCTTCTTGTTCTATGCAACAAGTTGTGGATTATCATCAATCTTCTTTGATTTGACATTATATTTACTTTGATGATCAACATCAATCATGGAATGATCAGTAACTACTTTAGTATTTTGAGTATATGGCATGAAATATTCATACTCTGCTTGTCTAAGATGGATCAACCCTTCTTTGTCTCTCAGATAATTGATATCAGCAACCTTCTCCAACCTTTTAGCTTCATCTTCATCTTTAAATATAGCATTCTGAAAAGGAGGTTGAAATTTTTGATCATCAACCTCTCTCCTTTCTCGCTGCAAAATTTGAGGAACATTAGGTCTTATAAATTGTTTCCTATTAGTAAAATCAAATGAAACATTTCTGGTAGCAGTTGGTCTTGCTTCCATCTTTATCTTGGACATTTCAGTATTCAATGACTTGACCATATTGGTCAACTCATCTAACTTAGGATCAATGTTTGAAATTCCTGAAGTAGAAACTTTAGCTTTTTGCTTTCTTTTTTCTCTATCAATCCCTCCTCTAAGCCTATCAACTGCTAACACATTAGATTATACCTCCAGTGCATTGTCCTGCATTTGTGTTAGTGTTGTAGATCTTCTTTCTCTCAATAATAAACAAAAATAAGGATCAAAAGCACCAGCATAAGTTATTTTAGTTGAATCTTCAATAGGCTTGATTTCATTAGGTTTTTTCTGTTGAGAATGCAGCAAGATGATGGAGCTTAGTGAAATGAAGTCGCCTTCACTAAGTGGGCCCGCAGGCAAATTCTGGCGCAAAGTCTATTCTTAGACTATGTCTATTTTTAGACATACGGAGCATAATTTGGGAATTCTACTTGGAGATTCTTAAAGTATGCGACATGTCGGTAAAAATAGATGAGACCCTTATTTTTAGGACCCAGGCTATTTTTAGACTGATCTCCTAAAAATATGGAAGTCAAATATTATTTACCCTTAATAATATTTTGACTATAAACAGCAGTTTACTCTCTTGGCGCACTTCAGTTTGAGTCATGGAGGTGACTCATGCAACTGACACAAGGAATCACATGGTTCCTAGGGTTTGATGGCATCTTGCATGGTTGGCTTCAGTTAGACTTCAGTGGCAGAAGTTTTGGAGGAGTTAACGGGACAGATAGTGGAGTTGTGTTCTGTTTGTTTTAGTTGAACTAGTTGGGATTAGTTAACTAACTAATCAACTAGACATGAGTGGAGTAAATTAAATAATATTTAATTTACTAAATATTAACTCATTAGTCAACTCAAGAACACTTCAGTTCACTACAGTGCATGATCAGTTCAGTGGAGACCAGTGGAAGAGGTAGATGAAAGGGTGAGTAAAGTTATCAGTTGGTAGATTTGTTTTGCATGAGATTTGCATTACACTTGGAGGAATTGTCCATGACAATTACGCAATCAAGGGAAGGGGATTCGAACCTTGAACCTCTTCATATACAGGCCATGATTGCGCAATAGAGGCAAGACAATTGGCGGGGAGTTTTGAACCTCAGACTTGTTCAAAACTGAGTCAGATTGTGAGTAACTTCATGAGAGAGTACTGAGTACTTGTGAGGAGTATTGTACTTTATTGGTTACTTGATTTCTCCATTATAATATACACAATATCTGCGGGGTTTTCAGCTATAGGCTTTCCCCATACATTCTGAGTTAATGTGTGATTGATTTGATGTGAGATTGCTTCTGTTATTTCCGCATGTGACAATTAATTGTAGAAGAAGGTTATGTGTTATGTACGCAATTCGAAATTGATATATGACCAGGTTAATCTTCAGTGAATAAGTGATTTATTCAGCTAATTTCTACATGGTATCAGAGCGAGATTAATTGTCGAAGTCTATTACGGTGATTGCAAACTTATTTCCTCGGACAGAGTCTGCATGCGGGCCAGGTAGCCTCCAGAATATTCATCCTTCTTTGTAAGGTGAAAGATCTGGTGAATGCCCTTGCAGTCAATCTCTGATTTGGAAATAATTTGTTTTCAAGTATAGATCGGAAGCGATAGAGCTTGGAGTTTGGAATTCGAATTTTGCAGAAGGTTGTTCTTCTTGGTGCCGGTGTTGAAAGATGTCTTCTTTCAATGGTTTGCGACCCGAATATGCTCTTGAAGGCAGTTCGAACTATGTTGCATGGAAAGATCGAATGGAAGCAGTGTTAGAAGATAATGGTCTGAAGGAGTTCGTGGATGCGGATGTCCCAAAGCCCACTGATGCAGCTCTGGTCGATGCATGGCAAAAGAAGATCGCGAAACGTCGAAGGATCCTGTTGGAGGGCGTCAAGGATCATATTGTATCCAGCCTGCATGGAAAGGCTACTCCATATTTAATGTGGAAAGCTTTGACGGATCTATTCCAGAGTAAGAGTGACCAAAGGAAGCCGGCGCTCAAAGACAAGCTCAGGAACATCAAGATGGAGAAGGGCGACAGTATCGCTAAATACCTCACGAAGTTCACTCAATGCAGAGATGAACTGGGAAGTGTGGGAGTTACCGTCGATGAAGAGGATATGGTCGACCTGGCTCTCCTTGGTCTTCCGAAGGCTTGGCACTCATATCAAGATAGTGTCAATGGTCGGGAGAAGCTGCCGGGATGGGAGCACCTTTGGGCGGATCTCATGCAGGAGGAGATAAGGAGGACTACTTGAGATGGATCTTCATCAAAGGGAGCTGATGAAGAAAACTGTGCTTTGGTTGCCAAAGCAAAGAAGGGGAAGGGTAAGAAAACCTCTCATTCTGGTGCAAAGGGCAAGAAGCAAGATATGGCGAAAGTGAAGTGTTTTCACTGCCATGATCACGGACATTATGCTACCAATTTTCCAAAGAAGAAGAAGAACAAGCAAGCGGGAAGATCTGCAGATGGAGAAGCTTTGGCTTCACAGTTCGAGCTTGACTTTTCACCGATTGCATGCTTGGTTTCAAGTGTGATGGGATCGGTGTGGTTCTTGGACAGCGGTGCGTCATTTCATATGACGGGAGATCGGGAGTTGTTCTCAGATCTGGAGGACAAGGATTTGGGCATGCACATCGAGATGGGCGATGATGGTAGATACAGTGCGACTGGTATCGGTACCGTATCCTTTCAGAGGGAGTCTGGTAAACCCTTTGTACTAAAGGATGTCATGCATGTACTCGGATTGAAGAAGAACCTGATTTCAGTAGCGATGTTGGAGGATAAGGGGTATGATGTGGTCTTCAGCGAAGGAAAAGCCTTCCTGCGCAGTAAGACTACTGGAGAGACCCGGAAGATAGGGGTTTGAACTCAGAACCTTTATCAGTTGCAGGTAGATGACTGCGCAGCTATGGCATGCAAGGCTGGAGATGTGGTGAGCTGGGATGATGAGGGCGAACTATGGCACAGGAGATTGGGCCATCTTCACCATGGAGCTTTGAAGATTTTGCAGCAGATTTCTACTGGACTTCCTAAGGGCACCCTTGCGCAGTCAGATCAGTGCAAGGGGTGTACTTTAGGGAAGTATGTGAAAGCTACCTTTCACGAGAAGGATAGTCGCGCCACGACGATCCTTGAGAGAGTTCACACAGACGTGTGTGGTCCTTTCTCAGTTGCTTCGACAGCAAAGCACAGGTATTATGTGATCTTTGTTGATTATTTCTCTCGAAAGTGCCGGATCTTCTTCATGCAGAAGAAGAGCGATACATTCGCGAAGTTCTGTGAGTTTAAAGCACTGGTCGAGAAGGAGTCGGGGAAGAAGGTGATTGCTCTAAGGAGTGATCACGGTGGTGAATTCATCTCGGCTGAATTCAAGGAGTTCTGCAGCGCAGAAGGGATTCGGAGAGAGCTCATCGCACCCCATAACCCACAGCAGAACGGGGTGGCTGAGCGGAAGAACAGAACGATCGTGGGTGCTGCACGGGCGATGTTGCATGATCAGGGCCTACCCCTTCACTTGTGGGCCGAGGCATGCAATACAACAGTGTATGTGCAGAACCGTTGTCCTCACAAGGTTCTTGGCATGAGTACACCGGAGGAGGCTTATTCTGGCAAGAGGCCTGATATTTCCCATTTGCAGATTTTTGGTTCTCCTGTCTACATGCATGTGACGAAGGATGCGAGAAGGAAGCCGGATCCAACTGCTGAGGTTGGAATATTTGTGGGGTACACTGATACACCTCACAACTACCGGGTGTATTTGTCAGACAGTCGCAAGACTGTTGTGCGACGGGATATAAAATTTCAGGAGGAGAAAGCCATGCAATGTTCACTTGAGAGGGAGCTACACTTGCATGCAGATGAGGAGCTGTTAGTTCCTAAGGAGGAGCTTCCGGATGTGGATCAGCCACAAGAGGAGGTTCAGGAGGTGGAAGAAACCACCTAGGCAGCACCAACCATCAGAGGGCACATGCGCACTACAGAAGCTGAGGGACTGGCTCGGGATGCAGAGAAGGTTGTAGGACCACCTACAGCACAGCGCAGACAGAGGCAGTCACCGGATCGGTACACTAGATACATGGCCCTTATGAGTCAATGTGTTGTGACAGAGCCATCCTCTTTTGAGGAAGCTGTGGAGGAACCCGCATGGGTTGATGCCATGATCGAAGAATATGATTCGATCATCAGGAACAGTGCATGGGAGATTGTCCCAAGACCGTTTGGGAAATCAGTTGTAGGTTCGCGATGGATCTACAAGGTGAAGCAGGCGGCTGACGGGAGTGTGGAGAAGTACAAGGCGAGATTTGTCGCCCGTGGCTTCTCACAGATCGAGGGGATTGACTATGAGGAGATTTTTGCACCTGTCGCAAGGTACTCTTCCATACGGACGATCCTTGCTCTCTCAGCGCAGATGGGGTGGCACATTCATCAGATGGATGTGAAGACTGCGTTCCTCAATGGAGTTATTGAGGAAGAAGTGTACATAGAGCAGCCTGAAGGTTTTGAGATCTTCAGCAGCGAGTCGCATGTGTGCCGACTCAAGAGAGCACTGTACGGGCTGAAGCAAGCACCTCGTGCTTGGTACACTCGGATAGACAGCTACTTCACCGGGCTTGGATTCTCCAAGAGTGAGGCTGATCCAAACCTGTACCAGATTGTGGTGGAGGGGAAGCTGTTGATCATCGTACTGTATGTAGATGATCTGATTTTGACTGGCGACGAGCAGTTGATACTTTCATGCAAGGAGGATCTTGCACGGGAGTTTGAGATGAAGGACCCGGGCATCCTTCATTATTTCCTGGGATTGGAGATTTGGCAGCGCAGTGGAGGACTGTTTGTTTCTCAGGGCAAGTATGCCCGGGAGATTCTGGAGAGGTTCAACATGCAAGGCTGCAAGCCTGTTGATTACCCCTCTTCCTGGAGGATGGAGGAAGGGAGATGCTACTTCGGAGGAGGTAGTGGATGCCACTGTCTATCGAAAGTTGGTGGGGTCGTTGATGTATCTGGTCAATACTCGACCCGATATATGCTATGCAGTTAACCAGCTTTCGCAAGCTATGGTTAAGCCTACCAAGCTCTTTTGGAAGGCGGGCAAGCATGTATTGCGCTATATCAGAAGCACATCGGGATATGGTTCATGGTACAGACAGGAGGATGAGTTGAGGCAGCAGTGTTTCAGGCATCGGTATCATCACATCAGAGATTGTGTTCAGCGGAGAATCATGATGCTTTCATATGTTCCCACGGAGGATCAGGATGCCGACATCCTGACGAAGGCGCTCACCAAGAGCAAGTTCGAATTCCACAGAGGCAGGATAGGGATTGCAGATAATCCATATCTTGCTGAGAGGGAGTGTTGAGAATGCAGCAAGATGATGGAGCTTAGTGAAATGAAGTCGCCTTCACTAAGTGGGCCCGCAGGCAAATTCTGGCGCAAAGTCTATTTTTAGACTATGTCTATTTTTAGACATACTGAGCATAATTTGGGAATTCTACTTGGAGATTCTTGGAGTATGCGACATGTCGGTAAAAATAGATGAGACCCTAATTTTTAGGACCCAGGCTATTTTTAGACTGATCTCCTAAAAATATGGAAGTCAAATATTATTTACCCATAATAATATTTTGACTATAAACAGCAGTTTACTCTCTTGGCGCACTTCAGTTTGAGTCATGGAGGTGGCTCATGCAACTGACACAAGGAATCACGTGGTTCCTAGGGTTTGATGGCATCTTGCATGGTTGGCTTCAGTTAGACTTCAGTGGCAGGAGTTTTGGAGGAGTTAACGGAACAAGTAGTGGAGTTGTGTTCTGTTTGTTTTAGTTGAACTAGTTGGGATTAGTTAACTAACTAATCAACTAGATATGAGTGGAGTAAATTAAATAATATTTAATTTACTAAATATTAACTCAATAGTCAACTCAAGAACACTTCAGTTCACTACAGTGCATGATCAGTTCAGTGGAGACCAGTGGAAGAGGTAGATGAAAGGGTGAGTAAAGCTATCAGTTGGTAGATTTGTTTTGCATGAGATTTGCATTACACTTGGAGGAATTGTCCATGACAATTACGCGATCAAGGGAAGGGGATTCGAACCTTGAACCTCTTCACATACAGGCCATGATTGCGCAATAGAGGCAAGGCAATTGGCGGGGAGTTTTGAACCTCAGACTTGTTCAAAACTGAGTCAGATTGTGAGTAACTTCATGAGAGAGTACTGAGTATTTGTGAGGAGTATTGTACTTGTTTGGTTACTTGATTTCTCCATTATAATATACACAATAGCTGCGGGGTTTTCAGCTATAGGCTTTCCCCATACATACTGGGTTAATGTGTGATTGAATTGATGTGAGATTGCTTCTGTTATTTCCGCATGTGACAATTAATTGTAGAAGAAGGTTATGTGTTATGTATGCAATTCGAAATTGATATATGACCAGGTTAATCTTCAGTGAATAAGTGATTTATTCAGCTAATTTCTACATTTTCTATACATCTTATTAAATCTCTTGGAAAAATCATAAATTGATTCTTCTTCTTTTCTTTTTATTTCACCAAATTTAGTCATATAATACATAAAATATTTCTTATCACCCCATTTCCTTAAAAATGTATCATATAGGGTTTCAATTCCAGTGATGCTACTAGTTGTCAAAGATCTGAACCATTTCCTAACATCACCCTCAAGAATCTGAACAAAAACTCTCATCCAGGCATCTTCATGCTTAATATTCAGATTGTTAGCATAAGCATAAAAATCAACAAGGTGTTCTTCAGTTGTTACCTCTCCCTCACCACTAAACTTAGGCATGTACTTGAGATAATCTCCTGCAGGTAATGTATTCATAAGTTGAGGTAATACCAAAGGGGCATACCTATCAGCAACAATTGCATCCATTTAGTTAGGGGGTGGGTTTGGACCTACCATGGTGTGAGTTGTTGGGATTTGTGGAACAACAATAGGTGGATTGTGAACAACAGATGATGAAGCACCAGCTTGTGATGTAGGTATTGTTTTTTGATTGGAAAACAAGTGAGGTACAAGATTTTCCACAAAGTCAGGGGATAAAGTTCGTAAAACTTATTTAGGAAAAACCTTTGAGAAAACAGTATTAGGGGTAGCAAAATTTCGTTTACTCTTTTTCTTGATTATATTTTCAGGGTCAAAAAATAGGATTCTCAAAGGAGAATATGGGTTAGCCCTGGTTCTAGTCCTTCTAGGAGCCATAACTTCTCAATGGAGTCACCAGGTGTAAATCAGTCTAAAAAGACAACTAGAATTGTACACCTCAGAACCAAACTTACAAATTTGTCATTTACCTAGACATGAACTTCAAATCTCTTCCCCATCAACTGCGCCAAATATGTTGGCATAAGAATTCACTCGTTGACTGCTTAAGGATTAAGCCTTACACATCATAGTTCATTTCAAATTTTAAATGGGTTGTTTGAGTGGTAGGATGGCTTTCTCAAATATTTTGAAATGATTTTATATTATTTAAGACATTCATGCATTTGGAAATATGTGGCAAGTATAAATTGTGCGGGTAAAAGGTAGTATAGGGAGAAGAGTACACAAATGGAAGAAATATGAATAGTCGGTACCTATTTCAGGAAATATTCGTATCATAAATCAGTCACCTAGCTATGATGATGATCTTTAACACAAACTATGTTTATGTTAAACAAGCAACGGTAGAAAATAGATTGCATGCATAAATTTTTTCATAAATCCTTTATGAAACCTTCACTGACATGTTCTATTGCACACATATAACTTGCAGAAAACTAAAAGTAGATAATTTACTATTAAATCCTTTAACAACTCCTCACTCACACTTCACTAGTTGTTGCAATTTATATTTAGAAGAAATTAACAAAGAAAAGATACACACCACACATTATATGTTACTTGAATCAAAAAATCCTCCAGCATGAAGCAAGAATTTTCTTTCTATTATTTTCAGTCTTCAAGTAGACTAACATCCAACCTGGTTATAGTATTTACAAGTGCTATATATAGTAAGATAGGAACCAACTCTATCTCTTCTAAAAAGAAGGAAAACATTAACTATAACATGACCTATGTGTCAAAATACATTACATCCTTATCTCCTTGAAATCTAACAGAGGACAGATGGAGAAAGAAGAAGAGAAGAATTTTGGGCTGGAATGTTGAGCATGTTGTCATGTTGCCCTTTTTTCTATTGAATTATCTCCTTATGTCTTGGGTCTTTAATAACCATGTAGCCTCATTTAATAAGACCTCCAACAACCTCATAACTACCTCTTACCATCACTTGTATTATCCCTTAGTTATGGGTTCGTATCCATCCTTAACTGGCTCGGAAAAACTTGCTGACATGTGTCAAAATTCAATTATAACAGGTGCTACTGGAAATTCTGGTTAAAACCTGTAATTGCGCAAAATCTAGAATGCTACCGGAAATTCCGGTTGTGCCCTGTTTATTTTTCAAAAATACGCAGAAAATGTGGAAAATTTTGTGCTTACTAGTATTCCATGACACTTAGGTTGTTGTTCAAAACTCATAACTAGTTAGAAAAAAAGGCACTTGCATCAAAAATCATTTTTACCTTTCCTCCATATGTGTTGCAGCTTCAGCCAGTTTATCTAATTCAGTTTTGTTGTCAGCAACTGATGTTCTGGACCTGGTAGCTCTTGTAGTTTCCTCCTTGATAGGGTCTTTGTCTTCCTTAGCACCCTTCTGTGTTTTTCTTCTTTTTGTGGGCTCTGAGTGTTGTTCTAAAAGGTTCTTGTTCTTGCTTTCCTTCATTGATTTCTCTGGTTTCTCTCCTTCTGAACCTTCAAGTTTCTCATCAATGTCAATAACTTTTGTCAATAGGCTTGCCTTGAGAAGAGCCTTGGTTTTTAGTCTACACTTATTGCTCTCTCTTGTGTGCCTCTTTCTGGTGCTAGCAATAGGTTTAGCCTCCTTCATCTTCTTCTTGTTGCTAATGTCATAACCAACACCCTTAAGTAGTTCTTCATCTGATTGAGTAGGTTGACACTCCTTATGCAACTTTTTCTGATTGGGTGCTTCTCGAAATTCTGGTAGCACTTGCGCCTTTGACTTATATGTTGTTTCAGATCTCCCTCTTCTGTCTCTAGTGTATTCATTTGGAAATGCAGGAACAGGGGGTACTATCTTCATGTACTTGGGATTTCTTGCTAAGGAGCTCCCTCCTTTTTCCACCTTTCTTTCATATTTGCGTGCAGAAAATTTACCTTTGTCCTTTTTATGAATGTTTTCTTCCGGGAATTTCTTTTTGTTCTTATTTTTGCAGGCTGAGGGTCTGACTGTGGAACTAGAGGTGTAGGTGAACGTTGGCCTGCCCTGTAGAACAGAAAATGGTCCCAAGTCTGGTTTCTCTTCTTTAGATCTTCTCATTAGGGGAATTTTGAGGTCTAAAATGGGCCTCCTAAGGAAATTATAAAATAATAGTGGAAATAATAAAATAAGATTTGATTACATCATCAAATTTTAGAGGGAAAAAAAGAAAATGCTACTTTTTCAACTCGTATTTTGAACTTATCTCCCTAAGGTTTTACTCAAATTTCAAGCAGGAATACTCGTTGGATGCAAAATTTAATTTCCCATCCAAAGAGTACTCATTATGCATACTTTTGACAGAATCTGTTACATGAAAAACAATAGATACATGAAAAATGTGACTACAATCACGTTTTTTCATGTATTTCTCATTTTTCGTGTAGCAGGGTCCATCAAAAGTATGCAACATGGGTACTCCTTGGATGAGGAATTAAATTTTTCATCCAACGAGTACTCTCGCTCTAAATTTGAGTAAACCCTTTAGGAGAAAAGTTGAAAATACGAGTTGAAAAAGCAGTTTTATTATTTTATTATATTTCAATCTTTTTACTTTTTTACTCCAAAAATGGTGAATCATCCCCCATGGTTGACATCATCATCTTGAATGGTGAATCATCCACCATGGTGAATCTTTTTAGTTGTACATTTTCTTAGGAGGCCCATTTTAGACCTCAAAATTCCCCTAATGTCAACCGGAACTTTTATCAAAGCTTGATGGTACAAGTTGTACTCATAAACATAATTATGGGTTTGAACCCTTGCTGACATCTTGGTCAGGCTTTTCAATAGGAAAAATGGCAGATTCAATTTCTTCATCCCTGCAATATGAAAAATGAACCTCATGTGATAAAGGAATACCACTTTACATCTTATTTCACATGAGAGGTATATCTTAATAAGCTTGATTGTCTCTACCCAATCATTCTTAAGGTAGCTATTTGGGATGCATTTTTCCCAGTTTGGATCTCTGTGAGCATCCTTGAGGAAGTTTTTGAGATCACCTCCTGTGATAACTTGTCGCTTGAACCTTTCACCTTCTTGAGGAAGGTTAAAGGCTTCTGCAATGGAGTCTTCAGAAAACTGCAAAGTGAGGCCAAAAACTGTAGCCTCCTATCCATTAAATGAATTAGAAAACTCTTGGGAAACTCCTGAATGTGATATTTCCAACTTGGTACAAAGAGGATACCATCCTGATTGCATAAACAGAGTTCTCACCCTCGAATTAGCATCAACCAAATCTGCACCCGGTGGCTCTATTCGATTTATCTTACCACCTGTTTTAGTCATCTTCAGAGAAGTAAATGACCATGTCTTCTACAAATGATAGGTGGCATAATATGAGGAGTTTAACTTACAATTGTGGCATGTATTCTTCTCTAGGATCTTGCCTAAAATCCAAACTCCTTCTCCAACTGTGACTCTCAGCAAATTCGAAATCAGCAGTTTAGACTTCAAATGACAAATTCATGTTTTTTAGGTGGTTTTAAAACTAACTCTAGGTTCACCACCCCATGATAATCACTCTCCATCATTAAAAATATTCATGATCATGATGTGCACCATGTGACAAATGATCACCACCTTCAGTTGGCTTCATTTTCTGTATAGGATCTTCAGATAGTTTGTGGCAAGTGTCTTTGATGACACACAGTCACCTCCGCAAACTGTGTTGTTGATTGGCCGAAATTTCCGGCAGCAGTGTTGCGCAACCAGTAGAGCGGTTATGGAGTGCGGTATGATCACCATGATCTCTCTAACTCAGCAAAAAATGTACCTATACTTATGGATGACTAACTTGGCGTAGACAAGAATAGCTGGCAACGGTTCAATCATTAACTGCGGGTTGACACATGTGGTATAACGTACACAACGACTTGAATCAAACCAATTGACTAGAATATGACACCTATCATCAGATCCTAAAATGTTTTAAAAATATTTGATGCATATGAACCCTATGACACGTGGTATGACTAAAGCGGATGCTCTTCTTCGCTTTATTTTTAAAAAGAATAGAGTATGCTTCTAGAAATGCCAGTAGCAAAATAAGTGTGTAACAGAGTGAATACATTATCGAGGCGGAATTGAAATGCGATATATCACAGTCACAAGATGGAGGGGTTATCACAAATTGGGGATCGAAGCTTATCGCATATTGCAATCAGATGATTATCACATTTCACAATCGGAGGGGGAAACATGGATGGTTAGTAATAGGATTTGTGATATGTGATAAGCGAAGTGATGTGGTAGGGAAATGGGTCCTAGTGTTATCGCAATTGGGGGTTTTTTGGGAGCGGCAGCAGATGGTAACAATGGAATTGTGGAATGGTGATTTTGAAATAAGGTAATGTGGGTCCACAAAGAAATATGATAGTGCGATATGACGTGGCGGTAGGCGGGTCATACTAATCGCATCAGGGTTTTTTTTAGGAGTGGGCAACATAAAGCGGTAACAAAGTGGCAGAATTGCAATGTGATATATCACATCAGGGTATCGCAATCGTAGGACAGAGAAGGAAACATAGAATTATTTATAGCGGGGTTGCGCTGCGATCTGTAATAAGTGACTACAATGCGATTTGTGATCTGCGATAAGTGACTGAAATAATAGAGGTTGGACTTTCAATTTTTTTTTAATTTTAATCCTAAAATAAAACTATGGAATGGACTCATGACTTAGCAAGAAATTGTGCTAACAGTTGCAATGTTATTTACCTATATCCGCATGCTAGGATTATTTGTGACTATGTTCTCTTTACCTTTGATGTATCTGATCTCGAATTCAAACTCACTGATCGTGGCCAACCATCTAGATTTCATGGAATTCATATTTGGCTGCTTAAACAGATATCTCAATCCAATGTGATCACTCATCAATACAAACCTCTTGCCAAGAAGATAGTGCCTCCACATCTTCAATGCATGTATGATCACCACTAGCTCAGGATCATGCATCAGATAGTTTTTCTCATGCTCATTCAGTTTCCATGACTCGTAACATACCACCTATCCATCCTACATAAGGACTCCACCAGGTCCTTTATTTTAACCATATGTACATATGACAAACTCTTTGTCTAGATCTGTGACCTTTAACACTAGAGCATGTGTCAAAAACTACTTAAGTTGCTAAAAACTAGCCTCACACTCCTCTATTCATTCAAACTTCTTACCTTTCCTCTACAATGATGTAATAGGATAAGAAATATGTGAGAAGTTCTTGATGAACCTCCTGTAATAACCTGCCAATCCCATGAAGGATCTCACCTCATCTACATTTCTATGAGCTACCCACTCCATGATGGCCCTTATCTTCTTAATATCTACTACGATTCCCTCCTTGGAAACAACATGTCCCAAGTAATGTACCTTGGTTTGAAAGAACCTACATTTTCTAAGCTTAGCACACAATTGATTCTCTCTTAGAAATCTCAACACTGCTGCTAAATGCTAGACATGCTCTTCCTCATTTTTAGAATATAACAGTATGTAATAAATAAACACAATAACAAACTTGTCCAAATAAGGATGCAACACACTATTCATCAAACACATAAAGGTAGTTGGAGAATTAGTCGAACCAAATGGAACTACAACAAACTCATAATGTCCATACCTATTTCGGAAAGTTGTCTTGTAAATATCCTCTTCCTTAATGCGTACCTAATGATATCTGAATCTCAGATCAATCTTCAAGAACATTGTTGCTCCCTTTTTCTGATCAAACAAGTCATCAATCCTTGGTAATATATACCTTTTCTTGATGGTCACTTTGTTCAACTGCCTATAGTCAATGCACAATATGAGAGTACCATCCTTATTCTTTACAAACAATACAGGCGTGCCTCATAGCGATACACTTGGGCTAATGTATCCTTTGTCAAGCATCCCCTTCAGCTGCAAATTTAACTCTACCAACTCAAGTGTGCTCATCCTATAAGGTTATTTTTATGCGGGAGCTTCCCCTCGTACCAACTCAATAAAAAAAGTCTACTTCTCTGTGAGGTGGAAACTCTGAAATATTTACAGGAAATACACCCTAAAATTGTTGTAGAATTGGCTACATGTTCAAAACATCTGCATCCTCAACTCCCTCACCTTTCTCACTAGATATATGTATTGCAAATAACACACACCTTTTCCTGTGACTGTGCTTGGCCTGCATATTTTTCACCATCCTAACTGATGTGGCTTTCTTCTTTCCCTATAACACTCTTGGTTCATCATTGTCATCTAAGCACTCAATGTATTTTCCAGAAAAATCCACCTTGGTCCTGTGAAGGTATATCCAGTCCATACCCATTAGCATATTATATGAACCCAATGGAAATATTTTCAAGTGCATTGCTGTAGGCATACCATTTAACTCAAATGCACAAGCTCTTACCTAATAATGAACTCTTTTCTTTATACCTGTATCCAATTGCACTAGCCAATATTTTGCATGCACTTCTTTATTCAAACTACACTTATCCACCAAGCCAGGACTAACATAACTATAATTAGATCTAGGTTCAATAAAAATAGAAATAACTTGATCACAAAGCTTACCATCCATCTCAATGATATATCCCTAATTGTCTTCTTGCCTGTTGTCCACAACTGCATAAATACAAGGAATGCTCTGCCCAACATCCCCAATAGTCTGCGCCTCTTGTGCAATATATATCTGAGGCCTACCACCCTAATTATGTGGACAATCTCTCTTAAGGTGTTACTTATTGCATGTCCATAAATCCAACCATCTAGTCCCATCACCTCTATTTTTTTGTTGTGGTCCATGTCCCTGTCGAGCTGCATTATTTTGTGGTGCCACATTTTCTTTCTCTTCTGCATTCTAAGGCCTTTCTCTTTTAGTTGCAATTTACCCTTACCTTAATCTTTCCCTTTCCATCCTTGTTGAGATTCATTCTTATGCTTTTATTATTCATAATAATGCTTCAAATTCCCAATGACTTTCTAAAGTGATCGAGGCTCATCATACTCAATTTGAACTCTAAATGATAATGGAAAACCACTGACAAATCACTGAAATATAGCCTTCTCATCTCCAATATATGGTACATGCCTCAATATCTCTAGGAATTTACTCATGACGCTTCGTCTATCATTGATCCCATATTTAGCTCATAGAATTATTTGGACTTACTATCATAGTACCTTTCTAACAAGTACTTCTTCCTAAAAATCCTCTTGAACTCATGCCAACTCAAGTCATTCATCCTGATGCCTCTAACCCGCTTCACATCTTCCCACCAAATTTTTGATTTACATTTCAGGCTTAAGATAGAAATTTTGACCTTTATATTATCTGTGTACTCATGCAACTCGAATAACTTGTTCATCCCAAGTATCCAAGCCTCTACATCTTATGGTTTCTTCAAGTCTCCATAAAAATTAGGTGGATTTTCTTTCTTAATTTCATCCGACAAGTATCCCCTGTCACTCCTCCTATAAGGATGATAACGATGACAATCATAATGCCTATACAAACCATAACTAGAGTAGTACCTATGTCCATCACCTCTCCTATCCAGAGTATCCAACAACATGCCATCTCTTACTGTGTCATCTCTATCTGACCTATTTCCACTAGCAGACCTACTGCCATATGCCCCATTAGTTATGTCCTCCTACCCATGGTTGATCTGAAGTGGCCCCTATCATTTCAATTCTGAAAAATTCTAAAGGAGTATTTCATTAACCTCTACTTGTTTCTCTTGTTCCTGTATGATTATGTCATTGTCTTCCTTACAACTCCTTATTTCTTCCTTTAAACTTCTCAGTGTGTCTGCTAAATCAGAAGAGTGCCCAATACCACGCTACTCATTAGATTCATAGGGAGATTATTTGTAGTATACCATCTTTCTATTCATTTTAATCTCTTTCCTACAAGGCATAATATGTCAATTAACCGAAATCATAATAAACCAACTACCTTAGCATAATTCGGGGAGGATACCTCATATGCAAGATCATCCAAATCAGTGTAATACATGTACAAACATAATCATAACAACATATAAACATATGAAAAATAAATGTACCAACACATAGACATCATTCTATCTAGATTCCAGTCATCAATGCATGACCATATCAATTACACATACCATGACCTCCTGCATGACAACAACAACCATACCAATGTACATTGTCAACATGCAAGCACTGACACCCATGTCAATGCATAACCAATCATAAACTCATGATGACACACTTCACAACAACAACATCCTCTTTCACATGGATGCAACAAGCATATAAACCACAAGGATAAAAACACACGTGCAACCGACATGAATGCATGACCAAGGCACACCGCCCATCCAGTCCAAGGGGTGAACCATGCTCTGATACCACTTTGTAACACCCTCCTCCCATATCTAGCCAATTGGGGTAAAAATGTGATGATATGCTACTATGAACTGATTCAACATCCTAGGTGACCTCACGGAAGTGGAATCGATGGAAACACATCACACATACCTTCCACATTAGAAAAAATACTCCTAAGAACCATCCCAAACACTCAGGTAACTAACCCCTGGGTCCCACTATTTTTTTGTACCTTTAAACCCATGGACGCTCCAACAATATCGGTATGGATGTGCTTGGGAGGCCCTCGACTCTCCCACAACATAGGCATGTGTGTGTCCAGGGAATTTTTCCCACAAACCTGTGCCAGGGTCCCACAGATTTGAGCCATTTTTTTAGGCCTAGATCTTAGGTCACTACCAAAAACTCAATGAAAAGTACAGAAATGAATTATAATATCGGAACAATGATACATTTCCAAAAGCATAGACAAGGACTTGACTGGACCCCTACTAGCCATGATAGGAAGTTTGTCAAACATGTCACAAATATGAAATCTACAGGTTTAAACAACAAATCTGAGCATAGGGGTCTCATACTTATATAAGAATCGCTAAGAAGCATTGTTCTCTTATATCATTAACTACATTATCATCTATTAGGTCATAAATACATTATTCATTCATTTACAAATAAAACATGAGGATAGATATACATCATCATTATCATAATACATGCTTATAACCAACATAATAACAACAAAAATATCAAGGATACATTAGCAATATAATCCACATATAAACCTATACATTTACACATAATATGTCAAGGAGAGAACCTATTATTAATGAATGCAAAAGCTAACCTGGGATGGGGCTACCAAGTTCCACCCAATCATATATTGGTTGAGCCAAATATCTCTTCATCCAATCACCCTCGTGCCATATTCTAAGCATGAATGTGGGACTCAAATCAAAAGAACCAAACAGGGCATTCCAAGGCTAAAAAACCTCACCCTCATCAATAGAAACCAGGCTTTACTATAATCCACACCAGATGGCTAGTCCAAAACAATAAACATGTAATAACAGGCTTTACCATGATCTCCACCAGATCACTGGGCCCAAAAAAGTATGGATGCCACTGGATTTATCCACCTACACCGTGAGGAATTTTCATGTCTCCTAGTCTCTCAAGCTTTACCACAATCCACATAGGATCACTAGGCCCTAAAACGAGACCCACTCTCTAGGCCTTACCATATATCCCAACGGAGGATTCCTAGGCTTTATGGATAGAAACCACCTCTCGTATTTACCGTATGTCCCTCCATTAACTATTCGAGGATTCTTATGCCCACCGAGGCACACAATACTTAGCTTTACCGCAACCCAC
Organism: Pinus albicaulis; assembly: GCA_034641835.2. Lineage (NCBI taxonomy): Eukaryota > Viridiplantae > Streptophyta > Pinopsida > Pinales > Pinaceae > Pinus > Pinus albicaulis. Next base: position 400,560,481 of record CM076572.1, read on the forward strand.
GGTCTAATTCAAGGGTCACTAGGCTAGTGGCTTTACCGCAATCCACAATTCGGTTCAGGGATCTCTAGGCCATGCGTTCTTCATTTCAGAGATACACCTTACTCATATTTGAATCCATCCAGTAATCCAGGTCAACGAAAACATGAGAACCCCATCACACCATGACTATTCGTAAATGGAAAGGCTAGGCTAAAAACAATTTCACACCTAGAAAAACCCATTCGATGAAAAAAAAGAACCACATGCAATACCATGCATGCAAAAACTAGCCAGGAAATCACACATGCAAATCAGTACCTGCAAAGAATCTTGTTGTAGTTGCTTGATCCTCCCTTCCTCTTGCCTTCTTTTTCCTTTCTTGATCCAATGCCAAAGTGCTCCAAGAAAACTCTAAGTCTCCAAGAGTGAGAGTGAGAGAGAGAATAATGAGAGAGCTCCAAAAATGAACTAACAAAAGGTACCAACGGATCCTCAAAAGAATTTTTATCAATTAGGCCTCTATTTTCTTCATTTTCCATTATTTTCCTTCATTTTCCTCCTCAAATGCAACCTATGACCTCTCACCTTCCTTTTCTCCTATTTTCCATTATTTTCATAAATAAATTGCCAAAAATTCCATTTTACCTTTCCAAAGCCTTATCCTTTGCCTTTGTAAATTCCCTTAGCCCTAATAAACCGATGAACACCCTTACTAGAATATTTTTCCCAACATTCAACTTGGAATAAGTGTCCCATCAACCGTGGTTATTATTTTGCCTTTAATAACTTTTATTACATGGAATTTTCACCAAGAAGGTTACACTAAACTACTCCCACTAATTGAGAGTTTACCCTAATTTATAATCAAATATGACCCCTTCCTAACAAAAAATTGAATCCTACTACCTCGTGGCACCAAATAACCTCTCCTCTCTTTTCCACATCATTCTCTACTAGTTCGTGGGTTCATTCTGGTGGTAGAAAATGGAAAATGATAGTGAGGATGGTTTTTTTGTGTATATGATTGTCTTTATTTTATTTTATTATATATTACAGTTTGTGCGAGTAAATCCTTGAAATATAGATCCCAGAAAATCCCTTGGGTACTTCCCATTATTCTGAGGATGGTACCTAGGTTGATATTTGAATACCTTAGCAATTCAATTGTACTATAGTCTATACTAATTTTTTACCCTAAATACCACTGATGAACAACAATGAAATCTTAAGGGGATTTTTCATGTTGGAAAGAGAGGTCCTACAACATGTCCTTTAAATTAGGGTTGGGTAGAGGTACAAACAATAACTTATTATTGTGGGATTTTTTATCACTGATAAGGATTTTTATTGAATGGAGAATTATGGAGCTATAGATATTCAGTGATTAAGTCAGTTTTCTCTAGCTTGGGGACTCAAGAGGAGAATTTTTATCCTCCCCACTCAAGTTTAAATCATAATGGTGACATGTTTGTCCCTCGTGCATTGATTATTGATATCAAGGTACTAGTAATATCATTCTTGCTTATGTGCTTAAGGGCGGGACAAGATTTTTCCAAATAAAAAAAAGTGGGGGTTAGCTTAAGAAATCATCAAAACACACGATATCCCTCACCCTAAAGTAATGGAGGTCACAATTTTGAATCTCTTTATACTCTTAGGGTCAAGCTTCATAATCAAAGTTTGGTGGTTCACCTTAATTACCACTTTTCACCAATAATGAAGTCTCCATTGGCTTCCCACGCATGGTTATATGAAGAAAAAAATGGTATTTTGTGATTCAAAGGTGATTATAAATTGGATGTTGGGAAACAATGAGATGCATATCTTGGTTCCGCACCCAATATTTGAGCAACTAAAACTATTGGAGAGTAGATTCAACTCTATTTATTTTTCTCTATTTACAAGAAAAATAATAGCTTAGAAGATCTGATTTCAAAGGAAGCTACGACAATACATGTGGGCACAATGGATGTCATGGTGGAGCATATAAAGGGGGAAGCCTTTAGACTAGCTTACAAATCCATAAATTATTGATCTCTATTTTTTTTATGTCTCACATAGTTTTTTTTTTACATAATAGGAATGAGAATTTCTAGAGAATAGGTAATTTCGAAATATTGACTCCACTATTACACTAGATACAACTATTTCATAAATGTCACAAACGGGATGGTTTCAAGGTGTCTCCAAAGACTTGAACCCATACAATTAGGGAAACAAATTGTTCACCAAACCACTCGAGCTAAGATCCTTTGATGAGTCTCACATAGTTTTTCTATGAGCAGTTACAACCATTATCTTCAAGTAAATAAATGCTCCACTTTTGGGGCTACAAATAAATGTTATTTGAGGAGTCTTTGTTGAAACTATTTATTGATCCTTGTTTAATATATTATGTAATTATATAGGGGCTAGTCTTGAGACATTATAAGGACCTTTCACATTTATGTTATGGTGATACTAAGAGTTATTTTTGATGAGGTGTGTTTTGATGTAATTTCATCTTTCTTATGGGAATACTTTTTTTTCTTGGAATATATATATATATATATATATATATATATATATATATATAACCTAGGGAAGAAGAGGAACCTTGGGAGACACATGTTTGAGTGTATTTATTTTAATGGCGAATTAATAATTTTGTAATTTCTTGCATAAAATACGGAATTAAATTTTGTAAGTTCTGAAGGAGGGGCACCTTGGGAGACACATGTGTGCATGGGTTTACACACACATGCATGTATATATATCTCTAAATGTGTTTTTGTGTATGTATTCTAATGGGGAATTAATAATTATGTAATTTATTGCATAAAATATGGAATTACATTTTGTATGTTCTCTTGGCACATCAAAACAAATCTCATCAAGGGAACTCTTGCATATCCAAAGATAATCATGAAAGGTTCTAAAATCCCTAAGTAATTACATCATATATTCAAAAGGATAAATAAAATAGTTCCAAGAGAGGCTTATCCAATAAAATCCATTCATCGTTCCAACAATGGAGCATTTATTGACTAAAGAAAATGATATTAAATTCTCATAGAAAAACAACGTGAGGCTTAAAAATCTACTAGAAAGGTTTTCCACTTATGTAATCCACCATTTTCATAGTGCACCATTGTATTATGAGTGTTTCCTTTGAAATATTATAAGCTAAATTGTTGCATTATGTTGTAGCTTAATCTTGTATAGTGAAGGCATCAAAGATTTTGCGGTCAAAATATTTCAATGTAATAAAGTTAAAAATATGCCAGAGTGTTTACTATTGAATATTTTGGATAACTTGGAGCATCACTAGTTAATCATGGCACATGACAATTTTTATAATTCATTTTTTCTAAAAAAAAAGGGAAATTTTGAAATTTGGGTCAAAAACAGGTTTTTTATAAATCATATTGTGCTCTCAATTTCTTATACAGAGAAGAGGATATTTTATTTAAAAAATTTGTCTTGAGGCCCTAATATATGCCATACATATCTCATTGAATCTCATCAATTAAGTCACAAGCCAACACTCATTTAAGGCTAAAGGATGTGCCTACAAGATCTTACAATGGTGCATAGTTCATCGAATTGATGTGGGAGAACTATTGTATCTGAAGTATTTATTTTACCAATATGGGATATCGCTACTAAAGCATACATGTATATTGTATATAACAAGGAAGAAAAATCATTACCATTGGAATCTATTGTTATGAAAGATGATGCTTTGACAATAAGTAAAAGAAAAAAGGTGCCTAATAAATCAACTTTTGTCATCGAAAAAAACACTTCATCTTTATTTTAAAAAAAAAAGAGATAGTACACATTCTTTTTTTTCATTTCTGCCTAAAAATGTTCATTTATTTCTGTGTTATACCAGGACTTTCTTACTTCTATTTAAACTTTTAACAACTGTTCAAAAATTTTCATAGCTAATTGTTCATTTTTTGTTCACCATACATCAAAAAACCTTACATTTAGATATTTCTACATAATCAAACTCCTTCTTAGTCACTGGATTGTCTCTTATGAGTAGTGAATGCTACCGAAATTAACCTTCATTCCCTGCTCAAATGCATTATGTAGAACTTACCATAATCCTTTGCTATACCACGCTTGGATAATAGATCAACGGTCTAATTTTGTTCTCAATAGATATGTTGAAATTGAATGTTCTAAAAGGTGCTTACTAGATTCTTGATTCTCTTCATCCAATTGTTTAATATAGGAGGACAAAATTTTGTGTAATATTTCACCCAGCCAATAATGCTTTTTGCATATTTGAAACCTTGATATTTTCTAGTCTGAGCCACTTTTCCGCTATTAAGACTCCCCACAATGCTAATATATTTTCCTTATTGTTTGACCCTTGTCCTCACTCCCCCGAAAGATGTAGAATGTACCTAGTTCCATGACGATTACTACCCCACATCCGCATTTCCTCTATTTACTCGCTCCATCGAAGAATCCTATTGGATATTCTTTCCATAGTTCAATATATTTAAAAGCCTCGAGACTGATTTTCTCCATTAATGATCCCATTTTATTGTAGAATGTGATAGTATTTATATACCTTCCCGAACCTTCACGGGTTTCTAATAAGAAATAAGGGTGTCTCTGCTTTGCTAAATATTCCACCTGATATAATAGGGAAGGTATCTAAAACTTTTATTAATTATGTCCCCTGCCTGGATACAAGAAATAAGAGAAATATGATTCCCCACATGTTTGAGTTTCAAAAGCCCCATGATGCCATCCCATACCTCCCTAGCATGATTATAGGTAAGGATTAAGTGTTCAGTACTTTCTGGACCCCTCCTATAAATCAGACAGACACTTAGTCTATTGAAACCACATTTTTGTAAATTATTCCATGTCAAAATTTTGTCATTTACTACAAGCCAACAAAGCATCTTATTTTGTAAGGGAGATTCCCTTTCCAAATAGCCTGAGACCATTCAATACATTTGAATTTCTTCTCAAATCTAGGCATATTTTGATATATTTCTTTGACCCTCAAAAGGCTCTTCTTAATATTGCCTCCCCATATAATTTGATCACCATGTTCATATAAACTAATTCCAGCATTTTGAAGTTAAGATATATATCTCTCCCATTCCTCAACATATACCTCTTGAAACTCGAGATCTATGGCCATGTTCCAATGTTTTTGATCAATTCTCTATCCACATAGATGATAGATATATCGTAAAAATAAAACACCATTCATGTGAATGAAGTTGAGAAGTTGCACCGATAGAGTGTGATTACCTTTCATCCCTATTATAGCATCTAGACTTGTTTTAATCCTTGATCCATCTCATGCCTCCCATCGAATGAAACCCAACATCCATTGCAATTTATGCATCATACTTGAATCTCCATATGAATGATACACATAATTTTTTCCTCGCCCCTCTACCTATCGATGTGGAAAAATATTTTCCATGCATGTATTTATCTTTAATGATGAGAGCCCAAATAATTTTACCTTAAACCGCTCTCCACATATTTTTTATAATCAGTGCGTTATTAAATGATGAGGTGTCTATTATCCCCCATCCACCGTCTTCAACAAGCCAGGAAACATCAGACCAACTAAACAAATGTATTTTTCTGTTTTATTGTGTCCCAACCCATAAGAAATGACCCATTATAGCATCAATCTTATGTATGATATCCCTAGGCAATAATAAAAAATGAATCCAGTATACAGATAAGTTTTGTAGGACTGATTTCAATATGAAAATTCTTCCTCCTATCGTTATCCATCTGTGTTTCCAACTCGATAATTTATTCTAGAATCTGATGATCAACCATTCACAGTCCAAATTACTGTATCTAGTAGGTTTCAAGATGAACCTAAGATATATAAACCCATCATCAAGGTGCATATATGCAACACCAAACATTACATAAATCTTCTTATTCCTTTCCTCCTCTACTTCCACACTGACCAACATAGATTTCCTTTCATTCATACATAAACTGGAGGTGTATCCAAAAGATTTGATGATTCTATGTATAATATCCCATTCCCTGATAAAGGATTTACCACCAAAAATAAGGTCATCTACGAACATTAAGTCATAAATGACATGTTTTTTGGAGATCCTAATACCAAAAAAAAAATCCATTTTCCCGGGCATCTCTCATTTTTCTACTCAAACAATCAATAACAAGCAAAACTAGGAGTGAGGAAAGGGAATATCCCTACCGCAAACCTTTATACACCTGAAATAAATGAGTCGGAAAACCATTAATTATGACCACGGAGTTGGTATTTTTAATATACCCCATTGTCCAATTGATATTTTGAATGGACATATCAATTTTAATCAATACCAACTTAAGGAACTCCCAGTCAATGTAGCCATACGCCTTAATGAGGTCAACCTTAAGGAGGCATGCTTATGCTTTTTGTTTCCTTGTTTTTATGGAGTGTATCATTTCTTGAGAAATTTCGTTCGCATCATGTATCTATCTTCCTTCTAAAAACCAAAAATTTTCCTCTGTAATGTTTTTAGACAATACCAATTTGATCCTGCTGGAAATCAACTTTGATATCATCTTATATAATTATTTGCAAAGGGAAATCAACCTATATTATGCAAACGACTTAGACATCTCCTTCTTGGGGATAAACGCGATGAAAGTGGCATTGATGGCACCCAAAATAAACCCTTGTGTCCTATATTCTTCTGCAACTGCCAATAATTCTGGAATCATCAACTCTTTGATATGTAGAAATAATTATACCCCACATCCATCTAGTCCCAGACTCTTCTCTTTGGAACATACCTTCAATACCTCGATCAATTTTATCCATGTTATTGGTTGCCCCATTTTTTCATTATCCTTCGCATAAAAAAATTTGGGCACCAATGAGATATGGTCCATTTTGTGACATTAATGATGGTAATTGTTATGAAAATTTCCATTTAAAATGTGTAACCAGTGCCTGCTCTATATCCTCTTTTGTCTTATGTATATTCCCTGAAGCATTCTTTATTTTCATTATATAATTATACATCTTTCTGCTATTAAATTGTGAGTAGAAGTATCTAGTGTTTTTCTCTCTAGCATTAATCCAGGCAGCCCTGCTTTTCATCCTTATTTCTTCTTCCCATGATATGAGGAGATTACTTCTTCTACCTTCCAATTCAATGACCCAAGATCTATATGCCTCCAAAAGGAATAAGGGATCTAAAGGATCATTGTAATATTGTAAAATGAACTCTATCTCTTTATTGTATTTTATTTATGCCTCCTTCTTTTCCTTTATCCATCTCCTTGTCTCCTCTTTCAAAGTTTTTATTTTCTAGCTTATAGATGTCATCTGATTTATGTGAGGAGCTATTCCCACTCAATTCCAAACTTCATGTACCAAAGTCCCAAATTCCACCAACTTTAGCCATTTCGGATTAAACTTAAATGGGTAAGTTCTCTTCCTTATCTCTCCATCCCATGTAAGCATGATAGGAAAATTATCGGAAATAAAGGAAGGAATAATGGAGGATCTAAAACCTATAATAAGATTGTGCATAGACATAGTCACAAGAAACCTATCGAGTCCCTTGGAAATCCCTGTTGCATCTATGTGACTGTTCCTCCATGTAGGGCCAATGGGCACCGAAACTATGTCAACCAAGGTCTGTTCCTCCAAAATTTCCATAAAGAATGTGGATAAATAGTTTGCCTTTGATTTTGTACCCCAACCCATCATGAAATTAAGATCGTCAAAAATTATCAAAGGGCTCAATCTCAATAAACAAAAACCTGCCAATTTTTTCCCAAAATTGCCTACGACCAATATATGGTGCATATGAGTTAATAATATGTAACCTATGACCAGATCCCACCAATTGTATAATAAGGGTAACACTTGCACAAGAAAATCAATTATGCATCTCAAAAAATTGCAAGTTCCACATGACCGCTAGCCCACTAGAAAACCCATTTGCATTGGAAGCACATACATGCCAATAAGGACAAACAAACAACAAAAACCCCTTTGATTTTTCTCTACAAATCATGGTGTCTTGTATTAGAATCATAGACGGTCTATGAATCCTTAGAACACCTCGAAGGGAGTGTATTTTTTGGATCTCTCCCAAACCCCGAATATTCAAAGAAATTATATTCATGCGGGCACCTCCGTCACGGACATTTCCCCTCTAAGGGCACGAGTTCCATAGAAATCCAAAATAGAAACTTGACCAGATGTATATGTAGGATCAATGTTAACACCAGAAAATCGTAAAGGAAAAATACATTAAAAATGTCAATAAAAAGGTACAGATGAAGATTTTCAAGGAAGGAATATATTAGAATAGACTAAAATTTAAATTTTTCCTAAGGCTCAAATGGAAATTAAATGACAGTGCACCTGCATCAAAGAAATTTTTCACACTATTCCTGCGATAGCCGCGTGGTCCTAAAGATAGCGAAATGTCACCATCCAGAACCACTTGGCACACTTGGTTAAGATGATTCTCCACCTAGTATTGTCAAGGATAGATGGATTTGAGCCACTTTAAGGAGTAAATGCAGCCCACAAAGGAATCCCTCCTCCACTCTTGTGTCACTATCCATCTTGGTCCAAGAGAAGAGGGAGGAATTCAAAAAATGTCTATATAATCCAGCCTTTGGAAGAAGAATTGGAGACACATTGTTATGCTGGCTAAATTGCTTCATAGAAAACCAACTTAAATATTCCAATAGAAAAGGGATTTTAAGGACTCATATGTTGGCCAACCAACATATCAGTCCAAGAGAGAGAGGTTCACCACTTGATCTTGATCTACAATCCTTTGAGAGAGGGAAGAGACGCTTGTAGGAACTCGAGGGAAGGATACCTCCTTGTTTTTGGTATTTGAGCTCCATATCTCAAAGGATCCTCATCAAGTGTTTAACATTGTATCTTTTTTACCACCAACACCTAATAAAGGGATAATTATCCACTTGTGTTATTAGGTCGTTTGCTCCATCGAGCTTTTGTATTTTTCACCTTGTGTTTTGTTTTGTTCTTAGTTTTGTATTCTTAGTTTTCCCTCAAACTTAGTTTACATTATGTCGAATCCGTTCCACTAACGGTAGACAATCATTTTTCTCTGTGACCTTGCGTAGGTAGCAGCCAGCTTTATAAAGAATCGTATTTCATACGCCCTTGCACCAAATACACTACCACAGGAATGGTGAATCCACTGGATTCTTTATTTTTGAGTTAATGGTTGTTGATGCAGGTCCTTCTTCCTAATCATTTTGCTGCAAACCACCTCTAAATTCTCTCTACATCTCCAATCACACTCAGTGAAAAAAATTTCACAGTAGAGGAGAAAATTTTCTTCATTTTGCCCGACAATGCACTTTGTTCTCCAATAGACACGCGCTCTGCGCATGTGGGAAGATAACCCGCATGGCAGGCCAACGAGCAAAAAAATTTCTAATTTTTCCCATTTTTAAATGTTATTGGAAACCCCTAATAAATTAGCATCACGTTGTCTTTGTATTTCACTACTATTATGACACTCAGTTGTTATGTTTAACCTTGAATTAGATTAGCAACTAGGTAGTTTTAATTTTAGCATTTTATTTCGCAAATTACACATAGTTTAAATAGGGAACAAGTAAGTGGCCTTAAATCCACATATGTTTTTTGAACAAATTATTTTCTGATAGAAGATACAAAACATGTAGCTTAATTAGTAAAGAGTAAGTGGCCCATATATCCACATATCTTTTGCTAGTTCAAGTTTGTCAAATTTTTTCATTATATTAGTTCAATTTTGCATTAGGAATTGGGACTAGGACCAAACTGTCAAAAAATAAAGAAAGTAATATCTTCCACCCTTGCACCTCACAGTGAGCCTAGGTATGCATATGAATTTTTTCCTAAGAAAATTTTCCATCTCCCTATAGTGCAAACATAGTCTAACTAGGCAAGGTATAAGCGGCCCATAATCAACACATCATTTTAATTTTTGCAAGGAACAATCACACATAGGGTAATTACAAAAGGATTGTAAAGGATCAATGCATATCCGCATGTCATAAATACTCTTGATTGTTCACTCCAAAGCACACACAAAGCATCGATAAGCATTGAACTAAAAGGCACCCAGTGTTTTGGGACCTTTGTTCTCTTCTTATAGTTGTTTCACCAAAGAAAACCCTAAGGATAAATTGAGACTCTCTAAAAGTAATCATTAACGAAACTCAATAAAATTCCCCTGTAGGGGTCACAAAAAAAAGTTATAGTTCAAGATAGGACCATTAGGGGTAGGCATCCAATAAGCCGCCATGGTCACGATACATTTTGAAACATAGATGTGGACTTTTTAGGGAGCTTTAAATCCGTCTATATGCCCACGGAACAAATACCCGAGCATTACCAGACACCCATTTCAGAGGGGGCTAAGCTTAGGCCCAGTGTGTGTAGTACTTTTTGGGGCTACCTAACCCATCTAGTGCTCGGTACTGGTAGGGTTGATTACCAAAAATTTCAAGACTCGAGTGCTCACGTGGGATGATATTACTTTAGTGGCCAAAACTAGGGCACCCTTCCCTATAGGTGATAGTGCAGGAAACACTTAATCCTCATACCATTACCTTTGTCGATTCTTCGGCTACTGGAAGGCATCACCAATTCTTTCAAGACATTGGCCCCAGTACCCATCAAAAGATATCCTCGCAAGGCCTAGTTACATTGAGAGTGTAAGGGAGAGTAGGTCTATATAGGATTTTAGTATCATACGCAAAACAAGCAAAGCCTCATTTTTTGCTTGATTGACCACATAGTGTAACATTAAAGAGGAAAATCACCTTTTCAGTTTTCTCTTTGTTTTATGCATGTGATTATATTTTTTCTTTGACAAAAACCATCCTACATCCCCAAAACACAAAAAGGTTGCACTAATCGACATCATAGGGGACCCAACGGAACCCTGTCGATCTAGGAATTCCTTAAACCTCCCCCCATTAAAGGGAGGAGTGTGATCCCTCCCGTCGTCTAGGCGCAGAGGACGTCGTGCTTCTGTCGTTATCGAAACATCCTTTATCGGGGCATATTTGATTGGAAACCCCCAAGGGTCACCAAACACAACACTAGTGGAAACCCCAACAGGGTCACCACACTCAACTCCTCCGACGAATCCTCGCGGTCAAAAGGTAGCTACCCCTCCAAGGAGTCAGCAGAATATCCATCAGGGTACACCACAGGGTAATATCCCCCAAGCACCGCCCCTGAACCATCATATTCAAATATCTATTTCTCCACAGAGTACAATGGCAGCCAATTCACAGTTACCCTTCTTAGCCTCGCTAAATCTTCCATACCTAACAAAGTTAATAAATGACCCCATTGCGCATGGCCTTAATTATCCCCCCATGCCCACGAAGCTCCCTTCTGATATACCAAAATTTGAAGGGAGCAAGTGGAAGACCTCGGAAATCACATAATGACTTTCCACCTATGGTGTTTGTCCAATAGTATCATTGATGATACCATTAGACTAAGAATTTTTCAATTTACCCTAACAGGGGCTGAGGCGAAATGGTCTGTCGAGTAGCCCTTTGCTTCACATGGAACCTTTAGCACCCTAGCTACCGCATTCCTCACCTATTTCTAGCCCCCCATTCATCATGAGTCAAGAATGGAACTGCTGACACATTTCAGATAAATGACAGGTCCATATATCGGACCATCTCGATGAATGGCAGCAATGTTGTAGTTTGTGTAAATCCAAACTCGATGACAGAGTTTTGTTGGACTTGTTTTTTAAAACTTTCACCATTGAGATCTCAAAATACGTGGCAATGCAGAAACCTTCCTTTGAGGAGGACGCCATTAGCAAGGCCCAACAGATTGAACTCATATACACCAAATCAGGATATATTTATAATGTCCTTCCAAATTCCCCACGCCTACAAAGTTATAGGGAAGTACAAGGCACCTTGAATACTGTAGACAGTTTGATCGGGTCCTTAGCCCAAGGTCACCTAAGCAGAAACAATCAATACCCATGATACTCATATGATTCTATTCAGAACGTATTGCAACATGGCTACCATAAAATTCAGTCTGCACTTTGCATAATATGACGAATAGGGCGATGCCATACCATCAACAGTAGGGAGGGTCATATCCTCCCTCCCAGGGGAACCATTAATCAGCTAGGAATGTTGATACAAGAGAGCTCCCCCAACACTCATACACAAACTAGGGATAGGGGAACCAATACCCCTCTTTTCTCACACAAAATCCACCACCAACGTAGAACAATGCACCGTTGAAGCTTGTGCAACCATCCCAAGATCAACAACGACAATATTATGATAAGGAGAATATCAATAATCCTCCTAACACCGTGAAGAAAAAGGCAAGGAACAAGCAAAAGGGAGATCCTGGACAAGGGGTGATAATCAACAACACCCCCATGCTCTCAGACTAGGGGCAACCCAAACCGAAATCAAAACTAGGAGCCAAGAAATAACTCCCAAGGGAAAAACAAGAGACCCGGTCTAAGAACAAATCACTCTTGTGCCATATGTGGTGAATATGGACATTGCACACACCACTATCCCGAGCTCCCTGAGTTGAAAAAACTTCAGGGTAACCGAGGACAAGGTCGACCTACCCCGTAGCCTATGGTAATGCAGGAACCTTTCCCCCACCAAGGAGTGGTTAATACTCAGCAACAAAAACCACCCCCAAATGAGATCAGAGGGAGCAGCCATGAAATTTACATGGTTGGAGAAGAATTTTTCTTCCAGAAACTTAAATGAACTATGAAATTCCTTCGGGTACCAACACATCAGATATAATTACGAGCGCACCTACCACGTTGTTAACTATCTCCAAAGTACCTATTGAACCTCTCCCAAGATCGGTTAAAGAACCAACTAGGTGCATAGGACACCACTCAAAAGTTGCTCATATATATAGTATATTGGATGACTTCGCTTAATCTCTAGCAGCCATGTCAGCATTGGAAGTCTTGCAATCATTCCCAACACATCAAAAGGCCTTACTTTCCGCCTTAGGCGTGGTCGAACCCTCTGACTCCTGCTTAATGGTTATTGACCTAGACAAGGCAAGCCCTAGGCTTCCTTCTCTAGTCTCTTTCTAGATACCATTTTCAATTCAGAATATCACCATACACCGATGCATTGCGGATGAAAGAGAATCCACATTATTATGTCTAAAGCAGTTTGGAAAAAGTTAGGATCACCTGAATTAAAACCATCTGACATCATGATTAGAGCAAACGACATGCGCCCATCAGCCCCCGTTTGTCTTTATCAAAATATCTCAATAATATTAGCCAGAAAAATAGCTATTATAGACATTGAGGTCTTGGACGCACAATTAGACTAAAATATACTCCTCGGGAATATTTATATGTATTCCATGACCGCGATTGCATCCTTTGTTTTTAGGGTGATAATGTGCCCCCACGATGATCATATCATCACCATCGACCAACTCACATAATACGACAAGAAACTAGTGACCGCTCTAGATTTTGTACTACCATACGTAGACACAACCACTGAACCGCTCACAAAGTATATAGAGTTTGACCCCAGCCAATTAAAACCATCATCTATCCTAGGCTCATTTCTAGGAGATCCCCCTAATGTACCAGGGGAATTCCCTGAAATCACGGGGGCACTCGTGTGCATGATGATCTCATCAAACACTGAAACTAGCCCAAATGCAGAAACCAGTAGTACAGACGCTAAAGCCACAAGTGCAGAATTCTTACCATACACCATTTCACCTGGTTTTGTATCAAAACAGGTCATGACAACTATGACACTACCAAATATGGCTTTCGAAATACCAGTGTGTTATTTGGTCCCTCCAACCATGCTAGAAAGCCCAAGCATTACCTCTACAAGAATAACCCCTATTGCTCCCCAAGAGGTCATAGAAGTTAAAGAAACACCGGTAGTGGTTCCAGCTGGCACTACCAAGAGGAATAACAAAAAAGTCAAAAAAGTCAAAACCCCCAAGTTACCTAGGGCATTACAACCTTGTGCATTATGAAATATCGTAGGTCATCCTACTAATATTTTCCCAGAATTAGAAGAATTAAAACCTCTTCTACATACTGAAAGGAATGTCGCAACCTCAAAAATACAAAAAACAGAGAAGATCACGAACACTGAAGGGAAATAATTTCACACCAATCATGCATGTGCAATATGTGACAATTATGGTAATTATACCCATCACTTCCCGGAGATGCCATGATATAGGGATGCCTTGCAAGCCCTAGAACAATCCTACCAGGAGGTCCCCTTTGCATCATTCGTGCAATGGGAGGAGGACGGACCCAAAAACATATTGTATGTATGAGAGGAGCCTGCATATTTCTCGTACTCATCAAACCCAACGACTCAAAGAAGGAAAACAAAGGCCACACCTTATGTCCCTATTTGCGCATTGTGCAATGAACCTGACCAGTTGATCGTGCAATGCCCCGAATTAATGGCTTTCAACCGTTGGTACCCAATACCGCATATTTCCCAAAGAAACTTAGCTCGGCATAGACGAAATAATCTTCAGATCTATTGGATAAACCACCATGTGTGTTATTTCCCCCACATCAACCGTTTATGTTCTATGTTGGATTTCATGCCATGTTTCATCATTGAAAAACCTAACTTAGCCAACTCGGACGACGATTCCACGACCAGCACTACAATTCAAAGAACAGAAGCAAAGAGGACCATATTATATTTTTCAAAGGAGAGATGGTCACCTGAAAGACCACCTCTCCCCCATAATCCTCCTGGGCCTCAAATCTAGCTCTATGAACTCTGCGACGACCGAGATCATTTCATCATTGATTGTGTAGCTCTAGATTTGTTTCAAAGATGGTACCTGGTCAAACCGGTGTACTTCGTTACGATAAGGGCCAAACAATATTCTTGTTGGGATTGTCAATATAACCACCAACTTCGTCATTGTCCCTACATTCCCCATTCCTGTTTGGTGATAGATTGTCTACGCCAGGCCAAATAAAATACGGAGTTTGTAGAAAGTTCCACAACCCAAGAAAATGAGGCAACTGGATCCATCCTCTTTGTTTCCGAAGAAAAACGACCGAAAAGGGGGAAAATTCCCACCCCCAACCACCCTCAACGTCCAATCCCAGTCTTCGTACTATGTGACAAACGTTATCATATGATCACTCAGTGCCCAGATTTAGTACCATTTCTCAAATGGTACCCAATCACCCCAGCGGTCCAAAAGCATCGGAAAACCAAAGAGCCACAGTCTTGTCTTACTTTCCAAGACAACCATCATGCTCGGCATTTCCCGTACATCCCCTGTTTTCAACTTATATTAGACGGCATGCGCTCATTCATCACCAATAAGCCGAATTTACTCAGTTTCAAGTTTCTGCATCCTAGGCAACCAGCAGCAATGAGGCCTTCCCTCCATTGTCACCAGACCCCTAGCAAAGTTAAGGAGACCAATCATCTTATAAATGGGAAAAAATAGCCAAGAATTTCATGTGCCTTATGTGCTAAAAATGACCACATGATCAATCAATGTCAAGAGCTTAACAAGTTCACTGACAATATTCGCATGGTCACACCCATACCTTACATTCATCTCTCTAATCAAGAGAAAATCACACACTGTTATTGTCGAATTTTCTCACATTTTCACCACAATATGAATTCCCATTTCCTTCCAAGGTTAAGAGTGGCTAGAGCTGAGTTAGAAGAAAAACTCCCATAGGAGCCATATAACACTAATTCTAATAATAGGAGATGACAAAAACGAAGAAACATGTGTTCCCATAAGCATCTCCCAACATCATCCTCTAATACGATGAGTAGTATTGGATCACATATAATATACTCAGTGAGTACATTTACTCCATGCATTATTTGCACGAGCCATGATCATGATACAGATAAATTCCCTATGTTGTGAACATTTCGACACCTCTGCATCCATCAAAATATTCACATAAAAGAGTACAACCGTGTACCCTTTGTACATCGCCAAAAGAGAATGAATTTTCTCTCGCTAAAAAATAAACAACCATCACGGAAATTGTTCCACCATGTAATGTTGATGACACACGACACCATATATGATTCATCTCATCATGCATGGGAACCATGACTCTTGTTGTTTGCTCATCTTTCCTTGGTGTCGAGACTACTGCAACTACCCCAATGGTAGTAGTACCTTCGATGGTGAAAACCCAACCCATATGCACCCTGTCAACCTTATCTAGTTCCACAGCATAAACCACAAAATAATATTCATGTCTGTCAACTAGCACTGTTAGGTCCAAACCAATTCCTCACAGCCTCGCACAAACCAATTCCCCTTTAGACATATTGTTTCACTCTTATGAGGATATATTAGAGGCCATGACGGAACTAGATTTTCCATGGGATGAAATGCATACCGCTCATTTTTTCTTCCAGAAAAACTGTTTGTTCCTAGCAACACAAAAACCCAGGATATTTACGCCATTGAATCCAAAGAATTACTTCCATCAAGAAAGGTATATTGGTTCAAAAATCCTATCCCAATGCCCGATGCATTTGAGGAAGGAAATATGTCGAATATTTTGCCAACCCTTAAGGTGAATATTTCGAAAAAACCAAGCAAAACCGAAGAAAACTCGCTAAGGGCAGCATGCTCCCCAGATAAGGTAGTCGCATATACATACTTATTACAAAAGTATAGGGATACCTTCACATGGGATTATTCATAATGCTATGGTTAAGCCACACCATCGTAGGACACCACATTGACACTTGGCCTGATGTATCACTAGTCTGCCAAAAGCAGCGTCAATTACCCCCATCCAAAGCAAAAGTGATCAAACAAGAGAAAGACAAGATTCATAAAGCTGGATTCGTTTACCCAATTGCTTACACATCGTGGGTTTCTAACCCTGTACCCGTCATGAAAAAATAGGGCACCATTCGAGTCTGCACTGATTTTCTAGATTTAAACAAAGGTTGTCCCAAAGACAACTACCTTACTCCTTTCATCGACCAAGTCATCGATTCTTGCGTTGGTCACAAGGCCTTGTCCTTCATGGATGGATTCTCGGGGTACAATCAAATTCAAATCTGACATACATATCGGTATAAGACTACATTCACCACCCCCTGGGGCACATTCACATATCAAGTTATGCCATTTTGTCTTAAAAACGCTGGAGCCATCTTTCAGCGAGCCATGAATTATATCTTCCACGATATGGATCATCTCATCTTAGCCTACTTGGGCGACCTCACAATACGATACAAGAAATGAGGTGACCATATGGAGGATTTACGGTTGGTATTCCAACGATGTCGACACTACAACCTACGCTTGAACACCCTCAAATGTGTCTTCTGCATTAATGCAGGAAAACTGTTAGGATTCATAGTATCCCAAAAAGGAATCATATTTTACCCACTCAATGTCCAAGAAATAAAAGAAGCACCACCACCCAAAACTATCAAGCAACTTCAAAGCCTGCAGGGGAAAGCCAACTTCTTATGACGCTTTTTCCCCGACTATGCCACTTGCGCGCAGGGCTTCCTACTCCTACTCCATGAAGACATTATGTTCAAATGGGATGATCAGGATAAAAAGTCATTTGAGGCACTGAAGGATACCTTTTCTTCAACCCCCTTGATGACCCAACCCAACTACGACAAAGACTATACCTTATATCTATCTGCATCAAACACAGCCATAGTTGGGGTGTTAGTCCAAGACTGACCCAACAATAAAGAGCATGTAATTTATTACGTCAACAAGAACCTAGATGGCCCTCCTTTAAGGTATGATCTAGAAGAAAAAACTTCCCTAGCCCTAACACGCAATAAAAAATCTTCGGCATTACATCATCCTAAGGACTACAACAATCATAGCAACTATCAACCCCATGCGATATCTTCTAACCCTCTGTATGATGAACCATAAGTACACTCGATGGATAGTTATACTACAGGAATTCAACCTACATTTCATCTCCCCCAAGAGAAATAAAGCATTAATCCTATTTGAATTCATCACTGATCTCCCAAGTGAAACTCAAGGATCCCCAGTTAATGACTCACTACCGGATGAAATTTTTTTCTTAGTGACGATTGAGGAACCTTGGTACGACGACATAGTTCTATTTTTTCAAACTCAAAAGTTAAAACCGCAGCTCACCCATGACAAACAAAGGCGCATATGCCATCAGGTCCCCTAATACCTTCTCATGGGGGACATCCTTTATCGAAGAGGTGTTAACACTAATTTACGTCGATGCCTCACACACAACCAAGTTGAGCAAGACCTAAATGACTGCCATAGTGGGGCTTGCGATTTCCAACTCTCAAGGATGGCCACCACCCAAAATGTCTTACATTCTAGTTATTTTTTTCACATCCCATTCCACGATTGCATACAAGCAGTGAAAAGGTGCGAGTGATGCCAACGCTTCTCCCACAAGGAAAGAGCACCTCTTGATCCTATGCACCTGGTCATCGTAGCAGGTCCTTTTTTCAAATGGGGCATCGACTTTATGAATTGAAACCCTACGTCATCTGGCAACCACAAATACATCATAGTAGTCATCAACTATTTCACCAAATGGGCATAAGCCATCCCCACACATGACAACACCGCGGAAACCGTAGCTCAGTTTCTCTTCAACCATGTCATCACACAATTCTATGTGCTTAAGGAGTTATTCTCTGACCATGGAAATCATTTCAAGAATGAAATATTCCAAGAGCTATCCCATCATCTAGGGTTCACGCGTGAACTTTCATCAGTAGACTACCCCCAGTCCAATGGCCAAGTAGAAGTTGTTAACAAATTACTCAAAACTATGTTACATCGTATGGTAAACACCCATAAAACTAACTAGCACCATATGGTATTCTCAGCCTTATGGGCATATCACACAACAGTAAAATCCTCAACAGGGTTCATACCTTTCTAGTTAGTATATGGAGTGGAGGTCGTGCTTCCCATTGAATGCAAAATCCCCAACTTACACACAGCTATCAAACTCCTCACTGATACTCGACCTTTAGAACAACGGTTGGTACAATAAGAGCTCGTTGAGGAAAGTCAGAGAGAGCCTCTCCAATATAATGAGGTTCACAAGAAAAGAATAAAAACATCATTCGACCACAACATCACCCCTCGCTCATTTTTTTAGGGGGGGCTAGTACTACGCTACGATGTTGCGAGAGAATCCTTAGGACCCGGGAAGTTCAAAACATTATGGAAGGGTCTTTACATCATCACCAATGTATCCTCAAAGGAGCATACATTATGTCTGAGGTCGACGGTACATGCCTAGCTAATCCCATCAATGGGCTCTACCTCAAGAAATTCCACCCATAGGGCAGGACATCTCAACCCTAGAGATAAAGTGAATGTAACATAAATTTCTATGATGATCACAATCATCGTGGACTTTTTCTTAAAAAAAAAAAAATTGTGTCACGGATGGATCTTCCTCCCATTCACTATTTTGGATTTACTAATAAAGCCTCTTGATGGTCACAAAATCCAGCAGCATCTGCCTAGGCCATATACTCTCCTGACCTATCACCATTCCTCACCAATGGAGTATGTATCAGATCAGCTACAAATAATGAAGAAGATTATGATGCATTCGTCGAGCTATTGAGTGATGCCTCCAACCATGGAATTAGCCATCTACATGTCTTTCTTCACTCCCAGTTAGTGGTATCACAGTTAAACCAATATTTTCAAGTACGGTATTTTCACTTATTTAGGAAATAATTGCATGCGCGATGGTTAAGCCGTCACTTTGATCACATTACATTTACACACATACCAAGAGATCAAAATCAGGTAGCTGATCACATAGCTATCCATATCCTAGAGTGTAATGCATCTTGTATAAACCATCATCCATGAAAAACAAAATCCTAAGCATAACATCCATCGTAAACATATACAAACATAAAATAATAATAATAATAATTACCATATACACATCATAAGGGCCACCAAAAGATACATATCGCATACATACATCAAAAAATATGTGTCCTAGTATGCAAAATAGGTCACTGACCATCACGTCAGTCAAAAATATACGTATCATCAATGCAGGGAAGCATCCTCATAATGGGTGCTCTCCCTGACCATACAAAATCTCTAGGGTTGAGTCCCATCTCGTGGGTCCTCTAGACCCACATGAGAACTCGGTGCGAGTATAGGAGCAGCAGTCGTGACAGTAAGTGCTGCTATGTGCAAATTCGGGCGATGCACCCTCTCCCAGGCCATCACCCTCTCCAACCATATGTCGTCTAGATCATCAGAACCCTTGGTCGGCAAGCCTCGATTTAACCTCTCCAACAGACTCCATGAATATTCTAGATCTACAGCATGAGCATCGGTTGCCTCATCTCGAGCCTCTACTACCATCACTCGAATATCGGCAACAACCAACAACTCCTCGATCGTCACCACCTGTGCCTCGACTGACTCAGCACATTTCAAGAGGGTAGCATCCCCACCGACAACTGCAGTGCTACTACCCTCACCTGAGGGACCCCCGACACCAACCTCTCCCCCAATCTGGGCTTGACCCGCCTTAAGCGGGTCCCTCCTCCTCAACTGTTGGCCTACCAAACGAGTGGTAGGACACCCTGCTGAACCCACATCTGCAAAATAAACCAAAAAATAATATCATTGTCACCATCAAAGACATATATATATACACACACACAATAAGAACCCTCAAAATGCAGAAAACAGAAAAGGTCATACATGCTGGACCCCATGCATAGCCAGGAGGGAGACCCATGTCTGGGTCCCCCGGGAAATCCATCCCTAAATAAAGGGAACACAAGGAACACCTGCCGGTTCGACTTGAACCATGCCTCGACCGTCGGATCCCAATAATGGATTGCCTCTCCCCCACCACCACAGGGCATCACAAGTGCCCATTGGTGCATCTAAGGATCCCTCGAAGGACCTAGGGGCACCGCCATAAAGGGTCATATCATCACAACCCTCTCATAGATAATGCTACAGAGGATGCTTGCATAAGAAAAGGTCTTGATGCCACATCTCTAGGCCTTGGCCAGCTGAGTGACCATGCCCTGGTAGATGTAGCGAGCCCAATCAAAAGGTGACCAGCCTAAAGCCAATGCAGAATCGCAATCTCCGGACCCAACATTCGATGGGTCATCATCAACCCAGACAAGTGAACTATCATCGCCAAAGTAGCCTTCTCAACCAAGTCTATGATAGAACTCACAAGGATACAACCTCGGGTGAATAGGTTAGGACCATAATGTCTCTTCTCCTCAGCCCAGCGATGGATGTTCACTCCCCTAGGGGGGGTGGATAAGGAAGTGCCTCCCCCTGAGGCAAGAGACCTATCAAAAAATAAACATCAGTCTCTGGATGGATCACGACATCTCTACCACGCAATACCATAACGCGTCGTCTCTTGTTCCAGCATCAGACCAGGTAACGCAAGAACCCATCCTAGGACCTTAGTATGTTGTTCTCTAAGAACTTTAGTAAACCATACCGAGCTAGGGTCTCTCAAGAACGGGGGTCTTGGGCCACTGCCACGCACAACGCCCACCATACTTATGTTTAGGTAGACCCACTTAGAAATTAAATTAATTTCCAAAATATTTGTATGTAAAAGATGCATTTACTTTGGGCATTGATTGCAGGTATTAAAAACATGCCAGATCCCCACCTATCCCAGCCAACAAAATACAAGAGCATGTATCATCCTACACCCTGAATGATAGGATTCCCTAAAAATATTTTCATATCCTGACATCATTTCTCCATAAGAATAAAACCCTAGGTTCATTCACCCGACCATGTTTATCATCACCCCATCTTGCATATAATAAACACCTTTGCAGGTCAATAGAGCCTCACCATCCATGGCATCCATTACTCATGTAGACCAAACGCCAAGGTATGAAGCCATGGCCATAAACCTCGGCCCAGGAACCACTTCATCTTTACATGCCCACCCTCAAACATCAAGTCAAAATTTTACCCATTGCATGTTAAAACCCTTATTCCCAGGCCACCCTCTCTATAAGGTGGATAAAAAAAAGCGCATCACTGTGTGTCACATTTGGCTCATCACACCCCCATGAGCATATCCCATCTACGGCATTTCATCTGCCTCATCACCCCCACACTGATACCAACCAATAGGGTGCCCACCCTCAGCAAAATACACTCCTCACATCATCGTGCAGGACTATTCATGATAATGGGGCACCTGTCTTCGTGCTTGTATATCAAAAACCACTTTCATATTCTTTTGGAAAGTGTACAAAGATTTTTTTAGGAGAATACTCCCACCCATCCATTTACATTTCCTACCTAGCAGTAGTCCCTAATCACCCTTGGTCAAATTTGCGCAATATTTACCACAACCAACCATGACAATCACAACAAGCATACACCCACCTTGGGCGTCCTACCAACCTAGGGGTTTCCCCATCAAAAATTGTTATGACTGCCACCAATTACATTTACATCTCTGACCTCAGGCCACTTAACCACCATCATCAGTTATAGAAATTTATCACCACCATGCCTAGTTAACCCATCACATTATGCCCTACTACATCAAAAACCCTGTTACCTTGCATCAGCACTCACTTTTACCGATTGATGCTTCCTTCTTGTCGACTTCAACAACTATTTTCCAGGAAGGAAGTGGTACCTTGGATGACTCCTCACCTCAATTGGGGCATCCTCAGATGGTGCAATGGGAATCATCATTTCCCATTGATGTCATTGATTCTCTTGAAATTTAACATCAACATAAGTTTTCATGTCCAAGATGGTATCATACTTCATAATTGTTGCACTCTATCATAATTTTTCGAAGACCCGCATACCAATAGGCATCTCTTGTAGCAATGCTTACATGAGAAGGTCCCCAACAATCAAATACCCATGCATCCATTGAGCGTGTTCTCTAAATGTGCCATGCATGTGGGTACCACATTCAGCCTTTTTGTTCAAAGAAAAAAATGCACCCAAGGGCGTGAGCAACCGTCATCATCAACCAGCAGTAGGTTACCAACTACAAAATGTGACATGACAGAACCAACAACTGTCAAATTAGCTTAACTAGTTAAACATCACGAGCATGGGACATGCTCGCCTCATAGAAATATTTCTTATTATATCTCTTGTTGGTTTGCTACAAAACATGTATTTTTTACTTAAGACAAGGGGTCTCCCAACTCAGTTCCCAAGAAAGTTACCCTCTCTCTCTCAAAAGGATCACACTAAAAAGAAAGCATAATGTATTTCAGCTATAAATTTCTTCCTGGACCTCATACATTAGGGGGAAATTGTTAACACCAGAAAATTGTATAGGAAAAAGACATTAAAAATGTCAAGCATAAGGTCCATATGAATATATTAAGAGAAGGAATAAATTAAATCAGAATAAAATTTAAATTTTTCATAAGGCTCAGATGGAAATTAAATGACAACACCCCTGAATCAAAGAAATTTTGCACACAACATGGTTATTCCTTCGATAGCCGTGCGGTCCTGAAGATGGAGAAATGTCACCATCAGGGACCACTTGGCATGCTTGGTTAAGATTATTCTCCACCTAGTACTATCAAGGACGGCTAGATTTGAGCCACCTTGAGGAGTAAATGCTACCCACAAATGAATCCCTCCTCCACTCTTGTGTCACTATCCATCTTGGGCCAAGAGAAGAGGGAGGAATTCAAAAAATTTCTATACAATCCAGCCTTTGGAAGAATAATTAGAGACACAGTGTTATGCTAGAAAAATTGCTTCATAGCAAACCAGCTTACATAGTCCAGCAGCAAAGGGATTGGAAGGACACATATGTTGGCCAACCAACATCGCAGTCCAAGAGAGAGAGGTTCACCACTTGATCTTGATCTACCATCCTTTGAGAGAGGTAAGAAACGCTTGCAAGAACTCAAGGGAAGGAGACCTCCTTGTTTTGGCTATTTGAGCTCCATAGCTCAAAGGACCCTCTTCAAGTGTTTAGCATTGTATATTTTTTACCACCAACTCGTAATAAAGGGAGAATTCTCCACTTATGTTTTTAGGTTGTTTGCTCCATCGAGATTTTGTATTTTTCATCTTGTGTTTTGTTTTTTTCTTAGTGTTGTATGCTTAGTTTTCCATCAAACTTAGTTTACATTGTGTCGAATTTGTTCCACTAATGATAGACAATCATTTTTCTATGTGACCTTGTGTGGGTAGCATCCAGCTTGCTAAATAAGTGTATTTTGTACGCCCTTGTGCCAAATACACTACCACAATCAATGTCAAAGATGGGAACCTCCGAACCATTATCCTCACCTGATGTGAGATCCTGTATGTGACATGCCGACACCTTCTTATATTTGGGAGGTATCTTCTTCTTCTTCCGATGAGTAACATTTTTATAGGGGTTTGAGGTCTCCTCGGGAATACCAAAAAAATATCTTTTAACGGTAAATGATTCTAGGTCCTCCGAGGAGGAATTCAACACCTACAACTTCTTATCAGGAGACAAAGCAGAAGGAAAAATCATATCTACAAGAGGAGCAGGTAGCTTAGGAAGATCAAGCGACTTATCCAGAGGATTGTCGAATGTACATGGAGAATGGCCTATCCCATGTCCATCCTCAAAACTCTAAAATACCACAGGCGAGTTATGACCGTGCCTCAATAACGCATAAGACCCTTCCGTGGAAGCCTTAAAAGAGATCTTTGGCACAAGACAAGGGATCTTTTCTAACCTCTCATCACTATACCTGTCATTCGGAATGTAACCATAATGTCCGGACAAATCCCCCTTTCCCAGACCATGTAAGATCGCGACATCATGGGCCATAATCAAATGTATATTGTGGGAACCGATAGGGTCATGAAGACATAATTTAAACTGTAACCCACCTAAGGGATCATTGGGACTCTCATAGGAAATAAAATTGGAATCAAGGCATGGAAGTAAATTCCTATCTGAGTACACCCAATATACCCCCTCTTCACTTTATAGTAATTCTATCTACCCTTTCCACCTTAATAAATCTCAAGGATTTGAAATATCTAGCCACCAATCCCCTCAATGCTGCAATACAACTTTTCTTCCCTATTTACTAGAAACCTACCACAACCACTACCTTCAATAAGAGACAAATACAACAAATAACCTGTGATATACCCTCAGGTTCACAACCTGAACTACACTTATCTTCTAAAGAAGCAGATCCAAAACCTTTTTTTCACGACTTCCACTGTCTTCAATGACCCGGCTCAATTCGACGGGGTCCGATTACACTCATAAACAGCGGTGCTACATATGACTAAAATTTCTCCACTCTAAACCCGAATGTGGATGAAAATATTTTAATGACTGAAGTGACATACATCTCTATACTTCATAACCTTTGGATGATTCAGTTGCAGACTTGTATCGCTCTTCTAAGAAATTATTTCTCTTATCGCAGATGCAATGTTTAAACCTCCCAATACCAAAAGGAAGAATTCCTAAGAATAAGCTCTGCTAATAACAATACCCCAAAGGAGATATATACGTAGATACAGGCACCCTTCTTACTCCAGATACCCATCCATAGAAACAGATACAGGCACCCTTCCTCCTTCCTCCTTCTATATCTTTTGTTCCATTGTGGTATTGCAGGCAGATAATCTGATACCATAGTCTCTGTGACAATTACACCAAGAATGCATCAATAATATGTGTAATGTAAACATGTTACAGACGGATCGTCAGAGACTATAGTCACTGCTTCAAATAAACCGAATACTCATCATGTTTGAAACTGTACCCTTATCACCAAAATCGACATGACAAAGTACAATATACACTATCATCAAGTCGAGCAGCAGTACTGGAGGATCATCTTCCCTGCAGCTTATTTTACTTCTCCTCCCACCTTATGTTCCCCCGCTTCTCCTACCACCAGCTCACCTCCTTCGTCTGGTTCTTCTTGCATATACCTCTCATGTCATATTGAGGCTCTACCTCCCATTATCCACTCCATTGGATAAAGGCATAGAGGAGCGCCATAGTTGGTGTTGCCTTTTTTTCCCCTAATCAATCAGCGACGATGACGTAAAAGTGAGAAACTCATTTGAATTTCAATGGAGTAAGCAGATCTCCTTCTAGGGCATACTCTCTTGTCCAAAGCAAATTGACCATGGCGAAGGAGGAGGAGTAGTGGGTGGGCCTACAATCACAACCCATACTCAACCAGGCACAACTTTTCTCTATAGTCGGGAAAATCCTTCATTATCATCATTGTTTGTCCATAGTTCCATACTATAAAATTATTAGAGCACAAATACGGATCTAGCTGAAGAATAATTGCACAAACTTGCGAGATTGAAAAATAAAAATTGGAATTGAGAATAAATTTGATTCATCAATATTGGCTTGAGAATCAATATATAAAGCAACTAATTTAAGATTATTTTTATATGAAATAACTATATATAATTAAAGCTAACTGAACCTAAGTTTGTTTTATGTTCTGTTAATGTGCACTTGCACCACATGAAAGCACTAGAGTTAACTAACTAAAGCCAAGTGCACACCACATGTAAGCACTCGAGTTAACTAGCTAAAGACAAGTGCACAACACATGTAAGCACTTGAGTTAACTAGCTAAAGACAAATGCACATCACATGAAATAACAAGAGTTGAACTAAAGCTAATTAAGGCTAACTATGTGCATGTACACCGACACCCCCTCTTAAGCATAAATTAGGTGAGTGTGACGCAAAATGAATGAGTCCTGACAACAAGGCCATTTTAGGTACCCATATACAATGCATGAAAAGAGGAAAAGGAAGAAACCCCCCCTCAAAATATAATGCAAAAGTAGAGAAAGTACAACTGCTAGGCAGTCGTGTCCTTCACCCCGAGACAATCTCGCAGAAATCGAAACTTCTGCTCAATGAAAGTCTTAGTGAAGATATCGGCAGTGTACTCAGAACTCGGACAGTACTGAAGATCAATGATCCCATCATGGATCTGGAGGAATAAGCTTCATTTTTGGAAGTAGAGGTATCAAAATCCCATGTTTGGATTAAGGATTGAATCTCCTTATACATCGTTTCATGCCAATATGGATTCCTTGCAACTTCATCATGCATTTGACAATCAGATTCATGTACCCTATATGCATGCCTGAGAATGGTTGTCTCTAAGGATGCATGCATATGGATGTGTGGCTTTGGAGATGACTTTTTTGGTGCATACATGTGCATACATGGTGTTATAAATTCCTCCTCAGATGCATGCATGGGCATGCATGGCTCTGCCACTGAGAGTGCATGTGGGGCTGAAATTAAGACATCGCTAGATCTGCATCATCAACATCATCAGTATTAGAGGAATAAAAGTCCTCTTCTATGTTTTTGAAAGTATTGTCTTCATCACTAGCAGAGGAAGATATTTCCTCATGTTCAATGTCTTCGTTATTGGACAAGATAAAATTCTCATCTACAACACGTTCATTAACAATAGAAGAAGTAGAGTCTTCTTATTCAAGACTACCTTGAGAATATTTCTCCACATTATTAGAGTCTTCACCATTTTCATGATTGCTATAATAAGTCGATATCTTTGCCTCCAAATGGTGTTCTTCTATATCATTTTCATCACCATATAATCCTTTCAATGTAGCCTAGATTTCATGTGGTGATTCATTATTTTTGATCTCATAAAGAATATCACGAGACACAGATTAACATAATCTTCCATAAGCCATGTCAGATTTGCTAAGGCAATCTGACTTCTCATCCTCTGACATTGGTTCTATCTCAATTCCCATGACTATTTGGTACAAGCCTTTGCTCCTAAGATGAAGCAAAATTATTGGCTTCCATTCATAGTAATTGTATGGATTCAGAATAGTGGAAGTTGGGAATTCCATTCTTTCACTTTGTGGTTGTAACAACAATTTCGACAATTCTTTAATATTGTGATCCGCAAATCAAGTCTCCCAATAATTTCCAATGCTCTGATCTTACAACCTGCAAAATATTGTTCATGCACCTTCTCCAAGCCCCTGTAGCTCTGATACCATGTAAAATTATTAGAGCACAAATACGAATCTAGTTGAAGAATAATTGCACAAACTTGCGAGAATTGAAAAAGAAAAATTGGAAATGAGAATAAATTTGGTTCATCAATATTGGTTTGAGAATCAATATAATATAATAATGTTATATTGATAATAATAATAATAATAATATAATTTTAAGGTCACGTCCAATCCAGACACCAAATTGGTGTATGATACCCCCTTGTTTGTGGGACAAGGGACCCACCTCCGCGCAGCAATTTGACTGCTAAGTCTACGAAATCATACATACTCTACGCCCCTCCGGTTTTGAACTTGTGACCTCTTAAGAGGAAACACATGCTCTTAACAATTAGGCTCACTCAAACTATATATAAAGCAACTAAGTTAAGGTTATTTGTATATGCAATAACTATGGATAATTAAAGCTAACTGAACCTAAGTGTGCTTTATGTTCTGTTAATGTGCACATGCCCCACATGAAAGCAATAGAGTTAACTAACTAAAGCCAAGTGCACACCACTTGTAAGCACTTGAGTTAACTAGCTAAAGACAATTCACAACACATGTAAGCACTCAAGTTAACTAGCTAAATACAAATGCACATCGCATGCAATAACTAGAGTTGAACTAAAGCTAATTAAGGCTAACTATGTGCATGTACACCAACACATACAAGCCTCTACTCGGGTCAAGACATTGCAGCCAAATTTGAAGGTGAATGAGGCAAGCCATAAAAAAAACTCTCTCTAAAACACTTCACATGTATGAGCCACTGGACTTGAGAAATCTTATACAAAACCTTTCAATCAATTTTTGAAGTCTATTAAGGAGTATTGGTCCAAATCATATTATATGGAATGCCATGGAG
Organism: Pinus albicaulis; assembly: GCA_034641835.2. Lineage (NCBI taxonomy): Eukaryota > Viridiplantae > Streptophyta > Pinopsida > Pinales > Pinaceae > Pinus > Pinus albicaulis. The sequence continues at coordinate 400,589,442 of CM076572.1, forward strand.
GTGACCACACGAGCGTTTCTTGCATAAAACTAAATGTTAGAATCTTATCTCACATTGTAAAAGAGCAACATAGAGATTTGTAGATTTATAAGGGTTCTATCAATATTCCCAAGGTTTTAGTAGGGTTATAGATACACTGTAGTTGGCATAAAGTAGCCAACAATGGCAACAGCAATACGCAGACATATTTCTAGAATAATCTTCACCCCGCAAATGAATTGCAGAAAAAGATAAAACCCAACAATGAATTGGTGGATAAAACAAATTCTGTTGAGGAATTCGAAGGGGTGGATTGTGACAAAATTTATGGTGTCATCCACCAATTTGGAAGTTCATCAAATTTAGAGAATGCACTGGATGCACTCAATCTGACATTCAAGTATCCTTTAAATGAAATGGGTGCTTGAGAAATTTTCTCACTCAAAGAAATTGACTTTTAGGTTTTTATTATGGGAAGTCAGACAACCAACATATGCGTCCAACCTTGTTTTCTATACTATCATGGTTAGGATTCACATATCCCATAAAAAGTTCGCAAATCGAGACACAGTGTCATGGAAGAATTAAAAATAAAATAAAAAATAAAGGAAATATATAAACTCTCTTACCAGAAAATGTTACAACATGTCTCAATTTCTCCTATAACACATATTTTCACCAGAAGGGCATCGTTAACATATAATGTATTAGGTTCCTGGGCACGAAGGAGGTAACTCACACTGGGTCAGTGATCCATCCAGTTGATTAATATGGGAAGATTGAAGTCATTTCGTCCCTTGACCCATTATCTAATTCCCTTGGCATCACCATATATTTGAATTTGTTCAATGCCAAGCCATTTGGTCCCAATCATCACACCCCACAAGGCTATAATCTCAGCTCTGCTATTAGTTCCTCTCCCGCCTTCCCACCAGAAATGTTAGAATTTATCAATCTCTACATTGATCACTGCTCCACAATCACATTCTCTCCTTGAACAAGCACCATCAAAGAACCCCACAGGAAATGATTGCCAGATCTTAGTAATTTTAAATTTTCTATAGCCTCTACTTCACTGTACCGGCCCAAATTCGTTGAATAAGGCCATCATCTTGATAATGTCCTTATGCACCTCCATTCCTTTCTAGTAAAAAATAAGAGAAATACGCCTCCTCCATATATCCCATAAAATATACAACAAAAGTTCCATGTACTTCCTATATTTAATCCATGTTCTAACACATAATGTCAGCTTGTGGAAGGGGCCCTTAACTACTATATTAAAATGTCCTAACACCCCTTCCCAAATAGCCTTTGCATAAGTACATTCCATAAAAAGATGATTAATCTCTTCCTCCTTCTTCCTACACAAATTCAAATTCCCTGTCCATGAATACCTCTCCTTTGAAGATTTTTCCATGTCAAAATACGATCATGTATGGCAATCCAACTGAAGCACTTGATTTTATTTAGTATTTTCCATTTCCATATGACCTGAAAGAGTTGTGTAATATTATGACCCATGTCCTCTTTTGGTAAAATCATGTATATATATTTTACCATCGGGAATATCTTCTTAAGGGTGCCTTCCCATGTCATTTGATCCTCATTATTATTTAGTGATATCCCTACATTTCTAAGACAAGAGATATATTCCTCCCACTCCTCATAATATTCAACTAGTAAACACAAACCTTCTTCTTTATACCACAGCTGGCGATCCAAATGATGATACATGCGATAAATAATATGTTTAATATGAAAAATCTACTTTCTCTGAATAAGATTGAGAATCTTAACTGATAAGGTGTGACCCCCGTTCATTCCAATAATGGCATCTAACCCAATTTGGATCTGAGATCCGTCACCCACATACCAACGCACTTGTCCCAATAAAAAGTGTAAAACATGATACATACTTCTCCAAATAAAATATTTATGAGTTTTCTTCCTGTCCCTGTTGAGAATTCATGATGAGAATGATTGGCCATAAATATATTTATCTTTAATAATACTTGAAAAAATACCTTCTCCCCCTACAACCCTCCACATGTTTTTAATAATGAGAGCCTTATTGAATGTACCTGGATCTATGATGCCCCAACCTCCAAGTTCACCAGATCTTGCAATGCAAGACCATCGTGCTAAATGAATCTTGCATGATTTCTCTCTAGTGTGTGCTCCTGGCCATAAAAAATGCCCCATGATAGATTGGATCTTTTTAATAAGTTCCGTTAGTAAATGAAAAAGATGCCTCCAATAAAATGAAAGGTTTTGTAAAACAGATTTCAACATATAAGTCTCCCCCCAGAGACATTCATTTATGTGTCGAGCAGTCCAATTTATGGTTGAAATTTTCAATTAGTGAATCCCAATCAATTCTGTAGCCACTAGGTTTCAAAGTGAATCCCAAATATGTAAATCCATCGACAATTAGACTATACATCACCCAAAATAGTTCTTTAATCTCCTATGACACCATGTCTTCACAACCTTTATGTAATACCTTTGACTTAGCTTCGTTCATTATCAGACTTATAGCATCCCCAAATGTCTTGAAATTTTTATGGAAAATTGACCACTCAACTATAGTGGTTTGTCCTCCAAATAAGAGATCATCAATGAACATGAGATGGGTAACCTGTTGATGATTATAAACTCTAACCCATGGATAAGACCTTTGTTCCAAAATTTCTTCAATTTCTTACTCATCATATCAATCACCAGAAGAAAAAGTAAGGGTAACAACGCACAACCCTGTCTCAACCCTTGATAGGCCGAGAAGAAATTAAAAGGAAAGCCATTGATAATCACAACAAAATTAGTAGATCTTATACAACCCATAATCCATCTATAGTTCTGTGAACTCATAGCCATTTTAATCATGATCGAACCTGCCCGATTATGATGGGTGTTTGTTCATAGTAGTATTTGAATGGAGACAATGGATTGTGTTCGTGAAACCTATGTTTAAAGCATTGAACAAGTATAACAAAAAGTGTAGAGTGGATCTCCAATGTGTCTTTCAAAGCTCGTTGATAATGTCAAAAACCCACCAATGGAAGCTTTCAAGAAACTATGCTAGCGTACCAGTGAGAATTTAAACAATCCCAACCTCTTGGATAAAACATATTTGCTTCCTGTCACTCCAAGTTTTACTCAGGTTGGCTCAATTCGTCCATTTAGTGGGTGTCTGCTACAAGACATGGCATCTGGAAATCTAGTGGTTTCATAATTGTGCCATCAAGGGAACGATTTGCATGGTATGCTAAAAGTTATTGAAGCTACAATTCGTTGTGAATAAAGACAAGGACTATATATTGGCTTCCTTTGAGAGATCAAGCGATCGGTCCAAAAACTCGAAATCCTCATTGTTAGCCGATGGGTACCATGTCAATATAGTCATAACTTGTGTAAAGAAAAAAATCAATAATGGTTGGATCTTAGAAGACCCAATCAATGATGCTAATTTTGACACTTCTAGTTGAGCATGTTGAGAAAGATAAAAATCTGTTACATCTTCGTGAAGAAGCATTATCATCACCATGATTGAAGAGATATGCAAATAAATCACATATCTGAGTGCGTAGTCATTTTCTTATGCCAGCGATGTATCTAGGTAATTTATGGTCCACTGCATTCATGCTCAAGATCAATGAAGCTTCGACATGGTGTGATGCACGAAGTATATGCCAAAGAGAGCCCCCGATAAGTGGTTTTCCCAAACCACTTCTTTTTAGATCTATGGTCATAATCATTTCTCACAACACCGCTAATACTTTTCAGAAACTGCCAAGGGTGATCCCGGATGTGGTTTTGGGTTTTACCAGCCTAGATCCATCTAACTCTGGATCTATCATGCACCGAGAGGGATCAAATCTCTCGAGGTGAAAACCTATTTTTTGAGTGCAAAACTTGAGGGAAGGTTTGCACCTCGAGAGATTTGATCCCTCTCAGCACATGATAGATCTAGAGTTGAATGGATCTAGGCTGGTTCCAGTCGGAGGCATCAACGTTGCATTTTTTTAGATTATTAAAAATTTTGTATATTTTTTAGATGTAAGATGGATCTAGGCTAGTTTCAGTCGTGTGCTACCAAGGAAAATCTATCAAAGATATGATTAATTTTATCAGTAATATGTAAATATATCAAATATTAATATAATCATTTTAAACATGCTAAATATTTCTGAGATTAACTTGGTCATTTTAATTTTAAATTTTCTTAGTTACCTCAGTTCGTTGAGATGATAATTATTGTTAATAACTATAATGATGAAAAATGATGAAATATTTTTTTTAAATGAAAAGTGACAATAATAGTGTTGAAAGATAGAAAATGTGAATAATAAGAACGTACTCATGTTACAATCAATCTCAAACTATTTTCTTCTACTATTCTTATTTCCTCCCTTGTTATTTTTGTTATCTTTTCATATCGATTACATGAAAAAGAAAATTTAAATCGTAAACCATTTAAATCTTTAGCTCGATCTGTTGTAGTAAACATGATACCTTGTCTCTCTTGCTCTCCAATATTAATAGCTTAAATTACTATAACACAAAAATCAATCTACATTGTTAATAAATTTTTGTGCTTACACTAAAATCAATGCATATTGTTAATCCAAGCACTTTAATATTAATGTACCGTCATATATCCAATTACATCAAATCATAAATCAACATATACATTGAAATCAATGCATTTAATGCAAGCAATCAAATCAGATTAGAAAATAACTTCTACATTGAAATCAATGCACCTAATGCAATCAATCAAATAAGATTAGAAACCAACATCTACACTGAAATCAATGCATTTACTCAAAGCATTCAAATAGGATTAGAAATCGCCATCTACACTGAAATCAATGCATTTAGCGCAAACAATCAAATGGTATTAGGAATAATCTACATTGAAATCAACGCATCTAGTGCAAGCAATCAAATATAATTATAAATCGACATCTAAATTGAAATCAACACATCCAGTGCAAGCAATCAAATAGTATTAGGAATCATCACCTACACTGAAATCAATGCATCTAGTGCAAGTAATCATATATCATTAGAAATAAATATCTACACTAAAATCGACGCATCTAGTGCAAATAATCAAATAGGATTACAAATCACCATCTCCATTTAAATCAATCCATCTAGTGCAAGAAATACTCTTCCCTCTCTCCACCCTCCATCCATATCTATATCCCCATCCATCTCTTTTTTTTTGTGTCTATCTCATCCCCCTAAACACACACGCTCTCGCACTCCATATATATCATTCTCTTTGTCGATCACCCTCTCTCCCCATCTCTCTCTTCTTCCCTCTCTTCCCCTTCTCTCCCTCTCCCCCGCTAATATCTCTCTTTCCTCCTTTTTTCCTCTCTCTCTCTCTCTCTCTCCATCCTCCTTATCACTCACTCTCTCTCTCTCTAGGAACCAACATCTACACTGAAATCAATGCATTTACTCAAAGAAATCAAATAGGATTAGAAATCGCCATCTACACTGAAATCAATGCATTTAGTGCAAACAATCAAATAGGATTAGAAATCATCTACATTGAAATTAAGTCATCTAGTGCAAGTAATAAAATATAATTATAAATCAACATCTAAATTGAAATCAACACATTCAGTGAAAGCAATCAAATTGTATTATAAATCACCACCTACACTGAAATCAATGCATCTAGTGCAAGTAATCAAATATCATTAGAAATAAATATCTACAGTAAAATTGATGCATCTAGTGAAAATAATCAAATAGGATTAGAAATCACCATCTCCACTTATATCAATCCATCTAGTGCAAGAAATATTCCTCCCTCTGTCCACCCTCCATCCATATCTATATCCCCCTCCATCTATTATTTTTTGTCTCTCTATCTCACCCCCCTAAACACACGTGCTCTCGTACTCCATATATATCAATCTCTTTTTCAATCACCCCCTCTCCCCATCTCTCTCTTCTTCCCTCTCTTCACCTTCCATCTATATCTCTATCTTCCCCTTCTCTCCCTCTCCCCCATTAATATCTCTTTTTCCTCCTTTTGTCCTCTCTCCCTCTCTCTCCATCTTCCTTATCTCTCTCTCTCTCTCTCTCTCTCTCTCTAGAAACCAACATCTACACTGAAATCAATGCATTTACTCAAATAAATCAAATAGGATTAGAAATCGCCATCTACACTGAAATCAATGCATTTAGTGTAAACAATAAAATAAGATTAGAAATCATCTACATTGAAACCAATTCATATAGTGCAAGTAATCAAATATAATTATAGATCGACATCTAAATTGAAACCAACAAATTCAGTGCAAGAAACCAAATTGTATTAGAAATCACCACCTACACTGAAATCAATGCATCTAGTGCAAGTAATCAAATATCATTAGAAATAAATATCTACACTAAAATCGATGCATATAGTGAAAATAATCAAATAGGATTATAAATCACCATCTCCACTTATATCAATCCATCTAGTGTGAGAAATATTCTTCCCTCTCTCCACCCTCCATCCATATTTATATCCCCCTCCATCTCTTCTTTTCTGTCTCTCTATCTCACCCCCCTAAACACACACTCTCTCACAATCCATATATATCAATCTCTTTGTAAATCCCCTCCTCTCCCCATCTCTCTCTTCTTCCCTCTCTTCACCTTCCATATATATCTCTATCTTCCCCCTCTCTCCCTCTCTCTCCATCTTCCTTATCACTCACTCACTCACTCTCTCTCTCCACCTTTCTCTCTCTATTTCTTTCTTCTTACCTCTCTCCTCCTCCCCCTCCAAGTCCATCTTTCTTTCCCTCCCTCTCCACTCTCTCACATCCTCTCTCTTCCTTCCTCTCTTTCCCTTTCTCTACCATCTCTCTCTCTCTCCCTGTCTCTCTCTCTTCACCCACCAAATATGTTACTATATCCCTCCCTCTCTCCTTATATCTCCTTCTCCCCCCTTATCTCCATCTCTCCTTATTTGTCTCTTTATCTCGACCACAAACATACACGCTCTCTCTCTATCTCTCCCTTGTCACTCCTTCTCTCTCTCTCCACTTCTCACCCTCTATATTTCTTATTTCCTACATCTCTCCCCCTCCTACTCCGTCTCTCTTATCGATCCCTCTCTCCTCCTCTCTCTCAAATCCTCTCTCTTGTCCTTCCTCTCTCTTTCTCTCCCCTAAATCCCTCTCTCTTCCCTGATCTCCCTCTCTCTCTCTCTCTCTCTCTCTCTCTCTCTCCAATACTCTCTCTTCCCCCATCAGTCTCCTCCTCTCTCTCATCCTTCCTCTCTCTCCCTTTCTCTCCCACCTCTCTCTCTCTTTTCCCTCCAATCCTCTCTCTTCCCCCATATCTCTCTCCCTCTCTCTAATCCTCTCTCTTCCCCAATCCCTTTATTTCTCTCTCTCTCTTTCCACCCCTCTCTCTCTCCAACTACATTACTATATCCCTCCCTCTCTCCTTCTCACTTCTTCTCTCCCCCCTTCTTTCTGTACATCTTACTTTATCTCTTTATCCCACCCCTAAACATACACACTCTCTCTCCATCTCTCCCTTATCACTCTCTCTCTCTATTTCTTCTTAGTGATGTAAACTAATGAACATAAATATTCGTAAATATAAAGCAGATTATGGAGTAAATATGAAAAGAGGTTTTATTTACTTACCATACCTCTAGTTTATTTATATTTTTATTTATTTACCATACCCCTTTTCTTTACTATGGTATTTGGCCCATAGGCTTGTTATATAATTAGAATTTTATTTATAATCCTATTTGATATATTGTTATTTATTTACCTTACCTCTTTATGCCTCTTTTATATTTATTTATTTACCATACCTCTTTATATCTATTTTATATTTATTTATTTATTTATCATACTTGTTTTTACATCTTTTATATTTATTTATTTACCCATGGTATTTGGCCCATGGTATCAATATTAATTTTTCCCATGGTATTCGTCCCATAGGCTTCATCTAAATAAAACCTCTTTTTAAAGTTTTTTTAAATATAAAAAGGTTTATGGAATAAATATAAAAATATTTTTTATTTATTTACCATACATCTAGTTTATATATATTTTTATTTATTTACCATAGCTCTGGAGTAAGTATAAATTCATTTTACAAATATTTAATTAAAATAAATATTAAAAGATTTTGGATTTTGATTGTTTGTGTTGAATTAACTCTTTTCCTTTGATTTAGGAAATGGTATTGACTTTAGTAAAGAGTAAATATGTTTAAAATTTTACTTAATTTGGAAATTCAATGTGGTAAATTTTTTTGTTAAAGGTAAATTTATGATCCATTCAAATTCACGTATATAATTTACTATCCATTCAAATTATATAAATAATACATAATTGTATTAGAAATTGATATATGTTCTAGCACAATATGATTTTTTTTTTTTAATTTAAAACATAAGTCGACATTTTGTATGAGGACGTGACCCACCTGACATCGGGGTCATATTGGGCTATAGATGCGCCTCTCGGCACAATGAAACCATATCGTATTTTGCTGACGCCTATGTGACAACAATTGGGACCTGTGCACAACTTTCCACCAACCATCCTCCTCATCTTAAACATAGAAAGTGACATTGACTAGGTACCCACATGTTTATAATTTGTTTGTATATGAGTCATGGATTTCAGAAAAGCATGATTATATTATATATATAGGTGGGGTTTTGTTTTCTTAAAGGAAAAATAAATATTATATATAATATTTAATTAAAAATTTAAAAAAAAACCAACAACAAGAAGAGAAAAAATAATTTTTATCATTGTATCCAGACTTTTAGAAATTGATTGGGACAATTAGGTTAGGAGGGGAAATAAAAGTCTGAAAATGACATTTTTTAAGGGTTCAAAGTCTAGTATTTATGACCTACTTGTAAAAATGAAATATCTCTGAAATAAAAGAACTTAAGGCAGCTTGATTCCAACTTTGGGTATGATTGCAGCCATTGTTTTTCTCTAGTGTTCATATTTTCATCTATGTTTTTCTTTTCTTCGACGGTGTAAGATGCAACTGGTTGTTTCGGTTTATCTTTCAAGAATTTACTTAGTTGTACTCATGTTATTTAAACTATAAACCCTTAATGAAGTGCTCCACATCTAGGAACTCATGCACATTTTCTCAGTCTTCCATTATTATTTCTGAAAAATTTTAGAGTAATATTCTAAATTACCTGGTTTAAATTATGTCATTTATTTCTCTTCAAACCACTACTTCAATCCTATGACCCTAAAACCCTCAAATTTTTCTGGTCATTTTGTTTTGAAAGTTAGTGTTTTGGAACTAGAAGATTTGTTTCAAGCCCTCGTGGCTTGTCTCTCCCACCATCGATTTTAACAATATTCATCAATCTTTAGATGTCTCGGGCACTAGTTCCCCCACATCCAACAACTGTCTATGGGGAAACAACATCAAGTTGGCATCGTTTTCGGGGAAGATATTATAATATTTGTTCCCAGGCTTTTCATAAAACTATAGAACTAATTCTTGAAGGTGACAAGAACCAGTGATTGGTTGTATATTCTCACCTATCTACTTCACTTTGGGTTTTCTTTTGTTGGGTTTCAAGATGGAAACACCTACATTATTTTCTGATAAGTTATTTCCAGGAAAATAAGATTTGATTGAGCTAGAAACAAACCCTCAGATGTATTTTATGTATTTTTTCTGGTGCTCCAATTTTTTATACTTATATTTCATATGAGGGTTTTAGCTGCTAAGAGGATTCTCCAATTTATGATACCTACAGTTCATAGGAGGAAGATTATGTTGAAAACTTCCAAGAATTTTTTCTCACAACCAAGCAGGAAAAATATGATCAACAACAACTTATTCCGGAAAGACCCAAAGTTAAACATCCAAACAATGTCTGTGGCTACCCTATGCAAAAATATTTATGTCTGGAAGCCATTCTAGAAAATGAGGCAACTACAATTTTTTTTCTAATTTAATGATCCAGTAACTGATTATATGACAACCTTCTTTGGTCATCAACAAACATTATTTTTGGGATATGTCTCATTTTTTTTGTCTCGAGAATTTATATGTTGCATACTTGCTTTAATTAAATTCCTGGAGCACAAAGGCATTAGGTCCAGTACCCAAATGTAGGCATGGTACCATTATAAGGTGGATTTCACTTGATTGAATTCATTTTTTCTTATAAGTAGGAGCTTGCACATAAATAAGCTCAGATGTTGAGTATTTAATTTTCAGTTACAGAATTTTTCATTTTAGTTTGCAGAAAGAAGAATAAAGTTTCAAAAAAAAGAGATTTAAGAGGGATTTAGTTTTCAGGAGTTTTGAGCTAATTGGGAACAATTTCAGTTTAATTTGACTCCATGCCCAATAGAGGCTATTGGTTTAAAATTCTTAGTGCTTTGCAAACAAATAATTGTCATCACTTGGAGCCAAGATGTTGTAGCTTAATCCTGTACAATGAAGGCATCAAATATTTTGCAATCAAAATCTTTCAATGTAATAAAATTAAAAAATTGCGAGAGTGTTTCAATTAGGGGAACTTTGAGGTCTAAAATGGGCCTCCTAAGAAAAATTTACAAGAAAAATAAACTCTATAAGAACCAATAGGATTCGAGATGATGATGTCAACCATGGGGGATGATTCCCCAGTTTTGGAGTAAAAAGGTAAAAAGATTAAAAAATAATAAAACTACTTTTTCATCATATTTTCAACTTATCTCCCTAAGGTTTTACTAAAATTTTGAGTGGGAGTACTCGTTGGATGAAAAATTCAATTCCTCATCCAAAGAGTACCCATGTTGCATATTTTTTATGGACCTTGCTACACGAAAATTGATAAATACATGAAATGTGTGGTTGCAATCATGTTTTTCATGCATTTTTGTTATGAAACCAACTCCAAAAATAGAAGAAAAGAGAGATCAATGCCTTATAAATAAGCCACTTTGAGGGGGAAACCTCCTTTACATTACATAAATGAAAAATTCATGGATGATACAAATGACAAAACCTCCTTTCTATATATAGGATTCCATGGGGTCATAATATAATCCTAGCTGACCTAACAATAATAATGTAAGGGCACAATTGTTATGCGGATTAATCCCTCTTGCGAACAAGAGAGATATGGATAGCTAGAAACAAACATCCATTTGTAAATAATTTTCTCTAGATCATTTGCAATTCAGAATTATTATAAACAAAGAAAGAAGACATGTTCCTACCTTAAAATTCGATGTTCAGTGTAGCCTTTTATCCAGTTGCTCCAAATAGGCTTCTTCAATAATGAGAACCTGCAATCAAAGACAAAAAAAAAGAATTAAAAGCACCTGCAACATATAATAATGGATAACAGTTAATCTAACTCAATGATCAAGGAATCCAATATTGAATTATTCAAATAGACACAATAACAACTCAATGAGAAAATGAGATCCATATGTATTATCTTGTATGAAAAGAGTAACTTTACAACCTGTCGCCTTGATGTTGCACAAGTTCCTCCTGAGGTCCTGAACAATCGTTCCTCCTTCAGATTGACAGGCCTTCTTCTCTTTGAACTAACATGAAGTTATGGACATGAGTATGTGATTATTCTCATACCAAAAATGACTAGTATAGAGAGTATGCTCTCTTGGGAATTTCTTCAGCAACCAATATGTATGTCTCTAAGGTACTCAGTCTACCCTTGAGACTGAAACATGAGCTCAATTTATAGAGAAATGGAGGTAGTTTTAGTTCCATGAAGAGGGGGATGGATTCCTCTCATGAAGGGATTTGAGCTCCATAAACCAAAGGATAAGCTCCATGACTGGAGGGATAGAGCTCCATGAGTGGAGGGATAAAGATTGAACTGATCGCACCTCTAGAAGCTTCTAGTTGGGAGAATATTCATCCAGCTAGGCTTCTAGAAGTTACTTTTTCCTTTATTTGACTGTAAACGAGGGTCTTCAGGTTTTATAAGAAAAACGTACGAGATGTGCCGTAGGCTATAGAGTAAATATCTGCGGATCCGCAGGAAATAACCAGGAAAAGTGCGGAGTTAGACTTTTTAGGGTTTTAATGAGATTTTCTCCAATTCCAAGACTTAGTTTAGGAACATTAGGGTTTTTGACCTCTAAGGGAAAATAATATAGGTAGTGATGAACCTATATGGATAGTCAAATGTCATGGTGAAAAAATATCATGTAATAGATTGCCTCCTAAAGTACGAATTTTGAGGTAGTTCTGAAGAGTGAAGTGCTCTATCTTTCCGAGGATTAGATTGTGGACACATCGGTCGAAAACATGTAAAAAAATTCAATGCAAACATATATATATGTATATCATCACTGAGGTAGGCATTCCCATACTCAAATCAAAACTAACTACATGTTCTAGTACAGAAATGATTTTAAAATTACATCAATACTAGACATAGTATAGACGCAACCATCTGTCATAAGTAGTCTATTGTATCATGAATAATAAAACTCCTCGAAGCCTGGATGGTAGAAACTAGATCAAGGGTCTTGATTTCCGCTTCTCGAACTAGTACGATCTTATCCATGCGATTGATCGTGTCGAAGTCAAACATGGTAGAAACCACTTGATTACCAGTCAATGATGTGAATTGTTAACCAGTGTGAGAGAAACCACCAATAATGACAATGGCTCTCAAAGTACTCAGTACAATCCACAAAGTATGAATGAATGATTCGCAGTCGAACACTTCACGGAATCATTCGATCGAAGGTCAATGATGTAACCTATTGTCAAAGGCGAGAAACCTGCAATTAGGGCATGCAGATTCCAAGGTACTGATATAATTCTAGATCAACTTTCTATATGATGAGCTGTCGTCAATAGAAAGCGACCCGTCATAGGAAATTCTACGACACGAAACCATTAGATCAATTTTTGAAGAAATATTTGCAACGACTGACTTAGGGATGGTCAATGTGAATGGAGACAAATATTTGCAATGAATGGTTTATTTGAACTGTCTCTTAAACACATAACGACACTGTATGTGGTTTGGTAATAATTGACCTAAAGCTAATACCCAGAAACCGGTTGAAGACTTTCAATGTGGTTTGATTAAATGTTACACAAAGGATTTTCCCAACCCATGTATGGGTGTGACAAAGTGTCGTGTTCAAGAGTGGTATACTGCTTTTAAAACAAGGGTGAAAACTGGATTCATTTTCTCTCTTTTTCCCCCACCATTTCTGGCAAGTACCTCTTTACTTTTGACAAGCTTGAGGAGGATAAAATTTTCTTATTCATATAAGCTAATCCTTCGGATGAGTCCATCTTAGTATTAAAATCGAACCCTAAGAAGGAGTGGTTCGGTCCTGTTTGTAATTGTCGGGTCCTTTACTGTTAAGTTTTAACGAGTCCAGTATAGGAGAAACTCGGTGTTTTTCAGTTTTATGGAGTCAAAAGAAAAACAAAAGTAAACTCTGTGGTTGTAGTTTTTCGTAAATTTAGTCTTTCAAGCCCAAAAAAGGATAAAATAATACAAGAGAGAACTCTATTGAATATGATTAGTCAATGTATACCTTTTTCGTAAATAGTTTATTTCAGTCCGAAAAAGGGGTAAACTTATACTGAAAGGACAACTTTTTATTTCCTTTAACGAGTTAGAATAGTCAAGTACTCGGAAATATTTTCATGTTTAGAGAGTCTGAAAAGGGGTTAAAAGAGAACTCTAGGGTTTCGCTTTTTCTTAATTTTACAGAGCCCGAAAAAGTGATAAAATTATACTCAGTTGGCCGACTTTCAATTTAATTTACGAGCAGGAAAAGACAGAAAGAACTCGACATTTTCATATATTTTACGAGAATGAAAGATAGAAAAATAATCTCGGGATTTTCATGAGTTTAACAAATCTTGAAAATAATAACCAAAGTGGACTCAAGATAGGTTTCATTTTTATACCAGCTTGAAACATAGGAAAAAATATGCTTGAGAGTGGTTTCATTTTTACACAAGCTTGAAACGTAGGAAAACTGTGCTTGAGAGTGGCTTCATTTTTACACAAGCTTGAAACGTAGGAAAATTGTGCTTGAGAGTGGTTTCATTTTTACACAAGCTTGAAACGTATGAAAAAAAATGTGCTTGAGATAGGTTTGTTTCATTTTTACACAATCTTGAAACAGAGAGAAAACTGTGCTTGAGATAAGTTTCAATGCCCCCCAAGCGTAACTTGCTAGAGAATATGCCCCCCAAGCTTCATTTCATCCAACTAAGTGGATCATTGGTTACTAATAGGTGGATGGAATGAAGGTTCATTTACGAGAATGAAATATTCGACTTGAAACTTATGAGATCTAATCAAAGACTCGACTTAATTAGGAGAGGATTTGTTTCATTTTTTAATGAGCTTGACACAGGAAAAGAACTATGTTCATGGAAACTTGTTTCATTTTTTAACGAGCTTGACACAAGAAAAAGAAATATTCTCAAAGACATGTTTCATTTTTTAACGAGGTTGACACAGTAAAAGGAAGTCTCCTCATGGTGACCTATTTCATTTTTTAATGAGGTTGACACAATAACAAGAACTCTCCTCATGGGAAAACTAGTTTAATTTTTTTTATGAGGTTGACACAGTAACAGGAACTCTCCTCATGGAAACCTGTTTCATTTTTTAACGAGGTAGACACAGTAACAGGAACTCTCCTCATGAAAACCTATTTCATTTTTTAATAAGTTTGACACAGTAACAAGAACTCTCATCATAGAACCTTGTCATGGCTTCCAACCGGAAGAAACACATGTCAAGGGACACTCCTAGATCATGGCTTCCAAGAGGTCTTCATCCGATGTAAGAACAATTATCTCGAAGGAACACATCTCAAGGGACGGAATAGGGATAAGAACATCACGTTCAAATAATCCCATAGGGTTTTCTGTGTCAATTACCGGATCTAAGTCAAAGGAAGTTGAGAAAACAGTGAGAGGCTCGCTTGCATCGGTAAATGAAAACATGGGATTGGTTGCCACATAATTAACCCATGGTGGGGTAGATACCACTTCCATATAAGGAACATTCAGGGGTTTTTTATTATTGGTAGTCGAATCAGTACTAACGAATGAAAGCTGGTCAACAGTCACAATGTTTCCATTATGAGGGAAAGACATCACGCGAAAGAGTGTCGATACAATAGCTTTCTTTCATAAATATAGTCTCGTCCAAGGAGAAAATTAAAATCCAAGGGGCCTTGGACTACCATAAGATCAATATAGACAGTTTTACCTTCCAAGGTAATAGTAAACTTAGGAAGGATCCCTAAAGGTTCACTAATGGTTCTGTTAAAAGTTGGCAGATTCTATGTAACAGGCACAAGCTAAGGGGAACCCAAAGATTGCCAAGCAGTTGAGGATAAAATACTAACAGAAGCACCTTCATCTATATTTGTGTGACGCACATTCTTACCACAAGCCTTCACAATGATTTGGAAATGGATGGAAGAAGGAAGACGACATTGTGTCAGCCTATTCCAATCAAAGGAAAAAACCTCAGTACTTGGAGGGGATTCTATAGAAACAGATAAAATTCCCCCTGGCGTAGAAGAATCTGTTGTAACAAGAAGAACCTGAGCAGTATGAATTTCACTCTCTATAGGGAGAGTGGATCGACCGAATGTGAATTCAAACCGACCACTTGATCAAATAATGGATCATCAACCTGAGTGATAGCATTTTCACTCTTCAATGGAAGAGTGGGATTGACTGTACTTGGAATTAGATCAATCACTTCGTCAGTTAACGGTAGGTTAGGAGAAATTTTACGGTAACCAGTTGGAAGGTTTTGTTGTGGAACAATAAGGTTTTCCAACAATTTTGAGGCTTCATCCATGTAATTGAAAATGTGAGTTTGATGACTCCCTTTGCATAACTTACAAGGAAACCTAACTTTACCCTTTTTCCCAAGAACCTGACTTTCACTATTTTATGGATCAACAGGAAGTTGATGAGAATTTTCTGACCATACTTCCAAGACCTTTGGAATACCAGGAAAATTGATAAGGAAGTGGTCACCCTTACAAATATTGCAAGGGTATTTGGGTTTACGATGCATGTTGGAGGTTTCCTCAACACTACTAACTCTTACAACCATGGTTGGTTGGTTGACTTCTTTCTTATCTTTCTTCTTCTTCTTCTTCCCTTTCTTCTTCTTGAAAATAAACATACCGGTAAACCTATGGTAAATCTAGGTAATGAAAATGTAGCCATATAAGGAGGACCAACATTTTCAAAGCAAGGAAAAGTACTAGGATCATCATTAAGAGGGGTTCCTTGGTTGGTGAATTCCGGAACAGTTTCCATTAGATTCAACTTCAGTGAATTTTATTAACAACTTAAAAATATTCACAATTCACACCTAACAATTAAAATTCACAATTCACACCTAAGGTCTCTAAAAAGTAAAAACAAACAAATGAACACGTGCTATCAAAACTAGGAGTCAAACCACACACAAACAGTTTGTTTTCACAGTGAAATCACTAATTAGTAATGAAATCCAATGTCGCAGAGATCAATGTGAAAAACTAGCAGTCGGCACAGTTACACTAACAACCTGCTTAACGAAACAGTTCGGTGCAAGTACCTCCACTATTCCATCTCTAAGTGAAGTGCACCCTCCAGAAATTCCAAGTGAGTCTAGTCAACGTCTGCTCCAGGTACAGTGGGACCTTCCCTCCACCGTCACCTTGGGAAAAATCCTAAATATTATGGCCACTAAGGTCACCAACGGAGACAAATGCACCTGGGGGAATAGTCTATGATCCAATATACACGCAAGGGAAAATTATCAAGCTCAATCCCCTTGAAGACTCCTCGATATAGTCCAAGTTTTGCCAACAAGTGACCCTAGGCTCCTCGACAATGGTCTATCTGAGGTTTACTATTTTTAGTACGTGCACATCTACTATCTTTTCCAATGAGATAGGTACGATTACCTCACT
The DNA here is from genome assembly GCA_034641835.2 of Pinus albicaulis. Taxonomy (NCBI): domain Eukaryota; kingdom Viridiplantae; phylum Streptophyta; class Pinopsida; order Pinales; family Pinaceae; genus Pinus; species Pinus albicaulis. The sequence continues at coordinate 400,606,403 of CM076572.1, forward strand.
GGTTCCGACATGATATCGTGCTTGAATCTTTTAGGAAGATCTTCCCAGATTACAAATGCAACAATTGGAATTTTTCCTACCGCAAGATGTTACTTGTTTGTTTTAACTACTTTGGAATGTTAACTACAACCTATTCCAAAGCACTAGCCTAAGCTAGATTGGTGGAAAGAGCCCTAGAAAATGTAAAAATTTCTAGATAAATTTTATTCAAGCGTTGTGTTATTTGGGTTGTTATTAATCAAAGGGTAAATGGATATGAAACCAATGATGTTATGACCTGACCCAAGACTGAATGCAATCGAATATGATAATGTAACCTTTTCAATTCGATGAATCCTAACTAAAGTAAGGAGAGAGTTTCCATTCACTTCCAACAATGGAAAATTTGATAAATAAGAGAAAATATAATAAATTCTCTAATGCACTAATTTCATTAACAAAAATAATGCTAATCAATTCCAATTTTCATTTTTATGTTTTTAAAACAAGCTTAAAAACATGTAAACTCAAATCAAAGAAACTGATATAAATCTACGATTGATTTTTCCATAATGTAAACTATGCAATTGTAATCTATGCACAATTCAATGAAAACTATGCAAATGTATTCTATGCACAATTTTCGTTCATATTCTGAAAATGAGAATTCTAATTATGAAAATGTAATCTATGCAAGAGAATTCTCGAACACAAGATGATTCCAAATCGGAGAAAGAACAACAAGAGTATTTCCCTTCACTAATGTAATCTAAGGAACCAAACAAGTGCAAGTAAAGAAAATTCGATGAGAATTCCAAAGGTCAAAAGATAAAAACACTCAGATACAATTTAGCCCTCTCCCCCCCCCCACCCCCCGATGAATGAGGGGGAATTTTTTTTTTTTGCAAAAACAAAAGAAAAAAGATGAAAAATTGTTAAGAGACTGAGACAAACCTCAAAGTAATGACCAAAGGAAATAAAAATAAGATTTTCTCAAAAAAGAGACTCAAAACACCCAATTAACTTAACGGAGACTGATGAGAATATAAAAGTTGTTGAAAAGAAATTCACACATAAGATTTGGCAATCAAGACAACTTGGGGCAAACACAAAGAATCTGGTAATTTGACTCCTAAAAAGAGAATTCTTAATTTTTCAAAAAAATTCCACAAGTCCACAGGTTTCAATGGAGAACAGTGTGGTACCGCATTGTTCTGAACTAAAAACTGCGGAGGCTACTACACTGTCTTTAAATAAAAACTTTGGAGGCCAGAAAAAATACAGAAAAAATAAAAATTCGGATTTTCTTTTGAGGGATTCTGATAAGTTATCTACCCAACCTAGTTTCTAGACTAATCAAAATCAGAAGACTCTTAAAATTCAAACCGAAAAATAAAAAGAAAAACTAAGTTCTATTCCCCAGTGAAGTCGTCATTTTTTTATGCGTATTAATCCCTCTTGCGGACAAGAGAGATCTCCCTAGCATCCTATGGATAGCTAGAAACAAACATCCATTTGTAAATCATTTTCTCTAGATCATTTGCAATTCAGAATTATTATAAACAAAGAAAGAATACATGCTCCTACCTCGAAATTCGATGTTCGGTGCAGCCTTTTATCCAGTCGCTCCAAAGAGGCTTCTTCAGTAATGAAAACCTGTAATCAAAGATAGACAAAAGAATTAAAAGCACCTGCAACATATAATAATTGAGAACAGCTAATCTAACTCAGTGATCAAGGAATCCAAGTATTGAATTATTCAAATAGACACAAGAACAACTCAATGAGAAAAGGAGATCCATATGTATTATCTTGTATGAAAAGAGTAACTTTACAACCCATCGCCTTGATGTTGTATAAGTTCCTCCCAGGGTCCTGAACAATCGTTCCTCCTTCAGATTGACAAGCCTTCTTCTCTCTGAACTAGCATGAAGTTATGGACATGAGTATGTGATCATTCTCATACCAAAAATGACTAGTATAGAGAGTATTCTCTCTTGGGAATTTCTTCAGCAACCAATATGTATGTCTATAAGGTACTCAGTCTACCCTTGAGACTGAAACATGAGCTCAATTTATAGGGAAATGGAGGTAGTTTGAGTTCCATGAAGAGGGGGATGGATTCCTCTCATGAACGGATTTGAGCTCCATAGACCAAGGGATAAGCTCCATGAGTGGAGAGATAAAGCTCGAACTAATCACGCCTCTAGAAGCTTCCAGTTGGGAGAATATTCGTCCAACTGGGCTTCTAGAACTTACTTTTCCTTTATTTGACTATTTACAGGGGTCCGTAGGTTTTATAAGAAAAATGTGCGAGATGTGCCACAGGATATAGAGTAAATATCTGCGAATCCGTAGGAAAGAACTAGGAAAAGTGCGAAGTTAGACTTTTTAGGGTTTTAATGAGATTTTCTCCAATTCCAAGACTTGGTTTAGGAACATTAGGGTTTTTGACCTCTAAGGGAGAATAATATAGGTAGTGATGAACCTATATAGATAGTCGAATGTCATGGTGACAAAATAACGTGTAACAACAATAATAACAATATGGGGGTTACAGGGGTACAACAATAACAATAGGGGGTTATACTAACAAAAATATAGGACTACACAGGCCCCTCTCCTTCAAAAAATTGTTGTCCTCAATGCTTTAGTAGCTATGGATCCTTCTGTATAAAATTCTCATCCTCCCATGTAGAATATTCAGTGGGTACAAGTTCTTCCACTTGATGAGATACTCTAAAATTGATCGATTTCATAGTTGTCGAGTTATTATTTTCGTGACTGCTTTAGGTTTGAATATGATTTTTCCTTCCTCATCAAGTTCTGGCAATATTGTTTGAACTGGAATTTTTTCACCTATAACCTTTTTTAAGCATGAAACATGGAAAATTGGATGCACTCAAGAAGAAGCAGGAAGCTACAATTTGTATGCCATAGTACCAATATTTTGCAACACCTTGCAAGGACAATAGTACTTTGGCGATAATTTATTATCCTTCCTAGCTTGCTTGAAGGAAATTTTTTTGTATGGTTGTAGTCGTCTCCTACATCAAAAATTCTCCCATTTTGATGTTGATTTCCCTGTTGTTTCACTCGATTTTGTGCCAAATTTATGTTATCCTTTAAGAGTTGAAGAACTTGTTGTTGATGCCTGATGTGATCTTCCACTGCTTGAACCTTAGAATTTCATCTTAAATATGATGTGATGGACGATGGATGATACCCATAACGTGCCATAAATGGGATCATTTTTGCTGTAGTATGGAAGGAAGTGTTATACCACCATTCAACAGAGTTAATCATTTGACCCATTGTGTTTGTTTATTAGATACAAAACAACGAAGATATACTTCCAAACATTTGTTCACTATATAAGTTTTCCCATCAGATTGAGGATGATAAGATGAGCTATGAGCTAGTTGAGTACCCAAACAAGAAAATAATTCTATCCAAAAATTTCCAGTAAAAAAAGGATCTATAATCTTTGGGTTTCCATGTAGCTTTTGAATTGTTTCCATAAATGCAGTAGCAACTGTACTTGCTTTAAATGGATGAGATAATGCACAAAAGTGTGCATACTTTGTAAGTATATCAACTACCACCATGATGACACTCTTTCCTTTGGACTTCGGTAAACCTATGATAAAATCCATTGAAATCTCCTCCCAATGTTGACTTGGAATAGATAAAGGTTGTAAAAGACTCGGGGTCTTAATAGTCTCAACTTTATTTTTCTGGCAAACCAAACATTCCACCACAAAATTTTGAATATCAGATTTAAGGCCATCCAAAAAAAAATATTTCTTCAACCTATGGTAAGTTTTTAAAAATCCTGAGTGCCCTCCTAAGGGAGAAGTGTGCAATTCCAAAAGAATAATTTGTTTTAGTTGAGAATTCTTACAAAGATATAAGCAATATTTGTACCATAAGGAATCATTTTTTCAACTAAATGTATCTGATGTACTAGGATATTGCTACAGCTTTTGAATGATTGTCCACACTTCTTCGTCCTTCTTCCATTCATCCCTTCCAATATGGTTGAATAATAGAAATGGCACAAAGAAACTCTTCCACCTCTTCATCATTTCTTGAGAGTGCATCTGCAACAGCATTTAGCTTCCCTTTTTTGTAGATGATTTCAAAGTCATAACCCAACTTCCTTGTGACCCAATTTTTCTTCTCTTCTGAAGATAGTCTTTGTTCCAAAAAGTATTTAAGACTACCATGATCATTTTTTACCTTGAAGTGTCTTCCCATTAGGTAAGGTCACCACATCTTTAGTGTATGTAGTATTGCCAACATTTCCTTCTCATAAATATCCTTTTGTAAATACTTTCCTTTGATTGGATGACTTCCAAAAGCAATGGGTCTTACTTCTTGCATTAAAACAGCACCAATTCCATTTCTCGAGGCATCACATTCTACAATAAAGGTTTTTGTGAAGTCTGGCGTAGCTAAGACCGTTTCTAAGCACAATGCCACTTTAATATGTTCCAAGACGTTAGTTGCTTTAGGAGTCCATGAAAATTCATATTTCTTCAATAATGTTGTTATAGGTGTTTTTATTCTCCCATAATTCTTAACAAACTTGCGATAATACCCTGTTAAACCTAGAAATCCTCACAACTGCTTTATGGTTGTGAGGACTTTCCATTTCTTAATGGCTTTAGTTTTGTTAGGGTCTACCTTTACACCCTCGTGAGATACAATATGACCCAGATAATCCACCTCTTATACTCCAAAGAAACATTTGGAGATTTTTGCATATAGTTGTTTCTCCTCCAATAGTTTGAGCACCCTATACAAATGTTGAACATGATCCTTCCAAGGCCTGTTGTAGATTATTATATCATCAAAAAATACTAACAAAAATTTTCTAAGGAAGGGTTTGAAAATGGAATTCATCAACCCTTGAAATGTATAAGGTTCATTGGTAAGGCCAAAATGCATGACCAAAAATTCATAATGACCCTCATGAGTTCGAAATGTTGCTTTTGGAATATCTTCAGTCTTCATTCTAATTTGATGATATCCTGAACGAAGATCCAACTTGGTAAAATAAATTGCTTCATGTAATTCATCCAATAATTCATCAATCATAGGAATGGGAAATTTGTCTTTAATAGTGAGCTTATTGAGCTCCTTATAATCCGAACACATGTGCCATGATCCATCCTTCTTGTGCACCAATACTACTGGAGCATAGAAAGAACTTTGACTATGTTTAATTATACCAGCCTCTAACATTTCTACAATCAAACGTTCAATTTCTCTCTTTTGGACATAAGGATATCTGTAAGGCCTGATTTTTGGAGGAACACTTCCTTGAATCAAATGAATAGCATGATCATGATCATGAATAGGTAGGAGCCCTTTAGGATTTTCAAACACCTTGGAATGATTGTTCAAGACTTTTTGGAGATATGGAGAAATAGATGCTTTTGATGTTGGAACTTCTAGTGAGCATAATTGTGCAATTACACCTCATTGTTCTTTCTTCAGAAGCTTTGTCACGACGTTGGAGCTTATTATCTTTCCTAGATTCCCTGCGATACCCCGTAATTCAACTTCCTTTCCTTCCGAAAAAAATTTCAAGAAAATTTCTTGAAAATTAAAAGGTACCATTCCCAAAGATTGTAACCATTGTACTCCTAGTACAACATCAGAACCTCCCATTGGAATGGAAAGAATTGGACTATTCAATACATATTCCCCCATGGTTAGCTTGATATTATGGCATTTTCCAGAGCAATTTATAGTTCCTCCATTTGCAGCCATCACTTGACATTCTGGTGCTGGGTATAGAAAGCAATTCAATTCCTTGGCCACCTTACAATGAATAAAATTATGGGTACTACCTTAATCAATCAACAGTATTACCTTTTTCTTCTTCATATGTCCTTCTATCTTGAGATTTTGAGGAGTGGTAATTCCTATCAATGCATTACACGATATGGTCGGACTCTTTTTTTTTTTCTAGGGTTGGCTCCTGGTGTATATCCTCTTATTTTGAAGTTTCTTGCTCATTTTCTTCCTTCTCTTCAAAATCTATGTAAAATAATTTCTTCTCGACACACTTATGGCCTTTAGTGTATTTTCTATCACAACTGTAGCAAAGCCCATTTTCTCTTTTTTCTTCCAATTTTTGTGGTGTTAACCTTGTAGGTTGTAGAAGTCTAGGAGTAGCAACACTTACATCTTTATAGATGTGAATGGTAGGCTTCCTTGTCGCCATAATTTTACATTCAATTTTTCTTGCCAACCTGAATGCCTTCTCCAATTAATCAGGTTCCCAAAGGTGGACCTCATGTTAGATGTTATCCTTTAATGTCCCTATGAAGACATCAATCATGTGTTCCTCTGGAATATCAGTTACCCTTATATTAAATTTTTGGAAGTCCTCAATGTGCTCCACCACTGAACCCTTTAGTTTGAGATTGATCAATTGGCTAAAGAATGTATTTATCTTTGTATCCTCATAATGTGTTATCATTTCCTCCGTAAAAATTAACCAAGTGATGATTTTTTTACTAGAGCAAAGCCATAGATACCATACAAATGTATTTTTTCTAAATGTAAAGTTGCAATGTCCGCCTTTTGTTTGTTTTGCACATTATTGAGATCAAAATATTGCTCCATCTGTAGTATCCATGTTACGGGATCCTTGACATCAAAATTCCTCATATCCATATTTAGAATATGGTCGTTCTTCTTGTTGAGCTCCAAAGATGTTCTTTCTTCCACCACATTCCACTCCATTTCCTTTGTCCATTATTAATTACAGGCTCCAATGATCAATAGAATTAATTAAAATTGCTTTAAGAATGTATATCATGACTAACTTGCTATGTTTATATGATTTTGTCATTGTAGTACTTTTTGAACTAGATCTAGCTACAGAATGCAGACATTCTGTAGCTAGTTGCCGATTCTGCAGCTGTCTTCATGTCTACACAGGTTCCAGGTGTCATCTCAGAGAAAAACACATATGGTCGTATTCCACATCATTCCCTCATCATTTTTTTCTCTCCACGAAATTTGAACGGAATTCTGTAGGTGGTTATGCACGTGGGAACTCAAACTAGGAGATAGACTCCTAATAGGATAAGGACAGTCTAGATGTCCTTAATCATATTACGAGACCACCATCAGAGTTCTAGTTTGATTTTAATTTGGAAAGACAATTATCCCTAGGTTATCTCAAGACAGTTATGTAATTTTGTTATAAATATTGCTCGGGAAACCGAGGGACGGGGTTAGATTTTGTGTTTGATTGCTAGATTTCAGAAGTCCGAAAACACTCTGTTTTGAAGTAATTTCTCTTTTAATGAAAGAAGCATCATTTTATTGAAAGCGCTGAGTCAATCTTGAAGTAGATTTTGCATGCTACTCCAGTGGTAGAGGGCCCCTACTACCTGAGCAGCTTTGTTCATACGGTTTAGATAAGTATTTTAGTCTCATTTTTTTCATTTTTAGCTTAAGCAAGTTTCCGAAGTTTATGTTTCATACTTGTTTACATTAATCATCACAGCTAGACTTACTCTTATAAACTCTTCCAAAATATCATCACGATGATAAGGCATAACTGTGGTGTTGTAGATTTTAGTTGCATTTCCTTTCGAATTTTATGATTTATGCTTGTTTACACTAAGTGTCATAGCCGGTCTTACTCCTACAAACTCTTCCAAAACATCATTAACAATGAATAAGAAACAGTTGTGGTATCGTAGATCCTAGTTGTATTTGCTTTCAAATCTTATGTTTATGTTCAATTGCATTGAATGATACAGCCAGACTTGTTTTTACAAACTCTTCCAAAATATCATTCATATTAAACGAGATGGGCTGTAGAATTCCATAGACTTGCTGCATGTTAATTTAGTTATAATACTCCGGAGGTTGATTTCATTTAGTTCAGCTTTGTCACTACATTTAAAGTTTGATAATGGCATTCTAGTTTAACTCTGTTCACTGTACTTCAAGTAGATTAGTAGCACTCTAGTTCAGTCTCAGTTCATTTTGTTTCAAGAAAAGATTAATGGCATTCTAGTTTAGTTGTAGTCACTGTATTTTAAGATTGATAGACCGCGTTCTAGCCTAGTGTTATCCATTGTATTTCAAGTAGTACTAGTTGTCAAAATTAGTCTCTCGACCTTCATTATTTACAACTTACTTTTGTTCTGAATTTATATTGATACATCATCACGTGAACAGGGGTCATTAATATTAGTTTAAGGCTTTGATTATTCTGCAAATATTTTACAAATTCACCTATAGCCTTTTTCCCAAACATTATTCTAGAAAATCTCTAAACTTCTGAATAAGGCCTAGTAGTGATAAGTCAAGTTGCAGAATAGGGTAGCTTCAGCATCATAGGTTAATCTAGAATAGAAACCTTACTGTGTTACAAATAATCATTTTTTTGTAATATTGTGAGTTGATTGTTATTTTAGGATAACTTCATTTACACTTAACTTGTCCATTTCTCAAGCTCTTCCAACACATCTTTAATGAATGAATTGGATAAGTTCAAGCTCATGTTGTGATTTATTTCCTTGCAATGAAGTCATTATCAAGCTTTGCATTTTTTTTTTGCCATCCATAGTTTAGGCTTTGTTCTATTTTAATATAACCAATAGCTTATTTTCACCAACACTTAGTTATTTCCCTTTTCAACCATAAAACCAAAAACATCATAAAACACTAAACACAACGTAGTGAGAAACAAATACCTAGGCACATATAGTGCACCACACTTCAGCAATTTACTAGCCCTAGTTGACAATTAATGAACTCAATTTAGGAACACTAAGTTGAGCACAAAAACTTCCATCCAACATTAGATTTTATGAAATCCCAATTAACATTTATTTTCTTCTCATCATGGGTTTCCTGTACTACCTTTTTGCCATTAGGAATCATTTCTTGTATCAACTTTGTCAAACCTTCCATGTACGCTTTTAAATCGTTCTTCATGGTTTCCATGTTATCTTCCATGTCATCCATATTAGCTTCCATTTCATCCATCTTAGGTTCCATGCCATCCATCTTAGCTTCCATTCCTTTCTTTAAACCATCCATATTAGCTTCCACACCCTTCTTCAAACCATCCATATTATCTTCCATGCTTTTCTTCAAAGCTTCCATTTCATTTTTTGTTGCTCTTTGTGAGAGTGAAATTCGGTGCTCTTGCTCTTGTAGTTTTGATATATCATGTTGAACTTATTCATCTTCAAGAGTCATAGTAGAGTATTTTGAGGGCTTAATGGGTGTTGAATTCTTTTTATGGGGCATTTTAGAACCCAATACTGATATATACTCTTCAATATGCCCTAGGAATCAATTTAAACTTATTTTTCAAAGAAGACTTATGCAATTCGAAAACAAATACACCTTTTTCTTAGTTTTGAGGAGCTCGATATTGAAACTAATTATCTTTGTGATTTCGGATCTTCAATATCTGAAATTTGGTCCTGTAGTATCCCTCTAAATCTTCTTTCAAATTCCACAGGCCTGGCCGCGTTTGGATTATTCAAGGCAAATTTATGCCCAATCTCCCACAATGACCTAATTATGGACTGGTTCAGTAGAGAAAACTTGTACAACATGCCACATGTCACCGTTTCCTCCTCCGGCTCTAAAATTGATATACATGAAACTAAAGTTCGTATAATTACAGCCACTTTTTACAGAATTCCAATGCGATGTTTAGAGAGAGAGTTATGATGATTTTCCCACGGTGACCTATTTGAGATGAAATTCAGGAGCCTGAAAAAACCCTAACTTCCACGGATCATATCTCTGAAAATATTACGAACCAAGATCTAAATTTTTTACACGAAGTTCCTCATCTTTTCGGTTTCTCGTGGTAAAAATTTCAGCTTCTGAACCTTCGTATAAAAAAAAATATATAGCGAAAATTCCACGATGACCTGTTTGGAGCATCGAAACCCTCGAATCCAAAGCTCTGATACCAAATGTTATGAAACCAGCTCCAAAAATAGAAGAAAATAGAGATCAATGCCTTAGAAATAAGCCAATTTGAGGGGGAAACCTCCTTTACATTACATAAATGAAAAATTCTTGGATACTACAAATGACAAAACCTCCTTTCTATATATAGGAATCCATGGGGTCATAATATAATCCTAGTTGACCTAACAATAATAATGCAAGTGCAGAATAATAACAATATGCGGGTTACAGGGGTACAACAATAAGGGACTACACTAGTAATATAGGTACCTAACAATTTCTCATTTTTCATATACTAGGGTCCATCAAAAGTATGGAACATAGGTACTCCTTGGATGATGAATCAAATTCTAAATCAAACGAGTGTTTCCGCTCGAAATTTAAGTAATCTCATAGGGAGATAAGTTGAAAATATGAGTTGAAAAATAGTTTTTTATTTTTTCCCTCTAATTTGATGATGTAATATAGTATTATTTTATTATTTCCACTATTATTTCCACTATTATTTTATAATTTCCTTATTAGACCCATTTTAGACCTCAAAATTCCCTAATAGTGACTATTGAAGATTTTGGAGCACTTGGAGCATCACTAGTTAATTATGGCACATGACAGTTTTTATAATTATTTTTTCTTAAAAAAAGGGGAAATTTAGAATTTTTGGGTCAAAAATAGGTTTTTTATAAATCATATTGTGCTCTCAGTTTCTTATACATAGAAAAGGATCTGTGGTTTTAAAAAAAAAATTTCTTGAGGCCCTAATCTATGCCATACATATCTCATTAAATCTCATCAACTAAGTCACAAGCCATTGCTCATATAAGGCGCTAAAGGATGTGCCTACAATATCTTACAATTGTGCATAGTTCGTTGAATTGATATGGGAGCACTATTGTATCCGAAGTATTTTATTTTACCAATATAGGATATCACCATTAAAGCATACATGTATATTGTATATAACAAGGAATAAAAATCATTACCATTGGAATATTTTGTTATGGAAGATGATGCCTTGATAATAAGTAAAATAAAAAAGGTTCCTAATCAATCAACTAAAGTTACATAATGAAGTGAGCAACTCATTTGAATTTCGATGGAGTAAGCATGTCTCATTCTAAGGAATAGTCTCTTGTCCAAATCAAAGCAACCATGGAAAAGGAAGAGGAGTAGTGGGAAGACTTGCAATCACAACCCATATTCAACAAGGCACAACTTTTCCCCACAACGTGGACAATCCTTCATTATCATCATCATTTTTCCATAGTTCCATACAAGCCTATACTCGGGTCAAGACATTGCGACCCAATATGAAGGTGAATGGGTCAAGCCAAAAAAATACCTCTCTAAAAAATTCACATGTATGAGCCACTACACTTGAGAAATATTATACAAAACCTTTCAATCATTTTTTGAATTCAATTAAGGAGTATTAGTCCAAATCATATCATATAGAATTCCATGGAGGTGACCACACAAGGATTGTACGCATAAAACTAAATTTTGGAATCTTATCTCACATTGTAAAGAGGAAACATCAAGATTTGTAGAGTTAGAAGGGTTCTATCAATATTCCCAGGGTTTTAGTAGGGTTATAGCTACGTTGTAGTGGGCATAAAGTAGCCAAAAATGGCAGTGGAAATACACAGATATATTTTCATAATAATCTTCACCTTGCCAATGAATATTAAAAAAAGATAAATCCAACAATGAATTGGTGGATAAAACAAATTTTGTTAGTGAATTTGAAGGAGTGGATTGTGACAAAATTTATGGTGTCATCCACCAATTTAGAATTTCATCATATTTAGAGATTACACTGGATGAACTCGAATTGGCATTCAAGTATCCTTTAAATGAAATGGGGGCTTGAGAGATTTTCTCACTCAGAGAAATTGTATTTTAGGTTTTTACTGTGGGCAGTCAGATAGCCAACATATGCATCTAACCTTGTTGTCTATACTACCAGTATAGATCAATTTTAACCACGGATCTACCAAGAGATGAGAGGGATCAAATAACAAACTTGAAAAAAAAATTACACGTCAAGAGATTGGTAAATATGTGATTAAGATAGAATGAGCCTCTCGGCTCAATGAACCTCTAGTCGATTTTTAATTGTTTATTTCTATGTTTTTTTTTTTTTTTTACATTATCTAAAATTATTTTTAGTATTTTTTGAGGACATGAAAAACTTACATATGTTCCTCATACTGGATTGTAGAATGATCTTCTCGTCAATTTTTAATTATTTATTTATATGGTTATTTAATTTTGTTTTTTGGTTTTGTTTGAAATTAGCGAAAATTGTTTTTATTATTTTTTGAGGATGTGACATACTTACACATGTCCCTCATACTAGATTGTATAATGAGCCTCTCGGCTTAATCATGGTTAGGATTCCCATCTCCCTCAACAAGCTCATATAAAACTAAATGTTAGGAATTCCATGGAGGTGGCCACACGAACGTTGCATGCATAAAACTAAATGTTGGAATTGGTGAGGTTGGGATTATTGAAATTCTCAAATGTCTACAATGTACCAGTGAGAATTTCAACAATCCCAACCTCTTGGCTAAAACATATTTTCTTCTTTTCACTGCAAGTCTTGCTCAGGTTGGCACAATTCCACCATTGGGTGGGCAGCTGCTAAAGGACATGGAATCTGAAAATCTAGTTATAATTGCGCCATCAAGGTAATTATTTGCATGGTATGATAAAATTTATTGAATCTACAATTTGTTGTGAAGAAGGTGGTGAGCCCTAATATTGCACCAAGAGTGCTGCAACTCCCAGGAACTTCCCTACTTTACTTTATCAACCTGGGGTTCGTATAAACTTGGAGATGACAGTGCTATATACACAACAAATGCATTATGCTCATGTCATCCTCTTATGATTTACGAAAGGGTGTTATTTCTTAAACTATGATAAGGACTATAAAGTAAATTGTTGGAAGGAAATGACAGAAAGGAAACTAAACTAAATTGCTGAAAAGAAATGACAGGAATGAAACTAATTTAATTTGAAGAAAAGGAAATGAATGAAAAGAAACTAAACTATATTGTTCAAAAGAAATGGCAGAAAGGAAACTAATTCTAAACCACACTTAACTTGGCCAAACAGCTAATTTCACTCTATTTATCCTATGGTCTATCTACCATGCTTCTACACATGCAACTAAGTCATCCATGACTTAATCCTAATTGAAAAAGTGTTGATTTTGCAACTTGGAGGAAAGAAAAGGGCTAAAGAGGCTAATGGAGGGCTTAACACATGAAACAAGGCTTAGAAGTGGAAAGCAGGGGTTTAAACCTTATAAAACCTTATAATCTGGCACAAAGATACTTTGGAGAGGAATAATTTGAAATATGTGATGGTGGAGATGCGATGGAGGAAAAATTTGTGATATGCGATATCGCAATTGCAATATCGAAAAATTAAAGGGATAGCGGAAGTGTTGTGTGGGAGCGGGAGTGAAGTGCGAAATCCAATGATGTAAAATTTGTGACGTTGCGATTTTGCAATATCGCAATCGGCGAAAGCGAGTTGTAAGTGTTTAAAAGAAAAGGGAAAGAATTGTAGTTTGTGATGTGGTAATATCACATCAACGAAAACGAGTGGTAAGTGTTTAAAGGAAAAACAAACTAAACCATGCGAAGTGCGATTGCGATGGGTGACGTGGCTTTGGGACCAGTGGCAGAGCGCGATCACAATATCGCAATCGGTAGGTAGGAGCAGTAAGTGTTAAAGGAACCAAATAAAAAATGTGATTTGCGATAAAGTGATGGGCTTTTCAGAAAAAGGTGGAGTAAGGTTCTTTCAAAGGTTTTTGACATAGAAATGAGGAGCAAAGGAGAAAGGAGGGAAAAAATAATATTGCAATCAGGGTCTAGAAGCGGAAACTATTAACAAGGACCAAATGGGAATTGCAATTGTGAAAAGAAGCGATGGTAAGTCCAAATGGAAAAATTCTAGTTTCTAATGTTTTTGACTATTTTTAATAAAAGAGAAGCAAAGGGAAGTAGAAAGGGATATCGCATTTGGGCTTGGAATGAGAGAGTGTTAACAAAGATCACAAGTGATTTGCGATTTGTGACGGAGTGAGGTACGGCGAGCAGGAATTTCCAGGAGAAAGGGCGGAGGTCTAATTCTAAGGCTTTTCAAGCGTTTTAGGAATAAAAAAGGGCGATGGATGCAAATAACAGAAAAAGGAGGGAAATGGAGGCACAACAACAATTTTAGGCATGAAAACAGAGCTAGGAACTGAAGCGGGATGGCTTGATGATCTTCCTGGGGATTTTGATGCTTATTCTTGCAAACAAAGCTGTGGATTCATGTACGAAAAATAGAGGAAACACGTGAAAAAACAGTGAACAAAAAGCATTTTTTGGTCTGTGGGACGGTCTACCCTCCTCGACCTCTATTGACAGAGATGAGAAGGGGTTATTAATCCACATCTTTTAGAGTTTTATCCTCTATACTATTACTCACAATAAAATTAAAAACTACAGTAGCACACTGAAAGAAAAAACTAAGCAGCGATGAAACTATGAGAAGCGGAACCAATTGAATGATAGAAAGAAAACTAGTTTAATGGCAGAAAGGAAAAGATAGTAACAGCAGAGAAGATGAGGCACATGGATTGGGCCCTAACCCACGAGCCTAGCTCTCTGAAACTTAAATCAGTCGAATGAAATCAGTCTCCTCATTTCATAAAATAATAACCTCATATATCTCTGAAATTTTTATCACTGAGTAAAATAATAAAAATCTCAATAGCTTGCAAAAAAGTTTCAACTAGAGTCAACTAACTCTTCCTAGCTCTAGCTCTGCTCTATTTATTCTTTAGGGCAGATACCAAAATCTCCCTATGAAATAGTGATTTGGTCCACTTGACTCCAAGTAAACAAAGATTAAGTGCACTCCTCTTTGAGTTGCTTGGCTGCCTCTGGAATTCAAATTGCTAGAGAGAATCCTCGGGATCCTTTGGCTACCTTTGGAGTTCGAATTGTTGGAGAGAATCCTTGGGATCCTTTGGCTGCCTTTGGAGTTCGAATTGTTGGAGATAATCTTTGGGATCCTTTGGCTGCCTTTGAGAGATAAGGAGGGTGGACAATCCTCTAATAATTTCTCCTTGTTGTCTCCTCCAAGTCTTTATGATAACATCCTTATAAAAATTATTAATAATGCATGATTTTATGCACTCAACCTCATATTAGCCACTCAGAGTATGTTAGCCTTAATCAACACCTATATTAGCATCATGAAACCAAATAATAATAAAAATGCAAGAAAAATATATCTAAGAAGGCAAAAATATGACCATTAACCCCTCCAAATATGTCTGATGATGGAGCTCATCATCACCCCCCTACTGAATGGTTGCTCATATTCTAAGCAACTAATCCTCCTCCTCCATTTCCTTCAAGGCTTTGATAGCCCCCCTTATTTCATGAGGAAGAAGTGTGGGAGTTTCCCCAAGGGGGTAAAAATCATTATTCTTTTCTTCATTCTCCCATTCTCTATCTTGTGCATCTGTGTCATTTTCATCATTCATCCCCTATAGCAAAGGTGGGTTGAGCTTTAGTCCCAACCATTGGTTATTTTTGGCCTGCATGGCCCTCTTGTATAATGATGCCCTTTCCAATGCACCCCTCAGTCTTTCTGGAGTATGGTACTCCCTATTCTTGAGTCTGTGAGGGAGGTTGTTCCATATCCTCTGGCTGGCCATAATGCACTCAACTTCTATCTACCTAGAAACATCATCAAAGTGACCTATCACCTAGGTTTGAGTCTGAAGGTAGATTTCAACTAGTGCAAGGTCCCTTTCAATCTCTCGATGGTTAAGGATGACTCCTCTTGGGTTGAAAAAATATAGTCTGATATATAAGGGTTTTCTACTTCTTCTTCCCATGACTCTCCATATTTCTTTTAATCTAGTGTCCTCATTCATCATCCAGGATATTAGAGTCATCAAATTCATATCCCCCATTGTAGCATTGGGGTCCCAAGTATCCATATTTGTCAGCACAAGGTTATGCACATAAAACTCTGCCCTCTTTGCATGATCATCCATGTTAGCTTGATTTTAGAAAGAAACTCATGAATTTCCTACAATCTTGGAAAGGCAGTGATCCATGGGAAGCTAGAGTTTTGATTTGAAATAGGAGGATTTTCTCCTTGAGGTACACAACATATGAGTCAAAAGGGAATCTGTGCTGAAGGGATTCTATGCATAAGTCTTCCATGGTGGCTACTTACTGCTCTTTTTTCAGCAATTTCTCCTTCAGTGCTACATTCTCTGCCTATACCTTCTACAAATGCTCCTTCAGTGGTGATTCTTCAATGATAATTGGGCTCGTGGGAGGAGTTTTTGGATCTCTCTGACTCTTGTTAGCTCTGAAATAAATAGAGGTCTGCCTTTTTCTCTTTGCGCTTAGAGGAGCTATGGTGGCAACTACCTCTTTGTATTAAGGGGATGTGGTGTTGTGTTGTGAGTTTTTTTCTTGCCCATTTTATACTATCTCTATGAATTCTATGGAAATATTTTATGTTTTTCCTTGGCCCTTTGTCTCTTCCTCTTCTTCTTCTTATTCCTCTTTTGGTTCTTCTTCTGGCTCTTCTTCTTCTTCTAGTTCTTCCTCTTCTACTGGTTCTTCTTCTGGTTCCTCTTCTTCTTCTGGTTCTTCTTCATCTTCTCTAAGCCTAGGAGTGGAATCATGCCTTGTTTGGGTTGCTATAAAAGCTTCCCTGCTCATATTTACAAGAGAGGACCAGGTCATGGGTAGGGTGGCATTTTTCTATTGTTGTTGCACGTTGTTCAAATACATAGCCCACTCTTGGTACTATTGTGTTGCGGCTCCCTTTGGTCTCTTTCCCTCAATAATTCTAAATTTACTGGTTTGGACGAGACAGGATCTCCTTTTATTATATTGCACAACTACTTTTGGAGTTCTTATGTAACTCGGCTCAGCTCCAGTTTCTGTTGTAGATATTTGTTTCCTTCTCCAGGTTAATTCATGATGGACTGCGTGTTTCCTCCCCTCGTTCTCCTCTAATCCACTTGATTTTAATTTTTTTCTTTTCTTTTGCATGCCCAGGTGGCGTGACTTTACAGTTCTCCCTAGTCATACTTCACGATGGTGGCCAAGCTAACTGGCCACCATTTTTCCCCTTAAAATCTAAGTCTGCAAATTTAATTATTTTTGGCTATTATGGATTCATAGTGAGGGGTGAGAAGCTATACCTAAGTTTACATGTTGTTTCCAAGGCATTTGTAGGAGCTGGATTGAGGATACCCACCTTTTAGATGCTACGTTCTTCACTATTTTATGTTCTCTAAGTGACCAGCTCGCTAAGTGAGAAGCTCTCTAAGTGAGATGTTGAGATTTCCTTGATGTTCCTTCCCATTGTAGATGCTACGTGGGGGGTGCTCCAGATTCCATGGGTGGCACTCTTGTCTTTCCTAGGGTCTTCTTCATGAGCTCCTCCCTTTTTTTTTTGTTCAAGAACAGATGTTTGCGCTGTAGTAATTCCCTAATGTCTGTAGCAGTCTGTGTCTTGCTTTCCTTGCTACATTGTGCTCAGGAATGGAGGAATGCGGTGTATGGAGGTGATGGAGGAAGTTATGAAAATGAATGGAGTGAATGATGGGATGGATGGTAAAAAAGAAGGAGTGAAAAGAAGATGAATGCTTCCCTTTGTTTCCAAAAACCTTTAATGACCTGCAAAACAGAAAACACAGAGATGCAGATGTAATTTTTTTGTGTTTTTTTTTCTTTTATTTGTTTTTTTGAAAGCAAGTGGGTTGCCTCCATGGAGGTTTTGAGCCCACAGACTTGCCTTGGGCACCTCAGAGAGGTTTTCACCCATGGATATTTATTATTTTTTCTTCTTTCTTCTCTTTTTTTTTAGCAAGTGAGTTGCCTCCATCGAGGTTTTCAACCCATAAGCTTGCCTTCGGTGCCTTAGAGAGGTTTTCACCCATGGATCTTTATTATTTTTTTCTTTTTCTTTTTTTCAGGAGGTGTAGGAAACTATGGAGTTTCCCATCACATACACCTCTCTTCTTATTGAATTTAGGAACTCTGCCCTTGACAAAGGCTTCCTGTAAATTTTAGGTCTGTGACCATTGACAAGCAAGGGGATTCCTTCCTCATCTATGGTTCTGATTTGAACTACGCCATTATCAAAAAAAAATTCCATTGTGTAATGTCCCAACCATCTTGTCATTAGCTTGCCTTTGAAATATTTAAAACTTGACTCATACAATAGCACCCAATCTCCTTCTTGGAAGGTCTTTTCTTTGATGTTCGTGCCTTGCCAGACCTTCCTTTGCAGCTGAACTACCTCCATGTGAAGAAGTGCTTGCATTTTGAACTCATCCAATCCATTTAGTTGCAACAACCTCTCTTTTTGGGAATTTGATCGATATATATTTAATTTAGCTTCCATTCTTAAATTATTGAATTCAAACTCAACTGAAAGTAAAGCCTTCTTACCATAGACTAGTTCATAAGGAATGAATCCTGTTGTTGTCTTCCAAGTAGTGTTGTAGGCCCAATTAGCTTTTACCAATCTGCTTTCCCAATATTTTATGTTGTTGCTCGCAACCTTGGTGAGGGTGCTCTCTAAAGCTCTGTTAGTCACTTCTACTTGGAGATTCGCCTGAGGGTGATAGGCAGTAGAAGTTATATGTTTAATCTTGTGCTTCCTCAAAATATTATCAATAAGGTGAGAGGTGAATTGTGCTCCCTGATCAGTGACTATTTCTCTAGGGTACCCAAACTTGTAAAACACATTCTCCCTTATAAATTCTTCTACTTTCTCCTCGGTTGTTAGCTTCACTACTTTTGTTTCAGCCCACTTTGTGAGGTAATCAGTGCAGACTATGATATATTTATTTTGTCCAGATGGTGGATCGATAGGTCCAACAAAGTCCATGCCCCACTTTTCAAATGGCTCAAGAGCCACCTAAGGGTGAAAAGGAATCTCATCCCTTTGTGTGGGTTTCCCCATCCTTTGGCACTGGTCACACCTGCTTGTGTATCTTCTGGAATCTTGGTGAAGGGTAGGCCAATAGTATCCTACCTGCAAAACTTTGTAAGCAGTTCTCTTTGCAGCAAAGTGGCCTCCACATGGGTTGTCATGACATGTAGAGGGGATATCAAAAAAATTATTCCTCCCACATATCCTTAGGATTTGATCAGCGCCTAACTTGAAAAGGTTTCCCCCAATCCATGTGAAAGGGGTGCTTTTTCTGATGATTTTGCTCCTCTCCCTGAATGAAATATTAGGAGGGAGTCCCCCAGCAACCAGGTAGTTTGATATATCATAAAACCATGGTGAGAGTGTTGATATAGCGAAGAGATGCTCATCTGGCAGCTGGTCATCCACCATTCCTTCTTCATCTGCAGGGAGAGCTAACATGGACAAAAAATCTACAACAACATTCTCCTTTCCAGGTTTATCAATAATAGTCAAATCAAATTGCTGCAAAAGTAACAACCATCTAATTATCCTAGCATTAACATCTGGTTTTTTCATTAAATACTTGATGGCTACATGCTGAGTGTGAACAAAGGTCTGGTATCCAGTGACATAATGCTTGAAATTTTTCAGTGCATGGACAATGGCTAACATTTCCTTCTTAGTAACAGTATAATTCAGCTCGGCCTTGGACAAATTCTTGCTGATGAAATAAATGGCATAATAGATTTTTTCCTCTAATTGTCCTAATGTTGCCCCTACAGCTTTTTTAGATGCATCAATGTGGATGTGGAAAGGTAGGGTCCAATTTAGACCTCGGAGGATGGGGGCAGTAGTCAATTGTTCCTTAATGAGCTTGAAAGCCTCTTGACAAGGACCAGACCAAATAAAATCAGAATCCTTAGCCAATAACCCAAATAATGGTGAAGCTATCTTGCTGAAATCTTTGATGAACCTTCTATAGTAACCAGTCAGTCCTAAGAAACTCCTAACATCTTTCTGCTTTTGAGGAGCATGTACCCTTTTGATGATGGAGATTTTGTTTGGGTCTACCTATATTCCTGCCTGGGATATGGAGTGTTCTAACACAACCCCTTCTTTCTTCAGGAATTCAAACTTTTATGGGCTCAAGGAGAGATGCATCTCAATGCACTTAGTAATTTACCCAAATTGGAGAGATATGCCTGGAAGTCATCCCCATATGGTGTAAAATCATCCATGTAGATCTCGACAGAGTCATGGAATAACTCAGGAAAGATGCTCAGGATAGCTCTTTGGAAGTTAGATGGGGCATTGCACAACCCAAAGGGTAGGACTCTATAAGAAAAGGTACCCCAAGGGCATGTGAAAGTAGTCTTAGCCTGGTCTTCAAAGCTAATTTAAATTTGATTGTACCCACTGAACCCATCTAAGAAGGAAAATAACTTCTTCCCGACAAGGCCATCCAGGACTTGGTCTATAAATGGAAAAGGGAAATGGTCTTTCTTGGTGGCTTCGTTAAGTTATCGATAATCAACACAAATTTTCCACTTCCCATTCTTCTTTAGGACTAGAACAAGAGGAGATACCCACTCATTATCGTATATAGGATATATGAACCCTACATCCAATAGTTTCTGCATCTCTTCTTTGACTATGTACTTCAGAGCCGGTTTCATCCTTCTTTGGGGTTGTCTCATAGGCTTGCATCCCTCTTTGATGTAAATATAATTTCTACATACTAAAGGATGCAACCCTTTCATGTCCTTATAATCTCAATCAAATGCTTCAATATTTTCTTTCAAAATCTAACATAGCTACTTCTCTTCTTCATTCGAGAGGTTTGGGTTGATTTTCAGAGATCTGGATGGGCCAAACTCAATAGCCTTGGTTGGTGGTTTTAGAGGTTGACTCAACTGATTCCACTTCCATCCAAGGTTGGCTTTTAGACTCTTTGAATAAAGTTTCGAGAGGAATGTTAGTGGAGGACTGGTTCTGAATGGCATGGTCGATGAGTACATCTTCACAAGTTTCCCCCCTCTAAGAATAGCATCTATGGTACACATAGGGTCAATGTTATATAACTCATCTTCTTCATCCTCCACCCATATAGGGAGATCATGATCAATGGAAGGTTGGGCTGGAGGATATAACACTATATTTTTAGACAAAGGCCCATTTTTTATATTCATGTTTCCATCCCGAGAACTAATATAAGCATCTGCAGTGGCTAACCAAGGTCTCCCTAATATGAGAGGATAACCTGTTATCACTCATAATTTTTGTGAGTCATTACCTGACAGGGTCATACGGTTCACTCCTCAAAAGGGTAAGGACTCCTTAAACCTTTTTTCAAAATGGCATAGGAAATCTCATTTTTTCATATTTAACCTATCCTATATTTTAAGACCACCCTCATTTCATCTCAAAATCACCTCCATATAGGTCACATCATGTCTCATCAGTCATAATTTGTTGTTAGTTTTCATTTCACAAGAATTTAAATCCGAAAAGGTCATTTTAGCCAAGAATCCCTACTTTCGTAGCGAATTCAGTGTAAAAAAGGCAGAAAACGCTACGAAAATGTTGAAAGTTTCATAGCGAATATGAAGCATTTCTCTCTTTTTTGACTTTGAGCAGTCAACCTCAAGGGCGGTTTCTAGGAAAACAAAGAACTATTTTAAGGAACTGAGAGACGTTATTTTCTATCACATATCAAATAACAATAACCACTTTCACTTTTCTCAAAGGTGCTACATATTGAGATATGCAGGGATGTCTTTCAGCCTTATTTTCTGAAAACAGAGTTTTCCTGTTTTACACATGTTTCAAATGCAGGTTCTAGACAGCTGGAGGTGGTTTTAAAAAAAACAAGAGAGTTTTTTATTTAGAACATTCGTAATGACAAAAACCTCCTCCATTTCTGAAAAATACATCATGGATTCAGATATATAATCTTTGTTCTAAGACCTATTTTTCAGAAGAAACAGGAAAAATCTACAAAGTGGTTTTAAATATGAAAGGTGAGATGGATTGTGTTCCTCATTAGTTTTATGAGGTCCATAACATGCAGATGGGTTCATGGAATTTTTAATACCAAGTCGAATACCTCCAATAACAGCTTGAACTAATTCATGAGGAGTTAGAGAAAAAAGGTCTTAAAATGATAGTGCTTGAAGAGCCAATAGCTCAACCCATCATAAATGAGGAAGAAATGCCTCAAGGATCATAAGGTGAGCTGGTTTATGGTTTTTAAGGCTAATGGCATCTTAGAAACAAATTTTTGGCACTCATGGTTTATTTTTCAAGTTACACAAAAATATGGAATTTTAGCACTTTTCAACAGTTTCGTAGCGTGCCTGGGCTTGAAGGACTGCAAAACACTACGAAACTACTGTAGCTTTTCTTCTTTCTTTTTGAACCTATTTTGGGAGATTTCAAGAGGTGCTATTTGTATGGGATATGTGTCTAAGGATGATGAAGACCATACCAAAGGACAGAATAAAAAACATTGATGGTAAATGGCATTTTTGCAGCGCTACGAAACTATCTTACTTTCGTAGCATACTGTGTGGGAGCCTTTTAAGTAGATTTTTGGGCATTTATGGACAGCTGGGTACTATCCAATGTTATAGGATCATGAAAAAAAATATTCAACACTTAAAGACCACGAAATGAAGACAAACTACCAACCAAAGCATTCATTGAAGATGAAGACCAGTTTTCCTAAAAAACAGGGTTTGTTTCCAATTTTAGAGGAGGTAAATTAAGAGGTCATGTAGTGATGAGTCCCATCACACCCAATTAAAATATGTGAAAGCATAGTTGTCAATATTTAATTGTTTTTAGGAGATAAGTTTGTTATTGTAATAATGAACAGTTTGAGTCCTATTAGGAAAAGGACTGTCAAGTAGGATAGCTGTCATTTTCTCATTAAATAGATGTTTTATGGTTATGCAAGTTGTCATTAGGAAAAAATTTGATGAATCTATCTAGGAGTAAAATCATCTCATGATGTAACAAGTCTATTAAAGGGTAGAGAGTCGAATTTGTCAGGGGTTGGAAATTTTTTGGCAAAGAGAGCTTTACGTAATTTGATTGTTTCAGTAATACAGAGATTTGCTACTTGACCAACTTGAGATTCTAATTGATTTTTTAGTGCCTGCCTATCTTATCTATATCTTTTATGTATCCCATTTACATTGGTTTTCATTTATAATACTCAGAATTCATTCACGTAATGCTCTAACTTCCTTTATAGATGAATTGACTATGTATTTTTTTGTTTCATGTGTGTGTACTACTGCTAAAAACTCTTACTTGCCTCGGCTTCCATGTCAAGTAAGCTCACTATTGAATTACTGAAAGTGTTGACTCCATAAGCCAAAATTTTTCATACTGATACTATTTTCAATCTACACTCATCTTAAGCAATTTTTTTACCAAATAGAGTTAGCCATCTAAACACATCTTTATTCAATATCATTAACCCTTTGAGAGAGCCCTCTCAGACTGAAGAGGCTAAGCTTCATTCAAAAGATTGGTTTGAAACAGTTACATGAGATTGTCTGATTAAGCAGCATATCAGGTGCAATTTTGTGATAACATTTTGGTGCGTCTTCCGAGAGATCGAAGGTGTAAATTTTCCCTGGGAAGAACGACAAAGTTTCAGTTCTAAGGTCTGAGAAAAGCAGACACTTAAGCACATATTGGCTGTATTTCTTCTCTAGCGACTCCACACATCAAATAATCAATTGGAAGGTGACTCCATTACTTGAATATCAGTAGCTTGATGAAGTTTCAAGATGATTTCCATTGCAAGAATAAATGCCAGGTATGCCCCTATGAATCGGTCTCACATCCTTGGTTTTACAAATCCTATGCCAAAGGTTGAATGGTTAACTAATCTTCCTATATTTAAAGATGAAAAGAAAGACAATGTTTCTCTTCATTTGGTTAGATTCCATATGCATGTATGAAAACTTAAGGTTATGTTCCCTGAGGATTGTCTCATGAAGATGTTTATGGCCACTTTAGAAGGAAAGGCATGGTCATGGTATGAAAGCTTGCCAAATGGTTCATTATATTCTCTTGCTAATTTCCATGTTGCATTTTATGAGATGTATGAAGAGTGTCATCCCTCCTTATTGCTGGTCAAAGACTGTTGTAAACATTGTGTGACTTTTATTGAATATTTGGAGAATTGTTATGAAGATGATGAGTTCATAGATGAGGAAATTTTAGAGGCCCTTCATGACAATCCCTTTCATCACCAAGAAGAAAGGATAGCCTCTCTCTTGCATGAAAATGAAACCCAGCAGGAGTTTATTTATGAAAATAATGTTACATCCTCTGAGTTTGATGAAAATTTGTAGCAGACTTGTCAGCCTTTTGATCATCAAGAGTATGAGAATCATATCAAACAACAAGAGGAAATATTGGAAGATAATTGCTACAATCATTAGGTAAAGGAAGAATTTTATTTTTCATGTCATTCCTTGCATCAGTCTACATCAAATAATGATTACACTAATGAGGAAGTGGATGAAATTTTTTCTTTATCCTTGTCTTCTAATCTGAAGTCATTTGAATGCAAGTCAGAAGATAAGTTTAATTTTGTGGATGAAGTTGCTAAGAACATTGAAAAGGAAATTGAAGTTTTAGAAGATAAAATTCAATCTTATAGTCTTCACGATCAAGATCAGTCTTTTCAAAAAAAATTAATGCCAGAACACAAAGAGAGGGTGTTGCTACCTTTCTCTTTTGAGATTGAGGATGAATATCCTATTTTTGAAAAACAGTTTGAAAATCAGTGTGAAAATCAGTTTGATAGCACACAACTGAAATCTTGTGTTTCTGAACAAAGCATATATGAGTTTTCCAAAGCTACAGAATGTCTTGAGAATCCTCAAACAGATTATGTCTTATTTGATCATATAGTTGAACACATGGAAGAGTTTTACAGTCCAGATTTCCACTTATATTTTTATGATGAGGATCAAATACATTTTATGTTGCCTTGGTAATTTCAGTATCATGCTTACTTTGGGTTCAAATGCAGTCAAGAGGTTCAAATGTCAAATCAGATCAATGATTGGCTTCATTGGAAGTTTTATGTTGCTTGAATTAAAAATGGAGATTGCGGCTGATAGGGTAGGTAGGAGTGTCATGTGAATAAGCTCAAAGTTGACTGAGCATATTTTCAGTAGGTACAAAGTTGGTTTTTCAACAGTAATCATCAAGCTTGAGCTTGAGGAGAAGGCCATAAGAGCTTGGCGAATTTTTCATAAATTTCAGAGTTTTTATTTCCAAGAAGATGGATGGCACTAGAACTACAGGTTCTTTAGTGTACCACAAGGGCACACCATCCCAAGTGGAGCCACTGTTATCACTCATAATTTTGTGAGTCATTACTTGACATGGTCATATTGTTCACTCCTAAAAAGGATAAGGACTCCTTAAACCTTTTTTCAAAATGGCATAGGAAATCTCATTTTTTCATATTTAACCTATACTAAGTTTCAAGACCACCCTCATTTCATCTCAAAATCACCTCCATATAGGTCACATCATGTCTCATCAGTCATAATTTGCTGTTAGTTTTCATTTCCCAAGAATTTAAATCTGAAAAGGTCATTTTAGGCAAGAATCCCTACTTTTGTAGCGAATTCAATGTAAAAAAGGCAAGAAACGCTACGAAACTGTTGCAAGTTTTGTAGCGAATATGAAGCATTTCTATGTTTTCTAACTTTGAGCAGTCAACCTCAAGGGCGTTTTATGGGAAAAAAAGGAAGTATTTTAATAAAATTAGAGAGGTTATTTTCGAGCACATATCACATAAAAATAACCTCTTTGACTTTTCTCAAAGGTGCTACAGGTTGGGAGATAAAGAGATGTCTTTCAGCCCTATTTTCATAAAACAGAGTTTTCCTGCTTTACACATGTTCTTTAAATGCAGGTTCTGGACAGCTGGAGGTGGTTTTCAAAAACCCAAGCGAGGTTTTGCTTCAGAACATTCTTATTGACAAACACTTCCTCCATTTCTTAAAAATACATCATGGATTTGGATATATAAGCTCTGTTCTAAGACCTATTTTTCAGAAAAAATAGGAAAAATCTGCAAAGTAGTTTTAAATATGAAAGGTAAGATGGATTTTGTTCATCATTAGTTTTATGAGGTCAATAACATGCAGAGGGGTTCATGTCATGTTGAATACCAAATCAAATACCTCCAAGAACAACTTGAACTAATTCATGAGGAGTTACAGTGTTTGAGGAGCCAATAGCTCAACCCATCATAAATGAGGAAGAAATGCCTCAAGGATCATAAGGTGAGTTGGTTTATGGTTTTTAAGGCTAATGGCATGTTAGAAAAAAAAATTTGGCACTCATGAGGTTTATTTTTTAAGTTACACAAAAATCTAGAATTTTAGCACTTTTCAGCAATTTCGTAGCGTGCCTAGGCTTGAAGGACAGCAAAATGCTACAGAACTACTGTAGCTTTTCTTCTTGATTTTTGAACATGTTTTGGGAGCTTTCAAGAGGTGAAATTTGTATGGGAGATGCGTCTAAGGATGATGCAGACCATACCAAAGGAAAGAATAAAAAACATTGACGGTAAATGGAATTTTTGCAGCACTATGAAAGTATGCTACGAAACTATCTTACTTTCATAGCGTACTGTGTGGGACATTTTTACGCAGATTTTTGGGCATTTATGGACAGCTGGGTACTATCCAAGTGTTATAGGATCATGACAACATTTATTCAACACTTAAAGACAACAAAATGAATACAAACTACCAGCCAAAGCATTCATTGAAGATGAAGACCAGTTTTTTTAAAAAACAGGGTTTTGGTTCTAGTTTTAGAGGAGGTAAATTAAGAGTTCATGTAGTGATGAGTCCCATCAAACACAATTCAAATATGTGAAATCATAGTTTTCAAGATGTAATTATTTTTAGGAGATAAGGTTGTTATTGTAATAATGAACAGTTTGAGTCCTATTAGGAAAAGGACTGTCAAGTAGGATAGCTGTCATTTTCTCATTAAATAGATGTTTTATGATTATGCAAGGTGTCATTAGGAAAAAATTTGATGAATATAGCCAAGAGGAAGATCATCTCATGATGTAACAAGTCTATTAAAGGGCAGAGAGTTGAATTTGTCAGGAGTTGGAAATTTTTTGGCAAAGACAACTTTATGTAATTTAACTGTTTCAGCAATACAGAGATTTGTTACTTGACCAACCTGAGATTATGATTGAGTTTTTAGTGCCTACCTATCTTCTCTATATCTTTTATGTATCCCATTTACAGTGGCTTTCATTTATAATACTCAGAATTCATTCATGTAATGCTCTGACTTCCTTTATAGATGAATTGACTATGTATTTTTTTGTTTCATGTGTGTGTGTACTACTGCTAAAAACTCTTACCTACCTCGGCTTCCATGTCAATTAAGCTCACTACTAAATTACTGAAAATGTTGACTCCATAAGCCCAATGTTTGCATACTAATACTATTTTCAACCTACACTCATAATAAGAAATTTGTTTACCAAATAGAGTTAGCCATCTAAACACATATTTATTCAATATCATTAACCCTTTGAGAGAGCCCTCTCAGAATGAAGAGGCTAAGATTCAGTCAAAAGATTGGTTTGAAACAGTTACAAGAGATTGTATAATTAAGCAACCTATCAAGTGAAATTTATTGATAACATAACCATTAAACTTGGTTTTTGGTTGCAGGACAAGGAAATCTGTCGAATACTCCCAAGGTTCAATGGTAACCATGACATCCTCAACAATTCCTTCCGTAGTTACTGCGGACCGATCTGCAAGTTGCAACACTGTTGTGGTTTTCCTCAAATTCCCTTGGAGATTAAGTTTCAACATAGTTTCCTTGGTCATGACATTGATGGTAGCTCCTAGATCAATCAGAGTGTTGGGGACTTTGACACCATTTATATGCACATCAACAACTGGACTACCAGGGTCTAGATACTTTGGAAATATCACCCTACACAGCATTAGGTCAGACATTTGTCCTACCACATTGATGGTGGAGGTATCTCTCTTCCTTCTCCCAGGTTTCTTGAAGCACTTTTCTTTGATGAGCCTATTGTAGATAGGGGCATCCCTAATGGCCTGGAGAAGTGGTATCTTTACACACAAATTTTCCAATTCTCCTAGGAGTTCAGTCTCCTCTGGAGTGTGCTAATTAGGGTGGATCAAGCACTCAGGAAAATAAGGTGGTTGGATCTGAGTGTTACCTTCTTCCTTTTCCTCCTCAACCTCTAAAAGTGGAGATGGAGGAGGGTTTTCTGGGATTACTCTTCCCAAGCTAAGATTAACCTCTTATATCTCCATAGAATAAGCTACATAGGATATTTCTCCACTGGGAACTTGATGTGTCAGTCTGTTGTTCGGATTCAGATTGGGCTGTGCAGGTATTTGGGGTAGCCTAGGTGGAGCAGCATAAGTAATCTGCGGTTGAGGTTGGGGTGGAGACATTAGAGCAGGTGGTTGATTTTTTTGAGGCCTCCACCCTTGGGATGGATTGTTCCACAGAGGTTGTTGTGGATCATATTGCTGGAAAGGTCGGTTTACTGGTTGAGGATGATATGAAGGGTTGTAAAGCTAAGTATGATATGTAGACTAGGATGGGGGATTGGGGGTGTACCAAGGTTACATGGGTGCACTCTGATTGTTGTGATAATCAGAGTAAGGTGCACCTTGCATACCTTGTTGATATGGCCGAGGGTTCTCTGGTTAATGAAACAAAGTTGCTCTGGCATTACTTCCCCACCTTGATATACAGCCTTAAGTCCAAGTAAGGAGGGACACTTGTCTATGGCATGATTCTCTTCACAGACTAAGCAAACCTCTATGACATTCATTGGAAATTCATTTCTTGGGTGCTTCCGGGTACATCTAGGAAAAAACATCGCAAGTGCTCTCTCTGCCTCCTTTTGCTTCCTTTTGACCTGCATTGTGTCCATTTTCAAAGAAAAGGTGTGCAACATGTCACTCTTGAAGTCCTATAGCAGGTTTCCAATCTCATGTTTGATGGAGGTGGAAGAGGAAAGGGTATTGGATGTACTATGGTTGGCTCTTCCCTTCTGCCTAAATGCCCTAGAATGGTTTCAAAAGACTTTTTATATTGTTTCATAAGGAAATTGGTAGACATCTCCTCCTGATAACATATTCAAGGTTTCTATCATCTCTTCTCTGATCCCTCGAATAAGTAAAATTTTAAGTGATGCAGGATAAAGAGTACATTTGGCTCTCTTATAGTTTAATTGAAACCTCTCTTCATAGTCCTCTAGGGATTCATCAGGCCCTAGATTCATCCTAAATATCTCATCCTTAGTTTCCTTGGACCTACAGTAGTCTTTGTACTTGTTTTTGAAGGTCTCTTCCATCTGTGCCCAGGTAGTGATGTTGTCCCCAAGCAGACCCATGAACCAACACAAGACTTCATCCTTGAGGGTGGATGGGAATAGCTTCAACTTTTGATCATCAGATGTGTAGTCATAAGTCCTGAAAACAACAGCAAATTCAAACATGAATGTGTCAAGGTCCTCATAGGTAAGTCCATGGAAGTGTGGAAGAGCTGAGGGGCTAATTTTTTTCATCTTATTTTCACCATATGCCTCTCTTATGGGAAAGGATCTCTGGATCCCAGCCATGGTTAAGATCGGTGAAGCAGGTCCCTCAAATGAAACAAGGTCTTCTTCTTCTCCCCCAATAGGATCGTCAAAGTATTCAAAAGGCTCTCCTAAAGGAGGTTCAATCTCACTGCCACTGAAGAAGAGTGAAGGGTGGCTAGGAGGTGATGTGGGGGTTTTAGGCAAGATTTCTCTTTGAGTATTCCTATTCCTACGAGGCATGTAATTAAATATTTTTGTAATTTTTTCAATATTTCTGAAATGACATGAAAAGAAAAGAAAGCATAAAATAATGCTAAAAACAAAATCAAAGCATCTACTAGACACATCGCCGGCAACGGCACCAAAAAGTGGTGATCTCTGGTATTGCACCAAGAGTGTTGCAACTCCCAGGGGCTGCCCTACTTTACTTTATCAACCCGGGGTTCGTAAAAACTTGGAGGAGACAGTGCTATATATACATCAGATGCATTCTGCTCATGTCATTCTCTTCTACTTTACAAAAGGGTGTTATTTCTTAAACTGTGATAAGTACTGGAAAGTAAATTGCTGGAAGGAAATGACAGAAAGGAAACTAAACTAAATTGCTGAAAAGAAATGTCAAGAATGAAACTAATTTAATTTGCAAAAAAGGAAATGACTGAAAAGAAACTAAACTATATTGCTGAAAAGAAATGGCTAAAACTAATTCTAAACCACACTTAACTTGGCCAAACGGCTAAATGCACTCTATTTATCCTATGGTCTATCTACCATGCTTCTACTCATGCAACTAATTTATCCATTACTTAATCCTAACTGAAAAAGTGTTGATGTTCCAGCTTGGAGGAAAGAAAAGAGCTAAAGAGGCTAATGGAGGGCTTAACACATGAAACAGGGCTTAAAAGTGGAAAGCGGGGGTTTAAAGCTTATAAAACCTTATAATCAAGTGCAAATATGCTTTGGAGAGGAATAATTTGAAATATGCGATGGCGGAGATGCGATGGAGGAAAAAGTTGCGATATGCGATATCGCACTCGCAATATCGAAAAATTAAAAGGATAGCAGAAGTGTTGTTCGGGAGCGGGAGTGAAGTGCGAAATGCGATGAGGTAAAAGATGCAATGTTGCAATTTTGCAATCTCACAATCAGCAAAAGCGAGCGGTAAGTGTTTAAAAGAAAAGGGAAAGAATTGTGGTTTTCGATTTGCGATGAGGCAGTAATATCGCATCGGCGAAAACGAACGATAAGTGTTTAAATGAAAAACAAACTAAACCATGCGAGGTGTGATTTTGATGGGTGAAATGGGGGTGGGACCAGTGGCGGAGCACGATCGCAATATCGCAATTGGAAAGTAGGAGCGATAAGTGTTAAACGAACCAAATAAAAAGTGTGATTTGCGATAAAGTGATGGGATTTTAATAAAAAGGTGGAGTAAGGTTATTTCAAAAAAAATTGACATATAAATGAGGATCGAAGGAGAAAGGAGGGAAAAATGAATATCGCAATCGGCGTCTGGAAGCGGAAGTTGTTAACAAGGACCAAATGGGAAATGAAATTCCAAAAAGAAGTGATGGTAAGTCCAAAGGGAAAAAATGCGGTTTCTAATGTTTTTTATTGTTTTTAATAAAAGATAAGCAAAGGGAAGTAGAAAGGATATCGCATTTAGGCTTGGAATGAGAGAGCGTTAACAAAGATCACATGCGATTTGTGATTTGCGATGGAGCAAGGTACGACGAGCGGGAGTTTCGAGGAGAAAGGGTGGAGGTCTAATTCTAAGGATTTTCAAGCATTTTGGGAATGAAAAGGGGCAATGGATGCAAATAAGATAAAAAGGATGGAAATGGAGGCACAAAATCAGTGCTCAGGCGGGAAAACAGACCTGGGAAATGAAGTGGGATGGCCTGATGATCTTCCTAGGGATTTTGATGCTTATTCCTGCAAACAAAGTTGTGGATTCATGTACGAAAAATAGAGGAAACGCGTGACAAAACAGTGAACAGAAAAAAAAATTTGGTCTGTGGGATGGTCTACCCTCCTTGAGCTCTATTGACAGAGATGAGAATGGGGTCTTGATCCATAGCTTTTAGAGTTTTGTCCTCTATTCTATTACTCACAAGCAAATGAAAAACTATAGCAACACACTGAAAGCAAAAACTGAGCAGTGATGAAACTATGAGAAGCGAAACTAATTGAATGACAGAAAGAAAACTAGCTTAATGGCAAAAAGGAAAAGATAGTAACAGTAGAGAAGATGAGACACATGGATTGGGCCCTAACCCATGAGCGTAGATCTCTGAAAATTAAATCAGTCGAATGAAATCAGTCTCCTCATTTTATAAAATAATAACCTCATACATCTCTGAAAGTTTGATCACTAAGTAAAATAATAAAATTCTCAATAGCTTGCAACAAAGTTTCAACTAGAATCGACTAACTCTTCCTAGCTCTAGCTCTGCTCTATTTATTCTATAGGGAAGCTACCAACAACTCCCTAGAAAATAGTGATTGAGTCCACTTGACTCCAAGTAAACAAATATTGAGTGCACTCCTCTTTGAGTTGCTTGGATGCCTCTGGAATTCAAATTGCTAGAGAGAATCCTTGGGATCATTTGGCTACCTTTGTAGTTCGAACTATTGGAGAGAATCCTTGGGATCCTTTGGCTACCTTTGGATTTTGAATTGCTGGAGAGAATATTTGGGATCCTTTAGCTACCTTTGAGAGTCAAGGAGGGTGGACAATCCTCCAATAATTTCTCCTTATTGTCTCCTCCAAGTCTTTATGATAAAATCCTTATAAAAATGCTTAATAATTCATGATTTTCTGCAATCAACCTCATATTAGGCACTCCTTGTATGTTATCCTTAATCACCACCTATACTAGCATCATAAAACCAAATAATAATAAAAATGCAAGAAAAATATATCTAAGAAGGAAAAAAGGTGACCATTAACCGCTCCAAATATGTCTAATGATGGAGCTTATCAGAAGGATAAGGATTGTATATTGGATTCCTTTGAGAGATCGAACGATCACTCCAAAAGCTAAAAATCCTCATTGTTATCTAATGGGAACCATATCAATATAGTCATAATTTGTGTAAACAAAAAAAAAATAATGACTGGATCTCAAAAGACCCAATCAATGACACTACTTTTGACACGTTTGGTTGAGCAGGTTGAGAAAGTTAAAGATATTTTACATCTACCTGAAGAAGCATTATCATCACCGTGATTGAAGAGATATGCAAATAAATCACATATTTGATTGCTTTTTCATTTTCTTATGCCATGGATGTATCTAGGTAATCGATGGTCCATTGCATTCATGCTCGAAATCAATGGATCTTTGACAGCACGAGATGCATGAAGTATATGCCAAAGAGAACCCCTGAGAAGTTGTTTTCCCAAACCACTTCTTTTTATATCTATGGTCATAATCATTCCCGACACCACCTCTAGCACTTTCTAGAAACTTGCAAGGGTGATGCCAAAAGAAATTCTTCGTTTTATGAAACCCTAAAGTTTTTTGTTGACGCCTATGTGGCAATAGTTGGGTCCCATGCACAAATTTCCACCAAACATCCTCCTCATCTTCAACATAGCAAGTGACATTGATTGGGGACCCACATGTTTATAATTTCATTGCATATGAGCCATGGAGTTTAGAAAAGTGTGATTGTATTAGATACATATATCGGAGGGGTTTTGTTTTTTTAAAGGGAAAATAAATATTATATATAATATTTAATTTTAAATCTTAAAAAAAAAAAACATCAAGAGAAGAAACAATTTTATAACTATAGCAAGAATTGGTTTTGGAAATTGATTGGGACAATTAGGCTAGGAGGGGAAATAAAATTTTAAAATGACATCTTGTAAGGGTTCGGAGTCAGGGACTTTGATTCTAACTTTGGGTATGATTGGAGCCATTGGTTTTATCAAGTGTTCATTTTTTCATCTATGGTTTTCCTCTCTTTGACAGTGTAAGATGCAATTGGTTGGTTTGGTTTATTTTTTCATGAATTTACTTAATTGTGATCATGTTATTTAAACTAGAAACCCTTAATGAATCACTCCACATCCAGGAACTCATGCACATTTTTTCAGTGTTATACGGAATCCACGATTGCATATAGAAGTGTCTTCCCTAGACTAGGTGGCCAAGTCTAGAACAAAAGAAGGAAAAAGTAGTTTTTTTTCCTTAAAGTAAATGGATTATGAGTCAAAGCCTACCTGTAATTCATTGTATGCTTCATTCCTTTCTTGGCTCAAACGCTCTAATTCTAGCTCCCACTGCCAAAATTAGAACCTGCACAATCAAAAAACACAATCCAACGATCTAAAAAATCTATGTAGCATCATCTAAATACTTCATTCAATGGATCAACATGGCATTGAAATACATGAAATCATAACATCTATAGGGAAACAAAGAACTCTTTTCATTAATATAAATAGAAGAAGTTACAACCATAAATAGATGTTGATCTTGTATAAGATCTCCTCCAAGCTGACTTGTTCCTTCTTTGTCACAAAGTGCACCTCTAATCACCCTAATGCATGGAAAGTTACCTATCTACAACAACAACATGAGGGTAAAATTCTATCTCCAAAATCCAACCCCTAGCTTGTGGATGGCCACAAATATATAGGTGAGGGGAGTAAGTTGGGAGTTCTTATCCAATTACCAATCTAAGGTATGAAATCCACCTTTGATGGGAGGATAGGATCAAAGTATAAGGGATGGAAACTCCAAGGAAGGATAGGATAAGATCTTTTTTAACTAAGGTAAGTGGTTGTAACAAATTCTAGAAGCTTATGGAAAAAGAGGCTTCCAGAATTTCTCTCTTTTTCCCGAATTTATAGAACCAACTTAGATGCAAAAGAAAGCAACTTGTAAATGAACAACGCATGCCACAATGGAGAAACACATAGGTGAACGTTGTCCAATAGGAGGCCAGGGATCATTGATCCTTAAAATGAATAAAACAAGGTGTTTTGAGGCATAAAATCTGGGATATTGGATTTTCATGCATAGGGATTTGTTCTATGGTGATGTCACGGGGTCAAAAGATATTGATTGATCCAATTTGTAGGTCTGCTGACCAGATGTAACAAAATGGCTTAAAAAAAAATTCCCCTAAAGTGAAAAGTTGGAAAAGGTGACTGATGACTGAAGTGCTTTACCTTGTGAAAAGTTAGGATCAATAACAACTGACGAGTCATCTTCTGCTACAATACATTTAATTCATGATATCTTTCCCAAGGAAGGCATACCCATACCCAACACATAAGCTACCATTACATGTAAAATGATCAAAATACATGTCCACTGATGACAAATGGTGGATCCATGACTGGATGATTGTCTATATGACCATAGCCATCATACATTGTGATCTTGTATTTATCCTGTAATCACAGACCGGATGGATGAAACTAGATATGAGGTCTTCTATCTCATTCAAACAACCTTCCAATGTACAAGTCTAACCATATGAATCAATGAGTTAGATTTGAACATGGTAGACACCACCTAATCACGAACAAATGATTTAAGTATTTAACAGATGTGAGAGAAACCACCGATGATGTTAATTATTCTCAAGGTACTACAATACAATTTGTATGGTGTGAGTAAATGAGTTGATGTTGAACACCACACATAATCTTTCAGTCAAAGGACAATGATGTAAACTTGTCACCGAGAGTGAGGAAACTTGACATTGATGTATGCAAGAATTAAGGTACTGAGGAGTCTTTCTAAGTCAACTTCCTGGATAATGAGTTGATGTTGACAGGAAGCGACCCGTCGTAGGAGGGCCTTGATGTATCCTCCAATAACGACACAAACGAGTATCATGATTTAAGACAAATGATGATGATATAGAACCGGATCATGAACAAAACATGGAATGAAGGCTTAAAAGTATTGTAGTAGATATTGATTGAATGACCTCTCTTGAACACAATGATGATGATTGAATGGAGCTGGAAGGATTGACCTAAAACTGAAAATGGAGCCATTGAAAACGGTATGATAACCAAAATACAAGTAGATTACCCAACCCAACAACCACAAAGATGAAGTGGAAGAGTGTCGTGTTCAAGAGCGACTTTCTGCCATTAGAAAATGGAGTTCCCTGTTTTCGAATTTCCCCAACCATATTGGTCAGTACCTCTTTATTTTTTAACAATATTGAGGAGGATAACATATGATTACTTTGTAATTTCATCCTTCGGCTGAATCCCTCCGAGTATGTTTAACGAACACTGAGAAGGAGTGGTTCGGCCTTGTCAAAATCGACAAGTACATCGGTGTTTAATGTTTTAACAAGTCCAGCGAAGGTAAAAATCAACATATTTTCATCTTTAGAGAATTTGAAAAAGAAGTGAAAAAGAAAACTCCAAATGTGCCTTTTCATAAATAATCCCTCGAGTCTCAAAAGGAAGAAAACAATACTTAAGAGAACTTCTTAAGCATGTTCGACTAAGGTATTATTTTTTCATAAATAGTCTATCTCAGTCTGGAAAAGGGTTAAACTTATACTTATTAGATGTCTTTTAATTTACTTTCACAAGTTCGAAAAGGCCAGTGCTCGACAATATTTTCATGTTTTTGGAGTCTAAAAAGAGTTGAAGAGGACTCTAGGGGGTTCCTTTTTCATGTGTTTATGGAGTCTGAAAAAGTGATAAAAATGTACTTCTTGGTCAAAATGATCTGTGAAAACACCACAAAATTCATTAAAACAACAGTTGACCTACTCAAAACATCACAAGAAGGATTAAACATACATGTTTCATGGTAAAAATGAACAGTTACTAGGTCAAAGCATTAAATGTAATAAAATAATGGAATAACGACCATAAATAACGAAAATTACTATTCATTTTTACCATTTGACATTCACCTTCCATAGTG
The DNA here is from genome assembly GCA_034641835.2 of Pinus albicaulis. Classification (NCBI taxonomy): domain Eukaryota; kingdom Viridiplantae; phylum Streptophyta; class Pinopsida; order Pinales; family Pinaceae; genus Pinus; species Pinus albicaulis. Next base: position 400,642,910 of record CM076572.1, read on the forward strand.
AGAGCTCTAAGCCCTTTTTCCCTCGATCTTCTGTAGTTGATTGCATTCAATCCGATGGATCATTTTTAGTTCCGTCAGTTCTAATAGGAGCTAAGACCCTTTTCTTTCAATTTGTGGTTCCTTTTTGTGATTTCATGCAATTTTTATGGATTTTTTAGAGCCTGGGGGTTCAAAAAACTTGACCTAGGACCAATGCATCCCCAGTTTGTCGAAACATGTCTTGTACCTAGTAAGTATTTCAATGCACGTAGGGGCGCAACGCTCTATCATCCCTTCTGGGGTAGTCTTGTGCGCAATTCCTCAGCTAAAATTTCTATTTTTTCTCAAAATTTGCCTTTTTTTTGCATTAAAATGATCCTATTGAGTGTCTTAATGATGTTTCATGTACTCATTAGCACAAAATGGCCTTTGTGTGGAGAGAAAGAGAACATGAAGAACATGAATTGAATGCGGAAAATGATCCTTCCACCATTGACGCACTCAGAATCTATGGTTTGTGGAAATTATTCTGGTTACCTAGCATGAGGCAACAAATGGAATTACTCAAGTTTCTAGTTCATTCATGGGATGAACATGTGTAGGCATTCATGTTAGGTCAACATCTTCTTAAGATCAAAGTGGAAGATATATACTTTCTGACATGTTTTTCTATTAGGGGTGCCCCCATATCTCTCTAAGGAGGGTGAAGTGGAGGAGAGTCAATAAAGGATTACATTTCCACTCATTGTAGACCTCAAGCATACTCAAACGGAGATGGGAATATCAACATCAGATATATGACATGTATGCCTTTGAGAACAATCCTTTTCATTATTGCTAGATTTTTCGGTAGCTTGACACTTCATGTAGCTATCAGATCATACATGCAGTACATTCTAGAGTGTCTCAAGATGAAAATATTCAATTGGAACAAGGGGTTATTGGCCAACATGAAGAAACAACTAACCAAAGCAAAGGAAGGAAAAATCAAAAACTTTGTATATGGTTCATTTTTTATTTCTTTTTTCCTGGAGAGGATTCCATTGTTACAGATGAAACAAATCATGCTTGAGCCTATTAATATGAGGGTTCCATGGATGAGGAGGTGCATCTAATTTATGGCATGACATGAAAATCCATCAGTGGTCATTTTCACACCATCCTTCTTTAGATGGCTACATAGACAGTGGATCATGATTGAGGATTATCCGTACGCAGGAGCAGATTTCCGTGATGACCCTGAGTTCGTACTTCCTGGGGGAAAGCAATGGGGTGCTATGGGTAAGACATTTTAACCATTTAAAAAAAAAAATTAAAGAATTTTTATATTTTTTGTGTTTTTTGATGTTTCTGAGACTAAACTATTGATTTGTTTCATGCAGATGTTGGACCTATTCGACCTATAGGAGCTTCATATCTCTGACACATAAGAGAGACACGTGAGGCTATAGTATCAACACAAGAATTCGTAGTAGGACGGGATGTACTGCAGGATCTTGATGTAGCAGAAACCCTTGCAGAGGTGGAGCACCACTTGGAGGGGGCAACACATGGGATTGATGAGAAAGTAGTCGATCATATCCCTTTGCAACTTAACCAATATACTATCAGAGTGCCTAGCCATATCAGTCGGCTATTGTGCAATATATCTCATGAAATAACACATTATCATGAGCATTATTAGTCTGTTGAGGTTCATAATCTATCTACATATATTTTTTTAATGTAGATCGTGTGGCCAACTGTGTCTTGAGAACAAAATTTGTAAAACCAAAAATTTTATATACATATATCTACCTTCATTGTTTCCATGTTTCTATTGTTGTTCTCAATTGATTTGATTTGTATTGAAAATGATTTACATTCATTGTAAATTTTTATCTAAAATATGATTAGCTAGCACATCCGCCAATGTATTTATATTTCTAGAAATATGTTTGTATCTGATGAAATCAAAATGTCTTTTTAGAAGGTGAACCCTTAGAAACATGTGTAATATGATGGAGCTTCTAACCGAACATACACTCACTAATTGTAATACCACAAGCTGTGAGTCAAGTCTTATGACCAAAATGGCAGATACTATGTGTGATAGCATCATACAATAGCTTGACCAATGCGTTATACTCAGTGATGTTATTGGTAGAGCGACCAATCCAAATCCCTTGTACACTCACTAACTCTCCATTTGGACCAAAGATAGCCCATGCTGCGGAGGATAAATTTTTTGTAATACGACTAGCACCATAAGCATAACTGAGGTATGGTTCAAGGGATGTTGACATATGCAAACCAAACGTAAAAGGATCAAAAGAAACCATAGGAAGCTCTAAAGAGACACACTATAACCACACTCAACACACCTATCAACAATATGTACACAGTGAACTACATGTGAGATCAAGCATAGTATTTTATGAGGTAAAACACATTCTTAGGTTGCGCCAAAGGGACACACTTGACAATATACGTGCCTAGCCACATTTATTGGAACTTTCCTAACCTTAACTTGTCAACCTGTTGGTCATACAAAAGAACAAGGTCTCCTTCTGAGAAGATACAAGGCTTGACACTTTTGGAATATGGCACCTTGACACGTCTTTTATGAGCTTCATTAGCTATAGTGGCATCGCGCGGAATCTCATCCAAACGAGTTAGATGTAAAAGGAATTCCTCTTCTACATAAGTGGTAGGAAGAAGTTCGATGGCTAGTTTGAGAGATGGAATCTCACGTTCTATTGGGAGGATCACCTCTAGACCATAAACCAACTAAAAGGGTGTGAAATTGGTATCAGTCCTCACTAGGTTCGATATACCTCAAGAAAGCGTATATAAGAAAATTAAATTTTGATTGGTGGACCCCTATCATACGTTGAAGCATAGTTTTATGAACTCTATTGATAGATTCAACATATCCATTATCTTGAGGATAGTAGGGAGTGGAAATTTTTTAGGAAAGTCCCAACTTGGCAGTAAGTTCGGTCATCATATGATTCCAGAAATGTTTTCTGTGATCCGTAACTATGGCTTGTGGAACACCAAACCATGCAATGACGTGATTCAAAAATAAATATGTAGTTGTTTTGCCAATGTTGTTATATGTGGGCATCACCTCAACCCATTTGATAAAATAGTCTATCGGACAATGATATAACCATGCCCCCCGACTTAGTGAGGGTTGCATGTCATAAAGTCAATAAAACTTTTCGTGAATGGTCCAAAATTGATAAAGAGATGCGATGGAGCATGCGGAGCACTATTATGTGGAAAAATCCCTTCTTCAAACAAAAGTGATCTCCCTATATTTCCAATAAAACCTAGTAACAAACATCAAAATAATTGCTATATTTCCTTAGCCTATAACTAAAACATGAAACATGTAGTATGTGAAGGATCACTTACCTATTAACGAATTGCTTGTAGAAGTCCTTTCGACACTTTCCACAACCAAATTTTCCTCAATTCCTTAAAGGCTTTCCAAATGCTTTCCACAACTTCCCCATGTTGCTCCAAAAGAGATCTACATAGAAAAAAGATTCAAAAGGATCAAATCATCTCACATATAAAATCAAAGGTAAATTAAATCCATAATTTAGTATACAACATATAATTGAATCAATAATCAGTTATAAACCATGTGATTAGTCAAGGAATCTCATAAATCACATCAAAAATAAATGCAATTAGGAAAGAAAAATTACTTTGTATTGAATTGAAAGGAAAACAAGATTACAACCTAGTTGCCTTGATGTCACAAGCCTCTTCCAATGGTCTTCATTCCTTCCCTTGATGACAAACTCTTCAAACCCTAAACCAGTAACATAAGTTTACAAATCCAAGCCCGTCATTCCTCTAGTCCTATGCTCAATTTATAGGTAGGAGGAAGAGTTTCTAGTTCCTCTTCTCAAGGGATATGATTCTTTCCATGATCCACAAGATGAGGTGCAGGTATGTAGTGGTTCGAGGTTTCTAATTTGGATAAGATTCATCCACCAAAGCTTCTAGAATTTTCTTTTTAATTTTTACTTGCATGAACAGAATTGTGCAGTCTATATTGGAAGACAGTGCACAGATCTGTGTAGTTTATAGTGGAAGAAACTATGCATGTGCATGTAATGCACAGGAAAACTGCGCAGATGCTAAAAAATGGTTTTTAAGTAGTGAAAACCAAAATTAATTTTGTCCCTGTTATTGTTTTACTTCAATATTCATATGGGATTCTCTTGATACACTCATCGAATGATGAGATATTTAAATCGACAGTCATGGTGACAAAATTTAGTGTAATATAATGCCCCCTAAAGTGCAAAGCCAGAAAATATGTTTGATGATTGAAGCGCTTTATCATGTCAAAGGTTCGGATCAGAGACCAATTGGTTGAAGACTTGAAACAAACAATCAAGGATTACCATATCATTCTTTCATATAAAAATCATTGAGGTAGTTATTCCCATACTCAAAGTACAAGTATCTCAAATAATTAGTATGGAAATACATATGAAGATCCATTAGAGAAATTTTGAGGTCTGGGGATGAAACTATATCCAGGGCCTTGACCCCCATGTCTCAACGTACAAATATAACCATGTGACTAAACATCTTGAAGTCAAACATGGTATAAACCACTTGATTACCGGTTAATGACGTGAACTGTTAACAGATGCGACAGAAACCACCAATGATGAAAATGGTTCTCAAGGTACCCCATTACAATCAATGAAGTGTGAATAAATGTCTTTCTATTGAACACTCATAGAAACATTAGATCGGAGGTAAATTAGAACCTATTGTCGAAGGCGTGAAACCTGCCATTGAGGCATCAACACTCCAAGGTACTAAAAGGGGGTTTCTAGGTCAACTTCCTGAATAATCAGTTGATGTAGATAGGAAGCGACATGTCATAGGAAATCCTTGATGTCTCCCCCATTAATGAAATGAAATGGGTATTAAGTTTTGAAGAACAAAATGGAGTGATTCAATACTAACTCAGGGATCGCCGACATGATTGAAGGTTATGATTTGCAAGGTATTTTGACTGAGGTTGGAATTCTCTTGAACATATTGGCAACACGACACTTAGACTTGGAAGCATTTGACTCAATGATAATATCCAAAACCAACTGAATATTTTCAATGAGGTTCGATTAACTATGAGACAAATGGATTTCCCAACCCGAACACAAATGTGACAGAGTGTAATGTTCAAGAGCGACAAACTGCCTTTAATAATACCAAAATGAACGTTCCTTCCCAATTTCCTCCCACCACTATTAGCAAGCACCTCTTTATTTTTGTCAAGCTTGAGGAGAATAACATATGATTTTCCTATAAGCTCATCCTTCGGATGAGTCCTCCGAAGTATTTTTAACGAACCCTGGGAAGGAGTAGTTCGGTTTCAGCATGATTGATGAGTCCAACACTCTTTAGTTTTGACGAGTCTAGTGAAGGGGTAACTCGATGTCGTTTTCATGTTTAAAGAGTTTGAAAAGACAAGAAAAGAAAACTCATTGTGTTCTTTCAATGTAAAATTTAAACGATCCAATAGAAAGTAAAGCTCGTTGTTTTTCAGTTTTATGGAGTCAAAAGAAAAATGTAACTAAACTCCATGATGTTATTTTTCATAAATTTAGTGCCTCAAGCCTGAAAAAGGATAAAATAATGTAGGAAAGAACTCTATTGACCATGATTAGTAAATGTATACCTTTTTCGTAAATATTCTAGTTCAATCCAGAAAAGGGGTAAACTTACTCTGAATAGACGACTGTTCATTTACTTTTTTTAGTTTCAGCATGTTCAAGTACTCAACGATATTTTCATGTTTAGAGAGTATGAAAAGGGCTTAAAAGAGAACTACATGGTTTCACTTTTTCTTATTTTTCAAGAGCCCAAAAAAGTGATAAAATTTTTCTCAAATTACCGACTTTCAATTTAATTAACGAGCATGAAAAGATAGCAAAAGAAGCTCTATATTTTCATGATTTTAACGAGTCTTGAAAATAATAACTGAAATGGAATCGAGATAGGTTTCATTTTTATACAAGCTTGAAATAGAGTAAAAATATGCTTGAGAGTGGTTTCATTTTTACACAAGCTTGAAATAGAGAGGAAATTGTGCTTGAGATGAGTTTCAATGCCCCCCAAACATAAACTGCAAGGGCACATTCCCCCCCGAGCTTCATTTCATTCACCTAAGTGGACTAATAGTTACTAATAACTGGATGGAATGAAGGTTCATTTATGAGATCAAATGAAATAATTGACTCAATTTGGGGAGGATTTGTTTCATTTTTTAACGAGCTTGACACAGGAAAAGAACTATGCTCATAGTGACATGATTCATTTTTTAACAAGGTTGACACAGTAAAAGAACCATCCTCATGGGAACATATTTCATTTTTTAATGAGGTTGACACAGTAAAAGAAGCATCCTCATGGGAACCTATTTCATTTTTTAACGAGGTTGACACAATAAAAGAACCATCCTCATAAGGACCTATTTCATTTTTTAACGAGGTTGAAAGTAAAAGAACCATCCTCATAAGGACCTATTTCATTTTTTAACAAGGTTGACACAATAAAAGAAACATTCTCATAAGGAATTATTTCATTTTTTATCGAGTTTGACACAGTAAAAGAACCATCCTCATAGGGACTTGTTTCATTTTTTAATGAGGTTGACACAGTAAAAGAACCATCCTCATAATGATTTGTTTCATTTTTAACGAGGTTGACACAGTGAAAGAACCATCATCATGTGTCCTTTGATAATGGCTTCCAACTATAAGAAACACATGCGAAGGGACACACCTTAATCATGGCTTCCAAGAGGTCTTCATCAGAAGAAAGAACAATTCTCTGGAAGCATCGCATGTCAAGGGACTAAATAGGGATAGAAATATCGGTTTCAAATGTCCCCATTGAAGGGTTTTCCATGTCAATTACCAGATATAAATCAAAAATAATTCAAGCAAACATTAATATGCTCACTTACATCAGTAACTAAATGCATGGGATGGGCTCCCACATAATTAACCCATTGTAGGGTAGATACTACTTCCATATAAGGAACATTGAGGGATGTCAGATGGTTGGTATTCGAATCAAGACCAACGAATGAAATTTTTTCAATAGTCACAATGTTTCCATTATGAGGGAAATACATCACGCAGAAGAGTGTCGATACCACAACTTTCATTGCATAGACATAGTCTCACCCAAGGAGCAAACTAAAATCCAAGGGGGCTTGAAATACTATAAGATCAATACAGATATTTTTTCCCTCCAGAGTAATAGGTAACTTAGGAAGGATCCCTAAAGGTTCTTTAATGGTTTTTTCAAAAGCTAACAAATTATGTGTAATAGGAACAAGCTAAGGGGAACCCAAATCTTATCAATCAGTTGAGAATAGAATACTAACAGAATCGCCTTCTTCTACATTTTTGCAACGCACATTCTTACCATGTGCTTTCACAATGGTTTAGAAAGGGGTGGAAGAAGGAAAATGAGGCTCTACCAGTCTACTCCAATCAAAGGAAATGACCTCGGTACTTGGAGGGGGTTTGGTGGAAACAGTGAAATTACCCCTTGTGTAAAAGAATCTGATGTAACAAGAAGAACCCGAGTGGTATTTACTTCACTCTCTAAAGGGAGAGAGGGATCGACCGAAGATGAAATCGATTCAACCACTTGATCAACCAATGGTTCATCAACCTGAGTGATATGAGTTTCACTCTCCAATGGAAGATTGGGATTGACTGTACTTGGAATTAGTTCAGTCACTTTGTCAATTGACAATAGGTTGGGAAAAAATTTACGGAAACCAGTTGGAAGTTGTTGTTGAGAAATAGTAATTTTTTCTAAAAAAATTGAGGCTTAATCCATGTGAGGGAAAATATGAGTTTGATGACTCCCTTCGCATAACCTACATGGAAACCTAACTTTACCCTTTTTTCCTGAAACTCAAAAATCACTAGTTAATGGATCAACAGTAAGTTGATGAGAATCTTCTGACCATACTTCCAAGACCTTAGGAATACCTAAGGACAATTGATAAGGAATTGGTCACCCTAACAAATCTCGCAAGGGTATTTTTGGGCTTGCGATGCATGTTGGAGGTTTCCTCAACATTACCAATGCTTACAACCATGGTTGGTTGGTTGACTTATTTTGTATCTTTCTTTTTCTTCTTCTTCCCTTTCTTCTTCTTCTTAGCCACCTGGTTACTATCATCAAGATTTTTACCAAGAGAATAAGAAGAAAGGGAGGAAGACATGTTGGGTGAAGAAGGTAAAGATTCAACATCAAGTTGGTGATGTTGAGATGGTGAACTCAGTTTAGGTGAAGCATCTCATTGAGGTAGAACAATTTGATCATTTGAGTCCAATGAAGTTGAAAAAAACCATACTGGGAAACCTATGGTAAATCCAGGTAATGAAAATGTATCCATATAAGGAGGACCAACATTTCCAAAGCAATGAAAAGGACTAAGATTCCTGTTAAGACGGGTTCCTTGGTTGGTGAATTCTGGGACTGTTGCCACTAGATTCAACTGAAATAAATTTTATTAATAATTCAAATGATATTCACAATCCACACCTAAGGTCTGTAAAAAGTAAAAACAAGAAAATAACACACACTAGTAAATCTAAGGAGTCAAACCATGCAAAAAAAAATTTCACAGCAAAATCACTAGTTGATGATGAAATCCAACGTCGTGGAGATCAAGGTGAAAAATGAAATAAAGATAAAGCAGGTGGAACCAGTTACCCTGAAAAACTACTTAATGAACACGATCTGGTGCAAGTAAATCCACTTATTCCATATCGACTAAAGAATACCCTCCAAAAAGGTCCAAGTGAGTCTCTTCAACGTTTATTCCAGGTGCAACAGGCACTTCCCCTCTGTCGTAACCTCGGATAATAACCCTAAAATTATGGTCTCTAAGGTTACCATTTATAAAAAATTTAACCTGGGTGGAAAATTGCAGATCAAACGTACACGCAAGGGAAAAGTAACAAAGCTCAATCCCCTTGAAATTTCCTCAACATGGTTAATTTGAGGTTTACTTTCAAGTTACTCGCAAGTACCTTTCAACACATTTTGTAATTCATGAAAATCACTCTACCGTAACTAATGAAGTGAGGTCAATCACTCCATTGGGTTCAATATGATCTCGTGCTTAACTCCCTTGTTAGAGGAGCTTCCCATAGCCAAACTGTAATAGTTGGATTTACTCCCTATTGCAAGATTCTAGTGTTTGTTTGCAGCTTTGGAAACTTAACTCACTTCCCTATTCCAAATCCCTACATCCTGATCTAATTTAGGTGGAAAATAGTCCTAAAAATATAAAAATTTCTACATTGATTTTATTAGCACCATGTTTTAAATCTATTATTTACTCAAAGGTTAAATGAATATGAAATCGATGGTGTTATGACTTGACCCAAAATTGAATGCAATAGAATATGATATTGTAATATTTTCACTTCGATGAATCCTAACTAAAGTAAGGAGAGAGGTTACATTCACTTCCAAAAATGCAAGAATTGATAAATAAGAGAAAATATAACAAATTCTCTAATCCACTCATTTTCAACAAGAAAATACTAATGCTAATAAATTCCAAGCAATTTTTTTTGTGTGTTTTTAAAACAAGCATAAAAACAAGCAAATTCAAATCGGGACTATCTTTCAATGAAAGACATATATTTTCAACCGATCAAATAACTCTTTACAATAGACATAAATGAATATATGATGAGATTAAATTAAAGAAAAGAGATTCACACAACCAATTCTAGAAGTGAAAGACTCTTTTTTCCTAGATCAGCAAACCATCAAAAACTCAAAACCCAAAACTGTAAAGATAAGTGATTTCCCTCAAAAATAAAATCAAATACATTGATCTAAATCTACTATTGACTTTTCCATAATGTAAACTATGCAACTGTAATCCATGGAAAATACCATGAAAATGTAATCTATGCAAGAGCATTCTTCAGAACAAGCACAAGATTATTCCAGATCGGTGAAAGAACAATATAACAAGAATACCTATGGACAGTAGTACCTTCTTTCACTAATATTATGAAAGAACCAATTAATTGTAAGTAAAGGAAATTTCAAAAAGATTACAAAACCAAAATGAAATCAAATGTAATATGAGATTTCATTAACAGAGAACTCAAACTAAAATTTCATGAAAATTCCAAAGATCAAAAGAGATTACACTCAAAGGCAATCAAAACTTGTTAAAAAATCGAAAAAAAAAACTCCGAGTAGTGATCAAAACAAAAAAGACATGAAAAATCCCCAAATTTTCATTTTTTAATAAATTTGTGCATGAAACTAGCTTGATTCAGTGCGCATACGCACTAGTTCTAATGACTAAGTGTGCAAATATGTGCATTGTTGCTAAAGGTAAACTGCGCAGACATAAAAACTTAAGAAAAAATAAAAAATAAAGGTCTCAAACCATATATTTCAATTCTTAAAAGGATCTAAAGGTGTCAAGGGTTACAGAAGGACACAAAGGAGAACTCTTGTTCCCCAGTGGAGTTACCAATTTTTTATACAGACAAATTCCTTTTACGGAAATAAGGGATCTCCCTAGATTTCCAACAAAACCTAGTAACAAACATCAAAATAATTGCTACCTTTACTTAGCCTATAACTAAAACATGAAACATGTGGTATGTGAAGTATCACCTACCTATCAACGAAGTTCTTGTAGAAGTCCTTTCAGTGATTTCCACAACCATATTTTCCTCAATTCCTTAAAGGCTTTCCAAATGTTTTCCACGACTTCTCGATGATGCTCCAAAAGAGATCTGCATAGACAAAAACATTCAAAGGGATCAAAGTATCTCGCTTATAAAAACAAATGTAAATGAGATCCCTAATTTAGCATACAACATGTAATCGAATCAATAATCAGTTATAAACAATGCAAGTGATCAAGGAATCTCGCAAATAACATCAAAAATATATGCAATTAGAAAATAACAATTACTTTATATTGAATTGAAATGAAAACAAGCTTACAACTTGGTTGTCTTGATGTCACAAGCTTCTTTCAATGGTCTCCATTGCTTCCCCTGATGACAAACTACTCAAACCCCAAACCAGCAACATAAGTTTACAAATCCAAGTCCCACATTCCTCCAATCCTATGCTTAATTTATAGGTAGGAGGAAGAGGCTTATAGTTCCTCTTCTCAAGGGATGTGATGCTTAAAAGGAGGAGATTAGTTTCATGATCCAAGGGATGAGGTGTAGGTATGTAGTGGTTCGAGGCTTCTAATTTGGATAAGATTCCTCCATGAAAGCTTTGAGAATTCTATTTTTAATTTTTACTTGCATAAAAAAAATTGTGCATTTTATAGTGGAAGACAGTGCACATATCTACGCAGTTTTATAGTGGAATAATTTGCACATGTGTTGGTAATGCATAGGAAAACTGCAGAGATGCTCAAAAATGGTTTTTAAGCAATGCAAACCAAAATTTATTTTGTCCCTGTTATTGTTCTACTTCGAGCTTCGTAGGGGATTCACTTGAGACACTCATCAGATGGTGAGAGATCTAAATCGACAGTCATGGTGACAAAATTTAGTGTAACAAGCACGGGTCTTATGATCACAAATTTGGCATGCATGACACTACTGGACAGCGAGAATACAGTGTTGAAAAATAGTAGGATAGAAGTAACCTGCGCGGTAGCATAGTTAGGTAAATGACCACCACATGCTCCCAAATGGAATTCATTAAGGACTTTCTCGGCCTCCTCATGTGTGAGGCACCTAATAAAATGGTATCGATAAGGCATTGATAAACAGTTTCGCCAATGATAACATAATCTTAAGCAATGTATCGGATACGTCGTTGCTCTGAGCGATAGGTATCAGACTGGAAATTATGGGTCTGCATATAAATCAGAATGTCTCCATACCACGGGTCAAATGATTAAATCATAAAAAATGACTCCTCAGAGATAGAATCATCAGATTTCGATTCAGAATCAAGGGAAGGAAGTTTTCACATAAGCTCAGTGAAAACCAAGAATTTTTTTTACTTGGATTTGATGAAATTCAGGTCAAAATCTTGCAAGATAACGATGCATTTAGAGTATTTCCCCCCAGCAATTGACGTGAAAAAATGTATGCCATAATGTTGGAACCTGAAACAACCGTAGTTTTCCGGAGCAAGATGTAATGGTGAAACCTTTCAACAGATTGAATGACTGCCAAAGCCAACTTTTCCATGTGCGTGTACTTGATCTCAGTATCATTGAGATTCTGAATTAAGTAACATATGGGTTTTTTTGTCCCAACATGGTCCTCTTATACCAATACCATTGCTATAGTAGAAATGGAAGCAGCGAGGTAAAGGAAATAGTCATGTTGGTTATCAGGGGGGTACAATAGAGATGCCTGAACTAGTACATTTTTCAGGACATCAAATGCTTTCTGTGTAGAAATTTTTAATACAATTATGTATTACTGGATTCTCCTGATCTAACAATTATATGCCACTGTTAAATACAGAATCCTTCTACTTATATTCTTGATGAAAATTAATCTCCAATTGCAAACACATGAAGAAATATCAATCACACATAACAGAGATGTTTTTACTAGGAAAGCATAAAGATAAAAACACCACTATCATATATTATGTATATATCATGGATCATGAAACAATATCATACAAAAATCTACTCCAAGTGCTCTCGGTACAATATACAATCGTCTCACACTGTCATACAAAAATTGGCATAAGCATGCACCAATTTACTACCTCCTGACAGACTGCCTCCACTGCATAATCCCTATTGATCACAATCCCTGAATGAATTTGATCTTGTGTTGCCTTGACTGTGAAATCCTCATTGGCATCTCCAATGTGTGTTTGGTTGCACTTGTGCACCCACTATAGTCACAATTGATAGTCAAATTGTCCCTTTCACCTATCTCTCAATTGGGTCTCCACTGGATCTGACATGCATGTAGTTAACAGCAGTAAATCTTCAGTTGCATGTGAGATCACTCCATGTGAATTAATTTAATATTTAATTCACTGATCTCTCACTAGTGTATCATTAGTTACACCTATCACAACTGAGTTTAAATCACTTAACTGAGTTAAACTACTTTACAACTCACATAACTACACATCCAACTACGTTACAACTTTGTATCACTCAGTTACAACGAAGTCCACTATCTTGTCCCACCAACCAACCTTTGAACTTGAAATTCCTTCAGTTAACTATTTTTCCACATCAGTTAACTGAAATCAAGTGCTTCAAGAGAATAGATTATTATTTATTTTCTAATTATTGTTAAGGGCTAAGGGCATGAGTGTATCAGTTGCTCATCACCAGTCAATATTAAATCATCAACATAAAGAACAATGATTAAAATCTTACCCTCCACCACAATCTGGTATAGGTTTGCATCCGCCTAACCCTTGGTGAAGCCAAGTCTGGTGAAATAGATGTTGATCCGAGTGTACCAAGCACGGGGTTCTTGCTTCAGCCCATACAGCGCTCTTTTGAGACTGCACACATGTGAATCGTTGTTGAAGATCTCAAATCCTTCAGGCTACTCAATGTACACTTCTTCCTCAATGATCCCATTAAGGAATGCAGTCTTCACATCCATATGATGAATGTGCCAACCCATCAGCGCTGAGAGAGAAAGGATGGTCCTAATGGAAGAATACCATGTGATAGGTGCAAGGGTTTCTTCATAATCAATCCCCTCGATCTGTGAGAAGCCCCCAGCCACAAATCTGGCCTTGTATTTATCAACACTCCCATCAGCAGCTTGCTTTACCTTGTAGATCCATCTTGAACCTACCACTGATTTATCAACCTGCCTTGGAACAAAGCACTGTTTCTGACAATGGAGTCATACTCCTCCACCATTACATCTACCCATTGGGGCTCCTGCACTACTTCCTAAAAGGAATATGGCTCTGTCAAAATACATTTTCTCATGAGAGCCATGTATCCAGTGAATCGGTTAGGAGACTGTCTCAGTCTGTGCTATGAAGTAGGAACTCCTACATTCTCTTCCACATCAAGCTTCAGCCTCTCCGCTTCTGTGATACACCTTCTGCCAGTTCTAATGTTTGGATCTGCGTGAGTGGAATCCTCCACTCCATGAACCTTCTCCTGTGGCTGATCCACATCTAGAGACTCATCTTTCAGAACAAGCAGTTCCTCGTCTGCATGCAAGTCTAGCTCCCTCTCAAGCGACAACTTCATGGCTTTCTCCTCATTGAATTTTATATCCCGTCACACCACAGTCATTCGACTATTTGGAAAATACACATGATAATTATGGGGTGTTTCTATGTACCCCACAAATATCCTAACTTCAGCAGTCGGCTCCAGCTTCTTTCTAGCGTTCTTGGTCACATGCACATAAACAGATGAGCCAAAAATCTTAAACATATGGTTTCTTACCAGTAAAAGCTTCTTCAGGTGTACTCATGCCAAGTACTCTATGAAGACAATGGTTTTACAAATAAACCGCAGTGTTGCATGCTTCTGCCCACAAGTGCATTGGTAGGCCCTGATCATGCAGCATAGCTCATGCAACACCCACGATCATTTTTTTCTTCCTCTCATCGACCCCATTTTGCTGTGGGTTATGAGGAACTATGATTTCTCTTCGAATTCCTTCTTTGCTACAGAATTATTTGAATTCTTTCGAGATGTATTCACCACCATTATCGCTCCGCAGAGCCTTCACTTGCCTCTCCGACTCTTTCTCCACCAATGCTTTAAACTCACAAAACTTTGAGAATTTTTTATCCTTCTTCTGCATGAATAATATCCAGCATCTATGAGAATAGTCATCAACAAAAAATAACATAATACCTGTGTTTTGTTGTTGAAGCAACCAAGAATGGTCCACACACGTATGTGTGAACTCTCTCCAGGATCACCGAAGCATGGTTCTCATTTTCATGAAAGGTGGTCTTCACAAACTTACCCATAGTACATCCCTTGCACTGATCTAACTGCACAGTTGTACTCTTGGGAAGTCCAATAGAAATCTGCTGCAAAATTTTCAGGGCGCCATGGTGAAGATGGCCCAATCTCCTATGCCATAATGCGCCCTCATCCTGGCTCACCACTTCTTCTGCTTTTCCCACCATTGCAGCGCACCCATCTACCTCCAGCTTGTAGAGATTCTTAACTCGAATCCCTATACTCTTGGTTTGACCTGTAGTTTTATGTCGCAGGAAAGCTTTTCCCTTGCTGAAAACAACGTCATAACCTCTGTCCTCCAACATCATGACTGAGATCAAGTTTTCCTTCAGACCTGGAACATGCATAACATCTTTCAACAAAAATGGTTTACCTAACTCCCTCTCAAAGGTAATGGTACCAATTTCGGTCGCACTATATCTTCCATCGTCGCCCATCTCTATATGCACCTGGAGATATTTCTCCTCCAAGTCACTGAAAATCTCCTTATCTCCCGTCATGTGGAAGGAAGCACCACTATCAAGATACCACATCGATCCCATTGCGCTTGAAACCAAGCATGTGATCAAAGAGAAAGAAAGTTCAAATTGCGAGGCAAGGGCCTCACCAGCTGTAGCTCCAGTAGCCTTCTTTTTCTTCTTTTTCCGTGAGTAGTTAGTGGCGAGGTTCCCATGTTCGTGACAGTGAAAACACTTCACCTTGGACAAATCCAGCTTCTTGCCTTTAGCCTCAAATTTTGAATGGGATTTATTCCCCTTCCCTTTCCTTCCTTTAGTAGCCAAAGCATAATCCTCTTCATCATCATGCTTTGATGAAGAGCCATCTTTGGTGTTCCGCTTGAACTCCTCCTGCACTAGATCCGACCACAGTCGTTCCCAATCCAGAATTTTTTCCCATCCTTTGACAGAGTCTTGATAACTGTGCCAACCCTTAGGAAGTCCCAAGAGAGCCAAACTCACCAAATCATCATTAGCAACCGTGATTCCCACACTCCCCAGTTCATCCCGACATTGGACAAAATTTTTGAGATACTTAGGAATATTGTCGCCCTTCTCCACCTTGATCTTTCTGATTTTATCCTTCAGTTCTAATTTCCTATGGTCGTTGCTGCTTTGGAAAAGATTCGTCAAAGAATTATATATCGAAAATGGAGTGGCTTTCCCATGTAGGCTTGAGACAATATGGTCTCTCACACCTTCCAACAGAATCCTTCTCATCTTCCCTACTTTCTTTTGCTAGGCGTCAAGTAATGCAACATCCGTCGAAGTGGGCTTAGGAACATCACTATCGATGAATTCCTTCAAGCCATTATCTTCAAGCATTGCCTCCATCCTATCCTTCCATGCAATGTAGTTCTAGTTGCCCTCGAGTGCATACTCTAAACGCAAACCATTGAAATACATTTTGATGTTTACTCAACTGTCGCACCAAGAAATTCTTGCAACAAATTCAAATTGTTTCCACCAACAAACTCAGCTACTACTTCAATATTGCAATCGTCTTTGCTCCGATACCATGTAGAATTTTTAATACAATTATGTATTGTCGGATTCTCCTGATCTAACAATTATATGCCACTGTTAAATATAGAATCCTTCTACTTATATTCTTGCGTAAAATTAATCGCCAATTGCAAACACATGAAGAAAGATCAATCACACATAACACAGATGTTTTTTACCGGGAAAGCATAAAGCTAAAAACCCCACTATAATATATTATGTATATATCATGTATCATGAAGCAATCTCATACAAAAATCTACTCCAAGAGCTCTAAGTACAATATACAATCGTCTCACACTGTCATACAAAAATTTGTATAAGCATGCACCAATTTAATGCCTCCTGACAGCTTGCCTCCACTGCGCAATCCCTGCTGATCACAATCCCTGAATGAATTTGATATTGCCTTGCCTTGACTATGCAATCCTCATTGGCATCTCCAATGTGTGTTTGGTTGCACTTGTGCACCCACTATAGTCACAACTGATAGTCAAACTGTCCCTTTCACCTATCTCTCAACTTGGTCTCCACTGGATCTGACATGCATCTAGTTAACAGTAGTAAATCTTTAGTTGCATATGAGATCACTCCATGTGAATTAATTTAATATTTAATTCACTGATCTCTCACTAGTGTATCATTAGTTACAACTAGCACAACTGAGTTTAACTCACTTAACTGAGTTAAAATACTTTACAACTAACATAACTACACATCCAACTCTATTACAACTTTGTATCACTCAAGTACAACGAAGTCCGCTAGCATGTCGCACCAACCAATCTTTGAACTTGAAATTCCTTCATTTTACTAGTTTTCCACATCATTTAACTGAAATCAAGTGCTTCAAAAGAATAGATTATTATTTACTGTCTAATTATTGTTAAGTGCTAACAATAATCGACGTGCATTCCACGAAACAACTTCGCACATGCATTCCAAAAATAGACGCCCATCCATCCATATAATTTTCTCAACCATCTATAAATAGATTACTGCTAAAAATATAATTTTATCCAAATTCTAAAAATTGAAATATCACCTAAAAATAGCCTGGGGGCCCCACCTAGTGTAGGTGCTTAATTTTCACTAGGATCATCATTTTGTTGAATATCAACATTCTGAGATTTTTTGTCCCAATGGAAGGGGATCCCTTTCTCAAGAAGACGATGGAATCCTTTAGTCAACTCAGAATAATTAGGAATGAACTGTCGCTGGAAGTTAGTTTTCCCTTGAAGTCGTTGAAGCTAAACTAGTGAAGAAGGTGTAGGCAAGTCAACGACTTCCTAAAATTTCAGAGGATCAATCTGGATTCCTTGTTTCGAGATAAAAAAACCTAGAAGTCATCTAGAACTAATGGAGAACAAACATTTTTGTGGATTTATTCGAATATTATAGTATCTATAGCGTAGGAAAATGGCCCTAAGATGCATTAGATGATCAGCCTGACACTTAGACTGAGCATGAAGATCATCCAAACAGGGTTGCATGATGTGTTTAATCTCATGAAAAGTGTAATCCATGGCCCACTGAAATGTGGCTCCAACATTTTTCAGACCAAATAGTAGTTTCTGGTAGGAAAAAGT
The DNA here is from genome assembly GCA_034641835.2 of Pinus albicaulis. Classification (NCBI taxonomy): domain Eukaryota; kingdom Viridiplantae; phylum Streptophyta; class Pinopsida; order Pinales; family Pinaceae; genus Pinus; species Pinus albicaulis. The sequence goes on from CM076572.1 coordinate 400,660,981, forward strand.
ACCCCAGGGAAAAATAAATGTAGTTTTAGGTTGATCCGTTGTGAGAATGTTGATTTGATTTTATCTAGAGAAACCGTCGATTAACATATATATTTCACAAAAAGTGTAGCCATCAACAATCTGGTCGATGAACGGGTTCAGGTAGTTGTCCTTGGGACAAGCATGATTCACATCCCGATAATCGACACATACTCGGATAGTCCCATGTTTCTTCATGGTAGGGAAAACATTAGACACCCAATCAATAAGAGGAACGATATATATGAAACCAACACGAAGGATTTTTTCAATTTCACTCTTAATTGGGGCAACCTTCTTTGGATGGACCAGACAGAGGCATCGTCGAAGTGATTTAGTATCAGGATACATTTTAATTTTGTGCATTACTATATTTGGGTCAATACCTAGCATCTCCTCATAGATCTAGGAAAATACATCACAAAATTCCTGAAAAGGTGCTTTGTAGGTCTCAATATTAGATGGAGAGCAAAACACACCAATGTGTATATATTCGAAAACACTCGGCTTGACATAAATATCAAGAGGTATTGTCTCTTATATATTCGAAATATAACCCGGATGCGGGTGCTTAACATAGGAAATAAGAGGAGGCCAGACGGCATTAAGGTTTGCAGCATGGCAAACATCTGGCGATTGTACTCAGGTGTGAAACATTTAAGTCGAAACTTAATGAGCGCGATTAACAAGTCTCCAAACGCAATTCGAGAGAATTCCAAGCAGGGTAACAAAGATCTGGTCATTACTCCATCCATGGCGCAGTTAATTCGTTGGGACGGCAACAGCTTCGAGGCATTTGATTGCAGAATGGAGAGAGAGCAGGCTTATAGCAGTTTCCCTCGGCCTTCTGCTGTGTATTGTGCGCCCACTGTGAGGCTCCCCTCCGTGAGAACCGTCACTGGAAAGCGCACCAATCTTCATGGTTGCATTGTCTTGGGCGACAATGTTCATTTCTCCATTGCAGGTAACTGTATGCAACAGTCCGGGATTTGGCTCAGCTTCCCCATAGCTCCCACGCGCTCTCACTCCACCAACGCTCAGCTTGGTTCTCCGCATTTCCCAAGCTTCTCTGCTACGACTGACAGCATGCCTCGTTTAAGGCACAGAATGCGATGCCGTCGGGGTCCTTCTAGGAGAGCTTACAGGTGCTCTTCCCCGTCTTCAAGCACCTCGGCTGCGGATTTTACTGGCTCGGCCAGCACTTCTCACGCTGTTCGTGGGTGAATTCTAAGGTCTGAGAGATGGAACACCATCGGCCAGAATGCTCTGGCTCACTCTCAAACCCGGAATTTTGTGTTTCAAAGTGCTTTGAATCGCCCATGTATTACAGCCACTGTCACCATAGTGTTCCGAGAGACCCCGTATGATGATGGGCGGGCTGGTCTGGGGGTGCAGATTGATGAAGAGCGGGTCGGTCTTGATGAGCAGCATGATGAAGAAATGTCGGCAAGGAACAGAGCCAGCACCGAGGATGTTGAGGAACAGGGCATTGGAGTGAATATGGATATCGAGATGGTTCAGGAAGAGCAGCAGAATGCAATTCAAGACCGGGGTCATGCAAACGTTGCGCACCAGCAACTTCTGGGCGATGGACTGTGCACCCCTGATGCTAACAAGACCATTCACACAACTGTGGACCTCTACAACTCTGATGGAGAACCTGATGAGTTTGGATGCAGAGTCGAGGAAGTGGAACCGGACGAGTGATCTTGCTCAGGTCCAGGTTTTTGTTTTTTTTGCTTTGGCACTGTTTGAAGTTTGCAATTTGTCTCTGTATGGTTCTAGACTTAAACATTGCCCCTGTGTGGGTCTTTTTGATGGAACTTGATTTGCACTGGTTTCCCTCAACGGGCAGTGCCAAGTTTTTGACTTTCTGATCTTCAGGCCTACTCAGGCCTTGCTCTGGTTAACTCCTGATGTAAATACCGGTTACTGATTATCAATAGATTAAACATATTTAGAAAAAAAAAAAATATATTCGAAATATTCTTCTCGGAATGGACTTCGTGGATATAAACATAAATTTCAAAAGATTCGTCAAAATCAGGCAGATAAATATCACAGAGATTACCCTTAATGGAATCTGGGAGGGAGGAACGATGGTGATGATCGTCCCATGGTGCATCATCTGGCATCACGATCTCCATGGTGCTCTCGTCGGTGGAAAATACACGTGAGAATGGATCAGATGATGTGCCATCATCCAATGATCGATCGACCCAATTGATTGAGGCAAAGGTATGAGTCACACAAGCTGAATAGATAGCTTCGTAATCAAGTTCAATAGGGCTAAGAGAAATTCAGTCGCCAAAACTGTTGATGTCATTTTCGTATGGTATTATCCATGAATAGTTCTTGAAAATAGAAGACGATATCATGATGATAAACAAAACTGATTGTGAGATGTCGAGAAGAGGAGGAGGAAGAGAAAATCTCCCCATGAGCGAGGATTATTTCAATAGTTCAACCCCGACATGTTGATAAGAGTGAAGGGCTTCCCTTACAAGCATGAAAATTCCATTAAGATGGGAATCAAAAATGAAAAAGGTGATTTGGTCGATGGCCACAATCTCACCCTTATGAGGAAATGCGATCATACGAAAATAATTCAAAACGACTGCAGCCATAGCGTAAGCCCATGTGCGACCTAGTAGAAGATTATAATCAAGAGGTTAGTCGATATCTTATACTTCTATAGATACAATCTTTCCTGCTAATTCCACTTGTAAGGAATTCAAAATACCACAAGGCTTATATGTTCTTCCATCAAAAGCCTTCAATGTGGTGGATGACTGACTCATTTGGGGAGAACCAATTTCCTTCCAGCAATACATAAGCATGATGCAAGTAAAGGCTCCCTCGTCCACAATAAAAATATGGTTTTTTTACCACGGACGACAACCTAGATCATAAAGGCCAATTGAGCTGGAAGCCAAGTGAAATAGCTCTCGTGATGAAAGTAAAGTCTTTTTCTGGGTAGGGAAGTTTTGCAACACCTCGAGGGCTGACATAGCTGATGGGGACTGAGCCATGTCCTCAACTACATTATAATTTTGAGCAACCATGGCACGAGTGTTGAAAGAAGACTTATGAACAACTCCCTTTGGAGGCTTAATAGTTAACTCCGTAGGAATTTAATGATGAGCGGGATCGGATGGAGATGATGTCGAACTAGTAGGTTGATTAGTAACTTGATCATTCGGTAGATTCACATTTCCATATTCCTTGTTACGAGTAGCCACAATAACATCAAATTTATGCTTTGCGGAAGAAACCATTAAAATCGAGTTAGAGGAAGATGGGTCTCAAGCAACCAGAAGGGTCTCTTGATTGGGAAACGGGTCAGTCAACACGATGGAAGAACTGGAGGATTTCATAAACTAATTCACTTCCGCGCAGTGAGGACAGTCACATGTAAAGGGCTCCTCATTGCAAATCAATCATGGGTAATGAGGCTTTCGTTCCTCATCGGAGGATTGAATTGTTTGTTTATCCTTTGGTGAATAATATTTCTTCCTTTTGACTTTCCATTTCTTCTTTCTTTATGATTTCTGTTGAGATTTTCCTTTATCAAATGAAGTGAACTTTATCTCAGAAGAAGAAGTCGTAGGAGGATTGGATGAAGATTTTTGGGTAGAAACAATGAGAGCACTACCACATGGTTTGCTCGTTGTCTACAAACTGGTAGAACCAATGATGTCATCAACAACATGATATTATTTACCAGCAGTGGTAGGAGTTACAGTTTTCGAATGTCTCAGAGCGTCTAGTATCTTTTCATAGAGCATGCCCGATTAGGTATAGATGAGGTACAAATACTGAGCACGAGAAATTACTTGCTCTTCAGTCACGACTCCGCCTTTGGCTACATCCTTTGTGATAGATGGAAACAAGGAATTAATGAACCATTCCGCTAGCAATTGATCCAGAAAAAAGGTATTAACCACCCAGTGATACCACCACCATTCATGAATGTGATTTGAAATGTGATATATATTGTTTAAAGTTGGTACGAATCTCCATTCCAATTTCATACTAGATGGGTAAATGTAAATTTGTGAGGAAGGTGGTAGCTAAGGAACTGAAATCATGAAACGAAGCTCTAGGTAACTCAATGTACCATTTATTTTTGGTGCCTGAAAGAGTACGTTGGAAAAGGCATAATATTATGGAATCATCGTTAAGGGATTTCAACGAACACCACAGATGATACATCACAACATGGGTCGATGGGTCTTCTCGAGGATTCCCATTGAATTTTTGGATATCAGAGGGAAATTTGGTGGGAAATATCATCCACCAAGGTGAATGAGCAATGGGATCGTTTGTAAGAAGATTTAAGTTTGGAAATTCCACAGTTGCCACAAAAGATACTTTCTTGTTGAAATCCAATGAAGGATAGCTTGGATAATAAGGAATCACCTGAGAAATGGTTACTTGTGTTCCTGGATAAGGAGGGTCATGATAAGGAGGAACCTCGGTACCAAAATAAAGAGGACTCTGGTAACTAGCATGTGTGTAACCTTGTTGACCAGCTCTAGGATAACCCTACAAAGGTTGGAATGGTTGGGTTTGGATACATTAGACTTGAAAAGGCACTTGAGGGATACCGTGATAGGGTCTATATTGTTTCCCCACGGGATTTTGCATCATCCCGACATAAGGTGGGTTTGATTGGGATTGTACCATGATATACACATTTTGTCCTATTGAAAATTGAGGAGTACCCTATCCAAGAGGTTGAGAATTTAAGGTACCTTATACTGGTTTGGTAAGTGGGACCTGGGAAGTACCAGATGCTGACGAAATAGATTGTGATGCAAAGAAAACCTGTAAATGTTGGCTCATAAGTATTTGATCTTGTTGGGGTACACATGGATTTATAGGGATTTGAGAAGAAGATGGTGCATGTTGAGGATTCAATAAACAGTCCCAAAATGAACCAGGTTGAACGAGAAAAATAGGTTTCCAAACATTGGTATCCATTCCAAGATAAGGAGGACTATAATAAGGTTGATTACCAATTTGAGGTATAGAAACAACAAGTTTCCCCCCTTCCAAAGGAGGAGAGGATGGTAGAGGCAACTGCGATCTTGATGGAGGGTACCCAACATAAGGAGAGTTAGGTTGTTGAAGGTAACCTTTCCCACTAATATAAGTTTCATCTTACTTCTCAATTGTATGTGTAGGTGGAGGAGGAGGGGAAGACCGTGTGGCATTCATAAGAGAAGTACTAGATGGAATTCCTAAATTAGATGACATGGGAGAGGTCCAAGGACTGGAAGTCGCACCAGAAAAGGTACCAGAGAAAGGCTGATTACTAAGTGGGATGGAAGAACCACCATATAGATGTGTTTCTAGTGATGTTGCAAACATAGATGAAGAAGAAACATTTGATGTCTCAACCATGGTGGTGGACACGGGTTGAGAGGTAGGATTAGAACCAGTCATGGTTGACAATTCCAATGAAGATTGTTGCGAGAGATCTGCAGGTAAGTCCAAAGAATCGGGCAAAGGAGTTTGTGTCTGAAGAGCGGGAAGAGGATTATTTTGATAAAAATGGAGTCCCTCCCAATGAATAGGAGTAGAGGGACGAGGTTATTCTTGCAGGATCTCTTCAATGCTCACAAGTCTGTATGGAAGAGGTTCATCGTTGGGTCCAAAATATATAGCTTATTTCTGAGACAAAGGAAGAGAAGAGGAAGGTCCTGAAGTATTAGGTGAAGATGGCTAAGGCTCCTCAGGTTCAACAACCTTAGGAATCAAAGTGTGTTATTCGGGAAAGTCAGGCTCAAGAACCTCAAGCAACAAGGTTTTAGGGACTTCTATTTTGATTGTGCTAGATTCACCGGAAAGAGTAGATGTGATATTAGGCTCAGAACTTAAAGGGACAGATGATTATGGTCGATAAATATCAAGAGGAGGGCCAAAATTAGTTTCCGAAGTTTTAGATTCAGTAGTTTTTGTCTTCTTATGCTTCTGATGTGGTCAGGAGTATCCTTTAGTGGAAGAGGAGGCTTATTTTTCATTCTACACGAACGACGGGGTGGGGGATTTTGTTATTCCACGTTGGATTAATAAATTTTAGAAATTAACACACAAAAAAAAAATCAAAAAGAGGGTAATCTAGGCATAAAGGATTACAAAGAAACCATGAACTATAATATACATCTTGGAGAACAAAGGAATTAACGTACGATAACCAATGTCCCTAAATGTTGTGTTCGATATATCACTGTATATAAGGAAACTGACTCGGTTACCTATGGCGAGGATAAAAACCTATAGGGGACTCCCAAAATATACTCGATGGTACGTGGGAGTGCAGCCCATAGTAGTGTTTTCTATTGCATAATCATTCGTTGAGAGTGTTCCCATATACTTATCATGCGTGGAGCACCATCCTATATACCCGAAGGTATGTGGAGAATTATCTTATACACTTGCGTACATGAAACAGGATATCACCCCCGGGATGAAACGCTGGCGAACACTGACAACTCCTACATTTAACGCCACTGGAACACATCTCTAGCCTAGACCTCTAAGTGTTTTCATCAATATTACAAATGCTCCTTAGGTTGATTCAATAAATTTTACTATTTACTTTGATTAAGTTTTAGTTTTGGGGCTCACCGGGAATGTCACCTAAATATCCTAAAATGAAAAATAGCATGAGGAAATGAAATATTTCTCATTCAATGAAAATATATCTAAGGAAGGGAAGAGACAACGAGTATGAAACAAACAACTATGAAAAATGCAATCCCTTTCCAATGCTATTGTTTCAATTTTAATGCACACACCAAAACCCTAGATGCCAATGTAAAGATTTTTCTTGTCAAGTATCTTAATTTTCAAAAATGAAGAAAACTAAGAAGCAAACTTTAATCATGAATTCAGATAACTTTTCAAAATGAGGACTAGAACAACAATTCATTCAAGCAACCAATGATCAAATAAAAATCAGTTCGCAAGCAACCTAATGATAAGAACAAAAGAAAATTTTAACAAATCCTAATCAAATTAAATCAAACACAAATGCAAACTAAATGGAGTCTTCAAAGGGGCCACAAGACACTCAAGACTCAAGGAAGGGCAGTTGGAAGCAGGATGATCAAAGAGAAATCCAAAAAAAAGGAAAATTTATGTACGAACAGGGGCCAACACAGGTCCAGAAGAGGCACCAGTGCCTTGCAACGTAGTCACAGATAGGACTTTGTAGAGGTGCAACGCTTTGTCCCTAGACTGGAGGGAGCATTGGTGAAGAATAAGGGAGTTCTGACACAAGTTTTGCAATTGAGTCTTAATGAAAGAGCTTCCTAGGTCTGCTATTGACTAAATATGACAGTGAAGGTCCGAAGAAGAGGTGAAATAGAGACTAGAGACAAAGAAAACACCCAAGGAATATACCCGTCCCCATTGGAGTTGTCAATTTGTTATACAAAATCTACGATTACAGATAGAAGTGTCTTCCCTAGACTAGGTGGTTAAGTCTAGAATAACATAAGGACAAAGTAGCTTTTTTTCCTTTAAGTAAATGGATGATGGATCGAATTCTACCTATAATCAGTCATATGCTTCACTCCTTTCTTGGCTTGAATGCTCCAATTCTAGCTCTCGTTGCCAAAATTAGAACCTGCACAATCAAACAACACAATCCAACGAACTACGATTTAGCTTCTCGGTAGCATGGAAATTATTAGGTCGATTTTTCCACTCCAATATGGCCTCTCTACAGACCACCTTAGTTCCCCTCTTTTTGAAGGTTGGAAGCTCAGTGCCCTGAAGCCCTATGGCTCGATATGCACCTTTTTTGGATCTTCATGCAATAATTGTGTATTTTTTATTCTCAAAAGCATGATCTTGGTTAATTGTTATTTGCCTATGCAAACTACTAAACCATGGGGGTCTGGTTTCTTCATCCTAGGGCAGAGCCCTTATACTTTTCATCTCTTGTTTCCTCCTTCAGAGGTAGGGAATGCACTCTTGGCTATAATTTTTTGTAACTTCTTGCTTGTTAATATAATGTAAATGTATTTGCTTACAAAAAATAATAATAATAATAATTAAACCGACCTAGATCCATCTTAACTACTGATATATCAAGCACCGAGAGGGATCAAATTTCTTGAGATGCAACGCTCTTTTCAAGTGAAAAGAGTTTAAAATAATACCATTATAATAATTAATTTTATAATTTTTACCCAGAGAGGCTCTCCAACCCACTTTGGTAAAGATGTTGTAATTTAATGTTTAACATTTTGACTAAGTCAAATTACATTAAAAAAAGAGATTAAAGTAATGTAAACCTTTTAACTAAATCAAAATAAAATAACCTTATAAAAATAAAATGAAAATAAAAATGACCCATGGTATTCATATGGAATATAGCATATTTAAAGGGGGAATTAAACCATCCTAAATCCATCTTAACAATGGATATGGGCACTTGGTAGATCTAGGGTTAAAATGGATCTAGGTTGGCTATTATGGAAACACATAAATTACAACCATAACTTAAAATAAAATATAATTTCTTAATAAATGTAGAAATACTAATAAAATATAAAAATAATTTCTTATATAATTTTAGTAGAGTTAAAATGGATCTAGGTTGGCTATTATGGAAACAAATAAATTACAACCATAACTTAAAATAAAATTTAATTTCTTAATAAATTTAGAAATACTAATAAAATATAAAAATAATTTCTTATATGATTTTAGGTTGGATAAGCGTGATCTATTTTGCTATAGGTCTTCTAGAATTTCCATTCTTTGAAAATTAAAAAAAATGTGGATAGAGCTTCTAGAATTTTCATTGTTTAAAAAAAAAAAGTTGTTGATAGTCTAGATTTAATAATGTGAGAATATTTTGAATCGTATACACAATCCATATATGAAATCAAAGGTCCCCACACAAATTTTCCATTTCTTGCTTCCAGTTCTCCATTGAAATTATAAATTTTCAGTTTTACAAATGGCACATAAATATTTTGATCTTTATCACCATTTATAAGAATTTAATATATATAACTATCATAATACTAGCTAAAATCTATCTTAATTATGGGTCTACCAAGATCAAATCTTTTTTCACTTTAAAAGAGGTTTGCATCTTGAGGCCATTTAAGGCGGAGATTTGATCCCTCTCGATTGGTAGATCCGGAGCATGGATCTAGGTTGGTTAAATTAATCCCTTTGAGTGCATGGATCTAGGCTCGTTAAATTTCACCCTTTAAATAAGCTATATTTCACGTAAATAACATGATCAATACTATCTTTTATTTTTATTTTTATTTTATTTTAATAAAAATAAAATGGATAAATCGTATTGGTTAATTGATCGGCAATGTTCTTGCACATGTAATTATTACCAAAAAAAATTCTAAAAAAATAAAATGTTTACCTTACATTATATTATTTATTTTATTTTATTTTTATATAACTAAACTTGGTGAAAATACCAAAATACTCCATCTAATAAGTGTTTTGGTCCAAAATTATTATTTTGCCCAGCAAAAGGGCCAAAACATTTCTTACCTACAAATAAAATAAAATCCCGCTTTACCAAAATAGCTGTAACATCACATATATATATATAGCTAGGTGTGAAGGATCGCACTGTTGCAATAAACGGTCACTTTTTTCGAGTGTTAAGACGCGCAACTCACCACCTTCCATTGGGACCTTGCACAGAAGAAACGCGTACAAATAGGAATAACCGAAAGCTCCCAGATTCTTACTGCCTTTGCATATCCGAAGTCTGTGAACACAGTTTCAGAGTTTGGATTCAAACACCAGTTGCTGCAGCAGTATCATCGAAAGAACAATGATTGGGATATTCGGCCGTCTTTCCTTCAAGTCGGTCACCTCTGAGGTAATTTTTCCCCCATATTTTTATTTTTCCAAATCAAGTTTATTACAGGTTATGGGTCGATGCTACAGTGACTGAAGACATGTGAATCCAGAATTTGCAGTTTTACATGATCTTTGTTTTGTTATTGGATGAATTAAGTTGAAATGTCATTGGTCTGTGTTTGTAAAGCAGAGTATTTATTGATTTTATTGCAGGATGAGTCGTCGAGGGAATCCTTTGAGCTTCCCAAGGAGGTGAATCCACCGGTTAATGGAGTTCAACTTATTGTAGATTTCAATCCAGTGGAACATACTCAGGAGCCCACAGACAAAGACAACCCTGTTAAATGCCCACAGCCTCAGCCCAGCATTCTTCATGTAAGAATTTTCACATGCGTAATCTCCATTCCCTGAATTTGTTTGTTATGTGTTTCCTTTTATGATGCATAATCTAGCAGTGAGTGGGGTCAATAGACTTTCGTGTGGAATATTACATATGGCTTTTCCATATAGCATAGTAGCCTACAAAATGCATTTTCATTAACGCAGATAAAAGAATATATGAATACGCTAAGGCACTAACATGCCAATTACCCATCCCTATATATGCATTAACACGACAATTGCCCATCCCTACAATGCAAGTAGGGGCCAACATATTCGCATTGTTTTGAACTTCAAGAAATATATTTTTCAGAAAAGTCGGATCGTGGTTGAAAATTATATTTCTAGGTCAGATTTGAGTGCTCTTTGTGGTTCCAAGTTCCAAGCACAAATTTGTGGTTGTAAGTCTTAGTATTTCAATCAATTTTGGAAGTAAATCATGTAAAAAGACAATGTAAAGTAAAATGAATCAAACAAAGAAGAAGAACGCAATAATTAAATAAAATAGAAAATGAGAATAGAAGAGAAAAGGTTTATAAACTAGAAATGGAAAGTTGGAGTATTGGCCTTCCCATTACCCTAGCTCTCCCTATTTCTTCATGTACTTTCACTCAAAAAGAGCCTTTTGGGGGTTAGAAGATGGGAACACAAAGGAGAAGAATATGTGTATGTATTTAAGGGATGCTCTGAAGATTTAAAATTGGTTGTTATGTTAGCTATTGAGGTGAGATTTGCTTTTTCTCTATAGTGTTGGAGCTTCCTTTCTCGTTTGCAATAGTTCGTGGGTAGATGGATCTCCTAACAAATCTCTATATTTCAATGTTGGTTGATTTATGAGACTAGAGACTTGTGGACATCGTTATTTGTCTATTGCAATTTTGTAGAGAGTTTCTCAGTCACTTCCACATGTGATGTCTATTGCAATTTTGTAGAGAGTTTCTCAATCACTTCCACATGTGAATTTGACCGTTAGAAATGAGGAAAAATACCACTAAGATTTATCATGGCCGCATTGAGCTACCTTTAAAGTTTTTGAATGATTATTTTCTACTTATAACTCAAACAACCAACTCAAAATCCAACAATTTGTAGAGTGTGAGGGTGTACTAAGTTGCATGACCACATCCACATCTCAAAGAAAGCTCCATGCAGGTTGTATGAATGTAGGTGGCCTCGGTGGCCACTACCCCCTCCCCCAAGGAGCATTGAATGGAGGCTAGGATGATTCTTGTTCCAAGTTGTTTTTCTTTTGCATTTAATGAATGACCATCTCCCTTGGCACAACATTGATGTCAAGAGGATTGTCGTATTCTCATATACTAGGACGACTATTTGTTATATTTAATTGGGACGACTATTTGTTATATTTAATTGGGAACCTTCTCTTATCCTTCGATAGCCATTTCAATTAAGACCATATCTCATATTGTTAAGTAATAACCCATTTCACACATGGGTTAAATAGTGGCCAACACATGTATACATAATGCCTAGTGTTTAATTTTTTATTGGAGATTGTTCTTTAGTGAATAAGCAAATTTTAAAGTATACAAATTACAAGTATACTCAATTCAACCTTTAAACCAGAAGTACCCAACTCTATATTGGATAGTATTTCCTTTGGTGTAGTGTTCATTCTGATAATTGGAGGATAACCATAATGCTTCTTATAGTTGGTTGATGAGAAGCTCAAGAGTATTGGTTTGGGAGTTGGTGTTTAACCCCAATAGGCTTCATCCAAAGCATTATACTTTTGGGAGTCCTCATTTTCATTAAACAAACCATTACAATAAGAATAGAATAGATAGACAAAACCATGATAGTGTCTTAGGCTTTATTTCTAATTTAGTTGACTTGGATATTCATGTGCAAAGGAGTTCCACTAAGATAAAGTTCTCAATGCTAGAGTAATTGTAGATTCTCAGTTGATAGTTGCATTGTGAACTTGTTGTTTGTGTGTATCTTACACCAAACAATAATGGGTAGTTGATTGACATTATGCAGTCTTAGATGCTTGTAGAATAATATGGAACATAGATCTATTTTAACTTTAGATGTTTTAAACACCATGATATAATTCTTTCACACCCATAGTTGTTAAATTTTAAACATGTTAGTTATATATTAATCTTTTATTAAGTGTTTTATCCATCAAATGGGTCAAAATTCAGCTTAACTGAGTACCTCTGTAATAAAAATTATTAATAGATACCCATATGAAGCTTGTTGTATGGAGTTTTCTGATCAAGTAGGAAAACTTCTCGTTTAATTTCGAAGGTGTTGGTGGCATCGTCTCATCTCTTTGCATTTGGTTGGGAATACATCTGACACTTGATCAGAGCTGAGAAATAAATACATGTGACCTCCATCTAGCAGTGTAATTGTTAATCTAGTTGATATAAACCTCCATACCTTATGTATTTTAGATCTATGCTTATTTCCTAGGATAACACTATTATTATGTTGAAGAGGGCGACTTTACACTGGCAAGTATTCTCAAATGCATTTGTATTTATATTCCTTTACTGCTTATGATGTTTTCTTTTGTTATTAATCACCACCCATAAGTTATTAAATTTGTCAGTGCTTTTCTTTGTTACTTGAAGATGTGCTGGATCTCTAAAATGGTGAATGAAAATCGGTTGTCTGGTGGCAGGATGGAAGAATACTGAAGGAGAGACTACTACAGGCTAATGTGGGCAGAACTCAAGAGTTGCATATTTTAAAGGAAGAGGGGGTTCAATCGCGAGGATCACATAGGAGGTCACGTTACAGTATTTCTAATGATACCAATCTCAAATTCTTAGAGTAATATTGTGAAGAAGTAACACTGAGTTACTTATCCATCACATTTGAATTTTACCGAAGGTCTTACAAAATGAGAGAATAATAGTATGTACCCATGATTCTTGGGTCAATATCTTGCTAGCATCCTATAATTGTCTCGAATGGAAAGTTGATCCTCAGGCGAGATTACATTGTTGAAAATTAGCATTGACAATATTATTACTGTCAAATAAGCAGCTAGAAAACATTGGTGTCTATGTTTTCCAGTAGTGTCCATGCTTCAATTGAGAGATTCTAGTCTCAAATAACATACGAGATTCCGGTCTTAAGTAACAAATATTCGTTATTTCTTTCATTTAAATATTCTTGTGCCAATGTCTAGGCTTAGAAAATGATGTGCCCAACTAGCTCGTTATTCTAATTATAATTGTTTCTCTTTATTGTAATTATATTTGGTCCTTTTTCATGGCAATACTCTTATCGAGTTCAATTTACTTCATCTCTATCAGCTTAAATGAGTTTTGTCTGGTAATTTCGATATTTTTATACTTTGAATAATCATTTTTTAAAATGTGTCGTAAAAAAATTTGCAAGTTATATGTCTATAAACATATGAGCACATATCATGGACGTTTATATAGAATGCCTAGATTGTTTGGGTATCAAACTCTTATATCAGTTTAGAATCTTTTATGTTTGTAAAAATAATCCCAAAAAAACATTGGAAAGATCAGATGGAAAGGAGCATCATAAAGTGCTAGAACTGTGCTCTAGACAACATAGGAAATGCTCTCTCTATAAGGAAATAAAAAAAAAAAGAATTAGCTTTACATTTGGCTTTGATGACGGGTCAATATATAACCATGTAAACCATGTAAATTCTTAGTATTTCAATCAATTTTGGACGTAAACCATGTAAAACCATGTAAAAAGAAAATGTAAAGAAAAATGAATCAAACAAAGAAGAAGAAAAAAATAATTAAATAAAATAGAAAATGAGAATAGAAGAGAAAAGGTTCATAAACTAGAAATGGAAAGTTGGAGTATTGTCCTTCCCATTACCCTAGCTCTCCCTATTTCTTCGTGTACTTTCACTCAAAAAGAGCCTTTTGGGGGTTAGAATATGGGAACGCAAAGGAGAAGAATATGTGTATGTATTTAAGAGATGCTCTGAAGATTTAATACTGGTTGTTATGTTAGCTATTGAGGTTAGATTTGCTTTCTCTCTATAGTGTTGTAGTTTCCTTTCTCGTTTGCAATAGTTCATGGGTAGATGGATTTCCTAACAAATCTCTATATTTCAGTGTTGGTTGATTTATGAGACTAGAGACTTGTGGACATCGTTATTTGTCTATTGCAATTTTGTAGAGAGTTTCTCAATCACTTCCACATGTGATGTCTATTTCAATTTTGTAGAGAGTTTCTCAATCACTTCCACATGTGAATTTGACCATTAGAAATGAGGAAAAATACCACTAAGATTTATCATGGCCACATTGAGCTACCTTTAAAGTTTTTGAATGATTATTTTTACCTATAACTCAAACAACCAACTCAAAATCCAACAATTTGTAGAGTGTGAAGGTGTACTAAGTCGCATGACCACATCCACATCTCAAAGAAAGCTCCATGCAGGTTGTATGAATGTAGGTGGCCTCGGTGGCCACTACACCCTCCCCCAAGGAGCATTAAATGGAGGCTAGGATGATTCTTGTTCCAAGTTGTTTTTCTTTTGCATTTAATGAATGACCATCTCGCTTGGCACAACATTGATGTCAAGAGGATTCTCGTATTCTCATATACTAGGACAACTATTTGTTATATTTAATTGGGAACCTTCTCTTATCCTTCGATAGCCATTCCAATTAAGACCATATCTCATATGGTTAAGTAATAACCCATTTCACACATGGGTTAAATAGTGGCCAACACATGTATATTTAATGTGTAGTGTTTAATTTTTTTATTGGAGATTTTTCTTTAGTGAGTAAGCAAATTTTAAAGTCTACAGATTACAAGTATACTCAATTTGACCTTTAAACAAGCAAGTACCCAACTCTATATTGGATAGTGTTTCCTTTGGTGGAGTAGTTTTCATTCTAATAATTGGAGTATAACCATAATGCTTCTTTTAGTTGGTTGATGAGAAGCTCAAGAGTATTGGTTTGGTAGTTGGTGTTTAACCCCAATAGGCTTCATCCAAAGCATTAGAATTTTGGGAGTCTTCATCTTCATTAAACAAACCATTACAATGAGAATGGAATAGATAGACAAAACCATGATAGTGTTTGAGGCTTTATTTCTAATTTTTTTGACTTGGATATTCATTTGCAAAGGAGTTCCATTAAGATAAAGTTCTCAATGCTAGAGTAATTGTAGATTCTTAGTTGATAGTTGCATTGTGAACTTGTTGTTTGTGTGTATCCTTAGATGCTTGTAGAATAACATGGAGCAAATAATTTTCACTCAACATTGTAGTCTTGAATAGGGATTGTAGCCATTTGAAAAACATAGGTCTCTATATAAGATAGAGCATAGAGATCATAAATAATTCTACAGAGTGTTTGTGTTGGTGAATAAAGTGGGCTATAAGTTTCTTGTTTACAGATCATGTGTTATTAGATTAGTTGAATCCTTAATTGTGATAGTTGCTAGAGCCTCGTAGACCTAGCATGGGTAAAACAAATAGAGATTGGAGAACTTGTGGGCCATCAATGCTAATCTTCAAGTTGATAGAAAGCACTTGAAGAAACAAGTTTAGATGTTTAACCAAAGGATGGCAGAGATGGAGAAGAACCTTGAGAGCTTGACAAGACTCTTTCCATTGCTACATAAAGAATTTGAATTCTAAGACTCCCTCACTGCAATTATGGTATATTGGGACAATAGTAGAGTTCAACTTGTACACTTGAGAGAGAAGTCCATTCGATTGGACAATTGGTAGAAGGAAAAGTTTACTTAGATGATGAATCAACTGCAACAAGAGTGGGAAAAGGAGAGGCATTGACAAAGTAGTTGTGCAAGAGCACAAAGAAGCAACACCACCCTCATTTTCCATTATCAAATTCAACACCGTGATCGAGGCAACATTGATAAGCTCATCTTCTATATGCATTTCTCAAGAGTAGCATGGTGAATTTGAAAAGCATACTAAATGCATTGGATTGAAATTGTTAAGGTAGACGGGTTATGATGGAAAAGGGTGAGGAAAGAGAATACAAGGCATCCTAAGACCCATTATAGTTGAATAGTAGGTCAAATATGAAGGATTGGGTTTCAATAGCCAAGAGAAAAGAGCATAAAATCCAAGATCATGTTTGTAAAGGAAAAGGACATGACGAAGTTGACTTTCTCATCAGAAGAAAGATTAGCAATACATGAAGGTGGCAACCCACTGCCACCTTAGCCTTTTTGTGGCATATCGCATAAGGGTAGTGATGAGAAGAGTTAAAATACTCAGCCTACACATTCCCTCAAAAGAAGTAACAAGCATATGTGTTGGAAGAAGAATAATAATAATCATGGGTATTTAAACTTTTGTGGTGACCATTTTTTAAGATGCTTTCCAGATTATCCACAGTATTGAGGAACATGTGTCGATGTTTCGAACCCCAACTGGGATCCATCATCAGGACTTTATTAGAATGAAGAATTTAGAGAAGGGTTTATAGACCTTAAATAGAGATCAATTTCTTGAAAAAGAGCCAACCAGGAATTTTGTATTTTTGTATTTCTGATTATTTAATAATTTAATAAATTTTATTATTAAATTCTATAAATTTATTATTAATTTTTAATTCTAAAAGTATTTTTATAGTTATATATTTTATTTCACTAAAATTTTTGTTTTTATTAATTTTTAAGTTATGTTATTTATTATAATAACTAAATCGGTATCATAAATTAAATATTTAGTTTTTAATTAAACATAAATATAATTTATTAATTATAATGTATTAATTAATTAATTTATTTATTTTTAATACTATAATTAATAAATTATAGTTTATAATTAATTAATCAATCAATCAATTATATAATAAATTAATTAATGATCAATGATTAATGATTAATTTTGTGATTAATTTAAACAAAAATAATTAAACACATTTTAATTAATTATAAATATAATTAATTATTTGTTTTAATTAATTATATTCATAATTAATTATTTTTATATAATTAATTAATTGATTTAATTAATTATATTAATGATTTAATAAATATTATTTATATAAACGATAACTTCTATAAAGGAATAAAGAAGAAAATACTAATAATTATTGTTTAATTAATTAATTTTTATTTTAACCAAAATAAAAATTAATTACCTAGGATTAATTATCAGAATTTCAAATTTATACCAAATAAGAATTCAAAAGAGGGGGGAAAACATACCTGAGAATCTTATACCTGAAAAACTATGTCTCGGTGGATGGTGCTTTGGAGGAGCAGATTTGTCGAAGAAGAGGTCTCCAAGTGTCGCTGATTTCAATTCCCCCATCCCTATTAAGATTATCTGGATGCTTTATAATCTCAAGGGCCTCTCTTATCTTTCTTCTTTGATAGTGTTCTTCTCTGGCAATGATCTTTGCATCCCCGAGACGAACTTGATGTTTGGTTTTTGAGGAGTGTTTTGCAAGGGTTGAGGTGTGTGAACGTTCATACCTGATATCAACTCCATGCTCTTTCAGTGTTTTCTGAAGTGAGCGTCCAGTCTCCCCAATATAACTTTTCCCGCATGAACAGTCAATTTTTTACACTCCTTTGAGTTGTTCAGGGCTTATGCCATCCTTAACTGGTCGCATCCTTTGCCTAAAATTAAATATTTAGTTTAATTAAAAACTAAATATTTAATTTATGATATCGATTTAGTTATTATAACAAATAACATAACTTAAAAATTAATAAAAACAAAAATTTTAGTGAAATAAAATATATAACTATAAAAATAATTTTAGAATTAAAAATGAATAATAAATTTATAAAATTAATAATAAAATTTATTAGATTATTAAATAATCAGAAATACAAAAATACAAAATTCCTGGTCGACTCTTTTTCAAGAAATTGATCTCTATTTAAGGTCTATAAACCCTGCTCTAAATTCTTCATTCTAATAAATTCCTGATGATGGATCCCAGTTAGGGTTCGAAACGTCGACACATGTTCCTCAATACTGTGGATAATCTGGAAAGCATCTTAAAAAATCATGGGTATGCATCAGGTAAACCATTCCTTGTTTTTCATTATCGCGAGAAGAAAGGCCATAACACTGCCATTTTTTGGTACTTAGAGGTATTCCCATTTTATGGCAAGAAAGGTCATCATGTAGCATCTACATTGGATAGTGTTTCCCTTGGTGGAGTAGTGTTCATAGGTATATTAATATCCCAACAACTCTTTATCATCCACCATTGGTTGATTTATGAGATTGGAGATTTGTGGATGTTGTTATTTGGTTGTTTCAATGTTGTTATTTGGTTGTTTCAATCTTGAAGGGATTTTATGTGTTCCAAGTGTGAATCTGACTTTTAGAAGTGAGGAAAACACCACTAATATTTACCTTGGCTTCCATCAACTATCTATAGAGTTCTAGAGTGATTTGTGGTTTCCTAGAACATTGAGCACTAACTTGTAACCCAATAATCCTTTAGAAGTTGTCCCATAGCTAATATAATTAATTTTCTACTATCTATAATTCATATGACTATTAATTTGCAGAGTGGGATATTGTATAGGGTCGTACTATTGCATCCACATCTTAAATAAATCTCCACACAATCCATATGACTGCATTAACATCTTAAATAAAGCTCCATGTAAGCCATATGACCATACATGGCTTAGTAGGCATCTCTCTCTCTCTTTCTCCCCCCACTCTTTGGGGAGCATTGAATGGAGGCTAAGACATTGATTGGAGAATAGCTATTGTTCCAAGTTGTTTTTTTTGGCATTTGCTAAATGTCCATCTTCCTGGGCATAACATTGGTATTAAGAGGTTTGTCTTAAAATCATATTCTAGGACAATTGTTTGTTATATTTAATTAGAACCCATATCTAATCCTTTGGTAGCCATTCCAATTAAGGCCATTTTTTCCTCATATAATATTCATGTCCCTATTGTACAAGTTTGTATATGTGACAAGCAGCTTGGCCTTTTTTCTACAAGCAACAAATTTCTACCAACAAAAAAATATCAAAAGGATCCCAGTAGATAGAAATACATTTTTATACATTTCTTAGACTCATTTATAACTTAGAAATAAGGAAATACCTTGTATTTAGTATTGTGCCCTCTTTATGTTCATATTCAATGACCTATAATTGAGCATTGACAATACCTTCCTTAGAAAACTTGTCAACTTGTTCATTTAACTCTCAAAAGATGTGTGTGAAGGTAATTGACTAAAATTTTTCATTAAGTTCTTTCAAATGCAAGGCCAAACCAGATAGAGTAGGGTTTATTTATCTACACAACATCATTATTCCAGCTGATTGTGAAAGTTGAATCTACATAATCCTATAGATGTGCAAGACCTTTATTATGATTTGACTCAAATCGGACCAGTAAAGCTTTAACTTGCCCATATTTATTGTAATTTGGACTAATATTGGCCTTTCCCAAAAAAATAGTGAGTCTCCAAGAGATAAGGTACACATCCAATTCCATAAAAAAATCCCAAACTTTGACTAAATCCCCATGGGATTGTTTTTTCCACAACCAATGTTTCCACTTGTCTAGTCCTCCCAATTTTTTCACCAGGCTAGAAGCTAGGGATTAAAGTTAATGACTATGTAGAAACTTGGAAAACTGGAGTTTGTACATCATAAACCATGCTTGTGTTCTTTGGAAACCATAAGGAACAATTTACAAGGGGAATGCTTAAATCTCCTTTAAATCCCTCGGATCATGCCACTCATAGAGGCTTTAATTAATAGTCTCCTTCCTACATAACTTTTGTAATCTTAGATAATCTCGCATTTCTTTCCAAACCTATGCAAAAAATGAGCAATGCAATAATATATGTGATGTGAATTTGTTTCCTCATTTTCTTTACATAAGTAGCACCACTTGGGCCCAATTATACTTCTTTTATGTAAACGATCCCAAGTTGATACCCCGTTCTTACGGATCAACCACATTAATATAATGCAATTGGGGGGAGCTCTCACATTCCATAGTTTACTCCACCATCATTATTATTCACCCTCTAGAGGATATTGTAAGGACAAATATCTCGATTTTACTAAATATTCCCCTCCCATTTTGTCCCCACCCCAGTTGAGTTCATTAGGATTCTCCTTTAATCTAATGTGAGCTCACTTGTGCTCTTCCACAAACATTTTCTAAAGTTGTCGTCATTCTTCATCCATGCCTAACTCCTCAGCACATTTCCATCCTTTCCTCCAAAAAGTAACTCGTTGCTCAACATTGGTGAGAACCCACCTCTAGTACTCCTTGCCATGGTTGTTAGGTTTTAAAGTATATCGAAGATATTAAAGATTTCCTACAAAATCAAAATGTCAGAGAGTGGATATTCTTCCAATCCTTTCAATTACATTTGATTCATCTCAATTATAGTGCATATTTGATCATGTTGATCTCAATCCTAGTGGAAAAAGACAATAATTCTAATATATCCTTAAAATTCTAACTTTCCCTCACTAATCCTAGTCCAAATAACAAGATATATCATCAACAAATAATAGATGGTTAAGAGAGACGTTTCTTCTCACCTAGATACCCTTGTCTATGTCTTCTAGCATTATGTATTGCCTTGTTATGTCCTTCAATCACTAACAAAAACATATAAGGGGATAAGGTTGGAGGAAAAGGAAGGAAACATAATTTATTAACACAAAATCAGAAACAAAATTAACACAACCCATAACCTCACCATGAGAAGGGAGAAACCCAAGTGAATCAAAAGGAGTCTTAAATGGAGCTATGAGACCTTGTATAAGATTTGGAGAGATATGGATTAATAACATTAGTCAGGGGTTTATGTTTCTTGATAGAATGAAGGCATTCTTAAAAAAAACCAATAGCTTCATGAATTAACCTTCCTTCTAGGAACCCAAATTATTTTATTGAAATATACTTGGACAGTAATGGCTTGATCCTCATGGCAATAATTATTGACGTAATCTTGTAGAAAAATTACATAGCGAAAATGGCCAATCCTTCAAAGTTCATTGGCTTTCATGCTTAGGAATTATGGAAATACAAGTTGAATTAAAAATCTTGGGACCTTCCTATATAACCTCCTCCACAACTCTTAACATGTCTTCTCTAAGGTGGTAAAATATATACAAATAAAACTCAATAGGCCACCCATCAACCCTCAAAATCTTATTCTTTTGGAATGCATTCAAGATCTTCAATAGTTCTTTCCCGATAACTTCTTAAAACATTGTTTTGTTGTCCTTTTCTTCCACCATCTTAGGAAAGCATGAAATAGCCCTCATTATCTCATTATGGTTTATTATCAAGCTCCTAAAAGACATGTGTGTGACCCCAAGAGCTTCCAACCCCTAAAATCCTCTAATTTATTGCCATCATTATTTGAGAGTTCCCATATAATTATCCTCCAACCTCTTTCTTGATCCAAAAGAAATTCATTCTTCTATGACTCTAGAAGTTTCATTTGAGAAAAAAAGTTCACTATATAGCCCATTAGGGTTGTCATTACATAATTTTCCTAGTTTATACTAAACTTCCCTCAACTTACGATCTTGATAATTATGTCACTCACTAGCCTAGGGTAACACCTTCCCTTTGATCAATTGTAATGAAGTGCAAATTGAGCACAGGATGACTCATCAAAGTTAGCATTAAATTTCCTCCAATCAGTCTTGATCAAGTTTTGGAAATCCTCCTCAATTGACCAGTACTAGTTGTATTTGAAAAGAGCCCTTGCCTTTCCATCCCCTAACTCATCTCTAGGAATATGGAATAGTGGTTAGAACACCTCATCGAGTTCACTTAAGTGCTATAATGAGATATTTGACACCCCAACCTCCTCCACATCTATTATTTGTCTAGATATGTTTCTCCTCAATCGGCTCCACATCCACCCATTCCATACTTTCATACCTGTCCACAAAAAAACCTACTAGTCTATCCTGTTTGGCAGAAGTTCCCCAGATTTTTCCTCTCTTTAGGGTAAAATTTAGGTCATCCCCTATTATTAAATTATGTCTTAATCCACTGTGTAAAACAAATCTTTGACCAGTAATCTTCCTTCCCTTCAGATGGCCATAGATATTACGTAAGCTCCATCCCAAGGGTATTGCAAAAAAACTCAATATAAAGCCTTTAATTAATAACAACAAAATTAATTAAGGTTAATTTTGAGCACCACCCAATTATCAGACCACTTAAAAAACATTCAACATCTAAATCCAAAAGCTCCTAATATGAAAATAGATGTTTCAGATTCCAAATCATAACTTCTACTTTAACCATAGTTTCCTAAATAAATATTACTTGGCCTGGCCCCCCCAAGCCTTATACATCGATAGAAAGGAGTTTCATGAGGTGGATATCTTCGCTCTAAGAACCCTTGTCAGTAATCATTTCTTTCATTGGTTAACCTCCTTAATGGCCTAGGATTGAGAATTTTTTATGGCTAAAATACACCCAATGCTAGAGCCCCTTGTTCCTTTGGAACTCTCAAACCCTAACTCCCTAGCTGGTTGAGTATCATGAGAAATAGGGAAAGGTCTAAGTTGATAAATGGCCACCCCATCTCCATCAAGGTGAATATGATTAAAAAATAATAAAATGCCACCATGACACCTCACCCTATCACTGAATTTGAATCTTGGGAGAGATTTATCACTAGATTCTTGTCAGGTAGTTCCCAACATACCCCAATGCAAGGAGGAACAAGAACTTCAACATCCTTATCTGGGGCATCGTAAGGGGAAGTTGAGACTTGTTTTTCCCTATCTACTTCCCAGAAAATAGAATTAAAAGGAGACATAGAGCTGCAATTTAAATTACTTGAAATTTGTGCACCTTTAAGCCATTGGTAGTCAACCAGTTGGATTTGTGAAGGAGAGGCATCTGAAACCAACAAAAAGTGCTGAGAATATCTTCCCCTATTTTCCCACTCTCACCCCTTCATAACTAGTGGAATGGAGAAATCCTCCACCTGAATATCCACCTCCTTTAGTTGAGAATCCAAATCAAACTTCCCACTATTGGCCAAAGCATGACTAGTCTTCACATCCTTAATCTCATGAGAATTCTCAAACTTCTCCATAGAATGTAAAACCTTCAAGTTTGGATTAGATAACCTTGTTTAACAACTTTCTTGATTTCCCCATGAGAAGAAGTGATATTTTTCCTCCCTTTTGAAACTTTTTTAGGAAAAAAAACAAATTATTTTCTCCTCCAAAATTCCTTCTGAAATGGCTTGGGGTAATATTTTAGTATATGTCCACAGATGTGGCAACATGCACATGCACATCAAAAAGGGAATTTTTGGTAATCCATTGGGTCATAGGTTCAAATCTCATGGGGAGGGGTTGAGGATGGGAGAAAACTTTGGGGGAATAAAATTATACCTAGGGGCATCCATGCTTGATTGAGCTTCACACAATCTTGGTGATGGGATCCCATTGATTGACGGATGGGGAGGGGTTGAGGATGGGAGAAACCTTTGGGGGAATTAAACTATCCTAAGGGGTGATTGAGGATGGGAGAAACGTTTGGGGGAATTAAACTTTCCTAAGGGGTGTCCAAGCTTGATTGAGCTTCACACAATCCTGGTGATGGCATCCCACTGATGGGAAGATCATTCTTCTATCCAATATTAAAACTAGCCCTAGCCTAGGCTCAACCTAGTTCGAAAAAAAAACAAAAAAAAAAAGCAACCTATCCCTTGGCTAAAACATGGAGCACTATCCCATATCTCAACCAAGGAACCCACTGCTTTTGAACCCAAATGGTCAAACCTATTTCAAGACCAATTTGTTCTAACCCCTTCTACAATCAAATAAGACTCTCCACCTAGGATTTTAAGATATTTATCTTATGTTTCCTTCTATTTACCATAGGATTTCAAATGATACCTCCCTGCAACTCTTCAATCGTAACCTGAGCAGTCATGAACCCATCTATAACTCCTCTTCATTGTGCTCAATTATCTTCTCGGGCCCCAAATTTTTTTCTTTGGAACAGTTGTCACAATGGGAGTATTGAGGCTCTTGAATTAACCATATCTTCCTACATCAATTTTATAAAAGTGCCCATGTGTAGGGAACAAAGGCTCCTGACATGGTTTTGAATTACCCAACACTATTGATTGTCTCAATTACCGCCTAGGCAGAAAATGACATTCTTGTATATCAAGCACATGCTCAACCTCCCCATCACATAGGATCTGTTGTAATGGAACATGAATCTCCACTAAATCATCCTTCCTCGAACCTATAGATCAATCACCTTGGGCCCTATCACTTCTCCTTTTGGCCTTTGATGAAGCCTCCTCGGAATCCAATGATTTCAATAGGTATTCCACCAACAACTCTACTCTGGGAGGTGTACAAAAAAATTGTTATTCTGACAACTCATCATTTGAATAATCCATGAGGATAGGAACATCCATCACCTAAGCCAACCCGACCACATAGTCTCCCACAATTGTAGTCAGAGTGAGCGTACAAAAACCCTAGTCCAAACCCTACTGTAGAATCCATCCCCAAATATCTGATTAAGATCTTATCTCATAGGTTAATTAGTAACCCCTTTCATACATAATTGGACATTGTTTTGAGTGAGTAAGCAAACTTTAAAATCTACATAATTGTTGCAAAAATCATGTCAAGGAATATACTCTCAAGGGCTCAAAAATAAACTAATCAGAAACATCAAGAAAAATATCGGAAATTATTGAAAATTATTGGAAACCCTATACTTGGACCGGGAAAACTGAAAAATATTAGAAAAATTAGTAACCTAAAAATCTTGGAAAATTTTAGAAGTATCAGCAAAAATTGGAGATATTTGCAACATTGATATAGAGATTACAAGTATACTCAATTTGGAATCTAAACCAGCGAAGTACCCAACTATATGTCAAATAATATTGCCCTTGGAGAAGTAGTGTTCATTTTGATAATTGGAGGATAACCATAACACTTATTCTAGTTGGTTGATGAGAAGCTTCAGTATTGGTGTGGTGGTTGGTGTTTAACCCCTACAAGGTTCACCAATAACGAGCACCATTGGCTGGGTGGTTTTACCTAAAGCCTTGTACTTTTGGGAGAGTCTTCAATTCATCAAACAAGTCACAACAATAAAAATAGAACACACACATAATTATGACATTGTCTCAACCTTGATGGCCTTGATAAATTTAGTTGAGTTAGATATACATGTGCAAAGGATTTGCAGTGAGATAGAGTTCTAAGCAATAGAATAATTGCAGAGTCATATTGTAAACTAGTTGTTTGTGTACAGGTTACACCAAACAACATTGGGCACTCGATTGGCATATTATGGCCTTACATGCCTGTGGAAGATCATGGAGCAAAGAAGTTTGCACTTGGAATTGCAGTGTTAGAAATTCCTTGTGGCCACTAGGACAGAGGTCTTTATATAAGTCCCTTGTTTACAGATCACCTACATGCAACTGAATAAGAAAAAGTTAAATCAAACAAAAGTTCAAAAATGGGCAAGATCATGGAGCAAAGAAGTTTGCACTTGGAATTGCAGTGTTAGAAATTCATTGTAGCTAGTAGGACATAGGTCTTTATATAAGTCCCTTGTTTACAGATCACTGAATAGGAAAAAGTTAAATCAGTCAGAAGTTAAAGAATAGGAAAAAGTTAGATGAGACAAAAGTTAAATCTTCGCAGGACAAGTAAAGAAAAAATTGGAAAAAATAAACGATAGAAGAGTCCATTAGGCCTAGGAGATTATAATTTATATCATATTAGTCAAGGATAGGCTTGTGATTCAAAAATAGACGCTTGGATCATTAAATGATTGGATAGCAATCCATGTTCTTGTCAATGACAAAATTGTTAAAATAGCAGTCCATGTTCCTATCAATGACAAAATTGTTGATCCATTTACCTGTTTCTTTATAAGGTTCCTTTTAAGGCCAAATTTTTTATTCCGAGGAAACTTAACAACAACATGGGGATTTGAACATTCCACACACAGAAGTGAAAACCTTAAAATATGATCTGCTCCAAAATAAATTTGCAGAATGTGAAAGGGTAAGGAATGTGTATCTATTCTTTGTTTTATCAATATTTTCAAAGTGTTTGAGTTCAATTTCAGAAATAGTATTTGTTTTAGATTGTTGTATTTTTTCATCCAAAATTAAGGTACACTTTACACCTTGGGTCCTCAAGATTAAAGTAAATAAATAAAAGGCTAACAATTAATTACCACAATGTTTATGTACAATCTCTGAGGTCAATATAGCTTCCCCTCATTTATTTAATGGATTTCATTCATAATAACTCAAGCATATTTTTCAAAGCTAAAAATGCCCACATTTCATGGATAGTGCTTATTAAATTCATTCAAAGAAAATTTATTGGGGAAATCCTAAGGATGCTTCTCCACATTTTTGCATGCTATTTTCAGTAAACTTTTTAGGTGTATAGTAGTGTGTCTTACTTTGGGGAAATACAATTTGGGGATTTGTTGGCACAAAACTAGCCAAATGCCCAACAATATTGACAATAACCAATTTAACTAATCTCTTGAACTATATATAAATCCATCTCAATCCCAAACCTTTTAAGCGCAATTTATTTTGTACCTAACATATATCCATTTTATCCTTTAGTCTCTTAAGCATTGAAAATGATAAAAAATAAATAAAACATAACATAGATCCATTTTAACTTCAAATTTTTTAAACGCCATGATTTTTATTCTTTCACACCCATGATTGTTAAATTTTAAACATGTTAGTTATATATTAATCTTTTCTTAAATGTTTTATTCCTCAAATGGGTCAAAAGTCAACTTAACTGAGTACCTCTCTAATAAAAATTATTCATAGATACCCATATGAAGCTTGCTATATGGATATTTATGATCAAGTAGGAAAACTTCTTGTTTAATTTCGAAGGTGTTGGTGGCATTGTTTCATCTCTTTGCATTTGGTTCGAAATACATATGACACTTGATCATAGCTGAGAAATAAATACATTTGACCTCCATCTAGCAGTGTAATCGTTAATCTAGTTGACATAAACCTCCATACCTTCTTTATTTTAGATCTATGCTTATTTCCTAGGATAACAATATTATTATGTTGAAGAGGGCGACTTTACACTAGCAAGGATTCTCAAATGCATTTGTATTTATATCCCTTTCCTGCTTATGTTGTTTTCTTTTGTACGTTGTATATTGTAGCTAAATAGTTGACCGATTCCTCAGTATGGATCATTAAAACATTAATCACAACCCATAAGTTATTAAATTTGTCAGTGCTTTTCTTTGTTACTTGAAGATGTGTTGAATCTCCAAAACGGTGAATGAAAGTCGGTTGTCTGGTGGCAGGATGGAAGAATATTGAAGGAGAGACTACAGGCTAACGTGGGTAGAACTAAAGAGTTACCTGTTTTAAAGGAAGAGTGTGTTCAATTGCGAGGATCGCATAGTAGGTCACGTTACAGTATTTCTAACGATACCAATCTCAAATTCTCAGAGTAATATTGTGAAGAAGTAACACTGAGTTACTTATCCATCGCATTTTAATTTTACCAAAGGTCCTACAAAATGAGAGAATAATAGTATGTACCCATGATTCTTGGGTCAATATTTTACTAGCGTCCTATAATAGTCTCGAATGGAAAGTTAATCCTCAAGCGAGATTACATTGTTGAAAATTAATATTGACAAAATGAACAACAATATTATTACTATCGAATAGGCATCTAGAAAACATTGGTGTCTCTGTTTCCAGTAGTGTCCATGCTTCAATTGAGAGATTCTAGTCTCAAATAACATACGATATTCCGGTCTTGAGTAAGAATTATTCGTTATTTCTTTCATTTAACTATTCTTGTGCCAATGTTTGGGCTCAAAAAGTGATGTGCCCAACTAGCTCGTTATTGTGATGTGCCCAACTAGCTTGGGATTCTAATTATAATTGTTTCTCTTTATTGTAATTATATTTGGTCCTTTGTCATTACAATACTCTTATCGAGTTCAATTTACTTCATCTCATTAGCTTAAATGAGTTTTGTTTAGGTCATTTCGATATTGTTATTCCTTGAATAATCATTCCTTGAAAAAATTTGCAAGTTATATGTCTATAAACGTACAAGCACATATAATGACATATAATGAACCTTCATATAGAAGGCCTATATTGTTTGTGTATTAGACTCTTCTATCAGTTCATAATGTTTTATATTTGTAAAAATAATCCCAATAAAGCATTGGAAAGATCAGAGGGAAAGGACCATCATAAAGTGCTATAATGGCACCACTCTAGACAGCCGAGGAATTAGCTTTACATTTGGCTTTGAGGACTAGTTAATGTATAACATGATCTTTACTCACATTTGGCTTTGAGGATTTGTTGTTAGGTATTTTCTCTTTCTCAATAGACCTTTCCCTCTTATGTGTGATCTGTGTGAATAATTGTGAAATTTCCTTCCTTTACAGATTATTGATATGTATCCAAGTAATCATCCTTTTTCTTACTGTTTGAAATCTCAGTTGAGCAGTTTTACTTAGTGTTTCAGAGCCAGTTTTGGTTCAGACTTGTTTGGCTGACAACCAGTCGTAGCTATTGAAATAAAACAGATTTTTGTAGTATAAAAATATAACTATAATTTTTTGAAAAATAAAATTGAAACGTCAACTTCATTTTTAACATTAAAAGTTACACTGGGATTCTATTTCAAGATGTTTGATGATTGAATCAGCGATATAAGATAGAGATTGGGTTTATTTTCAACTTTCAATGAGCTAAATGGGTCTATTTGGATTTTCAACTTATATTGAAAAGTAGACCTTAACTGGCTTCCTCCTAGAAATTGGGTTGTTTTTCAGCTTTCAATGAGTTAAATGAGTCTATTTGGAATTTCAACTTATATTGAAAAGTAGACTTTGTCTAGCTTCCTCCTACATCCATTTAATATGGAGATTGTGGGATTCTAAACTGAAACCTACAAGGGGAATAGGGTGTTTAATAGTGCGAGCTGATTGCAATTTAAACACTGTCCAGGGATGGCAACTGATTTAAAAACATCAAACGACAATTCTTTGAAGCCCTTCACCCAGAGAAAGAAAAACTTTATATGGGAATGTACTATTTGATTATAATATGATGATTTGAGATTGTTGAATCTATACAATACATCTCATTAATGGTTCTGTACATGATATATATGTCCAAAATTTTCATTTATTGTGTTGAATGGTTTGGAACTACATTAATGTGTTTTATTAAGAATTTTTCTATTAAACTAAACCATCTGTGTGTTTTTGATATCATCAGAAAAAAAAAAAAAAAAAAAAAAAAAAAAAAAAAAAAAAAAATTCTTAATTTTGGGTTTGGTTTTATTTGACAATTATGTTTCATCCAAACAACATTGGTTTTACAATTTCAAAGAAAAAATGGATGAAGACAAGAACATGGTATTAAAGAGGTTTTAAAATGAACTTTGTTACAGCAAAATCTAGTAGCCTAGTGC
Organism: Pinus albicaulis; assembly: GCA_034641835.2. NCBI lineage: Eukaryota > Viridiplantae > Streptophyta > Pinopsida > Pinales > Pinaceae > Pinus > Pinus albicaulis. The sequence continues at coordinate 400,690,720 of CM076572.1, forward strand.
AAAGTCTCACTAGGTGACCTAATACAATGTGCAATTCTTGGGAATGTCACCATTATTAACTCAGTAACAATTCCTCTCTCTTCAGTGATGGACACCATCCAACACAAGGGAGGCTTTGTTGGTGGGGCTTAGGGATCAACCCAAGGATCTTACGTAGAGTTCCCCCAAGGATCCTACATTATAAATCCACCAGATAAAGGTATAGCAATATGGGTTTAAGGTGGATGAAGGAGTAAATTCTAGATTTGATTTTAAGGGAGCTATGGGTCAATTTAAAGGCACTATGGTTGGCGTAAAGAGGCTCAAATAGGTTTCCTAAATACCCCAAATCAAGAGAATACTCTAAGCTACTATACACTAGGGTTTTAAATGAGCAAATTTCAGTGATACAGTATTTTATAACAACAACACATTTAGATATCAAAAGTGTGAATAAGAAATATAAAATTCCCTCGCTTTTATTTTCTTAAGCCCCTAATTTTCCTTTTTCTTTGCTTTAATTGGCTTGTTTAACAAACTTCAATTCATTATTATGTAAAGATAATCTAAGCCCCCTTTAATGATGGGCATTTTATTGCTTCATCCAGGACAGGATTCTCATTGAGTGTTCCTTTCACATTGATAGGCATGAAATATGCATGGATATTCTAAGGGTGAGTGGATATATAAGAGAGGGTAAAACTCAAATTATAATTGGCTTTTAATTGCTTTACATACCTTGACATTATTTTTCATATGGGAATTTGGTTTATGCTTTCTCTTTTTTTTGTATTTGCATCAACCTTGGGTGTTTCCAACCTTTTCTTCTCTGAGGCATATAACGAATTGGTATGAGAAACTAACAACAACCAATCAAAATATGGGAATTACCAAGGGAAGGATGGAATTGTTAAGTACAAGCAACATGGAATGCTACCACCATGAAAGTCTCCTATTCATACCCCTCCTAGACAATGAAATAATAGCCTTAAGGAATGTCACATTAGACTAGGAGAAAATGATAACCACCCAAGTGAAATGAGGGAATAAGTACACACCCCAAGAATCATGGTCTAGATCCATACTATAATGAAAAAAATATTAAATGAAAGAACTTGCATGTAAAAATGATTGATGTACCTCACAATCGATGTCCCCAACTTAATTGGTTGAATATGCAAGGATTTTGAGTTATAAAAACAATTTCAATATGCATAATTATTCAAAGAGTCTTTTGTTTATGAAGTGGTCATCATAAATCACTATATTATTGTGGATAACAAGGATTTTGAGTTATATAAACAATTTCAAGTTGCATAATTGTTCAGGTTGTTTGTTTTGTTTATGGATTGGTTGAGCCTTGTCATTTGCCTTTATAGGCATATCCAAGACAAATTAAGATCATGAATAAAATCATTATATTATTGTGGATAGCAAGGATTTTAGGTTATAGAAACAATTTCAAGATTGTTAGGTTTTTTCTTGAACGAACTTAGCAAGGATTTTAGGTTATAGAAACAATTTCTTGATTGTTAGGTTTTTTCTTGAACGAACTTAGCAAGGATTTTAGGTTATAGAAACAATTTCAAGATTGTTAGGTTTTTTCTTGAACGAACTTATGGAATGTAAAAAAGAATTTGAATGGAGTGCTTTAAGCATTGTTAATGAAATATTTTTTTTTGTGCTTTTTTCTACATTGATAAAAGTGGCAATTGAGTTTTAGATGCTAGATTTTCCTTGGGGAAAATACACTACAAGCTAGTCTTTCATAGCTCATCTTAATGCATTTGAAATTGTTGCTAAACATAAATTTATGATGTTGGAAACACTAAATTCGAATTGATTATTATGTCTGCATTCATCAATCTACGATCATTGAGATGTCTTTCCTTTTGTGAAAATCTAGTTATTCTTCCTCCAAAATTTTCTTCCTAAAGTTGATACTACCAATAAGCTGCAAATTTGGAAGTGTATTTATGTAATATAATACGAAATATTTGTAATTTCTCTCTATGTACATTTCCTTACTGGTACTAACGGAACATTTCCTTCCCTTGTGACAGTTTTTCAATGTCAAGGGAATTAAGGCTATAAGTAGTTGATTGGTCATTCAATTTTGGGTTGTTTCTTTATTGTCTTGAGAAAATGTCTGTTGTAATGCAAATGAAGAGGCATAGAAACCGTCCATTGTAATCATCATTTATTTAATATATGACCTTCCTTTCTTGCATCATCTACTTACATGAGTTGCGAGATACCATGAATGAATCCTTCACTAGTTGTATTTTCTGAAATTAAAAGTGCTTCTGTTATCAATCGCATTTTAAACCCTAAGTCAAAGAAATAGATGGACTTGAATTATTTTATGAGAAGAAAGTATAAGAAGGGAATAAATATGGAAAATTATCATAAAAACTCTACACGAGAATAACTTAGTTTTTAACTCCAGGAATCAATTTTCTTTCAAGGAACTCAAATTGATAGAATCAGTGTTTAGAGAGATTTATACATGGGTGGTGGCCCCTCAAACAGAGAAAATAAATTTGCACAAGTACATTTGAATTTTTTTTACCTTGGAAAATCCAATCTTATCAAGTGGTTTAGACAGTCACTCAAAATAATATCGGCAATGGAGAACTGTAAGTGAGCTTTTCTATGAATTTTTCACATGCCATTTGAATTTAAAGACAATTTTCCAAACTTTTTTTTGGAATGATCTGATAACAATATGTCAAAAATAAAGTTTATTGTGAGAGCTAGTCAACCAAAGAATCCATTGGGAAATTGAAACAATGATACTTGCAATTCCCTTAGTGGTAGATAGTTGATTAAGATGTGCCTTGCAGATATAAAGCAAGGATATCCCCTATTGAATGCATGATGGGCATGCAAATTCTCTTAGAAATAAGGTTCGTGGATTATCGGCAAAGACAATTTGCAAAATTTGGTGAGCAATTTATTGTTGGAGGGCATGATCTTAACAAAGAGAGAAGTAAGGCGGAAATTATTTTCTACTTTTGCTTTTGGTCAAAAGTTATAAAATTGAAAGAATCGAAGCAATAAACTTCAGGTATTTTACAAGATTTTAAATTTAAAAAATATCCTAAGCTGGGACTAAGCAACCATGGTTTTATCCAGGTCTAATTAAGAGGAAATTGGGTTTGCCCTCAAAATTAGGAATAAGCTCTTAAAAAGGGCTCGATAGGTAGAGCTACAATTTAACAATGAATAATATGATGAAATGTTTCTAAATCAAAATGGACAAATTTTATTGAGTCAAAATCTGTGGTTTTATTTGTTGATGTTTGTAGTTTGACCAAGTTCTTCTACAGAGGCTTGAGTTCTAGATGTGTGGCGGTCTTCTAATTAACTCTTAACTCTAGCAATTAATTTAATTATTAAAACAATGGACTTTTATAATATAAAGTGAGTTAATTTAATGAAATGCAAAGGTTATATGCATTAGTGAATTAGATGAATCTCAATCATTGATTTCAAGTGATGTTGAGATCTAATGTCAAATCTCAATCACTTCGGAGATTAGGGTTATGGATTTGGTCAATAACAAACTTATAAAAGGAAACCTATGCTAAGGAAGAAATATATGTCTTGAGCACAAGACAACAAAATTGAGATCTCAATGATTGGGTGGAGGACTTCCATTCAAGTGTGTAGGATTCCAGGAAGAGTGCAAGGGGTAACAAGAGAGACAGATTCAGATCAGCCAGCAAGATCAAAGGATAGATTTGTAGAGACGTTTGATCTGCTCGTATATCTCCATGTTTCTGCTTGTGTTTGTATTTTCCTAGTGGGCCATTACCTCGGAATGGAGCCCTTGTAAGTTCAAAAGTATTTTGAATAAAGGACTAATCTGAAGGACATGAAATCTTATATGTGTGTGATGTGTGCATGTGATTGAGATGGGAACTATTTAATTTTGCTTCCACTATAATATTTGTTAAAATCTCAGTTGCATCTTTTATTCAATAAATCTACATAATAATTCATTGTAACAACAAATAAATATGTTAGGTAGTAATTTCCCAGGTTGTCAGGGTTAAGAAATTAAAATAATGTCATCATTTTTTTATTTGTAATCTCTCACCTTTGTTAAGGTAGGTGTAATTTCAAGCAGTAGTAATTCTTTTCTTTCAAATTTTTTTCCAAAATATAATTGGTGTGAATAAATTGAGAACACAATTGAGTCTGGATTCTGCGAGAGCCATACAAATGGACACGATATCTACTACAAATGGTGAACATGGTGAGTAACACAGTATCTAGAGTCGTTGATTTTTGGCTAGCTAGTGTTTTATAAGGTTACGTAGTTGAGTTTGCATTGGAATATACTTAGTCTTTTTGCACAAATGAAAGAGAATTATTTTGGGTACTATGTGGTCACTATTTGAAAATATTACTTGTGTGGATCAAGATGTTGCTATGTGACAAAGATGTGATGTCATGGGAATCTAACAAGCTGAGCAGCTAAATTTTTTGTGACGCGGAGAACGGAGGAGCTTATCAGAGTATGTCCTAACTCGAAGAAGGGATAATGGATTACAGGATAGGAGAAGAAAAAGTGTTATAGAAGAGATTAAGTTTTAGAGTTAATAATAGGGAAATATGTCGGTAAAAATACAAGTGATGGAAGATGCAACCGATTCAGTGCAGAAAGATGATCTACATAGGGGGAAGAGATATCCCAAGACACGTTGTGGTGATGGTGGAGTATTCAGTACAATAATGATGGAAATGCACGTGTCCTTGTTAAGAGGGAGGGAGGCGAGCAACACGTTTGGAACCTTGCGCAGTGGGATCAGATATGTACGCATTTCTGGTAGAGGAAAAAGAACTAAAGCAGAACCAATTTCTGACATAAGACCTAGAAAGAAGTATGTCACACATGATTAGAGTGTGAATAACAGGGAAGTTATAGATATGGGAATACCAAGGAGAGTAGAGAATTATGTGGAGGAGTGTTATGAAACCGGGTCACAAAATAGAAGAAAAGATAGATAAACGACTTAGAAATTAGCCTCTTCGAGGGGGAAACCTCCTTTACATTACATAAATGAACAATTCTTGGATGATATAGATGAAAAAAACTCCTTTCTATATATCGTAGTCCATGGGGTCACAATATAATCCTATCCGACCTAAAAATAATAATGTAAGGGCACAACAATAACAATAGTGGGCTTTTATGGGGCACAATTCTAACAATATGTGTATTACAGGGGTACAAAAATAACAATAAGGGGGCTACACTAACAAAAATAAGGGAATACACTAGTAATATAGGGACTACATTAGAGAATAGGAGCGTATGCACCAGGAGTGGAGCCTTCTGCCATTGTGAGGGACCTCCACCCAAGACAAAGGAGAGAATTACCGTGGTGAAAGAGATAGTAGGGAAGAATGTAGCCAAAGTATCGATAGAGAGGGAAAAGGTGAGGAAGAGTAAAAACTCAGTGCAGAAGATCCACTACATCTCGTTTTCCAAACCTTGACCATCCCCTAGTTTGAACCCACAACCATGCGCACAACTTCAGGATCAGAGGTAAATTCATCGTTATTTGTCCAATTTTCTTAGTCACCAGATTCAAATCATTGAAGTAAATTAAGGTGAGAGTGAAAGTAGTGAACAAGAAGAAGAGATTGTAGGAGGAGAACATAGAAATTTTAGGAGAAGCATTAGATCTTACCCTTCCCTCGACAAAGGATTTCAATTGTGAAAAAGAAAATGCAGGACGACAAACCATGGATGTTGTTTATAATACATTGACGTTTCTAGTTTCCATGAAACCGAGACAATATCCCGAGTAGCACTGGTTTGCATGCAAGGTAATGTGGATAGTTAAGCAGATTCGAGGCAAGCAAACAAATATTTCACAATTAGAAACAACTTTTTAGGACCGTGCATTGGCATAGTATATGAAGTATAAGGCTACAACGCCCTTGAGATAACCTACGACTCTAGTAGATAATAAGTAGGCACTGTTGAAGGAGTTACAGAAGCCAAAATCTAAATTAAAGCATATTATTATTCCATGGAAATGGGTTGTTCCCTCAGGAAACAACATCGTTGCACCTAAAATCAGAGTTGTTGTAACTTAAGTTATTTATTTATGTATTGTTTTCAATGATGTGTAGTTTATTTTCTGATTTCTCTTATGTTTTTTATATTTCAGCTGTTGTTTCCTTCAAAGTCGCAGTTGGTGTTTCCTTCAAAGTCGTAGTTGTTGTTTCTTAAAAGTCACAGCTAATGTTTTCTTCAAAGTCGCAGTTGTTGTTTCTTCAAAATCGCAGTTTTTGTTGCATTCATATTCACAACTAGTATACCTTCAACAAAATAAAAGAAGGAAGTTCTTGAGTTTTATGTTGTTTCTCCACATCTATCCACTTGTTCCTCAACCTTATCAAGTATATTATTGTCTCAAATCCCATATTAAGCACTCTTATGGTAAGTATTTGTCAGGAATGATTCATCTTAATTCCTCATTATTCTGTAAAGTGACTATGGTTGTTGATTGGATAATCCTTATCCATGTCACCATGCCAATATCTCTTATTGTTTCAATTTGGGGGTTGGGGGAGGGTGGGGAGTTTTCACATTCATGCTTGATACTTCAAAAATGATATGGGTAATTTTTAGGTTGTACGATGCAATGTTGTCACTATTGGATGTATAAATTATATAAGTATCAAATCATATTTTTTGTTACTTAAGTTACAATTTTTGTTCCTTAAGTCGTAATTATGGTTACCTTGAGTCACAATTATCATTTTTGTTACCTAAGTCATGACTGTTGTTAACTGGAAAAAAAAAAAAACTATTTTTACCTTTAGCTACAATCGTTGTTCCTTTACTCAAAATTGAGCAAGAGCATCACCATTCATTATTAGCAATACTTTTTAGGTATAATGGTCTCTTAACCCCTATATTTTTTCTAAAATGATGATTATGATTGATTGAAGAGCCTACCCTTTCCCTCCCCTCATTTTCTTTACCATTCTCACAATCAGTTTAGGGGAGAAGGGCTATGTCATTATTGTTTTTCAATGATTCCAATGATTATTACTCCTTTATTATCTTTTTCAAGTACCTTTTTTGCTCAATGTGTATCAATCCTTATTAGAATGAGCATTAGTGGCATAACTCTCTAAGGAGGCCCATTTCATGAATAATTTACATTAAACATTAAAACTAACAATAGAGACATTAATGATTACGCGGATGTTTTGTGTTATTCCCTGAAATGCTCCATCTTACTTCACTTTAAAAGAGACATGACATAGGGACTATGGTGAAATATGTCCTCAAAAATCCAACCCAAGAATTAAAATAATGTGCTTAATAAATAAACTATTGTAACATCCATCTTCCACAAAAATTATTATATATCTACTAAATATCTAATAATAAATTGGAAAGACAAGTAAACTCGTCAAGGTGTTGAACAAGCTTGTTGGTAGCGAGACTGTTGGGTAAAAAGGAGATATAAAATAGTTAGCACAACATTTCTCACCTTAGGAAAGGTATTGACCCCATTAAATCATCATTATTCCTATAAGTCATTTTTAATTTTCACCCCAAAGCTAAGGAAAATGAATCCCATACTTTTTCTTTCAGGGAATGGTTCAAAATTTCTTATAAGACTAATTCTTTGATGTTATATTTTAAATATATTTAGACATCATGAAATGTGGAACCCTTAGAAGTTGTTTCACTTTTCTTATACGATTTCGATTTATTATAAATCAGCTACAATAAATAGAAAATACATATTATACTAATAAATCATGGAGTATATTGTTTGAATGGTGTTCCTTCATTTTTCACAATTATCCATCTGCACTCTTCAATTATTATCTTGTCATTATTTCCATAAATGAGTATCAAGTGGACTAATTACTAAACCAAATCTTGCATATTTCCAAAAACGATGTGTTGTTTCAATGTAGAATGTTCAACAAAGACTCCCTCACAATCTCATGTGGCGGGACAATTGCAAGTACGACTAATACCCTTCGATTATTTGAAATAACTAATTTATTAACCTCTTCCACTATGAATAATGTAATTACTGGTCGAGGGCGGCCTTTATTTCCATTGGGGGGTGGGGGTGAAATGTATAATTATTTTCTGTTATATTGTCACATGTCATGCCATTATTCATGTGTTGCTACTCCAATACCACATACTCTGCCATTATTTATGTGTTGTTACCATAATTCTAAAGGTGAATGCCAGGAAATTTGTAAGAAATTGAGAGACAAATATTGAGATAATTGATTCATTCCATATGTCACCATTTGTGTGCCCTTAACAACAAAATATGATGCGTCCAAGGAAATAATATTTTTGTCATCGTTTTTACCTTATTTTCATCCATTTTTCTCTGATGATATTGACAACATGATTATGTTACTTTTCTATATAATGAGGTTATTGAGGTGATGAATTACTTATTGAGGTTTCTCATGAGATGTGTTATATAAGTTTCGATGACAGGGCAACTAATTAGTTTGGGGAAAGGAAACCTTGCTACACTTTATGATTTCTTTCTTTTAGCTTGCATAGCCTCCACCTTTAACATCACTTTCAGCATCAGTTTGGCCTACATCAGTTTCAACAAATATCAGTCCATCCATGCTATTCCACACTTTCACTGAGGAAAAACTTGAGGTAAAATAACGTAATTTTTTTATTAATTAAAAGTTTAAGAGAACGTCATAAAAAACCACTAAGGATTATTCACTACTATTTTCAAATCATTATTTCCACTTCGTTACCACTTGCCATATTTCAAAGAGATGCCAACTTTTAATTTGGGGGAGGGTATTTTTCATTGCTTTATTTATCATTGTCATGGAATTAATACTCTTTATCATGCATCAAAATCCTTATTCATTCTAACAACCTCTTATATTCCACGTGCCCTACAACATCATCCTACCTATGGCATAATTTTCCACAACTCTACTAATATAATCCAATGGTTAAATTATTGCTCCATAAGAAGTCTTGTTGTTGCACAAGAAGAAACTGTTAGAATGAATGTCTTGTTGTTCTTACGTAAGAAGAAAGAAGCAGTTTCTACACAACAATTTCCTCATAACTACATGATTGTTATGCACCAAGCTGAAATTTCAATAGTGATTGTAGCAACACCCTCAATTTGTTTTCTAGTGTGGCATGAGTTCATTTTAATTCTCCAATCTGGGGGAGAAGGATTTTTTATGCATGATGGTTGTTTTCTCCTTTCTTCCTCATTTAAGGCATACAATTTCATTTTTATACAATGCAAAAATTTACTCGTGTATATCTTTAAAACCATGAACTCAATTATTGTGATTTTTGGACAACAAAAAGGTATCATTAAAATGAACAACCTCATAAAATTTCAAGCTAAACTAGTTTATAAAATACCAGGAATCAAGCATTGTCACGTACAACCATTTTGTTGATATCTCAAAATTTGTGCATCATATTGATTTTCTTTTAGGTGTGGAGAAGCATCAATATAATATAAATTTGCTTGCAAAATTTCAGGAAAATCTGGTTTCTGGTTTTTGAGAAAATGGTTAATGAATTTTGTTTCTACTTGTATAATATTTCATTGCAACTTCATCTACATATTGTGGAAAGTCGATTTGAAAATTGTTACAACTTCATCAACATTATTAGAATAGAATAACCATTATTTGAAGAGGATTTTGGGGAAGAAGTCGTATGTTCCATCAATGTCATGAGTTGGGCATAATTTTTTAGTTACTGTATTACAGTTTGGTTGGTACAAAGGCATTGGGTTGCATTAGGACATGCGGCATGTTCAATATGGGGGAGATGTTGGGGCACTAATTTTTCATTATCATTATCAATTCGTGACATCTATTTCATCCATTTATGCCATTCTTTTATCATAATTTCTCATAAAACACAATCTCATACTTATTTATGCTCTTGTGGTTTAGTAATGTTTATTTTTATTTATTTTTAATATATTAAAGCTTATTATGCATGATTTTTACAATGATGATTCATGAAGAGGATTATTATAACAACACTCATGATTTTAGCCTCCAAGTTCTCATCCAAGTTGCAAATATGAGCTCCAATTCATGGTTAAACACTCAATCTCAAAAATTTATTGGGATAAGAAGCGATGATTTTGTGTCTTAATTTATAGGAAAATGAGGGCGAATATCGAAATTTCATAAAATGGGTTTTGTGCAAAGCAAACTAATTTAGTTTGACCACAACCGTTTTCCAAATTTCGCCCTGGTTTGACAGATACCAAAGTCTATTTGAAGAAGATTTTCCTAAAGTTGTTGTTATGATCATTGTCATTTTTCCCCAATTGCATAGCCAAATTTGACTTATTCTAGTTGATTGATGATGGAGAGATATTTCAAATATGATCTTGTTGATTGATCTTTTTTAATCAATCTAAAATTGTAATGAAAATCATTTTGTGATCTCATCATAGATCATGATGTTCAGTTTAGTTGTAATTTTCCATTTTCTTTTTATGTATTTAAATGACGATAGAGAGCAGAGAGGGATGATGGAAAAATTGTTGAATTTGAGGCAAAGATAGGAACTGTATTCTTGTTGTAATTTTTTTTCTGAGATATTTTAATGAAGGAAGTTATTTATTGAGTTTTTCATTTTTTATTCGCAATCTGATCTGAATTATTCTTCAATGCAGAACTGACTCCCAGGTAGTTGGGGCCACTACCTTGGATGAGGTGTTGTCTTGAACATGTAAATAAGTTTATTTGTGTGTTTTTTATTTTTAATTAATTGATGTTTCTTTAAATTTCAATTGTTGAAGTAAAGTTTGTTGTTCTCAATTGTAATCTAGTTGATTTATGAATTAGTTATGAATGTATGAGCAACAAGTTATTGGATTGCTTTTGTTGTTTCTAATCATATTTACGAGTTAGAATTTTACTGTAGATATGAATTTGATTTAACTAGAGGCATAGCGTAGCATATATTCATTCTGATATCGTTTTTTGTTTGGTGCATTTTTCAGATTTGTTGTTATTCTCATTTTCCAGAATTGTTGTTTCCTACAATTTCTAGGTTTCTATTAATTTACTTTTTTAAATTAGAATTTTAATTATGTTGGGTGCAATAGGTTAAATTTCAAATTCAAAAATTCGTGGTTTAATTCAGTATTGATTCAAGTTATGTGATTAGTATAATTCTTTCTCCTGTCATTTAGTTTCCACATTTTAAATTTAGCATTGTTATTCAAGTCTTACATTTTATTTCCTATTGGATGAGCTTGATAGTTTAGAACAGAGACATGTAGAACCAGTATTAGTTGTTGATATATGCTTGCATATATTTTTTTGATTGCCTTGAAATTAAAAGACACTCCTCGGGTTGATAATTATTTTCTAGGTGATTAGTTGTTTTTTTATTAGGCAATTAATTTCCCCAACAACCATGCCATAAATTATTACTTGTAACAATTAGTAAAGTGGTAGGAGAAACAAGGGTCGAGCATGCAAATGGTCATAGTTGAAGTTTGATGCAACCACCCGTAGGTGTTCGTAGTAACGAAAGGAGGGACAAAAACAGGTATGGATGAAATGAATCAACTAGAGTAGCCTCACCAGTGGGTCTAGAAAGTAGCATAACCTCATCCAAAGTTTGATCCTATCAGAGAAAAACATACATATCAGAAGGAAAGGAATTATTTTCTTGCAACTAAATGGGGTGTGTCAAGCTTGACATTGCAGCCGTAGAGGGAACCAATTTACGATCAACCTATGTCTATCTATGAAGAGCTTCCTTTATAGGTGACTCTAAGGGAAGTAAGCCCCATTCAAAATTCTCTTAAGAATTGATTTTACTTATTGAAGGATGTGTGCATTGGATAAATTTCACAGAATGATTGACCACTACATGCAGGAAAAGGAATTCATTTGTGCATAGGTATCCCAAAGAACAATGAAGTGAATGTCGCACAAGAAGTGCACAAATAGAGAATTGTAATTTAATCCATAGATTACAGACTAAGACATGGATAACATGATATTGGAGTTGGGATCTAATGTGAATATATTGCCAAATAGGACATGGGAATTGATGGGTGAGCCAAAATTGGTATGGTCAGAAATTCAACTACGGTTAGCCACTCATTACAGGATATCCCTATTGAGAGGCTAGCAGATGTCGAATTTAATGTCAACATATTCAAAAGCTTGGTTGACCTTAAAGTAATTGATATTGTGGATGATATAGATCCCTATTCGTCGTTACTTAACATCAATTGGGCCTTTGATAACTAGGCTATTATCAATTTAAAGAAAATAAAAATGATATTTGAATCTAGAGATTTTCAAGTAGTTGCGCCCCTAGATCCTAAATAGGGGGAATGTTATGTCAAGCTTGTGAGATGGGACCTTGACACAATATAACTTGACAATATCTACAATGTATTGCCCTGGTGTAACGACTATGTCAATCCTGCAACGGATTGAATGCTAAGTTATTGTAGTATCAATTCTTATTCATTAGAATCGAATAAGTCATTGGAGAATTGGAAGAAATGCCTTCATAATATTTCCATGCAGATATTTGTGCATGTAACTTGCATAGTATGATGCATTGGCACGCATATTTGGGAATGTTTCGACTTCAAAAAAATGACTGATGTATATAATTTTGTTAAAGAGTTTGAGACATAGGTTTCAAATCATATTAGGTTGTCAGCACTATACATCACTCTGAAAGACACTCCATTACGCTTGTGGGTAACACAAAAGGGGAAAACAAATTCTTGGCAGTAGTGTAGCAAAAATTTTCATTTTAGGTTTGGATTAGATGCAATATATTTTGAGGAAATATATACTGATGAGTAATCTCCAACAACTCACCTAGATATTTGCATTATAATATGGAGAGAATATGATATTCTAAAGATTGAATAGGTGCATCATTTTGTACATACTTTAGATGGTATTCCCTGAAATTGATGTATGCAATTCGAGCTATGACGTGGAGGTAGTTGGAACATAGTTGAACTCCCATATGCCATATTATACTAAACCAATCAAGATATGCAAGGTGAACATTGGCACGAAGGACAAACCAAAGTTCGCAGTAATTGGTGATTATTGGGATGAGTAAACTGTAGAATAGATCTATGACTTACTGTAAGGAAGGACCTATTCCCCAACACTATTTCATAAATCAAAGGCATTGTTGGTGAGCTAAGGGAAATGAATATTCCCTTGATATCAAAATATAAACCAGTGTGACAAAGACCATATCGTCTAAACTTAATATATAAGCAAAAAGTCATGGAAGAGCTCGACTAAATTTTGAAAGTTGGTATAATAGAACATGTTGATGAATATGAGTGAATTATTCTGATGGTTATACGGAAAAATAAAACAAGAAAGATCCATATCCACATAGAATTGAGAAAATTGAATGATGTTTGTATTCATGACCCTTTCTCTACCCCTTTCACAAATGAGGATTTGGGAAATGTTTGTGGATAGGAGGGTTACTCGTTTATGGATGGTTTCTAAAGGTATTACTAGATTAAAATAGCCAAGGAGGATAGCCATAAGATGACATTTTCCATTAAATGGGTATTATTTCAATATATTGTCATGCCTTTCGGATTGAATAATGCACCAACAATATTCTCTCGAGTGATTGTTGCGGCATTTAATTTTATACTCAACTTTTTGGAGGTTTATTTAGATGATTGGATCATCTTCAGTCTGTTAAATAAATACATCGAGGTGTTGCGACTCATGTTAGATAGGTGCAGATAGCTCCAAATTCCCCTTAATTTAAAGAAATGTATTTTTTGCTCACCCGTGGGGATTTTGCTAGGACATATCAGATGCAAGTATAGATTCATGGTGGATCCAATGAAGATCATAGTGATCCTAAATCTTCCACCTACTTCAGTTCATCAACTACGCGGTACATTAGCGCATACTAGGTACTACAAGAGGTTTATGCATGGTTAAGCACTACTTACCACATCATTGGAAAAACTATTGAAGAAAGGTGCAAAGTTCTAATGGACTGAAGAATTCCAACAAGCACTAGAAGCATTGGATAAATTGGTAATTGCACCAATTATAGTATTATACCATGACATATTATCTTACGTGATGGGTTGAGGAAGAACCTGTCAAAGACTGTAGTGTAGAGATTGCAATGGAGTTTTTATTTGAAAATGATTTCACTCATTTTGGATGTCACAACATCTTGATGAGTGACTACAAGACTCAATTTATAAATAGAACCATCGAAGCATCGACATAGGAGTTCCACATGCACCATTAGAAGAGCACTCCATTCCATCCACATGTGAATGGCACAATAGAATCCTTCAATAAAATTTTGGAGAATGCATTGATGAAGGTATGTAATGTAAACAAGGATGATTGGGACTTGGAAATTCCTGGAGTATTATGGGAATTATGAACTATATTAAAGAAACATATAGGCCAAGCACCATTCTGGTTAGTATATGGGCAAGAGGAAATAATTCCCATTGAATTCATTTTCCCCAATATTTGTATTGCTACCACGACTCAGTTGACAAATCCTGACACAATAGAACAAATACTGGCATAATTGTTACAACTAGAATAATATATGTTCATAGCAAGGTTCCTTCAGAATGTGCATAAAACTAGGGAAAAGGTGTGGCACGATCATCATATTAAGCAGAAATAGTTCCAGACTTACAATCTTGCGCTACTTTATGACAATAAGTTTTTTAAGCACCTTGGTAAATTTTAAATGCATTGAATGGAACCATATATTATCAAGTATGTCACATATGCAAGGGTTTTCTAGTTGGATAAACTGAACCGGGGGCCCCTCAAGGGACTTTTCAATGGGATTCGGCTAAAGTTGTATAGAAACATCCAACTCAAATCTCAAAGTTGATTTGTTTATAGTGAAAAAAAAACTACTTTCTTTATGCTTGTAGCTAGAATTTGAGGAGGAAACCATGAATATTTCGTGACTATGGGGAATAATAGGCCAGGTATAAAATAATAGAGTTTTCACGTATTGGTGAATATTCAACACATTGTGCACTGATAACACATGCAGTCATATGAACAGGAAATCAAATGGAGTTTGTGGTACCAGAGATGAATATAAATATGGAATACAACTGTCAATCAAAGATAATAATGTGAATTGAAATAGTGCAGAAAATTGTGTTGGAAAAAACGTGTGTTTCCCACATGGATTGGACATCACGGGAATTTATTGAAAAAAAAATTAAAGTTATTAAAGGAAAAATTATGTTCCAAATCAGTGAATATGAATTAAAGGCTATTGATATGACCTCCACCATGGCTAGGTCCAATAAATGGATTTCTCGTTGAGAGAAACCTCCCATGTGAGATCAGTGAAATCACTATGGGATTATCATAGAAATAGCCTAAATTTATTGTAGTCAAAAAGGTGTGTAAAGAATGTAAATAGTAATTTCTCCACCCAGTTTAGTATTACTTGTAATTGCAATTGTTGAGCTGAAGTTTGAGAGTCATTCAGATAGAACAAAGACCAAAGAAGAATAGGAATTGCAGGAGGACACTTAGTTACTAGATACATAAACCATGGCCTCTTCTTCAACAACAAAGAAAAATAGGACAAATGGAACTAGCAATGTGCCACCCTCTACACCCCCTACTAGTCTTATGGCCCAACTACTAAAGGAGTTGAAGTATAAGTTGCTAACATCTATGATTCCACCCAGGGTCTTCAAGGAAGGTGATATGTGTAGCATGGTGGATAAGCTAATATACAATGACCATGATGTCACAAACCACACCAAGTTACCACATTTCACAGAATATATATATACCTTACCATTACAACACAACCAGGGCACCTGTAGGCTCGTGAGCCACAACAATGGTCGGAAAATTATGTATTTTGAATTTACTCGATATTCCACATTTTGGTCATAGGCCAGAAGTAAATATGTGCATCAAAATTATATGAAGTTACAGACACAATGGATTTCTATGGTTGGATGAGCCTATTGGACATTGGATAAACCAACGCTCCCCATGTGTTTCGCAACATGGACTAACCGCCTCTCGTGGATCCTTATCTCTAGCGATGCAATCATTGACTAACACCTACAGGTTTTCGTCTAATGAAAATCGTGATTCCCAACAAGTGGTATCAGAGCATAGGTCATGAGTTCGATACACACCTGGCTCACATTGGGGGAGATTGCTGGAAATTGGATAAACTAACGCTCCTTGTGTGTTTCACAACATGGACTAACCGCCTCTCGTGGATCCTTATCTCTGGCGATGTAATCATTGACTAACACCTGCGGGTTTTGGTCTAACGGAAATCGTGATTCCCAACAATGCCCGTAGAAATTGATTCACACCTTATATCTAGGATTACAAGCTTCCCCATTTCTATAGAGGATTCAGAACCTCTCTTTGACAAGAATAAAAAAAAGTTAATTTTCAAGGACATGGTAAAGAAGTACGACACCAATCATGGATAATAGGGAGTTTTAATCTCTTCCATAAATGACCCACATGTTTAGCTCGCCATGCAACAGTTAGCATAAAAGCTACTCAAAAAGTGTAGAAAATATCAGTGTCGTTCGGGAGTAGTAGCTACAATAGAAAAGTGTGTCATGTTTGTATATATGAAATGGGAAATGTTCCTCCTAAATTAGTTTATGTAGGACTTCTTAGAGGCATAAGACAAAAATGTAGAGTACTACTATGCACGGATGTTGATCCTTATAGCTTTGAAAACATGGAAAGTTCTTAAGGATGTCGAATTTCCACAGTTGAGATTCAACAAGAAATTTTTTGGCATCCATGATCCTAGTGAAAATTAAGCACCTACACTAGGGTGGGGCCCACAACCTATTTTTAGGTGCATGTCTATTTTTATTATCCCTTAATTTAGATGGACATTAAACTATAATTTATTCTTAATGTGGACTTGAAATAGTTAAATGAAGTAGAAAAATCAGTTAGCTAAGTGAATTTCGAGTTATAGGTTTGTTGGTGGGACATGCAGAGTAATTCTAGTTGTAACAAACTAATTCTAGTTGTAACATAGTTCGAAGTACAGTGGTGCCTGAGTTGGTGCAAGTTCTAAATAAGTTCAACTCACTTAAGTGAGTTAAACGCATTTTTCCTAGTTGTAACTGAAGATACAAGTAGTGAGAGATGAAGTGAATTAAATATTAATTAATTCACATGTAGTGATCTCACATGCAACTGAAGATTTACTATTATTAGTTGCATGCATGTCAGATCCAGTGGAGACCCAGTTGGGTTCTAGGTGAAAGGGAAGTTGACTCTCAGTTGTGACATTATCCACTTGCACACATTCAAGTAAACACACATTGGATGTGCCCATGATACTTGCGTAGTTAAGGAAAGCATGATTGCATCAATTTAGGGATTGCGCAGTGAAGGCAGGTTGTCTGGAGGCATTAAATTGGCTAAGGGATTTTCCAATTTTTGTATGATAGTGTGAGACAATTAGTTGATGTATTGAGGGCTCTTGTGAGAAGAGTTTTGTATGTAATTGTTTCATGATCCATGATATAATATACAATAGAAGATAGTGAGGTTTTTAGCTGTAAGCTTTCCCCGAGAAATTATCTGTGTTGTTTGTGATTGATATTTCTTCATGTTCATGTGATTAGCGATTGTGTTTTTTAATTCTGCAAAATATTTGTAGAAGTGATTCAGTATTTAACTTTAGCACATTGCTATATCAGGTGAATCCAAGATATACATGCTTATTGTATAATTTCTACATGGTATCAGAGCACAGGAAATTGCAAAAGTGAAGCAAGAGCTGAGTTTGTGAATGGATAGAATTTGAATTTGAACAAAGACTTTCTTGGTGCTACAGCTAATTCAATATCAAAATGGTTTTCAATGGCTTGAGGTTACAGTATGCACACGATGGTAGCTTGAACTACATTTCTTGGAAGGACATGATGGAGGCAATAATCGAAGACAATGACTTGAAGGAATTCATTGAAAAATATGTTCATAAGCCAGATGCTGCAGATGTTGCCAATCTTGATGCATGGCAAAAGAAAGTGGCAAAGGCAAGGAGGATCCTGGAATGCCAGGAAGAAGCTGGAATTGACTGCTGAAGTTGGGATTTTTGTGGGGTACATTGAAACACCCCATAATTATTGTGTGTATTTTCCAAACAACAGAATGACTGTTGTGCGGTGGGATATAAAATTTGATGAGGGGAAATCCATGTGAATGTCCCTTGAGAGGGAGTTGGACTTGCATGCAGAGGAGGAATTGTTGGTTCCCAAAGATGAGTCTCAAGATGTGGATCATCCAAATGAGGAGGTTCATGGAGTGGAGGAAACCACTCATGCAAATCCATCCATCAGAAATCGCAGAAATCGCACCACGGAAGCTGATAGGTTGAGACTTGATGCTGCAAATAATGTAGGAGCCCCTACTTCACAGCGCAAATATAGACAATCTCCTGGTCGATTTACTGGATACATGGCTCTTATAAAAAAATATATTGTGACTGAACCATCTTCCTTTCAGGAAGCAATACAGCAGCCTACTTGGGTTGATGCAATGGTGGAGGAGTATGAGTCCATTGTCAAAAATAGTGCATGGGAAATTGTCCCAAGGCCGGATGATAAATCAGTGGTAGGTTCGAGATGGATCTATAAGAAAAAGAAAATTGCTAATGGGAGTGTGGAAAAATACGAGGCCAGATTTGTGGTCCGAGGCTTTTCACAGATCGAGGGGATAGATTATGATGAGACCTTTTCACCTGTTGCAAGGTACTCTTCCATAAGGACCATACTTGCACTCTCAATGAAAATGGGCTAGCGCATTCATCAGATGGATGTGAAAATTGTGTTTCTCAATGGGATCGTTGAGGAAGAGGTGTACATAGAGTAGCCTGAAGGTTTCGAGATCTTCAACAATGATTCACATGTGTGCAGACTCAAAAGAGAATTGTATGGGCTAAAGAAAGCACCCTGTGCTTGGTACACTCAGATAAACAGCTATCTCACTAGACTGGGCTTCACCAAAAGTGAAGTAGATGCAAACTTGTACCAGATTGTGGTTGAGGGTAAGCTATTGATCATTTTTCTGTATGTTGATGATATAATTTTGACTCGTGATGAGCAGCTAATACACTCATGCAAGGAGGTTCTTGCAAGGGAGTTCGAAATGAAGGATACAGGGCTCCTTCATTATTTCCTTAGATTGGAAATATGGCAGCGGGATGGTGAAATTTTTGTGTCTCAAGGCAAGTATGCAAAGGAGATACTAGGTAAGTTTAACATGGAGAGCTTTTAACCCATGGATACTCCTCTTCTAGGAAATTGGAGGAAAGAGAATGCTACTTCTGGAGAGGTAGTGGATGCTACTGTCTACCAACAGTTAGTGGGTTCGCTAATGTATCTAGTGAACATGAGATCGAACATGGTTAAGCCCACCAATCTCTTTTGGAAAGTGGGGAAGCATGTCCTGAGATAGCTGAGGGGCACATCAGAGTATGGTCTATGGTACATACAGACAAATGGAGTCAAGTTGCATGGCTTCAAGGATGCAGATTGGGCTGGAAGTACATTGGACAAAAGGAGCACATCAGGGGGTATATTTAGCATTGGATCTACAGTTGTTTCTTGGTACAGTAGGACGCAGAGATCCGTGGCACTCAGTTCAGCAAAAGCGGAATACATGGCAGCAATTCAAACTGCATGTGAGGCTATCTGGATGAGAAATATCTTGGTTGGTTTGTTTGGTTCTCATATGGATCCGACAATGATTCATTGTGATAATCATAGTTGCATTAAACTCTCGATTAATCTTGTTTTTCATGATAGATCTAAGCATATAGATATATGGTACCATCATCTCATATATTGTGTGCAGAGGAGAAGCATGTTGCGTCAGTACATTCCCACGGAAGATAAGGATGCAGATATTCTGACAAAGGTGCTCACTAGGAGAAAATTCGAATACCATAGAGACAGGATCGTGGTGAAGGATAATCCCTTTCTTTTTGAGAGGGAGTGTTGAGATTCAATAACAAATTTTTTTGCACCCATGATCCTAGTGAAATTAAGCACCTACACTAGGGTGGGGCCCACATGATATTTTAGGTGCATGTCTATTTTTATTATCCCTTAATTTAGATGGGCATTAAATTTTAATCTATTCTCAATGTGGACTTGAAATAGTTAAATGAAGTAGAAAAATCAGTTAGCTAAGTGAATTTAGAGTTAGAGGTTGGGTGGTGGGACATGCAGAGTAATTCTAGTTGTAACAGAGTTCGAAGTGCAGTGGTGCATGATTTGGTGCAAGTTGTAAATCAGTTTAACTCAGTTAAGTGAGTTAAACTCAGTTGTGCTAGTTGTAACTGAAGATACAAGTAGTGAGAGACCAAGTGAATTAAATATTAATCAATTCACATGCAACTGAAGATTTACTATTATAAGTTGCATGCATGTCAGATTCAGTGGAGATCCAGTTGAGTTCTAGGTGAAATGGAAGTTGACTATCAGTTGTGACATTATCCACTTGGACACATGCAAGTAAACACACATTGGATGTGCCCATGATACTTGCACAGTCAAGGCAGGCAGGATTTCAACAATTCATGGATTTCATTCAATAGGGATTGCATATTTAAGGCAGGTTGTCTGGAGGCAGTAAATTGCCTAAGGGATTTTCCAATTTTTGTATGACAGTGTGAGACAATTAGATGATGTACTGAGGGCTCTTGTGAGAATAGTTTTGTATGTAATTGTTTCATGATCCATGATATAATATACAATAGAAGATAGTGTGGTTTTTAGCTGTAAGCTTTCCTCGGGAAATTATCTGTGTTGTGCGTGATTGATATTTCTTCATGTTCATGTGATTAGCAATTGTGTTTTTAATTTCACAAAATATTTGTAGAAGTGGTTCAGTATTTAACTTTAGCACATTGTTAGATTAGGTGAATCCAAGATATACATGCTTGTTGTATAATTTCTATGTCCACCACTGGAAAAGCAAGATTTTGTCGCACCAAGGTTTGGTTCACTCTTACATACTTCAGACAAGGAGAGCCAAACCAGACCAAGACCAGTGTTAAATTTTATATTTGAAAAGAAGTCATCAATCACTCTATTCTAAAAGTACCATGCATTTCAATACAAGTCATTAAAGCTTGCGATTTTTTGGCAAAATTCTATGCCACACCACATCACATGTACATACATGCCTAAGAAATGGGTGAAATGGTTGAAATGAACCTACAAGCTCAACAAGCAAACAATGTCATAAATTGTCAACGATTATTTGGGAGAATGGCACACACCATCGACTAAACAGAATTCAAAAGAACTAAACACTGACAGTAGAAAAGAGGAGGAGCACTAATATCCACAACAAGAAGGGTCATTCGACCTACAACCGGAACACCACTCAAGATACCATAGCACTAACATGAAGAAAAACATCCTAACACATCATAACGGAACTCTAGAGAAGTAGGAGTTCCAGTAAGAAAAATAGACCATTATAGGGTCAATAATAAGGCGAAGGAAAGAATTCAACGGCTAAGAATTCGATTGACTCGGAGAAATCTTCTATGTTATAGGAGGATTTACAAATAATTGTCGAGAAAATCAAATAGGTAACATCTTTTGCTTGAGATGTGTTAAAGAATTACATGTGAAAATTGCATCTTAAACAAGAAACTTTAAAGGCATAAACATAAGAAGAGAGAAGCAATTAACATCATGCAAGAAGAAATAGAATTGATATTGGATTTCTTCTAGGAGGGACTACGTCTCCGGGCCCTGCTCAAATAGTGGGGAGGCCCTCTTTCATTGAGTGGAAAAAAATGAAAGTACAAGTATAAAATGCCAAATTACACCCTTATACCTCCATAGATGAAAGTGCCTGAAAATTGAAGACCTTTGATGAATAAATGGACAACACCATTGAATTCGTGGTGTCGAGAGGTGCAGAATCCATATAAAATTTGCTTGAATCTGACAAAGTGAAAATCTAGACCCTCTGGAAAATGGCTCAGATCATGGTTCTGCCCCCCTCCTGCACAGTGCTCATGGTTCCACTTGGCTCGATTTCCGTGCTCGCTCCTGGGTTCCTGGGCGCACTTATGAATTAAGGTTTTTATATAAAAATGTTGGTGGAATTCCCAAAAAAAGTTGTTGGGCTAATTGGTTATGATCCTCATTTGGAGGGAGGGGGTCGAGTGTTCAAACCCCGCCCCCTTCGAAATAACTCGGATTTGCTTTAAAAATCGAGCCTTTGCTTCTTTATTTTAACACCTGTCGTTTAAGAATGTCAAATAAATTGGGTAATTGGGGGTTCGGGCCCGCATTGGGAGGCTCACCCCATCATTTCCGTCGGCTCCATGGTAGACGTGGAGTAATGTTGATGTGGGTGCTCAAGAGGCGGGCAGGTTCAAGCCCCGCTGCCCACGATTGTAGATATGTGAACTGTTATAAGTAATCGTTGTTCCATGTTAACATGTGGGACCGTTGG
Source organism: Pinus albicaulis (assembly GCA_034641835.2). NCBI lineage: Eukaryota > Viridiplantae > Streptophyta > Pinopsida > Pinales > Pinaceae > Pinus > Pinus albicaulis. The sequence continues at coordinate 400,713,271 of CM076572.1, forward strand.
GGGGTCTGGCAGGGTCATGGCTGTTGGCCCAATAATATACTTTTTTATTAACACATCCAATGGGGGTGGCGGGGGTCATGGCTCGCCACCCAAATTTAATATTTTTTTTTTAATAAAAAACACATTTTCAAAAATCCTGAAAATAGTTCGTAGGAGTCATTTTAAAGAGGCCGCAAATTCACGCAGAATCTGGCCGGAGCTGGCTAGAAAAGGTTGAAATTGCACCTTCCTTAAGCCTGCCCAATCACTAAGTCAACCCTCAAACTTTGACTGCTCCTAACTCCTTCATACGGACTCAGAATTGAGTGTCGCCTGCGCCGTTGGAATCAGAAAGACGAGATCTTCAACAAGACACTGAGTTTTCCACATTCTGGACACTTTGATTTTTAAGCCTTTGTACTTAAGCCACTTGTACATGGACTTGTTCGATCCACCTGGATCATTCCTCCCCACTAAAGAGCTTCTGGACCCCAAAAGCATTAACACACTCAAAACCACACTTTCAATCTCCAGCATGCAAAACTAGTACATCATTTTCAATCATGCACACCACATGACTCAACAACCCCTCCTTGCCAAGAGTTTATAGCACATACTCATTGGCCAAGGATTACATAAAAATAATCAATACCTCAACTAATCATAAGGAAAGGCCAAAACATCATCGTTGTGTTTCGAAGTGATGGGAAAAACACCATCACATTTACATTTACTTGCAATGTATGATTTACAACAGTGACCATAACAAACTACTACCTCTAAAAAAACCAGCTTAATAAAGCAGACCACTATGAATGTGGTGGATTAATTTGTTGAACATGTTCACCTTTCAACTCCTCTATCGATGCTTTCGGAGCATGGATCATTGATACATGGCTTGTTGGTATCCCACTTCATTGCAACGACTACAACAATTATTTCTCCTCCAAACTTTACGGGTCGCCTTGGGGTGCTTTCCACTACTGAGACAAGCCTCAAAGCATCATTATCGGTCAACAACCCCTGAACGCCCAGACCAACGCTTCTTGCCTTGACCACTAGCTCTGGCCCCATGCGTCACACTTTCCTGCTTATAATTCCTCGTTTCACGCCCACCGTGAGCTAATCTCGAGCCACCCCTACCACCACAGGACCCCGAGGCCGCCCAACCCATGCTTCCAGCAATTCTACCACCCCGTGCAGAACACTTAGACACGTGGTCTGCCACCTTCAAATTCTTATGACACCCTCCCTAGTTGGCCGAAATTCCCCTCAACTGTGGTTTGGAGTGGAAATTATGTGACATAGGTTGGATTATAAAATCCCAGGAAAACTCTTCAGACACGGGAACACCAGCAAACAATGTCACCTCCCAAAGCACCAAGACACCCAGCAGAGCAACAGACGACCCGGAATTAGCCAAGAGACTTTTACAACGGGGATTCACTAACCTACTATCTCCAGATTGGGGAATTATAGATGAAACCACAACTAGAAAACACATCGACAGAACTAAAGCCTCTGACAGAGGAAGCATGAAGAAGGTAAGACGCAGGCCAGGTGACTGGACACCCAACCACAAATACACTAGGAATGAACCCCACCTGATAACTAGTTACCGTAGATACCTTAATAAAAATTTTCCACTACCATCCCCAATACCCGATCACCCTGGGTCGCAGAAGTACAAAGAAAAGCCATGAAAATAAGAGACCCTAGAAGAAGACTAGTTAACAAGAAACATATATGCCCTCGCAAACTCAAAAGGGATCCAGGAAGAGAATTGACTAACAACACAAGAAAGGACTCGAAGGCCGACCTAATAACCATACGTAATTCACTCAAACCTATGAATAAAACAAGAAATCATGCACAGGGAAGGGAACTTAGCGTTTTTGTAATCCGAAGGCTAAGGAGGAGATGACGACAGTGAAATATCCACCATTCCCAAACAAACCATAGGCGAGAAAAACCTGTGAGACTACCATAGCTCGATCCTTGGACAGTTAACCACCAAATTGTCACAACATAATGGCAAACCTAAAGATCGACAGTCGCCATATACCAATGGTCGTCACCCCCTCTCAATCCTGAAGAGACTAATTGAAACACCACATGTTGCATCGCTAATTTCCCTGTACTGCAAACGTAATGGGAGGACGAAGCGACCAGCCTCTATACCACCTGCCATATGTTCACCTTCATGGTACATGCGTCAAAGTAGCCTCGATGTTCGTCATCCCCATCAGGGAATTATCTATTCTTATTTATTTGTGATTTTATATTTCCATTTATTTTAAATTTAATGTTTTTTATTATAAAAAATTTTAATCTTGTACTTATGTGATATGAAATTGATTTCGATTATTATTACTATAATATTAATTTGAGCATGAAACAAGTGAGATATTAATAGTCTTAATAGTACATCTATTTAACAACTATTCTACACCAAACATTAATATCTAATTATTATTGTGTGTGTGTGTGTGTGCGTGTTTTGTTTTTTATAATTGATTTATTTTAAATATAATTATATTCTATCTGTCCTAGGGGGGAGTTTAATTGGTTATCTAAGTAATGTTAATTATGAGAAAAACTAAGAGATTCAAGCTTAAAATCCCGCCCGGTTTACAAAGAGGAGGACAAGTTGTAAGATGCAAAGGTTTACTGTGTTGAAAATGGAAACAAGAAAATCTTGATTTAATTTTCCCTTGAATTAAATTAGGAGAAAATTGTAATTTTACATCACAAGGCGACTTGTATGAGTTAACTAAGTTAGTTTCACTTATTTCGCTAAGATAATTCAAGTCGAGGGCCTAGCTTTGGTCATGTAGAGGGTATCCTACTTTTTAGGAACCTAGGTTGAGTTTAATTTGAGTTGTAATAATTTAATTCAGTGAAAACTGAGTTAAATTCAGTTAAACTAGTTCCAACTGTTGGAGGAACTAGTGGGACGTCAAGTAGTGGGGTGTGTACTCAGTGATCAACCAGTTAACTAATAAATTAGCAATAATTAACTCACACGTGTGATCTATGAGTTACCCAATTGATATTGGAGTTCAAGGGAGGGGTACTATCAATTGTATAATTATTCAAGTTGTACAAGTGGTGCATGAAGTCAGTGAAGGACCTATAGGGATTGTGCAGTTCTGGATGAGGAATTTCCATAATTAATAGTGGATAATTCCTCATCAAACAGGAAACGAATAGGAGCTTGGAAAGCAGCATAATTGGCTAAGTGTTGGCCATAGTGAGCTTGTGAGGCAGAGAGATAGATTGTACTATTGCAAAGATTGTTCAAGCTTGAACAAGCACTATATTTATTCTCTATTTCATAATTAATGCAATACAGATAGGAACATGTTTTGAGAAGTTTATTTTCCCTAGATATATCTTCGTGTATGTGTGTTAATCCATGTCACATGTTATTGATACTGCTTTCTGCATATGAGTAGAGTGGATTTGAGTCTTATGTTTGAGAACATTACATGAGAAGTATTGAATCTACAATTAATTTCTACATACTGATAACTACCTGTCACGAGGGCTGCTACGTTCCTCTGGGTTTTCTCAAAGGGAAACTAGACCAATAACATAAGTTCAAACTCTTTAGGTTCCTAAGACCTCATTTAAGAGACTTTTCACAAAGTAAAATGAGTTTTACATGGACCAAAAATTTTATGCTACATTTTTTTCTTGAAGGGAAACAGACCAATAACATGAGTTCATAATCTTGGAAGTTGCTAAGACCTTGTCTAACTAGAGCATCTTGTAAATAAAACCTTGTAAAAACACGTTGTTTGTGCGAGACCTTGACATACATCCATGAGAAGACAAAAAAGACTACTAGTGTGGCAAGAAAAAAACTAATGAATCATAATACCTATTAGACAAAATCTTCGCATTCAGGGTAGCTTGTCATTATCCTTATCCAAAAATAAAGAATAAAAGTATATATAAATAATATATATATAGACCTTGACATACATCCATGAGAAGACAAAAAAGACTACTAGTGTGGCAAGCAAAAAACCAATGAATCATAATACCTATTAGACAAAATATTCACATTCGGGCTAGCTTATCATTATCCTTACCCAAAAATAAAGAATAAAAGTAGACACAACACCACATAATACATTTAATTTAAAAAAACCAATAAATACAAATAATGTGTTTTCTTACAATGAGAGAATCTATCATGACAACAGTGGGGACAACTATCATTCGCTCATATCCACAAATGCAGGTTGACTCATCATTTCTATTCTAGGAAAACCATCTCACCTATAATTACCCATTGGTGGTTTAAGCTTTTGTAGAAATTTCTGAATCTTTACACTTTATGCAGAAATTATTATTGTTAATCTGGTTATGCTCCTCCTACTTAGACAAGTTATTAACTAAATAAATTCAAGTTAAAATCGAATCAAAACACATAACAGATCTCTACCAAACAAGATCTAGAACTAGTTCATGCACATATTAACCAAGTGACACAGTTATTTCTGGACAAATAGTCCCCGGAAAAACCCAATGCAGGAAAACTGGTCTCTGGCTGCTTGAGGGTCTTATTATTAAGAATATTTCTGAATACACAAATCTGGGTTACAGATCTGGAAAACCCGACTGAGAATATACTAGATCTACAGCTCACTCGCTGATCTAGGGCCAAAATAATGATTGATCCACACCCTCAAACGGGATTTACAAAACTCAGCCAAGATTAGGGCTTAGAAACCCCAGCACTACCCCTGAAAACCTCTGTGTCAGCCTCTGAAGCACCTCCAACCCTTAGTGCTACTCCCGAAGGGACTGCGTTACCCCAGACTGGGTGACACAGTCACTACGCTGCCTCTGAAGGGTCTCTGCATAACCCCTGAGGGTTTCTTGCTGAAAATCATGTAGTCCTTGGAGGGACTGTGTTTTCCTTGTTGCTACTGCTGCTCTCTCCTTCCGTGTTGTCCTTGAGCTGATATCTGCCTCTTGTGTATTCTAGACCTCGGAATCAGATCATCCCCTTGGCCTAAATTTTGCTCTCTGCAGCTGAAACACTTCTGAGTATTCTTAGCAAACTCTACCTTAGAATCTCATCTTAGCTTCAGTGCTCTGCCTCTATGTGTCTTTAAAAATTACCCCAGGCCTTTCCTTTATACTTTTCTCGTTGGGAAACCAACGGCCATGATCAGATCTTGAATCAATGGCTAAGATTAAAATAAATCTTAATCTCTGTGACTTAAGACAATTTCATTACATGTTTAGATAAATTCACTTTAATTATTTAATTTCCCTAAGTTTTAACTTAGAAATACATTAAAATAATTAATTAATTTAATCTCTTAAACCAAATGAAATTTCCAAAATCAATTTCTAGGTCTTGTAGATCAAGGGTACTCTAGTCCCTCCAAAAAATTTGGGAGCTAGAGCACAACTGATGCTACCCAAAATACACAAAATCTCAACACTCCCTCTTAGCATCAAGGGTTTGCTCTAGCAATACATCACATTATGCATTACATGATTTTTGGCATTGGTTCGGTGTTACTGAAGCTTTGCCTGCTGCCACTCAACTTTGCATTGTTGCTGCCATTCTATATTGTTTCCCATGACTCTACCACTGCCACTACAACCACTATACCGCAGCTCCCTCTCAATATGTTGCATTTGTGTTGCTCATAGCACTGCCAGTGCTGATCTACTGCAATGAAACTTCAGTTATTGAGAGAAACAACTGAATATCCTGCCCAAACTTTGACAGACAAGTAATATGGACTGCATCCTCATCAATGAAGCTCCATAGGTTGTAGATCTGTGCTGGCATCTAAAGAATGATGCACAGCTACAGCTCTGCCTACGTAATCAGACTCCCTCTGCACTACTGAAGTCACATCAACCCCTTGTGTTGAAATCTATCACATTGTTGATGCATTGTGTTGTCCCTCTGAATCCTTATGCATTGCTGCAACTCTGCACTGCCTAAGCAACTCTGCACTGTGCTGCTGAAGTCACATCAGCCTTTGCGCTGCTATTTCTTCTACGTTGTTGCTGCTTTGCTCTGCACTACTCCTTCCAGTATTCAGATTTTCCTCTGCCTTTGCTTCATCTATGATCTATGCACCCACTGCTCCACTTGTCCCGCTACTGTCTTAAGGCTGTCATAGCTCGCATGTGAACCAAGAGATGAGCTACTCAAGGATCTTGCCTTGCTTCTATGTAGCACCTCTACATATCCATGTAACCCCACCTCTATGGTTCATGAGCACTCATGGTTGCATCATCTCCTGACCCATCATCTACCACAGCTGCTTTGGAAGAAGATGCTTCCTTGTCCCCTTTCTTCTCAGGAAAATTTCTGGCAAAAAGTCCCATTTCACCACACTAGAAGCACTTGATCTTTGAAATATCCTTCTTCTTCTTTGGTTGTTTCTTCGATGCCAAGCCTGCATCTTCCTCATCTTCCTTCTTCACTTTTCTCAATCCTAGGTTGTGCTGCCTCTTGGTGAATCTGTGGAGTTCTTCTTGACGCAAAATTGACCACAATTTTTCCCAATTTTGGAGGTCCACTCTGCCCAAGATACTTTGGACAAAGGTTTCCCACTCATCCGTGACTGCATTGAGGGCAATCTTGACTATCACAACATCATCTACCATTGCACCCATTGCAGTCAGCTAATCTCTGATTGACTGCAATCTGAAGAGGAAATGTTCCTATTCTTCTCCATTGGTCATCATGAATGACCTCATCTGAGTCTCCAACAACATTTTTCTTTGGACGAACTTTCCCTCATACAGGGAAGTCAAGGCCTTCCACATCTCGTTATTTGTCTTCTTCTCAGCTACGTGTGGTACAATATGGTCCTTGATACCATCTATAATCAGTCGCTTTGCATGCCCAGCAGCTTCCTTATACTTCCGAAGGAGATATGGATCTGTCGGTGTGGCCATAGTTTGCTCTGCATGGTCCCTTAGATAGTATGCCTCAAGGACTATTAGGATCCTTTCCTTCCAAAATGAAAAGTTTGAGAGGCCATCCATTGTATCCTGATCACGCAGTCCATGAGGAGCCATATTCTCAGAATGTGTCGGAACTTCCTTTTCTCTTTGCTAGAGAAATGGATCTAAGGCCCTTGGTGAAACAGGCACCTTCTGCACCCTCTGACAACTGATTTCCCTCCTTGGAAATATACCAAATCAACTATGATTCAACTTCTTCTTTGATCCTCTGATAAAACTTCAAGTTTCCTTTGGTTAGAAACTCTCTGAGAAGATGATCTCCTCTCGCTCTTTGTCACTTGTGCTAAGGCTAAAAATCTGAAAACTTCAAAATTTTAACCCCACCAGCTCTTCTGAATTTCTGCAGCTTTTCTGCAGTCTTTTCTGGATCTGAAAAATTCATATCTAAATCACGTTGGTTGGCTTCAGACCAAACCAGCGTTGTTTTTGAGTTGCCTCTGCGCAGTAATTGCGTGGGCTTGCTAGGACACAGTGCTGGACAGCGTCACCCTTCCCTCTGCGTGAATTTGCCTCTCAAAACTGTGTTTTCCCTTCAAATCTGCGTTTGTGTTGCTTTTCCAACTGCTTCCTGCAGCTAGAAGCTTTAGTCTCTTCTTCTACTAACCCTCCTAGATCTGCAATTGCTCTGATACCATGTAGAAATTTCTGAATCTTTACACTTTATGCAGAACTTATTATTGTTAATCTGGTTATACTCCTCCTACTTAGACAAGTTATTAACTAAATAAATTCAAGTTAAAATCAAAGCAAAACACATAACATATCTCTACCAATCTAGTTCTAGAACAAGTTCATGCACACATTGACAAAGTGACACAGTTATTTATGGACAAATAGTCCTCGAAAAAACCCAATGCGGGAAAACTGGTCTCTGGATGCTAAAGGGTCTTATTATTAAGATATTTCTAAATACACAAATCTGGGTTCCAGATCTGGAAAACCCAAAAAAGAATATACTATATCTACAGTTCATTGGCTGATCTAGGGCCCAAAATAATGACTGATCCACACCCTCAAATGGGATTTACAAAACTCAGCCAAGATTAGGGCCTAGAAACCCCAGCACTGCCCCTGAAAGCCTATGTGTCAGCCTCTGGAGCACCTCCAACCCTCAGCGCTGCTCCGGAAGGGACTGTGTTACCCCAGACTGGGTAACGCAGTCACTACGCTGCCCCTGAAGGGTCTCTGCGTAACCCCTGACGATTTCCTGTTGAAAATCATGTTGTATTTGCAGGGACTGCGTTGTCCTTGTTGCTGCTACTGCTCTCTCCTTTTGCACTGTCCTTGAGCTGATCTTTACCTCTTGTGTATTCTAGACCCTGGGATTAGATCATCCCCTTGGCCTAAATTCCCCTCTCTGTAGTTGAAACACTTGAGTATTCTTAGCAAACCCTGCCCTAGAATCTCAGCTTAGCTTCAGTACTCTTCCTCTGTGTGTCTTTACAAATGACCCCAAGCCTTTCCTTTATACTTTTCTCATTGGGAAACCAACAACCATTTTCAGATCTTGAATTAATGACTAATATTAAAATAAAGCTTGGTATGTGTGACTTAAGACAATTTCATCACATGTTTAATTAAATTCACTTTAATTATTTAAGTTCCCTAAGTTTTAACTTAGGAAATACATTAAAATAATTAATTAATTTAATATCTCTTAAACCAGATGAAATTTTCCAAATCAATTTCTGGGTCTTGTGGATCAAGTGTACTCTAGTCCCCCCACAAAATTTGGGAGCTAGAGCACAACTGATGCTACCCCAAATACACAAAATTTCAATTGCTTTCACTCTTTCCAGATGCCTTTGGGTCTTGGACCGTTAACTTGTTTCCTTACATCCAAGAAAAATGAACTCTTAAACTCCCTCACCACCCATGTTCGATTTCCCAAAATTACATGCTTAGCATTTATTGATTAGGCTCAAGGAGTAGGCGTCCCCAGGGAGTTTTCACTTTTTCTGTGGTCAATATGGGACATATTGTCTCTTGCTTACTCATTTGGTCATTACTGTTAAAAAAAAGGACATGTTGTAGACCCTAATAATATTTTATTAAATATAGCTCCTTTTTTTTAATTCCAAATTGCATAATAAATAAATAAAGTAGTTATTTTTAATGTCCACGAGGCTAAAGATAACTTATGGGATAGATTGCTTTGCCATCTAATTCTTGTCTTTTTCCCTTTTCCTATGACGCCTCCCAATAAACGCTCCTAGCTTCTTGTCAAACCCCTCACTGAATAAATTATCCCAAGAGCTAACTTTCTTTGTTGTCTTTGAAAGGCTCACATTCTAAAATGAAATACTTTTTTGTTTCCACTTTTCTGGAAGAGAAACAAATACATACTCTTTCTTCCCACACTTCTTTCAGCCTTTTTCCAATGCCTTGTTTCACAACTGAGTTGTAACGATTCCATCCCACATTTACCTGCTTTGACAACCCCTCCCAGTAAATGTGAATCGGAGTGTCACTATGACATGACCCAAACTCCTAGCTCCAAATAAGGAAGTGGGGCCTACAAATGAGACTTACTGGCCACAAACTAGCATCCTATAGGGACAACAGATCACCCAAGAGTTGAATAAACACCCCAGATTGTCAATCCATGAGTTGGAACCTTGATTCAATTACCTAGACCTATAAACAAACCCTTGAAATTGTTTGCATGTGTTTATGACCCTCCAACCACACATACAAGCCTTGTTTCATGCGGTTATAACACCAGATCCTCAATTTAGTGCCTCCGGTCCCAAGATCTGAGCCACTTTTCTAGGTTAGCATCCAGACCACTACCAAGAACTTCCAGTAACTTTCTAGAATCATTTCTCATAAAGACAATGCTAATCATTCAAACTTGAAGCCAAAACTTGAACTAGATTGACCAGAACATACTAGACATTTTGTCAAACACATGGTAAACATGTAAGATACTGGTCATGAATGCATATCTGAGTGTGAATTTTTTACTTTAGCTGAGAATCACCAAGAATTTCTAATGCCCTCTCATGTAGCTTCAACAACACTAGTTAGCCCGTGAATTCATCAATCATTCATCAACTTATCAAACCATAATAAGAGCCATAGTCAGAGCACATCGAGAGTATTAACCATCATAGAAAAAACATCAAATCACCATAACAACAAGTACAAATTCTCATAAATCACAATAGGAAAATAACTATTACTAACATACAAAATCCAACTAATTCAGGGACGTCCATGTACCACCCGACCATAGATTGAGTTGAACCAAATATGTTTTCAGCCAATCACCCCCATGCCATATTCCAAGCATGAATGTGGGATCTCATGGGATAACCAAGACATAATCAACCATTGGAATGAAAATATTAAACCACCTCCACCCTCAAACTACTGTGATCTCGCCAAAACCTGTCAAGAGATCACAAAATAAAAACAAGCTTGGATGCCTCAAAAACATTTCAGCATACCCTGAGGAATTTTCCTTCTCCGCGCAACTATCAAGGACTCCTCGTAGAAAACCATATCCACCCCCAACCCTTGGGAATTTTCCTAAGACCATCTCACCCGGATCCAAAACCTTCCTGCAATCCAAAGCTCAACTAGAAATGAATCCCATCACACCATAATTATCCATCAAATGGCAAGGCAAGGTTGAAATAATTGTCAAACTTGGGAAAACACATACCAATGAAAGAAAATGAACCAAATAAAAAAATGCATGTACCATGCATTCACACCTCAACTATGAAATCACACATGCAACCTGTTACCTGCAAAATCCTTTTGTTGAAGTTGTTGATCCAATCTTCTCCAGGGTTTCCTTGCTTGTTATTTCCCTTCCTTTGCTTGCTTTCTTTCTCCTCTTAGTGATCTTATCTCTCTCTCTGAAACTTATTCATAATCCAAACTAACAAAAAGATAAACCAACAAAATTTGTGAACTATTTCACTGAAGCCTTTTCATTATATGCCTCTATTTTCTTCAATTTCCTTAATTTTCCTTCTGATTTCCCTCTCGTGAAAATATATGTCTCTTCACCTTCATTTTCCCTTATTCTCCTTTATTTTCATAAATACATGCCAATTAATGCCTCTTTTCCTTTGCCAATGACTTTTCCAATTTCCTTAGACATTAATAAATCTAAAGTGATGCTCACTGTAGTGATTTTCCCAACATTCAGCTTGGAATACGTGTCCCATGACCTTGGTCTTATTTTTCCTTTATTAAAATTTGTTAAATGGAATTTTAACCTAGGGTTGTTACAAACCCCTCCCCCTTAAGGGAACACCATCCTTGGTGTTTTATAACACCTATGACAAGCAAACCGTTGAAAAAAAAACGTAATGTCTATGGAGCTATATAACACAACTCGAAACGTCACAATTGTTCTTTAACACTGTGCAAAATCCGGACACCTCTTTATTAAATGATAACCACAGAAGCTTAAAAGCCAGAATTGTGTCCTTGTACGGAGGGGATTCTTGGAAAGAGATCTGTTGTCTTGAGATAACTGTAATGAATATTGAAAGAAGGGCGACAAACCTACATTTTCTTAAAGAGTGTCGTGACACTCTTTTTTAAATTTCTCTTTTCTCTATTAATTCTGACCTAATTCCTTCTTTCATTTATTCATTATCATGTCCTAAAGATGGATCCACATTGGGATTTGAAACGTCGAAAATTATTCTTTAACACTATGGAAAAGCCAGAGATCTCTTTATTAAATGATAACCACAGGAGCTTAAAAACCAGAATTGTGTCCCTGTGTGGAGGGGATTATTGGAAAGAGATATGTTGTCTTGAGAGAACTTCAATGAAGATTGAAAGAAGGGCGATAGACCTACATTTTCTTAAAGAGTATCGTGACGCTCTTTTTAAATTTCTCTTTTCTGTATCAATTCTAACCTAATTCCTTCTTTCATTCATTCATTATCCTGTCCTGAAGATGGATCCCCATTGGGATTCGAAACGTTGACAAATTTTCTTTAACTCTGTGGAAAATCCAGAGGTATGTTTATTAAATGATAACCAAAGCAGCTTAAAAACCATAATTGTGTCCCTATACGGAGGGGATTCTTGGAAAGATATTTGTTGTCTTGAAAGAGCCAGAATGAAGATTGAAAGAAGGGTGGCATACCTACATTTTCTTAAAGAGTGTCGTGACACTCTTTTTAAATTTCTCTTTTCTCTATTAATTCTGACCTAATTTCTCATTTCATTCATTCATTATCATGTCTTGAATATGGATCCCCGTTGGGATTCGAAACATCGAAAATTTTTCTTTAACACTATGGAAAATCCGGAGACCTGTTTATGAAATGATAACCACAGGAGCTTAAAAACCAAAATTGTGTCCCTCTATGGAGCAGATTCTTGGAAAGATATATGTTGTCTTGAGAGAACTAGAATGAAGATTGAAAGAAGGGCGGAAACCTACATTTTCTTAAAGAGTGTTGTGACACTCTTTTTAAATTTCTCTTTTCTCTATTAATTCTGACCTAATTCCTTCTTTCATTCATTTATTATCTTGTCCTGAAGATGGATCCCCGTTGGGATTCGAAATGTTGACAATTGTTCTTTAACACTGTGGAAAATCTAAAGACCTCTTTATTAAATGATAACCACGGGAGCTTAAAAACCAGAATTGTGTCCCTGTATGGAGGGGATTCTTGGAAAGAGATATGTTGTCTTGAGAGAACTAGAATGAAGATTGAAAGGAGGGCGGAAGATCTACATTTTATTAAAGAGTGTCGTGACACTCTTTTTAAATTTCTCTTTTCTCTATTAATTCTGACCTAATTCCTTTCATTCATTCATTATCATGTCCTACAGATGGATCCCCGTTGGTATTCGAAACGTCAAAAATTTTTCTTTAACATTGTGGAAAATCTGGAGACCTCTTTATTAAATGATAGCCACGGGTGCTTAAAAACTAGAATTGTGTCCCTGTATAGAGGGGATTATTGGAAAGATATCTATTGTCTTGAGAGAACTAAAATGAAGATTGAAAGAAGGACGGCAGGCCTACATTTTCCTAAAGATTGTTGTGACAATCTTTTTAAATTTCTCTTTTCTCTATTAATTGTGGCCTAATTCCTTCTTTCATTCATTCATATTCCTGTCCTGAAGATGGATCCCCGTTGGGATTTGAAACGTCGAAAATTGTTCTTTAACACTGTGGAAAATCCTGTAGAAATTTAATACAAAATATGTATTGCCTAGATTCTCCTAATCTAACAATTATATGCCACTGTTAAATACAGAATCACTTCTACAAAATCTTTGCGGAATTTGAAACACAATTTCCAATCACAATATCATGAAGAAATATCAATCACACATAACATAGATAATTTTACAGGGAAATCATAAAGCTAAAAACCCCACTATATTCTAATATGTATTATATCATGGATCATGAAACAATTACATAAAAATCTCTACTTTAAGAGCTCTCAATACAATAGCTAACTGTCTCACATTGTCATACAAAAATTGGCAAGTTCATTAGCCAATTTACTGCCTCCATACAGCCTACCTCTATTGTGCAATCCTAGCTGATAGCAATCCCTAAATGAATGGAATATTGCTTGCTTTTACTACGCAATATTCATGGGCACATCCAATGTGTGTGTGGTTGCATGTGTGCAACCGCTAATGTCACAATTGATAGTCAATATGCCCCTTTCACCTACATCTCAACTGGGTCTCCACTGAATCTGACATGCATGTAGTTAATAGGAGTAAATCTTCAGTTGCATGTGAGGCCACTGATTGTGAATGAATTAATAATTAATTCACTTGATCTCTCACTAGTGTATCTTCAGTTACAACTAGCACAACTGATTTTAACTCACTTAACTAAGTTAAACTACTTTACAACTTTCATAACTACACTTCCAACTCTGTTACAACTTCGAATCACTCAGTTACAACTAAGTCCACTTGCATGTCCCACCAACCAACCACTCAACTCTAAATTCCTATAAATAATAGATTTACCACTTTAATTAACTATTTCCAAGTGCTCATTGAGAATAGATTATTGCTTATTGTCCAACTAATATTAATGGATAATAATAGTCGACATGCATCTATAAATAGACATGCAATCTATAAATAGAACTTGCACATACATATATAAATAGACCTCATCTATAAATATAAGTTTCTCATGTATCTATAAATAGACATCCACCTAAAAATAGCCGGAGGCTCCATCCTAGTGTAGGTGCATAATTTTCACTAGGATCTTCTTATGGAATCTCAAAACTCCCTCTCAACAAGAAAGGGATTATCCTTCACCCCGATCATGTCTCTATGGTATTCGAATTTTCTCCTGGTGAGCACCTTTGTCAGAATTTCTTGTTCATATTCAACAAGATGATGAGCTTAGTGAAAATTAAGCACCTTCACTAAGTGGGGCCCGCAGGCTATTTTGTGTATGTCTATTTTTAGACATGGTGAGCATATTCTATAAGTTGCAGGATGCTATTTGTAGATGGTTGTTCAAATGCGAAAAATAGATGAGATTATATTTTTAGAATATTGGGCGAAATCTATTTATAGATCGTCAATCTAAAAACAGATGCATGTCGATTATTATTAGCCCTTAATAATAATTCGAAAATAAATATAAACTTATTCTCTTGGAGCACTTTATTTCAGTGAATAGATTTGGCAAATCAATGGGCTGAAGGAATTATGAAATTCCTTGGGTGGTTGGTGACTCATGCATGGAGGACTCAGTTAGAACTGAAGTGGAAAATTTATGACAGAGTTGGAAGAGTAGTTATGGGAGTTGTTATTTAGTTTAACTCAGCTAAGTGAGTTAAACTCAGTTGTGTTAGTTGTATCTAGTTCTAACTGAAGATACACTAGTGAGAGTTTAGTGAATTAATTATTTAATTAATTCATAACTAGAGACTCACTTGCAACTGAACAAATACAACAATTAACTACTTGCATGTCAGTTCCAGTGGAGACCCAGTGGAGAGATAGGTGAAAGGGTGAGATGGACTATCTGTTGTGACTATAGTGATGCATTCAATGCATCTAACACACATTGGAGATACCAATGAGGATTGCACAGTCAAGGCAAGGCCAATTCTAATTCATTCAGAGGTCTTCTTCAACAAGGATTGCGCAGTGGAGGCAGGCTGTCAGGAGGCAATAAATTGGTGCATAGATATGCAAATTTCTGCATGACAGTGTGTAATGATTGTTGATTGTATTGAGAGCTTGATGTACTAAGCTTTGTATGAGATTATTGCATGATCCATTGATATACATAATATATTATAGTTGATATTTTTAGCTTTAATATTTCCCGTTAAAAAACTGTGTTTATGTGCGATTGATTTGCTTCGTATGTGTTTGCAATTGGCGATTGAATTTCCGAAGAGAATTAAGTGGAAGGATTTTGTATTTAACATAAGATTAATTTGTTAGATTAGGAGAATCTAGTAATACTATTAGTATTAATAAATTTCTACATGGTATCAAAGCAGTGTTAATCACTGGAGATTGCAATAGTGAAGCAATGTTGATTTTTGTGCTGGTGGACAATTCGAATTTGCTGCAGAAATTTCTTGGTGCGACAGTTCAGTATTCATTGAAATGGCTTTCAATGGGTTGCGGTTGGAGTATGCCCTTGAGGGTCGCTCGAACTACATATCCTGGAAGGACAGGATGGAGGCGATGCTTGAAGATAATGGACTGAAGGAGTTCATCAATAGTGATGTTCCTAAGCCTACTTATAGCGATGCTACATTACTTGATGCATGGAAAAAGAAGGTAGCGAAGACAAGAAGAATTATTTTGGAAGGTGTGAAATACCATATTGTGTCAAACCTTCATAGGAAAGCCACTCCATTTGCAATGTGGAAGGCTTTGACAGATCTTTTCCAAAGCAGTAGCGACCATAGGAAGTTGGCGCTGAAAGATAAGCTCAGAAAAATCAAAATGGAGAAGGGCGACAGTATTCCAAAATATCTCACGAAGTTTGTCCCATGTAGGGATGAGTTGGGGAGTGTGGGAATTATAGTTTTGGATGATTACTTGGTGAGCTTGGCTCTCCTTGGGCTTCTGAATATTTGGAATAGCTACGAAGACTCTGTCAATGGACGGGAGAAACGGTCGGATTGGGAGCGACTTTGGTTGGATCTTGTGGAGGAGGAGATAAGGCATAATAACACGGATGGCTCTTCATCGAAGAATGATGATGAAGAAAATTTCACTTTGGATGCCAAAGCAAGGAAAGGGAAGGGGAAGAAATCCCATCCAAAATCTGAGGCTAAAGGCAAGAAGCTGGATTTGTCCAAGGTGAAGTGTTTTCACTGTCACAAACATGGGCATCTCGCCACTAACTGCCCACAGAAAAAGAAGAACAAGAAGGTTGTTGGAGCTGCAGCGGGTGAGGCCTTAGCCTCGCAATTTGAACTTCATGTCTCTTTGATTTCATGCTTGGTTTCAAGCGCAATGGGATTGGTGTGGTATCTCGATAGTGGTGCTTCCTTCCATATGATGGGAGACAAGGAGTTGTTTAGTGACTTGGAGGAGTAGGATCTCCAAATGCATATAGAGATGGGCGACAATGGTAGATATAGTGCGACCAGAATTGGAACCATTACCTTTGAGAGGGAGTCAGGTAAACCATTTCTATTGAAAGATGTTATGCATGTTCCAGGTCTGAAGAAGAACTTGGTCTCGGTCGCTATGTTGGAGGATAGAGGTTATGACGTTGTTTTTAGCGAGGGAAAAGATTTCCTGCGACATAAAACAACGGGTAAAACCAAGAGGATAGGGATTCAAGTTAATAATCTCTACAAGCTGGAGGTAGATGGCTAAGATGCAATGATGGGCAAATCAAAAGAAGTGGTGAGCCGGGATGAGGGTGAATTATGGCACAAGAGATTGGGACATCTTCACCATTGCACCTTGAAGATTTTGCAGCAGATTTCTACTGGACTTCCCAAGGGTACTCTTGCACAGTCATATCAGTGCAAGGGATGTACTATGGTTAAGTTTGTGAAGACCACCTTTCATGAGAAGGATAACTATGCTTCGGTGATCCTAGATATAATTCACACAGACGTGTGTGGACCTTTCTCAGTTGCTTCAACAGCAAAACATAGGTCTTATGTTATATTTTTTGATGACTATTCTCGTAGATGTTGGATCTTCTTCATGCAGAAGAAGAGCGAAACATTCTCAAAGTTCTGTGAGTTTAAAGCATTGGTGGAGAAGGATTTTGGGAAGCAAGTGAAGGCTCTACGGATCAATAATGGTGGTGAATATATCTCGAACGAATTCAAAGACTTCTGTAGCAAAGAAGGAATTCGAAGAGAAATCATAGCGCCTCATAACCTACAACAAAATGGGGTCATGGAGAGGAAGAACAGAATGATCATGGGTGTTGCACGAGCTATGCTTCATGACCAGGGCCTAACGATGCACTTGTGGGCGGAAGCATGCAACACTATGGTTTATGTGCAAAACCGTTGTCCTCATAGAGTACTTGGTATGAGTACACCTGAACAATATTTTACTAGTAAGAAGCCTGATATTTCTCATTTGAAGATTTTTGGATCATCTTTTTACATTCATGTGACAAAGGACACCAGGAAGAAGCTGGAGCCAACTGCAGAAGTTGGGACATTTTTGGGGTTCACAGAAACACCTCATAATTATCATGTGTATTTTCCAAACAATTGAATGACTGTGGTGCGACGGGATATAAAATTCAATGAGGTGAAAGCCATGAAGTTGTCGCTTGAGAGGGATCTACACTTGCATGCAGAGGAGGAGCTACTTGTTCCCAAAGATGAGCCTCTAGATGTGGATCAGCCACACGAGGAGATTCATGGAGTGGAAGAGTCCACTCATGCAAAACCAAACATCAGAACAAGCAAAAAGTGTACCACAGAAGCTGAGAGACTGAAGCTTGATGCGACAGAGAATGTAGGAGTCCCTACATCACAACGCAGACAGAGACATTCACCTTACTGATTTACTGGATACATGGCTCTTATGAGCAAGTGTATCGTGACAGAGCCATCTTCTTTTGAAGAAGCAGCGCAAGAGCCCACATGGATAGATGCCATGGTGGAGTATGACTCCATTTTCAGAAACAATGATTGGAAGATTGTTCCAAGGCCGATGGGTAAATCAGTGGTAGGTTCAAGATGGATCTACAAGGTAAAGAAAGTTGCTGATGGGAGCGTCAAGAATTATAAGGAAATATTTTTTTCCCGGGGCTTCTCACAGATCGAGGGGATTGATTATGAAGAAACCTTTGCACCTGTCGCACGGTATTCTTCCATAAGGATCATCCTTTCTCTCTCAGTGCAGATGGGTTGGCACATTCATCAGATGGATGTGAATATTGTGTTCCTTAATGGGATCATTGAGGAAGAAGTGTACATTGAGCAGCCTGAAGGATTTGAGATCTTCATCAACGAGTTGCATGTGTGCAAACTCAAAAGAGCGTTGTATGGGTTGAAGCAAGCACCCCATGCTTGGTACACATGGATCAACAGCTATTTCACTGGACTTGGATTCACCAAGAGTGAGGCGGATGCAAACCTATACCAAATTGTGGAGGGTAAGATTTTAATCATTGTTCTTTATGTTGATGATTTAATACTAACGGGTGATGAGCAGTTGATATACTCATGCAAAGCAGATCTTGGAAAGGAGTTTGAGATGAAGGATTTGGGCTTCCTTCATTATTTCCTTGGATTGGAAATATGGCAGCGAGAAGGTGAATTGTTTGTGTCTCAAGGCAAGTATGCTCGGGAGATACTTGGTAAGTTTAACATGGAGGACTACAAGCCCATGGATACTCCTCTTCTAGGAAACTGGAGGAAAGAGGATGCTACATCGGCAGAGGTAGTGGATGCCACTATTTATGGAGAGTTGGTGGGTTCGCTCATGTATTTAGTTAATACAATACTGGAAATATGCTATGCGGTGAACTAGCCTAGTCAAGCGATGGTTAACCCTACCAAAATATTTTGGAAGGCAGGCAAGCATGTCCTGAGGTATCTTAGGGGCACATTGGAGAATGGCTTATGGTATAGACAGATGGATGAGGTGAAGTTGTGTGGCTTCACAGATGCAGATTGGGTGGGCAGCCAAATGGACAGAAAGAGCACATTAGGAGGGGTTTTCAGTATCGGATCTACAACAGTTTCCTGGTACATCAGGAAACAAATATCCATGTCACTTAGTTCAGCAGAAGCAGAATACATGGCAGCAAGTCAAGCTGCATCTGAGGCTATCTGGATGAGGAAGATCATGGTCAATTTCGGTTCTCATTTAGATCCTGTAGTGATACATTGTGATAATCAGAGTTGCATTAAACTCTCGATTAATCCTGTGTTTCATGATAGATCTAAGCATATAGATATATGGTATCATCATATCATAGATTGTGTGCAACGGAAGATCATGTTGCTTCAGTACATTCCTATGGAAGATCAAGATGCAGATATTCTGACGAAGGCACTCAGCAAGAGTAAATTTGAATAACATAGAGGGAGGATCGGGGTGAAGGATAATCCCTATCTTGTTGAGAGGGAGTGTTGAGATTCAACAAGATGATGAGCTTAGTGAAAATTAAGCACCTTCACTACGTGGGGCCCGTAGGCTATTTTTAGGTGTATGTCTATTTTTAGACATGGTGAGCATATTCTATAAGTTGTAGGATGCTATTTGTAGATAGTTGGTCAAATGTGAAAAATAGATGAGATTCTATTTTTAGAATATTGGGCGAAGTCTATTTATAGATCGTCAATCTAAAAATAGATGCATGTCGATTATTATTAGCCCTTAATAATAATCCGACAATAAATATCAACTTATTCTCTTGCAGCACTTGATTTCAGTGAATAGATTTGGCAAATCAGTGGGCTGAAGGAATTATGAAATTCCTAGGGTGGTTGGTAACTCATGCATGGAGGACTCAGTTAGAACTGAAGTGGCAAAGTTATGACAGAGTTGAAAGAGTAGTTATCGGAGTTGTTATTCAGTTTAACTCAGTTAAGTGAGTTAAACTCAGTTGTGTTAGTTGTATCTAGTTCTAACTGAAGATACACTAGTGAGATTTCAGTGAATTAATTATTTAATTAATTCATAACTAGAGACTCACTTGAAACTGAACAAATACAGCAGATAACTACTTGCATGTCAGTTCCGGTGGAGAGATAGGTGAAAGGGTGAGATGGACTATCTGTTGTGACTATAGTGATGCATTCAATGCATCTGACACACATTGGATATGCCAATGAGGATTGCGCAGTCAAGGCAAGGCCAATTCGAATTCATTCAGAGGTCTTCTTCAGCAGGGATTGCGCAGTGGAGGTAGGTTGTCAGGAGGCAAGAAATTGGTGCATAGATATGCAAATTTATGCATGACAGTGTGTAATGATTGTTGATTGTACTGAGAGCTTGATGTACTTAGCTTTGTATGAGATTATTACATGATCCATTGATATACATAATATATGATAGTTGGGGTTTTTAGCTTTAATCTTTCTTGTTAAGCTTCATATGTGTTTGCAATTGGTGATTGAATTTCCGCAAAGAATTAAGTGGAAGGATTCTGTATTTAACATAAGATTAATTTTTTAGATCAGGAGAATCTGGTAATACTATCAGTATTAATAAATTTCTACATGTATGCATCCTGATCTTCCATAGGAATGCACTGAAGCAACATGATCTTCCTCTACTCACAATCTATGAGATGATGGTACCATTTATCTATATGCTTACATCGATCATGAAACACAGGATAAATCGAGAGTTTAATGCAACTCTAATTATCACATTGAATCACTGTCGGATATAAATGAGAACCAAACAAACCAACCAAGATCTTTCTCATCCAAATAGCCTCACATGCAGCATGACTCGCTGCCATGTATTCTGCTTCCGCTGAATTGAGTGCCATGGATCTCTGCTTCCTGTTGTACCAAGAAACAATTGTAGATCCAATGCTAAAGATCCCCCCTGATGTGCTCTTTCTGTCCGATGGGTTGCCCGCCCAACCTGCATCTGTGAAGCCATGAAACTTCACCTCATATGTTTGTCTATACCATAAACCATACTCAGATGTGCCCCTCAGGTTTCTCAGGACATGTTTTCCAGCCTTCCAAAAGAGCTTGGTAGGCTTAACCATAGCTTGACTCAGCTGGTTAACCCCATAGAAAATTTCTGGTCTCATGTTCACTAGATACATTAGCGAACCCACTAACTGTGATAGACAGTAGCATCCACTACCTCTCCAGAATTAGCATCCTCTTTCCTCCAGTTTCCTGGAAGAGGAGTATCCATGGTTTTGCAGCCCTCCATGTGAAACTTACCCAGTATCTCCCTTGCATACTTGCCTTGAGAGACAAAAATTTCACCATCTCGCTGCCATATTTCCAATCCAAGGAAATAATGAAGGAGGCCCATATCCTTCATCTCGAACTCCTTTGAAATGTCCTCCTTGCATGAGTGTATAAGCCCCTCATCACCAGTCAATATTAAAACATCAACATAAAGAGAAATGATTAAAAGCTTACCCTCCACCACAATTTGGTATAGGTTTGCATATGCTTCACTTTTGGTCAAGCCCAGTCCGGTGAAATAGTTATCTATCCGAGTGTACCAAGCATGGGGTGCTTTCTTCAGCCCATACAACGCTCTTTTGAGTCGACACACATGTGACTCGTTGCTGAAGATCTCAAATCCTTCAGGCTACTCTATGTACACCTCTTCCTCAATGATCATGTTGGCGCTGGAATCAGCACTTGGACTGCAGCAAGCGCCTAACCAGACACATCTTAAACTCTAAGGAAATTTTAATGTTTTATTTTATGGGATTGGAAGATGGTATAAACTTTGATTCACTGAAGAGATATTTCAGTCAAATCCACAGTTCTACTAAAGAGGGTATTGTAACTTGATGTGGTCGCAAGGTGAAATTTTGTAGTCTATGATGAGAGGAAATTGAAAGATGAGAGGAGAATCAATAGGTCTGTAAAACAGAAATCTACTAATTTAGTAGAAATTGACGAAAGTAGCAGTTTGACAAGATTCCATTGAGAGAAAGCTATTTCTAGTCTGACAAGATTCTCACTAAAATATCATGAAAAATAACTATCATGAGTGATTCTATTCCACTGTTATAACATATTTATCAGGAATGCTAACTGTGTGAGACTTTAAAAAACTGATAAAACACATAACATGCTTAAGATACGAATAAAAACACATAACAGTATGATGATTTGCAAACTGGAACTGGAAGAAAGGAGATATGGAAACACAAATAAGTAGACAATACACACAAAAAATTGGTAATAAGTCCTCAGTAGTATTATTCCATTTCATTCAAAAAAAAAATTACAGTTCATATAAGTAAAAATTCAATAACCACCAACCAACCCTAAATTCATATCAATTTTGCATATATATGCAAGATATGATATTGTCATCTTCCACAGAAAAAGGTAAACCTGTTTCAAAATTCATTACAACCTCGTGCAAGAGGTGAGGATTATCTAAAAATTTAATACGGAGTGTTATGACATAATGAAAATAAAAACATTAAGGCTAACAGTTTGAAGTGGTTTGTATGATGTGGCAGTTTTATGGGAAGACTCCTCTTCCGTTCTGGTGCAACCAACTCCATAAAAAGTGAAAACAACAATAAAATGTTGTGTGGCTATTCCTTGAATGTTGCTCGGTGCCTGGTAAAAACGTGCTAGTACTGAAAGTAGTGGTAGAAAAATATTTGAGAGAAACTATGTCGTTGTTCCGCTGTTCCTTTCCCTTTTTTGGTTGAAGACCCTTTGTAATGGCGGAAAAACCTGAAACTTTTGGATAGAATGACGAAGGTTTATTTCATGAGAAATTACAAAGAGAATCCTTTGAAAACAGGTTTAATTGATAGAGGAGACATGGAGTGGAATAAATGATAAGTGAGGGGGGTGGTGACGTGGCGAAGAAGTGGGACCGATCGCAGATTGTGCATCGGAAGATTTATTGTGAAATGCGGGAAGTTGAATTTTGAAAATTGCAAAGTGTGATGTGCGATGACAGTGGAGGTGACGTGGCAGAGAAATGTGACCGATCACAGATCCTGCATTGGAATTTTTATAAACATACATATGCGTGCAATCAACAATGTTTATCGGAACTTTAAACAAAACCTCAATTTCTCCCAATCAATATGCATTCACGCGAAATTGTGGTTCTTAGGCCCCACAGCTAGTTGACCAATAGGAAGCAATCGCAAATCGGTCGCCCGCAAATTTAACTTTACATTGATAACGGCTAAACCATAAACTCTAAGATTTGTGTCCATAAACGCCGACATGTGTCCCTCACCTCATCACATTGCAAATCGCTTAACATACCATGTGAAGCCTTAACGATAAAATTTAAAAACTGTGATTTGTGAAATCACTACATTTGCACTTTAATCTCCACCCTTGATCTGCGCCTAAATATGACAGTCTTCCTTGCTCGCTCTTTGCCTCATCGCATCGCAAATCACTTAACATACCATGCAAATCCTTAACGATAAACTT
Organism: Pinus albicaulis; assembly: GCA_034641835.2. Taxonomy (NCBI): domain Eukaryota; kingdom Viridiplantae; phylum Streptophyta; class Pinopsida; order Pinales; family Pinaceae; genus Pinus; species Pinus albicaulis. The sequence goes on from CM076572.1 coordinate 400,736,838, forward strand.
TAAAAACTGTGATTTGTGAAATCGCTCCATCTATGCTTTAATCTCCACCGTTGATCTGCACCTAGATCTAACAACCTTCCTTGCTTGCCCCTTAGCCTCATTGCATCGCAAATCACTTAACATACCATGCGATTTTACTGAACGATAAAACTTAAAAACTGCGCTTTACGATGTTGCCCCATGTGCACTTTAATTTCAGCCGTCGGTCTGCTCCCCTTTGGATATGAGATTAGATCATGGTCATCCGTTCTTTTTGCACACGGTTCTTCCCCGTTGCTTCATTCCTTAGTCTATTTCCCGGCCAGCTTCCTTTAAATATTGTATGTTGCTCTTCAACAGATCTCCCACTTTGTTGGTTAAGTTGTTTTCTTCTGGTTGTGATTTGATTTTAAAGAACTTTGGTTTCCACGAAGCCTTAATTTTCCTGCTTCAACAAAATGATTACCTATTTACCCGTAGCCTCTTTACTGAGATAACCAAAATCTCAGTGAAATAGATGTGCTTTTCACTGTGCAGAATAGATGACTTATGTTTCTGAAAAATAGATGCCCTTTATTGTATTACTATTTTGACAATGAATTTGCAACAAAGGTGGCTATTATTCCAAAACAGATGACTGCAATTTTATTACCCAAACATCGACTAATCCTTCAACACTAACATAAGAAAAAACAGATATTTTAACTTATTTTGGGACTCTAAAACACTATGATACCTATTCACTTAAAAATACCTTGATGTTGGGACTCTTTTTTTAAATTTTGTTGGAAATGACTCAAACTTTGGACACGGACTAAGACACAATAAAAATTTGAGAATAGTGACACAATGGTGATTACACCATTAACATTTTCAGTGCTAACAGTGGCTCCTATTGGGGATGAAGTCCTCCATGTGAGGCTTCAAGGACTGAAGACTCAGTGCCTCAAAAACTCTTGAAACTTAGAAGACTTCTTAAAATGGAGACTAGGATTGACCAATGACATACTGGACTCACGATTGACCATATATACAGACATAAGTACCATTGGGCATGGAGTTTATTGACACATCACACCGGATATTTACAATGGAGTGAGTCAACTAACTTAATAAATAAAGAACCTTTTAATAAAATGACCATTAACTGGGCCTCCAGTTAGCTGATCATCATCCAGATGTTTGAGCAAAAAAGTATTATTCTCCAAAACTTCAGCAATTCTAAATGGCCCAAACCACAAATTGTCGAACTTACCATGTTTTCCATGGTCTTTTCTCCTAGCATCCCAACGCAACACCAAATCATTTTCCTGAAACAACTGCTGATTTTCTCTTTTATTAAAAACAGATTTGACTTTAGCCTGATACTTCTGAACTTTTTCTAGCAATAATTCTCTAATTTGGTGTGCCTCTATCAACTGTAGCATTCTCCTTTGAACTCGGTTTTCATGATCAACTTCATCTTGTAGGAACTTCATCACATGAAGAGCTAATTGCAAAGGCATTACAACTTTTGTACCATATACAAGCTTAAATGGAGACATTTCGATTGATTTTTTACCACTTACTCTACCTGCCCACAGAGCATGTATCGGCTGAGTGTCCCAATTCCTCTTATATTCAGGCAGCATTTTCTTAATAATCCTTACCAAACTTTTATTCGATGACTCATCCAGACCATTACCTTGAGGGTAATAAGGTGTGGAATGAGTCAATTCAATCCCATATTGCTGACAAAACTTGTACACCTTGGTGGACTTAAAGGCCATTGCATTATCACTTACTAATTTATGTGGACAACCAAATCTTGATATAATATTTTCCAACATAAATTTAATAATTACCGTATCAGTATAATTTTTGGTTGGTGCTGCTTCAATCCATTTGGTGAAATAATCTGTAGCTGTGAGAATCCATCTATGTTGTCCTGATGAAGGTGGATGAATTTCACCGATGAAGTCTAGCCCCCACTACTGGAAAGGAACATCTGCTGAAATAGGAATGAGAGGTAATGGTAGAAATTTTTGTTTACCAGCAAATTTCTGACATTCGACATAGCTCCTGACTTTGGCAAAGACATCAGAGAAAATAGTTGGCCAATAATAGCCAGCTCTTAAGATTTTATTTGCAGTAGCTCTCCAATATAAATGTCGCCCACTCACTCCTGCATGTATCTCTATCATAATATCCTGAGATTATGCTTCATCTACACATCTTAATAAGACTCCAACAGGATCCTTCCAGTGAATTTGGTCTTCCAAAATGAAATACTTCACAGCTCTCAATTTAAATTCTCTCCTTTTAGACTTCTTTATTTCAGGTGGACAATTTAAATTTAACAAGAAGTAAACTATATCCTTGTACCAATCTGACTTGAATATTTCAGGATAATTAGCAATACCTTCTCCATCCTCTCCTTCAGCTGCCTCTACATTCAGATTTAAATCTTTGCAGTTAGATTCAGCCATCAAGCGAGCCAAGCCCTGACCCCTTATCAATTCAGTTGGTTTGATTTCAACATCAAATTCCATAATCTTCGTCATCCATCGTCCTCTCCTTCCATGTGTATCTAATTGTAGCAATACATCTTTAATAGTGATATCAGGCACAAAAGCAATTATTTTTGAATGCAACACATAAACTTGAAAAGACTTCAAAGCCTTAACTAGTGCATGTGCTTGTTTTTCAGTCAAGATTTACTTTAATTCAAAATCCCTTAAAGCATAAGTGAAAAATGAAATTGGCTACTCCAAACCCTCCTTATTCTTCTGTAGTAAGACAACTGCAATTGTTTCTTCTAAAGCATATGAAAATCAGAAAATTCTTTTCAAAATTAGGACTAATCAAAATTGGTGCTTCAGTCAAGGCAAAATTAATTGTTGAAAAATAATTCTTTGTTTCATCTCGCCACTTAAATTATGCATCTTTTTTCAGCAAAGTTAGGAACAAAATGCCTAAGAAAACTGATTTTCCCTAAAAATGGTTGCAATTCCTTCTTATTTCTGGGCAAACCAATATTCTGAATAGCTTCTACTCTTCCTAGATCAATACAGATGCCACTTTATGTTATAATATGTCCCAATAATTTACCTTCTTGGACATCAAAAGACGAATTTTTGGGGTTTAAGGACAAACCAAACTTTCTGCATTTGTCAAAAACTTTATTCAAATGTTTCAAGTGGTCATCATCAAATTTTGAATTTATTGTGATGTCATCCAAATAGAGGACCACAAATCTGTCCTTTTCTCCCGCAAAGGCAATATCCATTGCCCTTTGAAAGGTTGCACCTGCGTTCATCAAACCAAATGACATTTTGTTGTACATGAATGTGCCCCAAGGTGTGGTAAATGATGTCTTTTCTTTGTCTTACCTGTCAACTGAAATCTTATTATAGCCTGAAAATCCATCAATTATTGACAATCTTTTGGATCCTACAACCTTCTGCAAGATATAATCCATCTTGGGCAGTGGATAGTTATCTTTCAAGGATCACCAGTTCAGGTTGCAAAAATAAACATAAATCCTTCTTTCTCAGTTCTTTTTTCCGGACTGGGACTATATTAGCTACCCAGTTAGAAAATATCAAAGGCAGAATAATCTTTGCTTCCCATAATTTTTTGATTTCTTTCTCAATGATTGGAAGCAGCATGGGATTGATGTGTCTGATTTTTTGTGCTATAGGCTTTGCATCTATTTTCAAAGGGATCCCTTTCTCCATTATTCTCTTATCATAAGTTTTCAACTCACTATAAGACCTTGCAAAAATATCAGCAAATCCCTTCAGCAGTTTGGTATATTTTTCTCTGGTTTCCAAAGGAATGAATTTGGACACTTTGACTAATCTTGGTTGATCTTCTGTACCAATGTTACACTCTATTGTACTCTCTCCATTAACCTTTCTTTCAGGCTTGAGAAAAACATCATTATTATCAAATAGTCTTTCTAAAGGAACCAAACCCTTGAGAATAAAGTTAGTTTTCAGATCTATAATGATTTTCCCAGCCATAGTTTTCTTAAAAGGGTTGTTATTTTGGTTTTCGACAAGTTCCTGCTCATCATCAATTTGTATGTCTACAAACTCTTCTACAAACTCCAAAAAATTTTGAATCTCACTGTCATCTTCAAATACTTGCTAGTGCTTGATGTTATCATGAATTGAAGGTCTATTTTTTATTTGAACATCATAGACCGCCTTGACATCTAGAGGAATTTTGAAATTAATAGCAGCAATAGCTAGTGAATCAACAATTTAATTTTCTTCTCTAGTGACAAAATTTATATTAAATACTGAAAAGTAATGCTCAATCAAATCCCAGACTTCATTCCTATAATTCTTGAATTTGGAATTTTTTACTTGGTAATTGTTTCTCACCTTCTTAATCACCTACTCTGAATCACCAAAGGAAATTAGTTGTTATGCTCCCAAATATTTCGCTACCTTCATACCCAGCACAAGTGCTTCATACTCAGCAGTGTTGTTAGTGGTAGAAAATTGTAGTTTGTATGATATGGTTACCTTCTGCTAAGTAGGATAAATGAGGACTACACCAGCCCCCGATCCTTCTCTTGAAGAAGCTCCGTCAAAGTACAATTTCCAAAACTATCCTCCTTCTGAATGCTATGCATTTGCACCTTGAAAATGTTGTTTTTCACTTAATTCAGGCTGGAAATCATTATCATTAGTAGCAAGGTGCAAAATTGATGACCCTAATTCACTTTCTTTAGCGTATATGGGATGGTTTGATGGATTGTGCTGATCACTAATGATGTAGGCCATTTGAGTTTCCCTATAAAGCCTTCTGAATTTCCCTCCAAACTGGGATGGTAGCATATGACATGTCCATCTGAAGGGCGCCCCCCAATTTCTAATACCAAGATCTGGAAAGTAACATCCCAAATCTAGAAGGAATGTCAGTAACCATGTCCATCACTAAGCTCTTCATACGCAGTTGGGTAAGGGAAACAACCAAATCCTTAATCACTCCTAGACACTTGACTTTTTTGGAGTAAAAGTCATGGTATTGCTTGGTGATCTCTAATCCCAATTCATCCATTAATTTCTTTGGCATGAGATTGTGGGAAGATCCATAATCTAACAAACAATTATGAAGAAATTTGTCATGTATATTGAGTGACAGGTAGAAAGGAGGTGAGTTATCATCATTTTGGTCTTGGACATGAAAGTCTAGATAAATGATGGGATGCTCATCCTCAAGGTTGATTGAATCAAGGGCGAGAGGAGGCTGCAGTAGACTCTTACAAGACTCTTTATATTCTGGATTTTTCAATAATTCCAAGAGTGGAACTGGAATTTTGATTTTATTCAATTTAGATTTGAAACTGAAATAAATTGGAACAAATTCCTTATTTTCTGCAGTAATTTTAACAATTGGGGAAAACTTTTGAGGTGGAGGAACCTCATTTACCTTGGCCTTCTGTTTAGCAGCTTGTTTATCTTAATCTGATTTTTGTTGAGGTTGTTGAATAGGACCTTTTGACCTAAAGGGATCATTTCTGTTTTGAAATTCTTGCTATTTTTATCATTCTGTGCATAAATTTGAGCATTCATATCATCAGAAAACAAACAAGTTCTTGATCTATCTTCATATTCCTGCAATGTCAAACATGTTGACTGTGAAGTTTCTCCCACATGGTTTATTTCTTCATTTTCTTCATCATTTCCTTGTTGTTCTTCTTCAACAAAATTATTCAAAGGAGGCTGAACATTTTGATCATCAACATTACTCCTTGAGCGCTATATGATTTGTTGAGGCTGAAAAGGCCTCCTGAAGGGAGCATGATTTCTATTAGTTTCGTTTTGATTAGCTCTAGCAGCTGGTTTATTTTCTACCTCTAATTTTGACATCTTAGAGGCAAGTTCCTTGATCAAATTGGACATTTGATCAATCTTTTCTTCTGCTGAAAGAGATTTAGAAGAACAAGGATTTTCTTCTTTCATCTTCTTTTTGTCTTTTGTTTCCTTTTCTTCCTCCATTTTTAATTTATTAGAAGCCATGAGATTAGACTGAACTCCAATTGCAGCCTCTTGCATAGTTGTTAATGTTTGTGCTTTTTCAGCCCTCAACCATAATGCAAACTCAAAATCTAAATCATTTGCAAAATTTATCATAGTTGTGGTTTCAGTAGGTTTAATCTCTTCAGGAATTTTCTGATAAATCTTATTAAACCTCTTAGTAAAATCAGCTAAAGACTCATCTGCCTTTTTCTTCAGAGTTCCAAATTCTGTAAGATAAGAAACATAGTATTTCCTATCACCCCAATGCTTCACAAATATCTCTTATAATTCATCAATTCATGTAATTGAATTTGGAGCCAAACTTCTAAACCATTTTTGAGCTTCACCATCCAAGCTCTGAATAAAGAGTCTTGATCAGACATCTTCATGTTCAATATTCTGATTGTCAGCGTAACTATATAATGCCACTAAATGTTCCTCAACAGAAACTACTTCTCCCTCGCTAGTGTATTTTTGGAAGATATTTTAAGTAAGCTCCTTGAGGAAGCGGATGTAAGTGATGAGGGAGAACAAGTGGTGCATATCTTGCAACCACTATATGTTGCATCCTTGTAAGGGTAGGTTGAGTTGTATTTTGCTGATGTAAAGTTGATGTAGCTGTTTGGGAAATAGGAATTACAATTTGTGAATTCTGATTCTGATTTAGGATAGCAGAAAATTGGGGGTCCTAAGCTAATTTTTCAGGCTTTGTAACTGAGAAGAGTGTGTTTTCAAAAAGATGAACAGAGGATTTCTTGAATTCTACTTCAGTAGAAGAATCAGAATCTAAAGTTGTCCCTTGAGGGGATGGAGTTAATTCAGCTTTATTTTGTTGAGCAAGGAAATCAGATAAGTTAAAGGTAAGACTTTCAAGTATAGTCTCTTCAAGTGGATGAGAGGAAGATGACCCAACAGCTGGATTTGGAGAGAAAGGAAAATATTCTTGCTGAGGGGTGACAAGAGACTGGTATTTGGGATGAGTCTGAAGGAAATTTAAAATAGTCTTGAAATCTTCTTCAGTCAAAATATCCCTATCAAGAAAGGGTGTGATAGCCAATACTTGTTCTAATTCCCCTTCAGTCAGCAAAAACTCTTATGAATTATTTTCAACACTTAGAAATTCAGTTTCTCCTTCTTTAACTAGAACAGTACTTATTTCATATTTACTAGGTGATGAGTATGACCAACCTTCAGTTGAGCCTAGGTTAACAACATCCACTTTATTTTCTACAGGACTAGCTTCAACTTGATGTTTTTCAGCATAATTTTTTGAAACTAAAACCTCTTTAGATTCTAAAGTAGATAGAGGTACCTTTTTCTTTGGAACGTACTTTTTGTGTACCTAACTCACTGAATAAGATGTGGCTTCAACTGATCTATGTTTTCCTTTAACATCTTTGATGATTTTCTCTAGGTCAGCAACTGGAGTAACATTTGGAGACGTGGAAGGAGGTCTTGAAACCCCTCTTCCTCTTCGTGGAGTCGCCAGGTGAAAAAATTTGCAGTCTTCTTCAGGTCACCAATTCTTGTTCACCATCAATAATTGACTATCAACAATTCATAACAATAGACTCGGGAGAATACTTTGTTACAAGGCCTTCATCTCCCATCAGACGCACCAAAAGATGTTGGCGTTGGAATCAACACTTGGACTGTAGCAAGCGCCTGACCAGGCACATCTTAAATTCTAAGGCAATTTTAATGTTTTTTTTATGGGATTGGAAGATGGTATAAACTCTGATTCACTGAAGAGATATTTCGTTCAAATCCACAGTTCTACTAAAGATGGTATTGTAACTTGATGTGGTAGCAAGGTGCAAGTTTGTAGTCTATGATGAGAGGAAATTGAAAGATGAGAGGAGAATCAATAGGTCTGTAAAACAGAAATCTACTGATTTAGTAGAAATTGACAAAAGTAGCAGTTTGACAATATTCCATTCAGAGAAAGCTATTTCTAGTCTGACAAGATTCTCACTGAAATATCATGAGTGATACTCTTCCACTGTTATAACATATATTTTATCAGGAATTCTCACTTTGTGAGACTAAAAAAAACTGATAAAACACATAACATGCTTGAGAGACTAATAAAAACACATAACGGTATGATGATTTGCAAACTGGAACTGGAAGAAAGGAGATATGGAAACACAAATAAAGTAGACAATACACACAACAAATTTGTAATAAGTCCTCAGTAGTATTATTCCATTTCATTCAGAAAAAAGATTACAGTTCATATAAGTCAAAATTCAATATCCACCAACTAACCCTGACTTTATATTAGTTTGGCATATATATACAAAATATGATACTGCCATATTCCACAGAAAAAGGTACATCTATTTCAAAAGGCATTACAACCTCATGTAAGAGGTGAGGCTTATCTAAAACTTTAATATGGAGTGTTATGACATAATGAAAATAACAACATTAAGGGTAACAGTTTGAAGTGGTTTGTATCATGTGGCAGTTTTATGGGAAGACTCCTCTTCCGTTCTGGTGCAACCAACTCCATAAAAAGTGCAAACAACAGTGAAATGGTGCGTGGCTATTCCTTGAATCCTACCTGGTGCCTGGTAAAAATGTGCTGGTACTGAGAATAGTGGTAGAAAACTGTTTCAGAGAAACTCTGTCAGTGTTCCGCTATTCCTTTCCCTTTTTTGCTTGAAGACCCTTTATAATGGCAGAAAACCCGAAACTTTTGGATAGAATGACCGAGGTTCATTTTATGAGAAATTAAAATGAGAATCCTTTGAAAATGGATTAATTGTTAAAGAAGACATGGAGTGGAATAAATGATAAGTGGGGGGGGGTGGTGATGTGGCGAAGAAGTGGGACCAATCGCAGATTGCGCATCGGAAGTTTTATTGTGAAATGCGAGAAGTTAAATGTTTAAAATGGTGAAGTGCGATGTGCGATGAGGGTAGAGGTGACATGGCAGAGAAATGGACTGATCACAGATCCCGCATCGGACGTTTTATAAACATACATACACGTGCAATCAATAGCGTTTATCAGAACTTAAAAAAAAACTGCAATTTCTCCCAAACAATATGCATTCACACGGAATTGTGGTTCTTGGGCACCACAACCAGTTGACCAATAGGAAGCATTCACAAATCAGTCGCTTGCAAATTTAACTTTACACTGATAATGGCTAAACCATAAACTCTGTGATTTGAAAAATTGCGCTGGTGCGCTCCACCGACACGTGTCTCTCGCCTCATCACATCACAAATCGCTTAACATACCATGAGAAGCCTTAACGATAAACTTTAAAAACTGTGATTTGTGAAATCACTGCATCTGCGCTTTAATCTCAACCATTGATCTGCGCCCAGATCTGATGCTCTTCCTTGCTCACTCTTCACCTCATTGCATCACAAATCACTTAACATACCATGTGAAGCCTTAATGATAAACTTTAAAAACTGTGATTTGCGAAATCGCTCCATCTGCGCTTTAATCTCCACCATTGATCTGCGCCCAGATCTGATGGTCTTCCTTGCTTTCCCCTTAGCCTCATCGCATCGCAAATCACTTAACATACCATGCAATTTGACTTAACGATAAAACTTAAAAAATGCGCTTTGTGAAGTTGCCCCATGTGCGCTTTAATCTCAGTCGTCGGTCTGCTCCCCTTTGGATCTTTGATTAGTTCATGGTCGTACATTCTTTTTGCACGCGGTTCATCCCCGTTGCTTCATTCCTTAGTTTATTTCCCAACCATCTTCCTAAAAATATTGTCTGTTGCTCTTCTCTGGATCTCCCACTCTGTTGGTTAAGCTGTTTTCTTCCGGCTGCGCTTTGATTTTAAAGAACTTTGGTTACCACGAAGCCTTAATTTGCCTGCTTCAAAAACTAATTACCTGTTTACCTGTAGCCTCTTTACTAAGATAACCAAAATCTCAGTGAAATAGCTACGCTTTTCACTGTGTGGAATATATGACTTCCATTTCTGAAAAATAGCTTCCCTTTACTGTACTACTGTTTTAACAATGAATTAATGAATTTGCAACAAAGGTGGCTATTATTCAAGACCAGATGACTGCAATTTTATTACCCAAAAATTGACTAATCATTCAACACTAACATAAGCCAAAACAGAGATTTTAACTTATTTTGGGACTCTAAAACACTATGATACCTATTCACTTAAAAATACCTTGATGTTGGGACTCTTTTTTTAACTTTTATTGGAAATGACTCAAACTTTGGACATGGACTAAGACACAATAAAAATTTGAGAACAGTGAAACAATGGTGATTACACCATCAACATTTTCAGTGCTAATAGATCCCATTGAGAAACGTATTCTTCACATCCATGTGATTAATGCGCGAGCCCATCTGCGCTGAGAGAGAAAGGATGGTCCTTATGGAAGAATACCTTGCGACAAGTGCAAAAGTTTCTTCATAATCTATCCCCTCGATCTGTGAGAAGCCCTAGGCCAAAAATCTGGCCTTGTATTTCTCAACACTCCCATCAGCAGCTTGATTTACCTTGTAGATCCATCTCAAACCTACCACTGATTTATCAACTAGCCTTGGAACAATTTCCCAAGCACTATTTTTGACAATGGAGTCATACTCCTCCACTATTGCATCTACCCATGTGGGCTCCTGCACTGCTTCATGAAAGGAAGATGGCTCAGTCACAATACATTTGCTCATGAGAGCCATGTATCCAGTAAATCGGTTAGGAGACTGTCTTTGTCTGCACTGTGAAGTAGGGGCTTCTACATTCTGTACAGCATCAAGTCTCAACCTATCAGCTTCTATGGTATGCCTTCTTCCAGTTTTGATTTTTGGCTCTGCATGAGTGGACTCCTCCACTCCATGAAGCTCCTCTTGTGGTTGATCCACATCTAGAGACTCATCTTTTGGGAACCAACCGTTCCTCCTCCGCATGCAAATCTAGCTCCCTCTCAAGCGACAATCGCATGGCTTTCCCCTCATCGAATTTTATATCCCGTCGCACCACAGTCATTCAACTGTTTAGCAAATACACACGATAATTATGGGGTGTTTCTATGTACCCCAAAAAATATACCAACTTCAGTAATTGGCTCCAGCTTCTTCCTAGAATCCTTGGTAACATGCACATAAACAGATGAGCCAAAAATCTTAAAGTGTGAAACATCCGGTTTCTTACTAGTGAAAGCTTCTTCACGTGTACTCATGCAAAGTACTCTATGAGGACAACAGTTTTGCACATAAACCGCAGTGTTGCATGCTTCTGCCCACAAATGAATTGGTATGCCCTGATCATGCAACATTTCTCGTGCTACACCCACGATCGTTCTGTTCATCCTCTCTGTGACCCCATTTTGCTGTGCGTTATGAGGTGCTATGAGTTCTCTTCGAATTCCTTCTTTGTTGTTGAAGTTCTTGAATTCGTTAGAGATGTATTCTCCACCATTATCGCTCCTCAGAGCCTTCACTTACTTCCCCGACTCTTTCTCCACCCATGCCTTAAACTCACAAAACTTTTAAAATGTTTGATCCTTCTTTTGCATGAAGAAGATCCAACATTTAAGAGAAAATTCATCGACAAAAATAACATAGTACTTATGTTTTGTTATTGAAGAAACCGAGAATGGTCCACATACGTCTGTGTGAACTCTCTCAAGGATCCTCGAAGAACGGTTCTCCTTTTCATGAAAGGTGGACTTTACATACTTCCCCATGGTGCAAACCTTGCACTAATCTAACTGAGCAAGTGTTCCCATTGGAAGTCCAGTGGATATTTGCTGCATGAATTTCAATGCTCCATGATGAAGATGGCCCAATCTCCTGTGCCATAATTCGCCCTCATCCCGACTCACCACTTTTTCTACCTTGCCCATCATGGAAGCGCAGCCATCTACCTCTAGCTTGTAGAGATTCTTAACTTGAATCCCTATCCTCTTGGCTTAACTCATTATTTTATGTCACAGGATTTCCATCATCGAAAACGTCATAGCCTCTATCCTCCAACATTATGACTGAGACCAAGTTTTTCTTTATACCTGGAACATGCGTAACATCTTTTAATTGAAATGGTTTATGTGACTCCCCCTGAAAGGTAATGGTACCAATGCCAGTCGCATTGTATCATCCATCATCGCCCATCTCTATATCCATTTGGAGATCTTTCTCCTCCAATTCACTGAAAATATCCTTATCTCCCATCTTGTGGAAGGAAGCGCCACTATCAAAATACCACACCGATCCCAATGCACTTGACACCATGCATGCGATCAAGGATAAGTCAAGTTCAAATTGTGAGGCAAGGGCCTCAACAGCTGCAGCTCCATCAACCTTCTTGTTCTTCTTCTTTTGCGGATAGTTGGTAGCGAGATGCCCATGTTCATGACAGTGAAAACACTTCACCTTAGACAAATCCAGCTTCTTGCCTTTAGACTCAGATTTAGAATAGAATTTCTTCCCCTTCCCCTTCCTTTCCTTGGCAGCCAAAGCACAATCCTCTTCATCATCATGCTTTGATGAAGAGCCATCTCTGGTGTTCCGCCTAAACTCCTCCTGCACCAGATCCGACCACTGTCATTCCCAATCCGGAAATTTTTCCCATCCGTTGACAGAGTCTTCATAACTGTGCCAACTTGTAGGAAGTCCCAATAGATCCAAGCTCACAAAATCATCATCAACAACAGTTATTCCCACCCTCCCCAGTTCATCCCGACATTGGACAAACTTCGTGAGATACTTTGGAATTTTTTCTCCCTTTTCCATCTTGATCTTTCTGAGTTTATCTTTGAGCGCCAATTTCCTATGGTCGATGTTGCTTTGGAAAAGATCCGTCAAAGCCTTCCACATAGCATATGGTGTGGCTTTCCCATGAAGGCTTGAGACAATGTGGTCTTGTACTCCTTCCAACAGAATCCTCCTTGCCTTTACCACTTTCTTTTGCCATGCATCAAGATTGGCAGCATCTGACAAAGCAGGCTTAGGAACATCATTGTCTATGAATTCCTTCAAGCCATTATCTTCCAGCACCGCCTCCATCCTGTCCTTCCAAGAAATTTAGTTCGAGCTTCCCTCGAGTGCATACTCTCACCGCAAGCCATTGAAATCCATTTTTATATTCAATCAGCTATAGCACCAAGAAAGTCTTTTTGCAAATTCAAATTCTTTCCACCAACAAACTCAGCTTCCTGCTTCACAATTCCAATCTCTTGTGATCTGATACCATGTAGAAATTTAATACAAAATATGTATTGCCTGGATTCTGCTTATATAACAATTATATGCCATTTTTAAATACATAATCGCTTCTACAAAATCTTTGCGGAATTTGAAACACAATCACCAATCACAATATCATGAAGAAATATCAATCACACATAACACAGTTAATTTTACCGGGAAAGCATAAAGCTAAAAACCCCACTATCTTCTATTATTTATTATATCATGGATCATGAAACAATTACATACAAAGCTCTACTCCAATATTTCTCAGTACAATAACTAAGTGTCTCACACTGTCATAAAAAAATTGGCAAGTTCCTTAGTCAATTTACTACCTCCAGACAGCTTGCCTTTACTGCGCAATCCCAGCTGATAGAAATCACTGAATGAATGGAATCCTGCTTGCCTTGACTCTGCAATTCTCATGGGCACATCCAATGTGTGTGTGGTCGCATGTGTGCAACCAATAATGTCACAATTGATAGTCAATTTATCCCTTTCACCTACATCTCAACTGGGTCTCCACTAAATCTGACATGCATGTAGTTAATAGTAGAAAATATTCAGTTGCATGTGAGGCCACTAACTGTGAATTAATTAATAATTAATTCACTTAATCTCTCACTAGTTTATCTTCAGCTACAACTAGCACAACTGAGTTTAACTCACTTAACTGAGCTAAACTACTTTAAAACATTCATAACTACACTTCCAACTCTGTTACAACTTCGAATCACTCAGTTACAACTAAGTCCACTTGCTTGTCCCAACAACCAACCACTCAACTCGAAATTCCTATAGCTAACTGATTTTCCACTTCAAATAACTATTTCCAAGTGCTCATTCAGAATAGATTATTGTTTATTGTCCAACTATTATTAAGGGATAATAATAGCTTACAGGCATCTATAAATAGACATGCAATCTATAAATATAACTTGCACATACATTTATAAATAGACCTCATATATAAATAGAATTTTCTCATGCATCTATAAATAGACATCCACCTAAAAATAGCCTGAGGCTCCATCCTAATGTAGGTGCATAATTTTCACTAGGATCTTCCTGTTGAATCTCAACAAATCTGGAGACCTCTTTATTAAATGATAACCACAGGAGCTTAAAAACCATAATTGTGTCCCTGTACAGAGGGGATTCTTTGAAAGATATCTGTTGTCTTGAGAGAAGTAGAATGAAGTTTGAAAGAAGGGGGGCAGACCTACATTTTCTTAAAGAGTGCCTTGACACTCTTTTTAAATTTCTCTTTTCTCCATTAATTCTGACCTAATTCCTTCTTTCATTCATTCATTATCATGTCCTGAAGATGGATCCCCACTGGGATTTGAAACGTCAACAATTGTTATTTAACACTATGGAAAATCTGAAGACCTCTTAATTAAATGATAACCACAGGAGCTTAAAAACCAGAATTATGTCTCTGTACAGAGGGGATTCTTGGAAAGAGATATGTTGTCTTGAGAGAACTAGAATGAAGATTGAAAGAAGGGCGGAAAACCTACATTTTCTTAAATATTGTCGTGACACTCTTTTTAAATTTCTCTTTTCTCTATTAATTCCAACCTAATTCCTTCTTTCATTCACTCATTATCCTATCCTGAAGATGGATCCCCGTTGGGATTCGAAACATCGGCAATTGTTCATTAACACTGTGGAAAATCCAGAGACCTCTTTATTAAATGATAACCATAGGAGCTTAAAAACTGGAATTGTGTCCCTGTACGGAGGGGATTCTTGGAAAGAGATTTTTTGTCTTGAGAGAACTAGAATGAAGATTGAAAGAAGGGCGGCAGACCTGAATTTTCTTAAAGAGTGTCGTGACACTCTTTTTAAATTTCTCTTTTCTCTATTAATTTTGACTTAATTCCTTCTTTCATTCATTCATTATCATGTCCTGAAGATGGATCCCCGTTGGGATTCAAAACATCGACAATTGTTCTTTAACACTGTGGAAAATTCGGAGACCTCTTAATTAAATGATAACCATAGGAGCTTAAAAACCATAATTGTGTCCTTGTACGGAGGGGATTCTTGGAAAGAGATATGTTGACTTGAGAGAACTAGAATGAATATTGAAAGAAGGGTGACAGACCTACACTTTATTAAAGAGTGTCATGACACTCTTTTAAAAAAATTATTTTCTCTATTAATTCTAACCTAATTTCTTCTTTCATTCATTCATTATCCTGTCCTGAAGATGGATCCCCGTTGGGATTCGAAACATCGAAAATCGTTCTTTAACACTGTAAAAAATCAAGATACCTCTTTATTAATTGATAACCACAGGAGCTTAAAAACCAAAATTGTGTCCTTGTACGGAGGGGATTCTTGGAAAGAGATATGTTGTCTTGAGAGAACTAGAATGCAGATTAAAATAAGGGCGGCATACCTACATTTTCTTAAAGAGTGCCATGACACTCTTTTTAAATTTCTCTTTTCCCTATTAATTCTGACCTAATTCCTTCTTTCATTCATTCATTATCCTGTCTTGAAGATCGATCCCTGTTGGGATCTGAAACGTGGACAATTGTTCTTAAACACTATGGAAAATCCGGAGACCTCTTTATTAAATGATAACCACATGAGCTTAAAAACCAGAATTGTGTCCCTGTATGGAGGGGATTCTTGGAAAGAGATCTGTTGTCTTGAGAGAACGAGAATGAAGATTGAAATAAGGGCGGAAGACCTACATTTTCTTAAAGAGTGTATTGACACTCTTTTTAAATTTATCTTTTCTCTATTAATTCTGACCTAATTCCTTCTTTCATTCATTCATTATCCTGTCCTAAAGATGGATCACCGTTGGGATTCAAAACATCGAAAAATGTTCTTTAACATTGTGTAAAATTCGGAGACCTCTTTATTAAATGATAACCACAGGAGCTTAAAAAACAAAATTATGTCCGCGTACGGAGGGGATTCTTGGAAAGAGATCTGTTGTCTTGAGAGAACTAAAATGAAGATTAAAATAAGGGCGGCAGACCTACATTTTCTTAAAGAGTTTTGTGACACTCTTTTTAAATTTCTCTTTTCTCTATCAATTTTGACCTAATTCCTTCTTTCATTCATTCATTATCCTGTCCTGAAGATGGATCCCCGTTGGGACTCGAAACTTCGACAATTTTTCTTTAACATTGTGGAAAATCCGGAGACCTCTTTATTAAATGATAAGCACAATAACTTTAAAACCAGAATTGTGTCCATGTATGGAGGGGATCCTTGGAAAGAGATATGTTGTCTTGAGAGAACTAGAATGAAGATTGAAAGAAGGGGGGAAGACTTACATTTTCTTAAATAGTGTCGTGACACTCTTTTTAAATTTCTCTCTTCTCTTTTAATTCTGACATAATTCCTTCTTTCATTCATTCATTATCCTGTCTTGAAGATGGATTCCCGTTGGGATTCGAAATGTCAACAATTGTTATTTAACACTGTGGAAAATCTGGATACCTCATTATTAAATGATAACCACATGAGCTTAAAAACTAGAATTGTGTCCCTGTATGGAGGGGATTCTTGGAAAGAGATTTGTTGTCTTGAGAGAACTAGAATGAAGATTGAAAGAAAGGCGGCAGACCTACATTTTCTCAAAGAGTGTAATGACACTCTTTTTAAATTTATCTTTACTCTATTAATTATGACCTAATTCCTTCTTTCATTCATTCATTATCCTATCCTGAAGATGGATACTCGTTGGGATTTGAAACATTGACAATTGTTCTTTAACACTGTGGAAAATCCGGAGACCTCTTTATTAAATGATGACCACAGGAGCTTAAAAACCAGAATTGTGTCCCTGTACAGAGGGGATTCTTGGAAAGAGATTTGTTGTCTTGAGAGAACTAGAATTAAGATTGAAATAAGGGCGGCATACCTACATTCTCTTAAAGAGCGTCATGACACTCTTTTTAAATTTCTCTTTTCTCTATTAATTCTGACCTAATTCCTTCTTTCATTCATTCATTGTCCTATCCTGAAGATGGATCCTCGCTGGGATTCGAAATGTCGACAATTGTTCTTTAACACTGTGGAAAATCTGGAGACCTCTTTATTAAATGATAACCATAGGAGCTTAAAAACTAGAACTCGATGTAGTATTTACAATGAAAATTGTTTCAAACCATGACAAACATGACAATCATAGCGCTTAATTGAGCTTTATAACATAGCTCATTGTGGTATCTGCAACCATACATATATATACATACATATACCAAAACTCATTTACTCGACTCAACAAATATGAAGGATACAAATCCCACATCTGATCAGTGATCTCCCATGTAGCTTCTTCAAGCCCAAAGTGCTCCCACTGCACTTTAAATTGCTCCATTGCTCGGTTCCAGAGCATGAGTTGTTTCCATTGCAATATGCATTATGGTTATGGTTGGAATTATCCCTTTGGTTCCACTTGCAATACAGACCAGTCAATCATATGATCAACATCCTAGGCATACTTCTTAATCAATGATACATGGAAAACATGAGGGACTTTCACTGTCGGAGGCAGTACAAGTCCGTAGGCCACTGGTCTAATCCTCTAAAGGATCTCGAAAGGCCTGTAATACTGAGGTGTTAGCTTGGCACGTGATTCAATCCTCATGGATCTCCTCAGGGTTTGATTCGTAATTACACATGCTACCAAACCTAAAACTCCTTAAATTCCCTATGTTGATCTGCATAACTCCTCTTCTTGTCCTGTGTTGCCTTCAAAATCCTCTTAATAACCTGCATTTCTTGTTCCATATCTACCAACATATCTGGTCCAACCAGTACCATGTTCATTGGATCACTCCAGATGATGGGAGTATTACGACTCTGCCCATAAAGAACCTCGAATAGATTCATATTCAACGACTCTAGATACCTATTATTATATGCAAACTCTACCTGTTGAAGATACTCTTTGATGTATGACATACATCCTCAACATATCCTTAAGAATTCTAGTAGCCTCTCTGTCTATTCATTTGTCTGCGGATGATAAGTTGTACTAAGGTTCAACTCTGTCCCAAAAAATACAAACAACTCCTTCCAAAACCTAGAAGAAAACTTGGCATATTTTTCTAATATGATCTTCTTGAGAACACCATGAAATCTCACTATCTATGTGATGAAAATATGAGCTACCTTGCTAGCTGAATTCGTAGACTTAACAGCAACGAAATGAGCTACCTTGCTTAACCTTTCAACCACAACCATGATGGAATCATGTTGCTTCGATGTCCTTGACAAACTTTTAATGAATTCCATGCAAATGACCTCCCATTTCCACTCTGGAATCAAAATTGACTGCAATAAACCACCTAGATGCTTACACTATGCTTTTACCTGTATACAGTCCAAGCATCTCTCAAAAAAATCAGCCACCTCTTTCTTCAAGTTTGACCAATGATAGAATTTCTTAATTGATGTCAATGTCTTTTGATATCCTAGGTGACCTAAACAGGACTTGACGTGAAACTCCCTCGAGATAAGCTTCTTGAGCTCATTGTCATCTAGTACATAAATCATATTCCCGAATTTGACCAAGCCATCTTCCATGAGATGATACTCCTCATCTCTATCACCTTCACCCTTTTGTTGTAACCCATGCCTCAATTGTTGTTACCTGTAATCATGTTTTCTTGCCTACAAGATCCGCTCATGCAAGTTTCTCCCATAAGAACTCACTGTTGCAATGTGATTCACCTACACTCTTCTACTAAGATCATTTGCAACATTGTTCTCCTTTCCCTTAATGTACTTGATCTCGAAGTCAAACTCACTAAGGGTATCCAACCATCTAGCCTGCATGGCATTCAGATTGGGTTGATCAAACAAGTTCCTCTTCCCACTATGATCACTCATCAAGACGAACCTCCTTCCAAGAAGATAATGTCTCTTCATATTTAATGCATGAATGATAGCTACCAACTCAAGATCGTGAGTCACATTATTCTGCTCATGCTCATTCAACTTCCTCAACTCATATCATACCACCTATCATTCTTGCATTAGGATTCTGCCAAGTCCCCTCTTACAAGCATATGTACATACCATGAACTCGTCATCTCGTGATCTAAAATCTTCAAAACCAAAACATTTGAAAGAAAATTCTTCAAATGTTCAAAACTAGTTGCACAGTCCTCAATCCATTCAAACTTCTTCCCTTTTTGATGCAAAGATGTAATAGGATAGGAAATTCGTGAGAATTTCCTGATGAACCGCCTGCAATAACCTGCTAGTCCCATGAATGATATGACCTCATACACATTCCTATGAGCTTGCCATTCCATGATAGCTCTGATATTTTCTGGGTACAGTGATCCAGGTGGCTCTAGAGACACACACAGGACAAAGAGGGCTTTTGAAAGCTCAAAAAACAAAGTGTTCGGATTTCTCTTGAACTAGGTTCAAGTTAAAGATCTCGCCGTCCTTATCGCAATGGTGCAAATGGTTCATCAAACAAGCTCGTATGCGAAATTTAGAAGCAGTAAAAGTTATGGGTTGACTTGATAAGGTGGCACGTTAACGAATGTGCAATTTCACCCTTTTTCCAACCACTAGATTTTGGCCATATTCCGAGCGAAATTGTGGCACAGTTAAAATGTCCTCTAACTCCCAAAATCAGAATTTTCTAAAATGTGCAATTTGTTTTATTAAAAAAAAGAAATAATTAAAAAAAGAGGTGGCGGGCCACCACCCCCGCCACCCCACCCAACCAAGCCATGTCATATAACAATTAAATATATTATTGGGCCGGCGGGCCGTGACCCCCACCGCATCCACATAATCGTATATGTATATACAGTGGGGTGGATGGCAGTCAACCCCGCCACCCCACCCAACCAAGCCATGTCATATAACAATTAAATATATTATTGGGCCGGCGGGCCGTGACCCCCGCCGCATCCACATAATCGTATATGTATATACAGTGGGGTGGATGGCAGTCAACCCCGCCACCCCAACCAACACATAACACATATGATATGCCACCATACAGGGACTTTTGGGCAAGCGGGCCTAACCCCCCCATTTAAAAAAAATGTCGTGGTTATAAAATGAATACGCACCATTTTGGAGGGTGTGGGGTTTAACTGCTCGACCTCCCTCCAACAAACCACTTAATTTACCACTACGCCACAACGACGAATCTTGGGAATATCTGCCCAAAAAATTTATTTAAAAATCATCTTTTGGAAGTGCGCCAAGGCCAGAGGTAGGAAATGCGGGCACAAATTTCGAGGAAAGGCAGAGAATGATGGCACGTAGTTTGAGGCAGAATATTACTTGATGCCCATGAAGATTCCTTTGAAGATAAAATTTTCTTGTGTCAGAATCTATTAAACTTTATATGCATTTTAACCAGAATTTTGCAGCGAGCGTGATGGTGCACCTAGGTTTTCCATTTGAGCAGCAGTTTTGCAGATTCCCTGTGGAGGAGAATCTTCAAGAATCTTAAGAGGCCGAAATTTTCCGGTGTCAAAATGAGGTCAACCTTATACTCATTCTTCTCAGAATTTCACAAGGATCACAATGGTGAGATTTGTTCATGTTTTGAGTTGCATATTTCCAGATCACCGATGGAGAAACATCTTTGAGGAATCTAGGGGGAATCTAAAAGATTCCCTCAGGCCCAGATTTTCACTTTGTCAGAATTCAGCAAATTGATAGTCGATCCTACACCTCTCGGTGACACGATTTCAGCAGTGCAGTCAAATTTTCCATCTGAGCCTTATGTTTTTGGCCACTTTTCAAAGTGAAGTTGTAGGTGTCAGCATTCAATGTGGGAGCAGTAGTTTTCAGGATATTCGACGCCACGAGATTGATGGTATAGCCAAATTGCAGTAGTTTATCATCCTTTTCTTCAGATAGCTCCCAGGTGTGATGTATATGCAGTGTGATCATGTACTTAATTGTCTCTTTGCTATGATATGCATTGTGTTGTATAGATCCCTGTTTGATGTTTGATGTGGGATCTTGTTTTTGTTATTGATGTGAGATGTAATTTCTATCATGGAATTGTTTTATTTATGTTTGAGATCCCTTTTTTGCCATGTTGGCGAGATACTCATTGTCACCATGTATGTTTGATTGAGATCCCTTTGTTTCCATGTTCGGCGGGATACTCATAGTCAGCATCCATGTGAGATTGTCATGCTGATGGAGTCCTTTTTGTGAATGAGAGTTCTTGTAGCGGAACATCTCGTAGAGAGGTCCAGCCACTCCTACGTGAGGTAATTTTCCTTGTATGACATATAAAATACCATCCATGTACATCATCACTATTTCCATCATTTAATGCAGCAGCCTACACCATCCTGACACCGAGGCTCGAAGACGTAGTCCCTCCTAGATGAACTCTGTTATCAATATCTTATGTTGCTAATGCTTGCTATGTTCCTCTTATTTACAAAAAGCATATATATTATTTTATGTTCATTAATTCTTTGATGCAATTATAACACATCAGCCGAAGTAAAAGGTCTTGGTTTAAAGGGTAGTGAAATTTACCCAGATCAAGTGGTATCAGAGCGGTCTTCTTGCTTATTTGGATTTCAGGCGTGAACCATTGAATGTTCATTGAGTTGAGCAATGGAGGATGTCAAAGACATGTATGAGACCATGCTCATGGTGTCTGAGAAAGTGGACATGTTGTATGAACCTTATGAGAGACAAGTAGCAGATAACGCTGAGTTGAAAACACTTCTATAAGAGGAGAAGGAGGACAAACATCGATTGCAGCTTCAATTGCAAGCCATGACAGAGGCATTGGAGGAATTGAAGTGCAACAATAAAAGACTTCAAGAATATCATGAGGCATCAAAGACACTCCTACAGGAAGAGAAGGAGGAGAAGCAGTGACTGCAACTTCAACTACAAGCCGTGACAGAGGCCTTGGATGATGTGAAGCACAACAAAGGATTAGAGAAGCCTTCTTCACCTATTTCAAAATCGACAGAAGAGGTAAAAAATTGTAATAATTCTTCAGTTTCATATTCACATGATATCATTTATGTTGGAAGTGTGGAGATACCCATTACAGGAACCGGCATGAGACTCCTTACTAGGGTGGGGTACAAAGGAGGAGAACTTGGCATTCATGGCCAAGGCATAACTCAGCCACTTGAGGTTATGCAGATACCTTGATATGCAGGTTTGGGATACACTGAAGGAGAATGTTCGAAGGACATCAAAGGCAAAAAGACATTGTTGAACTCACCAAGGAAGAGGATTGATGGGAACACTCTACCATCATCCCATGGAAGTGCATGTTGTAGTGAAAGACTTGAGGCAAGCTCTCATCACCATGATCGCACCTGAGACCACCAGGGAAGGTATAACAAGTCTCAATATTCTCGAGTTTATTTTGATTATAAACATGTTGCTAATCATGGCATTGAAAAACTTGTCATTTTTTGGGTTACATAACCATGTCATTGTTGAGCGTTGGAAAAGAATGGCAACACAAAGGAGGATGAGGCGTGAAAAGCCTTCTCTACAGCAAAAAAAGAAACTGGTTAAGCATGTCTGGAGGAAAAATACCTTTTTCACCCATTGAAATCAAAGTGGCCATCAAAGAGCCACGTGTTCAAATCTCCATCCAGAGCAGCACCTTAAGGACGAAGCGTCGGTGCATGAATCGGTTGAAATAGTTGGTCGACGAGAAAATGTGCCACAAGGAGATGACCCATTCACTTTGATAAGTGAGAGATGGTTTTTCTAGATGTGGTAGTGTGTCATGGCCGTGTTTGTAAATCATATGTTGCATTTTTAACTGTAAAGGTGATGATGTGTTTTCCATCGCTTTGTTAAGAAACCATGAAATTTTGGCCTTGTTTTGTATCATGTGATGCATTTCTTTCATGTAAAAGTGATGATGTGTTTTCCATCACTTCAAAATGCGGCAATGATGTTTTTTGGTCTTGTAATGATAGTTTTTGTGTGATTTCCATTTGATGTAAACTTGACCACAGGGTATTTAAACTCGTGGAAAGTATGGAAATGTTTGGATCATAGTTGGTCATATTTGAGCATGTAATTTGCAATATATTATACAACAGGTTTGCAGGGGATGTAGGTGTCAATTCATCACTTATGGCTCTAAAGGACGCAGGTTAAGGAGAAGGAAGGATGACTTTTCAGGACACTGTGAGGAAGACATTGTACACAGAAGTTGCAGATTATTGTTGATGCTTTTGGAGGACCAAAAGCTCCTCAGTGGGGAGGAATAATCCAGGTGGCTCCAGAGACACATAAAGGACAAAGAGGGCTTCTGAAAGCTCCAAAAAACAATGTGTTCATATTTCTCTCGAACTAGGTTCAAGTTGAAGATCTCGTCGTCTTAATCGCAACGGTGTGAACGGTTCGTCAAACCGAGCTCGTATGCGAAAGTTAGAAGCAGTCAAATTTCTGGGTTGACTTGATGAGGTGGTAGGTTAAAGAAGGTAAAATTTCACCCTTTTCCGGCCACCGGGTTCCAGTCAGCTCCAGCCAGATTCTGGGAGAAATTGTGGGACAATTAAAGTGTCCTCTAATGCCCAAAATCGGAACTTTCTAAAATGTACAATTTTTTTTATTAAAAACAAAAATTAATTAAAAAAAGGAGGTGGCGAGCCACCACCCCTACCACCCCACCCGACCGAGCCATGTCATATAAAAATTAAATATATTATTGGGCCGATGGGCTGTGACCCCTGCCGCACCCACATAACCGTATATGTATATACGGTAGGGTGGTCCGTGGTAAACCCCGCCACCCCAACCAACACATAACACATATGATATGCCACTGTGCAGGGACTGTTGGGCGGGCCGCCCAAGGTAGGACTAACCCCCCCCATTTAAAAACTATGCGATGGTTATAAAATGAATACGCACCACTTTGGAGGGGGCGGGGTTTGACCGCCCAACCTCCCTCCAACAAACCACTTAATTTACCATTACGCCACAACGGTGGCTCTTGGGAATCTCCGCCCAAAACTTTTATTTAAAACTCATATTTCAGAAGTGCGCTAAGGCCAAAGGCAGGCAATGCGGGCACGAATTTTGAGGTGAGGCAGAGAATCATGGCACGTAATTCGAGGCAGAAAATTGCTTGATGCCCATGAAGATTCCTTTGAAGGTAAAATTTTCCCGTGTCAGAATGTATTAAGCTTTATATGCATTTTAACCAGAATTTCGCAAGGAGCACGATGGTGCACACAGATTTTCCATTTGACCAGCGGTTTTGTAGATTCCCTGTGGAGGATAATCTTCAGGAATCTTGAGGGAATCTTTCAGATTCCTTGGAGGCCGAAATTCGTCAGTGTCAGAATGAGGTCAACCTTGTAATCATTCTTCTCAAAATTTCGCAAGCATCTCAATGGTGAGTTTAGATTCCTATCTTGTGTTGCGGATTTCCAGATTCCTGGTGGAGCAGCATCTTTGAGGAATCTAGGGGGAATCTAGAAGATTCTCTAAGGCCCAAATTTTCACTTTGTCAAAATTCAGAAAATTTACAGTCGATCCTACACCTCACGACGACACGATTTTAGCGATACAGTCAAATTTTCCATCTGAGCCTTATGTTTTTTGGCCACTTTTCAAAGTGAAGTTGCAGATGTCAACATTCAATGTGTGAACAGTCATTTCAGGATATTTGACCCCACGAGATTGATGGTACAGCCAAATCGTAGCAGTTTATCATCCTTGTCTTCAAATAGCTCCAGGATGTGAGGTATATGCAGTGTGATCATGTACTTCTTTGTCTCTTTGCTACGAGATGCATTGTGTTGTATAGATCCCTGTTTGATGTTTGATGTGGGATCTTGTTTTTGTTCTTGATGTGAGATGTAATTTATATCATGGATTTGTTTTATTTATGTTTGAGATCCCTTTGTTGCCATGTTTGCGGGATACTCATTGTCACCATGTATGTTTGATTGAGATCCCTTTGTTTCCATCTTCGGCAGGATACTCATAATCATCATCCACGTGAGATTGTCATGTTGATAGGAGTCTTTTTTGTGAATGAGAGTTCCTGTAGCGAAACACCTCGTAGAGAGGTCCAACCACTCCTGCGTGTTGGAATTTTACTTGTATGACAGAGAAAATACCATCCATGTACATCATCATTATTTCCAGCACTTAATGCAGTGGCCAACACCATCTTGACACAGAGGCTCGGAGATGTAGTCCCTCCTTGATCCAGGTGATTTTCGCTACCCTTTAAACCAAGACCTTTTACTTTGGCTGATGTGTTAGAATTGCATTTAATCAAAGCGTTAATGAACATAAATGAACATCTACATGCTATAAAGAAGAGGAACATAACAAGCATTAGCAACATATGGTATTGATAACAGAGTTCGTCCAAGAGGGACTACGTCTCCGGGCCTCGATGTCAAGATGGTGTAGGTCACTGCATTAAGTGTTGTAAATAGTGATGATGTACATGGATGGTGTTTTCTTTTTCATACAAGGAAAATGCCCTCGCACAAGAGTGGCTAGACCTCTCCACGATATGTTCCACTATAGGAACTCTCATTCACAAAAAGGACTCCTATCAGTATGGAAATAACTCACACATAATGTCTATGATTATACCGCTAGTATGGCAACAAAGGGATCTCAAACAAACATACATGTGATAATTATTATCCCGCCAACATGGCAGCAAAGGGATCTCAAACATAATACAAATCCATGATAGAAATTACATCTCACATCAAGAACAAAACAAGATCCCACATCAAACATTCAACAGGGATCCATATAGCACAATGCATCTCATAGCAAAGAGAAAAATAAGTGCATGATCACAATTCATATACCTCACATCCTGGAGCTAGATGATGAAAAGGATGATAAAATTGTTGGAATTAGTTTTACCATCAATCTCGTGGCGTCGAATATCCTAAAAATTATTGCTCACACATTGAATGTTGACACCTGCAACTCCACTATGAAAAGTGGCCAAAACACATAAGGATCAGATGAAAAATATGACTGCACCATTGAACTCGTGTCATCGAGAGGTGTAGGATCGACTGTCAATTCGTTGAATTCTGACAAAGTGAAAATCTGGGCCTTAGGTAATCTTTTAGATTCCTCCTAGATTCCTTAAAGATGTTGCTCCATAAGGAATCTAGAAATCTGCAACTCAAAAGAGGAATCTAATCTCACTATGAGATCCTTGTGAAATTTCAAGAAGAATGCGTATAAAGTTGACCTCATTCTAACACCGGCGAATTTCGGCCTCCAAGGAATCTGAAAGATTCCCTCAAGGTTCCTGAAGATTCTCCTCCATAGGGAATCTGCAAAACAGCTGCTCAAATGGAAAATTTCGGTGCACCATCGTGCTCCCTGCAAAATTCTAGTTAAAATGCATATAAAGTTTAATACATTCTGAAAATTTTACCTCCTTGAGATCAAAAGATTCCCTTGGCATCAAATTGGAATATGTCTCGAAATCCATGCCTGCACTGCCTCAAAATGCATGTTCATGTGCCGTCAAAATTTCCTTCTCTTTTCTCATGGCTCCATTAGCCTCCTTGTGCCCTCATCTCTCATGTATTCTCCATCATTTTCCATGGTTTCCTTGAACCATTTGAATGACATTTTATAATAAATTGTGAGGATGAATAAGACAAAGTGTGAGGTTGGCACATTGGTTGGCATAATCATATTAAGATAGTTGTTGTTGGGAAGTTTTGATTTCAAATCCCATTGAGTCCAAATATTATTTTAAAACCCAATTTTAGTTTTAATATATTTTTTTCAAACTATATAATATATGGAATTCGTATCTCCATATTGTAACGATTCCCAAAAACAAAAATGGAGGTTTTGTTTAATATGGAATTTAACCATATTTAATATGGTTTTTGTTACATAACAATTTACCACATTTAAATTGATTTTGATTGTTTAATAACTATATTTAATATATAGTTATTTTTTTAATGATTTTTTGTTTTTATGTGGGAAATTAAATATCATTTTGTTTTGTCTTTTCTGCAGGGGCAAGGAGCCAATGGAGGAGCACCATGTGTCAACAACTGAGGGGATCTCCATGTGGGTCCCACGTGCTTACTGGGATGCCATGTGGCATGATGTGGGCCCCACTTCCCTTGCCTTAACAAAACTTAAAACTACTCTAACTTTCTTATACAAGCTCAAATTGACGCGTCGTTCGCACCATTGTGATCAGGGTGACGAACTCTTCAACTTGAACCTAGTTTGAGAGAAATCCAAACATTTTGATTTGTGAGCTTTCATTAGCCCTCTTTGTCCTATGCGTGTCTCTGGAGCCACCTGGATCACTCTTGGACGAACTCTGTTATCAATATCTTATGTTGCTAATGCTTGTTATGTTCCTCTTCTTTGTAGCATGCAGATATTTTATTTTATGTTCATTAATTCTTTGATGCAATTCTAACACATCAACCGAAGTAAAAGGTATTGGTTTAAAGGGTAGCGAAATTTACCCGGATCATCCAGTGCTATACCTTCCTTGGAAACATGTCCCAAGTAATGAACTTCTCTCTCAAAGAAACTGCACTTACTAAGCTTGACGTAGAACTGGTGCTCTCTCAACAATCTCAACATTATTTCCAGTTGTTCTGCATGTTCTTCCTTGTTCTTGGAGTATATCAATATATCATCAATGAAAACTATCACAAACTTGTCTAGATAAGGACACAACACACTATTCATCAAACACTTGAAATTAGTTGAAGCGTTAATAAGACCAAATAGAACCACTGCAAACTCATAATGGTGATGCCTAGTACAGAATGCAGTCTTGTAGATGTCCTCTTATTTGATGTGTGCCTAA
The DNA here is from genome assembly GCA_034641835.2 of Pinus albicaulis. Taxonomy (NCBI): domain Eukaryota; kingdom Viridiplantae; phylum Streptophyta; class Pinopsida; order Pinales; family Pinaceae; genus Pinus; species Pinus albicaulis. Next base: position 400,764,858 of record CM076572.1, read on the forward strand.
TGATATTCTGATCTCAAGTCAACGTTTGAGAACATTGTTGCTCCCTTCAATTGGTCAAATAAGTCATCAATCTATGGCAAAGGGTATTGTCACCTTGTTCAAGTGTCTGTAATCAATACACAACCTTAGAGTATTTTCCTTCTTCTTTACAAACAACATTGGTGCACCCCAAGGTTACACACTTGGGCTATTGTATCCCTTATAAAGCATTTACTTAAGTTGCAACTTCAATTCCACTAAATCTGGAGTGCTCATTGTGTGAGGTGGCTTTGATGTTGATATTGCTCTTGGTACCAACTCAATAGAAAATTGCATTTCCCTATAAGGCGGTAACTCTAAAATCTCTGCTGGAAATACATCCTGAAAATTCTGCAAAACATGATACCTCTTTAAGACTTCAACATCCTCAACATCCTTCCCTTTGTCATTGGAAATATGATCTACAAACAAGAAACATCCTTTCCTGCAACTGTGATTTACTCGCGTAGTTGTAATTATTCTCACGAATGTAGGCTTCTTCTTACCCTACAAGATTCTCTTTTCTCCATCATCATCCAAGCACTCAATAGCCTTATAATAAAAATCTATGTTAGCCCTGTGAATGTACAACCAATACATACCCAAAATCATATTGTACGAACCCAAATGAAGCACATTTAGATGTGTTGATGTAGGCATACCATTCAACTCAAATGCACAAGCTCTCACCCAATGATGAACTCTTTTTTGGTCCTTGTAGCCAACTGCACCAACGAAGACTATGCATGCACTTCTTTACTCAAGCCACACTTATCCACCAGGTTAGGATTAACATAACTATAATTAGATCCAGGATCAATCAAAATGGAAACAACTCGATCATAGAGCTTACCTTTCATCTCATTAATGGATGTTGGGTGATCTGCCTGCTTGTTATCAAATGTTGCATAAATATGAGGAATGCTCTGACCAACATCCCCAACTATTTGCACCTATTGAGAATTATATATTTAAGGTCTGCCACCTTGATACAACATACAATCCTTCATGCAATGATATTTTCCACATATCCAATGCTATGACGATTCTCTCCCATTATCCTTATTCTATTTCTCTCTAGGCTGAGATCCATGCCCCTTCTCTGTTGTGTTGAACTTCTTGTAAGGAGCCACATTTTATTTCTCAACTGCATCTTGAGTTATTTCTCACTTTGGAGGCCATTTTCCTTTGGTCTTGTCATTGCCTTTCCAGTCACTCTTAGGCTCAGTCTTACACCTTGACTGCTCATAAAAATGCTTCATTTTTTTGTTGAATTCCTCCAATGACTGAGGCTCATCATACTCAATCCAATACTTGAATGCTAATGATAGTCCACTGATGAACCTTTGAACCTTTGTCTTCTCATCCTTGAGGTAAGGCACATACTTCAACAACTGTATAAATTTAGTTGTATACTCTTTATCTGTCATAGATCCCAACTTAAGCTCATATAACTCCTTGGCATTTCCATTGTAATATCTCTCTAACTAGTACTTCTTCCTAAAGATTCTTTTGAATTCATGCCAACTCAACTCCTTTGTCCTGATGCCTCTAACACGCTTTACATATTCCCACCAAATGTCTGCCTTTCCCTTGAGACTAAAAATAGTTATCCTGGATTTCATATTCTCTATATAGTCATGTAATTCAAAGAAATTTTTCATCCCAAGCAACCATGCTTCTAGATCTTCTGGTTTCTTCAACTCTCCATCAAATGTAGGAGATGTTGGTTCTTAAGAAACAATCCCTCGGTTGTGAAAGGAATCAGTGCTTAAGAAATTTTAAAAAAAAATATGGAAACAATTTTTATCATTCGATCTTTGTCATATTCCTCTAGAAATTAATTCTTTAAAATCCTTAATAATCTGAAATAATAAAAAATTCCACAATGCCTTTAACTGTTGATATATGAATGAAAAGAAGAATTGTTTGGAAACTCAAAATAATATTTTGTAACACAGAACCTGTTACTTTAAGTCTTAGAATGAATTTGTGAAGAGAGAAAGTTGGAGTGAAGGAGCGCATATTAAGGTTATTTAACTCTTACTTACAAATGTGATTAAGGGACTGACATCTACATTACTTCACTTCATTCAAAGAAGAAAGAACACAATATGACACAGGAAACACGAATCACCATCAACAGTTGCAGGAAACTTGATGCCTCTTTCATTAAGTCATCAGAAAAATAAGTACAAAATTTCAGTCCCCCCAGAGGTCCAAAACTCCGAGACCATAATGAGATTTGTTCTCCCCTTTTATTCTCTCTTCTCAGCCTAACTAATTAGCTGTTAAAACAAAATCAATTGAAGAACTGAATTTCTAATATTCTAACAGTGACATAATTATTTCTCTATTCAAAATATTCTATCTGATAAAGAAACTAGCTTTTGTGAACCCCAACCCTTTACAAATATGGTCAAACATACTTACTAGTGCCTTTCTCTTTTAATTAATTAGAGAAATTAAACATAAAGTCTTCGAAGTTTTACATGTTTCATATGGTACTAATGCTGAGGTGGATAATACATAGATTTGGGTCCCATAATTTGTATTTTATTTATGATATAAGAAATTTGTGGTTTCTCAAAACCCAAAACCACCTACGAGACCTCCTCTGGAGGTTTATGGAAATGATAAGGGTGGTGTCATAATAAATGTCAGCCGTCGATTTTTGATGAGCAGTTTGAGAAAAACTGCTTTGCAGGACCACTCGTTGTGATAAACTTCCTTCCTTTCGTGCTTCTGCAAACCTTTGATGCAAAAATTTTCATGTGAAACAATTCTTGCAGTTCATGTTATCTTAAGAAAATTGATAATTATGCAAATCGAATTCCCATAGAATGAGTCAAACCCAGTTTTCCAGGACGTTTCTGGAAAAAATTCCTTTGAGTAATTGGTGAAATCTTTTAAACTGATTTGAATTTTTAGAAAATTCTTGCGATGAATTCAATTGGTGTATTTATGCACAAAACCCAGATTGCGGAATTTTAAAATTATTCTTTGTTTATCCGCAATATGAAATCAAAAATCATGTCCTCGGAATGTCTCTGTTTTCTGTGCAAGTAATTTTCTGCTCTCGAATGAAATTTTGATGCTGGACGTTTCCCACCTCTTCCAACCACACTAAGATGCATTAAATTACCACTGGAAGGAATTTTTGGTATACTAGGCTGATCAAAACCATTTCTTTTAGTTACTTCTACTTCATAAGCGGAAATCACATCGATACAAACACTTTTATCCTGAGAAAGGCTCTTGTCATTATAAAGAGATAGAAGAACCTTAGACAACCGTGGAGCTGACATCATCGCCTTGAGATCTTCAATCTTATCTGAAATACCTGACATTAGATTTTTAAGCATACTAACCTCATCATCCACGACACTTGTAGCTAGTGTACCATTTAGGGATCTCGCTCAGGAACATTATTCGTTTGTGCATCTTTGCCAGAACTTTCACCTTTGGATGTCTTAGTTTCATTTGTGGGTTTCTACATACATGATGTACATAATAAATATGCCTGTAGATGATAATAAATATCTTGTGGATAAATTCTGGCTATTCTAAGTAGAACGAGCTTGCCATGAATTTCCTCATGCCTTTACAACGAAAGGAATAGATAAGGTATCTATGACAACGAAACTTAGTGGGGTATCTGATCTAAGTGATTATCAAATGTTCTCCCCACAAGTTCATTTTGAGTGTCAAAGATCAATAAAGTACAGAAAATGTGCTAAGTGACTTCTATCATTTGAACCCCATATTTAATACCTTGAAGAAAACAACATACTACATATTCTAGCAAGTGCTCTTCATTTGTCTCTCTATAAACCTGGTCACAATAAATGTCCCAGCTTATCCATCCTTTAGGAAAATCCTTAGAGACATTGATTGCATGTTAATATGTCAAATTAACACTTTTACTTTAATTTATGCAAAATTTTTCCTCTAAGGAAGAAAATCTTTGTCTGGCATCGATCTGGAAAAGATCCCAAATCAATACAATTAATCAAATTAATCCCATTTGTTACTTTGTGCCTCATTTCTAAAGAAACATTTTTTTTCTCTTTTATTTTCATGAGTTTTTCTGTACTTCCATTGCTGAATATCCATCCATTTTTTTCAACAAAGTTAGGTAAACATAAACATGAGAAAGCTTGTTAACATTACATGACTTGCCACGATATGCAAGACGATGAAGCTCGGAGCTTGTATTTGAAAACTGTTTAAATGCATGGTAGATATGTGGCTCACAACTTTACTACGCTCATATGGGCTTTATAAAATTTCCATCATTTTCATATTTTGATTACCATTAATGCAACAAAATCCAGAGTCTACGCCATTCACAATCTCTGACCAGGGTTCAACATTACTTATTCCATTCAAAGATGTTATGTCAGTTGTTTCCATATGCAAACTTCCAAAAGGCTTTCCAAGTTCAGTCAGTTCAAATAATAGCTCAAGATGTTTCTCCTTCTTGTCCTTCTCCTCATTTATAATCTCATAGAGTTTGCCTCCCTTTGTAAGATTATTTTAGCTGAAAAAATAATCTACAACAGGAGGCTTTAATTTCTTGAACTCATCTGGAAAATAACCCCTCTTTGTTACACAGTAATTTGTCACCATGCTCATTTTCCCGTCCCTGATCTTGATATGCCCTGCGACAGATCTTATGAAATGTTTCCACCATCAATAAATATGTTAACATATCCCCTTGAAGATCCAAATAAAACTTCCTTGAAATATTACTGAAGAAACTTGGTCAAATTCCTAGTTTCCTGGGCCAGCGCTCTTCCTAGTGTCATGACTGCACTGATGTCCTTTTCACAGTTATGGCCTAGCGCTATCAGGGCAGGGAGTTGGTTGTTGAACAGTGATGATAAGGTTGAGTTCTCTCAATTTAGAGCCTTGATCTCATCCATGGGGTTCATCCCTTAGAAAGTGGGCCTTCCTCCTCCTTGCATGGGCTCCCAACCTCTTCTCCCTTCCTATAAATTCACATCTTTCATTCCCCCAAGTTTAGAGATTGGTTGATCATTGTAAGACTCGTCTGAACTCTCATCCCTTTGCATGCTAGCATCATGATAAACCCTAAGTGCTCGGGACAAAGAATGCTTTTTGAGCTTCGATGAAGGACTCATATTTTCACCTAAGGACGCCTCCAACATCAAGGCATGGGTTATAAGTTGTCCTTTTGTAATTTATCAATAATAACATCTAATGTTTGCTTTATATATTTGTTTACATGTTTATGCAAATATTATGGTACTCCTTGATCTAGTAGACAACTAGTGTTTACGTTTATTATGTATTGTATTTTATTATGTATTGTATCGCATTTGTTATTGTCTCTTGATCATCCACAGGTATTCACATGCCATAAGTAGCAAGAAGCGGGCCTACAAGGATCGAGGTCACCATCAACAGATTCAAGCATATTTATGTCTCTTTCCTCATTGCATTGTAAACATTAGTTAAGAGATATTTACATTAGAAAGAATCTCGTGTTGCTAGACCCACTCTAGGGCTAGAGAGATCGCCTCTATCTGCAGAGGGGATTTATCTTGACAAAAGAACCGACGACTCCATTAGGGAGCTTTAGCCTTTTGGTCCTCCTTCCCTGAACTGATCTTGGATGAGTTTCGCCAATTTTTGAAATTTAAATCCGCTTAGGCCTTTGTCATCTTGTGTAAGGATTGATATTTACTTCATTGTGTCAGGTCTGGTGATTGTGTGAGACTCTTTTTATTTTTTCCTTGATTTTAGCGACCAACGACCTCTCTGTTTGCACAGTAGCATTGGCAGCGCTGTCCTATATATTACATCTGCACTGATTGGCCTTTTATCACCCTTCTACTTAGCACAGAAGTGTTGATCTCAGCCTTAGGAAAATTTGAGTTTCCCTTTTTTATTTTCCAGTGTATCTTGGCCCTTAAAGGAGTCTGTGAGATCTCAGTGATCTCCTTGATGTGTGTTTGACTTAATTATCTTCTCTGAGCGAGTCTTTTTCGTCTCTTTGATTTGTTTATAAGTTTTGGAATTCTTCGCCATTTCAAACACCCTTTTGTTGCATTGTTCTTATCTTGTTTGGAAGTGAATTGTTGTATGCTTTGGTCATTGTTGCGTCTTTGATTTTCCCTTCGATTTAATGTCAAGGTTAGGATCACAAATTTTTTGGCGCATAAGTCTAGAAGAGTGTGTTTTTTTTATAAATTCAACAATAATTGGAAGTGATTTTCATTTAGTTTTGATTTAGATTACCTTTTTTGTTTTAAGAAGAGTGAAAAGAATTTCATTTGTGCATTCTTTAAAGCGATTTTTGTTTGGTTCGATTGAAAGAAAAGAGAAAGAATTTTCATTTCTTATTTCATTCATTTGTTTTTCTTTTGATTACATTTGAAAGTGAAAAACAAAACAAAAAATCCGTGCATCTTAGTGAAAGGAAAATCATTTTCATTTTTCAATAAGTTGCATTTGTTGGGAAAGTGAGTTCGATTGAAAATAATTGCATTGCATAACTTTGAACTAGTTTGGAGGGCATTATTGTTGTTGCATTGATTACATTCTTTCTTGTCTCTCTTCCCTAAATAGTTTAGGATTCATCGAAATGGAAAGATTTCTTTTTTTCATTTAGTCTCCACCATAAGGAATCAGGTGACATTCGTTTTGAGCCTTAAAACTAAAAATTTAATCAATGTCAACTTAAAATGAACCCAATTTACCTTAAGGAGCATTGGAATTAATGAGAATATTTAGTGGTCTAGGCTAGAGACATGTTTCAACGTCATTAAACGTAGGATTTTTTGCTAACGATCTGCGTTACAACCTCGGGGTGATATCTCGTCCCACGTATGGAATTATATTGATGTATGAAGTATATTTTGGGCGCTCTCATGGAATTTTTATGCATTAGATAGCACTACTACGGAATGGAATCCCACTTATCGTTGTGTATATTTGGGGAGACACAAATAGGTTGCAAGCCTGCCATAGGTAACCGAGTTGGCCTCCTTGTAGACGTGATATAACGAACACAACATTCAGGGAGATTGGCTATCGTACGTTAATTCCTTGGTCATTTTTCTATCATTTGATCACCAAGGTGTATATTGCAGTTCATGGATACTTGGAAAACCTTTACACCTAGCACACCCTTTTTTATTTATTTTTTGTTAATTCTAAAAGTAACTGCCCACGAAAACATCTCACCCGTGCAGTTATCCAGCCTTTTATTTTTTGGTAAATTGTGAATTTGTTCACTTCCTTCCTTTTTTTATCTTCTTTTGAAAGATCATCGTGTCTGAATCGTCGAATTCGTGTATTCCCTCCTCTGATGGATCTCAATAACCTCCTCATGAGGTCCCTCGTTTTCTGGTTGGACCATTTAAAGCGCAAGGTGAAGAGCTTTGAATTGTCATCAGTGCTCAACCCATATCATCTCAAGCACTTCTTGACGATTCTCCTTGGATGACAATGGAAGAATCTAAGCTAGAAAGCCCCAAACCATTTGCATAGCTCTCGACCTTTCCTCAAAATCAGTTCTTTGATCCAATTGTAGTGTTGCCTCAGCAACCTTATAACGCTTTTGATCAACCCGAAATCCCTTTTCGAGCTTCTCCAGTAGCGTCTCGCTCCATTGTTCGTCAATTATTTCCTAACGAAATAGAATCCAATGTTGACGATATTCCATTCATGAGCGCTCCTCAAAGCACTCTTCAGGAAACCTATGGCTCTTATATCCCAAAAATTGCTTCATCGGTGTTTCCCTCCAAGGGAGAGTTTTTCGGATCCACACCTCACGATTTATGTAGTGGGACCGAAATACCATCTAGTCATGTTGTGTCCACGCTCCCGCACAGTTATACCTTTTTGGGAAACCTCATTTCTGGAGCTTCCGATGGTACACCTTTATTTCCGGATCCCGTTTGGTCAACGGGTATTCCTCCATCTTCCATCCCATTCTTTTCGAATGTGATCATTGTATCTCAACCTGTTGTTTGACCGACGGTCACCATTGGTCAAATTACCATGTCAAGCAGATCCTCTATCCCCTATTCACCATCTACGATTACTGCAGTCCCACCATTTATTGGGCCATCCACGGTTTCGCCCGTGCTTGTGGGGCAGTCTAAGCCTCTCTATGTAACTCCCCTATTAGGTGGGGTGAAGCCTATTTTTGGGTCTATTCCTGGGGCAGGACAACCTCATGTTCAATATTCTCAGTTTCAGCAGCCCCTATAGCAACCAAACGTATCATATTTGTATGTTCATCAACCTAACATTTCTTATGTTCAAAGGCCAAACATATAATATTAGTATGCTCCTCAACCGAATGTATCTTAGCAGTACGTACAAAAGCCCCAGCCTTCGGTAAGTGTTGTTGCGACTAATTATTATTTTGGTTCTAACACCCAAGATGGTTTGAATCTCCTTCTGCGTCAATCTAGTCATTTCCCGTATCAGTCTGGTGCTCAATACCAGCCTTTTCCTCAAGGTCAGTACCAACAATTCCAATTTGGGCCTCAGCCTGGTGCTTCATATCAGCAGATTCCTCAGTACCAGCAGGCTCAGCCAGGACCTCAGGTTGGACCCTATGTTCAGCAGGGACCGCAAGTTGTACCCTACATTCAACAAGGACCACAAAATGGACCTCATGCTTAGTAGAGACCTTATCCTCGATCTTATGTCCAACAAGTTCCATAGCTTCATTTCCCGCAGGGGTCGTATCAACAACCCCAAAAAATTCCCTACCCACAACATTTGTAGCAAGGTCCTTACCAGCCATGGGGGAAATATGCATATATGGGACAAAATCCACCCTATTGGGGGAAAAATCTGTATCAATCAGGTTGGAACCCCCGACCTTTCTCGCCTCATCATCCTCCCTTGCCATTCCTAGCTATGTTGGAATTTTCGGATGTGTCAAAGCTCACGAATGACCTCATCCAGCATCAGCTACATTGGTCGTTTATTCCGACCAATATTCCAGGATATTGTCCCAAGTTCGAAGGTAAATATGGGGAAGACCCCCAAACCCATGTTATGACATACCATTTATGGTGTTCATCTAATTCTTGGGTCGAAGATTCTATTCGTCTTCATCTTTTCCAGTGTACTTTGACCAGTTTCGCGGCCAAATGGTACATGGAGCTCCCTCGAGGAATTTTCTTCAATTTCAATTCCTTGGCTATGGCCTTCCTCACTCAGTTCCAGCTACATGTCTGGTATGAAACCGGAACCCATCTTCTCACTTCGCTAAATCAGTCAACTGCTATGCATATCTCTGATCACATTCATGAGTGGCGGCGTTGTTTTCGCCTCATCAAATTTGAGATCCATGATTAGTTGTTGATCGAATGGTTTACGAAATCATTCGTTCCTAGGATTGCAAAAGATCTTGCAATGGGTGGGTGTGTCACGGAAGAGGAGGTTATTTCCAAAGCTCAATACCTCAATTTTTTCTGTTCCCAGTCCAAGACTCTATATGAGTTATTACTTGATGCACCGTGACCTTCGACTCATCCCGCATCATCTCAGTCTCCTATTATGCCTCCAGTGGATGGTGTTATTGGGACAGTGGCTCATACTGATAGAAGTGCATCTAAAACTACTTCTAAGTCTAAATCCATTGTTTTCATTGTGCCCCCTACTCCTTCCCATAACCAGAAGAATCTTGGTAAAACCTCAAAGGTAAATGATGTTCAATCTACCGTAGCAGATAAATCCTCGAAGGATAAAGGAAAGTCTAAATTCGAAAACCCTAAATAGGATTCAAAGAAGTCATCTGCTAGTGATTCTTCAACATGTAAGCCCAAATATCCTTGTCTGATATGTGATGACGATCATTACATCAAGGATTGTCCTCGGCGTGCCGAATTTTCTCATCTTCTGAAGGGCGCAGCTAGGACTCTGGTCATTTTGAAATAACCCTTCCCTTCTTAGAGGACGCAAATGGTAGATCAAGCTCAATCTTATGGATGCTCTCAGGTTTTTATGGTTGGAACACAATATTTTTCCCTCACCATGAGAATTAAATATTATCCCAATCCATCCAAGGCTCCTATGGAATCAGAAGTTACAGATCACCCTTCCTCTTCGACACCTCCTACCTTTGGTCCTCTCCAAATTAAGAGACCGAGTAGTGACTTCATCATCTGAACACCCCCAAAAGGTGTTCTTCAGAAATTGTCTTACAATCTGAATGCGAGAGCAGCACAACACTACAATATTTTAGAAGATCTGGCTCAAGCGCCTTCAGCAATGTCAGCTTTGGAGGTCCTTCACTTGTGCCCATCACAACGGAAGGTACTACTCTCCACTATTTAAGGGATTGATCCTTCAAATTCTAATCTGATTAATTTCGATATCGAGAATTTTTTTCCTCACCTCCCATCTTAGGTATCTTTTCTGATTCAAGTTACCATTATGGGAAAGAATATTCATCGAACTATCATTGATGAAGGCGCTTCGACCTGCATCATGTCTGTCGCATGTTGGAAATCCATAGACTCTCCCCCATTAACTCAAGCCCCGAACCTTAGAATATTTCGATGGTAGAGGTTCTTGGCCCTACGGTATTCTCAAGGCATTGTGCATCCTGTTGGAGGGGAAAACGGTAACCATGGAGGTTGAAGTGGTAGACGCCAACTTGAACTATAATCTCCTTCTTGGACATAGTTGGACAAACATTATGTTTTTCATGGTATCCACCCTCTTTCACAAACTCTGTTTCCCTCATCAAGGGAAGATAGTGGATTTTGATCAGTTGGCTTTCTTCCCCTCTAATTCTTCAATAGGAAACATTCCATATGTTGGGAAGACCGCTACTCCTTGTGAGAACATTGGGTCGGATCTGTTGAAAGGCTCGCCACTTATGGGATTTTTTCCACTTCCACCTCCAAATGTTGCCTCCGTCAATATGATTTCGTCTGGTCATGACCCATGTATTTTCCCAATCCTGACTAGCTTGAGATTTTTGGTGACGTTATGCCTCTAAGCCCAACTGAGAAAATGTATCAAAGTATTATCGCAACTTCCAACGTTGCATCGGAAACCAACACTCATTTGGTTTCCTCTCTGGACACTTATGCGTAGTATCCCTAGTTTTCTTCTTGGGACTTTTATGATCCCTTGAATGAGACTTTCCCCACGGACGAGAGTATCTTGGAGGTAATGTCTCTCAAAGAAACTCCATGGGATTATGGACATCATCGTTCCTTGTTTCTTCCAATCCCAGTTGACATCCATGCCTGTCTAGGATCCCATGCTTTTCCAGTACTGACTGAACCACTTCAAAATCAGGATTTGATTCATGAAGTGTTGTCCGTAGGGAACATGAGAAATATCACTACGACAATTCTAATTGACATCTATGTCAAACCAGGGATTGTTGAGAATGCGCATATCGGTGCATCTTGTTCTCTTGATGAGATCAATATCTATACTGAATTTTTTCAAGAATTATGTGATGTCTTCACATGGTCATATGAAGAAATGCCCAGCATTGATTCGAGTATCGTTGTGCATGAAATTCCAACATATCCTAATTTGAAGCCCGTTCGCCAACGACTTCATCTTGTGCACTCGAGAAAGGTTGTTGCCATAAAGGGTGAAGTTGAAAAAATTCTTAAAGCTAGTTTTATTTACCCCATATCGTTGACATCTTGGGTCTCAAATATTGTTCCTATCAATAAGAGGTAAGGGACCATTCAGGTTTTCATTAATTATCATGATATCAATCGAGCATGTCCTAAGGACAATTACCCCACTCATTTTATCGATCAGATCATCAATGAATGTGTTGGGAGTGAGATATTTTCCTTCATGGATGGTTTCTCTGGCTATAAACAGATTAACATCGCTCCAGTTGATCAACACAAAACCTCGATTATCTGTCCATGGGGGACTTTTGCCTATAAAAATCTCCCTTTTGGCCTAAATAATGTCGGAGCCACCTTCCAGCGAGCTATGTCTTATGATTTCCATGACAGCGAGCGCTTAGTTCAGTCGTATCTCGACGACCTTCCTACTTATTCCGCAAAACATCGAGATCACCCCGAACACCTTAGAGCTATCTTCCTACGCTGTCAACACTATAATATCAGGTTGAATCCTCACAAGTGTGTATTCTGCGTTGAATGTGGTTGGCTCCTGGGTTTTGTGGTGTCCAAAGAAGGCATCCACATTGATCCTATGAAAGTCAAGGCAATCGTCAATTTTCCTCCTCCCTCTTTTGTTCATCAACTACATAGTTTACAAGGGAAATCCAATTTCCTCTGTCGTTTCATACTGAATTACGTTGAGATTTCCAAAGGATTTACATGCATATTGAAAAAGGGAATCCCGTTCTTATGGGATGAAATTTATTAGAGCTCTTTTGATGCATTGAAATGAGCCCTCATCATGGCTCCACTACTGCATCCTCCCAATTATCACCGCGATTACTGCCCATATTTGTTCGTCGCCGACATCACTATTGGTATGGTGTTGATTCAGGACGATGATGATGGTTCAATGCATGTAGTGTACTACTTGAGCCACAACCTCTTTGATACTAAGACTAATTATGCTCATGTAGAGAAACTCGCACTATATTTTGTCCATGATGTTCAACGTTTATCTCACTACATTCTCCTGCGCAAAAATTTAGTGATTTATGATTGCAACCCCATGACTTACATTCTCACACGTCATTTGCTTGGGGGAGTACTTGAAATGGATCGTTATCCTTCAAGAGTTCGACTTAGAATTCACTGCTGCTAAGTCTAAGAAATCCTTGGTCTTTGCTGAGTTTATCTATGATCTTCCCACCACGGATGATCCCACTCATCTCGATGAGTTCATCCTTAATGAGATTCTCTTTCTCATTAGTCATTTTGATCCATGGTATGGAGACATTATTTTATAACTCCATACCCAAAAAATTTGGCTAGATATATCAAACTCTAAGCAAAGACGGATTCACTACCAGTCCCAACCTCACCGTATCATTGGAGACACCCTTTATCACACTAGTATTGAATTTTTCCTTCGTTGTTGTTAGACTCTCGAGGAAGCTGAGAAAGCTCTCAATGACTATATGTCTCTAAAGGCATAGAGGAATCTCAACGAACGTAGCATATTCTAGAATTCCTCTCTTGAGGGCAACCACATTTCGCTCTAGCTCAGCTAGTGTATCTGCTCCCTCCTCATAAGGAGCATCCTCTGCTAGACGGGCTACCCTCCACGCAATAGGTGAAATTCCTGGAGATCTCTGAGGACCCATATATGTAAACACATCATAATTTTATGTTTCATAATAAATAAAAAATTACATTCGAAAAGTAAAAATGTTAAAAGAAACAATTTTTACGTGCATCGGTCCACGTTGTGCCTGGTGGAATCGGAAAATCCGGATCTCCTCTAAAGTCGATGTCGGTATATGCGTAGTCATCAACTATGATAAGATGACGTCGCAACCAAATGAAAAAGGATGTGGGGAAATGCATATGTTGGCCCACACACTATCGGGGCATAATGTTGCACCATCTCATCAGCCTCGGGTCCCTCGAGGCTGGATCATGGATCTATAGCCACTGGTACTGGAATAAGGGTACTCTCTCTAGGAATAATGTCACCAGGATTGACCTGTACCTGAACTATTTCAGTCTCCTTGCCTTGCACTTGGTTAGCTAGCTCTTCATGTTAGCCAGCAACCCCTCACACCAATTGAACATAATTGGGGCCAAGCAGTCCACTGCGTATTAGAACTGAGATTTTGTTGCCTCATGCAATGCTTGGGCTCCTACCACTCTCATGATGCAATGTAGTATCGTGCAAGGGGAAGCACTCTCATGGAAGAAATTTCTACCTTTCCGCTCTGTTTTTCGAGCCCTTGAACAATATCTCTGGATGAGCATGTTGGTACTCTCAACCCATGAACAGTATCTCTGGAGAGTTGGATCCTCTCCCCTCTCCTGGACAGTCCAATGATGAAATAGATGTCCATCACATCTAGCTCTAACTCTTGGTCCCCAATGATAAAAAATTGTCATCCCACGTCCCATATACTAATTAAATATTGGAGTAGCTCCACCTGAGTTCTTAGACTAGAAGTTTGGAAGAATTTCAACAACCTACAATTGCGTAAAGCATTGATGCAATTTTGATCCTACAAATCTTCGTGGTCTTCCACCTCATTGCCTCATTCTTTCCATTCTACCGATATGTTTGACGAAAGCACCTGCAAAACATGTCCAATTGGATTTTTAGGGGTTTTCATTGAAGTATTTTTAGAAATTAACGGTGGATTTGGGTGGATTTCATGTTTTAAAATCCTTCTTGCAGCCAGCGCGACTGTCTAAATTAATTTTGTGTTGGTGGCGCGCTGCCCTAACGGGCTAAACGCGACCAGCGAGACCCCAATTGCTCGAAATCACACTGGTCGCAAGCGATTTTAAAATTTTAAATTCTTCCCTCTAAACTCCCTATTTCTAAAATTAAATGGAAAATGAAGGGAATAAAATTGAAACAGAGGTTTAGAGCTCTTACCTGATACAACCTTCCTGTTCAAAAAATATTGCTAGAACTTGACAAGGAAGGAAAATTCATATTGGAACTTGAAGCAGTCATGGAAATAAGAACTCAACAACTACGAAATCGATCAATTTCAAAGTATCTCATCAAGTGGAAGAACTTACCCACTGAAGATTCCACATGGGAGGATGATAATTTTATACAAAAGCATCCAGAACTACTCAAGTGTTGAGGACAATACTTTTTTGAAGGAGAGGGGCATGTTAGGGCCTATATTACTTGTATAGTCCCTTATTGTTGTTAGTGTAGCCCCCTTATTGTTATTATTGTACCCCTGTAGTCCCCATATTGTTATTATTGTGCCCTTACATTATTATTTTTAGGTCAGCTAGGATTATATTGTGACCCCATGGACTCCTATATATAGAAAGGAGGTTTTTTCATTTGTGTCATCCAAGAATTGTTCATTTATGTAATGTAAAGGAGGTTTCCCCCTCGAAATGGCTGATTTATAAGACGTTGATCTCTATATTCTTCTATTTTTGGTGTTGGTCTCATAACAGGATCAGCGAGATCCAGTGCTGGAGTTCCGGGGTGTGAGACCGAAGGGGCAGAATATCAACATCCAGCCAACAGAATGACCTCCAGAAGGAGGTGATGCAGTCACTAGCCAGATTGATGCAAATCCATGCAGAGGCTACGTAGAGGTAACATGGGGTTGTCCAGTTCACTGTTGGGTCAGTGTCGGATCTCCAATGTTAGTGTGAGGTAATCCTCACTAGTTCTTTGACAGTAAGATTCGTTGTGGATAACCATATTTGGGCATCTAGTTGTATTCTTAAACTTTTGTTTAATAATACAAACCCTTATTTGTTGCAGTAGTTTTTCCGCATTGGGTTTTTCCGAGGACTTAGTCCAAAAATAACGGTGTCATGTGTGTTTGATTTTCTTGCTTAGATCTTGTTTCCACATTTATTTTCTGCAATTTATTTCGTGAAGGTTGTTGTGTATTTTATTCAGTATTTACTTGTAGAACACAATAAATAACTTATATATTTTATCAAGTAGGAGAAATAATTTGATTTGTTACAGTAGGATTCTAGAATTTAAGAATTTTCACATGGTATCAAACATGTTCACATGGTTTCAGGGCAGTGCAGGTGAAGCAAGAGAGTTGTTCGAAAGATCTAAGCGTTGAAGAGAAAGAGGGAGATTGAATAATTGTGTAGGCAACAAATCAAATCCCCAAGGGATTGCACAGTCCATGCCAGAAACGGAAAGAATTACGAGGAAGTCTCTCTCTGAGTGAGTCGAAAGAGAGGTAGGACCTTCCAGTTCGTGATTTGTCAGGGACAGAGGGAGAAACACAGCAGTAGCTTCAGCACAGAGCCGTTTTTTGTGGGACATAATTTTCTGCAACATTTTATGGGTAGAAAGGCACCAAAAGGAAGAAGGAGACACTTTTTGAGGGAATTTTATTCCTTAGATAATTCTGAGACGAGTAATTCTAATTTTCAGTTGTTGATCAACAGTAGCGAGGAGTAGATCTACTAACTCCAACAAGGAGTGTGTAGGCCAGCCTAGTAGCTGCGCAGAGGAGTAAGAGGCAGTAGTAGAACATTATTCAGTCGAAAAATATGGCAAAAAATGGGTTGAAAGATAAATATTGGTTGTAGGGAGCCTCCAAATATGTGATATGGTAGGCAAGGATCAAACGTCTGCTAGATGAGCATGATATCAAAGCTTTCATTTATGGTGTAGTAGTTTTTCCCGTGGATGCAGATCTGTTGAAATCCTACAAGAAGGATACAATGAACGCTAAGCGTTTGATCCTCGACAGAGTGAGGGATCATGTAGTAAGTCACATCGTTGGCAAAGGGACTGCCAAGGAGATGTGGGATGCCTTGGCGATGTTGTATCAAGGATCTTCTAAGAAGTGAAAGATGTACTTGCAATAGAATATGTGATCTATGAGGATGCATAAGGGAGAACACATTGATCCATTTCTTACAAAGCTTCATGAAACCAAATATCAGTTGGCATCTATCGGATAAACACCTCAGGCCACCGAGATGGTCAGATTGGATGTAAACTATGTATTAGATGAATGGCTAGTCTTTGTCCAGTGTATCCTGGGTAGAGAAAGGTTGCTTGAGTGGGAACAGATGTGGGCCGCTCTTTAGGAAGAAGATATGAGGCGAGATATGATCAAGTGCAAACTTGATGTGAGCAACAGAAGTGGGTCGAAGCCCAAGGAGGAGGAATAGAGTGCAACCCTTTTTTCTAAGGGGTAGCAAGAGCAGCGAAGGTGGAAAAAGGACGTCTCAAAGATCAAGTGTTTCCAGTGTGGTGAAATGGGTCACTACACTACTCAGTGTCCTCTCAAGAAGAAGGACAAGGACGAGAAACATGATCTCTAGGGGAGAATTGGGGTGATCTAGAGTTGTAGTTCAAAATAACTGCAGTTGGGAATGATCCTTGAGGATTCCACCTCTTGGATCAATACCATTCTACGGGAGCCGATATCAGAAGTAGCATGATGGATCAGTGTCAGTTGGTGCAGCAGAGTACCAGAGTGATAGTGTAGTCGCTAGAGAGTGCCAGAGTCTGAGTAGCCCAGAGAAAAGTTGGTAGCAGTGCATATGGCACAATGCAAATTCAACAGCAGCATAGAGGCTCTAGAGGGTCAGCGCAGATACTAGCAGCAGTAAGATCTTCAATATCAAATGCATCATGCTGAACACTTAGTTCAGTCATTTTGGATGTTTTTATGCTGCAGAAACAACAACAGATTTGCAGTGTAGATGCAATTGGAAACAACATGCAGGGTTAGCTACAACACAAATTAAGCAACGCAGTAGTTGGTGGGAAGCAGTGTTAGACATCAGTAGCGTAGAGGAATATGTTATAAAGTCAGGGTGGTGCTTCAACAGGTTGCATTACTAGAGCACATTCCTCGCTAAGAGGGAGTGTTGATTTCTAGTACCATCGGATGTGCTCTAAGTCTAAAATTTTGCAGGGAGGCTTAAATGCATGTATTCCAAAATATCCAAAAAGAATTTTGGGAAATTCCAACCAGATGAGGTTTTATTAAAATAAATAATTAGTTTTAATGGGAGCCTAAGTCTAAGCTTAAGGAATTAAAATAATTAAAGTATATTAATAGAATTGGGTGTGAAACTTCTAGAAAAAGATAGAGATCGAATCAATATGAACTACGCCATTGATTATGTATTCATCTAGGTCGTTGGTTATCCAACGATAAGATTATAAGATGGAATTTGATGAGAGTTTGGAAAACACACCGAGTGATTCTAGAGATCGAATTTCTCAAGTGAGCAGCGCAGAGCAGCCAGAGCATTCATCGACTTGATTCGATTGCAATGAGGGGCAGTTATAGTTCCGGTTGGAATATCTTTTCCTAAGTCAGGAATACATTTCAGAGAAGGCAAAGACAAGGATGTAGAGGAGGCGGCGTAGGGGCTACGTTGAGCAGTGTAATTCGATGCAGAGGCAGTGTTTAAGCCTTCAGGAGATCTGAAATTTCGCTGAGGATCAGTCAGATCAGTGCCAGGGTGTGAGATCGGAGGTGCAGAAGATTAGCATCCAGCCAGCAGAATGACCACCAGAAGGAGGTGACGCAGTTCCCAACCAGAGTGACGCATATATGCATAGAGGTTGTGTTGGGAAAAATACTGAGAGGGGGGGGGGGGTGAATCAATATTTAAAACTCACACAAAAATTTATTTTCTTTACTGATTTCTATACGCAACTTTACTTAATCCAACTAGCGTGTGCCCAATGAACTTATTATTCAAATAAATCTTCAGTAAATTTACTTAGACTAGTGCATCATTCATTCATCAGACATTTAGTAAGCAGTAAACGTGAGTAAGAACATAATAAATCATCACACATAAGAAACACACATGAACACCATGATTTAAGGTGGAAATCCAATGTGGGAGAAAACCACCACTGTTGTCGTCTCTGTCTTCAAAATTTATTATATATAAAACTGCTTACAATCTTGTATTGATGCAAACTCATACCAGCACGCAGGCACCCACTTGCAGAACGCTACAACCTTCTCTCATTCTCCAGCTACTACTGAAAGGGAGCTCGAACCCCTTGATCTTGTTTACCAGCCACCACTGGAAGGGAGCTTCAACCCCCTGCTCTTGTTTACTAGTCACTACTAGAAGGGAGCTACAATCCCTTGATCTGAACACCAGCTCCTACTGGCAAGAAGCTTTGACTTCCTCACTAAATTATCCAACACTCATCACCACCGCGGACCACGTTTCATAAATTTTCATACTGGATCCACAAGCTTCAATACATCACAACTTGTAGGCCTCTTTTCATCAGATTTTCAGACTGGACCCACTACACTCATTTAAGCCCAATACCATACATCCAAATAAAACATATAACTATACCAAATCATTCATTGAATCATCAACCAACCAACCAATCATTGATCTTTAATCACAATAAACTAGCAACATAATCAATACTCAAACAACCCAGATCTATATGAAGGCATCATTGACAGACAACAAAAATAAAACAAAACTGATCAGACATTTTCTTCAACATTCTTCAGCAAAACCCTGGCTTGCATACGCGCCTTCCATAAGACATATCCATTAATGTACGTGCTTCTTTTGAAACCAACTTGCATATAGATCTTAGTTTTTTTACTGAATATATATGTGTCTCTGCATAACCTAACCCACGTGTATACGCGCCTTCCTTGAGTCAAACCCGCCTATATATCTGTAAATAATTTAGGACTGCGCAACACTTCAGAACTGAAAACTTACTCAGATCATACCCTACACTACAACAAACATGGGCCAGACCATAGATCTAAACAACTCATAAACAAATCATGAAAATACATAGTCATTTCAGGTCTAGAGATCATGATCCATCATTGTATTCATGAGTGCATCATAATATCATATCTATCTATTTATTATAGCCCATTCCATGCAGATATACTTCAGATTGAAGTATTCATTCAATTCACATACTCATGCACCCTTAGCACTATGATCTTCACGTCCTTATATAGTTTGAGCCTTAGCCAATACTATGAGCCAAAACCACACAAGTGTCAATGGTATTATTGGAGGGGATCAAATAACCTTTACTGTGCTCAATATTGTGGGCTAATACCATGGTAAAGACCCCTTGTATTATAAAATTAGTGCGTTAGCACATACGTGACTTTGCTTCTTCGCACCCGCGTGTATATGTGAATTTGCCTTTGCTAACTCGCGTATAGTTCTTCAATTATGTACATTATCCATATTCTGATTCTGATCTGCAAATCCTCTATCTTATTATTTTGAAATTTTGTTCCATCACTTTGTCACCTATAAGCTTGTCCAGAAACCATATACTTGGTCTTTTATAAGTGGGTTTCCATCAAGGACAACACATGCATCATAATGCCAACAATCTCCCCCTTTGAACCTTATGGAAACCATGTTGGTGTTTGATCACCACAATTTGTAGATACTTGTTTTAGACACATCAGCATTATTCAAACACCAAGTTACTCTCCCCCTTTAACATCAAGGGCAAAGGGCGGACCAATGCTGAAATAAGGCTTCTCTTTCCTTGCAGATACAAGAGCTTTGTAGATTTGATCAACATTATACTGACCATGCTCCCCCTGAGAAAATGTTGAATCTTCATATAGATTTTCAATGAAGTACATGACTCTGTAACTCAACTGAGTATGACCGTTCCTATCACCAAGGACTCACATCAATCACCCAACCAAGTGGGGTTACATATTTGACTCAACTACCCGACCAAGTGGGATTACATATTTGTCTCAACTAACCAACCAAGTGGGTTTACATATTTGAAAAAGTCCATACATGACAATCGTTACATCATAGGTCGCAACATGACCTTTACATCAAATTGCAGATATGAATTTTATAACCAAGACCAAATGACCTCAATAGAGAGAGATCATCAAACATCATTCAGCAACCCTTATAAACATAATTCCAACAATGCATTATACTCAACAAGGCTAATGCTCCCCCTAAACTTGTGTCGCATGTTCACTATTAAGTCTAACCACAATAACTCACTCATCAAAGAATCTTCATAAATCAAATAATCATAACTTAATACCATATCAGTAGACTATAACCATCAACATCAGACCAAGAAAATTAAATCATAACTGTCAGCAGCATGTCAAAATCTGTTATTGAGTCTATCTCATTGATTTTCTATTAGAGAAAAACATACAAAATTGTCTTCAAACGAACTCGTGTATATATGCAGCTTTAGCTTATGCAACCCGTGTACAGAAAGTGAAATACTGAAAATTTCACAACCTCGTCTCCTCCTGAGCTTGTATAGTATGTACTTGTCTTTTGTTGTCACATTAGATGCACTGTTAGAAATATAAACAACCAGAATTACCAAACCAACCTTCATATATTGCAGTTACTGATAACATTATTCTTTCAAGAATGATGGACTGCAATGGTCATTGTCTTCTTTCAGTCTGAGTCTGAATCCTCCTTATATCTACGAGAGGTCAGATCTTTAAACACATATAATTTATCAATGTTTTTGTATCCCCTTTCTATGACCTCTCCAATTTCTTCGTCCATGACCTTGCATATGGTTGATGTGAACACAATTAAATTTCCTTTATCTTCCATTTTGCCTACACTTAATATGTTTTGTTTTAGGCCTTGAACTAATAAACCATCATCTGCCTTTCTATTTTTTTAAATTTTGGCTCTACTTTTCCCAAAACTTTTGTTGGAGCATCATTTGAAATAATAACATTACCATCTTGAGTTTTCTTAAGATACTCCATCTTACTCTTATCACCAGTCATGTGATGAGAAAACCTGCTATCGATGTACCATTTATCCCCATTTTTAATTGCACAAAGAGCAAGACCACATCTTAGCTCTTCTTCTTTCTGCTTATTAACGTGAATGTTGGTGGATCCAAATTTATTTGGTCTTATGATATCATCTGTTTGTCTTCCACGTTTTCTTTGATGATTCATTGATATGTTCCTACATTCTTTTTGTACATGCCAAAACTTGTTACAATCATAACATCTTATGTGACCAGAAAAAAAAGCAGAGGAATCACAATATGTTTGTCATATATTCCTTCTATTGAAATCAACAAATTTATGACAAAAATCGTTGCATGAAAAACAATATCCCTTAAATAAACCTGAGTATCTGGAAACTGATGGTCTTTATGTGTAGTTCCTATTTGTCTGCAACCAAAAAAATATGCTTATGCAATTGGCTCCAACATGTCCATACTTATGACATATAAAGCATTCAACAATATTGATTAGAGGAGAGGAAGGGTAATTACTGAACGCTCGTGCTCTGCATCTCTGCGCCTGCTACGTAGGCCTGCGCAGCCAGCACTTGGGCGCTGCCTTCTTGGCCCTTCGTGCTGCAGACTAGGCCCTCTCGGCCATTGGAGCTTTCGATCCACCCTGGATCTGACCGGATCCGCCTTACAAGCTCCAGATTTCGCCTCTGGCTCCTCCAGAGCTGCGCCCTAGCTTTCCTGATCTGTGGCTCGTCCTCTGCTCGGATCTGCTGCCCAGATCCTTTGCAGTGGCCTTTGGAGCTTTCGATCCAACCTGGATCTGATCGGATCCGCCTTACAAGCTTCAGTTTTCGCCTCTGGCTCCTCCAGAGTTGCGCCCCCGCTTTCCTGATCTGTGGCTCGTCCTCTGCTCGGATCTGCTGCCCAGATCCTTTGCTGTGCCTTGATTCAGGCTCTGCTCGACCTCGGCGATGCCTCCCTTTTCTGGAGCAGAAAAGGTGTGCTTCTGATCTGGACTATGGAGACCCAAGGCTCGCCTCTCGGGCCCTCTCAGTCCTCTCCTCCGGATGACTCCGCTGCTTTCTCGTCCTTGATCTCTTCGTTGCCTAAGAAGAAGAAGCCTGACGCCTCAAAGTTTGTTAAGAAACTCAACGATGTACCGGAGGTAAACCTACCTCCTGAGGGACCAATCCAGGTTGCCTTATCTCTTGCAGATCGTGCCCTGGTGGGTCAATTTACGGGTCTCTGGCCCTCACCTAAATCAACTGAAAACTGGGTCGTCAAGAATTGGATCCCGCTAATCAAGAATAAAGTCACTTCGTACTTTCTTGGAAGAGGCTACTTCCTGTTCGAATTCAATACTAAGGAGGATAAAGATCTGATCTTCAGGAATGGACCCTACTTCATGGGTCCTCAGGGTCTCTACCTCAACAAATGGACCCCGGACTTTGATCTGGCTGCGGATGTTCCGTCGGCAGTCCCCGTTTGGGTTCGGCTTCCTAATCTCCCGGTACACTGCTGGAATTGGGACTCCCTCAAACATATTGGCAACACACTGGGCAAATTCATAGACAGAGCCAACAACAACGATCAATATGATTGCGCCCGGATCTGTGTCGAGGTAGATCTAGAGGTGGGTCTCCCGGAGGCCATCAAACTAAAGGTCGGAAGCTGGACGCATGTTCAAGTTCTGGACTACGAACAGCTCCCTTTCAAATGTCGCAAATGCCACATTTACGGCCATTTTGATAGATGATGTCCGAATAAAAGCGAAGCAGAAAAAGGAAAGGAGGAAGGATGGAACCAAGTCAAGAGGCCAAAGACAAACTACAAGAAACCTGTGGCACAAGGATCTCAACCTGCCGCTGCCCAAAATGTATCCCCGCCAAGAAGTCAAGAAAATAGGTACGAGATCCTAAGCTCTGCGGAAGAAGCTCCAAGGGAAGAAGAGAGGCCCGACAAACCAGCAGAAAAATTGGCTTCAGCAGGAATAAGACCCGAAGAGAGCATCATGGCAAGGGACAAAGAAAAGCAAACAGAAGCCTCCGAGGAGGAACATGAATCAGAGGAGTCCGAGGAAGAAGGAGAAATCGGAGACACGCAGACTTCGGTCAGAAGATCTGCAAGGGGCCGAAAATCTGCAAGAGAGAAGAGAGATCAGGAAACCTATAAAGACAAGCTCCAGGGCAGTCAGCCCACGTTGGAAAAACTCCTCAGCAAGAATACGAAGACGGTTAAAAATCAAGTTCATGGCTCCAGGGGAGCCTCTCATCAAAGAAATAAATGATGAAGACCATCTCCTGGAACTGCAGAGGAATGGGGAGTAAAGTAAAAGAAGAAGCAGTGAGAAGTCTAATAAGAAGAGAAACCCCGGACATTCTTCTGATCCAGGAGACTAAAATGGAGGACAAGGAATTTCTCCAAATTAGCAAAAAATTTTGGAAAGGAAGCAGCGGACTAGCAGTATCATCAAGAGGAGCCTCTGGGGGATTGGGCTCTCTCTGGAATCCCCTCAAGTTCAGACTAGTCACATAGGTGTGCAACAGCCATTGGCTCTTCTTGAAGCTACACTCTGTAGAAACAAGGGAGGATATCTGCCTGTTCAATGTCTATGTACCCAATAATGTAGGGGAGAAAAAGGAGTGCTGGGATTCCATTAGACAACTGGCGGAGACTGAGAACCTGGGAAACCTCATTATTTCCGGTGACCTAAACATTACTCTACGCTCGGATGAAAAGCGAGGAGGCACAATCGTAAGGGACCCAGCAAGAGAGTGGGTGGAAGACCTCATGCAAGACTGGGATCTGCTTGATACCCCTCTAGGCAACGGTAAGTACACCTGGACCAATAAA
The DNA here is from genome assembly GCA_034641835.2 of Pinus albicaulis. Taxonomy (NCBI): domain Eukaryota; kingdom Viridiplantae; phylum Streptophyta; class Pinopsida; order Pinales; family Pinaceae; genus Pinus; species Pinus albicaulis. The sequence goes on from CM076572.1 coordinate 400,789,104, forward strand.
AGATTAGGCCCTGGTCATATTGCTGCTAGACTTGATAGATGTTTGGTGCAGAGTTCTTTTCTTTTGCTTGGAATAGAATCTAGGTTGCACATCCTTCCTTGCAGTGTCTCAGACCACAAGCCCATTTTGTTAGAGATGTCAGGCCAAAAGGATCTGGGTCCCATCCCATTCAGGTTCAACGCTCTATGGGTTAAGGAGCCAGAGTTTTTGAATTTGGTTCAGGACAGTTGGAAAATGCCAGTGAAGGGTTCCCCCTTCTTCATCTGGGAAGAAAAGCTTAGAAGATTGAAAGCTGCCCTCAAATCATGGGCCAAAGCTCTTCCCACCCCTGCTCAAGAGAGAAAGCAGGCCCAAGACAATCGTATTCAGCATCAAGCCCAAAGTGAGGATGTAGAAATCACCGCTGAAGTCTTAGACAAGGAAGAGGTGCTCCAGCAAATCTATCACAAAGCCTGCCTCACTGAGGAAGAACACTGGAGACAAAAATCCAGGAGTCTGTGGCTCAAAGCGGGTGATAGAAATTTTGCCTTCTTCCATAAACAAGCTCAAGCAAGAAAAAATTTTAATTCTATAGCAGAAATCAAGGATGGCAACTTGATCCACAAGGACAATGAGAGCATAAAGAAGGCAGCATTCAACCACTTTCAAAATCTGTACAAAGAAGAGGGAGAGTCTGATCCAAATTCCAAATTTTTGGAGGCAATACCTTCAAGGATCTCCCCCTTTATAAATCAGCAGCTCGAAGTAAAGATCTCCATCCAAGAAATAAAAGAGGCTCTAGGCAGTATGGAGCCTGACAAAGCCCCTGGCCCGGATGGCTTCACGGCCAGATTTCTTCAAACTTGCTGGCAGATAGTGGAGAAAGATCTTTACAAGATGATCCTGAAATCACAAAATTGTCAAAAAATTGGGGGCAGCACCAATTCTGCCTTCCTCGCCCTTATTCCCAAGGAAAAGGGCGCAAAAGAATTCAACCGGTTTCGCCCAATCTCCCTTTGCAACATTGGATACAAACTAATTACAAAGGTAATTGCAAATAGGTTAAAAGGCATCCTTCCAGCAATCATACCTGAGAATCAAGGAGGATTTGTTCAGGGAAGACAGATTGTAGACAACTACATCCTGGTGCAAGAGGCGATACATTCAAGCCATCTTCGTAAAGAAAAGGGTATGGTGATCAAATTAGACTTGGAAAATGCCTTTGATCGAGTAAGGCAAAGTTTCCTGTGGGAAGCCTTGAAAAAGTTTGGCTTTGGTCAGGGGTTTGTAAACTGGATAAGAGCTTGCATAGCTGACCCTTGGATTTCTCCCTTGGTTAATGGGCAGGCAGCTGGCTTCTTCAAAGCCTCGAGAGGGCTCAGGCAAGGCTGCCCCCTCTCTCCACTGCTTTTCGCTCTCCAAGTTTCTGCTCTAAGCTTCTTCCTAGATCAGAAATTGGCAGATCAGGAGATCCTGGGGCTTAATATAGCCCGAGGGGTGAAAAATGTAAATCATACTCTTTTCGCAGACGACACCCTCCTTCTAGGGGCAGCCTCGGCAAGGTCTGCTCTAAGATTCAAGGAGGTGTTAGATGACTTTAGTGAAGCTACAGGAAGCAGCTTAAACAAAGGGAAATGCAAAGCTTTCTGTTGGAACATTTCAGTTCACACTCTTGCTGCCATCTCCAGAATTCTGGGCTTTAATGCCACCCTCAGCTGGTCCTCCTTTATCTATCTTGGCCTTCCAATCTTTCGAAACCGAGTTTGCAGTAGAGACTGGGCTCCTTTATTGGACAAATTTAAGGCAAAAATTCAGGCCTGGGGTTTCTCTTGGTTAAACCTTGCAGGAAAAACCGTCCTAATCAAATCAGTGCTCAGTAGTCTCCCCATTTTTCAATTTTCTGTGCTCCTAGCACCCTCTGGCGTTATAAAAAAATTGGAAGCCTTCATCCGTAGGTTTTTTTGGAAAGGGGGTAATCTCAATGACAGGAAAATACCACTGGTAAGCTGGGAGAAAATTGGCAAACCTCTGATGGAAGGAGGCCTTAACTTCAAAGATTTTGGCCTTCAAAATATTGCCATGGGGGCCAAGCTCTTCTGGCGACTCATAGCACCGCATCCAGGTTGGGCGCTAAGAGCCCTTTGGAGGAAATACCTCACAGGAAAAAGGATTAGATCTCTGGACTCTTCTCTTCCATTATCTGGATCGCACCTGGTCAAACGCTGCCAGAAGGCAGTCTCCCTTATCAAGGATCGAGCCTACTGGATCCCGGGCAACAGTAAGGAAATAAATATCTGGGATGACAGCATAATGCTTCATCCTCCCATAGCAACACACAGTTCTCTCCACGCGCTGCGACAATGGTTGGATAGCGCAGGCTGTGATACACTGTGGGATATATCGTTGTGGGTTAATCGTTGTTGGCAGCGGTGGAATCTTCCCCCCGTGCCCCCAGACTTAATACAGGACAGCCGATTGCTGTTATCACTACTCAATGGCAAAGCGCCCCTACGCGCAGGCAAAAAAGACACACGGGGATGGGGAGCCGCCCCAGGCAAATACACAGTCGCGCAAGGTTACAAAAGCTTGCAGGATCGTCCCTATGTCGCCCCCGACCCAGCAGTTTGGAAGGGGCTGTGGAAATACAAATCAATGCCCAAGGTAGATATGTTCTGTTGGTTACTCAGCCACAGAGGAATCCTAACAGAGGATAAATTGAAGAAAAAAGGCTTTCAAGGCCCTTCTAGATGCCATCTGTGCTGCGAAAATGAAGAGAGTGCCCAGCACATCATCCTAGACTGTAAATTTGCAAGAGAAATATGGCAGATCCTGCTGAGCTACTGGAAAACAGAGTTCTCTCTCCCTGTATACATTTCTGACATATTTGCTAACTGGCAGTCTTGCTATCCAGGAACTCTTCCAAAAAACGAGAATTTTAAAGCAGCATGGTTCACTTTGCCAAAATTCATATGCTGGCAAATCTGGTTGGAGCGCAACAGAAGAGTGTTTAAAGATGAAAAATTAACTCCTCAGCGCATCTCCATCAGAGTCAAAAGCCTCTGGAAAGAAAATTTGGGTGAACACATGTCGGAAGTGAACTTATCTCAAACTGATCTAGATTGGGGTGGCTCGTTGGGCCTACACTTCTCTGGCGAAGCAAGGCAACACAAGAACATAAAAAAGTGGAAATTCAGAGGGAAGGAACAGGAACTATCAGATCTGCTCACCAAAAAAGCCAGATACTGTTTATTTTTCGATGGGGCAGCGAAAGGCAACCCCGGTTTGGCGGGAGCAGGAGGGATTATAAAGAACAAAGAGGGCATAATTGTGACCAAGTACGCTTGGGGTCTTGGACATTCCACCAGCATCCAAGCTGAAGCCTTGGCACTGCTACAGGGGCTTAAGCAAGCAAAGAACATCGGCGCTTCAGAATTAAGTGTTATAGGAGATTCCCAGTCCATCATTAAAATTTTAGTGGAGGTTTCCTCTCCGGTAGATCTTAGACTGGCCAGAGCAGTTTTAAGAATTAGAAACATGGTGAAATATTTTCGAAATGCAAGATTCCTCCATGTATTACGAGAAAATAATAAAGATGCAGATCTGGAAGCCAACAGGGCAGTGTCCCTTCCGGAAGGCGCTCTTCTGGTAGATGAAACTGAGGAGTGGGATTCTATTCCATAATTCTGAAATGTTTTTCTGCATCATTTTGCATCAGTTTGTGTGTGTATTTAAACTAGGAAAAATAACAAAGATAGACTCTCAAGTCTCGTGTAAAAACTGTGGATTCTCAAAACTCGGGGTCTATGAGAAGACCAGGGAAGAAAGACTACAGGTTAGGCCCGACTTATTGTAACCTTTGAAGGCAGTTGCCCAATTTTTAATACAAACTCATATCCGTTCTTGTAAAAAAAAAAATATTGATTAGAGGAGAGAATCGATTTATACTTCTATAGTTAGGTGTGAATTATTTCCTATTCATGATTTTCGGTTAACCTTTTGTCTCTTTAAACACTTCAGGTTTTGTATTGATATCCCTTGAATATTTTGCACTATCTTGTGCACTAGACTCTCCTTTAACAGTTTAATGAAAACTAAGACCAAATTTAATGGAATAAGACCTTTTACTACTAAGAATATTATCCAGAATCTTCGTACTATCTTGAAATCTCAGGTGTTTATCATTTTCTTCTAATTTACCTTTTAAAATGTTTACCTTGACCTCCAATATTTGGCACTGCTTATTCAAACCTTCTTCGACCCTGATTCCTTCTTCTAATTTCTCATTCAATTTTAGAATCTCTTATTTTATCCCATTTTCTTGATCTTCAAATGTTTGTAGAAGTTCTTCATTCTTCTCATTTGATTTTTCCAGATTTGATTTTGAGAGAGATGATTTCTGCTACAAGTCCTTCACTATGATTGGTTACTTCATCCTGCAACTTTTGACACTGGTTTATCTGTTCTTTGTTTAGCTGCTTAATTGAGTTTATTTCTTGTAACTGATTATTCAATGTAGTAATCACATATTTGTAGATACATTCTCTTTCATTAAATAGAATCAGTTGATATTCAACATCATTTTTTAGTTTATAAATTTCTGTTTCTAGATCCATAACATTACTTTCACTTTCGTATTCACTATCTTCAACATTGCATGAACAAGAAGGTGGATCAGAAGAACAACAATCAGTGTTTGTTTTATCTTATTCATTTTATGTTGCACTAAGATGTCTTATTCTTTTGAGAAGCCTTCTTCTTTAGCTTCCTTCCCATTGTGACAGATGTCCTTCAAGCGATCAAGCTTCTTCTGAAGGACCTGCTATGATACCAATTGTTGGGAAAAATACTTTGGGGGGGTGGGGGTGAATCAGTATTTAAAACTCACATATAATTTTCTTTTCTTTATTAATTTCTATACGCAACTTTACTTAATCCAAATAATGTATGTACGCAACTTTCTTTAAGGAAACTTGTGTATGCCTAGTGAACTTATTATTCAGATAAATCTTTAGTAACTTTTCTTAGACCAATGCATCATTTATTCACCAAACATTTAGTAAGCAGTAAACATTTGCAGTAAGAACAGAATAAATCATCACACATAAGAAACACATATGAACACTAGGATTTAAGATGGAAACCCAATGTGGGAGAAAACCACTGTTGCAGTCGTCTTTGTCTTCAATATTTATTATATAGAAAACTGCTTACTATCTTGTATTCGTGCAGAGCACGCAGGCACCCACCTGCAGAAGGCTGCAATTTTCTCTCGTTCTCTAGCTACTACTAGAAGGGAGCTCCAACCCCCAGATCTCATTTACCAGCCACCACTAGAATGGATCTTCGACCCCCTACTCTCGTTTACCAGCCACTACTAGAAGGGAGCTACAACCCCCTGATTTGAACATCAACTCCTACTAGCAAGAAGGTTTGACTTCATGTTAGCTAGCTCTTCATGTTGGCGAGCAACCCCTCACACCAGTTGAACATAATTGGGGCCAAGTAGTCCACCGTGTATTGGAACTGAGATTTTGTTGCCTCATGAAATGCTTGGGCTCCTGCCACTCTCATGATGCAATGTAGTATCGTGCGAGGGGAAGCACTCTGATGGAAGAAATTTCTACCTTCCCGCTTTTTTTTTCAAGCCCCTGAACAATATCTCTGGATGAGCATGTTGGTACTCTCAACCCCTGAATAGTATCTCCGGAGAGTTGGATCCTTTCCCCTCTCCTAGACAGTCCAATGATGAAATAGATTTCCATCACATATAGCTCTAACTCTTGGTCCCCAATGATAAAAAAAATTGTTATCCCACGTCCCATATACTAATTAAATATTGGAGTAGCTCCACTTGAGCTCTTAGACCAAATGTTTGGAAGAATTTCAACAACCTACAATTGCGTAAACCATTGATGCAATTTTGATCCTGCAAAGCTTGGTGGTCTTCCACCTCATGGCCTCATTCTTTCCATTCTACCGACATGTTTGACGAAAGCACCTACAAAACATGTCCAATTGGCTTTTTAGGGGTTTTCATTGAAGTATTTTTAGAAATTAACGGTGGATTTGGGTGGATTTCATGTTTTAAAATCCTTCCCGCAGCCAGCGCGACTGTCCAAATTAATTTTGCGTTGGTGGTGCGCTTCCCTAATGGGCTAAACACGACCAACGAGACCCCAATCGCTCGAAATCACATTGGTCGCAAGCGATTTTAAAATTTTAAATTCTTCCCTCTAAACTCCCTATTTCTAAAATTAAATGAAAAATGAATGGAATAAAATTGAAACGGAGGTTTAGAGCTCTTACCTGATGCTAACGGATCGAAAAATGGTGTCTAATATTGTTCGCACCACTGATTTGAAATTCGGAGGGAAAATGGAAAAAATTCTCTTCTCAAAATAGAAAGGTGAAAATAAATTTTCTTTCTGGTCTATTTATAGATTTTTGAAAAAAAATCGCCAACATTTTATTTATTTTCCTCGATATTCGTGATTTTTGTTGTTTATGTGCAGTATAGGACTTCCACACTGTTGATGATTGTTTCTGATGCAAACATGTTGAATTTTATCTCTTTTTCGGGCTCGTTAAACGTTACGAAAAAGGAACCCCCTTGGAGTCAACTTTCAGTTATTTTATGACTCTCGAAAAATGAAAAGGTTGTCAAGTACTTATCATTTCGAACTCGTTAAAGTAAATGAATTGACCTGATATCAATATACGTTTACCCCTTTTTCAGGTTGAGATTTACTATTTAAGAAAAAGGACTGCCTTGATCGAACATGGTCAAGAGGTTCTCTCGGATATTGTTTTCTACCTTTTTCGGATTCGAGAGATGAGTTACAAAAAGGGGCATGATGGAGTTTCATTTTTTTTTCTTTTCAAACTCCTTAAACATGAAAATTTATCGATTTTGCCTTTTGTTGGACTCGTTAAAGATTAAACGAAGAAAGACTTGTCACCATGACTAGACCGAGTTCCTCCTTCCTAGGGATCATTAAACTTATTAGGATGGATTCGTTCAAAGAATAAACTTACATGCCCAGCATATGCTATCTTATTCACGCTGGATATAAAAAATAAAGAGGTACTCGTTAGAAATAAGGGGGGGAAATTGAAATTAAACATCCTATGTGTATTTTGGGCAACTTGTCACTCTTGAAAATGACACTCATCTGTAGTTTGTGTCGGGATGGGGGCATACTACATTCGTCACTTTGCCTCCATGGGTTTGGGAAATCCGTTTGAGTCAAATGCTTCCATACTCCAAAGTCGTGTCGCCAATATGTTCAAGAGAAGTCCTTTTTGTCAAACATCCTCTGCATATCTGACCTCCTCCATTACAATCTCGAATCACTCCTATCATCTTAAGATATATGTTGTTTTGTGTCGATGATATGGGAATCATTATGGCCCTCCTTCAAAGAATCACTTCATATCAACTTCAGCTCATTATCCGGGAAGTTGATTAAGAAACTTCTTTCAGTACCTTGGAGCTTGCATGCCTTAATGGAAGGTTCTTCATGTTCGACAATAGGTTCACATAATTAGCCTTCAATCAAATGATTCTACAAGTGTTGTACCTTGAGGTCCATCTTCATTATTGGTGGTTTCTCGCGTGCCTATTAACAGTTCTCATCCTTGACCAATAATCAGGTGGTTTCTACCATGTTCGAAACCAACACATTTATTCGCATGGCTGGATTCATACATTGGGTTAATTGAGATTGCGGTGAAGACCCTCGGTCACATTTGATTTTTGGTCTAGGCTACAAGGAGTTATTGAGTATTCATGATTGTATACATGATCCTATCTATATGGATTGTTGTGTCCATACCATAGATCCATTTCTATGATCTCTTTAGACTGATGGTTGTGACCATGCCATGGGTTCATGTGTCATTTGATACCTACTGTAGCATTATGTGGTTAGGCATATTTATACCAAAGATGTCATATATTTTAAAATTTTTGATTTGGCAGGTTTTCCAGAGGTGGTCTACGTTTTTTTCCTTGGTTTATAAAGCATTTGAGCCATCACTCCTTGTTCTGACTTCATGCTTTAGGGGGCATTTGTTACACAGTAATTTGTCACCATGATCATTTTCCCGTTCCTAATCCTGAAATTCCCTGTGACATATCATGTGCAATGTTTCCACCATCAATAAATATGTTAACATATCCCCTTAAATATCCAAATAAAACTGCCTTGAAATATTACTAAAGAAACTTGGTTAAATTCCTAGTTTCCTAGGTCAATGCTCTTCCTGGTGCCATGACCGCACTGATGTCCTTTTCACAATTCTGGCCTAGCGCTGTCAACGCTCTAATTTATTGGAAAACTGCGTTGATCCCCTTTCCGGCAGTGCTTCCTCAAATGGATGAGAAGCTTCAACCTCTAGAAGCTCAAGGGCAGCGAGTTGGTTGTTGAACAGTGATGATAAGGTCGAGCTCTCTCATTTTAGAGCCTTGAACTCATCCATGGCGGTCCATCCCTTAATAAGTGGGCCTTCCTCCTCCTTTCATGGGCTCCCAACCTCTTCTCCCTTCCTATAAATTCACATCCCTCATTCCCCCAAGTTTAGAGTTTGGTTGATCATTGTCAGACTCGTTTGAACTCTCATCCCTTTGCATGCTAGCATCATGATAAAACCTAAGTGCTCGGGAGAAGGAATGATTTTTGAGCTTCAATGAAGGACTCAAATTTTCACCTAAGGACGCCTCCAACATCAAGGCCTAGGTTGTAAGCTCTCCTTTTGTAATTTATCAATAATAACATCTGATGTTCTATTTCTATATTTTTCTACATGTTTATGCAAATATTATGGTACTCCTTGATCTGCAAGATAGCTAGTGTTTACGTTTATTAGGTATTGTACCACATTTGTTTTTGTCTCTTGATCATCTGCAGGTATTTGCGTGCCATAAGTAGCAGGAAGTGGGCCTACAAGGATCGTGGATTGAGGTCACCATCAATGAATTCAAGCGTAGCATTTGGAAAAAAGTATTTATGTCTCTTTCCTCATTGAATTGTAAACATTAGTTAAGAGAGCTTTGCATTAGAAATAATCTTGTGCTACTAGACCCACTCTAGGGCTAGAGAAAGAGCCTATGTCTATAGAGGAGATTTATCTTGACAACACTCTCACTCCTCCTATAAGGATGATAGCGATTATGACCATGAGATCTCTCTGAACCAAAACTAGAATAGAACCTGTTGTCGCACAGATTGTCTAGGCACCGCGACAACGGCTCAGATCGGGGGTTGTCACCCTGATCCCCAATCTCTCTATCTAAGTTGTCTCCTTGCAAGCTAAGGGAGGTAGACCCTAACAGAAATTAAGGACAAGAATTGGTTGCAAATCAACCAATCTAGGAGACACAGCTAAAACACCAAATACTTGATAAGATTAATGAGATTTCACAGATCAATTATATTAAAACCAGTGCCTTATGGAGTTAAAAGATCCAGTTATGAAATTAAAGCCAAGTAATGGATGTAAAAATGCTGCTATGAAAATAAAAATGACCACAATGATATTCAGTAAAAATCACCACAACCATTCATTAAGATACTTAAGCCAATAGCAAAGCTTATCATGAAACGATCATTTTAAAAAAACCAGATGCTTGAAATATTTTCTGAATTTATGATATTCTATTAACCCAATCCAGAAATTAGAAATTTTCCACAGTCAAATCTTAGATAAAAAAATTTAAGCTCATTTGACTATAGAGAATTTTTAGACGTTTGAAAATTTTTTATTTTTTATTTTTTATTTTTTATTTTTTAAACAAAACTAAAAAAATTTGAAATCCTAAATTGAAACTATAATCTAAAATCTAACAATTAAAAAAAACTAAAACTAAACAAATATTAGAACTAAAGTTAAAATGTAAAAGTTAGATCTCAATCTAACCACACAAATTAAAATTAAAACTAAGTTATAATTAAACTAAAATTAAATTAAAATCTAATAAAACTAAAATCTACGACTAACTTAAAAAAAATCGAATTGAAAATAGAAGCACCTAAACTAAATGCAAAACATTCATTCAAATCTAAAACATTAAAACTAAATCTAAAAAATGAAAATCAAATCGAAATAAATTTAAAACTAAACTAAACCTAACCTAACTAACGCTAACTAACATCTAACGAATTAAATATGTACATATACCTAAACTACGCTAACTCAATTAAAATATTAAACAAAAAAAAATCTAACACTAAACTAACATCTAACGCTAATAAAAAAGAATCTGCATATACACAAGGTTTAAGAATTACGTGTGTTTTGATTTTTGTTTGAGTTTGCAAGTTGGGCGGTGTGAGGGATTGAAAGCGGCCCGATGGCGTGAAGGAAGGAGACGACAGCAAAAAGAGTGACGGCTAGACAGCGTTTATACAGATTGGATGGCAGAGTAAGATGAGTTTTTTTGGATGCGTGAAAGATTGGGAGGACGACAAGGAGAGGGAGGGATGGATGTTGGATGAGGACGGCAAGAAGAGGGCAGAGGATCGATTTTGAAGCAGCAGAGAGTGAGGGCGTTGGATAGCAGATTGAAGGCTTGCATAAATCGATGGGAATTGACAGCGTTTTTTGTAGTGAGTTGAGACAGAAAAACCCAGTGCAATCAAAACTCCCAGAGAACCTAAAATTTCTTCCGTTAAAATCAGCTCTTCAATGCTCTTTAAATCAAATAACGTTCATATTTGCCCACAGAGGCGATTTGAGGCCAGATCTGGCCCTTGGGGGTTAGATCTGGCTCAGATCTAAAAAAAAATCTGAGTAAACCCTGCAACCTGCGAAACCAAATAGATCCTGAAAATATTTGCACAAGAAATTATTAAACCCTTACAGCCTAGAGAAGAAAATACAAATTTACAAGCTAATTTACAGATCTGAGGCCCTCATGGCCAGATTTGAATCCATTTCAACACAATTTTTTTTTTTTTTTTAGAAATTTGGAATTTTAAAGAGAGGCACAAGCCTTAGAAGACCCTATAAACCACAATTTTGTAAAATAGCTTTGAGAATTAGAAAACGATGGGCTTTTTCAGATTTACGAAATCTGAGAGTCGGTTGGTCCAACTGAAGACTTCCCCAGACGCTCAAATCTTTATAAAAAAAATTCCCTGCACACTTAGATCTGAAATTTAGATTGATAGATATTTAAGAAAATAACATGAGATCCTTCAGAAAAATAGATAACTAATCTTCCTGTTAAATCAAAAATGTCATTTTATGAACCCAGAAAACTGCACAAGATACATGTATGTAGATTAATCCATGAAAGCCATCAACCATAAAAATGCAAAAAAAAAAGTAGCAGAGTTTAGAGATGAATCACCACATAGATCTGAAAAAGGAACACCAAATTTTGTAACCCCAAAGTCTTTATGTTTTGTTCATCAAAAGGAATCACAAGAGCTTCCAAGAACAAGTACATGATCCTAAGATCGTATGACTCAAGACTGACAAAGACCTCTAATTTATAAGACCAAATCTCCAATGGCTAGTTCGGTTGATCCATGTCAAAATAATCTCAACTGTTGAAAAGATTTTATCATCTTTTAATCTGGACCGTCGAAATTATAAATTTGAGGAAAAAACGAATTTATGATTTAAATTTATTTTAATTAACTCAAAAATACTATTTTTGAGTTAATTACCTAAAAATTCTGACTTTGACTTAACCACCTAGGCCCAAGGGTCAAAAATTTCTTGAAATTCTCAATATTCCCTTGGCCTGAGGCCTTTAAAAATTCATTTTTTAAGGACCAACGATTTTTCCTTTGAAGGATTTTAACTCACCTAGGACCAAAAATTAATTAAATTTCTGGCTTAGGATTTTTAATTAATTTGGCCAAAAAAATTAATTAATTAACTGAGAGGGGATTTTAACTATTTTTTCCAACCTTCTTTACATAAGATAATACATTTAGACACATTAAGGGGGAATACCCGTTCGTATAGACCCTCAAATAAATACCCAATTCTGTGACTCAAAACATGATCTAGTAAACCAAGTAGCTTGTAATAAAATAATCTAGCCAAACAGCTAGGCTTATTTCCAAAGTATTTTTACAAGGACTCGATAGAAAACACTAGGACTCACTTAGCATGCTGATGAAAAAATCCACCCTAGCTTTGGGGTGAGGCTGGAGGGGAAAACTCTGCCGATAACTTGTGTCGAAAAACACAAGTAAATCAGTGAGACAAAAAACCTCCTAGGATAGAAATCATCACCATCATACTAGGCTTACCTAAGTTGTTACATACATTGACGGTCTTACTTAGATCATTTATATCATAAACATGCAGAATGGGTTTACATTATTCATAAAACTGTCGAATGATGATGGAATTTGAATGGCGCGACCAGGTCGAACATGATGAATCCCATAAAAAAAAAAATGGGGGTGTACTGCTATGGGGTCGTTGACAAAGTGTGGTCAACATCTGGCTCTACTTGGGGACACGTTGCTTCATCGGAGGAATGTGAGAATCCAGAATCTGTATCCAAGCAACACACAAAATTACATAAGTAGCGTCCATCCAAATATCATCATATAACATTAAGCACATGAAAAATAGAAGCTCTTCTAACATTTATTATTCTACTTAACATGAAAAGTAAATCTACTCTAACTACAAAATAAAATGCTGAAATAACAAGGTGTAAGGTTAGAGATACAATACAAAGGATGCCCTGTGGCATCAGATGTGCTCAATATAGTGCATTTTGAGCATTTGCCTGCTTTCAGGCAAGTCTGTAGGCTGCTTTTCAGATGTGCCATGCCCAATCTTGCATATGGTAGGATTCTGTCTTATCCGAATGTCAAGCTGCTCTCGTCTATCAGACAAATCAAACCGCTTCCTTATTATTTTTCTTTTTCACTTCAATCTCTTCTTCGTGGAGGATTGTATGGTTAATGATGTGGAACATTCTGCTTGTGAACTTTCAGATGAAGTAAACATTATATGTGTGACATGCCTCTCTTCATTCTGCATCTGCTCTATCAACCCGATTAACCCGATTCCATTCAGTTTTCCTTCATTCATGTATTAACCCGATTCCATTCAGTTTTCCTTTTATCTGGGTCACCTTCAATCAACCACTTTTCAATGGAAGAAATGGTCTCCTCATAATAGGATGGAGCTTGCTTCAGCAAAATGGGAGGCCTATGATCTGTTGACAATTCTGACTTGGGTTGGACATTCTGTATATGTGATCTTTCAGTTTTTTCCAACTTATTCTGAATAACATTCATTTGATTAGAATGCTTAACCTTTATAGTATTGATTTCCTTCGCATGACTCTTTTCAATAGTCAATAACCTGTGTTGAAGAGACATTTGACTGGTTTCCATGTCCTTTATAATTTTATCATTACCCACTTTCATGGCCATGAAGCAATTATGAATATAGTTCATTTCTTTCTTATGATTTGCTTCCATGGTGATCAAATGATTTTGCATGGTGGCCATTTGATTAGAGTGACTTAATTCCATGATCGTAATTTATTCAATATACTTTTCTTCCATGGCAATCATTTGATTGGAGTGATTGAATTCCATGATTGTTATGTTTTCCTCTAAGGCTAACAACTTGTTTTGTATAGCATCAATTTCCCTGGTATGATCAGCTGTTAATCTTGCTTGGTTAAGTTCCGTATTCTTAATGATTTGATCCTGGTTGGCCTCCATGTTCTTGATTACCTGAGCTTGATTTAGCTGTATATCTTTAACCATATGAATTAATTCGTTAACAAGATGTTTATCGTTGTCAACATTTTTTTGACAACTTGTTTCTGTTTCACCACTATCATGGATTTGTGCTATCGTGGTACAAGTGGATTCATCCTGAGAACTGTCCGGAAAACTGCTGCTGATAGTTGAATTTTCTACAAGATAAATTTCATTATTTTTCATAATATTAGGAGCACAAGGCGATCATCTGGTGCCATATATTTTTCTACAAAAGCTTTGACGATATGATGACGGGTTAAAACCCACAGTCCCTGTCTACTCTTCATTTCATCTGAGTTGTGTGTATAATTGCATTCAAATTCCATGTCCAATCAACTTCACAATCTGGAAAACTATACCATCATGCTTTCTCCCTGAGTTGGAAAATTTAATTAAACAAGTCTGGGTTAGTTTAATATCTCAATTCGGAGGATTGAGATATTAATTCAACATTTCCTTTATAGCTATAACCCAATAGTCCATCTTCACATAACTCCGTGTAACTAACACTAGGCATATATGTGTTTAGTTACCCTTCTGTTGGTTATTAAATCCAATGTATTAACCGGCCCTATTTCTTTAACTCTTATAACAACGATTCTATGACTTAACCCTCAACCATAGGTTTATAGCCTCACCCAGACTTTTAACAAAAGCCTAGGCGCCATCACACATATGATTTATCTTTGCCAATGTAAACAAATTGCACATACCTCGGTCAACCCACAACCTGATAATCACCAATCAACATATACATGCGTGGCCCACCACATCCAACGGCTGAACCGACGTCGCGCTGCCTTACCTGATCGGACGTCCCTAATCGAATCTCGCACGACTTATGTGCACGAACGATAACTCGTGATGAGAGTGGTTTTCCAAATCACTCAGGGACACGCGTCACCCAGTTTATGGGATCACGTTGATTTCTCAAATATTGCTTACCCTCCAAAGGCGGTGTGATCAAACTGCTAGGTTCAACTCTAAACCATGTTCATTGTTCACTTCTTGGTTCCGCTCCCCTTACTCCAGGTTCCGTCTGCGTACTTACGCCAATCCGTTTCTCTGCATTCTAACATCAGTTCATCTATCCACAATATTGTTATATAGCTCCGATGGAATCCTTATAGACTATTCAACTTGATTCTCTTACATTCAACAGGAACACCTTTCTTTGTATTGTCTAACACATGCGGAACACAATATTACTTTGACCGATAGAGCTAATGCACCCTGTACATACAAAACACGTCCGTGGCTCACTCTCCCAACAGAGCTTAACACAGAGTTTCAGGGAATTCCACACAAGAATTTAAACCAATCAATACCCAATTACTTAGGTATTCTCCACACAGGGTTAAACTTTAGCGAATCATAATGCGTGACTCTTAGTCTTGATCAATATGAATCGGACAAGAACATCAGTCATTCTACGGTCGATTTGCACACGACTAATATATATTCAATACATACACAGAAGCGTATAACTACGAGCATTCAGGAGTATATGCATTAACACAGGGACGGAGTACACTAAATGCAGAGTCAAAACACTCTCATGCATGCACAGGGACAAAGCATCACCAGAACTCAATCATACACAAGATTTCAATTCTGTCTTTCACACAGAGATTCCTACTATAAATTGTACAGAGTTCTATCACTCTGTTCATATCCTTACTTATGGGATTCGAACTTCAATTACACAGAAATCAATCATCATTCATCAAGAGCCAAAATATTCACACAGGAATTAAATCGACAAGGCACAAATATACTGAAACATTTCTTATTTACACAGTGAATTAACTTACAACTACTGGCTGGCCAGATCTTCAATCTGATGGCCTTCCTCCCTTATGCAGCTCTATACAGTTCTCTTTCTACAAGTCTCTATGCAGGTCTCTCGACTCTGTCACAGAGGTTTATTTTTATACAAATTAGGAATCTATCGACTCAGCTTCCCCGATGACTCACAAACTCTTCAAATTCCTATGGTTCCAAATTAGACTAACGCTCTGACAGCCAGAGACAGACTGCCTCTTCCTATGCCCACTAATCATTCGGGCGGTTACATTTTCCTCTACAAATTAACTAAATTAGCTCAACTATGGATAATTTCATAGGGAAATAAAACATGAGACCCCCCTTTACATTTATTTATGTACAAAAGTTGTCTTGGGCCTAATGCCCCTGCCTCAGACTCCCCCGGTTAAAATAGTTCATGATCTCCTGATCATGGTTTTCATCTTTGTCTTCCTGGATCCCACACTTTATTCTGCAGCTGGTTATTTTTTGCAGCGTTCTTCTTTCGCATTCCTCTTGGCTTCAATATCTTGTTCTGCATCTTTGCACTTGCTATGCCCTCACAATCTGTGATTGTCTTCTCCCTGCTACTGTTGTTTCTCAGCTTTCTTGCTGCTGTCCTTTTCTGAGGCATCTTCTGCATCAGCTTCCTTATAAATTCAATTTCTCTATCTAATCTTTCCTCTGACTGCAGGACACTTACTTCTGTTTGTTGCATTCTTATCTCTTTACTCCTTACTTCTGCCCTATTTTCCACCCAATCATCCATACCCTCTCCGCAACTAAAAAACTTTTGCTCCTCTGCTGGCAACACTTCAGTTTGTTGCTTCAACATTCTCTCCAGCAACACTCCAAGTTGTTGGTCTGGCATTTCACTCTCTCCTCTGGATGTTTTCTGCAAACATTCTCGCCATCTCCTCTGGCAAAACAAATCTTCAACATGCTGCAACTCAAGTTCAGCATCTTCTTCTTCTGTCTTGGAAAACTTCAGCAATTTCCTTCCTTCTTCTTGATATACTTCAAGCTCTTCCAAATTTGCCTTTCCATATTTTTTCAGAGTGAAACTCTGGTTCTCCACTGCTGTGGCAGCCCCAACAGTCTGCCATACAACCTTCTCCCCAATCTTCTTTTGGCTATTCGAACAAGCCAATTCTTCTCTGTTACCAACAGCAACCAACTTCTGTCCATGAGACATGACTGTCGCATCTTCATGCAACATCTCTTCTTCTTCATCATCTATAGGAACAACAAGTTCTTTCACAGGAGGCATGATAGCCTCATCTTCCTCCTTCTGCAACAGTCCATCACCTTTTAGAACAACTTCAAAAGATGGATTGTTTTCTGTCATTCCTGCAAACACAGCCAATTCATCAATTCCAAAACCCCAAGACCCAATGGTCCCAACTGATGATTCAATCATCGATTATTTTCTATCTTCATCCCATTCTGTCTTCACATTCTGCAATCCCCAATTCTGAAATTGAGGTTTTCTCCTTTGTATTTAATCCTACTAATTCAGCATACTCTCTAGCAGCTCAATTTCTCCATTCCATGGGTTAAAATCTTCCACAAAATTCTCCTTCTCTTTCAATTGGTTGTCCAATGCTGTCAATTTTCCTCCATCATCAACAGGATCTGCATTCATCAAACATTTGTTAAAACAAAATCCACAATGCCTCAGAGCCTTTCTTTCTTCTGTCAGCATCTCAGTATGTTGTCCTACAATTCTTTTCTTCTCAATCAGCACATCAGAATGCTGATTCCAAATCTTCAAACAATTCTTGAGACTACCAGCTAGTCTCTCTTCTGCACCATCCTCTTCAAGGATACCTCTCTGCTCTAGTTCATGGGAATGAACTCTCTCATCTTCAATCATATATGTCCTTACCATCTGAATACCTTCCCTTTTTGGTTCTGTCCTCTGCTTCATAACACTTAATTCAAGCCACAATCTTGGCATCTCATCTAAGGAAACACCTTCACAATCCTTACTATCCTCCGCTGTCACTATCTCCTCAGCCTTCATCAGAATAGAATTCTGATTTCCCATCTCTGCAAAAACTTTAGCTATCTGTCCATCACTCTTCCTTTGGTAATTTAATAGAATCAAATTATCATTATCAGCATTAATGACAAACTCATCATCACCATCTTCATTGAAACAATCTCTTCTATAAAATAAGGAATTAATGAATTCCTTCTGCTGCATTAACACAATCTGATCTTCCTCTGAAAGATACTCATCATATCTTGCTTGGCAACAGTCAGCTTAATTCATCACAATTCCATCATGTGAACTGTCTTCATCAACACCTGCATTCATACACAACTCGTCAGTTGTAAAAACACAAGACCTCATGGTCTCAATTAGTGATTTGATCACCAAATCTTCCTGTTGTTCCAAGTCTTCCATATGCTTTAGAGATTCTTCAATTGTCCTCTCCTCAATTTCCTCAAGTTGTTCAACCTCTAGCTTCTGGCCATCATCATAGGCTAAAATTCCCCTGCTTCCAACATGTTGGAAATCAGAATCTTTCTCCAACTATGCATGGACATCTTCAAAACATGTAGCTGCTCCCTTTTTTTCCTCAGTGACAACATCAGCAGTTTGTTCTCTCTCACCTGTTGTTCCTGCAAACATACAAAATATGTCAGATTTAAGGCTCTTAGACCCCTTGGTCCCACTTGAAGCTTCAGTCTCCAAGTTCTTTTCCAGATACTCAATCACTCTGAGTATTTTCTTCTTCTTCTCCTAAGCATTCATCATCTGCTCTTTCTTTCTTCGTGGCCTATGCCACTTTATCTTCTTCTTCATGAGCCAACCAACTCTCTGGCTTTCTTCTATCCCTTTCTTCAGTTCATTAAATTGTTCTATGATCTTAGCTATCTCTTTCCAATATTCTGCATCAGTGAGTCTCTTCCTCATGCCATTTGCTTTGGCATCTTCCCTCACTCTTCCGCTGTGGCTTCTCTCAGAACCTCTTCAATCTCTACAATCTCTGTTATGGCTCTCAGTAGCCATTCTCTTCTCTAGGATTCCTTCACCCACAAGCTGCACTAAGCCTCCTTTGCAACAGCAAGCCCTCTTGCTGCAACTTACCTCACCAATCCCTTCCTCTGGATCCGGATTTTGGCAAGTACTGGTTCACTCTCTCTGGAACCTTCTGAGCACTCTCTTATGCTCTCTAGGCTTCACTCTGCAACTTCTCTCAAGAACACCTCTTTTCTTCTGTCATCCAACCTCAGTTGGGAATCTTCCAAGTTCTGCCACACTCTTTCTTCACTCAAAATACCTTGTTGGACTCTGCTATCATTGCTCTCAAGCTGTGATCTATTTCTGCTGAGATTCTTTCCTCACTTCTTGCACCCTGTATTCTACAAACAAATCCTTCCAACCAGAGTTCAAATAAGGCTCATCATCTTACCTCTCAAGATCCCTAAATGATCTTGTTTCTTCTTTCACCTGCACTGCATCTATCTGCTGCAATCTTCAGGACTCCTTTTTTCTTCACCTCCAAATTCTGCACCTCTAGGCTATCAACATTCACTGCATCAAATCTGCAACTCTATTAAACAGATTTAAACTTCAACTTTTCTTTCTTGTTCAGTACATGTGCATTTCAAAATAAACTTTTCAGAGAGCTAATTAAATTCTAGCTCTGATACCACTTAATGACGGGTTAAAACCCACAGTCCCTGTCTACTCTTCATTTCATCTGAGCTGTGTGTATAATTACATTCAAATTCCATGTCCAATCAACTTCACAATCCGGCAAACTCTACCATCATGCTTTCTCCCTGAGTTGGAAAATTTAATTATACAAGTCTTAGTTATTTTAATATCTCAATTCGGAGGATTGAGATATTAATTCAACATTTCCTCTATAGCTATAACCCAATAGTCCATCTTCACATAACTCTGTGTAACTAACACTAGGCGTATATGTGTTTTTTTACCCTTTTGTTGGTTATTAAATCCAATGTATTAACCGGCCCTATTTCTTTAACTCTTATAACAACTATTCTATGACTTAACCCTCAAACATAGGTTTATAGCCTCACCCCAAATTTTAACAAAAGCCTAGGCGCCATCACACATACGATTTATCTTTGCCAATGTAAACAAATTTCACATACCTCGGTCAACCCGCAACCTGATAATCACCAATCAACATATACATGTGTGGCCCACCACATCCAACGGCTGAACCGATTTCACGCTGCCTTACCTGATTGGACATCCCTAATCGAATCTCGCGCGACTTATGTGCACGAACGATAACTCGCGATGAGAGTCATTTTCCAATTCACTCAGGGACATGCGTCACCCAGTGTATGGGATCGCACTGATTTCTCAAATACTGCTTACCCTCCAAAGGCGGTGCAATCAAACTGCTAGGTTCAACTCTAAACCACGTTCATTGTTCACTTCTTGGTTTCGCTCCCCTTACTCCAGGTTTCGTCTGCGTACTTACGCCAATCCGTTTCTCTGCGTTCTAACATCAGTTCATCTATCCACAATACTATTATATAGCTCCGATGGAATCCTTATAGACTATTCAACTCGGTTCTCTTGCATTCAACAGGAACACCTTTCTTTGTATTGTCTAACACATGCATAACGCACTATTACTTTGACCGACAGAGCTAATGTGCCCTGTACATACAGAACACATCCCTGGCTCACTCTACCAACAGAGCTTCACACAGAGTTTCAGGGAATTCCACACAATAATTTAAATCAATCAATACCCAATTAATCAGGTATTCTCCACACAGGTTTAAACTTCAGCGAATCATAATATGTGACTCTTAGTCTTGACCAATATGAATCGGACAAGAACATCAGTCATTCTACGGTCGATTAGCACACGACTAATATATATTCAATATATACACAGAAGTGTATAACTACAAACATTCAAGAGTATATGCATTAACACAGGGACGAAGTACATTAACTGCAGAGTCAAAACACTCTCACGCATGCACAGGGACAGAGCATCACCAGAACTCAATCATACACAGGATTTCAATTATGTATTTCACACAGAGATTCCTGTTTGGTCAATTTAGTGTGTCCTAAATTGCTACATTAATTTGTCAATCTGGGATTCGTAAGCTGACGAAGTGTGGTGCACTATATGTGCAAGATAACCTATCTCTTACTTTTTGTCGTTTTTGGGTTTTTTATTTATCTTGGGGGTTTTTATCTTGATTGGTTTCCTAATGTGAGATGGAAATTATAAAAGACAAGTATGGATATAAATGTTCAAGGCAATGATGTCCTTTATAATGATTTCCCAAACTTCAAACTTCAAAAGGGTTTTAAAACATGCAATGACAAAATTAATTCCTAAAAGAAAATGAAAATGTGCCACTATACTAGTCAAACAAACGGTGAACTATTGATCATGAAACCCATTACCCTTGCTGCTGTCTAAATACAAAAGAAATTGTGCTCAAAGAAATCCAAGAATTGCAAGCAAAGTAAAGCTAAAATCAAATTACATCAACTCATATTCTGACCCCTCACCATTAGTCTCGCTATGGCTTTCGGAGGTAATCATAAACAACTTGAGCAATCTGATATCTAATTTGCGGAAAAATAAACTAATATCAAATTACACACTCATACTTCAATCCCTCACCATTAGTCTCGCTATGGCTTTCGGAGGTAACTGATAATGACATGAGAAATTTAATATCTAACTTACAGAAAAATAAACTAATATCAAACTACACACTCATACTTCAATCCCTCACCATTAGTCTCGCTATGGCTTTCGGAGGTAACTGATAATGACATGAGTAATTTAATATCTAATCTAACTAATAAAGCAAATGTACAAAACTAAAATAAATAAAATAGTGCTGGAATTAAAAGCTAAGAAAAATAAATCAGCAGAAGGACAAGACTGATTCCATGTCATTAGTCATTGTAAAACTATGTGCAAATGCCCGGGCTGCCTACTGTAATCTGGAACAAAGACACTGATCAGTTAACATCAGTATAAAGCATGAAAAATTATGGACAGAAATAAAATGTTAATACCATAAGAGATGTAATATATACACGTGAATAACTATGGCATAATGAATGTAAGGAAATAAAGCATGAAACTATACAGCAATAAACAAAACCTCGGCGTGTGCAGGGGCCCTCTGCACAATCCTCGGGCAACATCTATCAACCACGAATTATGCTTATGAACAGAGTCTTCTCATGTATTCAAAATGCAGTCATAACAAGGAAATAATGTCACGGCACAGTGGGCTTTCTTTTTAGCAAAATTACATTACAAAAGCTAGCTACTATGCGTATGAGAACACATTATTTATAACAGAGGATGACATAACTACTTTCCTACAATCTGCGCTGATAAAAGACACGTGAACAACCACGTCCAGAAATCTAGCATTATGGCTGACGTGAAGATTAAATCTATGGAGAGTGGCCGTTGGATTCGGCTTATGGAGCAGTTCACGGGTGTTGATATGTCCCCTGAGATTTAGGAACGGCCACGCAAGTCTTCACGTGGTGAAAAACGGAGTTTTGTCACCGTAGGACGCTTAGGTTGACCACCGCTTGACTACCTTTGACCACGGCCTTCTTTGGTGAATTCGACTGAGCCAATAGGACTCGGTCCATATCCATGTCATTTCCAACTTGCCCATGTGGCTTGATTTTCCTGAAGACACCTGCAATATAGACTTTAACAAAATGGTTGCGGAAAGTTGAAGCAGCTGCGGAAAGTGACAAGATTCCGCAGCTCAATGAGAAAAAATCTAATTCAAACAGCAGACACAAAACATAGTTAAAAACCACTTTAAATTCTCTTTTATGATTAATATGCAATGATGTTGATGACTTAGGAGGTCCAGGTAAATGGAAAAAGTATAGAAAGGTGTATAGGAAAGATGCAAGTTTGGGACTCAACATACCCCCACTGTGAAGGTGTTGCATGTCCCCATGCAACCAAAATTTTGATCATCCTCCTTCAATTAATATGCCCTGATACCTCTGCCAGTACATCCAGTCCTCTTCTCCTATTTCTTGGTGCTGCTAACATCCTGGGCTTCTTCATCAAGCATCTGAATTTGAGATTAATCAGTGCTCTACTTATCTTCTTGCATTTCTTCTTCAATTTCCTGTTCTTTTTGTGCCACAGTCCCAGATGTAGCATAGTGTTGTCATGAATGATCTTGTCCAATCTGCTTTGCTCCTTTAATGCTTCATTTTCATTTTTAATATGTCTATTTAAAACCTCCAGCTCAAAGACTTCTTGTTTCAACGATTGGACTGGAGCTTCTTGTGTTGTGTGACGCTGAGTGGATGAAGTGCTGGGACCCGTGGCTGTTCTTTCTAAGGATTCTATGTAATCATACACCTCTTGCTGCTTTGGATCTATCTCGGGTGTCGTTTTCCTTGGGCTGTCCCCAAAATGCTGTGGAGGAGAATTGACTTCAAAATCTAGCCGAAAAGGACTCATGTCAACATCTTGAGGACTAGTTTCAACGTTTGGCTGAGAATGAGGTGGAATACGGCCAGCTGGAGTTTGTTCAGGTGTTCCTCCTCCCAAATCAATAAAATGGGGTCCTTTTGTTTGTGCTTTCCTCCACTTTCCTTTAAGCCTGGTGCTTCTTCTTACATGCTATGGACTACTGTCTTTTTCCTTTTGTTTTTCTTTTCCTTTCTTTTTGGCCATAGCTGACTATTCCTGAAGGTGAACTAGTCTCTCAGACAATACTTGATGGTCTTCTTCTGAGGAAGGGGTTTGATGCACAGCCTCAATGCTTCTTTTCTCTTTTGATTTTGTTGGCTTTTTACCCTTAGTCTTTTCCTTCCTCCTTTTAGACAGTCTTTCTTCTCTACTAGTTCTTTCAACTGTGTTAGTAGGAGTGCTTTGAGTTTTATCACCTGTTCTCTTTCTTCTACTTCTTTTTGATGTACTGCCTTCAGGGGTTTCTTGGGGTTCTTCAAAGAAATTTCTAATTAAAAGCTGCTCCCAGGTGTCCTTTTTCTCTTTTAATTGTTTTTCTATCAAGATTTTCACGAGACCATGGTGATACAAATGTGGTTCTACGTCCCCCAGATGCTTTTGGATGGTTACAGACATCTTTTTCAAACTGTTTAGTAAAAAGTATGGCAGATTGAGGCTCTGGTTGTCTAGGAAATTCATCAACAGTCGGGTATGATACATGTACATTGATCCAAAACGTCCTTCACAGGTGATAAACTTTTGAATAACCAACAGTAAACTGGCCCACTCTTCTTTTAAAGCATGGACAGGAATTCCCTTTTTAAAAATGGTGACATCCATACCTAGGTTACGTAGAATCACTCTCCAAGCTTCCTCGCCAATGTTGTTGTTCTTGAACCGGCGTTCACCTTCTTGAGGGATTTCTGTAGCTGCTGCTATGGATGCCTCAGTCACTGTAAATTTTAGGTCCCCAATTTCTACCTCCAGACCGTTGAAAGACCTCGCAAAAGTTTTTGTTACCTCCTTATTGTAGCCTTTAAACTTTTGAATAAACTGAAGCCATTTTTCCTTTTTCAATATGTCTTTGACTTGCGGGTATCCTTCCATAAATTTGGGTCCCTCTGGTTCTGCCCTCAACAACTGACCCATCCTTCCTTCTGTTCTTTAAAACTCGTCTGCGTGAGGAGGGTTTAGCGGAGGTAAGACGACTGAATTAGCGGAAATGAACAGGGTTTATGAAGGAGACCAGTGACTGTAAGCAGATATCAGAGAATAGGTACACGAAATGAAGCGGAACAGAGAACAAAATGGGGTGAAGGCTTATGTGAGCACGGTGGAAATGCAGCCGTGAGGTCAATAGAACAGTAGGGGGAGTAAAGTGCATCCGGGAGTAAAGTCAAATCAACCACGTTCCATAATTACAGGTGGAGTATCAAAGTATAGCCGAACACGAGTGAAGACCAGAGGCTTGATTATGAGGCCGTTTAAAAATGAATGCAAGGATTGTGGGGGAATCGTATAGAGATCGTGGAACGGTTATGGAGTTATCAACGCAATCATTGCATATAATGGAGCTATGATTTATAACTATGTAAAAATGTGCTTGAATGCCATTTGAAATAAATTTCTACTCATACCTTGGAATTCTTGCCATTTTTCATTAGTCTTCAATCATTTGCTCCTCGTTGATGCTTTTGAATGCCTCATGTCTTCATAATATGTCCTCATACCTGCATTTGATTTCATGATTGTTGAACTAACATCTGACTGTAAATTTTTGAAAAACAGAGTGGTGGCTACAGAAACTGCTTCTGGCTGCGGAAACTGGTGTCAGCTGCGGAAACTGACACAACAATTATTTGGGTGAATGGAGATGGATAGATGATAACTGTCTGAATGAAAATGGTCATGAAAGAAAATTTTATTGATGAAATGAAATGAAATAGATGAAATGGAGTAAAGTGAAATGAAGTGGAGTGTAATGAAGTGGAATGAAATGGAATGAAATGGAGTGGGTTGTCATAAAACTTGTGAAATAAGAGAGAGAGAGATTTTTTTTTTTGGAAAATATAGGGTGTCAGGTGTTCCTGATTTTCACCCTACATTTTCTGTATAAGACTGCCAATCAGTGATTGGTTTTCAAGCTTATACAATTTTTTTTTTTTTATTTTTTTTTTTTAACTGAAAAGAACAAAAGCTAGGCTGGTGGAGAAGAAGAATTCTTCTGTACCAGCCTGATTGCATAATTTTCTTGAAACATTTTGACAAATTCCTCTTTTGAGAGTGGCTTATGATAAACTTTCAATCTGTGGCCATTCACAATAAGAGGAGTTTGAAACTCATCAATGGTCTTGATTCTTACCACTCCATTGCTAAAGATATTGTCAATCTCATATGGCCCAAGCCAATGAGTCTGAAATTTCCCTTGAAAATCTTTAAACTTGGAATCAAATAACAATGCCCAATCTCCTTCTTGAAACTTCTTTTCTTTGATATATTTTTCATGCCATTTAGTTCTTTGATATTGAACTAGATCGGTTCTTAGAATTGCTTCTTGTCTGATCTCATCTAGCTCATTCAACTGCTCCATTCTATGCTTTTGGGCTTCTGATAAGTCCATCCCCAACTGAACTGCTATCTTGAAGGTCTTGACTTGGAACTCAATGGGGAGCGGGACTTCTTTCCCATAAACAAGTTCATAGGGAGAATGTCCTGTTGTATTTCTCCATGTAGTTCTGTAGGCCCACAAGGCTTCAGGAAGCCTTTCTGCCTAATCTCTTCTATGTAGATGAACAGTTTTGGTGATGATACTTTCAAGAACTTTGTTTGTGGACTCCACTTGACCATTTTCTTGCGGATGGTAAGGAGTAGATCTTTTGTGCTTGATTTTGTATTCTTCCATCAACTTCTCCACCAAATTGGATGTGAATTGGCTCCCCTGGTCTGTCACAATTTCTCTTGGAACACCAAAGCGAGTAAAAATATCCTCATAAAGAAAATGAACAACTGAATTTTCAGTAGCAGATACTAATGCTTTGGCTTCTACCCATTTAGTAACATAATCGGTACAAACCAATATATACTTCTTTTGCTTAGATGGTGGATTAATAGGTCCAATGAAATCTAAAGCCCATTTTTCAAAGGGTTCGATGAGTACCTGTGGTTGCAATGGCATTTCATTTGAAAGGGTAGGTTTCCCTACTCTTTGGCAGCTGTCACACCTTTTGACATATTTTTTTGCATCTTTGAAGAGGGAAGGCCAACAATATCCTAAAGAGAGGATTTTATAGGCTGTCCTTTTGTCAGCAAAGTGTCCGCCGCATGGTTCATCATGACATGCCTTGAGGATATCAGGTATTTCATCCTCCCTGACACATCTTCTGATCATAAGATCTGGCCCTGTTTTAAACAATTCGTTAGAAATCCATGAATATTTTGAACTTTCTTGAATAATCTTTCTTCTTTCATTTGGAAATAAACGTGGAGGAAGTTTCCCTGTAACCAAATAGTTAGCAATATATGCATACCAAGGGGTCTTAGTAGTTACTGCAAACAAGTATTCATCAGGAAACTTATCCTCTACAGGAGAATCTTCTTTAGTATTCTGAATCCTAGACAAGAAATCAGCTACTGAATTTTGTTTCCCTGGTCTATCCAACACAGTAATATTGAATGCCTACAAAAGTAGGAGCCATCTTGTCACTCTGCCATTAGTAACAGGTTTTTTCATTAGATATCTAATCGCAGAATGATCAGTATGAATAAAAGTTTCATAGCTTGTTATATAATGTCTAAATTTATTGATTGCATGAACAACAGCTCAAAACTCTTTTTCAGTTACAGTATAGTTCAACTCAGTGGGAGTCAAATTTTTACTGGTATAGTAAATGGCATAAGGGACTAAATCCTTTTGACCCAACACAGCTCCTAGATCTGTATCTGAAGCATCTGTAGAAATATGGAAATGGCGTTTCCAATTTGGTCCTCTCAAGATAGGTGCTTTAGATATTCTTGTTTTCAAAGTTTCAAAGGCTGATTGACAATCAGGATCCCATTTGAATTCACAGTCTTTTGTAAGCAGTTTGAAGAGTGGAGATGTTATTTTAGTGAAGTTTTCTATAAATCTTCTATAGTATCCAGTAAATCCTAGAAAACTTCTAACATCTCTTTGACAATTTGGAATAGGCGACTTGGAGATGACTTCAACTTTTGATCTATCAACCTTAATCCCATCTCCTGAAATATGATGTCCTAAAACAATCCCTTCAGTAAACATCATAAAGCATTTTTCATGGCTTAATGAAAGGTTTGTTTCTTTACATCTTATAAGAACTTTTTCTAAATTTTCTAATGCCTCTTCAAATGAATTACCATAAACTGTAAAATCATCCATATAAACCTCTACACAATCATGGATTAGATCAGAAAAAATCCCTAGTACTGCTCTTTGGAATGTTGCGGGTGCATTACATAACCCAAAAGGAAGCACTCGGTAGGAAAAAGTTCCCCATGGACACGTAAATGTGGTCTTATCTTGATCTTCAGGTGCTACCTGAATTTGATTATAGCCATTAAAACCATCCAAAAATGAAAAGTACTTTTTACCTGCTAATGTGTCTAATACCTGATCGATAAAAGGCAAAGGAAAGTGATCCTTCAAAGTTGCTTTGTTCAATTCCCTGTAATCAATGCATACCCTCCATTTACCATTCTTTTTAGGTACTATAACCAAAGAAGAAACCCATCGGCTATCTGAAATTGGATAAATGAAGTTTACATTGAGTAGTTTTTGGAGCTCTTCTTTCACTATCTCCCTAAGATTTGGATTCATCCTTCTCTGAGGTTGTCTTATTGGTCTACTGTTTTCCTCAATATAGATATGATGGATGCGAGTCTTAGGATCAATACCTTTCATATCAGTATACTCCCATGCAAATGCAGTAGAATGTTTTTGCAAGATTTTGGTTAGTTCCTCCTGTTGTGACTTTCCCAAATTTTTGTTGATATTTAATGTTTTTCCTGGAAAAATCTCAATGGTAGAACTACCAAACTCTTCCATAGAGTAAAGAGACATTTGTCTTGATGATAAATATTCTATGTCAGATTCCAATTGAAATTGTGTGGGGTCATATTCTGAAGATATCTCAAAATTTTCTAATGTGTTCAGAATTTGACTATCCTCACTGATTTCAGATATGGTAAAGACAGGTTGTATAATGTCCTCATCATCGACCCATTCATTGTCTCCTACTTCTGTGATTGCTTTTATCTGGTGGATACAAATTGAATTTCTTTGTCGAATTACCATTAGAAATGTACATATCCCTAGATCTACAACTAATAAAAGCATCAGCTGTGGCTAGCCAAGGTCTTCTAAGATAAGTGGGTGCCCTCCTAGATTACTCTTGGGAGTCAAAATCATAAAATCTACTGGATATTCCCAAGAATCTAAGGAGACTGAAATATCTTCTAATACACCATCTGGTTTAATAATTGATCGATCTGCAAGTTGCAGTAAAGTAGGTATAAAAAGAAGGTTAGGAAGTTTTAGCTGGTCCATAGTCTGTCTACTCATAATGTTGATAGCAGCCCCTAAGTCAATCAATGTGTTTGGAATTTCTATCCCATTTATATGTGTCTTGACAATTGGACTTCCTGGATCTACATACTTCTGCATGGTAATTTTTCCCATCATGATATCTGCAATTTTTCCTACCAGGTGGATTCTTCTTGTATCTCTTGGTTTCCTTCCTGGTCTTTTGAGACTCAACTCCTTTATTGTTTTTGCTAGAATAGGAATCTCTCTAATGGCTTGTAGCAAGGGAATCTTGATACAAACATTCTTTAATTAATCTAGAAAATCATAGTTAGGCAACAAGATTTGTTTTTCCACCCCTTTATCAATTTGTAATCTTTCAGGGAAAGGAGGTGTGGATGAAGATGCAGGTTGCTCAACTATAGGAGTTGTGGGGGTTAACTTTTCTTTCTATTTTTGAATGTTTGAGTTTTGAAGAGATGCTTCCTCAGAACCCTTATTGACTTTAAGAGAGTCCTCCTTAGAGGTATCTTGCTCTTGGACATCTATAGAAGGTTTTTCTAAAACTCTACCAGAACTGAGTTGTACATCATTGAGAGGAACAATCATATAGGTAGGAAATTGTTGTCCTTCTATCATGTAAGTATTCTGAGGATTTTTATTGTTAGGATTTGGCAATGGCTGAGCTGGAAGTTGATTTGTCTTTTGTTGGTATGGGAGCATGAGTTGAGGATTTGGATTTTTTTGAGAAGGTTGTTATTGTGGAAATGGCAATGAAAGTTGTGGATTTGGGTTTGGAAGTTGTGGAGCTTGTTGATTTTTAAAAGATGGAGGATATTGATAAAATTAGACAATCTAATTTTTGTATATGTTCACCCATTGCGATATGGATTTTTGAGGTTGGGGACGAGGTTGTTTTGAGATTCCAATTTGGTGGGGTTTGAAGATTCATAGGGTTATTAAACCCTTGAGATTGTTGTCCCTGCCAAGGTCTCCTTGCGACAAAACAGAGAGATTCTACTGATTTTGGATCTTCTTGAAAAACAGCTTTGAGTCCAGGGATTGAAGGACAATCCTTGATCTCATGATTTTCTGAGCAAATCATACATGTTTCTACAACTTTTGCATCCAAGGGACATTTCCTTAAAGCATGTTTCTTTCTACATTTCGGACAAAAGATGGCTAAAGCATCTGTTTCTGCTTTCTGCTTGTTTTGAATTTTAAGGGTGTCTAGTTGTTCACTAAGGCTCCCTAAGATATCAGTTTTGAATTCATCAAGCATATTGCCAATCTCTGCCCTACTTACAGATCCAGTTGCAGATTTGTTTGCCCTGATAAGAGAAGGATCTCTAGGCCCTTTTCCCGTTTTAGATTTTCCCCTTGAGAGATGGAACCATAGTTTTGTTATGTCACGAAGTGGAAGTTGAGAAATGTCTCCTTTCCCCATCATGTTTAAAATATCTATCCATTCATCTCTGATGGTTTTTAATAGAAGGGCTTTCAAATTTTCCTCATCTAAGTTGCTCATCTTTGCTCTTTTTAAGTTGTATTGAAATCTTTCAAGTAAATCCTCCAAATTTTCATCTTCTTTTTGCACCATTTTGAATACCTCGTCCTTGTGATTGGTGGGCATGCAATAGTCCAGGTATCTATCCAAAAATGTTTGTTTCATATCATTCCAAGTCCTAATAGATTGGGTGACTAATCCCATGAACCATTTCAAAGCGGCTCCCTTCAATGTTGAAGGAAACGGTTTGAGTTTTTGAGAGTCTTCCATATAGTCATAGGTTCGGCACACGACTTCAAACTCAAATAGAAATGTTTCAGGATCCTCACTTCGCAATCCATAAAATTTGGGGAGGACAGATGGTGAGATGTTTTTCATTGTTGTATGAGTTTCCTCATCAACTATAGGGAATCCAAACGAGTTGTCTCCTTCCCTATTTCTTCCATTATTACCTCCACCTCCACCATTGTTGCCTCCATTATTTCCTCCTCCTCTACCTCTACCTCTACCTCCGAATCCATCTACTACTTCCTCTGTCATGATAGTTTCTTCAAATTCCTTAGAGTCCTCTGGTTCTTCTATCAAGGGAGGATGAGAGGGAGTTTCTTCCTTTTCTTCTTCAGGGGATTCTACTTCTTTAATTACAATATGCTCTCCTGTAGAAGTAAAGAAAGGGTCTTCTTCTAAATGAGATTTGGTAGATGGTGTAGGAGAATCCTCTAATTCAGCTGCTCCTTGAATTCCAGGAATCTTAAGGCTAGGGGTAGATGGTGGTGAATCTTCTCTATGCCTTGAAGAAGATGGAGTTGTGAAAATCGAACTCTTGGCTCTAGCTATAAACCTTCCCCTAGAATCTCTTGCTCTATGCATGTCATTTTTTTTAATTTTTAAGTTGGGCTAATAATTATCTTTCTGATCTTCCAGGTCACACTAGGTGCAAGAAGAGAGCATACTTACGAAATTATTGAACCAATAACTCTCTTTTCTGATCCTCCAGATCACACTAGGTGCAAGAGGAGAGCATACTTCAAGAAGTTATCAATTTTTCCCTTCTTTTTATTGTTTTTTTTTTTTTTAAGAAATTGGCTACCTAGTTACACTTCCCCGGCAACGGCGCCAAAATGTTTGGTCAATTTAGTGTGTCCTAAATTTCTACATTAATTTTTCAATCTGGGATTCGTACCGGGATTCGTAAGCTGACGAAGTGTGGCGCACTATATGTGCAAGATAACCTATCTCTTACTTTTTGTCGTTTTTGGATTTTTATTGATCTTGGTTGGTTTCCTAATGTGAGATGGAAATTCTAAAAGACAAGTATGGTTATGAATATTCAAGGCAATGATGTCATTTATAATGATTTACCAAACTTCAAACTTCAAAAGGATTTTGAAATATACAATGACAAAATTAAAAGGAAATGAAAATGTGTCACTATTCTAATTAAACAAACAATGAACTATTGATCATGAAAACCATTATCCTTGCTGCTGTCTAAACACAAAAGAAAACTGTACTCAAAGAAAAGATTGCAAGTAAAGTAAAACTAAAATCAAATTACATCAACTCATATTCTGACCCCTCACCATTAGTCTAGCTATGGCTTTCAGAGGTAATCATAAACAACTTGAGCAATCTGATATCTAATTTGCAGAAAAAGAAACTAATATCAAACTACACACTCATACTTCAATCCCTCACCATTAGTCTAGCTATGGCTTTCGGAGGTAACTGATAATGACATGAGCAATTTAATATCTAACTTGCAGAAAAATAAACTAATATCAAACTACACACTCATACTTCAATCCCTCACCATTAGTCTCGCTATGGCTTTTGGAGGTAACTGAAAATGACATGAGTAATTTAATATCTAATCTAACTAGTAAAGCAAATGTACAAAACTGAAATAAATAAAACAGTGCTAGAATTAAAAGCTAAGAAAAATAAATCAGCAGAAGGACAAGACTGATTCCATGTCATTAGTCATTGTAAAACTATGTGAAAATGCCCGGGCTGCCTACTGTAATCTGGAACAAAGACACTGATCAGTTAACAGCAGTATAAAGCATGAAAAATTATGGACAAAAATAAAACGTTAATACCATAAGAGATGTAATATATACATGTGAATAACTATGGCATAATGAACGTAAGGAAATAAAGCATGAAACTATACAGCAATAAACAAAACCTCGGCGTGTGCAGGGGCCCTCTGCACAATCCTCGGGCAACAGCTATCAACCACGAATTATGCTTATGAACATAGTCTTCTCATGTATTCAAAACGCAGTCATAACAAGGAAATAATGTCACGGCACAGTGGGCTTTCTTTACAGCAAAATTGCATTACAAAAGCTAGCTATTATGCATATGAGAACGCATTATTTATAACAGAGGATGACATAACTACTTTCCTACAATCTGCGCTGATAAAAGACACGTGAACAACCACGTCCAGAAATCTAGCATTATGGCTGCCATGAAGATTAAATCTATGGAGGGTGGTCGTTGGATTCCGCTTATGGAGCAGTTCACAGGTGTTGATATGTCCCCTGACATTTAAGAACGGCCATGTAAGTCTTCACATGGTGAAAAACGGAGTTCTGTCACTGTAGGACTCTTAGGTTGACCACCGTTTGACTACCTTTGACCACGGCCTTCTTTGGTGAATTCGACTAAGCCAATAAGACTCGGTCCATATCCATGTCATTTCCAACTTGCCCATGTGGCTTGATTTGCCTGAAGACACCTGCAATATAGACTTTAACAAAATGGCTGCGGAAAGTTGAAGCAGCTGCGAAAAGTGACAAGATTCCGCAGCTCAATGAGCAAAAATCTAATTCAAACAGCAGACACAAAACATAGTTAAAAACCACTTTAAATGCTCTTTTATGATTAATATGCAATGATGTTGATGACTTATGAGGTCCAGGTAAATGGAAAAATTCTAGAAAGGTGTATAGGAAAGATGCAAGTTTGGGACTCAACAATTCCTACTATAAATTGTACATAGTTCTATCACTCTGCTCATATCCTTACTTATGGGATTCGAACTTCAATTACACAGAAATCAATCATCATTCATCAAGAGCCCAAATATTTACACAGGAATTAAATCTACAAGGCACAAATATACTAAAACATTTCTTATTTACACAGTGAATTAACTTACAACTACTGGCTGGCCAGATCTTCAATCTGATGGCCTTCCTCCCCTATGCAGCTCTATATAGTTCTCTTTCTACAGGTCTCTATGCAGGTCTCTCGACTCTGTCACAGAGGTTTATTTTTATAAAAATTAGGAATCAATCGACTCAGCTTCTCTGATGACTCACAAACTCTTCAAATTCCTACGGTTCCAAATTAGACTAACGCTCTGACAGCCAGAGACGGACTGCCTCTTCCTATGCCCACTAATCATTCGGGCGGTTACATTTTCCTCTACAAATTAACTAAATTAGCTCAAATATGGATAATTTCGTAGGGAAATAAAACATGAAACCCCCCTTTACATTTATTTATGTACAAAATTTGTCTTGGGCCTAATGCCCCTGCATCACAATACTTTGCCAAGAAGTAATATAACCCCCAAGCCAATTACTCAACCATTTCATAACATCACCATCTAAGGAACAGCAAAAGAGACATATCTTGATATCTTCTCGATTATATTGTGAAGGAAGACAATATATGTTTATTATATGAGTGATCGTTAAGAGATGCTTTCGAGCAGCGGCTGAATTACCACCTGAGAACACAGGCATTTTTCGAATGGCTTCCATTGGCATGTCATAAAAAGGATCATCCATAATGACTTACTTAAATGAAAAAACCAAATGTATGTTAGAGAAAGAGATCCTTGTTCGAGAAAAATCAAGAGATCCACAAGAAGCAAGCTTCTTAGTATAAATTCTCGTAAGAAATGAAAGAATTGGAGTTGCCACTTGAACATGAAACTAATTCTAAAACAAAAGAGATAATCGAGAGTAGCAGATGGATATCAGGGGGGGATTCTTATCTGAGACTAAATATATGAATAAGTGGAGTCACCACCCAAACAAGAAGCCAACCAAAATGTCCAGGTGCTAAAGATACGATGATGAAATGATTAGTGATATGACGAAAGATAAGATGATGAAAAGATGAAGAGATGAAATGATGCCAGAAAATGTGATCCCTTGTGACAGACTAATGAATGGAAAAAGAAGATTAGAAGATTTAGAAAATTTCGTTAATAACAAGCACAGAAAAACTCTATCCCCAGCAAAGGCACCAAAAAAATGTTGTCGCACAGATTGTCTAGGCACCGCGACAACGACTCAGATTGGGGGCTGTCACCCTGATCCCCAATCTCTCTATCTAAGTTGTCTCCTTGCAAGCTAAGGGAGGTATACCCTAACAGAAATCAAGGACAAGAATTGTTTGCAAATCAACCAATCTAGGAGACACAGCTAAAACACCAAATACTTGATAATATTAACGAGATTTCACAGATCAATTATATTAAAACCAGTGCCTTATGGAGTTAAAAGATATCGTTATGCAATTAAAGCCAAGTAATGGATGTAAAAATGCTGCTATGAAAATACAAATGACCACAATGATATTCAGTAAAAAGCACCACAACCATTCATTAAGATACTTAAGCCAACAACAAAGCTTATCATGAAACAATCATTTTAAAAAAAACCAGATGCTTGAAATATTTTCTGAATTTATGATATTCTATTAACCCAATCCAGAAATTAGAAATGTTCCACAGTTAAATCTTAGATAAAAAAATTTAAGCTCATTTGACTATAGAGAATTTTTAGACCTTTTGAAAACGTCGTAGTCTTCCCAGGCAACGTTTTGGCCCAGAATCCAGCAAAGATTTTTAAAAAATCCGGCAAATATTTTATCAGAATAATTAATTAACTGAGAGGGGATTTTAATTATTATTTCCAACCCTCTTTACATAATATAATACATTTAGACACATTAAGGGGGAATACCCGTTCGTATAGACCCTCAAATAAATACCCAGTTTTGCGACTAAAAACATGATCTAGTAGACCAAGTAGCTTGTAATAAAATAATCTAGTCAAATAGCTAGGATTATTCCCAAACTACTTTTACAAAGACTCGATAGAAAACACTAGGACTCACTTAGCATGTTGATGACAAAATCCACCCTAGCTTTGGGGTGAGGCTAGAGGGGAAAACTCTGCCGATAACTTGTGTCGAAAAACACAAGTAAATCAGTGAGACAAAAAACCTCCCAGGATAGAAATCGTCACCATCATACTAGGCTTACCTAGGTTTTTACATACATTGACGGTCTTACTTAGATCATTTACATCATAAACATGTAGAATGGGTTTACATTATTCATAAAAATGTCGACTAATGATGGAATCTGAATGGCACGACCACGTCGAACATGATGAATCCCATAAAAAAAATGGGGGTGTACTCCTATGGGGTCGTTGACAAAGTGTGGTCAACATCTGGCTCTACTTGGGGACACGTTGCTTCATCAGAGGAATGTGAGAATCCATAATCTGTATCCAAGCAACACACAAAATTACATAAGTAGCGTCCAGCCAAATATCATCATATAACATTAAGCACGTGAAAAATAGAAGCTCTTCTAACATTTATTATTCTACTTAACATGAAAAGTAAATCTACTCTAACTGCAAAATAAAATGTTGAAATAACAAGGTGTAAGGTTAGAGATACAATACAAAGGATGCCCTGTGGCATCATATGTGCTCAATATAGTGCATGTTGATCATTTGTCTGCTTTCAGGCAAGTCTGTAGGCTGCTTTTCAGTTGTGCCATGTGCAATCTTGCATATGGTAGGATTCTGTCTTATCCGAATGTCAAGCTGCTCTCGTCCATCAGATGAATCAAACCGCTTCCTTATTCTTTTTATTTTTTGCTTCAGGCTCTTCTTCGTGGAGGATTTTACGGTTGATGATGTGGAACATTCTGCTTGTGAATTTTCAGACGAAGTAAACAATATATGTGTGACATGCCTCTCTTCATTCTGCATCTACTCTGTCAAGGGTGATGTATTAACCTGATTCCCTTCAATTTTCCTTTTATCTGGGTCACCTTCAATCAACCACTTTTCAATGGAAGAAATGGTCTCCTCATAATAGGATGGAGCTTGCTTCAGCAAACTGGGAGGCCTATGATATGTTGAAAATTCTGACCTGGGTTGGACATTTTGTATATGTGATCTTTCCGTTTTTTCCAACTTATTATGAATAACAGTCATTTGATTAGAATGCTTAACCTTTATAGTATTGATTTCCTTCGCATGACTCTTTTCAACAGTCAATAACCTGTGCTGAAGAGACATTTGACCGGTTTCCATGTCCTTTATAATTTTATCATTTCCCGCTTTCATGGCCATGAAGCAATTATGAATATAGTTCATTTCTTTCTTATGATTTGCTTCCATGGTGATCAAATGATTTTGCATGGTGGCCATTTGATTAGAGTGACTAAATTCCATGATCATCATTTCTTCAATATACTTTTCTTCCATGGCAATCATTTGATTGGAGTGATTGAATTCCATGATTGTTATGTTTTCCTCTAAGGCTAACAACTTGTTTTGTATAGCATCAATTTCCCTGGTATGATCAGTTGTTAATCTTGCTTGGTTAAGTTCCATATTCTTAATGATTTGAGCCTGGTTGGCCTCCATGTTCTTGATTACTTGAGCTTGATTTAGCTGTATATCCTTAAGCATCTGAAGTAATTTGTTAACAAGATGTTTATCGTTGTCAACATTGTTTTGACAACTTGTTTCTGTTTCACCACTATCATGGATTTGTGCTGTCGTGGTACAAGTGGATTCATCCTGAGAACTGTCTGGAAAAATCCTGCTGATAGCTGAATTTTCTACAAGATCAATTTCATTATTTTGCATAATACTGGGAGCACAAGGCGAATATTTTGGTGCCATATATTTTTCTACAAAAGATTTGACGATACTTTTCCAAGAAGTAATATAACTCCCTGTTACACTAAAAATGTCACCTTGACATTCTGCTGACTGTATGAGCTCATTTAACACTCATACATGCCTCCTCTGCAAGTCTTACAACCTTTGTTCCTCATTCCAAGCCCTGAAACTGGAGGAAAAACCCTTAAAACTCAAAAAATCCTTGGGTACGCAGGTAACATGAAGCCTGCATGCGTTTTTAGCTTGGGTACGCAGGTAATGTGAAGAGAAACTGCGTTCTAGAACGCACTTTTCCAGTGTAATGCCTGCGGTACCCCTGTAAAGTCAAAAAGCGCGAAAGAAAAGATTAAAAAGTTGAATTTTGGTCAATTCTGGAAGGTTCTAGATGAGATTTTTTGGGGATGAGTACGCTTTAGTAAGGTGCATCTATCCCACACCTTAAGGAACTAATCCCTTGATGTGAGGAGCCTATCCCTTTGAAGGAGGATTCTATCCCTTTAAAGGTGGAATCCTAACCTCCTCATCTGCTCTATAAAAGGAGGCATTGGGTAGCCTCAAGGGGTTAAGTGAAGTTAAGAAGGGTTAAGTTTTGATTGAGATTTTGGAGATTGAGGATTAGAGTTCAATCTTTATGTGTGATTGAGCTGAAGTGCTGTTGAGATTTAGACTTCTTTTTGCTAAGCTTTTGAGAGGAAAGATCACATACCTCTTTTTGCTCCTGAAGGAAGAGTGCAAGACTTATCAAAGTAGAGGAGATTCCTGCTTCGGACCCTGGGAAGGCCTTTCGAACATCAAGGCTAAGGTTGTAAGGTTCTTTTGTATATTTTAAGATTAATACAATCAAGTTCTGTTTTTCTCAATAAATTGTCGTTCGATTGTTTATTTCAATAAGCTGTCGTTTGATCATTTATTTCATAGATTCCTTGATCACTATGATAGGTATGTTTTATAATTATTTGTTATACAGGTGCTATGGATATTTTATTTTTTGTGATTGCAGATCAATGAAAGATGATACTTTCTTGTGACAAAAGGGCCCTTGTTGCAATGAAGGATTATTGATGCAACGGAAGCACTGCGACCGCAAATAAGCATTTGGATCTAAGGTAGGATCGACACCTTCATAGCATTTATTTGTAAAATGAATATACTTAGAGAAAGACAAACTTAGTTGTTCGTTTGTTGCTAGATTGTCTTCTGACACTAGGGAGATCGGTCTTGTCCGCAAGAACGATTTATCCGGCCAACACTCCCAGGCCAATTACTCAACCATTTCGTAACATCACCATCTAAGGAACAGCAAAAGAGACGTATCTTGATATCTTCTCGATTATATTGTGAAGGAAGACAATATCCGTTTATTATATGAGTGATCGTTAAGAGATGCTTTCGAGCAGCGGCTGAATTACCACCTAAGAACACATGCATTTTTCGAATGGCTTCCATTGGCATGTCATAAAAATGATCATCCATGAGAACTTACTTAAATGAAAAAACCAAATGGATGTTAGAGAAAGATATCATTGTTCAAGAAAAATCAAGAGATCCACAAGAAGCGAGCTTCTTAGTAGAAATTCTCGTAAGAAATGAAAGAATTGGAGTCGCCACTTGAACATGAAACTAATTCTAAAACAGAAGAAATAATCAAGAGTAGTAGATGGATATCAGGGGGGGATTCTTGTCTGGGAGTAAATAGATGAATAAGTGGAGTCACCACCCAAACAAGAAGCCAACTGAAATGTCCAGGTGCTAAAGATACAATGATGAAATGATTAGTGATATGACGAAAGATAAGAAGATGAAAAGATGAAGAGATGAAATGACGCCAGAAAATGTGATCCCTTGTGATAGGCTAATGAATGGTGAAAGAAGATTAGAAGATTTAGAAAATGTCGTTAATACCAAGGACATAAAAACTCTATCCCTAGCAACGGCGCCAAAAAAATGTTGTCGCACAAATTGTCTAGGCACCGCGACAAAGATTCAGATCGGGGGCTGTCACCTTGATCCCCAATCTCTCTATCTAAGCTATCTCCTTGTAAGCTAAGGGAGGTAGACCCTAACAGAAATTAAGGACAAGAATTAGTTGCAAATCAACAAATCTAGGAGACACAGCTAAAACACCAAATACTTTATAAGATTAACGAGATTTCACAGATCAATTATATTAAAACCAGTGCCTTATGGAGTTAAAAGATCTCGTTATGCAATTAAATCCAAGTAATGGATGTAAAACTGCTGCTATGAAAATATAAATGACCATAATGATATTCAGTAAAAAGCACCCCAACCATTCATTAAGATACTTAAGCCAACAGCAAAGCTTATCATGAAACGATCATTTAAAAAAAAACCAGATGCTTGAAATATTTTCTGAATTTATGATATTCTATTAACCCAATCCAGAAATTAGAAATGTTCCACAACCAAATCTTAGATAAAAAAATTTAAGCTCATTTGACTATAGAGAATTTTTAGACCTTTTGAAAAAAAATTATTTATTTATTATTATTATTATTATTATTTAAACAAAACTAAAAAAAATGAAATCCTAAATTGAAACTATAATCTAAAATCTAACAATTAAAAAAAACTAAAACTAAACAAATATTAGAACTAAAGTTAAAATCTAAAAGTCAGATCTCAATCTAACCATGTAAATTAAAATTAAAACTAAGTTAGAATTAAACTAAAATTAAATTAAAATCTAATAAAACTAAAATCTACGACTAACTTAAAAAAATCGAATTGAAAATAGAAGCACCTAAACTAAACGCAAAACATTCATTAAAATCTAAAACATTAAAACTAAATCTAAAAAACAAAAATCAAATCGAAATAAATTTAAAACTAAACTAAGCCTAACCTAACTAACGCTAACTAACATCTAACGAATTAAATATGTACATATACCTAAACTACGCTAACTCAATTAAAATCTAAAACTAAAAAAAATCTAACACTAAACTAACATCTAACGCTAATAAAAAACAATTCGCATATACACAAGGTTTAAGAATTACGTGTGTTTTGATTTTTGTTTGAGTTTGCAGGTTGGATGGCGTGTAGGATTGAAAGCGGCTCGATGGCGTGAAGGAAGGAGTCGACAGCAAAAAGAGTGATGGCTAGACAACGTTTATGCAGATCGGACGACGGATTAAGATGAGTTTTGTTGGATGCATGAAAGATTGGGAGGACGGAAAGGAGAGGGAGGGATGGACGCTGGATGAGGACGGCAAGAAGAGGGCAGAGGATCGATTTTGAAGCAGCAGAGAGTGAGGGTGTTGGATGGCAGATTGAAGGCTTGCAGAAATCGATGGGAATTGACAGTGTTTTTTGCAGTGAGTTGAGACAGAAAAACCCAGTGCAATCAAAACTCCCAGAGAACCTAAAATTTCTTCTGTTAAAATCATCTCTTCAATGCTCTTTAAATAAAATAACGTTCACATTTTCCCACAGAGGCGATTTGAGGCCATATTTGGCCCTTGGGGGTTAGATCTGGCTCAGATCTAAAAAAAAATCTGAGTAAACCCTGCAACCTGCGAAACCAGACATATCCTGAAAATATATGCACAAGAAATTATTAAAACCTTACAGCCTAGAGAAGAAAATACAAATTTACAAGCTAATTTAAGAAATTTGAAATTTTAAAGAGAGGCACAAGCCTTCGAAGACCCGGTAAACCAAAATTTCGTAAAATAGCTTTGAGAATTAGAAAACGATGGGCTTTTTCAGATTTACGAAATCTGAGAGTCGGCTGGTCCAACTGAAGACTTCCCCAGACGCTCAAATCTTTAAAAAAAATTCCCTGCACACTTAGATCTGAAATTTAGATTGATAGAGATTTAAGAAAATAACATGAGATCCTTCATAAAAATAGATAATTAATCTTCTCGTTAAATCAAAAATGTCATTTTATGAACCCAGAAAACTGCACAAGATACCTATATGTAGATTAATCCATGAAGGCCATCAACCATAAAAATGAAAAAATAAAGTAGCAGAGTTTAGAGATGAATCACCACATAGATCTGGAAAAGGAACACCAAAGTTTGTAACCCCAAAGTCTTTATGCTTTATTCATCAAAAGGAATCACAAGAGCTTCCAAGAACAAGTGCACGATCCAAAGATCGGATGACTCAAGACTGACAAAGACCTCTAATTTATAAGACAAAATCTCCAACGGCTAGTTCGGTTGATCCATGTCAAAATAATCTCGACCATCGAAAAGATTTGATCATCTTTTAATCTGGACCGTCGAAATTATAAATTTGGGGAGAAAACGAATTTATCATTTAAATCCATTTTAATTAACTCAAAAATACTATTTTTGAGTTAATTACCCCAAAATTTTGAGTTTGACATAACCAGCTAGGCCCAAGGGTCCAAAATTTCTTAAAATTCTCAATATTCCCTTGGCCTGGGGTCTTTAAAAATTCATTTTTTAAGGACCAACGAATTTTGCCTTTGAAGGATTTTAACTCACCTAGGACCTAGAATTAATTAAATTTCTGGCTTAGGATTTTTAATTAATTTGACCAGAAATTTTAATTAATTGACTGAGAGGGGATTTTAATTATTTTTTCCAACCCTCTTTACAAAAGATAATACATTTAGACACATGAAGGGGGAATACCCATTCGTATAGACCCTCAAATAGATACCCAATTCTGCGACTCAAAACATGATCTAGTAGACCAAGTAGCTTGTAATAAAATAATCTAACCAAATAGCTAGGATTATTCCCAAACTACTTTTACAAGGACTCGATAGAAAACACTAGGACTCACTTAGCATGCTGATGACAAAATCCACCCTAGCTTTGGGGTGAGGCTGGAGGGGAAAACTCTACCGATCACTTGTGTCGAAAAACACAAGTAAATCAGTGAGACAAAAAACCTCGTAGGATAGAAATCGTCACCATCATACTAGGATTACCTAGGTTGTTACATACATTGACGGTCTTACATAGATCATTTACATCATAAACATGCAGAATGGGTTTACATTATTCATAAAATTGTTGACTAATGATGGAATCTGAATGGCGCGACCACATCGAACATGATGAATCCCATAAAAAAAAATGGGGGTGTACTGCTATGGGGTCGTTGACAAAGTGTGGTCAACAGAACCCATAACCGCTACCTCTCATGTTAGTTGTATCCATCCATATACCACTTCTAACTGTATCATCCTTGTCAAACTTGCGCCCTCTACTACCATAAGCCCCATTAGTCCTTTCCTCTGGTCCATAACTGATTTGTGGTTGTCCCTGTCTCTGCAAATCTGAAGGATGACCACATTAACCTTAGCTCGTTTTTCTTGAGCCTTGACAAGCCTTTCCTATGACTAAATTATCCTATCATTATCTACCTTGCAACTTCTGATTTCTACCTTTAGACTTCTCAATGTATCTGTTAAGTCAGGAGAATACTCTTCCCCATGCTGCTCAACTGATCTATAAGGAGAGTCACACGAACTGTAATCCACCATTATGATTGTCATCTCTGATCCTTTAGCTCCCACAAACATACCATGTCAAATAATCAAATATAACATAATCAAACATACCTTAGTGAGGTTTAGGGGAGGCTATCTCATCTGCACAATTCAATCCAGATTAACACGATGTATATATGTGTGTGTGTGTGTGAGTGTGTGTGTGTACATACATATACATACACACACACACACATATATATACATGAAAACCATAGCCACTGTGATGTGTGCATAACAAACACATTGAAAATAGGCATGCATGCATAACAAACACATCCTGCCCATCTAGTGCAAGTGCTTGAACCTGGAAGCTCTTATAACAATCTGTAATGATGCCACCCCACATTTACCTGCTTTTCTAAGCCCTCCAGGTAAATGTGAAAAGTGTACATACATATACATATATGTACACACACACACATACATATATGCCCTCCAGGTAAATGTTAAGAGGAGTTCCACTATGACATGACCCAACCTCCTAGTCTCAGTTAAGGAAGTGGGGCCTACAACTGAGACTTACTAACTACAAACTAACATCCTACAGGGACTACAAAACACCCAAGGGCTGAAGAAACACCTTGAGTGTTCAATCCTTGAGCTATAACCTTGATTCAATGACCTAGACCTATAACAACACTCTTGACACTTCCTTGCAATTATGATCCTAGATCCTCAGTTCAATTCCTGCAGTCCAGAGATTCGAGTCACTTTTATAGGTTAACCTCTAGACCACTGCCCATAACTTCTTGTAACTTTCCAAAATCATATTTCTCATAAAGACAATGTTAATCATTCAAACTTGAAGCCATAACCTGAATTAGATTGACTAGAACATACTATACATTTCGTAAAACACGTGGTAAACATGTAAGCTATAGGTCATGAATGCATATTTGAGTATAAATATCTGTATTTTAGCTAAGAATCACCGAGAAGGTCTAATGCCCTCTCAAGTAGTTGCAACAACACTAGTTATCCCATGCATTCATCATCCATTCATTAACTTATCAAAGTATAATAAGAGCCATACCAGGAGCACATCATAACCCATGTTTATAACCAACATATAACCAAAGTATTAACCATGACAGAACAACCATCGAATAAACATAACAACAAGTACAAATGCTCATAAATCATAATAGGAAAATAAAATTTTTAACATATGCAAAATCCAACCAAGTTAGGGGCTTCCACATGTTAATTTATGGTAGCATTGGATGTGCTCTAAGTCTCAAATTTTGCAAGAAGGCTTATACACATGTATTCCAAAATACCCAGAAAGTGTTTTGGGAAATTCCACTCGGATGGGGTTTTATTAAAATAATTAATTATTTTTAACGGGAACCTAAGTCTAAACTTGGTGAACTAAAATAATTAAAGTATATTAATACAACTGGGTATGGAACTTCTAGAAAAAGACATAGATTGAGTCAATATGATCTAAGTCATTGACTATGTTTTAATCTAGGCCGTTGGTTATCCAACGAGAATATTATAAGAAGGACCTTGATGGGAATTTGGAAAACACGTCGAGTGAGTCTAGAGATCGAATTTCTCAAGCGTAGGGGCTACGTTGAAGAGAGCAGTGCCAGACGAAGGCAGCACTAAATCCTTAAGGAGACCCGAATTTTTGTTGAGGATCTGTTAGGGCCCTATATTACTAGTATAGTCCCTTATTGTTGTTAGTGTATCCCACTTATTGTTATTGTTGTAACCCTGTAGTCCCCATATTGTTATTATTGTGCCCTTACATTATTATTGTTAGGTCCGCTAGGATTATATTGTTACCCCATAAACTCCTATTCATAGAAAGGAGGTTTTTCATTTGTGTCATCAAATAATTGTT
Organism: Pinus albicaulis; assembly: GCA_034641835.2. NCBI lineage: Eukaryota > Viridiplantae > Streptophyta > Pinopsida > Pinales > Pinaceae > Pinus > Pinus albicaulis. The sequence continues at coordinate 400,833,493 of CM076572.1, forward strand.
CATTTATGTAATGTAAATGACCTTTCCCCCTTGAAGTGGCTGATTTATAAGGCATTTATCTCTCTTTTCTTCTATTTTGGGAGTTGGTTTCATAACATTTGGTATCAGAGCTTTGGATTCTAGGGTTTCGCTGCTTCAAACAGGTCATCGTGTAATTTTCGCTATAATTTTTTTTCTACGAAGGTTCAGAAACTAAAAAAAACTCATTTGCGCCGAAATACGAAGGATCTTCGTGGAAAAATTTCAGATCTTGGTTCGAAATATTTTCGGAGATATGATATGTGTAAGTTGGGGTTTTCGTAGGCTCCTGAATTTCATCTCAAAGAGGTGACCTTGGGAAAATCATCATAATTCTCTCTATGAGCATTGGATTGGAATTATGTAAGAAGTGGCCAAAAGTAAATGGATTTTAGTTTCTTGTGTATCAATTTCAGAGCCGAAAGATGTTAGGTCCCTATATTACTAGTATAGTCCCTTATTGTTATTAGTGTAACCCCCTTATTGTTATTATTGTACCCTTGTAACCCCCATTTTGTTATTATTGTGCCCTTAAATCATTATTTTTAGGTCGGCTAGGATTACATTGTGGCCCACTAGGATTACATTATGGCCACATGGACTCCTATATATAGAAAGGAGGTTTTGTAAATTGTATCATCCAAGAATTGTTCATTTATGTAATGTATTGGAGGTTTCCCCCTCAAAGTGGCTTATTTCTAAGAAGTTGATATCTCTTTTCTTCTATTTTTTGAGTTGGTTACACAACATTTGGTATCAGAGCTTTGGATTCTAGGGTTGCGCTGCTCCAAACAGGTCATCGTGGCATTTTCGCTATACCTTTTTTTCTACGAAGTTTCAGAAGCTGAAATTTTTAGGGTTCGAAACTAAAATCCTGAGGAAGATTGTCTAAAAATTTCAAAGCTTGGTTCGCAATATTTTCGGAGATATGATCTGTGGAAGTTAGGTCTTTTTTCAGGCTCCTAAACAGGTCATCGTGGAATTTGCGCTATAAATTTTTTTCTACGAAGGTTCAGAATCTGAAATTTTTAGGGTGTGAAGCTGAAATCCTGAGGAAACACGTCAAAAATTTTCAGAGCTTGGTTCGCAATATTTTTGGAGATATGATCTGTGGAAGGTAGTGCTTTTTCAGGCTCCCGAATTTCATCACAAAGAGGTGATTGTGGGAAAATTTCAATAACTCTCTCTCTGAGCATCGGATTGGAGTGCCGTAAAAAGTGGTCACAAGTACACGGACTGTAGTTTCTTGGCTATCAATTTTAGAGGTGAAGGACGAAACAGTGACACGTGGAAGGTCGTACAAGTTCACTCTACTGAACCAGTCCATAATTAGGTCATTGTGGGAGATTGGACATAACTTTGTCTTGGAGAATCCAAATCAGCTCAGACCTGTGGAATTCAAAACAGAATTTAGAGGGCTACTTCAGTGCTGAATTTCAAATATTGAAGAGCCGAAATCACATAGATAATCCAATTTCAATATCGAGCTCCTCAAAAGCAAGAAAAAGGTGTGTGTTTTTTTCCGAATTGCATAAGTCTTGTTTGAAGAATCAATTTGAATTGATTCCAAGGGCATATTGTAGAATAGATATCAGTATTGGGTTCTAAAAGATGCCTCGTAAAAATAATTCAACACCCATTAAGCCTTCATAAGGCTCTACTATGACTCATGAAGATGAAGAATTGCAACATGATCTATCAAAATTACAAGAGCAAGTGCAACAAATTTCACTCTCGCAAAGAGCAACAAAAAATGAAATGGAAGCTTTGAAGAAAGGCGTGGAAGCTAAGATGGATGGAATGGAATCTGGCGTGGAAGCTAAGATGGATGGCATGGAAGCTAAGATGGATGACATGAAAGACAACATGGAAAACATGAAGAATGATCTAAAAGTCAACATAGAAGGTTTGACAAAGTTGATACAAGAAATGTTTCCTAATGGTGAAAAGATAGTAGAAGAACCTCATGATGAGAACAAAATAAATGTTAATCGTGATTTCATAAACTCTAATGTTGGCGGGAAGAACCACCATATTCCTAAAATGGATATGAGGAAGTTTGATGGAAAGGATCCTGTAACATGGATACTACAGATGGAGCAATATTTTGATCTCCATAATGTGCAAAACACACAAAAGGTACGCATTGTAACTTTACATTTAGAACAAAATACATTTGTATGGTATCGATGGCTTTGCTCCCGTAAAAAAATTGTCACTTGGTCAATTTTTACGGAGGAAATGACAGCACATTATGAGGATACAAAGAGAAACACCTTCTTTAGCCAATTGATAAATCTCAAACAAAAGGGTTTAGTGGGGCAGCACATTGAGGACTTCCAAAAATTGAATATAAGGGTAACTGATATTCCAGAGGAACATAGGATCGATCTCTTCATAGGAACTTTAAAGGATAACATCCAACATGAAGTTCGTGTTTTGGAACTGGATTCATTGGAGAAGGCATTCAGGTTGGCAAGAAAAGTTGAATGTAAAATAATGGCGACAAGGAAGCCTACCACTCAATTCTATAAAGAAGGAAGTGTTGCTATACCTAGATTTCCACAACCTACAAGGTTGACACCACAAAAATTGGAAGAAAAAAGAGCAAAAGGGCTTTGCTACAGTTGTGATAGAAAATACACTAAAGGTCATAAGTGTGCTGAGAATAAATTCTTTTACATAGATTGTGAGGAGGAAGAAGAAAATGAACAAGAAGAGCATATACACCAGGAACCAGCTCTACAAGAGGAAGAAATGAATCCGACCATATCGTGTAATGCACTGGCAGGAATTACCACTCCTCAAACTCTCAAGATAGAAGGACATATCAAAAAGAAAAAGGTAATAGTGTTGATTGATTCAGGTAGCACCCATAATTTTTTTTACACTTTTCTATACTTTTTTCACTCACCCTCGGTCCTCCTAAGTTGTCAATATCATGTGCAAAAGAGCATCTAACATGGTTTTTAATTATATTTTTGTGTTTGCTATTTGATTTGATTTTGTTCATTCAAATTGCTGAATCTTGCAACTTTCCACAGCTATTTTGTGAAACTCTATGCTACAGGTGTCTACAAGGAAAACGAGCCACATGGGCAGGTCAGGAATGATGTGGACATGGTTCGTGTCCTATTGGTTCGAGAAAACTCATCTAAAGAAGCCGCGATCAAAGGCATCCACATGGAAGTCAACCATAGAGTCTCATGTTGGTAGGACTCTGTTTCGTGTCACATGAAGGTTCATACGACCGTTTCTAAGTTGTGGAGGATAAATCGACATCTGTACATGGCTCCTTAGTCGAATTCAAGCATCCACTCCTCGTAGATTTACTTTCCAACACGGCCATGATCCTAGATCCGTGGACGTAATGGTCTACGTGTTCTCCACCAGCATGAACTTTAGGAGACAGTTATATTTCTTTTGTTATATATAACAGCTATAATGGAGTGGCAGAGTTAGTCGATGTTAGTCTCTGTTATCTTTTATTAGTCTGCTCTGTAGTGTGATTACGCTACACTTGTGCCGTAACATCACCTTTCTGTAATGACTGCTTTTTAATATAAAAAGACTCTGTTTTTAACCGAAATTCGTATTTGAAGATCGTTGCCAAGGCTGGTGTAGAGGGCCCCTACTCAGCTAAGGTTTTGTGCATTAGTGTATAGTTCTCATTTTGTTTCTTTAAAGCTCATTGTGCCATAATCCATTCATATGTTTATATATTGCATTTGCTTCATTTATGTTTATAAAATTCCATAATTTCCATTTCACTTCTGTCTTTCATGTTTTATGTTGATTAATCACTTATCAGTATTCTTGTTTCAGGTTATAGATAGGCAGCCCGGGCATTTTCATAGCTTTTTGACTAATGACATGGAACTAACATTGTTCTCATTGCATTTTCTTTTCATAGTTTCTGCTTAATTTCTAAAAGATTGCTTTCTTCATTTCGCTTTTCTTATTTGTTTCGTAGTTAAATTTAGATATATTAAGCTGCTAAAGCATCTCATTACCCAGCCATATCAAATGGATTCGAGCAGTGAGGATTGTATTTTATTAATGTGTAATTAGTATTATCTTTTCTAAATTAGACATATTGTTTTACCTTCATAACATCTTCGCTTCTCCGAAAGCCACAATTGACCGATGGTGAGGGATTGTATCATGAAATGTGTAGTTTAATATTAGTTTCTTTTCCGCAAATTTAGGTATATTAAATCGTGCATGACATCTTTAGTTGCCTCCGAAAGCCACAGCTGGACTGATGGTGATGGATTGAATCATGAATGTATGGTTTGATATTAGTTTACTTTCTGCAAGTTAAATATCAGTTACTCAAGTTGTTTATGATTACTTCCGAAAATCATAGCTGGACTAATGATGAAGGATCAAAAGATAAATTGATGTAATCTGATTTAGATTTATTTTGTTGCAATTTTGAATTTCCTTAAGCATAGTTTCTTTTGTGTTTAGTCAGCAACAAGAATAGTTTGGTTTTCATGCTCAATAGTTCACTATTTTGATTTGTTAGACTAGCAGCACCTTTTCATTTCAGCAACACATTTTTCATTTCCTTTCAAGTCTTGTCATTGTAAATTTCAAATTTCTTTTTAAAGTTTCAAGTTGGTAAATCATTATAGGGGATATCATTTCCTTGAACAAACATAACCAAACTTGTTTTCATCTTAGAATTTCCATTTCACCTTAGAAAACCAAAAACGAAAAAAAGTTAAGAAATAGGTTATCTTGCACATATAGTGCACCGCACTTCATCAGCTTACGATTCCCGGATTGACAAATTAAATGCAGCAATTTAGGACACACTAAATTGACCAAACATTTTGGCGCCGTTGCCGGGGAAGTGTAACTAGGTAGCCAATTTCTTAAAAAAAAAAACACACAAAATCATAAAAGAAGGGAAAACTTGATAACTTCTTGAAGTATGCTCTCCTCTTGCACCTAGTGTGATCTGGAGGATCAGAAAAGAGAGTTATTTGTTTAGTAATTTCTTAAGTATGCTCTCTTCTTGCACCTAGTGTGATCTGGAAGATCAGAAAGAGAATTATTAGCCCAACTTTTTAAAAAATAAAAAAAAATGACATGCATAGAGCAAGAGATTCTAGGGGAAGGTTTATAGCTAAAGCCAAGAGTTTGATTTTCACAACTCCATCTTCTTCAAGGCATAGACCAGATTCACCACCATCTACCCCTAGCCTTAATATTTTTGGAAGTCAAGGAACAGCTGAATTAGAAGATTCTCCTATACCACCTACTAAAACCTATTTAGAAAACAAAGAGACTCTCTCTCATCCTCCCTTGGTAGAAGAACTAGAGGACTTTAAGGACTCTAAAGAAACTATCATGGCAGAGGAAGTACTAGATGGAGGTAGAGGTAGAGGTAGAAGAGGAGGAAACAATGGAGACAACAATGGTGAAGGAAATAATGGTAGAAATAGGGAAGGAGATAACTTGTTTGGATTCCCTATAGTTGACGAGGAAACTCATGCAACAATGAAAAATATATCACCATCTGTCCTCCCTAACTTTTATGGATTGCGAAGTGAGGATCCTGAAACATTTCTGTTTGAGTTTGAAGTTGTGTGCCGAACCTACGACTATATGGAAGACTCTCAAAAACTCAAACTGTTTCCTTCAACTTTGAAGGGATCTGCTTTGAAATGGTTCATGGGATTAGCCACTCAATCTATTAGGACTTGGAATGATATGAAAAAAACATTTTTGGATAGATACTTGGACTATTGTATGCCCACCAATCACAAGGATGAGGTATTCAAAATGATGCAAAAAGAAGATGAAAATTTGGAAGACTTAATTGAAAGATTTCAATACAACTTGAAAAGAGCAAAGATGAGCAACTTAGATAATGAAACCTTGAAAGCCCTCCTATTAAAAGCCATTAGAGATGAATGTATAGACATTTTAAACATGATGGGGAAAGGAGACATTTCTCAACTTCCATTTCGTGATATAACAGAACTATGTATCCATCTCTCAAGGGGAAAATCTAAAACATGAAAAGGGCCTAGGGATTCTTCTCTTATTAGGGCTAACAAATCTGCAACTGGATCAGTAAGTAGGGCAGAGATTGGTAATATGCTTGATGAGTTCAAAACTGATATCTTAGGGAGCCTTAGTGAACAACTGGACACCCTTAAAATCCAAAACAAGCAGAAAGCAGAAACAGATGCTTTAGCCATCTTTTGTCCGAAATGTAGGAAGAAACATGCTTTAAGGGAATGTCCCTTGGATGCAAAAGTTGTATAAACATGTATGATTTGCTCAGAAAATCATGAGATCAAGGATTGTCCTTCAATTCCTGGACTCAAAGCTGTTTTTCAAGAAGACCCAAATTCAGTAGAATCTCTCTGTTTTGTCGCAAGGAGACCTTGGCAGGGACAACAAACTCAAGGGTTTAACAACCCCATGAATTTTCAAACCCAACCAAATTGGAATCCTTGGCAACAACCTTGGCCCCAACATCAAAATTCATATCAGCCATGGGTACAAGGGATGCAAAATCCTCATGGGAGATTTGCTCAATTTTATCAATATCCTCCATCTTTTCAAAATCAACAAGCTCCACAACTTCCAAGCCCAAATCCACAACTTTCATTGCCATTTCCACAACAACAACCTCCTCAACAAAATACAAATCCTCAACTCATGCTCCCATACCAACAGAAGACAAATCAACTTCCAGCTCAGCCATTGCCAAATCCTAACAATAAGAATCCTCAAACTACTTATATGGTAGAAGGACAACAATTTCCTACCTATATTATTGTTCCTCTCAACGATGTACAACTCAGATCTGGTAGAGTTTTAGAAAAACCTTCTATAGATATTCAAGAGCAAGATACCTCTGAGGAGGACTCTCTTCAAGTCAATAAAGGTTCTGAGGAAGAATCTCTTCAAAATCCAAGCATGCAAAAAGAAAAATAAAAGTTAACACCCACAACTCCTATAGTTGAGCAACCAACATCTTCATCTACACCTCCTTTTCCTGAAAGACTACAAATTGATAAGGGGGTGGAAAAACAAATCTTGTTGCCTAACTATGACTTTCTAGATGAATTGAAGAATGTATGTATCAAGATTCCATTGCTACAAGCCATTCGATAAATTCCTATTCTAGCAAAAACCATAAAGGAGTTGAGTTTCAAAAGACCAGGAAGGAAACTAAAAGACACAAGAAGAATCCACCCGGTAGGAAAGATTGCAGACATTATGATGGGAAAAATTACTATGCAGAAGTATGTAGATCCAGGAAGTCCAATTGTCAAGACACATATAAATGGGATAGAAATTCCAAACACATTGATTGACTTAGGGGCTGCTATCAACATTATGAGTAGACAGACTATGGACCAGCTAAAACTTCCTAACCTTCTTTTACACCTACTTTACTGCAACTTGCAGATCGATCAATTATTAAACCAGATGGTGTATTAGAAGATATTTCAGTCTCCTTAGATTCTTGGGAATATCCAGTAGATTTTATGATTTTGACTCCCAAGAGTAATCTAGAAGGGCACCCACTTATCTTAGGAAGACCTTGGCTAGCCACAGCTGATGCTTTTATTAGTTGTAGATCTGGGGACATGTACATTTCTAATGGTAATTCGACAAAGAAATTCAATTTTTATCCTCCAGCAAGAGCAATCACAGAAGTAGGAGACAATGAATGGGTTGATGATGAGGACACTATACAACCTGTCTTTACCATTTCTGAAATCAGTGAGGATAGTCAAATTTTGAACACATTAGAAAATTTTGAGACATCTTCAGAATATGACCTCACACAATTTCAGTTGGAATTTGACATAGAATATTTATCATCAAGACAAATGTCTCTTTACTCTATGGAAGAGTTTGGTAGTTCTACTATTGAGATTTTTCCAGGAAAAACATTGAATATCAACAAACATTTGGAGAAGTCACAACAAGAAGAACTAACCAGAATTTTGCAAAAACATTCTACCGCATTTGCATGGGAGTATACAGACATGAAAGGTATTGATCCTAAGACTTGCATCCATCATATCTATACTGAGGAAAACAGTAGACCAATCAGACAACCTCAAAGAAGGATGAATCCAAATCTTAGGGAGATAGTGAAAGAAGAGCTCCAAAAACTTCTCAATGTAAACTTCATTTATCCAATTTCAGATAGCCGATGGGTTTCCCCTTTGGTTATAGTACCTAAAAAGAATGGTAAATGGAGGGTATGCATTGATTACAGGGAATTGAACAAAGAAACTTTGAAGGATCACTTTCCTTTGCCTTTTATCGATCAGATATTAGATACATTAGCAGGTAAAAAGTACTTTTCATTTTTGGATGGTTTTAGTGGCTATAATCAAATTCAGGTAGCACCTGAAGATCAAGATAAGATCACATTTACTTGTCCATGGGGAACTTTTGCCTACCGAGTGCTTCCTTTTGGGTTATGTAATGCACCAGCAACATTCCAAAGAGCAGTACTAGGAATTTTTTCCGATCTAATCCATGATTGTGTAGAGGTTTATATGGATGATTTTACAGTTTATGGTAATTCATTTGAAGAGGCATTAGAAAATTTGGAAAAAGTTCTCATAAGATGTAAAGAAACAAACCTTTCATTAAGCCATGAAAAATGCTTTATGATGTTTACTCAAGGGATTGTTTTAGGACATCATATTTCAGGAGATGGAATTAAGGTTGATAAATCAAAAGTTGAAGTCATCTCCAAGTTGCCTATTCCAAATTGTCAAAGAGATGTTAGAAGTTTTCTAGGATTTACTAGTTACTATAGAAGATTTATAGAAAACTTCACTAAAATAGCATCTCCACTCTTCAAATTGCTTACAAAAGACTGTGAATTTAAATGGGATCCTGATTGTCAATCAGCTTTTGAAACTTTGGAAACAAGAATATCTGAAGCACCTATCTTGAGAGGACCAAATTGGAAACTCCCTTTTCATATTTCTACGGATGCTTCAGATACAGCTCTAGGAGCTGTGTTGGGTCAAAAAGATTTAGTTCCTTATGCCATTTATTATACCAGTAAAAATTTAACTCCCACAGAGTTGAATTATACTGTGACTGAAAAAGAGTTTTTAGCCGTTGTTCATGCAATTAATAAGTTTAGACATTACATAACAGGCTATGAAACTTTTATTCATACCGACCATTCTACAATTAGATATTTGATGAACAAACCTGTTACTAATGGCAGAGTGACAAGATGGCTTTTACTTTTGCAAGAATTCAATATTACTGTGTTGGATAGACCAGGAAAACAGAATACAGTAGCTGATTTCTTGTCTAGGATTCAGAATACTAAAGAAGATTCTCCCGTAGAAGATAAGTTTCCTGATGAATATTTGTTTGCAGTAACTATTAAGACCCCTTGGTATGCAGATATTGCTAACTATTTGGTTACAGGGAAACTACCTTCACATTTATTTCCAAGAGAAAACGAAAAATTATTCAGGAGAGTTCAAGATATTCATGGATTTCTAACGAATTGTTTAAAACAGGGCCAGATCTTGTGATCAGAAGATGTGTCAGGGAAGATGAAATGCCTGATATTCTTAAGGCATGTCATGATGAACCATGCGGCGGACACTTTGCAGACAAAAGGACGGCCTATAAAATCCTTTCTTTAGGATATTATTGGCCTTTCCTCTTCAAAGATGCAAAACAATATGTCAAAAGGTGTGACAGCTGCCAAAGAGTAGGGAAACCTACCCTTTCAAATGAAATGCCATTGCAAACACAGGTACTCATTGAACCCTTTGAAAAGTGGGCTTTAGATTTCATTGGACCTATTAATCCACCATCCAAGAAAAAGAAGTATATATTGGTTTGTACTGATTATGTTACTAAATGGGTAGAAGCTAAAGCATTAGTATCTGCTACTGAAAATTCAGTTGTTCATTTTCTTTATGAGGATATTTTTACTCGCTTTGGTGTTCCAAGAGAAATTCTGACAGATCAGGGGAGCCAATTCACATCAAATTTGGTGGAGAAGTTGATGGAAGAATACAAAATCAAGCACAGAAGATCTACTCCTTACCATCCACAAGCAAATGGTCAAGTGGAGTCCACAAACAAAGTTCTTGAAAGTATCATCACCAAAAATGTTCATCTACATAGAAGAGATTGGGCAGAAAGGCTTTCAGAAGCCTTGTGGGCCTACAGAACTACATGGAGGAATACAACAGGACATTCTCCCTATGAACTTGTTTATGGGAAAGAAGTCTTTCTCCCCATTGAATTCCAAGTCAAGACCTTCAAGATAGCAGTTCAGTTGGGGATGGACTTATCAGAAGCCCAAAAGCATAGAATGGAGCAGTTGAATGAGCTAGATGAGATCAGACAAGAAGCAATTTTAAAAACTGATCTAGTTCAATATCAAAGAGCTAAATGGCATGACAAGTACATCAAAGAGAATAAGTTTCAAGAAGGAGATTGGGCATTGTTATTTGATTCCAAGTTTAAAGATTTTCAAGGAAAATTTTAGACTCATTGGCTTGGGCCATATGAGATTGACAAGATCTTTAGCAATGGAGTGGTAAGAATCAAGACCATTGATGAGTTTCAAACTCCTCTTATTGTGAATGGCCATAGATTGAAAATTTATCATAAGCCACTCTCAAAAGAGGATTTTGTCAAATTGTTTCAAGGAAGTTCTGCAATCAGGCTGGTACAGAAGAATTCTTCTTCTCCACCAGCCTAGCTTTTGTTCTTTTCAAAAAGGTATAGCTGAAACCAATCATTTATTGGCGTTTTACATGGTGTCAGATAGGTGAAAATCAGGAACACCTGACACTCTATATTTTCCAAAAAAAAATCTCTCTCTTTCATTTCACAAGTTTTGTCACCACCCACTCCATTTCATTCCACTTCATTCCATTTCATTCCATTTCATTTCACTCCATTCCACTTCATTTTATCCATTCCATCAATAAAAATCTTTTTCATGACCATTTCCATCTGCTCATTTGTCATCTGTTCATTTCCATTCATCCAAGTAATAGCTGTGTCAGTTTCTGCAGCTGACATCTATTTCCAAAGCTGACTCCAGTTTCCACAGCCAGAAGCAGATTCCGCAGCCACTACTCTGTTTTCAAAAAGAATGTACAATCAGATGTTATTTCTATAATTATGAAATAAAATGCAGGTGAGAGGATCAAAAAATGAAGACATGGAGCATTTGAGACACCAATGAAGAGCAAATAGTTGAAGACCAAGGGAAAAGGCAAAGATTCCAAAGGTATGAATAAAATTTATTTCAAATAGCATTGAAAAACACATTTTTATATAGTTCTGAACCATGAGCTCTATCCATTATGTGCAATGATTATATTGACAATTCCGTAACCTTTCACGATCTCCATATTATCCTCTCACATTCATTCTCAAACAGTTTCATCATTAAACTCCCGATTTTCACTCATGATCCAATATTCCACCGGTGACAATGAGACGTATTTGATTTGACTAAGGACTCTTACAGCCGCATAAATTCATAACCGTTGATTGAAACGTGTTCACATTTATTTCGCAGCCACCAAATTTCAAAAATGCGGCCGAGTGTATTATATTCTATCAATCTCTCAGTCGTATCTTTGTTATGCTCACGAAACCCCTTTCTGTTCTGTCTCACTCCATTCCGTTCATTGTGTTCATTATCACTCTCGGATATCTACCCACAGTCTCACTTCATTCCGTTTATGGTGCTCATTCCCATTTTATGATACATTCCCACAGTCATTGTGCTCGTTCCTGTGCATTCAACCGTTCTATTTCCATTTGAACCCTCACGCAGGCAAATTTGTGAAGAGCAGAAAAGAGAAATGGGTAAATTGCTAAGAGCAGAACCGGAAGGACCGAAGTTTATGGAGGGATATCCGCAAATAAGGGAGATATTGAAGAAAGCAAAATGGCTGCGTTTTATCCAGAAATTCAGAGGTTATCACAAAGAAGTTACGAAAGCATTTGCAAGGTCGTTTAATGGCTTGGAAGCAGAGATTGGAGACCTTAAGTTTGTGGTCAATGAAGCATCTATAGCAACAGCCACGGAACTTCTTCAAGAGGGTGAGCGTTGGTTTAAAAATAAAAGCATCAGTGATGAAGCATGGAGAACAATATTACGAAACCACGGTATGGACATAACTGTTTTTAAAAGAGGAATTCATGTGCATGCATTGAAAGAGGAATGGGCTACTTTGCTGCTAGTTATTCAGAAATTCATTACATGTGAAGGCCGTTTTGGGTCCATGTACATGTACCATACCAGGTTACTAATGAATTTTCTAGATAATCAAGCTCTCAATCTTCCATATTTTTTGTTGAATAGCTTGAAGAAAATGGTTGTGACTGTTCAGAAACACTTAGGAGATGTAGAATCCCATCTATATCACCACGGCCTTGTAAAAATTCTGATTGAAAAAGAGTTAAAGGAAAAGAAAGACACATGGGAACAATTTCTGGTTAGAAATTTCTTTGAGGAACCTCAGGAAATTCCTGAAGGTAGCATAGCAAGAAGGAGTAGAAGAAAAAGAATAAATGATGAAACCCAAATTACTCCTACTCAGGAAATTCCTGAAGGTAGCACAACAAGAAGAAGTAGGAGAAAAAGAACAATTGATGAAATCCAAAATACTCCTACTACTGCAATTGAAAGAACTGATAGGGAAGAGAGACTGTCAAAGAAGAAGAAGAAAGAAATCAAGGGTAAGAAGCCAATAACACCAAAAGAGAGAAAAATTATTGAGGCTGTACATAAAACTCCTTCTTCTGAAGAAGAAGATAATCAAGTGTTATCTGAAAGATTAGTCTATCTTCAAAAACAGTCATCTATGCCCAAGAAGACAGAGAAAGGAAAACAAAAGCAAAAGGATAGTGTACCACAGCGTGTGAGAAGAAGCAGCAGACTTAAAGGGAAATTGAGGAAAACACAAATTAAGGGTCCTCATTTCATTGATTTGGGTGAGGAGACATCTGAACAGTCCCCAGCTGACCATAGTCCATCTCAGTCAGTTAGTGAACCTGGTTCATTTCATTCTCAGTCAGACATTGAACATACTCCATCCTATTCTCAGCAAGATGTTGATGTAAGCCCTTCTCAACCAGATTTTGAAAATAACTCTCCTTCACGGCATTTTGGGGACAGCCCAATAAAAATGACACCTGAAATAGACCCCAAGCAACAGGAAGTATATGACTATATAGAATCTTTGGAAAAGGCAGCTACAGGTCCAAGTACTTCGTCCATTCAGCCTCATACATTACAGGATGATTTAGTCCAATCACTAAAATAGGAAATTTTTGAGCTAGAGCTTTTAAATAGGCACATCAAAAATGAAAATGAGACATTGAAAGAACAAGGCAAACTAGACAAAATCATCCATGATAATACCATGCTACATTTGGGAATATGGCATAAGAAGAATAAGAAATTGAAAAGGAAATGCCAGAAGTTGAGCAGAGCACTCGTTAATATCAAATTTAGGTGCTTAATGAAGAAACCCAGAATGTTGGCAGTACCAAGGAAGAAGAGGAGAGGATTGGATGTGCTGGCTGAAGTGTCAAGGCACATGAATTGAAGAAAGATTATCAAAATTTTGGTTGCATGAGGACATGCAACACCTTCACAGTGGGGGTATGTTGAGTCTCAAATCTGCATCTTTTCCATACACTTTTCTATACCTTTTTTTCACTCACCTGAACCTCCCAAGTTGTCAATATCATGTGCAAAAGAGAATCTAATATGGTTTTTAATTATATTTTTGTGTTTTCTATTTGATTTAGATTTTGTTCATTCAGCTGCGGAATCTTGCCACTTTCCGCAGCTGCTGCAACTTTCCGCAGCTATTTTGTGAAACTCTATGCTACAGGTGTCTACAAGGAAAACGAGCCACATGGGCAGATCAGGAATGATGTGGACATGGTTTGTGTCCTATTGGTTCGAGCAAACTCATCTAAAGAAGTCGCGGTCAAAGGCGTCCACATGGAAGTCAACCATAGAGTCTCATGTTGGCAGGACTCTGTTTCGTGTCACATGAAGATTCATACGGTCGTTTCTAAGTTGCGGAGGATAAATCGACATCTGTACATGGCTCCTTAGTCGAATTCAAGCATCCACTCCTCGTAGATTTACTTTCCAACACAGCCATGATCCTAGATCCATGGACGTAATGGTCTACGTGTTCTCCACCAGCATGAACTTTAGGAGACAGTTATATTTCTTTTGTTATATATAATGCATTTGCATACGCATATAGAGTTAGTCGATGTTAGTCTCTGTTATCTTTTATAAGTCTGCTCTGTAGTGTGATTACGCTGCACTTGTGCCGTAACATCACCTTTCTGTAATGACTGCTTTTTAATATAAGAAGACTCTGTTTTCAACCGAAATTCGTATTTGAAGATCGTTGCCAAGGCTGGTGTAGAGGGCCCCTGCTCAGCTAAGGTTTTGTGCATTAGTGTATAGTTCTCATTTCGTTTCTTTAAAGCTCATTATGCCATAATCCATTCATATGTTTATACATTGCATTTGCTTCATTTCTGTTTATAAACTTCCATAATTTCCATTTCACTTCTGTCTTTCATGTTTTATGTTGTTAATCACTGATCAGTGTTCTTGTTTCAGGTTATAGATAGGCAGCCCGGGCATTTTCATAGATTTTTGACTAATGACA